>OY728136.1:773430818-775864840 GCA_963277665.1 Viscum album | reverse complement strand
AGAGAAAATAAACATTCCAAATAATACGGCCAAATTTATCTGTATTATATTATTTTTTCCACCAGGATGTCACCACTAATATTTATAATATTATTTTATAAATTCTAAATCATATAATGACAATTAAATTAAGAAATAATGAATTAATTAGAATAAATTAATTCACATTTCCATAAAAATCATGGAATAATTTTGGTATTCATTTATCTTTATAATATCCCAGCATTACTTTATTCTTCCATATAGAAACATTTATGTAGAAATAATAATTTAATACGATATAATGTAAATATAGATATATTTTTTATCAATAACATTATCACCAAATACACCAATGATATAAAAAATAATGTGGCCACTATAATAATGTGGGTCAAGATATGCATATTAGAATATAATATCACCAAATAACTATTCCTTCACCAAATGTCACATATATTCATTATCATTACTATGCCAAATTATAATCATTTTCTTTAGTTTCATCCATTTAATCATATATAAAAATTATTAAAGGATATATATTTAACAAACCTACCATTTTCCATAAAATAACATATTTATACTCACTGCATTATAATTCCATAATGTAATGATATTATTCTATGATTTTATCCATTAATCATAAAAATATACATATCTTCTCCAAATTAGTCATTGATATCAATTGTAAAATAAATCATTTAAATTAAATAAAGTTTTACAGTAAAAAATATATTATCATTCAAATTAATAATGGAATATTATGAAAAAATACAAACTATCAGCAACACTTTATATAATTCATCCATTCATGACATAAATTTATCTCAAATATTCTTTGTACTTATTCAATAGTTTTATCAACTAAATATTTTAATTATTATTGATAATTTGTATTAAATTTTAATAATATATAATTCAATGTTTTATAACAACTAAAACTCTTAATTTGATACGTCACAACCCCACCCACTGGCTTGGGAAGATATTGTGGTTCTAAAAACAAATTTTGACATCCCGAGGGGAAAATTGCTAGAAATAAATTCCATGGTTGGAAGATTTTTTTGGATGGATAAATTTTTCCATATGAAACTATCAACTTATTAAAAAATACATAAAATTAATAAAAATATATGATGAACGAATACATAACCATTCATATAAATAATATTCCAATAAAAGAAATATATAAGAGTAAAAATATATATTAATTTCATAGTGTAAGTCCAATACTCCAAAATATAACCACTATTGAAACTAATTGGTTCTACTCTATACGATGACACAAATACTCCACTTCTCTATCTGCACTATCTAAAACAATATCATAAAGAACCATCTCTAGCATGGGAATAAACAAGTCCATTACTAATATATGAGTATGAAAAATATAAAACATCACTATGTTTTCCCAAAAAATGGGGTGATCATAGCACTGAATAGGTAATTCCATGTGGTTTCCGAACACATGGCTCAAGGATAAAAACAAGTAAAAAATTTATAGAAGAAAATAGAAGAAGATAATTATATTATATAAAAAATAAAATTAAATATGTTTCATATATAAAAATCATTAATTAATGTATTCTTACACTTCTTATTACTTTGAATAATCTTTTATTTTCTATACCCACACACACACAATTAATGATATAATGGACCCCCATATACTCATGACTAGCGAGTTGTCTTTTCACCAAGATGTCACTCAATGAATAACAGTAGTGGGGTTATATAATTTTATTATCTATACCATTTTAATGGTTTTTATATAATTTAATTATCCAACCCATTTTCCAATGATATCATACAAACAAAATAATTACATTCTACCAATGAAAATAATTTTTGAAAACATAATTTAAGCTAATAGTTTTTATAAATAACTTATTCCAATCATTCAAAACCACACCCTTTAAAATAATATCATAAAAGGTATTTTATATATAAATTAATTAAATATATTTACAAAAAAACAATTAAATGATTTTGAAAAAACTATGTCCCTCATAGTGCAGAATAGTGGAGTGAGTGAAAATTCACTAAGCTCATGTTGTTTTTCATAAAGGATGTATTATGATTCCAAATATATGATTTATTCCTTCCATTACCATATAAAATCCAAATAAGGTCTCAAAAAAATCATTCCACCCCATATATCATAGAATAACAATATTGATATATTTTCTCGTTCAATAAAAAATAAGGATCTCTATTATGAGAAACATGAATGTGATCCCAAAAACTGATTTCGGTAATCCAAAACTCAAATATATGAAAAACATTGTGTAAAGATGTTCAATATCATGGTAAATTGCCTTAGATATCATATGAATTCAAGTATAATAGACTAGGAACTGAATGTGTATTAAAACGACATGATCATCTAAAACTGGAAATAACTGAATAAATTTGTGATAAACCAATGGATATGAAATAAAAAATTATCGAGAGGATAAACTGGACAAAACCATCATGTTAGGTTAAAAATTAAATAATTCAGCCACATCGTTTTTTGGTTACATTTCATGAATTTCCATTTCTATCCACATGGAAAACACCGTTCATGTTTTGAATAATCTAATGGCATAATGTAGGGATTATTTACATTCTTAATTTTCAATAAATGATGTGAATGATTCCTATAACCATATTACACTCCCTTTTCATAATTAATATGATCTTATTATAGTGAATTATTCTAATGAAACCAACCATAATAGAATAACTATTAAATAATGGCTATAATAAATCTTTGTGTGCCACAATCTCCCCACCAATGGGATTTATATACTCATGTGGCTAGAGATCAGAAATTAATTTGAATATCTCATGCCATTTCCCTTACATAGACTTCTCCCATTCCTATTTATGTATTCTAACCTGAACATAATTCCATAATATTCACACCATTGTAATATGACTCCCTCATAATTTTCTTTTTATTATATCAAGAATATGAACTGGTTAATGCTTAAAATTTTCATCTTCCAAAAGTGTAAAATAATTCCAACTAATCCAATGACTAGGATTGAAGTGATAAATAATCATTTGACATATATGTAATAAATTATTTATAAAACATTATATTTTTTTTAATGATACTTGATACATAATACTCCTAATATGTTCACAATCCTCAAACAGTACCACATATGATGGAGTTAACATACATTTTTCCACCAAGCATCGGTAATCCAATTTCAATGAATCTTTAAAAAATACTTGATCACTAAAATTTATGTATAAGGGTAAGATATGATAAGATGCACGTGATTTTTATTATCTTTGGGACATAGATATAAGTTTATAGATTATTTGGATAATTTTTTGTACTCTCATAAGAAATAATAAATAAAATCAATGACAGATCATATATTTCCACCAACGTAGTAGTGAAAGAAATAGAAGACTATAAAAACCCCAAAATGGTGTGATCCATATTTTTTCATGGTTTCTTCTATTATTGGTGAACACTCTGAAAGGAATGTGATCATCTCATGGGAATCTAATTTCTTTAAAACAATCCCAAAGCATATCATATAATGTATGAATTGTGTGCTCTGGCTAGCAAACCATTCTGTGAATGATATCCCATTCAAATAGTCTATTGAAACTCAAGAGACAATTTTAATGATATCCAATTTTAAGGATTAAAAAAGGTATACCTTTTAGATATAAAAAATATTGGTAATCATGAATCTTTTCCAATGCTCAGATAGAGAACCTTTATAAATTCTTTACAATGATTCTAATCTATGATTCATTTAAAGTGTTACTTCTAGTTGAGTCAATCTAAAATCACACCAAGAGCATCATGGGTTCACCACATTCATAGTAGGCCTATGAAAAATTAATATGTAAAACTATTCCAACAAATATAAAATTATATTTCATGACAATATTATACATTATAGTTTGTGGTTCTAAACATTTATTTATTGAATACTTAAGAATTTTAGCACATAATTTCCATTCATTTTCCTCATACCATAGCATCATTAATGTTAATTAATTTCATTGTAAATTATTTAATAGTGAATATAATAACCCATTTTAAATGGTGATATATATAAATAATCGATTCCTATAATGATTTAGAAATATAAAATCAGTTCTAAAATTTTAATAAGTAGTTTTCATCCTTGGTCAAACCATCAACATTATTCCCAGCATCTAGGATGGAACTGATGATGATACAAAAATTGTCATTTATGTAATCTCTTATTAAAAAACTATTCATTTTTGAAAAACAATTATTTAAATAAAAATTTCATGTTAATCCAATGTGGTACAATTTTTATTCTTTTCATCAATCATGCTTATCTTATGTTATTGGTAATGATTTCTTTAATAACAACACTATATGAATTTCAACAAAGTTAATATGCTAAATAACTTTCTTTATTGGTATTTTTTTGTGATTTTAATTCAATAATTTGGAGTTAATCTATTCCTATAAATTTACAATTGTTCATTTATAACTGAAAAATTAGTTTCAAAATATTTTGGCTAGTGAAAACAGTGATCTTTTCTAAAACTATATATTATCACAATGTATTTAAGAATTGACAACTGAAGATAATTTTCTCTGTGGAATATGATAGTGTTAAAATTTTTATCACAACTACCATTAAAAATATGCCAATACATGGTCTACCTATATGATAACACAAAAAAGATATGACATATATAGGTAAAAATATACAACCTAGTTCTCACCTATTTCTAGAAGGATAATAAATGGAGATACATTGAAATGAGTTTTATGTTCTGTAGTTATTTTTTTATATTCATAATTCTATATAATTGGATCAAACATTATTTTCATATAATTATTTTTAAACTCCATACTCTAAAAATCTAAAATAATGTGATGATAAAATAAAACTCATCCCAAAAAAATACATAAATCAAAAAAAAATATTTAGCGGATTTAATGAAACAACTACATAAATCTATAATGGGCCAACTGATCTTGCTTATTTGGAAAAAAACATTCTATGTAAAAATTTATTGAATTTGAAGTCAGAAATAAATTATATTGAATATAAATAATAATCCTATAATATTATAAGTAAAACTAACATATTATCCTCTATGTCATTTATTACAAATGATTAAACCAGTATATCATCAAAAAAAATGGAAATAATGGAAGAATGGTACCTCTAGATAATGATGTTCCATAGGTCCATAAAAATTATAGGTGAATTCATCCATCCAAAGGACATGATAAAATATTCGTAAGGCCTCTACCTACTCTAAAATGTTTTCATTGGGATATCCACTTTTCATACTCTAAGATGATGAAATACTATGTATAAGTTAACATTTGAGAACGACTATGATGCCATTAATTGACGAAATAATTTGTAAATTAAAGTAATAGATACAAATTTTTAATCATATCATTATTTAATTTATTATAAATAAGAAATTACTATTTTGTATCACCTTCGTTCTTTATGAATAATTCGAGTGCATCCCAATGAGATATACTTGGTATAATAAATCCATTAATGTATAAATCCACTATAAGAACATTTCAATCCCAAAACATAGATGGATTTATATTGTAATTTAAATAATGAGACAAGTATTATTTCTACGTATATATCAATGGAATATTTGATTTACATTATAGCTTTAAACCTATGGAAACTTTTCATAAATACATCTATGTATCAATATGTAATCAAATGAAAATCCTATTTCTGGTTTGATCGAAAACATACATGGTTTTTTCTTCTATATTTATTGATACTGTTCCATCCACTATTAATAAAGGCCATATTTTCTTTCAGTAACATTCCAATACCCCCTTCAGGACATGAAGATCCCTATCTAGAGATATAAATATCATCTATCGGGTGTAAAAGTCTATATGGTCATTATGTCACTATCGCCAGTGTAACAACACAAGTGTTTAAAAGTAAATTGAAATACATGAAACATTGTAATAAGTAGACAGTTATAGTATGACTTAAACATAATATTCTCAAATCGTTATTTAAATTAAAAAAATAAACATGACTAGTTACAATCAGTATGTTTTTTAGAGTCTAATAAACCAAGTCAATTTTTGATAAATTGTAACATATCATTATGAATATAATGTTATGCATGTAAATAGAACACACCCTTATAAATAGTAACCTCATCTATGATAGTATACATATAATATTTAATTTATGTTATGATATACCCATATCTTGGATTTTGTTAATAAATTTTTTAAAATTCTTATTTTTAAATTAAAATATTAGTTAATTAAAATATTAAAATATTCATTTTTAGAAAATTAATTTTGAGAATTGGAGTTCATTTTTGAATTTTAAAGATTGAAAAATTATTAGGAAAATTTTGTTATTTGTCAAAAATACATGAATTTTTTGTTAATATTAAAATAAAGTAATGAGGGTATAAGTATATTATGAGATAAATAAACTATTTCATACATCATGGATGATGTTAGCAACCCTTTGTTCGAACTCACATGAAATTATTACTATTTTTTCATGGAAACATAACTATCCCATTTCTTGTGGAAAAATAATAATATAATGATTAAAATAATGTAAAACTCTGATCCTCCACTATAAATAACACCCATTCCCCCCTCATCCTCCCACACCTCTCAAGACTTAATCCTTGACTAGGTTCTATTAAATACACCGAAAATATGATTCTCCACATCCATGATGTTTTTTATCACCAAAAGTCCAAAACATAAGGCCTTATGGAGGATCTCATGAGGAAGAGATCTAGAGGAGGCTTAAACACGTTTGAGGGAAGTCGAACCCGATTTAAGGGATACTCAACTTCTCACTAATATTAAATAATAACCCCTATATAGTTATATTTAATTTTCAATTCCTATTGATGGTTTATTATTTCAAACCTCCTCATACTTCCCTTATTATATATTAGTGATTATATACCTATTTTCCGTCTAATAAATCCCTCCTATGTTTATGCATTAATATGATAATATTTCATAATTTTATTCTATTCCCAATTTATTTTATTTGGATTAACCTTCAAATTCTATTGATTTTAACATATTAAAATAATTTTCAAAATTTAATTTGATTATATATTGTTGTATTATGTGTACTTATAGTGTATATTTATAAATAATCCCTTCGTTTAATCAATTCTCTCTTCAATGGTATGGTATTTGTGATTTAAATTCCACTTATTTTTTTACATGCCTCCTTTAAGAAATCCCATGAGATTATTCTTTTTAGGCCATGGTTGTTATATTCTGAATTCATGATGTTTTTATACTATACTGTCTCCATTATATGTTTTATAATTATTTTTGAATAATAGGTTTTCTTTATTTTATGTGTGTAGTGTTTATATTCAAAGAATTATTTTTACGAAAAATGGTATTTTGAAATGTGAATGTGTTTTACTCAAGGGTGTAAATGACTTATCGAGATTTTTGCTAATGACATGTACCTTGGAAATTATTAATCTTGGTGTGAGCCCATTATAGCTCATGATATGATGGTTTATCCTCATTATAGCTCATGATATGTTGGGTTGATCTGATTATAAATCAATATATTATGAGTGAGCCCCAATTTAGATCTCCATTGCATTGGGTACTCTGGTGTTGGATGTTGACTGAATGGTTATTCCATGTGTAAGGGTTACTGTTTGAGTGTTATAGTAAATATGTCCCCAAGAAACTACATGATGTTTATATGCATATGAGTATTTATGATTATGGGATTTATTGGTTATAATTTTATCACATGAATATATATTTATTTTTATATATCCTATATTGAGTATTATACTCATCCCATAATTTTAGAAGAAAATCATAGGATATTTGGATGGGTGAGAGAAATAAGGGGTTGTGAAGAATAATAATGATTGTTGTCAAAGAAATTATGTTTTATTTTTTAATGTTTAATATTTACCTATAAATAGATGTTTTTTTAGAAGTATCCTATTTGTATGATAGTGGAATGTTATGTATGTAAGATATATTATTCTCTAAAAATCTAAACATAAAATGATCTTCAATGTGTAATAATGTATGATATTGACTAAAATTTGATTTTTAGTAACATTTTAAGGATTGGTCCTTATAGTGGGTGTAAGGGGATTGTTTAGATTACATTAGGATTTAACATGATGTTATGAAAATACCATTAATAATTTTCAATCTATTATAATTTGAAATTTTATAGAATTTAAAGATTATAACATCGAATTATCTAAGATACGTATGTTTGGAATTGTTTTCCACCAATTTAATAGAGATGATGATGTAAAAAGGAACTAAGAGGTTGATATCTGTCTGAATCAACAGCCTGGAATGGTGGGAATTGAAACCGACCAGTTTTTGACAACAATGGATCTGGTGATTCAAGAAATATATGGTTGTGGTATCCATGCTAGATAGGAACCTAATATATTACAAAGAATCATGTCTTTTGTAGAGAATTTTATGAGGCAATATCCTTCAGCACTCACTGAAACCATGGATCCAGTCATTGCCAAGGGATGGATAAACTCTCAAGAATAGATATTTGATGTCATGTAATGTTAGAAAAATAAAAAGGTAATACTCTGCATTTATTTTTAAAAACATGAATATTATAAAGGGTGATTCCTGGTTAAGAATATTAGAGAATGTGATAATCATGATAGTCTGAAATGGGATTATATTAAGAGTATTTTTTGGGATAAATATATACCTAAAACTGTTCGACTAGTAATAGAGAAAAAATTAATTGAACTAAAGTAGAAGGATAATAATTTTTTGGCATCACATAAATATAATTTATATGACTGGAAATGTATATACAAGATCTTACATGGGAACTTGATAGTAAAATTAATAAATTTTACTCTGAATGAATCCTTTTCAACAAATATATTTGTCTTTAAGACATTTAAAAAGTGATGAAAAACTAATTCATTATGATAAAAATGTTATTATAGAGTTTGATGACACATATGTGCCTCATGATGACATGAATAAGAAGTGGCCAGGTTGGAAGGAATTGGGTAAAAATTCTTCAGTGATGTCTATAGGTATGAAAATAAATTTCTTTTCCTATGAAATGCGTTGTAAATGGAATCTTAGAGAATGAAATATAAATTCATGGATGTGATAGTGATTTATATTTCCTTGACAAAAGTCTCTTGAGTGCAAGGAAAATTATCTAAAATTTAATGAGGAGTCAGTGGTGAGTTTCTTTAACAATATGTAATTGGGTCATTTTTCTAATATGTTCATGTAGCTAGTCACTCTGTTAGGAAATTAACAATATTGGAAGATGAAGGGTGTGACATAATCCTTTGAAACCACATATATATATAAATGTTGAACCATAATATGATATGGTATTAGTTTCATTTCTTGTCATTTTAGATTCTAAAATGTGTTGTTTGATTTGAGGTCTTCATATTCCGTCATTTTTGAGATTTTTTTTAAAAAATTTGGATTTCCATCTCATGAAATGAAACTATAACTCATTGTAAAAACACTAAGAGGAATTATTATGGTGAAATAAAATTTCAATAATCTACCTATGTTAGTATGTGGAAAGAGTTTTGATGCGAACCTTATTGTATTTCCTCTAGTAGAGTTTGATGATAATCTTCGTATGTACTGGATTTTTTTATCATGCTAAGATAGATTATATATAATTTTTTTTCTCAGAACGATTTTTTATTTGTGTACATGAGTCAAACCGAATAATTTGGAAGATAATAGGAAGCTAAGTGACTGATAAAATATTGAAATGAATGATTTCATTCTCATATTTTCAATGATAAAAAAACTATCAAGATTATTGATGGCTAGTGGTAAATGAATTCCAATATGTTTTTCATTATTATTTTTGAGGTGTTATTCCTCATTGAGTAGTTGAGTTTACTATTGACATAGTTCCAAGTTATTTGAATATTTCTAAAACCCCTTATCGAATGGATCAAATAGATCTTCTGAAATTAAAGATGAAGTTGCGGGAATTTTCCAACAAAGGATTCATCCGACAAAGAACTCCACCATGGGATGTACTTATCTTGTTCGTTAAAAAGAATGGTGATTATATTAGTGATTTAACTGATTATAGATACTTGAATGATATAAATATTATAAAAAGAATACTTTTCCTGATATCATTGAATTGTTTGATCGCCTCCAGGGAGCACAATATTTTTCGAAGGATGACATCAGGTTAGTATACCATCAGTTTAATGTAATGGATGAGGAGATCCTGAAGAATGACATACGTATAAGATATGGTCATTATGAATGTGTAATTATTAATTTTGGGTTAACTAATTCACCCACTATATTCAATGATCATATTAATATAATGTTTAATGAGTTCTTGGATATGTTTTTTTTTATTGATGACATTCTGGTATATTCTAGATGTAATGAGGATCATGAAAAACATTAAGGGGTTGTTTTGAAAATCGTAAAAGATATGTAGTATAGAATATTCTGAATGTTTTATTTATTGTTGGAATATATTTCTTTTCATATGATCATTGTAAATACAGATGGAATAATATTTTATCCTTCCAAAACAAAAGTGTATAATGAATGGACAATACCTTGAAATGATTCTTATATTATTAGTATTCTTGGATTAATAGGTTATTAATGATAGTTTTTTAAAATAATTTCACATTTATCTATCCCACTAACATATTTAAAATTAAAATGGGATAAATTTAATTGGATAGATGAATGTGTTGTTTTTTAGTAATTCTAAAAGATATTTGTGAATGATCCAATTTTGGGATTGAATTCTCGAAATGGTGGCTTTTTAATCTACATCAATGGTTCAATAAGAGGACACAATAATGTTCTGATGCTGAATGATCAGGTAATTGCTTATGTATCAAGAAAACTAAATCCTCAAGAGTTAAATTATCCCTACTCTGATTTAGAATTAGAATATGATGTTTTAGTGTTGACAATGTAGAGGCCTCATCTGTATAGAGTAAAATTTGAAATATACAATGACTATAAAATCCTAATGTATATTTATAACATATGACTAAAAATAATTAAGTATTATGATTTATTTATTTATTACCATACGAGAAATGAAAATAAAGTTGCTAAAGCATTGAGTAGAAAATGTAATGGTACATTAACAATGATATATTTTAAACTATATCCTTTTGTAAATTATTTGATAAACATTGGATTGGATGTTATTGGTATAGGAAATAACTCTCTTTTGTTTAAGCATGTAGTGCAGTAAACTTTGTTAGGTTGAATAATGAAATCATAAAAGGGATACATGGATCTAGAAAAAGGATGAATTGGTTATAATGGGCACCTTTCTAGAATTTAACCTTGGTAAATACAATGTTTTATAATTTGGAAGATGGATATTTGTGCCTTGTGACTCTCAGTTGAATAAATAATTGTTATGTGAATATAACAGTTCACCATTTAAAGTTTATCCAGGAAGCACAATGATCATTAAAGATCTTCAAGAGTATTTCTAGTGTAATGGAATAAAAAGGGATTTTGCTAATTTTTTCATGAAATGTTTGACATGTCAACATGTTAGTGTAGAGCATCAGTTACCAAAGGGAATGTGTCACCCTTTTCTTATTCCAGAGTTGACATGGGAGAAAATATCTATAGACTTCATTGTGGGACAACCAAATACATCTAAAGGTGAAAATTAAATCTGGGTAGGTTTTGATCGACTAACCGAATATGCACATTTTCCTTCCATTTATGATACAATGTCTATGGATCACCATACATGATTGTACCATAATGTGATCATCAGGTTACCTAGAGTGCCTCTTTACATTGTATATGACCGAGATCCTAGGTTCATATCTAATTTTTTAAAGGTCCTTCAGAGATTAATGGGCATATTATTAAATTATTGTAGAACTTTTCTTCATCAATTAGATGGGCAGTCAGAGAAAATGATTCAGACATTAGAGGATAATCATTCTTCTTATTCAATGTATTATGAGGGAATTTGGGGTAAACATATTTCTGTAGTTATATTTTCTTATAATAAATGTTTTCATTCAAGTATACACATGTCAACGTTTCATGAATTTAATTGGTAGAGGTGTCAAAATCTTGCATTTTGTTATTAATTTGGTGAATGAATGTTGATGGTACTAGATTAATTATATGAAGTTGCTGAGAAAGTGAATATGATCCAACATCACATGAGGACAGGTTCGAGCAGGATGAAAAGTCATGCAGATAACTGAAGGTACGACTTATCATTTTAGTTACAAGACCATGTAATCCTTGAAATCTATCCTTGGAAAAGTGTAATGTGTTTTGGTATGAAAGTAAAGCTATGTATGTGGTTCATCGATCCATTTGAAAATCCTAGATAAAGTTGGCGCAGTTGCATAATGAATTACATTGCATTCATGTTTCTCTCGGGTAAACAATAATGTTTATGTTTTTATATTGAGAAAGTATGTTTCATATTCATCTTATTTTTTGGAATAAGAATTACTTCATCTAGAAGAGTACCTTTCTAATGAATAGAAAATAGTAGTGATTCTTGATCATAGAGAGAAAGTATTCCAAATTAAGTTAATCCACCAGGTAAAAGTTTTTTGGAGAAACGACATGGTAGAAGAAGCAACATGAGAATATGAAAATACTATGACAGAAAGGCACCCTCAGTTGTATAATAAGTCAATAAATTTGAGAGGATTCAATTTCTAGAAGGTAGGGATAATGTAACACACCAGTGTTTTAATAGTAAATTGAAAATTATGAAACATTGTTTTATGTAGATAGTTATAAATAGAACTAAACATAACTTCCCAATTTCGTTTTTGTAATTTTAAAAAATGGACATACACAGTTTCAATCATTAAGTTATTTATTGTCTTATAAATCCAAAATAAATTTTGGTGAATAGTAAAAGACCATTATAAATAGTAATGTTTCCCTTATAAATAGTAACACACCCATATTAATAGTAACATCACCTATGAGAGTATACATATAAGACATAATTGATGTTATGAAATACCCATATCATTGAATAAGTATAAAAATGTATTAAATTTATTATATTGGGAGTAAAATATTATTTTATTTAATAACTAAATTAATCATATATTGAAATTTATTTCCAAAAAAATGGAGTTCATTTTTTAATTAAACACATTGAGAAATGGTTATGATGAATTTTTCATATTTTTCTGAAATAACTAACATTTTTGGGAATATTAAAAATACTGAAATTTCGGTATAAATATATTATGAGATAAATACACTATTCCGTACATCAGGGTTGATGTAAGCAACCATTAGTTTGAACTCACATGCACATATTACTATTTTTGTTCTTGGAATCATTATTATTTATTGTCTTCTGGAAAATTAATTAAATATTGATTAAAATAATGAAAAACTCCTCCTCTCCTATAGTACAAATACCACCCACTCCTCCCGCTTCTTCCCACACCTCTCAAACCATGAGCGTTGCTTAGGTTCTACCAAATATTCCCCCCAATAATCTACCCCGCTTCTAAGACATTATATTCTCACCAAATGTACAAAACCAAAATCCTTACAGAGGATCTCAATTTAAAGTGATCATGATGAGTTATAACATTGTTTAAGGGAAGTTGAACCTGTGGTTACAGATCCTCTCTTTCTCACGTATATTCAAGAATCATTCATATGTTAATCTCTATAATATTCAACATCTATTGATGGTGTTTGTATTCAAACCTCCCCGTACTACTCTTATGATATATTAGTGATGTGATACCTCATTTGCATCTCACTAATCCCTCCCATGTACATCCATTACCAGGATAAAATTTCGTTAGTGAAATCAAAATGCAATTTCAAATCATTAGATTAAACATCAACTGTTAATGATTTTATCATGATATGATTATTTGGGAAATATAATTTAATTATATTTTGATGTATTGTGTGTACATAAAGTAAATATATACATAAACCCTTTTATTTAATCATTTATCCCTTAAATTTTTAGGTATTTTTAAAAACCATCAACTTAAATCCATTTAACTATCTCAAGTAAAAAATCCAAAGTGACTGTTTATTTTTTATGTCACGGGTGTTCAATTATGATATCACGATGTTTTTTTAGTATATCGTCTCAATTATTTGTTTTATACTTATTTTTTAATAATAGGTTTTCATTAATTTTTTGTGTGATGTATTTTTATTCTAAGGGTTATTTTTATGAAAAGGAGACTTTGAAATATGAATGTGTTTTGTTAATGGTGTAAATGAGTTATAAATTTATTTTTTCATGATATATCCAACGCAAATTATTTATATTGGTTTGTGCCCATTATGGCTCATGATATGATTGTCGAGCACCATTATAGATCATGATATGTTGGGTTGATCCCATTATAGGTCAAGATATGATGTGTGAGCCACATTATAGATGTCCAATGCATTGGTTACTATGAAGAAGGATGTCTACAAAAATGATTATTCCATATGTAAGGGTGATTGTAATATTTTTATTGTAAATAGGTCCAAAGGATACTACATGATGTTTCTATACATATGTGTTTTTATAATTATGGGGTTTATTGGTTTTTATGAAGTCACATGACTAGCAATTTCTTTCATTATATCCCTTACTGAGTTTTATACTCATCCCAAGATTTTAAAAAGTTTTTCACATGATATAAGTATGGTTAAGGAACGAAGTGATTAATGATGAATGTTATGGTGTGTTGTCAAAGAAATTGTTTTTTATGTTTTAATTTTTTATTTTTTGATGAAAATGGATACTGTTTTTAGTACTATCTTCTTTGTATAAACGTGGTATGTCATATATGTAAGATATGATAATTCAATAAAACAATAAACCTAAAAAGATATTTAAATAGTAATAATGTGTGTTCTTGGCTAACATTCATGATTAAGTAACATTTTACGGATGGATCCTTATATCCAATGTAATCAATATATTATATAAATATAATCCATCTCTATAGTAGAAAACTCTTAGAGAAATAGAACTGAATCAATGGCAATGGAATATATTTTTTCTTTGAATCCTTTTAAATTCATATATCATGGTGTGTCTTTATTCTCATGATATGAGGTATCAATTCAACATATATTTCCAAATTATTGACGACTCAATATGAAATTAAAATATGAGATGAATAATTATCAAACACGAAATTCATAAGAGTTGATCATAGAATAATAGTACACCACATTATATAGAGACTTGAGTTATCCCGATTTAAATATTTATATAATCCAAAAACGTTTTGGTCTACTGCCATAGAATAAATCATGCTTTATAATTGAGGTTTTCAATGGAAAATACTAGTTTTCCTAGAAGATTCCAAGTTCACCTGTGTCTATAGATGAAAAATGACCTGATTTTATTGTTCCTAATGAGAAAATTATAACTGATTATAATTCATTAATATAGCATGAGATAATATCATAATTGGATAGAAATATCTCTTAACAATACCTTGCATGTAACAATGGTGGAAATTAATTGGTGTTGTTGTACAACATTTCATTCCATCCTTAAACAAACATCAATAGAAAGATCCTGTTTTTATATCAAATACTCAAGGAATGTTGACTAATTCATATGTTTATGTATTCGGGGTTACACCACCTTTAGATTTGGCATCCCTCTGCATCTTGATTCATGAATTATATTTCCCACCTTTCCCATGGGAATAAACGTATTACATTTATCATGATTTCATTAATGATTACATTCTTCCACTATTTCCAATTAAACATATATATATATTATATATTATATAAAGTATAGATATATTTTATTGAAAATTTAGTCATGATATTGAATCATGAATGCACACAATTACATATGAACTTAAAGGTATATCAAGAGTGAAAAAACCTTGTTTATAAAATTATCTGCATACTCTATATTTTATTTTTTAATTTTCAATCTGATGAATATGTATTTTTTTATATTGAATGAATTTGATTGAATTTTATGGTGAAAAATTCCTCAAAATCATTAAACTCAAGTCCATGATTTTCTCTATCTTTAATGTTTGCATCCTATTGTTTGTTTTAAATATCCACCTAGAAGTATGTTTCTAACAGTGCATTCTTCTACACACGTGTTGTAATAATATGTATTATTCTATCCATGTGGAATAGAAACACATCAACTCTTTCACGTAAAAAATCCACCTAAAAATTAGTGTATTCTATTTCTATAAGTATACCGAAGGTTCTACATACCTTAGTTCATCATTTTATTCCATGTTTAGTAACATTAATGGATTTCACAATACTCTGAATAAGAATTTGGTACACCTGCAGCTCAGATATAACGAAAATTTCCACAGAATCATCCTAATTATTTTTTCATCATCTACATGGTTCCATTTTCATTTAAAAAATCTATTTACTAAAAACCCACTACAAATTTCATTCTAAAAAAAATATAAATCCCCATAAAAAATAAGATTGAAAATAATTTTTATCCTAATTTAATAGTTGTAATCATTTTAATAATTTCCCTTATATAATTAAATTAAAAATTAAAAATAATACCATAATGGTATGTAACACTATCAATTAATGATAAGTTATTGTCATCATCTAGACACAAAGTGAAGAGATGTGCTCTTTCTTGTAAATGACTTAGAACACATTTCCACCCAAACCAACTAGGATAGTATTTGTTAATTAGAAAAAGGGTATTAATTTATTATGATAATTCCTCGATCCAACTCCACCATCCATCATAGAAACATCAATGAATTCAAGTAATGAAGTATGAATAATGTATCTTCACTATAACTTGGAGGAAAACATCAATATACACAAAAATTCCCCCCTTATTTGGGGTGAGCATACAAATCAATAAGTAATCCCCAAAGCTTCCCAACACATGCCATTTGGACCAGAATAAGTTATCACATTTTATATAAAACATGATAGATTTAAATAAATATTTTATATGATATCCAAAAAAAAGTTCCTTATATTGATAAAATTAAAAAATCATTCTTATCTTAATACTTCTATTTGAAAAATACTTTTCCAAAACCTCCCACATAGACAATGAGTGCAACTATGGACTTACCTTGGGCTTGGGGTGGTGATTTATCATTTCAGAAATCCATTAGTTAGTGAAAATATTTAATGGGAGTATATTCATAATCTTATACATCTCATTATGATTATGGAATATTAAAGACATTATCCTACCCATTGTCACACGGACCCACAAAAATAACATTATTCCAAGATACAAATTTAAAAACAAACTACAAAGATAATTTACACTATGCTTCATGAAAAAAAATAAAATCATTAAAAATAAAAATTTATTAAATCACATAAATATAGTGATATTATATATATTTTTTATCAAGTTATTTCCTAAAAAATAATAAGAACTGTTTAGGAAAAATTAAATCCTTTAATTCTCATAACATTAAAGTTAGATGAAAGACACCACCAAGAAGTTGATGGGCACAAAGTGACAAAGAGTATTCCAATTAACTTACCTCATATTTACACTCCTTTATTTTATCCATACATGATAAACTTAAAATTTATTCCACACCATATATACCACTATAACAACAATGATCTATTTTCTATGTTCAATAAAAATTTTGGAAATCTGAAGCAATAAGGGTGAATGATTTCCGAAATTTTAATTCCCAAATGCACATGCTCAAAGATCCATTGAAATTATTTTCACGATATTGAAGTTAAATTTAAATATCATAGTTTAAAACTAATGTATTAGAGGATTATAATTGGAAGTGAATGAGTAATCACCACTACATCATTGACTTTAACTCGTCAGAACTAAACATATTCATGATATGAAAATTGAGTTCATCTTTAGAATTTTTGAGAGATTATTCACACAAAAAAACCAATCACCATGGGTTGAAAATGAATCGATTCATCTATGTTGTGAATTTTTTAGATGTCATGAATTGTCTTCTCTATCCACATGATAAACCCATTTCACATTTTGAATGATCTCACCATATCAATATAGAGTTATTCATGTATGAAATTTTAATTTCACTTTGTGAATAATTACATTAGCTATAATTCCCTTCCAGCTTTTAATTCATCCAAAAACAATAAAATATACCTTATAGACTCTAAACATCAAATCAAAACCCTAAAAAGATAAATTTTCTCAAAATAGTTTTTCAACACAGTTGGGATAAAATTTATTCATCTATATCTAAAACCATAAATCATGGTTTGATAGGGTAATTAAGATACCAAAATTTGTATTTTATTACAAATCAATGAACAAAATCAAATTCAGAAAAAATATCTCTCAGAATATCATCATTACTAAATAAATGTTTTCATAAATTAACATGAAACTATTTCTTATAAATGTACTTTTTATTAAATTAAATATTGATAAGAAATTCTATTTTATCCACTAATAATAAATAATCTCTATTCAAATAAAGTGATTTAAATTATTCAATTGATTTCATATATGATTTATCTTGTGGTTGGGAAAAATAACAACTTAATGAATTTATAAAAGTTCATAATAAATTGTAAACCACCCCACTCACTATAACAACTTATTTACCCACACTGTATCCACTCAATGTTAACCCCACATGAATTAATTCATTATAAACCATCCTTATAACATAAACATTTCTCAAATGAATTCACATTATGTTTGATGACTGAACCGTAAATATATATTTAACAAATTAATTACATAGATACTCCAAAAAAACAAGGGACTTCACTTTAATCCCACAGAGATAAATTGGAATCACAAATTAATAAGAATACACATTCCCACCATGTGTTTGATTAATTAATTGATTCACACTTAAACTTGTCCCTAGTCTATATTATCTTCCTTTTATATTAATTTTTATCATAAAATTAATGTTGTTATATTCCCCTATAATCATAGTAAATCCATTAATAACATATAAGGGGACTATATATATTCCTCATCAATGAAATAAATGTGGATTAAGTCCTATAATTAACATACATTAATAATTTGTTTCTTTTGGAAATCTTTTTTAAAGAACATCTTCCAAATTAATCGTTATATAGAAAAATAAAGCTTCAAATATTATTTTCCCTTCCTTATAGATTACAGAGGGTTGGATTTTGTAAATATGTGCTGATTGATTATTAAAAAAATATTCACTGATAGGTTAATTAATCATTTATTTTTATAATTTACTAAAAATGGAAGACCAATTTTAACCACAAGATATTGTATCAAATTACCCATCCATATAAATTATTATTTTATTGATAGAAAACCATATATTGTAATTCAAATGAAATTAAAATTATTATATTTATTATTTGTATGTTAATCAAACTAGTTCTCTAAAAAGTTTAAAACTACCCACAATATTTAATTTCAAATATAAATAATTACAACTATTCCACATTATAAATTCAAAATTTCTCACGTTTTCTTTACTCTAACACATCATGCAAAATAAATAGTTTTATACACAAACCATATTATTATATTTCATATATTTAATTTCTATTACTATAGTGGACCTTTATATACTGAAGATAATGAAATTACAAAGATGATTTCCATTCTTAAAATAACAAGGTAAAAAATAATTCAAAAATGTTTTTTGAAGTCCATTTGATTAACTTTTTTACCGTCACTTTCTAATGAATTTGATATTACCACATCCATTATAATAAAAATATATATTCTATATGATACAATAATTTTTAAATTGTTCATTTCTATATATTTTTTTATAATGAAAATTATTGTCTATTTCATTTATAATTGTCAAACATATTAAATATTAATTCTAAACATCAAAAAAATATAAATATTCATTTTTATATGATAAAAAATACTTATAAAAACATCAAAACTATCATAATATATAATATAACTGATATAGGTAATTATAAAGATTTATTTCAGTGATTATTCTTTTTCATAAACCATAATATATATATATATATTGAATTATAACGATTTGAAAGTAAAAAATAGTGTTAATTACAAGGATATAAAGTAATTTTTTTGACCAAAAAAATTCTCCATCATAATATATAAATAAAACATATAATTATGAAGTATAAATCCATTAGAAAAGATAATATAAAACCAATTATTAATGTTTTATGGTTTAAAAATCATGAAATGAAATCCTTTTAACATTTTTTTTATTTATCTATTTATTAAAATTTGAATGTAAGTTTATGATTATTTCAATAATTAATAATGGATATAATTTATTACAAATAAAAATACATTTAATATGATAATTTACCTTACAACCACATTTAAACAAGTTCATTACAAATTTAAAAAATTCATTAAAATTTTTATGGAAGAAAATATTTATTTAATCATCATTATTTACTCATGGAACTAGAACAAACACCAACATTTATGTTCATATAGAAGATTCAATTATTCAACCATCACCTCAATTCTATGAAAATATTTAGTCACATCTCTTTGTTCACCATGATAAATCAAAGAGGCTTGTGATGTCATCCTCAATGATTGCATTTCTTACACTATTTACATTTGAAAAACGAAAATGTTATCTGTATATGTATCTTTAATAATGAATGGATTAATTAATTAACACTGGTCTTCTTTATGGGAAAATTCTAAAAAATATTTTAAAATCTATTCATAATTTAGAAAATTAATTATTATTTTTGAATTTCTAACATATTGTTTTCTCAACATCATATCGTGTTCTTTATAGTACACCTAAATAAATTTTTTTCTAAACCCGTGAAAATATTTTTCAAACAAATTTACACTAGTAGACTCAAAATTATTGTCCAATTAATTACCTAGAAAGGGAAAAATAATATATTTAATGAAAAAAAGATTATACCATCTTTAAGTTAGACAAATTCTATAATTCTCAAGAAATTATTATTTATTATAAAATGATTTATTAATAAAATAAATTTTTTCTACTAAGTTTAATCTTATAATATATATTATATAGAGACATGTAATAATTGTGGAAAAATACAATTTTTTATATATGTTATTAGTCTAGTTTAATTCCTATAAAAATTCTGATACAGTCCATGTTCAAACAACACTATCTAATCAATGACTTTAAAATTATAATCATAATTTTTTAGAAACTATTTTCCAAGAATATATGGTGGGGTAAAATAAAATTTAATTTTATGATTCAATGTATATGATTTCTTCTTTATGATAATTTAATGAACCATATTACCCATTTTTTACATCATTATTTAGAAACCAAATTCCATCTATATAATTCATATAAATTTACTAATACTTTTAACATAGTTATAAATATTTTTTATAATAATTAAACATATGATATTTGTGTAATATTCAACATATTAGATAAAATATAAATGAAAAATATTTGAATTCTCCATCATTTATCTACATGTAAAATAAGTGAATAACTATAAGGGTTATATCATTTAAATCTAAACTATTATTTTTGAATAACTAGATGACTTATCATTCTATCAAATAGGAAACATAAATTATTTATCTTTTATAATAATATAAAATAGTCAAACAAATGTTAATGAGTTAACATGTTCATAATTCTCTATTAAAAAAATAATGTATTGGATAACACATTCAAATTTCTTCTTTGATAGTCAAACAGATTTTGTTTTAAATATCCTCCACTTAAAATAAGTTAATTATAGTTTATTGTATCTTAAATAAAATATATCTAGATAATAACATTTTAACAATTATTTAATCACTTTAAATGGTAAATTTTTTTCTTCAACCCCAAATATCAGAAATACTACTCCTGTTGTGAAACAAATAATGAACAATAATAAAATTTCATTGATTTTTGATGTTTATTACGAAAATCAAATAATAATAAACCATTTTTCTCAAGAGATACATCTAAATATTGTAATAATACTCTAACAACAATTCATAAGACTCATTAAAATTTTCATAAAACCATTCATTTGAAATGACAATCTTATATTAAATAACGAATGTTGTTCCATTATATAGTGCTTTAACATAGTGTGAATAATCTAAATCAGGGAATTGTATTTCTTATTCTACTTCTGAATAAATAATATTAATTTTTTATATTAAATTATTATAGTATTATATAAGTACATTATTTTTATATATAACCATACTGGTCACACCATCCATAGTTTTTATTTTATAATTGAAATTGATTGCCACTTTCAGTTGTCAATTCTCATGCTACTTATGAACTTGTTTTGATAGAATGTATTAGCATCCCACAAAAATAATGATAGTATGTCTCATATAATAGTTACAATTTATCATATTTAACATATAATACCATTCATTTTGATGAAAATGACAACATAACCAATGGTAATCATTGAATATTTATCTATTTTCATAAATAACTCTATGATTAGTATGGAGTTATTAATTTTTCTACGTACTTTTTAATTATTACTAACACCATTCATTGAAAATATATAATAAAAATTTATTTTAATTTTACACTACTGGGTAGATATTTTTCTCACATAATTATATTGACCATTAATAGTATTTTTTCAATAGAAATTTATATTTTCTTACAATCCAAATAGTATTGAATTATTATTTGATGATATATGATTTATTTCATTTTAAATTTGTTTATGTATTTAGTTTTTCGTTATTATTTACAATAACATGTGGTTTAATTGACTGGCTATTTCAGTGATCAATAGGACTACTAATATTGATGTTCATTACACAAGTCTCTGTATTTTCTAAAATAAATTCATATATTTGTTTCATTGATTTGATGAATCGTGATTTATTTTCTCTAAATGATATTATTCCTCCAAAAATATAATATGAATAATTTCATTCTATATCTACATTTATTTTATTTTCTCTTATATAGTATATTTTAATTTCGTCTCCAAATATAGTAATACTTTCATTCATTCAACTTTCCCCATGAATATAAACACTTCATTACAATGGGATTTCTAAATCTCGTCAGATATATAGATGACCTTCATAGAAATCTTATTCAATTTCTCAATTTGGTATATCATCATATAAATGTTATTAAATTAATATTGTAGATAAATTGTTTCTTTGTCCTTAACATATGTCACATATTATTCTTTCACTTTATAAATCAATTAATTTTCATCGTGATCTGTAATTGTTATATTTTCTTTACATTCAATTTCATCACATTATTTGAAAAGTATTATTAATATAATTCTTTTATTTAACATTGACAATTATTTTCTTTTACATTAGATGAATCATTTACATGTTTTATATATTAAATTTATTATTTGGAAACAACAAAATGTCTCAGAAAAACCATTACTATAATATTCATATATCATTCGATATTTAGTAAAAAATTGACCATCTAATATAAAATTAAAACACATATATGGAAAAAAACATTATGTTATACTTTTCTTTTCATATAAATGTGAAGAGAACCAATTTCATAAAACATGAATCAACATATTATTGAAAAAATTAATTCTCATTAAATTCACTAAGTATCGTTTGAGGATTATAATTCTTTGTGGATTGTAATAAATTTCCCTCTCAATAAAACTTTTATTGACTAAATAATGTAATTTTATTATCTTACTCCGGGTCAAAAAATTACAATCTTCATAAAATGGAAATCAACTCCAAATTTTTTTTCATTTGATGATGGTTTTGAAAAAACAATATCTGATAAAATATGAGGTATATTTTTGAAAACTATAAAATATTATTGAGTTTCTATTAAAAATTATATAAAAATTACAACATAAAACTAAATAATAAATCATATAATATTTTTTCATTATAAAATATAAACATTATGGAATTTCATATTCCACATTAGGAGTTCTTCTTCTTTTATTAATATTCCCTTTATTAATATTTTCAATTTCAAGAAAAATAACATTGAATACCATATTCCTTATTACATTTCGGAATTTATTTTCTGAATGGAATGTTACTATATAATTTCTTACATTAATAGCATTCCAAATATTGTTTTAATCAACTAATATTATTTTAGATCCATCCAAATTAGTAGTCAAACATTTAGTCAAAATACCTCTCTAATTCATACCTAACGAATGTTTTTATAACTAGATTTTATCCATATAAAAAATGAAATATTTCTATTCAATACATATATCACTGTATAATTTATCTGTCTTCAAATGATAAATTGTGAAAAAAAATTCTTAAATCTTATAGTCTTCAATATTTGATGATAAACCCAAGTAGTATAAATAAAACATCTAATAAAACCCTCAATTTATTAAAACTAGTTAAGAATGTGATAGATAAAGATATTATTGAATGGGTAACTATAGGATTAAATATATCAATGATTTCCGTATACATTATTGTATAAAACTATGTTTTTAATTTTAGAATAGATTATAATAATGTTACAATAATATTAAAATTACTATACAATAAAACATTATAAGAGAATATAAAGACCATGATGTCACAAACTATCTCAATGGGGACTGGGTTTCTATTACCCTATGCTCACCACCAATTAGATGATGGACAGAGATTAACATTGAGTAGGCATATCACTTTTATGGGAGGCCATAACCTGATATACATTTACACACACATGAATCTCTAAGTAAAAAAATGATAAAATGTAAAAAAACAATAAAAAATTCATCAATACATCTTCATAAAACTATCAGAGTATGTACACAAGTATACAAGCCTAAAAAGGGATAAATAATATCCTTCCGCAAAGAGTATGAATGAAATTAATACAAAAAAAGTAGAATGTAATATAGTCAAGGTAAATTTCAAAACATACATTGGTCAGTCTGACACACAATATCCTTCGTAGCCATGGTCCCTGAATGACTATATCAAATGGTTGGTCATTTTATTTTAGCTAACACAGTTTGGAAAAGCCCATTACAGAGAGAATATAACAATACCTAGTTGGACACCATAAAATCAATATGAATATAATTGAAATTTTTTTATATCAACATAGGTATATATAAATATCATATAGAATATGACAACCTAGATATAGTAAAAAATACACATCATCTCATGGTAAAAAAGTATTATACTTCCAGTCCATTATCTGGTATGATTGTTCTACATAAAATTCATTGTAGATAAAAATCTTCATGAGTAATATTGAACTAATGGAATCCACACAATATTTATTTCTCATCGAGTCATTCTATAAGAACTTTACATAGTATGCCTAAAGATAACCATCCGTAGATGAGAATCACACCCATGATCACGGGAAATACAAAAAAAATGAAATGTCCTATTATATAGAAGATCAACACCCACATAGCAACGGTCATAAAAATACCAAAAACTCTACCTACGGTCTAATGAGGATATATGATCTCACTTTATTCTCCATAGAAGGATTCAAAAATCTCCATCAAAAAATTATTATTGAATGTATCTCCTCCAATGTATAGGATTTAATTTAATAAAAACACATAGGGAATGGGTATAATGTAGGAACTATAATAATACATTTCCACAATGAAGATAGAAATGGATCTAAGACTTCTTTGAAGGAGTATATACTGGGTACTAGGAGTACATGGTTCTTCTATTAAACACTAGGTCCTACCCATGTATCACCTATTTCAGTGTCTTTTTCCATGTCAGAGTACGTGGAATGTTGAAGCCCATGTACTCTAGGCTATTTCTGTGTCTAGTTAGCTGTTCCATTGTAATTCCACAATTCCTATACATATGAATGTATTTCATACTTTTTACACACTTAGTGTGTTGTTTTGTAAAATGTCTTGTAAAATTTATCTTCGCATGGAAACCTTAGCACTGCACACTTTGTCCCACATGGTGTTTAACCAAAAAACTCCCCTTATGTAATGAGGAATTTCACAGAACCCACATATATATTTCACACATCATATCTAACTACTCTGATCACTAATCCATATAAAATTCATGTTGGATGTCATTGATCTGTGTCAATTGGACATATTCATCATCGTATATGTGGTTTTTAGCCATCTTGGTCACATAATATTTTTCTTTAGAGGTATTTCGTCATCAGATGTTCAAGAATCACACACATATGTTCATGATCTAGTCAAAACCCATAATCACCATTACTATAGATCGACCCCGTCATCGATTTGAACACAGATCATTTATATTGATCTATTTCACTGAGAAAAGTGTTTGTAACTATTTATTTATTAGTATTTGTAAAAATTTGAGACAAATAAATTCCATGTAATGATATATGAAGGGGGGAGAAAATAAGAAACAACCAACATAAAAAATTAACCATTTCCGATGTTCATTTTTTACTGGATTTCATTCCATTAGAATGATGAAAAAAGAGATAATAAAATAATCACAATGAAATCACAAATTTTGAGATAAATGTAACCCTTCACCACAATAAAAATGGTATATGAATCAATTATTTACAATATAGGTTTATTATAATCATATATATAATAATAAAATTGATAAATATGAATAAAAAACATTCTGAATCAAGGTGTATTGATGATTTTTGATGAAAATTCCACATCATTGTTTCTGGAGGGAATATTTCATTTGATTTTCACCGTAATCCTTGATCCCAAACTGATATAGTATCCCCCACCAAGAAAAATTTCTTCTATTGATTATATATGTCTTCAGGGTTATATGGAAATCCATGAGATTATATCATAACCATATATTTATAGATGAAATAATTGGCCTCTTCATCAATGAAATTAATTAAATGAATATATATATATTATTTACTATCCTGATGGATTTTAACCCAATATTTTAAGCCTTAAAATTTTATGTAGTCCTTAGGGTATAAAACACACTATAAACTCAACATCGGCCTTATATTTCTAGGCTGATCTTTCATTTAGTTGTTACCCTTTTTTTATAGGAAAATTATGTATTAGTTATATTAAATATATTGCAAATATTACTTTGAGAATTAATAGTCATCAAAATATCATGGATTTTAGAAAACATATTTATAATTATTCCATATATTATTCCCAAAAAATATATGGATAGAGAAATATTTCTACATTCTCCCCACAATGAGGGTTTATGTATCCAAAATAAAATAAAGGAAACACAAAAACATGTGGTTACAAATTATGCATATGGGTCCGTCATTCCAATGTACTCTCTAGAAGATTATTGTATTTCCACTAGAATCAAACTAAATTAATCAATTTCCCATGTAGGTTCATCTCCTTCCAATAGTAGAAATACAGTTTGCACTTAGTGAAAGTATAAACATCCTAGATATACATCTCACCATAGTCGATAACATGCAGCAAATTGTGTGTGTATGTCATCATCTATGACACATGGAAGACTCCATGCATCTGGTCTAACAAAAGTTGAATAGATAAAAAGCATTACAACTAAATAACTCTACATGTTTTCTATAATGGGATAAAAAATTTCAGAGATATACTGCCACCTTGGCTAATTCTCTATAATCCTTGTCATGGTGAGATCCTCTGTAAGGCATGGTCTTCAACCTCAAACATTAGAGGCCTATGTCATCAGTCCTCATATGAATATTAACAACTCTCTATAGTCCTTATTCACTCTAGGATGATCATTTCGTTACATATAAGGGATCACACCATCTCTAGGACCATATATGATGACACCCCTTGGTCATACATTCATAGGGTTAACCTGCAGGGTCTCCCATACAAGGCCTGTAATGCTACCAAAATGACGTGGGAATGGTAGCTAATGTCTTACACAAATACCACCAATTGTAAGTGGCCCTCTAGACTACATCCAAAAATAAAATAAAATCACATATAATGTCCTCCAAGAAACTAATGGTTTTGTTTATGGTTGTTTTTATCGGGAATAAAATACATACTCAATCACAATTGATACACAAAGGAAACCAAGATGTGTTGTGAGAATCACATTAAAAATAGTTATTCAGGGAAACACTATGATGTCAAACTATATTCTTCATGTAGAGGGATCCCAAGATCTCTTAGAAATTATACATTTGAATTGATAGGATGTGGGCCGACATGGTGATTCTTTATAGGATCACCAAGATGGGATCATGTCCCATATATTTAAATGGAAATCCTACCTTTATTTTCATTGATATCACATCCCACATCATCCCATGATACTCAAGTGTATAATCATATCCTGATAGAACCTAGTTTTCATAATTCACTTACTAAAAAGTAATGAATTTAGTGGAAAAATCTTCTACTCCCTAATTCATTCATGGTGACTAAAAGTTGCATCGTAGGTCATTGTGCATCTATTCATCATCAACATGTACCATAGAAGGAGATATATGAAAGTATGTTTGAACCTCCTCTTGAAAAATCACTCATACTATCGTTCGCGCTCTTAAAAAATATATGCTTACCACATTAATTAAATCCATCAGGACCAAGTCATGTGTATATATGAGAATTAATGGTCTCAAAGTTAGAACCCCCATCTTTTAAAATCTAAATTGATATAAATGTGATGGGGTAACAACCATGGAATGGAGGTAAGCTTATCCATACCCATCCATAATGCATAAATACAGTGAGATTAATCTCCCTGATGCCACACATAGTAACTGTGAACATGATCTCCTACTAAGAAAAATGGCTACCACATTTCAATTCATGGAGTATAGAAAATCTCAAAGTCCTAATGTTATAGGGACTATAGCTGTCACCACTATCACAGATTATGATCCATATTAGAGAATTTATACATGAGATTCCTATTTTCAAAATTTATCAAAACCTTCTCACCCATAAATTAGTTTCACTATATCATCAATGAAAATACAAGTTTTGATAACCCATGATTGTGGGTAATGTTGTCCTGATCATTTAGTGTCAAATAACATGATCATCTTTCAATCAAAACATTCCCGAAGATCAGAATAATACCAAAAATGATTCATTATGGATAATAGGATACAATTTACTCGACAGCCTCATTTGGAATTATCAAAATGAGAGGACTCATAAATCTATTCCTCAACTCATAGAAGGCCCTGTAAGACCTACACATCAAAATTAAACGATTCCCCTTTTGGGTTAAAGATTCCAAGGAATATTATGTACTAGAGAAGTTAGGTATGAATACCTGAGAGTATCCTGTATACACATAGAAGCTCCACACCTCCTCCATTCCCTTGGGTGGATCCCATTCTTAAACTAATTCATCCATTCACTATTCTGCCCCATCATCAAATTATGAGATAATATGTCTAAAAAAGAAGAAATTTTTAATATAGAACTAGCACATCGAGAGATTCCCATAAATCATTTTCCCTTAGATTGTTTCCAATTCCATTCTCAAATTTCTCGTGTGATCCTACTAAGACACCTAGTAAACTAGTAAATCATCATGTAATGGATACCTAAAATGTTCAATGAATTTCTAAAATTGTATGTTCATGAGTTGCATGAACAATGATGGGGAACTATTCACACCAATATGATTCACCAAGTACTCACAGTGACCATAGTGACATTTGAATGAAATCTTTATTATATCCAAACCATATACACCCAATTGGTGATATAATTATATGAGGTGAACCTTTAAGAAACATGGTGAACCTATAAACTGATCAAGGAAATAATATATTCTTGATGGTCAATACTTTTTCATTATAGTCATATTGTTTTGTTGATGGTAGATCGCACATGAATACAATATACCATCCTCCCTTTTTGGGGAACAACAGTATGTATCCCAAGGTAAATTACTACGCCCTAACAACACATATGGTCTTAGAAGTTCTCCATCTACACCCTCATCTCTCAAATCTCTATGGGTTCTATATGATATACCGAAAATACTATCTGGTTCATCAATTTTTATAGATCAATGGATAAATATATCTTCTGGTGTAGATGTAATAAAAGAAAATCATCAATAAATATTTCCCCATAATATTTCTACAACAATATGAGAATAAAAATTCATTGAATCTAATAGTCCAATATTCATTCATTATGAATGATGAGAAATAATGTATACATGCCGATGAACGAGTCTATCCAATTTAGTCTAAGAATCCTTTTTATCCAAAATGGAAACATTGTCTCATCACCACAAACTCACCACATCGTCGAACTAAAAAAGTCTACCTGGGTATGGACAAACGATATCAAGTCCATAACTAATATCACATCACAAGGAATCACCACATATATAAGGAAATCCAAATACAAATTCACACCTCTAAGATTCAGGTCTAACTTTCATTTTTACTATGTTCTCACTTATTTTCCTCCTATAGGAGTCTCATGTCATAATGGTTTATCCAAGGGCTCAATCAGAATATATAATTCCTGAACAAGATATGTTAATATAAAATAATGAACCCCATATTGTTTGTCATTTCTAAAGCTATAATAGAATAAAAAATTGATATCCCTCATATCATATATCGTTCCACTAGGTCATATGCCTGAACCACCTATTACTACCCTTTCCCCTATCATGTAACCTTCATAGCCTAGTGTAGGCCACCTGGTCATAGATGTGGTGACATGATAAAAGTTATGCCACTTCCATCTAATCTCCTAGAAACTCTACCATGTTCACCACCCTTTGGACCTATCATCACCAGACATTTTTTCTATCTTAGTGTCCCATAAAATATCCCCCTATCCTTTGTAGGGCGTGTCAGAAAATCTCGTGTATGATATCCAATAACATCACGAGTGTAGCACCACTAATCAATGGTATGACTAGTCCCATCATGTAACCCCAAATGTGAATACCCTATTTATTGGGATCTTCTCATAAGTCAACTCATATTTATAGATTTTTGTAACTGATTTTGACTATCAGCTACTAACATATTTGTAAATGTGTGTCTAATATCGGAAAAAACCCTCCATGTCTGCTTAGTGAGGAAACATATTACCACCAAGGAATGCCCTTTCACCCAATAACTAGAACTAATTTATATAGATATAAAAATAACTCAGAAGAATCTAAAAAGTCCTCTCTTGATGTATTGATCATGAAAAATTCAATACCCAACATTATATATTGGTATATAGAGATTTAGTGAACATCGATGAATACATAGGCACTATCGTACTTTCTAGATAAATATAAAGAATATATTGGATGTGTACATACCTAAATGTTTAAAGATAAAAATACTCTATGATATAAACATAGTAATATGACCATGAGGGATTCCCTATGTAATAAAGCTGGGTCACTGAACCACACCATCATCATAGGGAGCTAATGGGAAGGCTCACTTCTTAGACCACCATGAGATAACATAGTGTACGGAGAATTTTTAAAAATAATTTCACCGCATCAATCATATCATAAACAAACTATTGGTATGGCTCCCATCTAATCCAGAGTGGTTACTATCTCAAAAAATTTCCTAGTTCACTCTTCTTACACACATCCTCTATTTTTTCTACATGTTTCATCTCATACTCAAATGATTTTGGTATAATTGGGGAACCACATATGGGTAACACCGATAGAACACATAACTATATTAACACCTTTTCATTGAGGGGGTGATTCTAATGATTCTAATGCTAAAACCTAGCTTGAATATGGTTCATAAGGATGTGGAAATATGAATGATGGTCTACATTAAATAATTATATCCAGAGACATGAATCATGGACGGTATGGATACCAAAAACGATTACTAAATGATTAATGTACCAATTTTTTTCAAAAACCAATGCCTTAAATTAATGAGTATAATGGGAGGTCATTAGTGTATTCATGTATGGATGTGTCGACCGCTACAAAAAACCTGGATTATCTGTCCTGGATACGGAATTGATATCAATTAACCATATTTCCACAAACAAGTATCAAAAACTCCGAGGCTATGAAAGATGTAACTCTATTGACACCAATCTATCACAACTTTTCCCAAAGGGTCCCATGTAATGTTTAACCCATGATCTCCTCCAATAGGATTGGGGTGGAGACAAGTGCTGAGTACGCCTATCACAGAGATGGTCGGTAATAGAAAATTTTACTTGTACACATTGACTCATCCCCAAGCCCATGCAATGTTAACATGTAAAAAATTTAGAATCCATGCATGCATACATCTATATCCCACTATCAATGTACAATAATGAGTACATGAAATAAAATAGGTCTAAATCCAAGACCACCACAATGAGTCTGAATACAAGTCCAACCTGAATGTATAAAAGGTGACAAATATCAAGGTATCCACTAGAACACACCATGATAAGTCTATATCATGAATATATTCATTTTCATGGACCCTTTAGGGAAATGTTAAAAGGAAAGTCATTGGCATATGAGATGAAATATTTGGGAAAATATAATGAAGGTCTGAGTATTGAAATACCCAGTCTGACACCATAAAATAATTAGAATATAACCACTAAAATAACATTAAGTTGAACATATACTTATCTCTCCAACACAAATAAAAAGATATTCTGGAAATACCCATCAAATACACACAATTATATTGTTTGGTCACATTCATAATCTTAGTCTAGGAATAGTTCTCGAATGATCTAGATTACACTCATTCAGGACGACACAAATGGTGAGTCAGACACTACTGATGGAATCAATTAGAGATGTAATTCTAATTGGGTCTCTCCAAAATAATTATTCTCTGTATGTATGAATAGATCAATACACAAATGAGGGTCACACCCAAGATCAAGGAGTATACCAACAAATCAATCTGGAATAACCTGCTATGTAGAGGATCTATTCTCAGATAATGTTGGTAATGATGATACAAAAAAATCCCCCAATGGATAAATAATGATACAAGATTTCACACTAGGCCTCATGAATTGATCCAACAACTCTATCAAATATGTTCCCCTGATGGTATCACCAACCAATGTGTAGGAATAAATTCCACAATAACACCTAAAGAATAGATCTTGGGTATTCACCGAATAAAAACAATCCAAGATAAAGTGGAAAATGAAACAAATCCATCGTCTATGGAATATATAGTGTGTACTAGAAGTACATGAAATTTACTATTGGCCCCTGGACATTCACTTGTAAAATGATCTATTCATGTGTCCATTTCAATGATAGTTTACAATATGTGTCGAATCTTTTGTACTCCTAGCTATGTCTGTGTCCATATAGTTGTGTATAAGTATGGCTAAACATTAATGTTCCAATGCCCATGTGTCATTCAAGGTAAATTACATGTTTCATTTTGGGTTCCAATGCATGTGATAAGGGTAAAATTCCATGGGATATTTATATTACCACAAAACCCCAAGCATAACACTAGGGGTCCCACATGCTGTGTAAACCTAAATTACATGGTGTATATAATGAGACTGCACAGAACCCACAGATCCATTTCACTAATCTTCTCATTATCTGGGTATAATTCTTTCTAGGATTCTTCCAAGATGTTATGGACTTGAGTCAAACAGACCTATTCATCATTGGAGATCTAGTTTCTAGACATCTCATTGACTTGACAATCACTTTGATGGTCTAATGTAATCATACGTTGATAAAGTGAATCTTTTTATGAATAATCAATTATAAATCTAGTATTCAAAATTCCTTATATTGATATATTCATCAATATAACCCCGGATCTATGATATAAAATTGTAGAACCTTGATACGAGTGAGAAATTATTGATTTACTAGTATTTTTTCACTTGTGGGCCAAAGAAAATTCTTACAATGAATGATGAAAGGGGGAGGAAATTAAAAACACTTGTAACAAAATGAATGAACCTCAACCAATGACCATGATTGCTTAAATCAATTTCGAATAGAATGATGGATGATGGGTCAACCAAAATATCCCAATAAAATCCCAATTTCATCGATAAATTTAGCACATACACTTAATATTCATGATCCTAAAATAAATTCCTTCTTTGATTGATTCTAGTTTGTTATTGTAATTATAAAATGGTGATAAATAAAAATAAAAAAACTCATACCTCAAGATGTATAGGTTGATAAATAATAATGAATAAACATCATTTTCATTGGCGGGATTCACTTGTGCCATTGGCACACTGATCCTCGATACCACTCTGATCTAGTGTTTCCCACTATGAACAGACTCCTAAAAAAGTTCTCTTAATCACTCGGGTTATGAGGACATCCCAAATAATCTATCATAGTAGTATATTTTTTAGAGGAATTAATAGGTGAATATTTTAATAAAATAAAGTAAAAAATTGTTTTTTAATTCATTACACCCTCTAGGACTTTAAACTGAATGTCTGGCAGTGAAAATATTTAATTCAAACATAGTCTATAACACACACTCTAAACTATATTGGGGGCTTATATTTCTAGATCAAGCCTATATTTTTTGAGTTATTCCACATTCTCAAGAAAACTATGCATATGTGATATATAATATATTTCAAATATGAATTCTAGGCACACCCAGAATTGAAATATCATTTCATCTAACAACCTAGAAAAATAAATAATCAAAATAATTTTACTGTATAATACATTGATAGACCAAGCTCACTATTCATGATCATTTATAGGATTTTTTTTATGAAATAGGATTTACCACATCCTTATATTTACATGGAATCACTAATAGATATACAATTTAGAAGAGTTATTTGGTGTATAGAAATAAAATAATATATTCATTTACATATTAGAAATGTACTCTAACTAATATTTTAAGTGATTCCTCAAATATAAATTATCAATATAATGTCAAAAAACATGGATTTTATTTACTAATACAATAATATTCATTAAAATAAACAAATTTATTCCATCAATTCTACACATATATAAACATAAATCATAAAAGAACCATATTTTTAATTGAAATTTTAGGTAAATACATTGAATATTTATTTAAAAAAATGATTAATTTATTCTTATTCAATATATAATTAGAATACTAAATATAGATTTATAGATCAGGAATAATCGTGTAAATGATGTTATAAGACTATGGAAAAATACACTATTATCTACTCCCTCGCAGAGGTAGAGTACATATCTCTCAATCTCACATAACCTCTGAGACACTTTTATCTAATTTTGAACCTTTATTTCAACTGAATTATCAATTTTTTTTATATATTTATATTTCATTTAAAAATAATAATCTAAAAATTTTATATATGAATCAATAAATAAATTTTATAAATAGTTAATAAAATTTTATTTAAAAATAGATTCCTCTTTATACCATTGTGACAATAATTATGGTTTTATTCCATTATCATCCAATTTTTTTTCTTACAATCTAAGACATTATTTCTTCCATATTTGGAAAAGTTAGGAATTTTTTGGAAGATCATATATAATTATGATTTACTAAAAAAATATCATGTTAAATTGAATTATTATCAATGTAATTACAATTATATCACATCTTCATGACATTATAATATCAACTAGGAAAAAATAAGAACAATTATAGAATACAATTTTTTCATTATGTACCTTCTAATTTGCAAAAAATCAATATTTATCTTCTCCATCATCCAAATCATTTTTTACTGATTAAAATTTTTTCATTATAGTTATCTAAATAATATAGGTATAAAGTGTTTTTAAATATTATATGTCGATATATATTACTTTTTCATGATATAATATATGATCCTAAACCATTATTGTATGTTCATATAAAATATCTGCATATTATTATTTTCTTGTTATAAATTATATGTAATTCTATAGGGGGTTTCAATTCATGGATACAAAAAATGATTTATGTAATGAAATAAAAAACATATAAATCAATAAATACATTCAAATTGAAGAAATGTTACTCGAATTTCCATATATTTTCTACATTTATAGAAGTGTTAATAACACTATGTAGATCTGACACTTAGATGGGGAGACACAACCCTAACCAACTAATATTTTCATGGATGTACAAGAACACAGTCCCAATGCCTTGTGGCAAGATATCCAAACCGAATATGATTTACCTTTTAATGGAGTTATAAATTTATAGTATTGTTTCAGAAATATAATAAACAAAAAATATTTATATCATTGTATAAATAAATATAATGAATTTAAAATTTAAATATAGATAAATTGAAACATATTTTTCATGATTTATTTATATTGATACATCATATTATTTATCTCACTTCAATAATAGAATGATAAATTAATATATCAACAGTCATTCCTTTTCATTTACAAAAATATCACTTTTTATTCTAATCTAATTCATATATTATAAAATGAAGTGTCTTTAATCGGGTCTATTAGAATTTATAATCATTTTCCCATAAAATGATATAACTACCATAATATTTTAAGGAGTCTATAATAAATTCCCTTTTCTTATTTGAAATTGAGTTTAGTTAATTGTGTTTTGGTGAGTTATGGATTAATTTTATCTATACTATACAATATTATGTTATTTATTAGTTTAACGTTAACTATGAAATGAAATCTATATCGATAGTCATATTATTGAAATAAATTATGTTCACATTATATTTAAAAAAAATATGTACACCATTAATAACTTCACTTAATAAACATCGATATAATCCAACATTATGAATATATTTTATTCCTGCAGGAACATAAAATTGAAAAAATGAGATTATATATAGATCAATATTCTTACAAGATTCTATTCTATAACACAAGAATAATTAATGAGATGTTGTATTTTATTAAATTCTCCGGTGTATTTTTTCCTAAGTAGTTTATTTTTACAACATATCATAACACCTCATGTACTAATGAATGTATAATAAAATATCTATCAAGATCAATAAAATTACAAACAATTAATCTATCTAAAAATAAAAATATATAGCATCATAACAGATAAATAATTATCACTTTGACATTCTCTGTGGATATATTTAAGAAATAAATTTTACATTACAATATATTGAGGATTAATGAAAACAGTGTTATGATTACTATTAAATACTAAAATTACCAAACTAAAAATGAACAAAAAATTAAAATTAAAAGAATATAAAAAAAATATGATGTACTTATCCAAAAAATACTATAGATAATGGATCTAGAAATATCGTCTAATTTAACAAATTTATTAAAAAAATCAAATGTAATAAGATAAAATTTATAAATTTACCTAAATAAAATTGATAATCTATTAAACCAAATAGGAATTTAATTACCGTCCAAAAAACATAAAAAATTCCATTCAGTATAATCCTATTACCATTGAGACATATAATTTAATACAAGTAGTGGATAAAAGTAAATTTATGTTTACATTAATTGCCAATATAATATAAAAAATTAGATTTAATAAAATATATTTAGTATTAAATTTCAAAAATAGAATAAATAAATGACTATTCATAAATTTTTAATTTCATAACATCATTAATATAATTTAATGTTAGAACAAAATATTTCATCTTATTGATAGTAATATCCTGATGGATAACCATTAATTATTCTACTGACCAAAAAACATTATCATACTTCTTCTTTTACATGGGTAGAAGATAATTTTATTAATTCAGAGTAGAAGTATATTGATAATAGATTTTTACTAGAAAATTATATTTTAATGTAAATATAGGTGTTAAACATAAATTGGATGTGGATATTTATTTACTAGATCATCCACATTATATTCAGATTTTTTTTAATTTTTACTTATTTTCAAAGGTAAATTCATCATTAATATTATTCTCATTTTAATTGATCTTTTCTAGAAGCTGAAGTTGAATTGGAGTCTTTTTACATCTTCATATCACTCATCAGTTTTTTTCCATTTTTTCCTTACATAATCAAAGATGGTTCACTATTCTATGAATCCTTCCGAACGATCATAGTATATCTTCAAAGAGGCATTCATAAAGTTTATTTGACTATATAAAATTTATATTATTGATTATATAATGATTTATTTGAGTAGGATCTTTCAACGTCTTTTGAGAATACAATTCAATATATTTAAGAGGATCTATAGGAAAAAAAATTAATTACTTATTTCTAGAATGAAATATTGGTATCACTTGTATATCAAATGTCATACTGTTTATTACTATAGTTATTAATATTAGACAAAACCTATTTATTTTGAAAAAATTTTATAAAAAATTCATCCATTATAAAAATAGTATGTTTTAATACATTAAAATTTATCTAATCTTGAGATCTATACAATTAACTAAATTTCCAATCAAATTATGAATTAATAATTTATTTGTGGAAGTAGATCTTTATGGGTAAACCATATTTAAACATAAACTTTTATAATACAATATTGAGATAATATATACATTCACTTATTTCAAAAACTATATTTTTACATTCTTTATCTCACTTCTTATGCCATTTAAAAAAAAATCCATTTATATTTGTCTAGGAGTAAACTCAGTACATTGTTATCCTTATAGAGATGATAGATAATTGCTGATATTGTATTACACAATTAAACTAGACATATTATCATTATATTCATTGTACCTATGATCCTATAGAATAATTATTAATCCAAGATGAGCTTCAATAATACGATCTTTTTCATATGATATTTTCGATAATATTTATCAATATTTTGGTTCAAAATGTGTTGTAGTCATTAATTAAATAATTCAAATATAATATCATACTTAAGACGAATTTTAGAGGTATCTATTCTGAAAATAAATACCATAATATAATTCTAAAATTTCAAAGTAAATTTTTATGTAGAATAATATTAATAAATGTGCATTATACCATGTCATTGTCATAATCACTAAATTATAAATATATAGCCTTTTTTAATGATCATTTCATTGAATATTTGATGAACGTTCAAATATAAAAATATATTATTTTTTGAATCCATGTATAATTAATTAAAATTAATATAATAAATCAAAATTTAATTCATTCTCATTTGGGTATAATTTAAAATTGATCCTAAAATTTGATATAAATTAAATCTTTAACATATCAATAATTTCTACCAAATTCAACTTTGACTTAAATCCAATATCATTCAATTGAATCAAACAATGATCCTTATTATCATATTAATATAAAATAATACATAATTCTATCAATCCACTATTAAACACCAATTTAATACATATACACTAATATAATTTAGTCTAATAATAAAATATCAATATAAATATTTACTCGAATATAATATTACTAAAAATCTATAGGTATTACATCCTTGATGAATGATTTTAAAATAATAACAATTCATTATCATAAATTTTTTTCACTACTAATAGTATTTAGTGTAATAGTGGTATTATATATAGAAGATGAGAATATCAATTTTTATTATTATTTGGATCCTGTTTTTTATTTTCCATTACCCATGGGAGAAAAAAGTGTTTATTTTTTTATATCAATTCATTTTATTGTGAATCATAAACATATTTTCTTTCCATTAGGGAATCTAGTCAATCATCATGAATATAATATGACTATAAACACTATAATTTTCATTTCAATCTATATAAATGATATTTTAGTGACTAGGAAAAATAAATTTTATCTTTTTTATTATGTTAGAAATAAAAAATGTAGAAAAAAATCCATAAAACCCTACACTGGAATGAAATTTAAAATTTTAGAGAAATAAAATTATTATTATAGAAAAAATTAGAAAATAAAATATTAAGATAAATAATGAAATATTACTATAATTATGTTAAAAAAATTCCATGTTATTTAATGTGGATGAATTTTTTTATAAATTAATGTTATAACATGTTTTGATTATATTTGGTTTCTAAACAGTTATATTTTTCTAAATGTGTACTATTCAAGGCTTTATATATTACTATATGATTTGTTGAATGGAAATATTAACACTTATGTAAAATGATAAAAATATTATTTACTTGTAAATAGATTATTACATAAATAAATAAACATTTCCTTTGAGTATAAAATATGTTCTTTTCATTTGGATGATATTTGGAGAAATATCATGTATTATTTTGTATTTTTTGTGGTGGTAGTGGGAATTAAATTAAAATGTTATAATATAAAAAAATATTTCTTCTTATATCTCTCTATAAAATAATATTTTAGTGTTTACATGCATATCCAATATAATGGTTTTCAATTTACATGGATAGATCCTACCACCATAGTGAGTGAAGCTTTTGGATTATAAGAACTCCATATAAAAAACGGAATTATTTTTTGATTATGAAATAATTACCCATCATATTAATATATATTCAATAATTTTTGTGTTTAATTAGATTGATATGACCATGAAAATAGATATATATTTATATAATTTCAAATAATTAATAATTACATTTCAAATTATATCACACATACCACAAAATTGTTTAATTTGTTAGTGATTATTATACTACTTATTTTAAAATAAATAATCTAAAATTTTCCCTAAAAGCTAATTTACTTATAACTGTTACATAAAAAACAATCATTTTAATTACTTTTTATGATTTTTATTATATGAAAAATATAATCCAAAAATCATACTAAGGTAAAATCTATTCAATTAGCTATAGAAACATTATTAATAGATTATAATACCTAAGAAATAATAGAAATTGAAGAAATAAATAATTAATGGTTAAGATCATGAAATAATTTAAAATTACCATGGGGGATGATAACATAATTTTTTATCATGACATAGGAATATTTAACTAAAAATAATTTTTATAAAAAATTACATTTATGTTGTCATAACTGTATGAAATTGTATAAATAATCATTATAATGATGAAAAAAATCTAAAATGTGGTAAAAATATATTTATTAAAAATAAATACATATGTAATGGTTTACAACTAATATATTCATATCATATTGGAATAGGCTAACTAGATATGTCATGTGAAATATTGTATTTGATTGACCACCCTTATCCGATTACACAATGGATTTGGGTGAAGCACTAGTCTCCCAAAATAAACTCATGAGGTATAATTACTTTCCCATTACAATGAAGGGATTTTTAATTTAATCCCAAAAATATATTAAACATTAAAAGCATATATATATCATAGGAAATCATCATATAACATATCTAGATTATTCAATGAACTATAAATTATTAACAAAACATTTCTATATGGTATCTAATATAGTGATACTAGGAATATGATATGGTGACACCAAATATTTAATCACCCAAAATAATCATATTAAAAGATAATTTAATGTGTACTAAATGACTGAAATTAGATGTCAAAAAAATAGAACATAAATACTAATAAATAAAACTATTATAAAAAATATAAAAAAAATTATTTTTTCTATAATAACATTAAAATGAATGATTTACTCACATTCAAAATAATTATTTTTTGGCGATAAAAATAAAATTAAGATATTATTTTATTTATTAGATACCCATTAATGGAACATTGAATGTAATTAAAGGTAATGTATTGAAAATATGAAATGAAATAATAAAAATTGTATAAAAGTGGAAATTAATACATTTTTATTCATTTTTTGTTTAATGTATCCACCATTGATAAAGTACATATAGACATACTTTTTGAATGGTTATAGAGAGAAATATAAATAGTATATAATAAAAAATATATTTAACATAGAAAATAATATTAAAAGATTTTTTTGGTAGTGCTGGTTTTTTATATACAAGATAACTACGAAATATAGTGGATTGGAATTACTCCTAATAACACAAGGGTATGTTGAGGAATGAAATTAATTATAAAAGAACATTTTTTATAATAATATGATTTCAAAAAATTATGAATAAATATAATATTAGATAGTGAAGGAGAATAATATAAAAACATATAATAGTGTTGTCAAATAAAAAAGTTTATGAATAATTTAAAGAAGATCGAGTCTATAAAAAAACCCAAATTCATTCTATAATGCCTGAATAAAAGAAAATGAATGATTAGAAGCCTATTATTATAAATTTATTGAATCAAAATCAAAATTTGGTTAAAAAATATATATGGAATATTATATAAACTATATATATTAAAATATGTTCCAAATAGAATCATGTCACAAAGAATGTAAATTGAGAAAAAAACCTTTATAATATTGGTGTGTTTTAATATATAAAAGAATAGGATAAAGGCTATTAAAAGTGAAAAATATCATTTTAAAATTATATATAAATGTATTTATATTTTTTCAATTATTGAAAGCTTACATGTCTTCATTGGAATCTTTTTCCACTACTTATTTTATTATCATAATTACTTATTTATAAAACATATTTTTTTATTTTATTCACTATATTTTGTATATGTTACCAGTTATTCAATCATATAAATAATTTCTAGAAAATTTATTATTTTTTCATTTTATTATACGATTATATTATTAGAATATTTTTATTTGAGTACTTCACATTATACAACATAATTTAATGATGTTGAAATTATAAATTTTTTAATTATTAATTTATTTACTATTATAAATTTATTTAATTAATACGTATATTTTTTTATAATATTATTGTATATTTATATTCTATTTTTTACCATTAATAATGTTTTGAAATCATTTTTATTATTTTCCTTATAGTGAATAATTCTATAAAATTTATTTCAAGAATGTAATAATTTTATACTAGAGAAATTTTTAATACATAAAAATATTTAGAATAAATAAGTATTTTGGAATATGTAATCTACATTGTGTTGCATACATAAATATAAATATATGTACTCAAACTAAATATTACATAATTTTTTTGAATTGAGTCTTATATTTTTAGCTACATATGAAATCTCCCTTTTTACATGACTATAATATGATTTTTTCTTTTCAAATTGTTATTTTAAATTTATATTATAATCGGATGAAAGGACAACTACAAGGATTACAATTAATCTTACATAAAATGAAGTAACTCTTACATTCAATGGATTTATAATTACATAATAAGATAATATTCTATATTTTTTAAATGTTTGGTTCTATATATTAACAAAAAATTTAATATGATAATGAAATATAAACATGGTTTGGAGATATATTTTTTAGAGGATTCATTTTTTTTTCAAAAAATATATTATATAATATAAATCTTTCATGGATGTGTTTCTAAAAATGTTATTATGGGTGTCAAAGTAGAAATTATAATATGGTTGGGCTATTAATTGAACTACATTACATGATCAAATGAAGATTATAGTAAGATATTTATAAAATTATTCAGGAATTATATAATAATATTTTTATATGTTTTTTTAAATATTTATATTAGATAATTCTGGGATATTTGAGGTTGTAACAAATAAAAGATATTATTGTTTATAATTATTAGGATGACTCGTTGACTTTGAATTAATGAAAAAGTATCAATTTCATTATCATTCCAATCAAATAGAATAAATATGTAGAGAAAAATATAATAGGTATGTTTACAATACATAAATTTTGATATTGAATTTTAGTAATGTCTCTAGCATGATCTTTTTCAATATATTTTATGGATTCCCATGATTAAATTGTATGAAATAATCAATAAAGGGCTAAACCTACATTATTTTACTCCATCATCCTCATTAAAATTAATCGAATAGTTCTAATCTTCATATTTTTTATTGAGTTATAATTATTTTAATGTAAAATTTGGAATTTCATTATAATTATAAGTTCTTCAATCCTTTAAACATTATGAATTTTTGTTAATCATAGCTAACAAAAATTTTGAAAATATATTTTTTTATGAACTCATGTATGTTTTTCCATTTCATCGAAGGATTTATTTGTTAACAATACAACATTTGAATATGTGTGTTGGGTCAAAACTATAAAAAGTAATGGTTGTTATTTTTACCCAAATAATACAAGGGTTTCATTTTTTCACCTCTATGTTGAAAAATATGGAGTTAAGATGTTTATCTTTTATGTTAAAAGGGAAAACTGGAATGTATTTGCACTCACCTAAAGAAGTGATATAAATATATTTCATATCCATTATATAATGTTTAATGTGTGAATATTTGATTTACTAACATTTAGATATGAACTACTATAAATCCTTATGTTATATCATTTATCATTATTTATTCACGCTCAATGTATTATTGGTTTTATTGAAATGTTTTATTTTATCCAACAAATTTTCTATTATTGTATATATGATTTTAATTTTTTATATTAATAAATAATTCCCCACATTCCATTTCAATTACTACATGGGGTCATATATGATGAGATACAATAATATATATAAAAAGTGAAATTTTATAGAGTAATCAATGATCTTTCAAAAATGAATAATAATGATTTTATTTGAAATTGAAAAATGAGTTAGATAAAAAAACATTAAAAATAAAAATGAAATTAATGTAAAATTATTAATAAATATTTATAAGAGATCATTCAGGATTATAACAAAATAGTTTTTTTAAATTCCATCTTGGAATATAGATAACACATTGAATATCAATCGTGTATGAAATTATTGACGAAGAGAGCCCTTAAAAACATAAAATAGTATGAATAAAGCATAAAAATTATTGTGTTAAAAAAGTATATCTATATATAAAACATTATTAATGAAAATAATATATTACCAGTGATATTTTAAATAGAATGTATTTAAAATTTTCCTTAGAGAGTATTATTTATTAATAATATCAATTAAGTGAATAAATTGAATGGAATCACCAAATCTTGAATGGTTTCAATTTGTGTAATTATATACTGTAGGGGATTAAATATTATCTCAAGTAAAAATTATAAAATTATAGTGAGAATGACACTAATAAAAATAACATTATGTTTCATAGTGGGCATAACACACAAAACCAAGCATAGATGAAGATTTGACACCTAGATAATTTATGATGTATGAATTTATAAAAAAACTAAAAACCTTAAATATAGATAATTTCATAAAACAATGAGTTTATATAAAATTATATGAAACCAAAATCTTCTATAAAATCATTCATTACATGCATGATTTTATTTTTCCAAACTATAATATACTATTGATAATATTATTTAATATTACAGTTATATCATAACTATGGAAATGGATGATATTATTTTTATTAACATATGATATTATTTTTACCAAACTTTTGCCATCTATTTATTATTAAAAAATAATAATCCTTTAGCTGAAAATGTTGAGTTTTTTCAAAAAAAAAATATTTCTTTCTAAAATATTGCCTTGTGATGAATTGAGAATATAATTTCTGAATAATTTTTTTTATAATTTTTGAAAGAATATATTTAAAATAATATTTTTATAAATCATAATATCATATTATTGTAGGTTTATTTTTTGCTATTTTTCTAAAATGATTTATTTTATAAAGAATAGTGAATGTTCAAAATTTTAATTGAATAATGCAATTTTGTTTAAAACATATATAAAGATAAATTATTTTATGAATTATTTTTAAAGTGTAATTATATCAATTATATTTCAATTAATCTAACTTATGAAATTGTAACCAATGTCATTTTGAATTTTTATATAGAATATTTGAAAAGTGTTTAACATTTTCTCTTTAAAATGTAGCATTCATATCACATATTCAAGATTTATTTTAAATTAAATTTGTTCTATTCAACTAATTGAATTTTCAAAAATGGATTATGTATTTGGAATCATGATAATTTATAATATATAATAAAGGGAAACATAATTTTTTACCAATATGAATAGTGAATTATTTAATAATATATAAGTACGGTTAAGGTGAAAAGGTATATACCATGGGTTAAACATTAATGAAAGGGTTAAAATGAACAAAAATTTTATAAAACATATTGGTTGTAAATATTTTTACTTTATACTCTCTAATATAAATAATTATTTGTTATTGGGTCATTGAGAGATGAATAACATGTAGGTTTAATTCTTTCTCTTAATGAAATACATGTTTTCCACTCAACTGAATTAAAGGAGGCCACCCATCCCATATTTTCTTCAAACCATAAAAACATTTTAATTGAAAAATTAATTCCAAAATAAATTAAAAAATTAACATTATCTCATCTTAAATTCATTATTTTCGTCATATAAATCCCAGTAGGTGTATCTAGAAAACCGAAAGAAGATACTCGATAAAGAAGAAACTTGTTCAATAAGTGTTTTTATATTACTTCTTCAACAAAATCCTATAACTATTTTTCAAACCTAATGACATAATAAATTCATTATATTAAATTTAAATATATTTTTAATGAAATTTTAATGAATTACTGCAACATCTAATTCTATAAAATGCATTACAAAATCAACATTCATATGTATGGAAGACTACAACCTCACCAACTAATTGCATTGTTTTTTCTATTAAAAACCATCATTGTTTGGTATGATAATGGATATAAAGTATCTATTAAATATTTATAACATAATTATATATATTATCATAATAGAATATATAAAATATCTATTTCCCATTCATTAAGAGATATGATAACATGACTCCTATGTACAGAGGACTACTACCTTGTAAAGGGGTGTTATTTTTCATTCAAAAATGGTTTTTATAAAAGGTGATATGTATAATTATAATAATTATATGTGATATAAATGATAAAATTAATATTTTCATGACATATTTATCATTATTAAAATATATTGAATATAATTTTAAATCTGACTTTTCAACAAAAGGGAGACGATAATGGTTTTCATATATGAGTGGACAAACACCTTCACAAAATGTTGTTTCCTTATTTTCGTAACCACATCAGACGGAAACTATATATAAATAAATAAAATGAAATGATATTTTATATAATATATTACGTTCATTGTGTAATGATTATATATTTCTTACAATCTCTCAAAAATGATAATTGTAAAATGGAAAGGTTACTCATGGGTAGAACATCTAACCATTTACATGATCGAAACATTCTTCATTTTTTGAAACTGACATTCATGATTGGTCATGACTGTATTAATAATATATATATATGAAAAATATTTAATTATTATAAAGATATATATGATGAAAAATATATAGAATTTAAAAAAACTAGAATAATTTTTGAAATGAATGAGAAAGATAATAAGACAATTAATTCCAGAAATAATGGAAATAACAAAAGAACATTAATGAATATGTAACCATATATTAAAAAATTATCATATTTGATATTATTAATATTAATATGTTTTTATGAAAAATAAATATTCAAAACCACAATACTAGAGGTTAAAATGTGTTAAAAAAGAAAGTGAGAGGTAAGGGACAACATCCCAATTTCCCTTCATTGAGTCATATTTTACGGTTATTGAAATGAAGTAATTTATATGACATATATAATAACCAGTTAAATGTGATATCATGATTCAATCATAACTATTGATATTCTATGTTATAATATAAATTAAATCATTCAAGGATTTTAGGATTTAAAATTCCCATGTTTTAACATTTATTATTCAATCTCGCTTTCTTCTATGATTGATAACTTTACCCCGAAACTATCACTTTCATGTGATAATTTGTTATTGGAAATTACATTTATCCTAAATAAAAATATTCTTGTGTGATATATATGATTATTTACTAATACATATAACATTTTTACATATGATGTTTACATATATTATAATTTGATTAAATGGGGAAAAATGACAAATCATTATCCTTTACTCATTAAAGATACTTGATTTTATGGAAAATTGTTTATTATTTGAATAGTTTATTAAATTTATTATGAATTATTTATAAAATTAATTTATATGTTTGTGTCTTATTATATGTATCCACACGATGTTATATTTAGTTTCAAGAGTTTAATCATTTAAACAAATTAGATGGGGATTTACCCAGCAGTGTTAAACTTCCTCAAGGATAGATTTTGATGGTGTAGGTATCATGTTCATTGTAAAAATGAAATCCAAAAACTAAGTATTTAAATTATTTAGAATTAAATTATTTTTTTATCCTTGTAATTTTTCATTTTATATTATCTATGGATGTATTTCATTCTCGGTTTATTTTTAAAATGCCATGCATTTTTTCTATTTATAATTAGATATATAATTATTCCATATCTTCTCATGACAGTCAGGCTATTTAAATGTATTGTGTTTTCAGTTATATATTCATCCTTAATTAAGATTATAATTTATTAATAATTTCATCAATTTTTAAAAAACATTACTTAGTATTTGATCTCACCAACTTTTTTTCCTTTCATTGGTATATGGAGAAAAATTATTTGAATGAGTTTACAAGGATGCATCTAATTATTCCTTGTTATGAAATATGTTTTATATTTTATTATAAATGTATATTGGATATAATTTATATATATTTTACCATAAAATTACTAACCTTATATATTAATTGATATTTGATCATTATAATCGATGTCAATTTAATAATATAAGAAACCGACTCATAGTCACTTGAGTCGGGTTGTTAGATATGGTATTATAATAACATGTTTCGAAACCTCATGAAATTGATTTAGGAAACATAGAGTAGAGAACATAAAAATCATGTTCATTGGGGAAAAATATATGATAAAATACTAATGATATGGTAAAGAATATATAATGTGGCATTTCATATAAATTGGTATCTTTTTGGATACTAAAAGTGGGCAGAGTTCTTACCCAATAGTGTGTATGGGTAAAAAATTTGATAATAGAGAATTGGGCAAGACCTTACAATAAAATAATTAATGAACATGTGCATTAATTCACACATTTTTTGACACTCCCTATGGGAATGAGTATGATTATTCACCTTTTCATTATAAACCATAATAAATTATTTTAATATATATATATATATATCCTTGGAAACCATGTTTATGATTCTAAGATTAATAATGCATAATATTTAAATTATGTTAATTGTTATGTCATATTTATAATTATATATAATAATTTAATGATTATTATCTTATGAGTTAATCTAATACGTGAAAATATTTAAAAATCAAACCCATAATGAAGAAGGGTATCAAAACTCATGGACAATATATACATTGTCTTACTAATAATGATAATAATTGTAGTATTTAAATTGTTAAAATTATGGAAATATTAGGGAATCGTAATCATTATATGATAAATATACTTTCTCGAATGGAGACAAATATTCCCTATAGTTATTCTCTTATGTTGGATCACATTATATGATAGAATCAACCATCATTTGGTGGGACAAAAAATCCAATGGTATCCATGAAATTTATCATGTTTTTATAGATGATATTTACTAATTTTGTTCGTGGTCAAAATTTAACGATTACACTTATAGTGTACCATATCAAAAGAAAATTATAATCAATGGTGTTCATTGATCCTAAATTATGAGGGGAATATGAAATTGAACTGATGTTATAAGATTTTATTAATGATGCTTTCTTTGAAATATATTTCCCAAATTAGAAACTAAATTATATTAATAGAAATTTTTGTATATTAGAGCATCTGTAATAAGAAACTATTTTGGTGTATGAAGCTACATTTATATAAATCTATAGGTATGATAAAAATTACATACGCTACATTGAGTGAATGACTGACCCTTTCATTAAAGGGATTAAGACAAGTCATTAAATTGTACTAGTTTCAATATTTTTTAGCATATGATTATTGAGTTTTATGTGATATAAAGAAATCGAAATAATAATCTAAGATTTATTTCAATAAAAGGGAAGAAATATAAAAATATAGGGGATGATAATAATAGATTAAGGGGATAATGGATTGAAGAATTCTGATTCATGTGATAATTAATGAATAAAATACCTTAGTACCTTCTATAGGGGATTGAGAATTTGTTATATGTGTGGAGAAGAAGGAAAAAATGATCATGAATTCAAGGGAAAAAGAAAATTCTAATGTAAAATTATTTTAATATAAGTATATGGGGATCTATGAAGATATATTCCCCACTTATAGAGGGAATCTAACATAGAAGAAGCTAAGGGATCGTGGTCTATATTATGTTATTGATACTACCAATGTGGTATTAGTAATATAATAGTGTATTTTCATCGATGAAACATGTTATAAAATTATTTTATAGATTTTATTCTATTAATAAGAATTATGAAATATATATTTATTATACTATAGTAATACTTCAATAAAAATTTGAGAAAATATATTTAATTGTACATGGCATTATAAAAAAATCACTAAGTGAAAAGTAAAAATTCTTAGAAAACTCATCATTGATAAAATTATTAACCTTAATATATTCCCAAGGTTGATATAATGATTATGGGACAAATAGTTAATTGTTATGGATAATATAAATTAGAGAATACTTAATACATTGAATGTGATAAATTATTTGTTATCAATGTATTTTATTCAATCATGTATGAAGAGAAAATTATTTTTTGAACTGATTAATACATTGAATAATCTATTTTTAATTAAGGAAATAAGGATTCATGCATGTATCCAATATGGTTTATGTTAATTAAAGTCATTACCATGATTCAATAGAATACATGATGTAGGTATTAACATGTTTTTTATGGGATGATTATGATCCAAATTGTTTTTTTGGAGATATAATGTTTATTTAGTGTCATTCCTTCTAAACTTGGATAGAAATATTTTGGATATGCATTAAGTTTAACTGTTTATAGAATAGATTATATTGACTATTAAGTGTTATTGAATAAATTTTACTATGAATTTATGTTTTTTTAATTATAGGTAGAATATCATTTAAAAAATTTATTGAACATAAGCAAAATTATAATATAAATTTAGTTCTTTAAGATTAAAAAATTCATCTTGGATATTATTTTCATGTCGTAAAAATGACGTATAAAATATTCAATAAAGACACAAAAGTTGTAATCATCCCTTTTAAATATAAATATTAAAATTAATTATTTATTCATATGTTGTCATTATAGATGGTGTTCTAATCCCTAAACTCTATTAAATAATATTTAATAAAATTATCCTACCACCTTCATTTCATATGAATCAATTGAACCCATAACTTATCACAAATTTATGGTTTTGTGGATATTGTCCTGATAGTGATCACTTAAATTGCTGTAATTAATGATCTATATCACTCTATACTAATATTTGTTCATTACTATAATAGGTGAAATGTCCGAGAGACAAGTGAGGACCTTCTCCCAAAAAAAATATATATAAAAACGTTTAAACATGACCAAACAACTCAAAAAGGGGAGCCTAACATAATCTTGTGTGTACAACACAAATTATATCATTGTAAACCAAAACATTGAAACAATCAAGTAGGATGAAGTACCAACTAAAACTATCCTATGTAATTTCTCTTTTAGAATGAAAATCTACCACCTGATTTGCCTCTCTGTACACATACGACACGTCCAGATATATCAGCTCAGCAAGCTTCAGGGAATTTATCCAGGTAGAGAGCATCTTCCACGGGACATTTCAAGACCGTTCCTTTAGAATCTGCAAAGAAACATAAGAGTCTGATTCGATCCATAGCTTCTTCCAACCATAACGAGTTGTGTAACTAATCACCTGTATCATTGCCCACAATTCAGCCTCAATTGCATGGATGTTACCTATTTATGTGGTAATTCTGAATGACCTTCATACTTCCTTCTATCTCTTATAAAGAATATATATTACATACACTTTTTACTATGAGGGGATTCATGAAATGAAATTATAATCATTAAAAAATTGATTAAAATTATCAAATTTAAATTTTGGGTTTATAATTTTTTAATTGTGGGTAGAATGTAGCACTATAGAAAACTATAATAATGAAATTATGTTTTATATTTTTCATCACACAAAACTCCAATAATAGAAAAAATTATAACACAAAGAAACATTGTCATATATTTATTTTTAATCCAAACAAATCTCATAAATTGATTTTAGTAAACAATAAAATGATTTTATATTTTATTTCACGAAATAATAATTTTTTTCCATCTCACTCGTTATACACATGATCGAGTTTTACCAAAAACCATACTATTAATATTATTATTTAATATGATATTTATCACCTAGTAATCATAATGGATGATATAAATAGGATTAAATTATTAAAATATATATTTTAAACTTGTTTTTTAGTTATCTTTTAATTAGTAATAAATTGCGAATCATTTAATAGAAAGGGAAATATAGTTTGAGAAACCATATTTTTTCTAAATTACCATTTAATGAAGATTTGAAAACATAATTTAAAAATAAATTTTACAACTATGAGAAAATATATTTCATAAAATAAAATTTATTTTTAAAACCCAAATATCTACATTCTATATGTTTTTTTGGTAATTTTCTAAAATGCATTATTTTTTTGTTGAATAGTGAAAAATACAGAATTTTAGTTGATAACAACTATTTCATTTAAAAATATTATAATGATAAAATATATTTTTAGTTGATTTTAAAGTAAAATTAGTTTACTTACATATGAATTGATATAATTTAATTTATTGGGAACATTTTCATATATAATTTTGATATCAGAATATTTGTTAGAATTTGAACATTTTCACATTAAAAACAAGTTTTCACATCATTTTACTGAGATTATTATTTAATTAAATTTTAACACATCTATGAATTGAATTTTTAAAAATTGATTAAATATTTGGAATCATAATAATTTATATTTTATACGAATTTCAACATAATATTTTACCAAATTTAGTAGTTAATGCATTAAAAATTAATTATAATGGTTAATGTAAAAAATTACTTGTGGGAAAAGATAAAAAAAAGTATTAAAATTACATACATAATTTCATAAAATATAAGTTATGGAATTATTTTGACATTATCATTTTTATAATCAATAATGGTCAATTATTTTATCCTTTTGAAATGAATAACCCAAGGTCTGAATTAATTGTTCAAAATAATTACAAGTCTGCCACACACCTCACTATAAAGGCCAGCTCATTCCTCTATTCTTCACAAAGTAAAATCAATTTGTTTTACAAAATACAACCCAAAATAACTTCCAAAATTCCATCATATAATCATATATTCCATAAATTTGGGAAAAATCGAACCCATTAAGTATTTGGTTGAATTTTAAATAAGATACTTGAAGAATATGTAACATTATTCAATGAGAGTTTTTATTAAATTTTTCAACATACCCTAACTAAAAAAATTAAAAACATAGTGATATGATGAATATAATATAATACATATAATGATATTTTTTCATGATAATATAACAACCTAGAAATACATAAATATCAATCAAATGGGTTGTTAAATCTTCATTCATATGTATATGTGACTACCACCTCAAAAGTTTATATCATTCATTTTTTCAATTAAAACCATTTGCGATTAGGAGTGATATTGGACATAAATTATATATATGATATTTTTAACCTAATTATATCTATATATTTATTATATCATATATATACATTTTTAAATTCCATTTTCAAGGATATACAATAGCATCACTCATGTGTACAACGAACTCCTCCTTTACGAAGCGATGTGATTCATCATTGACTAATGGTTAACAGAGAAAGTGAAAAGGATTAACATATTGATAATATATTATATAAATTAAAATTTTTTAACATATTTAAATAATTATAATTATGATAATATAATATATATCATTTTATTGTTACCCTTTCACTCTATGAAAGATGATAACGATGTTCCGGTATGCGAGCCTTTATTAAACAATGTGAGTATCTTCTCATCACCACACCTCATAGATGATATATATATATATATATATTTGTATATTTAATGAAATTATATGTAATATATGCTATTATTATCAAAATGGAATTATAACATATTACATAACTTATTTCCAAAATAATCATTGGTGAAATGAATTGTTTCTCATGCATATATATGACTTACCACATCTATAATCGTAGTGTACTTTATTTCTAAAAACCATCTGAAAAGATTGATATTAAATATATAATTGTTGAATGAATGGGATAAATATTTCCTGATTATAAATCTATAGATGTTGAAACTGTATAAAATTTACAAGAACTGGAATATTCTTGACATAGAATGAGTGGAAAAATCGGGCAATTAAAACTAAAAATATTGAAAACAAATATTGACTATTATGATTTTTCAGATAAGATGATATAAAAGACTCATATATAATATTATAAATATTAATATAGATCTTTCTTATGTTAATTAAATTTGAAAATCCACTCTATAATGTGTTAAATCACATTTAACCAAAAGTAAGTGTGTGTGCAAGGGACTTCGTATAAATTTCCCTTTACTGAGGTATACTGTAATCATGCACCAATATTATTTAATTTGTTGTTTATACTTCCCATTGACTTGTAATATCATGATTAATTAATAATTCAATTTATTTTTGTTTTGAATTTTATTTATTATAACCAATATAATTTAATTTGTAAATTACTATGTGGAGAATTTTATAGTGCAATCTCTATTTCTTTCATCTTTCCTAACATTATCTGGAAATAGTCTCATTATAATGATCATTTTTATATAGAATTAGATTGTTATTAAATATATATTTTATAGTGTGATTTATATTATTATTTAGTAAACCGTTTACCATTTTTAAATTTGGTGTCTTTCATAACCACCTCCCCATAATGTGTACCACTCATGGGTCGGCAATGTGAATAGGGAGATAGTGACCCCTCGAGTCCTACCTCCAGTAGGACCCATGTTTGAGACTAGCACCAAGGGTATTGTAAACACACAAATGGGTGGTATTACCCACCATGAGAACACATACAAATGAAATTGATAAGAAATAAACCAAAAAACTCCAACTAAAATGACAATATAAAAGAAAACACAAGTACATAGAAGTAATGTCATACAAAAATACTATAACTAAAATAGAAAATTGGAAGTACAAAAGTGAAGTAAAAATAGCAATGACCATGAATCCCAAACAACTCCTACAACACCAAGGTAGTAATAACCAAACGATCTAAAACCGAATCCAAGTGACCTAAAACAATTTATATATACATTGGGGTAGTATAAAAGTACACTATGTAGGATACTACCTAGAGCCTCTTGTGAAAAAGTAATAAAAGAATGATAAAACATAGTGAACTACAAGTGCAACTAACTCGTCACCAAACCAAGTATATTAAGTTCCCAGTCTCACCATGTCCACTCTCACCAGATATCACATAAAAGAGTATATAATATAATAAATAATATCAAGGGTACCCTACTATTACTTCCCTATTGGTATTCCTATTTTCCCTAACATCATACGTACTAATCTTCTCTATTCAAAAAGGCTTTCCCATAGACATCTTGTCAAAGAACCACAACATGAACCTCATGCAGTACATCCACCAATTCCACACAACCAAAGTGACTAGTAATTTTCTAGGAGTCCACATAGCTTTTATAATGTGTATCATTTTTCATGCATAATACCTTAGTCCCTTAAATCATGTAAACCGTGTAAGGATCCTCAAACCAGAACAACCGATACAAGTTACACCAATAGTAGACCATAAGAAAATATACCAAGAATATATGGGACTAAGTAATGACATGACATTAAAGCCCTTTACACATATATATGGGGGAAAACTGGCCACTATAACTACCAACACCAGTAACTACCAAGAGAAGTGAGCGTGGCCAAAGGGGGGGGAGTCAGACATCTATCCTCTCACCAAAAAGATAGGGAAAACACCCCCAAGGCTCAGAATCCATGAGATGTCAGTTTCCCAGCTGGTGGAGTGGAGTATCCTATAGAAACAAAAACATTATATAATTAAATGATTCTCAATACCACACTATAGAAATAACCTAGTATTAGATTCAACAGCCGCTAATGTATCTCAGTCTCCAATCTTCTACTTCTTTGGTTAGGTATCTTATAAGGACAGAACCATTTAACAAGATTTTTTAAATTACATCATTCAATTTTTTATTAGTTCAATTTTACGTTAATTATTTCTTTAAACATTAATTAACTATTAACAATTCCAAGTTATATTTCCTTAGCATCACACCCAATGTACATTGTTCCATTAAAATGCATCCTCAACATTCCCCCTAAAAAATCAAACCCCATGGGTTAATCATCATTCATTGAATCATTTATTTACATCATTATTACTTTAATGTATTCCCAGGCATTCAAGAAAAACATCATAAAGTACTAAACACAATGGGGATTAACTCGATGAGTAGATGAACTACTCATCATGTCCATTCCACTTATAGAAGGAGCGTAGACCCATCCTCCGTCAGGAATCTAAACACTAAAATAATGTGGCATACCCCATGAATATTCACCCCCTTTGGATGGAGGGTATGAAATACCAGATTCGTTGATCTGTGGGGAATGTAAAGAAGATAAATAACCATCATAAATTAGTAAGAATCCAATCATTCAAATCCTACATGTTTCATCATCCCCAGTGTCCTCCCAGAAACCCATAAGTATAAACCGATGAATCTCACCAATCTAGAAGTCAACATCTACCACAACCAATAGGCCCCACTACCCCCAAGCATCAAAATATCCATCCACGATCACATCACATCACAAGTATCCGTAAAAAACAACATATAAATTAGGAACATGGCACCTAAACAAGGCATCCATCCACCAAACATGATGATTTCTCAAAGCTACAAGCCTAAGGATTTATCTGCTTCATGAAAGAGGGTAACACCGAACCCTATGAGGCATTATCTTTTTATCAAATATTCAGTTCATTATTCCATATAAAAATAACTGATTCATTATTTTTAGGTTCTATCCAAGGGTAACATAAACAGTAAGATCCTATATCTATCACAAATTGATTAAACATGTTTACTCCATCATTTTTATTAACATCAAATTCTAACAACAACAACATGATTCATTTAAAAAACATGATTCATTTACATTCCTCTTTATCCTTAAACATATTTTTATATATTTATTTTGGATTAATGTTCATTACTAATTTCCATCAAGGATGAAAATCCAAACAAATAATGAATAGATATCACACTATCAAGAAAAAAAGTGGCAATAACATACAATCGATATCAATTTATTTATCTGGATAAAAATTTTATTATGTCAATTTCTTTGTGATATAGTGGTATTAATCATGGTAAATCTATAGTTTCACATAGAACAAAATTAAAGCAATGAATCCCCTACCAGAAAAGGTTTCAGATGCTCTTTGATGAGACTAAAAAAACAGATAACGATCACCATTATCGGTGTACTACATTCACTCAAGGAGGTAGAGACACCACCAAACAATCCAAAAACCATGAAAATACTATTAAGAACATGTATATAAAATTTTAAAATAGTGAAAGGAGATACAGAAGGATATAAACCCAAAATAACGACGATAGATCATACATTGATCAATACTGGTTGGTTGCAGAAAAACAGGTGTTGCACATGCAGCAGGAAGAAACATAAAGTGAAACTATTCGAATGATTAAGGGATAATCACACCAATCATATTGGATGGAAGAATGGTATAAGCAGCTTGCAATATAGAATAAATACAAAGAACATAGGAGGAATATATCTTATTCCTTTAGAAGATTTAATAGAGTAGTGGTTTACGATATACTGGATTTCCTATTAAAATAGGATCACATTAAACCATGCGGAACCAAGTAAAGGAATCCAAATAACAATGAAAATTAATATTGGAGTAATGGGATTACAATCAGCCTTAAATCCACTAAAATATGTCATTAAATGCATCTAACGTTGAAGAAAATGTGAAATATAAGAAACTGAACAATTCTATAAATTTTGAAAAGAAACATGAAACCGTTTAAGAATAAATATAGACCCTCCGGTCTAAAAACACTATAGACTCTATGTTCAGAATAAAATGTATACTCCTTGATCAGGAAACACTGTAGACTCATCATTTCCGTGACATCGTGACATTATAGAATCAACATTTATGTGACACTGTGACACTATAGACTCACTGTTTCTGTGACAATGTCACAATGTTGACTCAACATTTTCGTGTCACTGTGACACTATAGACTCACCATTTCATTGACACCATGATATTGTAAACTAGAAATTTCTGGGACACCATGAAATTTTAGACACACCATTTCCATGACACCATGAATCTTTTCGTAAAACCGGAAACGTTGTACACAGAACTAGAAATTTGGAAAAGTGTTGGGGATGAGTCACCTCGACCTCCCAGAACACCTCAACCACCATATTTCACCAAGGGAATGGTCTTAATATGTACATTCCATTACATAAGAAACCTATCAAAACATTATCATCCTTGAAAATCCAAAACCAACTCTTAATGTAGATAAAAAAGTGGTCCGATCAACCACCAATCGAGATACCTCTCAAAAGAGAGCAAGCCACAAGAATCAAAAAAAAGAAAGTCATCTCATAAACACAAAAATTCAACAAAAAATGTGATCATAATGACAAGATATGAGTTAAACATCAAAAATATCAGGGTACTGAGCCAATATCTATGACTCACATTCCCATAGACTCTCCTCCTAACCAATTTGTCGCAACAAGACACGAACCAATGGGATAAAGTGCCTATGAAACACCTTCTCATTGCAGTCTTGGATTTCTACAGTCTTCTCCTTGATGGTTGCATCTTCATCTACATAGATCTCTCCCCAATCGATGACATGAGAGTCATCATGAAGATAAAGATAGAGTTGTGTCACATGAAAAACATTGTTTTTCAGGATGATCTACAGGGGAAGTGATACTTTATACCCCACGACTCCAAAATGATCCAACACCTTGAAAGGTCCAAAAAACTAGAGATAATGCTTACTACCTTGACCAATCCTTCGCTGCCCATGATGGGGAGTCACCTTTCGAAACATGTGATCCCCAACATCAAACTCTAAAGGTCTTCTCCTTTGATCAACATATGATTTCTGATGAACATGGGATTTCTTCAACCTCTCATGAATCACCTTAACCATCTATATCGTACTCTATACTAGTTTTGGTCTGAGGGTTTCGGACTCTATGACCCCAGTCTATCACAACCGAGAATGGAATGTTCAGCCATACATGTCTTCAAATGGATCCATACTGATGGTTGAGTAAAAAGAATTATTTTATTAGAACTGCACCAAGGTTATGTGCCTCATCCATGATCATCTAAAATATAAAACACAATAGCACAACAGGCCTTCATGAGTCTGGATAGTCCTCTATCTCTGACCATCTGTTTTTGGATGAAAAGAAATGTTAATTCATAGACGTGAACCAAAATTAGAATGGAGACCACTCTACATCATATTGGTAACACGATGATCTCAATCAGAAAAGATCATCAGTGGGACTTTGTGGTGTCTCACCACCTCCTCCAGATACTCCAATGTTTCTGGACACTAATAAGTCAACATGAATGCCTGATCCTTCCTAGTAAATGCTGTTAGAGGAGACATAACTATAGTTAAACCAGCTTTGTACCTCTTGTATTAGCATGCAATACCAATGAATCTTTGCAGCTCTGACAATGTATTGGGGGTTTCCCATGAAACATCTAAATCTATCATTGATGGATCCATAGCTACTCCCAGATGTGACACAACATTAATAAAGAAACAGACTTCTTGATCCCATAACACGCACTTCAAAAACATCCTAAAATAGAGTGAATATGCTCTGCATTCTCTTTATCAGACATGGAGTACCAAAGGATGTCACTGATTAAAGCCACCACGAACTTATCCAAGAGCTCACGAAACACACAGTTGACCAATCCCATGAACCAGGCTAGAGTATTCATCAAACCAAATGGTGTTACAATGAACTCATAATTCCATTGATTATAGAAATGTAGTCTCTGGTATATCCTCATCATTCACACACATCTAATGATATCTTGACCGCAAATCGATATTTGAGAACCAACTTGCACCCTTCTGTTGATAAAATAAATCATCAATCCATGGAAGTGGATAGAGATTATTTACTATCACATTGTTTATGCATTGATAACAGATTTACAACCAAAAAATAATCTCAGACTTCCTTATGAAAAATGGGTGCACCCCACAGTGAAACACTTGACCAAACAAAACTGTATTGTAACTCACCATCATGTTGTATATGTATCTCTCATAACATAGAATGGGATATCCAATATAGATACATAGGGATATAAAACAATCTTAGCTATAGTTGGATCCAACAATTAATCTATCATTGAGGGGGTAATGCTTCAAACTATTATAGAAATACATCGGGTTACTCTTCACCGACCCTGGGAATCACAAACTGATGAACCTCCAAAGAACTCAACATCATCTTTGCCATCATGGATGATAAGTATGGAACATTCCTCTGACCCATTCTATGATCATGATTTCCAACAATAACCAACAGCCCACATTCAACATCCGTGGACGTCACTTATATCCTAACACAATCCACGATATCCTTCACCGAATAAAACGAAACCATTCCAAGATGACATCATACGGTTGTATCTGTAGACATACGAAATATCCCCAAGAACGGTGTTTCTACAAAACATTCTCACAATATCTATATAATTCAATAAAGTCATCATGTCCTCATACTCGCATAGTCAACACCAAGGGCACTGGAAGCATCTCTACCTTACATACCAAAGCATGGACAAGGGAGGGTGACTAAAAGGAGTGTGTCACTACTGAATCAATCATGGCGTGTACCTAATTAGAAAAAAAAAGAAATTGGTACCTAGAAAAACCTCTAGCTCACCTCATGCTGGAAATGCTAAAACAATAAGATGACCTTGACCCCCTCCAAGGCCTCAATGTCCTGGATGACTACCACTACCACTACTGAGATATGCTCTCTGAGCACATGGAGCTTCCCGGGGTTGTCCTCTACCTACCCCATTAGATCTCTACTGATCTAAATTTAGTGTAAATCGTTGTTTCTACCTCATCTAGAACTGTCTCAATGGAGGAACATTGAGCAGAACACCTGGTGTAATATGAATAAACTAAAAGGTCTCACACTCTCACTAATAATGAACATGCCCTATAGAAGAAAATTATGCTCATTATCCCTTGTCATATGCTTGAGAGCTGCTTCCCCTGGAGAAACATATTACTAAGGGATGGGACCTACCACCAGCTGAATAGAAATTCTTTTTCCCAAAAAATTGGGAACCCCAGATGGTAGCTCAGCTTCATGAGGAATCAAGACAACTACCCTCTCTTGATGATCTAGCTCTGGACAATGTCCTCTCAATGACTTCTACCGTTTCCAACACCTCGAGATATATCTTAACATAAACAGGGTGATCTGGAACTAGTGCATAGGATGTAAAACCTACTCAAAATACCTCTTCATGGCCTCCTCATGCGGCAACAGAGACGAATCATATTGTAAAAGGTTCTTGAAATGGTTCCAAACTCTTACACACTTGACCTCCCCTAATGAATGTAAACAAGCTCATGAATACTATATTCCTTCATAGTCTATGAAAGAAACCATACTCTTAACATATCATAGAAATCCTATCATGATATCGTAGACTCCTCATGATACCTGATGAACAACAACCACCACTGCCTCACTGCTTCATGCAACATCATCACAACCAAAGACACACAGAGCTCCTTCCTAACACAGATAGAACTGAGCCTATCTCGACATCCTCTGACTAGCCTTATGTGACTACATCTGAATCAATTTCTTCATACTTATGTAGACTCTTTAACTAAAACTCGTGGAGTGTCATCCTCCACGTGTCTTCATCGTTAACCTCAACCATTCGACAATCATTGGGTGTATCATCCTAAACATATTATCTATGAACCAAACACGTATGTCGACCAGAAGCCATACCTGGAAAATTACAACTAGTTAGAGCTTGCAAACCCAGAATATGGAAGACTTAATATTAATTAATAATATTTTTTCTATAATTCATTTTATTTTAACATATCGCAATGTATACCCATTCAAAAAGAAGCACAAATATGAATAATGAATGATTCTTTTCTAAGTATCTACCCTACAACTAGAAAAACCTCATTTAGTAGACATTTTAATCATAATTTTCAATGCATCATATCACAGGGTCCCATAGTGCCTTTTTCTCAAACAGTCACCATGGTTTACATTAGATTCTAAACTTTACTAACATAATTGTCATATCAACTCATGAAACCTCACTTGTGCCTTACACCATACTCCAACCAATCCCTTAATGAATCCTCTGATACCAATCTGTAATGACCACCTCCCCACAAGGGGTACCCCACCTGGGCCTGAAATGTGTGAGTGAAGATAGTGTCCCCTGAGTCCCACCTCCAGTAGGCCCCAACATGGTGAATTGCACCGATGGTATAGTAAACACAAAAATGGGAGGTATTACCCTCTAACAGTACACATGAGAAAGTGAAAGATAATACAAACACCTACCAACTCAATCTCAGACTATATTATGATAGATAACCCAAGCATACTATTTCATTTCATGCAATGATAATATAACTAATTCTAAAACCTAAAAGTATGAAATAGAAGTAAAAATATCAGTGACCATGAAGCCCAAATAGCTACTGTAGCCCTAGGATAGTAGTCACTATCCATATATCCAACCTACTCCATGTGACCAAAAAATAATTTTATATATACATAGGGTGAGTATAAAAGTATACTCAGTAGTTACCTCCCTGAAGCCTCTCATGGAAAAGTAAGGAATGCATGCTAATGTATATTGATCAACAAGTGAAACTAACTCATCAAACAAACATGTATAATAATTTCCCAGCCTCACCATCGCTACTCTCACCAACCATCACCTACAAGATAATATTATGTTAAAAATAATATAAATGGTACCCTGTTACTTATTCCCCATTGGTCTAACTCTTTTCTCCATTGTCACACATCCTGTGAATCTCTCTCCAAAAAGGCTTCCCCACAGACACCTCGGCGAAGCACCACAACATGAACCCCGTGTAGTACAACCAAAAAGTCCATAAAACCTCTGTAACCCAGTTGTTTACGAGATCCACCACATATCACATCACCGGTATCATATGTTGGGTATTATAACTCAATACATTACAACCAATAAATGGGGTAAAGATCTTCATGCCATCATAGCCTATACACATTCCACATATTGGAATCCATATGAATCCGTATTCATAATATATGCGTGTGGAAAACCACAAACCATTACAGCCCTCTACACATATATATGGGGGATAAAACCCCCATTGTGCCTACAAAAACATGTAACTACCAAGGAACGTGAGATGAGATAAAGGGGGTAGTCAGCCATCAATCCTCCCACTAGAATGTTAGGGAAAACACACCGGGGATTAGAATCCCTGGGGTGTCAGTTTCCTTAATTGATTGGGTATTGTAGCTTATTGAAACAAAAATAGTACAGAATCTCATATATCTCACGAACACACTTTTGAAATAACCTAGCCTTTGACTTAACTACAGCTGATGTCCCTTAGAATCCCGACTACAACTTCTATGACTTTGTATCCTATATCCACACAACCATTTAAAGATCATTAGGAAACAACTTCATTCCCTTTTTATCAGTTCCAATTTAAATTAATTAATTATATAAACATTAATTGACTAATAAAAATTCCGCATTATATTTCATTAGCATCACACCCAAAGTCCATTGTTCTATTATAACGTAACCTCAACATTGTACCATAACAAAAATTAACCTCGTGGTTTAATCATCATTAATTAAATCATTTATTAACATCATTATTACATTCCCGTATTCCTAGAAATTGTAGAAAATTATTCTAAGCTACTAAACATAATGGGAATACACATTGTATTTAGATGAACTATCTCTCATGTTTTTTCAACCTAAAGAAAGAGCATTGACCCATCAACCATCAAGAATCTATGAATGGAAATCATGTGGAATACCTCGTGCATATTTCCCCTTTTGGAATCATGGTACGAAAAAATAGCTACCTTTAGTAGTGGAGAAAATAAAGATGATAAACAACCAACAAGACTATGCAAGCATCCATACATTTACATCCAACCCGTTTCATCATCCTTAGTGTCCTCCTTGACACCCACATGCATAAAATGATGCATCTCACCACTCTAGGAATCAACTTTTTCCATAAACAATATGCCTCCCTGCCCCCACATATCACAAAACCCATCTATGCCCACATCAAAACTGAATTATTAGTAAAAAAACATCATAAAAATTGGGCACTTGGCCCTAAAACAAAGCATCCAAACTTCAAACACAATGATCTCTCACATCATCATCCATAAGGCTCTACTCTCTTACAAGCAAGAGGGTAACTCAGTACCATATAAAGAATTATATTTTTATCAAACAACCAGTTCTTTAGCCCATCTAGAATTAACTATTTTATTTATTTTATTTCACTTATTAACATGGTATATATAATTAAGTAATCATTTATGTTCACATCATATATTTTGATAATGTTCAGTATATAAGAACATAATGACATTCTGTAGCATGAATTTGGAAAAAGTTATAATTATTAAAAAAATATCCAGACTGGTAATCCTAAAATAATTATAATGTTTATACATAAAGTATACATTTTAACCAGTCGTTAAATATGATTAAAAAAACTAAAAATGATTCAACAATTGAGAGGGTAGGTCACACTTTGGCTTGAGTAACATTTCGATTTTCTATTTATCATTAAAAAATAATATATGTATTATTTTACATTTATAGATTGATAATTATATTATAAATAACATATTATTTATTTAAACATACATATATACATTTTTCATGTCATATGGGGATGAAAATAGAATCACATAACTTCATAGAGGCGGTAGTCCACATTAATGAACGAACACCATTAGGTTTTTCAATGAATTTAATTGTAAGATATTATAATATAAAATTACTACACCTAATGATTAATATATAAAAAAATAATATATAAAAATTTAATCCATCATTACAACTAATTATTATAGTTAGTGATGGAAAAATAAATTATGTTGGTTAATGAAACATTAGTCCTTTACACACAAGAATGATGAATGTAAGTAGGTATAAAAATAAATTAAACACTACTGATATGTTAATAAATATATCTTCTCTTCTGAAAACCTCATTAGTTTTACACCAATTACTTCCCTAGTATGGTTTTATGCATAATTAAAGGGATATAAGATGTTCGTGTGGCTTTATTTATGGTATTTTAGTAGTTATTGGATGAAAATAAATCTTCAAAAAGTGTGAAAAAATTGAGAAAAAGAAAATCCCTTTTATAAGAGAGCGGGAAATGCACCTAAAATTTATTATATATCAAATTAATATAAATTAAATTAGATTTAAAAATTACCCCATATATATATTATCAAAATATGAGATGATTATGAGTAATAAAATTAACCTGTATAATTTTCATGCGTTCTGAATACATTTTTACACATATCAATTTTTTAATCTAGTTAACCATTTTTTATGATTATCATGGTAATTATTCTACCATACATGGGTAAATATACATACATAAAAATGTAAAATGGGGAAAATGGAATATGGTTGATATTATAAAGTAATAAAAAATTATTTTTCTTGAAACACTATTCTTATGCTTTATATCAATTATTGATATTCAATTGATAATAAAATTACAATATTGTCCACTTTGAAACTATTAATTTAATTTGAAATTTAACAATAAAAATAACCAAAGGAATTATAATTAAATTCCTTAAATCCAAAATAATATTTCAGTATTATTATGAAATTATTTTTACACTACAACCCAAAAAAATAAAATAAAATTTATATTTTCTAAAATCATTTCATGGTTTTTTACTGCTTCCATAACCAATTTGTTGTGTAGTATAATAATTTATGGTATATATATCATAAATAATATTATTAAAAAAATTATAATTATGATATTAAATAATTTAAATTTGAATAGAATATTTAAAATGGAACATATCCTCTATTTATCACTATGCGAAAAATTTACATGTAATTAAATAAAGAGAATGACATTATGAGTTTTCGTTATATAAAATAATATAAATGTGAAAATTATTGTTAAATGGTTCCAAAAGTCCTTATAATGTAGTTATTGATGATTATTAATAATTAAAAGACATACAATAATACATAGTACGGTCTTATGTCCATATTTTGTTCTTGAAAATTTGTTTTAAACCTTAATAAGACAATTTTTCCATTTTTATGATAACAATAATTACACTGGTTTTTATTCATAATTTCCAAATAAATTAGGGACATTTTAAATAAATTGAGACCTAATAATTAAAAATATGTATTCCATTTATTAGTTATAAATGCATAGTTTTAGGATAATTAAATTATAAATTAATCTTGCTAAATGGAATAGAAAATCGTATTTGACAAAAAATGAGTTTCTATCACAAAAATGTAGTTATAAAAACCTTGATATAAAGATAAAAAAAATATAAGTAATTATATTATATATATATCCATACACTAAAAATGTTTCTATAAGATAAAAATATATTCAAAACAATTTTTTTAATGAATGGAAAATACACTTTAATAAAATTTGGTATTTTTCACAATTCACTAAAAAATCAATATTTTTATAAAAATATGATACATTGAACTTATATTATATATGAAATTAAAAATGAATTCTTTTTTATCCTATTCAAATTATGTAATTTGAAAAACAATATAAAAAGACCATATAATTCAAGAAATATCAATTATGGTTATAAATAATGATTTTTCCGTTCAAATGAAAAATACTTCAATATTATTATAATGATAATATCTCTACACTAGTTAATTATTGAATCACAAAGAAAATTATTTAACATAATATTATATATATCATTACATTATCACCTATATGGAATTTTTATCCCAACATTTACATTAACTCATTAATCAACATGGGATATATTCTCTCATATCATTTTAAGATTCCCATGTTGCGTCCAAAACCATATAGATTCTCTATTAAGCCATAACCTTATGAATTACCTTATTCATTAATAAATTATATCTATATTAATAAATTTGAATAATCTATTTTTCATATTAATTTTTCTCTTATATCGATAAAACCACATGGTATAAAATATGATATTTATATGATAGATATGTTATTAACATCTAAATATAAAAAGTTGTGTTCCTAGGAAAAAATTATATATCAAACCAATCGGTAAGAAATTTATCCATGTTTCTCCAGGATTTCATACTGTCCAATTATAAATTGAATTAACTTCCACATTTTAATAAATAACATTAAAAATTTCCATAGCGATACTTTACGAAAAACATGAACACTTATATAAAACATGGGGTTTCCTATGGTTTTCCACATTATATTTCCACCTATTAAGAGTTGTAGTCAAATTTTTCTGAATTACCATCACCATCCCATCTATTCACTATACCAATTATCATACTATTAAATTATTGTTACCTACTTAATCTAATAAAGTAGTGTTATGAAATCTCATTTCAATTAATGACTCAATAGAATACATCTATATACTAGAATAAAAACAATTAATATAAGAAAACAAAAATATTTAATGGTGATGATCAAAACATCCATGGTAATCTATTTATTATTAACAAGTCATTCCATCAATTTTATTATTTGTTCACTTATATTTTCTATCAAATTAAACTGGAAAATAAATACAATAATTTAATTAATTACCAAAAAAATATGGCTATATTTCCAAAATTTATATAGTAAAAATGGGATCAAGATCATATAAAATGTTGAGATGAACTATATGTAACCTTAATAAATTTATTAGATATGGTTGGGAAAGATGATATAATGTTATAGTATATCACATTTTAATAAGATGAAATTATTTGGTTAATTTATCAAAAATGAGCCGAATCAAATTTTGACCTCATGATGTCTTTAGAAATTCCACTATAAAATGCATTGATATATTCTCTTATTTCTACTCTAGAATTAGAAAATATTGGATTAACCCATTTGATATTTTTCATTATTCAATAACCTATGTAAAAGTTAAAAATTTCAAAGTAATGCCACAATTATATTTTTTCATTCCATCCAACCAGTAATACATCAAAAGGTTATTGTATATATTAATGATTGTCTGATGTACATAAAATGGGAAACAATGAGATTCACTCAATAATTTACTCTTCAATATAGAATCACAAGATACATATACTCTTATACCAAATATGGTAGCTACATCTTCATAAATATCGAACGATTGCAATATACCATTCATAACAGGTACTTACATTTCAAATAAATCAATACCCACCTTTTGATATTTTTATTTACTTATGATGTAGATGATTTTATATATAGATAAAATAAATTAGAAAGTATTACTAGGTTCATAATTTCATATGAAAATAGAAAAAATCATAAACTTATGGATTTGGATCCAAATAATAATTGTTTAATGATGAAAGTTATTATTAACTCAAAGTATCATGTACAAATTTTCATTACTAGGATTTTAATGAATTGTGAAATCACATTTCTTGATTAGTTGAATTCTTTTTCTTCCCCATTTTAAAATCGTACTGAATGAAAATTTTATTAAAAATTTTATTATCTATAAATATTCCTCACCAAGATCTATGTAATTGATGTCACCAAATTTTTTAATCCAAAACACTAATAGATAATAATCAATAATTTTTATGATAATTTAACTCATGAAGATTTAATATACGTGAAGAATAATAAATTACATGATCGATTGATATCATGTGACAATAATGTCTATTTAATAAAGTAGATGAAAAAAGCATCACTTCTATAAGGTAGAGTTAAAATAAGATAATTCACCAATACATTTTAAGTTCCTAGATACATCCCTCACAATAATTTTTCTAGATTAATTTAAGTTTTTCTTATTTTATCTTTTTCAGTGATCTGGATAATGGATAAATACTTCAACAACGCAACAGTAATAGCATTCTAATCTATAAAAACTAAAAATCATAATAACATTTTTAGGAATCATAAATTAGTCAACCACAATAGTTTTAATGGGATGAATTATTATACAATATTTAATCATGATTTTAGTAAGGAATGATATCTATTATTAACAATATCATATTTCAAAACCATTGATACATCACTATTTTTTTCAGTGTGTGTAAAATATTCCTTATATTTTTTTCATAACCCTTGAATACATTCTAAATAAACCATAATATTCTCAATAAAAACAACCAAAAACATATGAAAAATTCATGGATTTATTTTCATAAGATACCAAAATAGAGATGGGGAATTTTACAACAAAAAGGTCAAAACCACAAACTAATAATTACAGTATCTTTTTTGAAATGCAGTTTTCAGAATTTTATTCTCCTCCACCTTAATATAATTGTAAAAAAACCATAAGTTAGCCTGTAAAATTTATTTATCTTACAAAGGATTATCAAAATAACAAATTATTTAAGGAAAAAAATAATTATTCTTAATATAAATGATATTAGAATATCTATATTTAATTAAAAGTATCTTTCAACCATATTTCATATTGTTAAACAAAATAAGAGAAAAATGTAACATCCTAAGTATTTATAGAATAATAAACTGTCACATATTATAATATTTATGAAAAATATATTAATTTTACATTAATCGGGACACTTTTTCATATATCTTACTTGACACACAGTAACATGTTTCTCCAAAATCTGAAGATGCAAAAAATATTCAGTTATAAGGAAAAATATTACAGTAATATGATTATTATATTAAATTGTAGTTACATACTATCCATTTTGTTGTTGGGAATGAACATAACAAACGAAAATATTATTACTCTAGTTTTTTATATGTTTTTCGATTTATCAAATAATTTTTATAAGCTTAAAATGAGAATGAATCCAATTTTTAAACATAAAATACCCTAATATTTTAAAAACGTCATTTTACCAAATTTTGATGGAGAACCATTTTAAAATATTGTTTTTGAATATTTTATAAGTAATATTTTATATACATAATTTTTCTATAGAAGTGGGACATCAATATTTATTTTGGTGGATATTTTTTGTATTTTTTTGAAAATCATATTTTAATGAATAATAAAATATTCTAAATTTTAATTAAATATTTTGTTTTTGTATAATTTATTTATATGGATATATTATATTTTTAATTGGTTTTAAATTTTAAATGGATTATATTTTATAATTTAATAAAATTTTGGTCATTGGATGTAATTGTATATTGAAAATGATCATAAACTCTTGTCAATCTTTTGATAGTTTTTAAATCTTTAAAACTCACTTTGTAGTTTTGTCAATGGTGATTAATGTAAATAAATTTATACCAATTCTGTATATTGAAATTGAAAATATGGATTCTATATTTGGAATTAGATGCCAAAAATTATGAAAATAGGTACCTTTTATTTTTGGGATATATGAATCGTATCTTCAGTAATTATTTTTAATTATCAGGGTTGAATGGTAAGATAGATAATAAGGGTAAAAAATAATATTATTATAATATAAAACGAACATAAAATGTGTCCTAATGCTATTGTATGACATATTGACAACCTTGGGTGTCCGTGGGTCGATTATATGTCCCCATGGAGCCACTTGGGAGTGATAATGACATGTAATAATAATACATTTAAAGTAAAGTGAAATATAGCATAAACAAGTATATTTATAATAAAACACATTTAAGGTGGAGTTATATAACTGATAACATTGACTATTAATAGTCATTATAAAGATAAAAATATTCACTACAACATCTTATTTTATTTATAGGTTTTATAAATTTAATAAATTTATTTATTTATGACACAATGGTGATGGAATGCTTACTATATTAATGAAAGATTCAAATAAATAATATTATAAATGTTAAAATAAATTCAATTCGAACATTTTGATTAAATCAAAAAATTATCTAGCTAATAATGACTTGTTATATTTTATTAAATGTTATTTTTTCAGTCACATCTTGTTTTTATCAATTTAACTAAAATAAATTACTAAAATGTTTCAAAAATAAAAAAAATGAGTTTTCTATAAAAAATACTAATTTTTTAAATGATATTATAGACATAAAAATATTGGATACATCCAAATAAAATATATAATGTTTCTAATTTAATTAATTTTTGACATTATTTTCACTTTGATTTTTATAGAAACTATATTAACTATATAGTTTAATAATATTAGAAGATATGGAAAAAGTTAATTTGTGGAACTAAAGGGTAAGGCCAACAGAAAAAGTTAAATTTTTAACCTAAACATTTATAAAACCTATTATATGAGATGATTTATACCTATCCACATCATATAGTCAAAATATATAACTTTTTAACTATTATAAATTGAAAATAAACTTTTATTAAAATAATATTTCAAGAATTTTCTTAAAGTGTGCCTCCTCTATATTAAAAAAGTCCACAAATTCTACCCACATACTCACATATCTAGAACCCCTTGGATCTCCCAAATATAGCCCAAATCATTTTACAGCATCCATAACATCCTCCTAATGTCCTTACCTTAGGAATATGTCAATTGAAGGAATCCTTTTTTTACTCAAATCAAATGGTGGTACCCGATTTAGAGGTAACATCATCTTTCAAGCTCCATTAAATTATATTCTATATCCACCCCTAACCTCTTTTTATTCAATTATTTTATAAAAATCAAGTATCTGTAATATAATATGATGTTTTATGATAATATTTAGACCTAAAAAAACACACAGATCCAACTAATTGATATAAAATTTATTGTATCTATGTGTTAAGTACCTACTATCTCATGAAAAAATGATTGTTGAATTATGTCCTACCACCACTCATGGTGGAAATTATGATGTAAATTAATTTAAATATGATATACATTATAATTATATTTTCTCTTGACTTCTTTTATTTTTATTTACAACATTCTTTTTTTCCTTTCATATTATGTAAATATGAAAATTTCATTTGAGGAAGGGTAGACTACCACCCCCTCGGTGTGATAAGACTCATTCATGTCATACCTGGTAATTATAAATGGTGGGGTTAATGAAATTATGTAACATATATAACATAGTAATTATACTATAATTATTATCTACCAATGTATCATTTAGGTTTTATTTCAATAATATGAAAAATAATTGAAAGTAGCATTCATGTGTGTGTACAACCTACCTTCTCCATGAATGAGGCATTTCATTCCATATCACCCAATGTTATTGACTATTATACAGATATATACAATGTATATATGATATTTATATCTTGAATAATATTCTAGATATGATGGTATTTTGATCACATCGAAAATTTACATCAAAACAAGTTCATATTCATCCCAAGTACTGAATATCGATAAAATGACCGATATGAAAATAAAAAATTATGTAATTTTTTAACATTGTAAAAATTGATATAAAAGAATTAATAAATGTGAAAAATGTTATCATTTAAATATTAATTATCCTATGATTATTATTCAGTAACATAATGATTGTACGTGATGAGTTGGACACATGGTAAGGGAAATCATTACTCAATCTCCATTCAATGAGTTATATACTAATGTTGTTGGTTATCTTATTCAATAAACATGTGTGAATGAATCCTAATTTTTTTAAACTGAATATCCACTTATATTTGGATTATTTATATATCTCAATCAAAATCAAGTCATTAATGTATCCATGATCTTATTATATGATCTCTGTAAGGGACTTCATCTCAATCTCCGTTCATTGAGGCATAATTAGATAATATAAGACACCATATTTTTTTAGTGTATAATAAACCCCTTTCACTTCTATTCAAAGGTAAATTTATTTCTATTATTCATTTTAATGAAAGTTTATAAAAATTGTCTCAACAATGACTCCTCCTCTTTCATAAATTTTATTTGATATTTGTCTTCCTCCACAACCTTTAATGTTTTTATAACGAAAAAATTTCATTACTCATTTTTGGGTGTTTTGGTATTGAATATGGTTTTGAATGTGAATAAAATATTTAAATATATTCAAATGGTTTAATGTTATTTCATAATAAATATAATGAGTGAAATGATTATATTTTAAATCTTTTATATATAATGATTTTCAAATGGAACTTGGACATTTGAATGGTTATTATGTGATAAACCAAAGATGGGTGGTTACATGATAAAACTAAAGATGATTGGTTCGATGATAAACCATGGATTAGTGGTTATGTTATATCCTTTAATGCATTGGGTATGTAAGTCATTCGTATGGATATTCCATTTAGCGATATGTGTGAAATTCAAGCCTATGGTTATTCCATTTATGTGTGTTTTTGTACCATGTTACCTTTATATGATATATGTGATTTATATAGGGTTTATGATAAAATTTTGATTTAAAAAGTGTACAAAAAGAGCTTATATTAAATGAATTATATTTACTACCTCTTACAGGTGAAAAGTTTCAGTTTATGATAATGTATAGGTTTACATATTTTCTCAAGTCTAAGAGTGTTCATTATTTTTGTATCCCTTACAGATAATTTTATACTCATCCCATGTTTTGAAATTGTTTTCACATGACATAAATAGGAATAGATATAGGGATGGGATCCTGGGATGGGGATTCTATTTAAACATTGAATAAACCATGTTTCTTTTTAAAAGGTATTTATTTAATAAAAAATGTATAGTGAGTAGAAGTTTCTACTATATAAAAATCATGTTGATATGTATGATTTATGGTTAAATTCTATAGATCACTGAACCTCAAAATATCTCCAATGTTAATTAATGTTAGTTTTTGGACTTATCTCAAGAATATGATATTTTAAAGGATGGGGCCTTATAAAACCCATGGTGAAGTCCAAAGATAAATAAAACCTTAATAAAATGACTTTTATAACAATATTTTCAATTCATGAAGTTCTACATAGCCATTTGTTAAGGGGTTTCGAAATTTGATTATCACATGGAACTAAGTCAATACTAAATTAGGCATCCTAATAAATGAAAATTGTTGCTACTTCATCTAGATAAATATCAATATATGAGTTTGATACTACTATATCATTAACTTCAATAGTTTCATTATGTTCAATAATAATTCAAAGATAAAATTAAATGATGTATTTTAATATTTTGTCATCTTATTTATAATCTATATAAATTATTACTTAATTTTTGTAAAAATAAATTTGTAATTTATGATGATCAATATTCTTTATCTCAACATTTTTCTATCCCATAGTAAATAGAGATCCATTTTATGCCAATAATAACATAATAATAATTCATTGGAAATACAAAGTGGTTTGAGGGTAATGAATTTCTAGTGAAAATGAAGGGTATATTATCATAGTTTATTTTCCCTTAACAAATTCCCTATTTATTTTTTCTATTAGTTTTTTCTTCATTTATTTTTTTGGAATTCAAAAATTTCAAAAACAAATCTCTAGAAATAAATTATATATAAACCCCAAATTAATCAATACATTATAATGATATGAATAAAGAAAAAATGTACATGATACCACTTAATATGATGTCCCAATATCTAAAAAATTTGTTCTATTGGATTTAACAACCCCTTTTTCTTATGTCTAGATACTTCCAACATTTTTTTTGGTAATCAGACATATATTTCTACAATGTTCTGTCTTATTATATTTAAAACCTTTTAGTACATATTTAATATAATTGTTCTTACCTCTATCAGTATCATTTTAATTTCGATTACGAACCACATACCATAATTAACTTATTGGGAGAATGTAACATAAAAAATAAATAATTTACGGATATTATTGTTACAGAAACATTAATAATATATATATATATAATTTTATTCCCATCCTATTTTTATGAATCATTCTTATAATCTTATTTCCCCCATGTCCACGTATTATAGTTTTCTATGCACATGTTATCATTAAGAAATATTAAATCTTTCTTATCACATTACACATGTTTATCCTAATATTTAAATTCATAAGAATCTAATTTCCATTGATTTATTTTATTTATCCCCAAGTAAACCTAATTAATTTTGATATCAAGGTTCTAGTTAAATGTGGTTCATACCTTTAGAATATCATGAAAATTTCATCCATTTTTTCACTAAATATTAATTACTTTTCCTTAATTTAACACAATATTTTCCAATCTGATGTTGAAACTCCTTAGAAAAAATTTATCATTGAATATAATCATAAATTTATTTCATTTCAAGTAATTAATCTCAAAAAAATTCACCAATATTCTGGACTATTAACCACAACTATTCATCTTTCAAATTCAAAATTATAAAAAAAATACATTCATTTTTGATGATCTTAACAACTCATTAAATAAAATATAATTTCTAAGGATTTAATCCATATTTCATATTCCACTGGGTCGTAATATCGACAAAATTTTGGTGGGTGGTCACTCATTAATTTCTCTACTATTTACATGTTTCTATTGAGGGAATCTAAATACATTCTAGAATTTATTGATGTAATTTTAATAGCTTGAGCCAACTGATCCATCACATTGGAAAACCAAAACAACCAAATTCAAACAATTCCATGAAGCTGATTTGGAAGGATATTATCCTCTTAGATACTTCATGCAATAAGATCCCTATGTTATATTTGTAAAACCATTCTGAATAGACATAGTTCAGATTATGAAATAAGAAAATTATTTAATTCTGTTTCATTTCAATGTCACCATAATGTAAAATATTTTAATGATAAACTATTTAAATTTTTGACACTCAAAATAAAATCAAAACTATTCCTCTAATACTAAATATATATTATTTTATTTATACAATAGAAATTATGTTGTCATTATACTATAATTGACAATATATCATTACATGGATAATCTCTAGATTTTAGTTTCAACCAATTAGGTCATAAGTTATACATAAAAACCCATATATTACAAATATGACAATCGACATGAGTATAAATTTTCCAATAAAATAATATCTTTCCAAATAAACTCATTTTATTTCCATGAAGAATCATGAAAATATAAATATTTACATCCTCATTGTCCTTAATCATCTATAAAAACCATTTGAAGTATTTTTAGCATGTCGTATATGTAAAAAAATATTAGCAAGGTACATAAAAGAATTACAAGAAACCTAGTAGTCCATGATTACATATAGAAATTTTCTATTATAAATAAAATATGAAGCCAAAAATAATAATTTAATTACCCAATGAATAAACATTTCTTCCCAATGATATTTGTCAAATAAATCATAAAAACCCATATCTGAAAATTAAATCTATTTTTCATTTAATTATAATCATTAAACACACATGATTTGTTTATATAATTTCATAATTTTCACCATAATGAATTATCATATAATATCAATTAAAAATATGATTATTTTATAATTTTATTAAATTATAATATTTCCAAAAAAACCCATATGATGAATTTAAAAATCATATAGGTATCATGTGGGACCACAATCATATAGTCTATAATAAGATAATAATCTTTATAGTTACAGGTAGTATAACAATCATCGCTACACATAATATAAGCATTATAATTAATCCTAAAATAAAAATCAAATTAAATCATTAAATAACCTGTAGGTTTATAAATTAAGTAACTATCATATTTATAATTGGAATAATCATCATAGTATATTCTCATAATATATTAGGATAAATGTAATATGTAATATCTATTTCTTTAACCACTTAATTGGAGAGATATAATGGGATCACATATCCATGATTTTTAAGGTTACAGCTTTTCATAGTATATAATTCCCAAGACAAATATCATAAGATATAAATTTAGGCATCATATAAACGTTATTTGATTCTACAAGAAAATATTATATCGTATTTATAAATATTTTTCCATTGAAGAAAATTATTTGTAAAAATTAAATTCCTAGAAGAAAATGAAGGTGGATTTTTTTATTGATGAAAAATTATTGAATTTAATGGATTTAGATTCTAAAATAATGATAAAAGTGGTTTGAAAATTCATTTTCACCATATACATTATAATATAACATTTATTTTTTATATTGTAAGAAATGTCAAAACATACCTAATTGAAAATAATAATAAACAAAATAATGAGAAATATAATTTTCATTATTATTAATTTAAATACATATAAATTAATCCACAAAATAATTTTTTAAATATGTACATAGTGGAAAAAGATATATAAGTGTAATTTAAAAGAGTAATTATAAAAAAATTCCCTCAACATTAGTCCAATATGTCTCAAATTTTTTTTAAATTACTAAATAATAATATTATGTTAGTTATTTACTTTTTTAATAACCAGGTAAAACTTTTGTAATATTTTTTCTCCTTATTATAATGTTATATATATAATTACAGAATCATTTAATTTCACATCATCTATTCTGATGATATTTGATAGATAAATAAAAAATTGTCTTCGGTATTTTGTCTTTGATCAATGATTTAATTATTCGATAACATAATGAACAATAATTAATTTATAATAATAAATTTTATACATCAATTTTGATTTTGAAGCTAATCATGAAATATGATTAAAAAAAATAAACTATGTTACAATGATTGAGATGGTAGGCCATACACATTCTTGAGTAACATTTCAATTTTTAAAATATCATTATGAAAATAAGGTAAGTAATATATAATATTTATATATATATAGTTATTTTTTAATTAACATCCAATTTCTTAAATAGTCTTACGTATATAATCCATTGTATTTGGTGATAAGTACAATTACATCGCATTGTGTAGGTGGTACTCCTCACATACTCATGAACGACCTTATTGTTTCTTAATGAATGAAATAGTGATAAATTATAATATATACTATTTTTATATAATTATACATATGTAATTTATATGATATATAAGTCCTAATACAAATGTTATAACTATTTGTGATTTGAGATGTCTGAAAAAGATTTACATTTTTTCGTGAGGCTGTAGTCCACCACACACATTGACGACATATTACTATCACATTTGATGGAGATTGGATATCGATATGAGTTTTTAAATTATCATAAAAAGAACACATTATATATTAAATCATTATTTTATTATATAAACATTTGTAGTAATTATTTTAATGAACTATATGATGTAAAAGAACAAAAATCCATGGCTAATATCTATACTACTTTTTCGGACAACCAAAAAAGGATTACATCAACAGATTTCATAGGATACCCTTATGATCAAAGAATGTCCTCATGGACTTATTTATATATTAAATTCAGGTATTATTTCTCATTTTTGGAATATCAAAATTTTTCTTTAAATGTGATGAAATTTAATTAGGATGTTCCCTTTGCAAGAGATGGGTTGAGAAATCATTGATTTTTTTGAAATATTAAATTATTATAAATTTATATTGATTTCAAAATAACAAAAAATAAAAAATTATGTAATGAAATATGTGTATGATTAAAATTATTTTCATTAAATAAAATTTGGTAATGTTTAGAGAACAATTATAGAATTATGTATTTTTATTCCATATTAATCCATTTGTGCGGTTATTGTGATAACAATGATTTTACTCTATATGTGTAATCATAGTTACTATAATGAGAATGTAGATCCATTAATTGATAGTGGTTTATATTTTCATCTATATCATAATAAATTGAATGAGCATTAGATTTATTATTTTATTAGATCGTTTAATTTGATATTATTTTTCATAAATAAAAAATAATATATATTTTAGAACTATTAATTTTATTTGGCTTTTAAAAATAAAATAAAATTGAACCTATAACAAACTAATAAAACATATATAATATTTTATTATCATCTAAAAATCATGGGACACTATAATCTCTTAAATAATATTTTTTATATTGTTTTTAAAATCATTATATTGATTTTTTACTCCATGTATAAACACTCAATTAGTGTTGCATAAGAATTTTTTTAATTATTTCGCCACTAATAAAAATTCGACATAAAAATTAATTCATTTTATTTTGAATTTAATATTTATAAATAAACTATCCCTTTTAATACATTTTATAAAAATGTATATATGTTGAATCAAAATGTGGTTAATTTCTATCATTTATTCTAATATAATAATTTGAAGATTAAAATGAAGGCTAAATAGAATGATAAGGATATATATGAAACTAATGAATTATTATAAATGAGGCATAAACATTATATATTTTTTAAATGATTTATGGTAATTTTTTAGTTCTTATCATTTTTTTCAGACTTAACAAGAATATTCCCACATTATAATGATAACAACTATTACTATGGTTATTATTCGTAGTTGTGAAAAATAAATGTGACCTGCATAAAAAAAATAAACCTCCTAATTAAAACTATATATTCCAATTTTAAGGATTCCAATTTACAATTACAGAATAATTTAATAATCTATTTACGATTGTTTCAAAAAATGTGTTTTTATGCCATAGAATGTGCTTATTATACAATGTGGTATAAAAAAATAATAATATAATTAACATGATTATTTTTATTATATTATTTAATATATTAATTTGAGGTGTTTTGTACTAAAAAATGAAATTATTTAGTGAAACTAAATGATAGTTTTATAAATATTCATATTTTCTATTTTTAAATATAATTAAATATTTTCTAAAAAAATCATAATAATTTATCCTAATATAATGATGAGATAAAAAATGAAATCAATTTTGTAAAATTATAATTCTATAATTTTTAAATAAACACATTAATGGAAACTATGAAATTCATGGAAAACCCATATCTGTTAAAAATAATGTTTCTCCGTATTGAATTATTTTTTATTATTTTATTATTGTGAATACAACATTATAAATTATAAATGTTATACGTTCCTATAAAATATTTGGTAAGAAAATCACCTAATGATAAACCATATATATGAATGCCCCATGAAATTATTCAGAAAAAATATTTTGATTTTCCTGTGAATTAAAATCGGTTAATTTTTTTAGATGTTGTCATGGAAGGATAAATCACGAATTAGATTAAAAGAAACCCAAAAATCAATACAAAATATTAATATCACTAATTATTTTTTTAGAGAATTACAGACATCATATTAATTAGTAAAAAATAATGGATCATCAATAATAATAACAAAATATTCATGATAATTGATAATATCAATTTTCATATTGTTTTGGAATCATTTTCATTAAATAAAAGATATAATAAATTTTAAATTCATTTTAAAATGAGCTAAATAATATATTCTAGGAATTATTATAATAAAAAACATACAAATAATGAAATATTAAAAGGAAATAAATCTAAATTGGATGAAATTGTGAGGAAATATAAAATTTCATGAAAATGGAAGTAAATATATTTTATTATTTTTAAATAGTATAATGAAACCTAAATTATTAAAAGTGAAATAAAATACTTATTCACATTGTGAATTATATAATTATTAATGATATTGAATGAAATATATATTTTTTCATAAAATATTGAAAAATAATATTTTTGGAAATAAATAATAATGACGTGGATTAAAAATCCATATAAAGGATAAAAATTATTCGTAACAATATTCTAATTTTCAAAAGTAAAAAATCAATTAATGAAAAATATTATGACATGAATATTGAATTTCCCCAACAATATTAATGTAATAAAATATTAGTTAGAAAAATGGGGAATATGTCAAACATAAAATATCATATTTAATGATGAAAAAATATTTAAGGAAATTATATTGACTCAATAAAAATATATTACATCATTTGAAATATATAAATCAAAATTATATGAATCAATTAATAAAAAATATACTTGTAAATACATTTAATTGAAATAAAATATATATAAATATTAAAATGGGTTATTATATAAAATATATTAATGATAATTGGTTTAGAATATAAAATGTGTCTAGATAAATGAAAATGATATTAAAACCCAAAAAAATTGGTATTTTTTAATCTACCAACAAATGAATGAGAGGGGATTAGATGATGGTTAAAATACTATGAAAATTAATAGACAAATGATTATATAGAATTATAAAATATTAAGTTAATATATTAGATATAATAATATATAAAATAAGATATATCCTATAGAGGAAGCATTGAGTTTTATAAAAATTATAAAAATAAAATATTATAGAAATTATACAATGCATCAAATGGACATTATATAAAATAGGATTGTGAAATTAACAGAAAATAAATTTTATATTGAGAATATATATCAGTTATGGGATTTAAAATAATGAATTTTTAATAAATCTCCTGGAAGATATATAATGGAGAAGGAATCTCAATTATAAGAGATAAGATTAAGAAAGATAAACATTATGAATATAAAATATTTTAAATTGACAATATGAATTATTGACAGAATAATAGATTCGTATATTAAAACAATTAAGTGAAAATAGTTTAATAAATATTGATTTCAAATGTAACATATTTACAACTCATTAAATAATATTTTTTAATGATATGGAATCGTATGAAAATACCTTACATTGACATGATATCTACTTATGGGAAAGTTATAATGAGAGGTATTTCATAATATATAATGGATAAAATATACAAATAATAATAATAATATATATATATATATACTAATGGAATTGTATAATGTATATTTTTAAAAGATAAAAAATGATGTCATTAATTTAGGAAATAATGGGAGAGTACTAAGAACCCATGTTTTAGTAAGAAAACTACTGATGACTACTAAATGATGAGAGTGAATGAATAATATCAAATTATAAAAATTATAAAATATTGATGATTTAATAAAAAATTAATTATTTGATGAAATTGTATTTCAAAATAGATTACAATAAAAGAATTATAATTGGGAATGATTAAATGAAAGTCATAACCTTTAACTAACATAATCATTTAGGATTAGAAAAGAACCTTCGACCATAAAAACTATTCCATATTAAATGGGGATGGATATAAGATACTCTTTATTATAAATATAAAGTAAAAACAATTTTTGTGTCTGTTTATAATTGATAAAATGAGGAATGTATTTATGTTTATGTTGAGAGGAATGTAATGAATTAAATTATTTGTTATATTATATTCTATTATCTAATGTTCTTCAATAATCACTATAGTGGTAAAATCCATCCCTTAATTATCTAATATAACTTTTGTTGCCTATATTATATATATATAATTATGTTGGCCAAATGGGCCCTTTTTACATTTATTTGATCTAATATTTACCATATCATATTGTATTTGACATTATATTTACCAGATTTTATTATTTTTTCAAAAATTATCAAATTTCCCTCTTGAACTAATTAATCAATCGTGATTCGAAATAGAAAAAATATTTCATAGAATTAATATGGTAATTATAAGAATAATATTTTTTAAATAATTACATATGAATTTTTTTGTACAATAAATATTTTACCAATAAAATTAAATTAATATTCCTTTGATGAGACTATTTTTTACAATACTACCATTTAAACATTTTATATCGAATTTAGGAATGTAATTATAAAAATATGAGAAATTAAATTTTTATTTATAAAATTATATACATTATTAAATGTTATAAAATTGAAAAATATGACACATAACCATATAAAAAGTGTTTTTGAGTATCAAAACATACATATAGAATATTATATTATAAAATTGTGAAATATTATTTTAAATGATATTTGAATTTATAAATTTTATTTAAAATAATCAATTAGTGAGATAATATTAATTATCTATTTATGGTGTCGTATGACATACGTAAATGGAAAACCTATTACATTTCATAAATCAATAAATTTTATAATTATATTCATTTTAAAACATATACCATGATATAATTTGTATGGATAATTTTTTAATAAATGTGGAAGATATTTATACCCTTTTTAAGAAATTATATTGTATTAATTAATAATTTTATACTGAATTATATATAGTTTATGTATATTATTCATTTTTATTTCTTATTGAAACTAAAGGTCCTTCTATACAGCATATTAATCTGGTGAATCTGGGTGACTAGTAATATATTTTTTAATTTATCGTACCTAAACATTATCATTTCATGGATAAATGAACCTTGATATTTTCTCTATAAATATAGAAAATCACACCCAAATTAAAAATAATAACGAATTATTTAAAAAATGATTTGATTATGGTCTCTAGATTTTTGATACATCTAAGGGTCACATATTTACTATTTTAAGATATTTTGGGATTAAGATCCTTTAATTACACTCACTGATTAAAAAATGTTTGTTACGTCATTCTTTCTTCCATAAACAGATTCTCAATAGGGTAAAAATGATAATTTTGAAATAAATTTTTTCTGCACAAAGATAACAACCAATGTGTTTACAACAACAAAAAAAAATCAGTGTTATCCATAATGACCAAGTCTTCACTTATATATCATTAATGACATGAATGAAATATGTAAAATTTTTATTTTTACCTAAAGAAACCGTAATCACACTTGAATTTATTATTATTGAGAATAAATAAAGGAAAATTATTGTTCACAATCATTCCCTTCATTTATATATTGAATGCCCCAGTTTTATTTATTCTTATATTTTACATTATGATGAATTGAAATATATCCATGAATATTTGAATTAAAAATTTAGAATTTTTTTCCCAAAAACCATCCAACCACTTATTCTTCAAATCATTCCATTTGGTTAATATTCATGAATAATTGTACTAATTAATTTTAATTTTGAGATTAATTTTTGATTTATATCTTAAAAATGGAGAGTGAATCAGTAAATCGGTATATTTCTCATAAACCCCAGTTTTGTGAATGTCCATGACATTTCCTATATTAATCAAATCCTTTTATATCTCTATATTGGACTGATGATGATGTATTACACAAAATAACCGAATGTAGAACTTATATAGTAGAAACACCCTTTAAAAGGTTATCTCAATGCTTACCTTCTTATTCCAACTCCTTCCCCAAAAAACTACACTAAAAAAATCTTCCACTAGAACATTGAGATTCTTTAGATCCTATTTCAAACATGTTTATATGAGATCCAAAATTATATTTTTATAGAAATGTTAAGGTACCATATTTAAAAAAATATTATTTTAATGTAAATATCCATGATACGTACAATTCATGAATCTAATCCTCAATTTTGTTAATTTTATGAATTATATATATTCTATAATTTGAAATTTTAAAATTTAAAATTCATAATGAAATTATATTATATGCACATGGAATGTTTCAAAACTATTTCATAATTTTTTTAACCCAAAATAATGTACACATGCATATAATTCGTCTAATTTATCTAAAACACTATATAGTTTGGTGTGGATTTTATTATAGTATCACATCAAAGTATATGTATTTTGAAATATATTCTAAAACACTATCCACCATACTATTATAGCAATTTCAAGATCCTCTATGACATGTACAGAGTCACTACATGATGGTGATTGTGAAGGGGGTATACAATAAAGGGGTATCTTGAATATTTTATATGGTTATATTTCATGTATCAAATATGATCTCCATTGGATTCGAAACATTAGAAATATCAAATAACTAGACAAATATCATTAAATGGGCTATTTATATTAGAAACATTGATGTTGAGTTTTAATCATGTATTTGATACATGAATTTCCCAAATAATTTACTCTTTTACTGAAACACATGACTTAACACATATGTACAAAGGATAAATCGTAGGGATGAATAATTCTAATTCTAGGTTATTAGATTATGTGAGTGTGATACATTTTTATTGACTAAAACTCCCTAAGAACTGATGTTTTCTTAATTTTCATCCACACCACATTGTTTTTGTAGTACATAATGGGTAAAAGAGATTCAAATTTATTTTATGAATGGATCAGTTTAGTCTTTATATACCATTATATATTTTTGGATTTTTTGTACCACTTTAGAGATCGTCATTAAATGAATCTGATAATGATAAACATTCTACAAAGGCATCATTGGTGTAAGGTATTCCATTTATAACCATTATACACTCAATGTTAAGAATGGTATCATATTTATTACATGGTTGATAATGCGAATTTTATTTAATCACATTATATATATGTGATAATTTTTATTAAAACATAAAAAACACCCTCATATGTATCAAAGAGACTTTTGTTTTTTTAATTTATAAAATTTTCCACGAAATAAAAAAAATTAGATAAGTAGAGAACATTATTTTCATCAAAATGTTATTTTTAGGCATTCCACACACTATAGAGTTCCCTCATATAACCAAATACAAACCCAACCATATATATATATATATGATCATAAGGGGTTATTATTTTGGAATCATTAGGTTATAGTCATATGGTGTGGTTACAAATGTCATAAACCATCATGTCAAGAAATATTTCATATAAAATAGATAGCCCAACTCATCCACACAAATGAGTACGATATTCCCATATTTGAAATGATTAGCACTGGAGTTAGGCCATTAAAATTTAAAAATGTGACCACAGATTTAATTTTAAATTTTTTCACTAAATAAAGGTAAAGTATTTTAACATTATACATGTGCCATAATGTAGAAGGGTAAAAGATAAAAATTAAATTCTATGTGGGATTAATTAATAATAAATTGATTAATATTTTGATAAATTTGTTTTTTACAATATTAATTAAATCATACAATTTTAATAATTTAATAAATTGTTGTGGATTTATAATTAAATTTTAAATAATTATGGAACATCAATTAATAAATATTAAATAAATATTAAAATTTATTAATTTAAACACATTTTAACATATTTATATGGTATGATTAATAAATTAAAATTAAAATGTTTTTTCTAATAATAAAAATATGAAATTCTTAATGTATTTTTAAATTTCATAAATTAAGATGAAATATAAAAGTGTTTATATTTTAAATTATGAATAATTAAAAATTAAATATTTTTAATAGTAAAAAATTTGGGGTCTTATTTTAAATATTTAAATATGTGATATTTTTATTTTATTAAAATTTAACAATTAGATAAATGGAATTATTAAATTATTTATAATTCATGATAATATCTTATAATTAAAATTAAATTTCATATACTGATGAATAAGAAATGATCATATCATAATGAATGTAATTTAGCTATATTTATAAATAAATATTGTCCATAATGTATTTGCGAATTTATAAAATTCTCATAGATAGGTTTTGTTAATGAATTTTAATGAATGGTCATGTCATGTTTAAATATTTGAAAATTTCAATATATTTAATTTTATTCCCAATTTTATTCATAGTTATAATTTTTTTTATTTATGGATATTTTTATTCTAAAATTTAGATTATAATTTTTTAATAGGATAAAACCATGCATTAATAGGAATGTGTGACTTGAAAATGAATTTCTGTTAAATACATATTAAAATTTTTACATAATTTGTGTGATTATACAAAATTTAACAATTTGGAATAATTTTTTCATATTAGATGTTGTAGATTACGTGAAATGAATTCTTGGATGTGTAAATTTTCTCTCTGTAAAGGGACTCATGGTCGAACTGCCAACTGGCATGGATGATTATGAATTGTTTATAAAGTGTACTGGGGTCAACTATTTTTCTATTTAGGATTACACATTTTGGGATTTTCAGTCTCATATTTCCCTTGACATTACATTAATTGTTATGGTAATTTATGCTTATAATGCATTCATATATGTACGAATTTATTTTAGCACCTATATTTTGATGGTAAGCATAAACTTGTTGGTTATGTAAAGAGTTAATTATCAATATTTTTTAAAAAATTTATTTAGATATAGGAATACGATTCCATAATAAAATTTATATAATTAGTAATAAAAATGGTAATAACATTATATATGATTGGGAGATTAAATCTTATTCCAAAAAATATGTATAATATTCCTTCCAAGGAAGCACTATTCATGACCTCAATAATCTAATTGTGTATTTTGGATATCAACACGAGTACCATTGGATTATATTTATAAAAATATACAGCAATACATCTCTTTAGATAATCATTTTTAAGTATGTAATACCATGCATAATTATTACTTGATTTTACATTATTACATTTTTTTTGGAATTTGATTTTTTGTAAAGTAGGTTTGGTACCAATTTGGAATGAAACAAAAGGATTGGTTTAGATATTATCCATAAGATTTTTTTGGAAAGGAATTTAAAAATAAAAAAGTTATGAATCATTAATTTAATAATCTGTTAGATTCCCACAATTATATAATCATGGATTTTTTATGAGAGAAAACTTGTATATTTCAGGATAAAATGTGGCTGTTGGCTGACCAAATGGATATAATGAATTATAAATGGTAATTTTTTAGTGTGAGACGATATAGTAAATCTAAATAGTAAACATTCTATAAACATGATACTCAAACAATAGAATTTTATATTATAGAATAACAATATTATCATCATAAAAAACATTAAAATTATTCTATTAAATGAGGTTCTAAACATATGATACTCCAAATAAGTGTAAATTAATAAAATTTCCCCTAAATTACCAGTTTCTTATGAATTTTCTTGGACAAATATATTTATTTAATTTTTATGTGAGAAAAATTCATCTGTAACAAAATATTGAGATCATTTAGAAAGTGAATAATGATTATTTTAGATACATATATTGATTTATTTATAGAATTTAATATATTAGTTGAAAATGACCACATGAATATCAATATCTACTATAATAAATTTTTATATTATAATGAAATTATATATGATTAGTTATCTTTATGACGTGGTGAGAACATCATTTTAAAAAACGTATTATTATACATAAATCATTATAAGAAGCATATGGAGAGTAAACACTATGAATAAGTGTTTTGGAATGAAATCTTATTATTCTGACTTGTATATGATTCTAACCATGATTCTATAACATCAATGTATAGATATAACTATAAATTACATCACTTTTGTGGAATACCTAAAACATTAAACAAATAGTTTCCCAAATACCATATTAGTTTACATGATTTTGATACGTGGTAACGTAACTCTGGTACATGGGTGTGACACATTAACTTCCAAAAAGTTCACCAAGAATATCGCTACTCTATAAAATATCATACAAAAAATATATCTTCCTAACATGGGTAATGAAACACAAAAGTGGTTATATCATAAGCTATGTAAGGGTAAACATGGGAGATATGTATGTATAAACATGAGGATAAGGGAATAAGAATGTGATCATAACATTATAAGATCATACCTTGTATATCAGATATCATGATAATGAATTTAGTCATAAATATCCGTTGTTCATAAGTCAGGAATCATAAATAAATCGAGGTAATATTCCATGAAATCCTAACATATGAGTGAGACATGGAATTGTTGAATACACATAAAAATTTAAATTCCTATATCAAATCTACCTAAAAATTCCTTAATAACATGTTTGGAATGGGATACAACCCATTTATGTCACGAACCGAATCGGGTCGCCATCCGAACCGACGCCCGACCCGGCCCGCGGCAAGGCCCGAAGGGCGTTCCCGATCCCCATGGGCTGGCACAAGTGCCCGGGTATCAAAATAAACTTTGGGAATGATTTACCCGAGTGAATAAATATAAATCATCCAACCAAAGTAAACCAAACAGAAGTAAAGGTTACAGCCAAACATGGAGTTGACCAAATAGGTTTTTGGTTCACAAGTATTCAAAACCCAAATAACACTAAAACAAGATGACCGAAAACCAACCTAAGGACTGTCGCCTGGTGTGAGGGCACCGCCTCTAAGCCACCACCAAAATTCCACGTAGATAGTCCTGCTAACAACCTGAACCACTACTCCCTAATGCTGGACCCCTACCTGTATCAGAAGTAAACAAGTCTACTTACACCCAAGGGTGTAAGTAGGGTGTGAGCAATCGCCCAACAGGATATCACCAATAAAAGATTCCACACACAACTATCAAAAGTCAAACCATTTGCAATGCTAAAATAAAGAGAGAAAGAAGGGAAAAAGAAAATGGTTTTCATAAAACGATTTAAAAGAAAGATAGTTCATGATAAACACATTAGGATAGCAGTTCAAGTGACATATCATGTATCATTATGCACGCAAAGTAATTGGTGGCACCAAAGGATGGAAAAGGCCATATGGGTACTAGAACTAGTGGGATCCTAGAACGTCGTGTCTCGGTGAAACGTGGATTAGGCGGCCACGACCCTTAGATAACGTGTCTTAGAAGGACACGACCCTCAGAACACGTGGCTTAAAAGGCCACAACCCTCAGATATCATATGTTTAGTTAGTGTTGCGGTCGTCAAACCTGCCAGTGAAACCGGCTTGGGTCATCTCCGGAACACTAGCTCACTAGTCCCAGTCTCCCCACCTAATACCCCGGCTTCCCTAAGTGTGCTCACCTAAAGATCAAAGTTCATATAGCATGTCACATTATCACTTAGAGTCAAACGTGTCACCTGCACAATGATATCCTCTTTGGAAACCACACACACACACACCAAACTTCCTTTTTCTTTTTTCCTCTTAAAAAAACATAAACCACACTGCACAGTTTACAAATAATAATAAACAGCCAAAGAGAGTTTCTGTAATAAAAGAAATGAACTTGCACCACATAAATAAGCCACTGGAAAATTAGATGCACACATTTAAAAAGTAATCAAAACTAATTTTTCAATATGGAAACTAATTAGCAGGGTGCTGAAAGATTAAACCAACACACAAAATATCGCCAGATGATAAATGTGTGCGGAATCACCTACCTCAAACAGGAACGGGAAAGGACACGGCTCAAGACTCCAGTTGCTCCGCGGTCGCACCGTCATGAGCCGTCAAACAGGTCCTAAAAACAGCAGATCGCTCAATGGTTCAAAAATATTGTTAACATAATAATAATAATGAAAACGTAAAAATAATAATAGTGAAAATAAAAAAATAATAATAACAATAATAATATAATAATAAAAACAATAATAATATTAATAATAATAATACAAATAATAATAATAATAACATACCCATAATATAATAATGATAATTTTTATAATATAATAAAAATAATAATAGCATAACGATAATTTAATAATAATAATAATTTAATAATAATAAAAATAATAATAATAGAATAATAATATGATTATTATTGACATAATAATAATAACAGAATAATAATTATAGTAATAATGTAATAATTAACATATTAATAATACTAAAAGAAAAACTTAATATCTTATAAGTTAAAATAATAAAATGAAATAAGAAAATAAAATAAAATAAAATAAAAGAACAAACCGGCAGGGGGAGGCGTTGGCTGCAGCAGGGGCGGCCCGAGGCGGAACAGGAGAAGCGGGGAGTAGGCAGGGGTGCGCCGGCTGGATGGAGGAGGAAGGATAAGAAAAGAAGAAGAAGAAGAAGAAGAAGAGAAGAAGAAGAAAAGAGAGAAGAAGAAGAAGAGAAAGAAGAAGAAGAAGAGGAGAAGAAGATGAAAAGAAGAAGAAAGAAAGAAAAACGACACGGGGGCTGGTCTGCTACGGGTGCAACGGGGAGCGGCGGGTGTGGCTGGCAGCAAGGGGGGAGGCACAGGTTGATGTCTTGCGATCAGAGGGAGGGTATCGGCTGCTGTCCGGCGCGAGAGGTGTGGGTGCATGCGGCTGGTCCGACGCGGGAGGTGCGGGTGTAGGCGGATGAGGGAGGCAGCGGAGGTGCAACTTCGGCTGGGCAAAACGGACCAAAAAACAGGAGGGCGCGGCCTCGGACGGTTCTGCTGGGCTGGGATGTGCGGGAGGTAGCAGGCAGTAGGGGGATAGCTGGGGCGGCCTGAGGCAGGATAGCAGGAGAGGGGAGGAGGAAGGCGGCCGAACCGGTGAGGGGCGCAGCAGCGGGGAAAGGAGAAGAAAACGGGGAAGAGGAAAATGTGGGGAGGAAGATAAGAGAATAAAAAAAAGAAACTGAAATGAAAAAAAAGAAAAGTGGCGGCTAGGGTTTTGGGAGGGGGAAAAACTGGAAAAAGTTTTGATAACACTAATCTTTATATCATAATAATATTAGAGATAATAATACTAATACTAATAATAATAATCGTAATCTTAATAATAATAAATTCATAACAATAAAATAATAATAATAATAATAATATCATAATAATTATAAAGATAATAATAACAATAATAATAATATAATAATAACAATAATATAATAATCATAATACAATAATAACCAATAAAACCATCATAAAAATTTATCCGGTTATTTAACGTTCGAGAATCGGCACCACGTGCCGAGTGACATGAAGCCAACGCGCACATATTAGTGCACTTAAAATAAATTTTATTCAGCTTGGTCGTGCCTTGCGCGCACACCAAGCGACGTAAGGCCAATGCGCATTTGTCAGTGCCATTGTAGAAGCCTCTTGTCTATTCAGTCGACACATCAACCAAGAAATTAAATAAACCGACAATCTAAACTCATTTAATAAAAATTTAAAATTAAAGTCGTACCTCTAAATGAGGACCGGGCGTGACAATTCTCCCCACCATGAAAACTTTCCGCCCTCAGAAAGTCATCTCAAAGCCTGATCAGAGAATAGAAATGGCTACTCCTGCTCAACCCATGACTTCTGCTCCCAAGTCTCATGTTCATCATCCCCGTGCTGCCAAAGAACACAGACCAGAGGAATGGACTTTCCATGCAACGCCTTTTCCTGGGAATCCACTATACGCACTGGTCGCTCGACTACAGACAAGTCAGACTCCATCTCTAGCTCCTCCCAATTCAGCACATGCGACAGGTCGGGGTTGTACTTCTTTAGTTGGGAGACATGAAATACGTCGTGAATCGACGTCAACTGTGAGGGAAAAGCTAACCTATATGCCACCTTGCCAATCCTCTCAAGAATCTCGAAAGGTCCGACATATCTTGGTGTCAGCTTCCCCTATTTCCCCAAACGACGGTGACCTAAGCGAGGGGCCACTTTCAAGAAAACTTTGTCCCCCACTGAAAACTCAAGGTCCCGCCGCCTCTGATCTGTATAAGACGTGTGGAAACTCTGAGCTTTCAACAACGGCTGCCTAATCATCTTGACCTTCTCAGACGTCTCCTGAACAAGACTCGGTCCCAAGAGCGAGGCCTCTCCTACCTCAACCCAACACAGAGGAGACCGACAAGGCCAATCATAGAGCGCCTCAAAGGGTTCCCTTCTGATGGAATACTGGTAACTGTTATTGTAAGAAAACTCGACCAGCCCCATATGGCTAACCCATGAGCCTCCAAAATCTAACACACAGGCTCGGAGCATGTCTTCCAGAATCTGATTCGCCCGCTCCGTCTGGCCATTGGTCTGAGGATGGTATGTCGTGATCATCTTAATCTGCGACCCCAAGGCCTTCTAGAGGCCTCCCCAAAACCGTGATGTAAAGTGGGGGTCCCTGTCAGAAACAACTACCGATGACACACCATGAAGTCTGTCCACCTCTTGAACATACATGGGGCCCAGTTCCTCTACCTTCGATGTATCTCTGATCAGAATAACGTGAGCTGACTTGGTCAAGCGGTCGATCACCACCCATATGGCATTCCTCCCTCGAGGTGTACGAGGCAAGCCAATGATGAAGTCCATGGCGACCTCATCTCACTTCCAGGTAGGAATGGGTAATGGCTGGAGTAGGCCAGATGGTCTCTGATGCTCTGCTTTCATTTGCTGGCAGGTGTAACATCTGGATACGAAGTCGGCTATGTCCCGTCTCATACCTGGCCACCAGAAATGACGGCGAATATCGTAATACATCTTGGTGGTACCAGGGTGGACGACCCACTGAGATTGGTGGCTATCCTGCATCACCACCTTTCGCAGAGACAACGGCACTACCGCATGACCCTTGAAACATAGGACCATCTGGGAAGACAAGGACCAATCAGAAAGAGTCTCCCCACCATGATGAAACTGCATAGATCACTGACACAAATCATCACCAGGCTGCTCCCCCTGAATCAACTGTAGAAGAGTAGGATTCCACTGGATGATACCCAAGAAAGTACCTCCACTGTGCTCCCTTCTCTACAAATGCATTTGGCCGAAGAGCCCCATCAAGGTCCACTCAACGTTGGACTTCCTCAATGCCTGCACTGGTACTTTTCTGCTCAAAGCGTCAGCTACCACATTACCCTTGCCAGCGGTATAGACAATATCAAAATCAAAACCCTGCAGGTACTCGACCCAGCGGTGCTGCCTCAAATTGAGATTTTTCTGAGAGAAAATGTAGGCCATAATCTTATGGTCAAAGTAGAACACAAACTTCTCCCCAAAAAGATAGTGGCTCTACGTCTTCAAAGAATGCATCACTACCGCCAACTCTAGGTCGTGAGTCGAATAGTTCTTCTCATGCGGCCGGAGTTGGCGAGAACCATAAGCCCCAACATGGTCATCCTGCATGAGCACACATCCATGGCCCATACCTGAAGCATCACAGTACACCACATAGCCCTTTCCCGACTCTGGTAAGGTCAACACATGTGCGGTGGTCAACTGCCACTTCAACTCCTCAAACGATGTCTGGCACTACGGGCTCCACTCAAACTTCACCCCTTTCCGGGTGAGTGCGGTCATGGGGGAGGCAAGCCGCGATAAGTCCCAGACAAAGCGCCTGTAATAACCAGCCAAGCCCAGAAAACTCCTAATCTCAAACACATTTTTCGGCTGCTCCCAAGACATAACTGCTCTGATCTTTTCGGGATCCACTGAAACCCCTTGTTCTGAGACGACATGCCCCAGAAACATCACTTCCCCGATCCATAAAGTGCACTTTGAGAGTTTGGCGTACAGGCGGTGATCCCGCAAAGTGCCCAAAACAACGCGCAGGTGATGCTCATGCTCCTCCTCAGATCCAGAATAAACCAGGATGTCATCCACGAATACCATGACAAATGAGTCTAGATATTGGTGGAACACCCTATTCATGAGTGCCATAAAAATTGCAGGAGCATTCGTCAGTCCGAAAGGCATGACCAAGTACTCGAAGTGACTGTACCTTCTTCGGAAATCCGTCTTCGGGATATCCGCTTCTCTCACCCTGAGCTGGTGGTATCCCGAACGCAAATCAATCTGGGAGAACCACTTTTCCCCCTTCAGTTGGTCAAAAAAAACGTCAATCCGAGGCAAAGGGTATTTATTCTTTATGGTTACCTTGTTCAATTTCCGGTAATCAATACACAACCGAAGGGTTCCATCGGCCTTCTTCGCGAATAAAACCGGTGCGGCCCAAGGAGAGACGCTTGGGCGAATGAATCCTTTGGATTCCAAATCGTCCAGCTGTATCCATAATTCTCTCAATTCGGTGGGGGCCATGCGATATGAGGGAAGAGATATAGGTTGTGTTCCCGGCGCCAACTCAATCGAGAACTCCACTTCTCTCTCTGGGGGTAAGCAAGAAAAATCATCTGGGAAAACCTCTGGGAACTCATCCACTATACAAGGTAACCCGCCCTGTGAAATACCACCATCATCCTCCAGCGTGAGTGACGACAACTGATAAGCAAGATTTCCAAGCTGAGGAAGTGGAGGTCCCGCACGTCCCGACCGAGGATCCCATTCTCCGTGAAATAACTGAGGAGTCCCATCTGGTTCTGTAAAGCTGACTCGGAATTGATAGCAATCAATGTGCGCCTGGAAGCACACTAGCCAGTCCATACCGAGGATCACATCAAATAGGTCCATGTCAAGGACCAAGAAATCCCATTCCATATCGACTCCCGACACAGAGAGTGCGCACAATCGGCACTTAAGGCCTTGCTCCCTCTTTTTCCCCAACGGTGTTACCGACTCTATAGCAAACGATAACAACTCAGTTGGTAGTTTTAGCGAATTCACAAAACGAGCAGATATGAAAGAAACTGAAGCACCAGTATCAAATAAAACTATAGCTATAGAAGATGCAACCAGAATAGTACCTCGAACAGTCGAAGGCCCTGCATCAGATCCCGCTGGTGCCTGATCCACAGTATGCAGTTGCCTGGTCCATGCCTGAGAATGACCACTTGCCTGAGGCTCTGCCCTGATATGGCTCTGCCCTGAAGAAGATCTGGTCCTACCATCATGCCCACCAAACATAGATCCTGTCGTCTTGGTCGGCTCTGACAGAACTGATACCCCTCTAGAAGCCACTGATCCAGCCCCACTCTGATAAGGGTGTACAGTCCTGCAGAAGCGCTGTAGATGTCCCACAACTCCACATACATGGCATGGTCTGGGAGGGTATGGACAAACAGGTCGGATGTGCCCTGCCCTTCCGCACTGATGGCACACAACAAACCCTGCACCAGAAGCCACAGAAGAAAACTTCCTAGGAGGATGACCTGAGCTGCCATCACCCTTCTTCCATTGCTCATCATGCTTCCTCTTCTTATCAGATGAACTGCCACTGCCAAGCCCTGACACTGATCCAGAAATCCCCGACTTTCCCTTCTGGTCAATCTCGACCATACAAGCACGATCGACCACCTCAGCAGAAGTCTTCAGCTTGAACAAGAAAACCTGGGAGTGAATTTCTGGTCGAAGGCCCTTCTCAAACTTTGGAGCTTTCAAGAATTCGCTCGAAACTATATCAGGTACGTACCGTACCAGTTCAGCAAAGCGATTTGCATACTCCATCACTGTCTGATTTCCCTGCGAAAGCTCCATGAACTCCCGAGATCTAGCATAGGATACGAACTCTGGACAATACTGCTCGTTGAAGATACCCTTGAAATCTTTCCAGCTCATGTGCTCATGATTCCCAGCCTGGACCACTGATTCCCACCATTTGCGACTGGAACCCTCCAGCTGGAACGAGTTGCACTTCACCCTGACTTCCTGATGCGTGTCAAGGAAATCGAACATGCGTTCTATCTTCTCAAGCCACTACTCTGCCTCCTGAGGTTCTGAACCACCTAGGAAAGAAGGAGGTTTGCTCCTCAGAAACTCCTGAGCTCTATCCTTCATGGAGCCGAATTCTTCCCCTCTAGCTGGAATAGGGGTGGGGGCAGGAGTCGCCCCTTGTCCTAAAGCCTGAACGGCTCGGACCATTGCCTCAACCAATCTCTGAACAAGCGGCGTAGGAGAACACTCTCCGGATTCCTCCCGTGGATGCATGGGAACTCTCCGGGGAGGCATCTTACTGAAAAAAGGTAGCAATCAAGAAAGAAAACCATCTATAAAAAGGGAATAAATTTTTCCAACAAGATAAACATTCATCAGTAAACCAAACATGCAAAAACGAATCCATATAAAAGCTTTACTTTTCTTACCTAGTGTCCACGTACAGTCTGCAGCCTGCACATCCCACCCAGAAAATAAGTGAAACAAGCACCCTGACATCACATGGTTACTCAGTATCTGTCACGAGGCGTGCTGGCCAGGCACCCTACTCGCAACATGAATTCTGAGCCCCGACAGACCCAACTCATGTATAATCCAACTCATCCAAAATAACATAATCCACCAACAAAACCTGCCCTCTGATACCATTTTGTCATGAACCGAATCAGTTCGCCATCCGAACCGACACCCGACCATGCCCACGGCAAGGCCCGAAGGGCATTCCCGATCCCCATGGGCTGGTACAAGTGCCCGGGTATCAAAATAAACTTTGGGAACGATTTACACGAGTGAATAAATATAAAGCAGCCAACCAAAGTAAAACAAACAGAAGTAAAGGTTACACCCAAACATGTAGTTGACCAAACAGGTTTTTGGTTCACAAGTATTCAAAACCCAAATAACACTAAAACAAGATGACCAAAAACCAACCTAAGGACTGTCGCCCAGTGTGAGGACACCGCCTCTAAGCCACCACCAAAACGCCACATAGATAGTCCTCCTATCAACCTGAACCACTGCTCCCAATAGCTGGACCCCTACCTGTATCAGAAGTAAACAAGTCTACTTACACCCAAGGGTGTAAGTTGGGTGTGAGCAATCGCCCAGCAGGATATCACCAATAAAAGATTCCATGCACAACTATCAAAAGACAAACCATTTGCAATGCTAAAATAAAGAGAGAAAGAAGGGAAAAAGAAAATGGTTTTCATAAAATGATTTAAAAGAAAGGCAGTTCAAGATAAACACATTAGGATAGCAGTTCAAGTGACATATCAGGTATCATTATGCACGCAAAGTAACTAGTGGCACCAAAGGATGGAAAAGGCCCTATGGGTACTAGAACTAGTGGGATCCTAGAACGTCGTGTCTCGGTGAAACATGGCATATGCGGCCACGACCCTCAGATAACGTGGATTAGAAGGCCACGACTCTCAGAACACGTGGATTAAAAGGCCACGACCCTCAGATATCATATGTTTAGTTAGTGTTTCGGTCGTCAAACCTGCCAGTGAAACCGGGTCGGGTCATCTCCGGAACACTAGCTCACTAGTCCCAGTCTCCCCACCTAATACCCCGGCTTCCCTCCTTGTGCTCACCTAAAGATCAAAGTTCATATAGAATGTCACATTATCACTTAGAGTCAAACGTGTCACCTGCACACTGATATACTCTTTGGAAACCACACACACACACCAACACTTCCTTTTTCATTTTCCTCTTAAAAACAATATAAACCACACTGCACAGTTTACAAATAATAATAAACAGCCCAAGAGAGTTTCCGCAATAAAAGAAATGAACTTGCACCACATAAATAGACCACTGGAAAACTAAATGCACACATTTAAAAAGTAATCAAAACTAATTTTTCAATATGGAAACTAATTAGAAGGGTGCTGAAAGATTAAACCAACACGCAAAAGATCGCCAGATGATAATTGAGTGCGGAATCACCTACCTAAAACAGGAACGGTAAAGGACACGGCGCAAGACTCCAGTTGCGCCGCGGTCACACCGTCTTGAGCCGTCAAACAGGTCCAAAAAACCGCATATCGCTCAATGGTTCAAAAATATTTTTAACATAATAATAATAATGATAACGTAAAAATAATAATAGTGAAAATAACAAAATAATAATAACAACAATAATAATAATAATAATAATACAAATAATTATAATAATAACATACCCATAATATAATAATGATAGTTTTTATAATATAAAAAAAAATAATAGCATAACCATAATTTAATAATAATAATCATAATATAATAAAAATAAAAATAAAAATAATATAATAATAATATGATTTTTATTGACATAATAATAATAACAGAATAATAATTATAGTAATAATGTAATAATTAACATATTAATAATAATAAAAGAAAACATTAATATCTTATAAGTTAAAATAATAAAATGAAATAAGAAAATAAAATAAAATAATAAAAAAAGAACAAACCGGCAGGGGGAGGCGTTGGCTGCAGCAGGGGCGGCCCGAGGCGGAACAGGAGAAGCGGGGAGTAGGCAGGGGCGCGCCGGCTGGACGGAGGAGGATGGGGAAAAAAAGAAGAAGAAGAAGAATAGAAGAAGAAGAAATGAGAGAAGAAGAAGAAGATAAAGAGGAAGAAGACGAGGAGAAGAAGAAGAAAAGAGAAGAAAGAAAGAAAAACAGAAGGGGGGCTGGTCTGCTACGGGTGCAACAGGGAGCGGCGGGTTTGGCTGGAAGAAAGGGGGGAGGCACCGGTTGATGTCTGGCGAGCAGAGGGAGGGTTCTGGCTGCTGTCTGGCGCGGGAGGTGTGGGTGCAGGCGGCTAGTCCGACGCGGGAGGTGCGGGTACAGGCGGATGAGGGAGGCAGCAGAGGTGCAACATCGGCTGGGCAAAACGGACCAAAAAACAAGAGGACGCGGCCCCGGACGGTTCTTCTAGGATGGGATGTGCGGGAGGTAGCAGGCAGTAGGGGGATAGCTGGGGCGGCCTGAGGCAGGACAACGGGAGAGGGGAGGAGGAAGGCGGCCGAACCGGTGAGGGGCGCAGCAGCGGGGAAAGGAGAAGAAAACGGGTAAGAGGAAAACGTGGGGAGGAAGATAAGAGAATAAAAAAAGAAAATGATATGAAAAAGAAAAAAAAGAAAAGTGGCGGCTAGGGTTTCGGGAGGGGAAAAAAGGAAAATGTTTTGATAACACTAATCTTTATATCATAATAATATTAGAGATAATAATATTAATAGTAATAATAATAATCTTAATCTTAATAATAATATAGCATAACAATAAAATAATAATAATAATAATATCATAATAATTATAAAGATAATAATAACAATAATAATAATATAATAATAACAATAATATAATAATCATAATACAATAATAACCAATGAAACCATCATAAAAATTTATCCGGTTATTTAACGTTCGAGCATCGGCACCACGTGCCGAGCGACGTGAAGCCAACGCGCACATATCAGCGCACTAAAAATAAATTTTATTCAGCTTGATCGTGCCTTGCATGCACGCCAAGCGACGTAAGGCCAACACGCATTTGTCAGCGCCACTACGGAAGCCTCTTGTCGATTCAGTCGACACTTCAGCCAATAAATTAAATAAACCGACAATATAAATTCATGTAATAAAAATTTAAAATTAAAGTCGTACCTCTAAATGACGACCGGGCGTGACAATTTACCTACATCAGGCTTGGGATTACAAAATGTGTAATCTCTTATTTTCATGATTTGGATACATCCCATGTATCGTTTGATTTTTTGGATAAGGATTCAACTTGTGTACCCTATTACTTTAATTCTTGGGTTACAACTTATTCACATGAATATTTTCTGGCATGGTCTACAACTATTATACCTTCCTATTTTTGATCTTGGATTATATCCCTTATACCTTAGATCTAATATACCATTTATCAATACCCATTGCATGTTTGGGAAAAAATATCCAACTTGTCCCATAATAAAATCATACATACAAGGGCCATAAGATTATAAAACTAACATCATATAACAACTCATAAAAAGAGACAGGTTTCATAGATATCTGATCATAACCCCATGAATGAAATTGGTATAATAATAATTTCATCATATCATGGGCTATCAAAAAGATATATCACCCATTATAATTTTATCAAACTATAACTTCTGTTGTGAAATGTGTTTTAAGAGTTTAAAACCCATGGAAGAGAAATGTGTCTCATAAAAAACATTCCATTAAAACAATAACCACTCAAGAAATAATAATAATTGTATTCATGGATCATATAAAAAGACATTAATAAGTAACAACATAGTGTTTCAACATATATAGATAATAATTTTCAAATATCTTTCAAAAACATATATTGTGAAAATATCATTTCTTCATTAAAATCCTCTATGTAAATCATAAAATCATTTCAAAATAAAACAAATAAAAATAAAAATGATAACTTATTAAAGACAGTTTTAATATATTGGGAAACCATTTAATAAAAAATAGCTTTTTGAAATTATAAATATATCTTGAAATCCTTGAAATCCTTCTATTTGAAGATAACATTTTCAAAACATATAAAGGAAACATTGAAAATCACGTAAATCTATATTTGTATAATTTTTTTGAAAACATTATTCTATGAATGACACATGAAACTAAAAAAAATTATAGTATATTAGGGAAAAATATTTCGTCAAAAATAACTATTTAAACATTTTAAGTAATCAATGAGGAAATAAGGGTTATGAAGGGGATTAAATCCATACATGCCCAACAATCCATTTGTACCTAACTTTTTAAATGTCAATTGATTGGAAAATTAAAAGAATATTCATTTTTGAAACCATTTTGAAAAAGTTAAAACATGGGTAAAGGTTACAATTACAAGTAATTGTATAATAGTAAGACTTTTTTGGAAAACACTTTTAGAAACATAGTTTTGAACAATATATATTTCTGACCGAAGGCTTTGATATATCGATATTTTCATAAAATATTTTTCATTATTTAAGTAATTACTAAATAGTGTAAAACTGGTACCAAAACTTGTATATAACATTCACATATATCGGGAACAATAAATCAAGAGTGTTATTGAGAGATGGATTATAAGATTTCTCTTATGGAAACAAAATCATAAATAATCTTGATAAGTGTTGTGATTATGGTGATAAAATCATACCATTTTGGGGAAATTATTTCACGATCAATAGAATAAAAATATATGAAGCATAATATATCATGAAAATAATGATAATCATGGTATAATATGTCAAAGATACATTATATAATAATTATAGAAAAATATATGTGTATTACATGACATGTGTCTCAATGAAATAAAATTAGGACAAACATTCTTTAGAGATTTAGTAAAATATGAAACATAACCCCCATAAAATAAATAACATCAAAAGGATATATAAATACACATAAAATTTTGTATTGTAATAATATAATTAATATATGGTTATTATAAGCACCACAAAAATAAAATGAGTGTCGAGTAATGCATTTATCTCACAAAATTTAAAAGTGAGATGAATTATCCATACCTTATGTCTTGAATCTTCTCACACTTATAAAATCAGATTGTATAATAAATGTATCTTTATTATAAATATTTTAAAAAACCATATTCTTATATGTAATAACATATATGATGTTAATAGGACATTATATTTTCCTGTTATTAACAATTCCACATTAGGGTAATGCTTTGGGAAGTATCCACTTTGCTATTTCAAGTTTCTAAATTTACTATATCATTGGTTTTTACTATTATGTAATGATTTTGAGAATATAATATAGGATAGTAATATAGTTTATATTCATTTTATTTTCATTTTACTAATCTACGTAGTAATGAATTATGAGATGGATGACATAGTTCATGGAGATGGAAGAATGTATTTAGGCATGAATGTTGTGCCCATTTCATTTTCATATTTAAAGAATAAAAGAAAATATAAAAAAAATATGATTTTAAAAATATTATTATTATATCATATATTTCAGATAACATTTCTAAAACCATTCATAATAAATTCTATATAGAGTGTGAATGAATTATATTTCTTTAGGGAGGCAGTAGTCCACACTTCCACGAATGATGTTACAATATTTACACAATATGGAAATTATAATAAGTATGTGTTATAAAATAATACTATAATAATAAATAAATTATAAATTTAATATTATATATATATAAATAGACTTTACATCATAATACACACCATGAGAGTCCATAATGAGAGAATGAAGGATCGTCATTTTGTGAGGTAGTAGTTCGCCAAACACATAATCAATAAGTTCATTACCCATTAGACGGTTGTTCATGAAAATGTATGGGAATACTCTTATTAAAATAACTTCTTAGAATATTTATTAGACCTGTTTTTTATATGAGAATGGAATGCGAGGAAATTAAATATTTTAGAAATAATTAATACTAAAGAGATTGGGGAATAATGTTACATCTTATTAAGGTAACTCATTTTTTATTTCATCAACCTACTTCTATGAATGGATTTAATTATAAGGTCATTATTATGGGACTAGGTATGTATGATTAAGAGATATTTGGGATGATATGGGTTGATCCAATGTGAATTTAGAGGTGTGAGGAAGCAGGAAGAGAGGATACTTTTTTAGTGGATGATGAGTGGCACTCTGGTAAATTTTGTGAAAGATAATTAAAACCACATTTTATTCTATGTAATGTGTCTATAATAATGGTAAATTAAATATAAAACTTATTATGTGGGGTTAATATGTCCGTAACATTTCCCTTGGAAATGTTTATAGGTCATTTGGGCCCTTAAGATTATGGTATAGTCCCTTATTAGGCATAATTTGAACTTAATAATTATAATTAATTTTAATTACATTCAACAATATTTTTTGTAAAAAACAAGGTTAAACATATTAGAAATTATAAATTATTTTGATAAAAAATATAGAAACCATATTTTCAAATTCCAATCCCATAAGTGGTATTAATTAATTGAAATTTAATCTCATAGATAGGATAACAATGTGGGGTTTTAATATTAACACGTCCAATAGTTTTCTATGTTATTATACAAAATTTCATTGTGAAATTGTTTACAATGACCAACATAAGAATAATTTCTGAAAACATTTTAATTTTAAACATTTATAAAAATTAAAAAAATTATTCATCATTATAAATATATTTGATATAAAAACTATTTAATTAAAATTCTGTATTTTAAATATTCATCCCAAATTAATATTTTTCAAACAAAATTCGAAAAATTAATCCCATGATAATTTAAAAATTATAAAATCAAAATGATAACTATTTTAGATACATAAATTCCTAAAATTCAGTATTATTTATTAAATTTTTTTTCATAGAAGGATATTATATGTTGTTAATTTGGGAAAATAGCATTCTTAAACATATAAAATCTAAAAAAATATAATATTTTTCATAATCAATAGGATTTATTTATATGAAACCATTATTAATAGTTGTTTAAAATTATATGTTAAGATTCATATTAATATATTTAACGACTAGTTAATAACTATCTTATCTAAATAATTATAACAATTAAATGTTGTTTTGTTGAAACATAGTGTTTACTGTAGCTTATGCCATGTAATTTTTTCTTATAGTTAAAGAGATGTATGAAAAGTGTGAAAAAAATAATTGAATTAGTGAAATGAAAGAAATCGAAAAAAACACATTAGAGGAAAGGAAGTCTATAAAAACACAAGGAATTACATTCTACCCCATTGAACAAATCCCCCTTGAAATAAATTTATATTATCAAAGGATTAATACATTAAAGTTCTATTCATAAAAACCCACATCAAAAAAATAAATACTAAATATTCCATTATTCAAGGAAGGTCTAAAATATAATGGTTACCTAATGTATGATATAACTAGGATTACTTATAAGATAACATAGGTGAGATGTTATAACTTGTATATGTAAGATAAATATAACTGTCATGTTCTAAGTTAGAGGTACAGATAACATGTTTTGGAGAACATTAGAAATAAAAAATTTATAGATCATCCATGATCTAAGTTATGGACTCTGGAACACCCTGCGAGGGGATGGTTGAAACATAGTGTCGACTTTTTATTTTAAACCGATGGATCTTATTCCCACAATGCTAGGAACTTGTTTAACCCGTCTAATTAGAAAATGTAATAAATCACATGAAAAGAAAACACATCAATTTTACATGGTTCACCACTTGGGGCTATGTCCTTGTATCACAGTACTATATGTTTTTGTTTATACCAAATTCCACTAATCATATCTTATTATGGAGTAAAAAAGTTTAGCATAGTCACATTGTGCCAAATATACTGTCGTTAAATGGTATTATGTACTTCACACTATGTTCCTTAGATAACTTTTGTTAAATCCCCCTTTCTGACAACATTGGAAAAAAAATTGAACTCTGTTTTTCAACATTAAGGTCCCTTTAATGGGTTGGAATTAAATAATGAATCCCAAACTATGGATAGATTCTCTGTTGAAGTATCTTTCTCCCTAGTAAATGTAATATAATTTTACGATTTCTACTCATTTATGGACTTGTCCCCCACAAATTGGATTTATTCCCCCATGTACTGCATTCGTGAACTCTATTTAACGAACCATCTTACAGAAACCAATTTCTGTGAACAGTTCTGGACTTAACTGAATTTCTTTTAGATTTATAATCAATTTATCCATTTTGTGGTTCTCTTCCAATGTACCACTTCTAGACTTCACAGAATTCATTATGTATTTTTAATCATTGTGTCGCTCTCTAATGAATGTATTAGTGCTATTTTTATAGAAAAATAGATCTCCACAATCTGCGAAACCGAGATTTACTGAATCATTAATATGACACTACATTTACTATGTACCCTACATCTCCTGTAAAAAATCCTCCCTATATAGTCTGCATACCTCCATTCTCCCTATGCGGCTGCACAAATCACTGCCCCATTTCCACAAACAAAACCCTTAACAACTTTTCAAAACACTGCCTCATTTTTTTCTATTGACACACCCCGCCCGGATCCATTTTTCTCTTGTGAATCGTATGACTTCCCATGAACCTCCTTCCACCTGTGAACCATTCCTCCATTGAGATATGCATAAAATTGTATGTTCCTAAAACCATTCTCACTAGTGAATTTCTATTCTCCATTATGTGTACCATATCTCATGATCTATGAACTATTCCTAGAAAATCACATTCTGTGTATTTCCATAGTGGAAAACTATCCATTTCCAAAACCAAACTGTTGAATATGAGGCCAAAAATATGAAAAAAACATGGGAACTACACCACATTAAACACATTCTTCATATTAGACTATAATATCACTTGACATTCAAACTTCTTGATCAGCCCAAAGTGGATGGAATACAATCAAAAATCATACTCCATTTATAGAAAATAATAGCCTTGGTACCTATAATCCCCCCTTTAGGTTTGTTGGAAATCCATAGATAAATTTCATGAAGCACTAGCTAGAATCAAAACCTGATATGCAAAGAAAAAATACATTAAACACCATATGTATACATAATAAAATCTTAGTGTATAAAAAGGGGATAATAAATTGGGTTATTATAGCTTGTAATTACTAAAGATGCTCAATCTCATCTCAAAATATTTTTTATTAACATAGAATTATTTTAACTATTCTAATTTTCCCCTATTTAAACTCATCATTTACCCTGATGTATCATTTTTGAATTTCTCTATTCTCCATCTTCCTACAACCAACTTGAAAAACATTGCAATTTCATTGAATTTATCAATTATCTTCCATTAGAAATAATACCAATGAATCTAATTTAGACTTGTAAATCATTAACCAGACTCCACCTAGACCTTATCTTCACCATACACCTAAAAAACCTTCTAAAAGATATTAAAATAGTTTTTAATACATGGGAAAGGGGAGGAACCAAAATCTCCTCATGGATTGGGACGTTGTTGAACAATGATGTTCAATCGGTGTTTCTCAAACACATGTGTTGATAATGGCTTGGTCAGTATGTTATCCACATGATCATTAGTTCCTACATGATCTATTTTAATCATGACTATTCAAATTTTTTTTGATGAAGTGATATCATATTTCGTTGTAATTTGTATGAGAATGATATACATTTTTCATCTTAAGATCAATTGCATTCTTATATTCCTAGTGAACTACCATTGTTTTTTGTCATGTCATCACCAATATCTTTGAGTTGTTCCTTCATTAAAATTAGTTGTGTACAAGACTTTAGAGAATAGATATACTCAACATTGGAGGTATTTATATAAGTGATTTCATGTTTCTCACTGAGTCACCTCGCATATTTCCTTCCAAAAAATAATGCTCCACCACATGTAGAATTTCTATCAAAAATATCTCTAACCTAGTCCGCATCAGAAAATGTTGATAGTTCACTACCACTTCTTATATCATTGTATAATCCATAATTATGAGTACCATGAGTTTACATCATGATTATTTTATCTTACACGATATGTTTCACTTCGGATTCACATGAATTCTATTTTCTATGTATATTGAGAAGGCAATATCCGGCCTCATTGTAGTTATGTATAGTATTATTTTTATGATTATCTTGTACATAGTATGATACATAGAATTCCCATCCACATTCTTTAAATAGTTTAGTTCTAACATAAATTGGAGTCATCATAGGTTTAGAGTCATGCATATTGAATTTATTTAACAACCCTATTACAATATTTTCAGGATAAATGAAACTGTAGTCTTCCTATGAATCACAAGAAACCCCAGGAAGTATGTTAGTTCAACAATAATATAAATATCATATTCTAATTTTCATGTCATTTTATAATTCATCTACTGATCTATTCGTGTATCTACCCAATATAATATCATCAATATATAATACCCCCATAAAATGAACTTCATTATAACTCTTCAACTATATATTATAATCCACAACTCCTCATTTAAATTTTAGCTTCTTTAGATAAGAATCAAGATGAGAATGCCATTATTTTGGTGTCTACTTCAAACTATAGAGTGCTTTCGTTAATATGAAATATTTCATTTCATTATTACCAAGAAAAACCCCACATGTTGTTCAATGTTTTCTTATTCTTCTAGAATACCATTTAATAATTCTGATTTGATATCCATTTGATACACATTGAATCATATTTTAATTTATATGAAAAAATTATATGATTGAATCTAGTCTTGGCACTATAGAAAATGTTTCTACCACATCAACACATTCAATATGAGAATATCCTTTACACAGAAGTCCATCTTCAGTTGTCATCACATTTCCATTCTCATCAAATTTATTTTTGAATACCCACTATGTACTAATCACATTGTGTTTTTCATTTCCATTAAATAGATCCCATGTTTGGTTTTTTCCGATCTAATCAAACTCTTGATTCATGTATTTAACCCATGAGTCATCTTATGTAGCTTCCTAAAATGTGTATGGTTCCACAACTGATAAGAATGTATATTTTTTATTTTTATGCATTTTTCTTATCTTTTTGGCTATTTTGCAGCCCCTAATTATGTTGGATTGATCATTTTACAATTATTTATTTCTCCCATGAGGTTCAAACAAATGTTTCTCACCTATGGTTTTCTCTAATGTTTCTTCTTCTAAGTCAACTTCATGATATGATTACTGACTATTTTTCATGCCTTCCTCAACTTTTTTATTTTTATCCCTTCCATTCCACATTCATTCTTATCTTTTATCCCATCAGTAGAAGAATTTCTTGAGGCATTTGGGTTTTTATCATCAATGATACTCCCTTCACTCTTTCCCAAAAAAAATCATGACATTTATTAAAACATTTGTTCTCTTTTTTTTCATTGAATATCTGAGCAATATTCCATCATCTGTAACATCACTATACATTTCATTATTTCCTTCATTATTTCAGATAAATCATTTACTTCCAAAAAATGGAAAATACATCAAAGAGAGATTCTTCCATACTATAATTTTTAGGGTGACCTAGTTTCCCACATATAAATCTATGATAATTTTTAAAAATAAAAAACATATCAAATATCCACTTTCCAAAAATGGTGAGAGATAAGAATCTCAATCAACATAGTTATGGAAATATCATTCACATTTCAATTCTGATAGAAAAAATCTCCATTTTTCAGTAAAGTTCCAAAAGATGCATCCCTATTCATTTATACATATTTATCTAGGTAATTTTTTAACTAAGTGCATGTTTATTATCCTCTGTTTTCAAACAACAATAATTTTATTATTCATCCAGTATCATTCTTAGTTATTCTGTGATATGTTTTCATGAAATCAAGGTCTTTTAATTTTTTTATTACCATCACACGATAAAATATACAATAATAATAAATGAAAAGGATGATGAACCGTTTTCAAATTCTTCCAACAACATTTAACTGACCACATATGTTTATATAAATGAGATCAAAAATATATGATGCTATTTTCTTCTTTGGTTGATAGGAATTACACACCAACATTCCTTGTATGAAAACATCACTAGCCTTATCCAGTACACACTTCAGATTTGGGATTTCCATGAAAATATTATGTTTTGATATTCATTCCTTATCATGTTTATTGATGTGACCCATCCTCAGTTTCTACATGTTTTTATCTTCCTCATCTTTCATTTAATAAATAATCTCATTATTGTTAGCCTAGTATATGTTTCAATCTATTCTATAACTATTAATGATAAAATATTTTATTATTCCTTTTATAGTGCATGAATTTTGATTGAATATCACCATAACTCTTGAGTAATAAAGATGACTCACACTCATGAGATTTTGATTAAATCCATCATTATAATGAACTTTGGTCTTCTTCAGCTCTCCACATGCCTGTTTGGTAATTCCACTACCATTGATCTTCAGAGCACCATAATTACAAAATCTAACTATTAAATTGACCTATTTATTGACATTAAATAAAATATATGCATTTACCATCATATTGGATCAGAATCCACTATCAATAATCCATGTTCTGGTGTTCATGGAATCATTGAGAGCTACTACTACAAGGTTTTATTTTTCAATTTTAATTACATAAAATTTTAGTTTGATTGAAGTGAAAATATTAATATTCAAATTTATTTTCCATGTGCATAGATTTATCACACTCACACTCCTCTTCTAAAAGAGATATCCTATTTATAAGAACAAGACCATCTAGTTAATGAGTATTTACTTTTCTCTGATTTTAGTACAAATTTTTCCTATCATTCCTCTTCCAATAATCAATATATTTATGGCCATAGATATAATAGTGAAAACAATATCAATAAAATCATTTTCTTTTAAAAAATTCAGATATTAATTTTTTATCCTCTATTGACATTCATTCTCTTCCCTATTAAAATATATCCTTTCCTCTTCATATAATTCCTTGACATGGCTCAAATAGGCATATAATTGACATTTCATATGTGGAAATGTATTTTCTTTTCTATTCCTCCTCATGTCAACTTCTGTAGGATGATATTTTGACTGCCTATCATCTCAGGGGACTCAAGGAAAATTTTTATTCATCTATTCAATCTGATTTGAGAATTTTTTTTGTTATTAATTTCATTGACATTTTTATATGTCCAAATTTTATATTCCCTTTAATTTGGAAAATTTTAGTTCCTATATTCGATGTTTCAACATCGAAAATGATTCTTATGTTTCCAATTAATGAGGGTCATTGAGGCTTTTTTTAACATTTTTAACTCCATCAGATCCATGCTTAACTCTCTAAAGTATCCCAACATCATTTAATTTCCAAAACAAAATTTTCTTCATTGTATCTTATAGACTTTATTCACGTATATGTTTACTCCTTATAGTAATAACTTCTTATTTAAGTCCCTCAGAAGTATTGGGCTTCACATCTGGTTTAGATTCAAGGACATTAATTACATTTTCATGATCTTTAATTCTGATGTTTAGTTCTACTATATCTTAATATCTTTTTAATGTTTTTCAATTTTCCATTAATACCTCATCAAGTTGATCAATTTCATCTCCCAGTATGTCCAAAAATTCTATGGACATTACCACAATTGGTTTGAAATTTTTTCATCTCAATCATTGATTATCAAGCTTACCAAAATCATCCTTATGTTTCAACTTGAGATTGAAATGTGTGGAAACCATATTATCTTATTCTTCATTTCCCAATGGTTCATATTTTTTTATGGAATCCATCATTGATTCATGTGTTCTAGATTGAAATTTATTTTATCCATACAAAAAGAAATATTCTCGGTAGTTTCATACCAGATATAACGTTTCCTCTTTTTAAAACAGCTTTGTGAGGCTTATTCATGTCTCCAACATCTCTTTTATTGTCATCAATATTTCATGTTCACTGATTTTAAATGTTCCCAACTCTACTACAATGAAACCATGCAAGTGGTAACATGCAGAAAAATTTCCCATTTCCCTTCTTGAATTTCTTCGAAATGAGAGAATCTTTTTTATTTATCTTCATCAATACAATCTCTTGAAATTTTATGTTTTTCAATGTAATTAATTTCATATCATATCTTACATAAGTAATTCCATATTATAGTTTGACTCTAATCTAATATACCCCAGGATGATTCTTGGAATGATCCCTTTACTCAAGATAAAAAATCTGTTTCATTATATATAGTTGAAAGTATTATCAATATTTTCGATACAAAAAAATTTTATTTAATTTTGTCACCATGTCCTCGTATTTATCCATCACCATCTGCAATTCTCTTTGAAAAAAGGTACCTGAATTTTCACTGAGAAGCATCTTCACATCATCTAATGTATTGTAAAAAACATGTCATTTTTCCTCCATTACTTTTCTATCACCCTCCTAAATATTATTTATCGTTTCCAATGTAATCATTGTTAACATAAATCTCATCACTATTAGATATATCTGATCTGAAAGAGTGGTAGTGAAGGATTATTGTGCTTTGGCATCTACATCAAGAATTTTGTTTTCAACATTAGTCACAGGAAACCCAATTGAGTTTGTGAGCTATATTACATATGTAGTGTCAAAAAATCCTTTCATTCAAAGATATAATAGATGATATCTCATCCTAATCGTCCATATCTCAATTTTACATCAATCAAATAGGGGTACACCCATTACATTTATTGTATTCTCTATGATATAAATGAAGGGAAGACTTAACATCAGCAACCTTTGTGCTCTAATACCACTTGAAGGACCTTGGAACAACCTGATAAGAGAGGGATGAATCAGGGTGTCCACATTTTCTTTTAAATTGATGGATCTTGAACCCATGTTGGTAGGAACCTGTAAATAATGTCAGATGAGAAAGTGAAGAAAACAAACAAACACATGAATAGTGAAGACTCAATAATTTTACACGGTTGTCCACTAATTGCTAAATCCATGAGCATACCCCGAAAGGTTTTTGGTCATATGAATGTTCGCTAATATTCACTAATTATGGTGTATGATGGTCTCGCATAGTGACTATATTCCTGGTGCACTACCTTTATATATTTTTAAAGATAACAACCTACAAACCATGGACAACTTCTTTTGACTCCCACATAATCACTCCATTGTAGAAAATATGAACTCATTTTATCGACTTGAAGGTCCCTCAATAGGTTGGCGTTATGTAATAAAACCTCAACTATAGATAGATGTTCTGTCAAAGTCATTATTAACCCTATAGATATAATCTACATTTTTATCTATTATTTGATTGAAAAATTTTCCTCCACGTGCAGTAGTTCTCCACGTACAACCTCCCCATACTACTTATAATGACGAAAACCACATATTTCCTTCCCAAACCACATCCGCGTACTACCTTTACAAAATGGGTCTATGCATTACTTCCTCTCTACATACCAAACATCATGTGGACCAAATCCTCTTCCATGAATAAAAATTCATGAATTTTCTTCCTCGAATACTCTTCTTTGAACAATTCTAGGATTCATTAATTTTTTTGGATTTCTAATTAACATCCCTTTTTTGATGTTGTCTTCCGAGAAACCACTTCTAGATTTTATAGAATTCATCTAAGATTTTTAATCTGAATTCCACTCTCTGATTAACAAATTTGTACTACCTATAAAGGATAATAAATCTTCATAATGTGTTAAAGTTATATTTATAAAGTATTCGATACGAAACCACATTTACTTCATATCATTCATATCTTATGAACTATATTACCAATTTTTTCTGCCTTACTCTATTTTCCCAACACTAAGACACAAATCACCACCTTGGTTTTGAAAATGACACCACTAAAGGCTTCTCAAATATGTGACATGTTATTGTCAACGACACACCAACCCATAAATATTTTCGTTTTACTAACCGTAGGCCATAACATGAACCTATTTTACATGAAAACCCCTTTTTCAACCCAATGTGGAGTGACTATAGACACAATCCAAATTCAATTTCGAGTGGAGAACAAAATTGGTTCAAACGCTAAGGGTCCATTTGATTCGTCGTAAATGGAGGTACTAAGAGAATAGATTTGGTTTCATGATCCTTTTCCAAAACATTATGAAATTTAATGAAAATATATACATACATGATTTTAAAAAAACCATAAAATTTATTATTCGTTAATATAACTTCACTTCATCTCTCATTCTATAATAAGAGGGTTATTTTTTAATTCTTAATGAATTAAAAATTTTATATATCCATGATAAATGATCCCATCAATCTTTATGTACCATCAACACAATGTGGTTTGAATAGGTCATCCAAAATATTTGTTTACTCATGTGGTGAGATAATACTTTAATCTCACATATTTAATCTGATGTTTTAAATAATCCCTATATAAATTTTTGTCCTTTTAACCCTTCTGATAGTTAAAAATAGAAACCGTTATAAACTATGTCCTGAAATTAGCTTAACATTGACCCCCATATATTTTAATGTAGTTTTTTGTTATAAAACTAGAAACTTAAGTATTATATTAAAATATTGTAATGACCTGAATTAAAATAAATACTTATTTAAATGATACATGTTTCCAAAATATAACTCAATCTTCCTTAGGTAAAATAGGTTCATATCTAAATGAAACGTGTAATTTTGAAGAATGAGTTCATCCTTTGAATAAAGAAAATAAATGTGATTACATTAATAAAAAATTCATATAGGGAGAGTTAATCAAAACATAAACTCATTTAATTTCCCACTAAATAAAGAACTACACAATTTTCATAGCTCTAATTTTAAAAAATTCCCTTTGGAAATTCCCCACTACGTGTTCTCCAATTTACGTTGTTTATATCATATTTTTTGTTATGAAAGTTTTTTAATTTTCTTGGGTCTTCATAGGTTGTTGGAATTAATCACCATTATTGTCTCTTTGTTTTTGAATGTTTTTTGGAAAATTTTCCGAACACCATATAATTGAAACACTCGACTGTGGGAGGTGCATTCAATGGAGATTTATCATTATTTTCCTCAATACATAACATTTCCCAATCCCTTTTCCACATATCCACTAGACTTCCATTATTTACTCACATAAAACATTTACTAGTCTGGTTAATAAAATTACCTCCATGTTTCATTCCACAATTAGTGCATAATGAAGGCAGATCGTCTAATCTCTATTGTTTTTAGATGGTCCTTTGAACTCTGCTTCCCAATTATTGATAAAACAATGTGATTTATAGAAACTACAACCTCAATTATCAATTTCATTATGAAACATGAAATCACTACATTGCTAATAAATATTTTTATGGACATTACCCTTATTAGACTGGGCTATAAGACACTAAATAATTTTCCAACAATACTTTATGGTATGTTGGTAATTCTAGAAACATACCACACAAGCAATGAAAAATTACCCTAATAGGTAATGATATAATAACTATCCCTTTTATTCTACGTAAGTAACTATATTTCCATTTTCATTAGAATAACATGAGGAATATAATTATTTAGAAATATGTTCAAAAAATTGTTCCAACCCATGTATTTAATTTCATATTTCTTCATCGTATTTTTGATTATAAACCACTAGTAGTATGCTTTACCTTAAAACATATTAATATTTTCAATGACTTTATCATGATCTAAACACCGGAGAATATAGAATATAATTTCAGAGGTATTGATCAATTTTTCAAAAACAAGGGGATCAGAAGTCCCTTAGAAATAACATGGATGTTACATCATGAAAGTATAATCAAAACATTTTTTCCACCATTGTTCATTCGGAATATCATCTCGATGCATATCTTGAGAAATCTGTTTGAGCATTAAAATTAGTTTTTTTATTCCCTATCAAATATAATTTTGATTCACAAGATTAGAATTTTTAAATTTTCTATCGTAATCACCATTAAAATGGGTCCTTTTCGTTTCAACAATTTAATAAAGTAAAAAATTATAGATTAAGAAATGTTTTTCATTGTTTGGAGTTACATACTACTGAATAACCAGTCATATGATGTCTAAATTTAGAAACCATCTTTAATATATTACACATTATGTTTTTTATAGGTTATTCATAGTCATCTTCTACTCAAATATTTCATCATGTTTTGTAAAGAGTTTGTAAATTTACAAATAATATACCCAAAGAGTGTCAATCCAAGATAGCAGCACGACCCGTTGTCAAGTTCATTGTTATGTCATGTCAGGTCTTCCACACCAGGTAAGTGTTTTTACACCAAGTAACATCTTTTCCAAAGACAAGTCTAATTTCAATATCATCAAATGATTGTATTTCTTTTAAATCATTCATTATATCTTTTACTGTATTTATAGTAAATTTCTTAAACATTATGTTATCATTATACTTATCCTTAGATACATCCCAATAAAAATCATCAGAAATAATATATGGATCTCGTTATGATTTTCTCATTCATTTACCCAACATTTTTCTATACCATCACACTGATATGAACTATTAAAACCATTTCATGACATACAAATACATTACATCACATTTTAGGAATAATTTTAACATAAAAAAATCGATTACTAAGACCATATAAGAATTGTGCTATTATAATCATGGAAACATAAACACTAGTATATGCGTGAGATACATTATAACCCACTATGTTCTCCATGACTAGCACCACACAGAGAAATTTTATACATAAAATATATCTTCATAACTTGATAAGTAAACATAAAAAAGGAGATATCATATTCATACTAAGAGCCAAAAAAAGATGTTATCTAAGAATAAACACGACTATAAGGGAATGATAATATTTTCATAATATTAGAATATCATAGAATTCGTATTAGGGATTATAAACATAAATCATGGAATAAACAGTAGTAGTTTAGGAGGAATGAATCATTAAGAATTAAAGAGAACATTCCATGAAATCGTTACATAGGAGTAAGACATAGTATTCATGCATACACATAATCATATAAAATCATTTGTCATAGATACTTAACATGACGTTCATTGCATATTCGGTTATGGTTTAAACTAGTGTATTCCTGGTTCAGGCTATGCCTAAAAAACTATATAACCTATTATATTCAGTTTTCGACTACAAACCATATTCTTTTTTATTTTCTGGATTGTACTATAACACATTTACCATCTTACATTTAGTCGTTCATGACAACCCATGCATCTACTTATTTTTAGGATTTGTCATTGACCCATGTAGCTTATTTTTTTCATCCTTGGGCTATAAAAATTATGCTCATTGAGTTCATATAAAAATTATCATTACCCAATTCCTTAAAGGGAGATATTGGTCCCACCCGTCACATAATAAAATCATACCATACATGTTCTGTAAGATAATAAATTATTCATCATTCCATGACCCACATGAAGTGGTGGAATTCATAAACACCCTATCATAACCTATGACAAGAAATGGGTATCATAATAATTTCAGCATATCATTTAAAATGGAAAATATATTGGTCTATTTATCATTTTTGAAAATAATAAACCATAAAAAGAGGAGGGTTTCGATAGAATATAACTTCTAGAAGAGAAATAGGTTTCAGAAACATCACTCCTTAAAAACATAAACCACTGAAGAAATAATATAAATGTTTTTATTGGATCACATCACTAGAAAGAAAATATAAAAAACAAAATGGTTTTGTCTTCGATAGAAAATAATTTTGAAAAATATTTTAAAAACATCCTTTCAGGAAAATATCATTTCATTATAAGATAATTCTATTTATTACATATGAATCTGTAAACATTATTTTCCAAAAAATACTGCTTAAAACTTATAATGGAATCCTTGAAAACATTTTGAAAACACATTTATAATAAAATCATTAAAAATTTATAAATAATTCTTGAAATTATTGATATCTTTTTCTTCAAAAATAATATTTTGAAAAGATATAAATAATTTATTAAAAATCACCTAAATAATTTTTTGTACATTAATAATTTTAGAAAACCAATTTCTTTGAGAACTAAATTATTTTAAAAAAAATAAAGAAGATTAGGGAAAAATTTTATTAAACAAACATGTAATATTATGAATGATTCATTTGGGAAATAACTCTTATGACGGTGGTTATGTTCATTCGTGCTGAACATTACTTTTCTACCTCAGAATTCCATAAAATTGACTCACTCAAAAAACAATATAAAGATTCATTTTTCAATCCAATATTTAAAAATGTAAAACACGGTTAAAATTTTACATTAAATAGTATTGGATAATATTAATTAATTTCTGAAATCATATTTAGAAACATTGTTTTTATATTAAACATATATCTGACTGAAAGGAATGATATAACAATATTTTCATTAAAACATTTTTATAATTATGTTAAGTAAAATCTAGAGGGAAAATTGCTATATTAAATTTATATTACATATATATATATAATGAATTGATTAAATCATGAGTTTTTCTGCGTGAAGTGTCAAAATATTTCATCATTGGAAGCATAATTGTAAAAAAACATGATAAATGATGAGGTTTTAATAATAAATTTTTACCATTTTCATAACATTTCATCATGATTGAAACAATAACATTACATGAAGTATAAAATATCATAAAATTAAGGATATTAATCAGATAAAAATTTAAATGGAATTATATGCACCTAAAATTAAAATATAGTTACATGACAAGGTATGTGTGTTAAATAAGGATAATTTAGACAAAGTTTCTTTTCCAATTCGATAACTTTTGAAATAGAAACCCAATAAAATAAATATAATTAAATAGATTTTTAAAAACCCATAAAATTAAGTATATTAATACTATAATAAATCAATATTCTGTATACACCACAAAAAAAAGATATCATTTGTGAATATGGAATGTATCTTATAAAAATGAAAAGTGAGATTAAGTTCACATACATTAGGTATTTAATATTGTAATAATCATACAAGATTCATTTATAATAAAACTATGTTTAATATACTAATTTTTTTAAAAACATCATATATATAATACCATATATTTTATTATTATGAGTTTATATAACCCTCATATAAATAATTCCGTGTTAAGGTTAGGATTTAAGTAATATTTGTTTTTTTTCGTATGTGTCTTGATTTACTACATATTTGGTCCTTATGAATATATCATGCTATCTATAATGTAAACTATGATATAAATATAATTTATATTTATTATATTTTTAAAATAATATTCTATATAATATAAAATTATGTAGTGGAATACAACATTCATGGAGACGGTTGGTCATACGTACACATGAATGTTATTTCGATTTTATTATTTGGATGAAAATATCAAAGTAACTGACATATATATATATATATTAATATAAAATTATTATGAAATTTATGACATATAAATTCACTAAAACCATACTTAATATATTTAATATAGATTGTGAATGTATCAAATTACTTTTAAGCAGGTGGTACTCCACACTTCAACAAATGATGTCATAATATTTAAATCCTATGGAAAGAATAAAGTTATGAGTTATAGAATTAGTACAGTTGAATAAATAAATATATATAAATCTTATGTATATATATAATCATATTTTAATCATAATTCCCACCATGATAGGTGGTAAATTAATAACGAAGAATTGTCATCTTTTGAGGCAGTTCTTAACCATACATACAAACTATCAGTATAAGGCCCCAAACATAAACCTTACATAATATTGAGTTATTACAGGATTACACATTGAGGATATTTTCAGGTTTAGAGTTTTATAGAATTAGGACATGAGTATTACATCTCAAAAGATTACAAATTAGAAACTTCTAATAAGTTTCCATTAAATAAAAACTCTTAAAAAGAAACATGTCTAGTTCTATGTTTTAGGTAGCATGAAATTCCCTTGATCCCATCCTTGACCCTATTCCATGTTAAGTCCTGTGAAAAAATATTTCAAAAACTTGGGATGAGCATAAAAAGCTCAGTAAGGGATACAGAATGAATTAAAACTATTTGTTTTTCAAAAAAACAAGTAAACCATGTATACTTTATCAAAGTAATACCATTCACCTTTTCGAAGTAGTAATTAAAACTCTTCAATGAATAAAATATCATTACTTACCTTTTTTGGACCAAAAGATTACCTTAAAACCGATATATAGAACACATAACATAAAAAGGTAACATGGTACATAAAAATACTTAAATGTAATAACCATACGGTCGACATCCACACATACTTAATGGAATAGACATAAGGCCGACTTCCACACATACTTAATGGAATAGCCATACTGACAACTTCCATACATACTTGATGGAATAGCAATATGTCCAACTTCCGTACCCAATTCATCAGAGGTTATAATATAACCACCCATCCTGGTATTCACAACACCACCCGTCATAATGTCCATGTACCATTATAAAATCATAAGACATTAAAAAAATATAATGGAAAAAAACATTTCCACATTTCGATCACAATATATCACTTAAATATATCGACATAAAAAGTCCTTTATAAAAATCATTTTCAATACCAACATACATAAAAGAGTATATGGTATTTATTTCATTTTGAAAAACATTACGGCTTGTTGAGGAAGCCAAAGACAAAATAATAGTCGTGGCGGAGGAAAAGGTTGTTGTCACCGCATACATTAAAAGAAACATTCCTTTTTGTCATTTAGTAAAACGCTTCGTATAAAGAGATTACTTTTGAATAAAATTAAAAGTCAAAGGGGTTTATACACCATATAAAAGAATGTTGTGTGTAAAACCAAATAATCCTCAATGAAAGGAGATTGAGACGATGTCCCTTACAATGTCGGTATCCTTAGATTAAGGATAAATAAATTACATGATTATGTGTGACAAATACGAATACACAAAATATAAGTTGATATTATGTTTAAAACAATTATAGGCCATTCACACATAATCATGGAAAAAAACCAATGACATAGATATTTAACTCAAGGAAATGAGATTGAGTTATGATTTTCGATACAAGTCCATCTATATGACATAAGAATTTATCAATGAGATGATTATGTGTAGAAATAGTATATCCACAAAAAGGTTTGTGGAAACTAAAACATAGAGATTCCACACATAATATTGGCATAATAAAATCAAGAATAAGTGGTTTAACCCAAATAACAGAAAGTGGGTTAAGAAGTTCCCTTACATAAAGTTGACAGCCTAATGGCGTCACTTCAAAACTCATAAAATGAGTTGATGAGAGATAAAAGTGTATCTCATCACTTGGACATAAAATATAAATTAATAAGGATATAGAATAAAATATCACAACATAATAGTATGTGAATTAAAAGACAAAACAAAAGAAGTCTTTTAAAAAGTGGAGGGTGAATGTTTCCCTTACCGACATGGGTAACTTTCGAAATGTACACCGCATTGAAGAAGGGTCATACAATGAATATGTAAGTACCCATAAATGAAATTATTTTACAAAAATTGTATAATAATGGGAAGTACATACACCACTCAAAGGAAATGGTGTCAAATGTAGCATAAATCTCACGGGAATAAAAGTGAGATCAAAAAATCCCTTACGAAAACTCGGCAGCCTAACAACGCCACTTAAAACAACCAAAAAATGGATTGATGAGATCAAATAGAGTATCTCATAATGTTACAATAAAATGTACAACAAGAGGAATATTAATAAACATCCCCCATCAAAACAAATATGAGCTTAAAAGAAGGGAATTAAATGAGAGTACTTAAAAAAAGAGAGAGGTTAGATCTCTTACGAAAATTCGGCAGCCGAACGGCGCCACTAAAAACTTCCAAAATGGATTGATGAGAGAAAATAGGTTCTCTCACCATATGAACATAAAACGTACAGTAGGATTAATATAATAAAACATCCTAATAATAATAAAGATGATCATAAAAGGAATGACATAAAAGAGTGTACTTAAAATGAAAGAGAGGAGTAGGATCCCTTACCTCAAGTCCAACTTGTCTTGTACGTTTCGTTATATTCTTGAATAATAAACTTTGGTAAATTTATAATTTCTTAAGTAACTCCTATAAATATTATTATTCAGTTCATATCACATATTTTAATGTTATAATAATTGGTTAATAATATGAGTTCATATCAGACGTTTTTGTCGATGTTTGGTACATGAGTCAAAAATTGAACTTGTTGGAAAATAATTTTCCATGTAGTTTTAGGTAAATCATATCCATAATATTATTTATGTATTAAATATCATATATATCTAATATATATTAATTTTATACTATTCAATATCACTTGGAGTTAAAAAAATGAAAAGCACCGTTCATGGAGATGGTAGGTCGTACGTACGCATGAATGCTACTTTCATTTTTTTTCATATTAATGGAATTAAAACAAAATGAGAGATATATATATATATATATATGTTATAATTACAGAATGATATCCATAATTTATATTTAATATATTACATATATATCCATTATATATATGTACTTATAATAGTACATAACATGTTGAGATAAGAAATGAATTGTACCGTTCATGGAGACGGTAAGTCGTACGTACACATGAACACTACTTCCATTTCTATTTCATATTTAATGGAATTAAAAAATAATAATACATAATAATATTTTAATTAAATTATGGTAACATATATAATATCATTAAATATATCCTTTATACTTACCACAATGGTATTAACGAATCAAATCACTTTGAGGAGGCGGTAGTCCGCACTTCCTTAAATGAAGATATCGCGTTGACCCATAATGGAAACCATAAAGGTATGCCATAAATGAAAAATACTGAAGCTTAAGTAAAACATAAACATATTATATATCATATATAAATATATTGTCATCTTAATGGACACCTTTGAAGTTGTTATAAGATTGTTGAACAATCATCGTTTCGTGAGGCAGAAATTCGCCATCGACAGAAACAGTATGTTCTTTAACCATTAGTTGTATGTGTGTGTAAGTGTAGCTCGAATAATTCTTATAAAAACATCCTAGTATATTTAAGATACTGGATTTGTTACAAAATAAATGATTAAAAAGAGTTTAGGTGGTTGGAGAAGCAAAATAAAACAAAAGGACACAAGTGAAAACATTACCTTAAAATCGGGTAACTCCCATTGGTTTGAGCTCAAAGGCTTCCTTGGGAAGACTTCTGCCCATAGTGAGGCTTCAAAGAGTTAGAGAGAGAAGTGGAGAGACAAAATGGTTAGGGTTTGGCCGGGAAAAAGGCTTTGTAAGTGTGGGTAAGGAGGTAGAGGTGGGGGCCTTTTATAAGAGAAGAGGAGGGGCACTCTTGAAAAGTAAAGAAATGATACTTTATTTTAGAATGAGATTCGGATTTTAAGGGTCCCACATTGATGTGTTTCGAAGATATGGTGATAAGGGTTAGAAATACCCCCATCCAATAGGTTTTGTACATGTGTAGGTTTTAGATTTTACATTTTCTTTCCATTTTATTTAAATCGTTAAATAATGAGGTCATCGCTGCATCATCATGATGTCATAAATAATTTAATTTATTTAATGTATAAAATTATAAAAAAATACTATGATGTAGGAAATATTTTTATATTTCCAATTAATATTTATAGTAAAAAATATGACTTGTATAACTTCATGTAAAAATTGTTTTAGTAAAACACTCATGTTTGTGTCATTTTTACTTTAACATTAAATAAAAAGGTATTTATGTCATTTTCCAACCAAAGTGGCTCCATGGGGTCCCCACATTGACCCATGGATTTTATTGGTCGGCTATGACTCATCCAATGAGGGTAGGACATGTGTCTAGGTCATTTCATATTATTAAAACATTATTTTTACCTTAAACTACACTAATTACCTCTAATCGCGATTAAAAACATAAAAGTTACTATTCACCAAAAAAATATTTTAATTCCATTGAACCACATTTTACTTATTAATGACAACCATGTATGTTGGATTTTTGAAATTCAAAACACAGAGGTGGTAAAATTTCATTTAAATGGAAAATCAGTTTTTTATAAGTATCACTTAGTGGTTTCACTATTCATCAAATATTGAAGTTTTTCAGAAAAATACCAAAACATTACCCTTAGATATATTTGATATTCCGAATTCAAAAATGAAGTATATTTTAAAAAATTCAAAACATATAAGTTTCATTAATTAATTTAATAATTAATTCCTGTTGTCAGAGTAAATAGCGTGTTTTTATGAATCAATAAGTATCAAAAGATTGACACTAGTTTAAGTCCGATTTCAAAGTGAAATTAATTCCAATTACCATTATTGGATTAAATGGTAAAAATATATTCTAATTTTACATTAAAAACAATTCAAAAGATAATCTAATCATATAAATAAATTAGATTAAAAAAGGGTTTTGAATTAAAATATAACATTTTTCACTATTCATTAAAAAATGAACTTTTTCAGAATGATACCAAAAATTTACACAAAGTAAATTTTGTTGTCTCGATTCTAAAGAAGAATTTTATTTTTTCAAATATAACACATAAAATTGTTAAAAAGTGGATTTAAAAGAGGTTCGCCATCCAAAAGCGGTTAATCGACCTTTTAATGAATATTAGAATGTTTATGCTTAAAAATTGGATTCATTCGCATTTTTAATCCTCTAACATTTATTGTAAGGAGTAAAAATATTTGACAAAAATATATAATAATTTTTTAGTTAGTTCTGTTCATTCCCACCATTACAACGGCTAGGCGTTAACTACCATTTAAAATAATATTATTTTATTATTAGAGTGCAACGTAAGATTCCCAAAAAACTCGTTGTTGTGTATTGGGTATGCCATCGAGCATAGCGTCCCCTTTATAGTAATATTAATATTTTATTCACAAATATGGATAAATATAGAAATGTCATATTCTTTATTTACCTGGGGTGTTACATCCTTCCCCCCTTTTGGAAATTCCGTCCTCACAATTTTAAAATTTGGCATGGAAACATCTTTGAAAGACCCACATCGGAACACGATTCGGTCAAACAATCACTTTAAAAGAATGGGAGTTAAGTACAAATGTCACCCGAGTTTACCCATACTAGGATTCCAAGTATGAAAATATGGATATGGAGGAGAAAACAAAGGGTCATGTTCTGATGGAGAGTGATAGTAAACATGTCTAGGAGAAAGTTAACCACAAGAAAATCACAAACTTGTGATGGGTTAAACGGTATTCGATTCCCCAGTAGGAAAAGTTAACAGAAAACATTTTTGTTTTAAGTTACTCTTCATTGAGGAATTTATTTTTTGAGCTTAACAATATCATAATGAAACATACTTACTTGTCACGTAGACTTTCAACTTTTACTAGATTCCTTAATCAAACTCATATTTTCTCCAAAAGACGAGTTTTTAGGAAGACATGCTCGCATAAAGAGTACTATAATCAACTTCCTGAGAATCACCTAATCCACAAAAGAGAACTATATATTTTCCATGTCTTTAGACAAAATCCAAAAACAAAACAAAAATGGTTAGTACAAGGTCAGATAATCCAGAAAAGGATAACCCTTTATAAAAAAGAAAATCTATTCTTAATCTCCAAAATTTGTCCAACAAAACCCAAAGTTCAACGAGGACCATTTGATAAAAAATTGTCCATAAAATTCATCAATGTAAACCAAACTAATATTGAAACACAAATATTTGAAGGATTTAATCACATAGTCTTCAAAGGTACAAATTAACTTTTATCTCCAAATAACATCAGTTTCTCTTAAATTCTCATATTGACAAGTAATTAACCTAATCACATATCCGCCATGATAGGTTAATCATTTCCATAGATAACCCAAAATAAACTTACTCTTGATTCCTAAAATCACCTAAATAAAAAGAATTAGACAAACTAACCAGGGACTTCACGTAGTCCAGTGGTAGGAGATAAATACCAGTGGCACTTTGGTTGCGGGTTCGATTCCCGCATCTTTGTCCGACGCGACGGGTTGTCACATAGTCTGCATGTTGTCCTTTTTCCAAAACTATAAAATTCTTAAATCATTCCCCAAAACGAAATAAAATTTTCAAAAATAATCATAACATATTTTAACCTCAATTTTGTCTCATGCCTTTCATTTTCCATCATAATATATAACAACCCATAATTACCTCAAAAGTAAGGACCATATAAACCCTAATGTTTACCTTTATAATTATTACCTTAACTTCCACATCGATTGGTCATCTCATACATGATGCATTGCAGAACATACCAAGGTACAAGTGGTTGATCATGACTCCTTGTTAGTTGGTTTAGAACAACCACGAGTTTCCTCATTGAATCCCCCATTTCATCCAGTCTCTTAATCAATGAACCACCACAGTTTCCTTCAAACCTATTGTCACTTTGGTTCCTGCTAGATCCATTCATTCACTAAAAATAGAAATGTCTGTGTGAGTATATCAACAAAACCATCATGTACTAATGAGGAAGATAAACACTAAGATATACTTACTCATTCACTTTATCTAAAACAATGACTCTTTATGAAATTCTAACCATTATGGTAATGTTACTTATGCTTAAAGAATACCCTAACCTCTAAAGTTATCTAAACCGACCATTGATACCAACTATATGGCCCCAGCCTTAAACCTTACTTAATATTGAGTTATTACAAGATTACACATTGAGGATCTTTTCAGGTTTATAGTTTTATAGAATTAGGACATGACTATTACATCTCAAAAGATTACAATGTAGAAACTTCTACTAAGATTCCATAAAATAAAAACTCTTAAAAAGAAACATGTCTAGTTCCATGTTTTAGGTAGCATGACTTTCCCTTGATCCCATCCTTGACCCTATTCTGTGTTATGTCCAGTGAAAAAATATTTCAAAAATTTGGGTTGAGCATAAAAATCTCAGTAAGGGATACACAAATAATGAAAACTGTTAGTTTTTCAAAACAACAAGTAATCCATGTATACTTTATCAAAGTAATACCTTTCACCTTTTCGAAGTAGTAAAAAAACTCTTCAATGAATAAAATATCATTACTTACCCTTTTGTAACCAAAAGATTACCTTAAACCCCATATAAAGAACACATAACATAAAAAGGTAACTTGGGACCTAAACATACATAAATGGAATAACCTTATGGTCAACTTCCACACATACTTAATGGAATATCCATATGGCCGACGTTCACACATACTTAATGGAATAGCTATACGGCCAACTTCTATACATACTTAATGGAATAGCCATACGACCAACTTCCATACCCAATGCATTGGAGGTTATAACGTATCCACCCGTCCTGGTATTCATGGCACCGCCCGTCATATTGTCCAAGTACCATTATAAAATCATAAGACATTAAAAAAATATAATGGAAAAAAACATTTCCACATTTTGATCACAGTATATCACATAAATATATCGATATAACAAATCTTTTATAAAAACCATTTTCAATACCAACATACATAATAGAATATATGGTATTTATTTCATTTTAAAAAACATTACGTCTTGTTGAGGAAGCCAAAGACCAAAAAATACTCGCGGCGGCAGAAAAGGTCGTTGTCACCGCGTACGTTAAAAGAAACATTCCTTTTTGTCGTTTAGTAAAACGCTTCATATAGATAGATTCCTTTTGAATAAAATTAAAAGTAAAAGGGGTTTATACACTGTATAAAAGAAAGTTGTGTGTAAAACCAAATATGCCTCAATGAAAGGAGATTCAGACGAAGTCCCTTACAAAGTCGGTATCCTTAAATGAAGGATAAATCAATTACATGATTATGTGTGAAAAATACAAATACACAAAATATAAGTGGATATTAAGTGTAAAACAATCAGAGGTCATTCGCACATAATCATGGAAAAACAAAACCAATGACATAGATATTTAGCTCAATGAAATGAGATTGAGTTATGATTTCTCATACAAGTCCATCTAAATGACATAAGAATTTATCAGTGAGATGATTATGTGTAGAAATAGTATATCCACACAAAGGTTTATGGAAGCTACAACATAGAGATTCCACACATAATCATGGCATAATAAAATCACGAATTAATGGTTTAACCCAATGAATTGAAAGTGGGTTAAGAAGTTCCCTTACAGAAATTCGAGAGCCTAACAGCGTCACTTCAAAACTCATATAATGAGTTGATGAGAGATAAAAAGGGTATCTCATCACTTGGACATAAAATTTATATTAATAAGGATATAGAATAACATATAAAAACGTAATAGTATGTGAATTAAAATACATAACAAAAGAGGTCTTTTAAAAAGAGGAGGGTGAAAGTTTCCCTTACCGACTTGGGTAACTTTCGAAACGTACACCCCATTGAAGAAGGGTCATACAATGAATATGTAAGGACCCATAAATAAAATTATATTACAAAAAGAGTATAATAATGGGAAGTGCGTACACCACTCAAAGGAAATGATGTCAAATGTAGCATAAATCTCACGAGAAAAAAAGTGAGATGAAAAAAGTGAGATTAAAACATCCTAATGTTTCCTATGTTTTTATACACAATTTCAGTGTGAAATTAATTAATATGACACAAATTGAATTAGTTGATAAATATATTATCCAATTAAACATTTACTGTAATTTAAAATATAATATTAATTATAAATAAATTAAATAAAAAAAATAGTTTTTAATGAAAATTCAATATTTTTATCTATTCGTCAAAAAATTATGTTTCTCAAAAAATTCAAAAAAATCACATTAAGATTATTTCGTCATTATAAATTAAAAAATGAAGTTTATTTCCTGAAATGAAATTTATTAAAGTGTCTAAAATTTATTTTACTTTTTTTCACAAAAGGATATTGAATGTATTTTATTTGATAAATGGTGTATCTATACCAATAAATTCAGGGACCAAGCGTACTTGACCCTAGAAATTTATTAATGGAAATATAAGGTCAAAAAGTACAAAACATAAGGCATATCAAAAACCATCAAAACATGGAAGTGGTAAAGCCAAAACCACTCCAAACAATAATCCAAAAATCTCATCCATAAATAAAAGATCACATTACCATAAAATAAAAACCATAATATCCCATCATCTATTTTCCAACCGGACCCGTAATTCTCGTCCTTCACTCTTAACCCCGTCCAAAAGTCCCAATGGTTTCTTGGATATGCGACCACCATCCAAAGTAGACCATACCCAGAAACCTGAATACGAGCATACCCATAACCCATACCTGCAACATGTGATGTAAATCTCGTGTTGTCCATATGAAGTCATCTCATATCCACATCCCGAGGTAATCAGAGATCTGCATTCTGAGGTCATCGAAGACCAAAATTCTGAGGTCATCAAAGACCCACAACACCCCCATCCTATCATCACTGGCTTTAGAAACCTGCTGACATGCATCTATCTTATGACGCAACCCTCAGCCTCTGGCCATCGTCAGGTTTTGTCACACATCACCATCTTCAAAGACACCATGTCCCGTCGTGGTCATCCCTACATACCGATTCAGGATCCCACTGCCTCCCGAGGTCACCCCAGCAATACCCCATCCCCCGGACCAAGGTCTCTGCCAATCACACCGACCAAAAAATGCTGTAAAAGAAACCATTTAACAGCGAGGTGTCCTCCCCACCTTCCCACACATCATCTCTGACCAGAAGTCGTCCACCCACCTCATCATCATTTTTTTCAATGTGCAACAAAGCCCCCATGCATCACAACATCCAACATCAGATCATCTGGGATCCCAATACCACAGCTCACCACCATTTGGCCTCTGTTGTCGCCTCAACCAGGTTCCCTCCTTTCCACACAGTGTCACCTTCACTAGCAATCCTCATCTTCCAATGAAAAGAAAACATCACAAGCAACGAAAATCACAGATATCATCTGGAAAACGAGAAGTACTCGATGCCTAAAAAAATTGCTGACACCGGTTAACAGCCGACCCATGGCTCCTGGAATCTGAAAAGTGTCTCTTTCCTTTCATGCCATCCAAAAGTCGTCGACCACGATTGGCACTCCGAGAACATTTCATAATCCCTGCATCATGAGATTTTTGAGAAGTGAAGGACTTAAAATCCCCAGAAAAATCATGGATTCCTTCTAAATCTGAACAATACATAAGCTGGTTAATCCTACTGCGAGGACAACACAAGTAAATGATATCCTTATGCCCAAAAACAAAATAATATTTATCAAAATCACCTCTAATAAATTTTGTGTAATCATTGAAATGATTACCATAAAGGGATAGAGAGAGAAGATCTCTATAGTATAGAGAAAGAGTCTCTCCATCAATTCTCGTTGTATCTTCAAATTTACAAAGACAATACAAAATAATATATTTTTTGTAATCAATATTATTTCTTTATTTGAAAATTCAATAAAATATATTTTAAAAGTTTTTAATACTATTCATATTACTATGTTTAATGTCTAGTTTATTATTTTCATATTTAAATAATTATTACATAAAATGATGTTTTGAAGAAACTCAGTATTGTTTGTAATGTATGCCATGTTGGTGTTACATGTATTGAAAATGAAGTCATTTAAATTTGAATGGAATTCTTGTCATAGTGTAATTAAATGCATTACATATAATTAATTTATTTTAGAAAAAAAATTAATAAAAATACATGGTGTTATAGTTTCTAAATAAATTTCAAACATACAAGTGGTTAGTAGTTGGGATGGAATTGAATAATGGATATTTATTTTATTTCAAAGTAATAAAGAAATTGAGTTTTAAAATATAATTCATGTATATATTTTATGTAATATGAACATATAAAATGATGAGTATTATTTACCTCATTTTTTACTTGATAATATCTTGTAAACCATAGTAGTTTGAATGATGTGAGATTGGATTTTATGATTCACATAGTTCTAATTTATGTTATTATCTTAAATTATATAAGGGTGATTAAAAATAGATTTGTTTGGTATGTGAATCCATGTTTTTATCATCAATGATTATATTTCTATGTTGTAGTTATTTTACACAATATTATCAGATTGTTGAGAATAATCAAACCTGATAACGAATATTGGGGTAGTGATGCTTCATGAAAGTGGTTTCCTGTAAATGTTCATTCTAGAAGAAGATTATATTTTTCAATAATGAATTATTTTTAGGTCAGGTAGTATACTATTTCATTTAAATATGTTGTTATTATGATGGAGGAATAATAATTCCATATAATGAAAATATCCAAACAACCTAAGGGATTTTAGGAAACTTCATATAATTTCCATGTCATGTATTCATGTTAAAGGAATTAGTCATATAATTTTTCAATTTATTTGATTCTGAATAAATAAATAAATATATATATATATTATAACAGTTGTTAATATAATGGAGATCAGAATAATGGAATAAATTATTAAAAAAAATTTAATCAGATTTTGGATCAATGTGTTCCAAATGAAAATTAATTCTATCTAAATTTATCATTACTAGATAAATGAATTTAAAGAATGTTTGTCTTTATAAAATTTATATTATATGATAAGATAATTAGTTGAATAATGAAGTGTTTTTTGAAATAAATTGGGGGAATCCAGGGAATAAACAAGTTTTTGGAGTCATAATATTTTAAAATAGGGTACTAGAATAAGGTAAGGATTAAAATTTTAATCCTTGGTAAAATTTTTATCCACCTCATTATTAAAATATTCTAGAAACCCCCGTTCTCAACCATAGAGTAATTTATATGTGTAGCCTAATTTTCATGTAAAATTATCTAATCACATAAAATAAAACATGTGATACAAAAATAATTATTTAATTGTAATGTATTCATAATAAATAAAACAAGTATTATTTCATAAACACGAATTTGTTTTTATATCCTAGTAAGATAATCATAAATTTTTATAGTATATAAGAGGCTAGTGGGACTACGTTTGATCATAAATAAATTCAATGATATACAATGATGTATTACACTATTATATAATCAATTTTTTATCACTCAATTTAACAATTTTATTATGATAAGTGAAATATATGATATTTATGTTGTGAATTTTACTTATCAAAATTATTGTAAATATCACTTCCTCAAAAATATATTGATGGTATTCTATAGTAATAGAATGATGTATGATTTCGAATTCATTTCAAAAATAATTTTGGGAAAATTTTTCATCAAAATGTTTCAATGGATATTGATGAAACAATATGATGAATTTATTTGAAGAAAATAAATGATAACATTATAACATCCATTGATGTAAAGTTAAAGTGTTTTATTACATTCATATAGTTAAAAATATATATTATAATTCATAAATCTTACTATTGTAAATTATTTATTTCATATTATATTATGCTAACAAAGGATATAGTGGTATGAATATATTACATGCTCACATAGATATGTGATTATAATTATCGATGATGTGATGCAATAACATAATTATTGAAATTGCATGATACATCGGGATGATAAAGTTGATTTTTATATTTAAAATCATAGGCATGCACATAGTTTTTGGATTGATAAATGTTATTTAGGGAGTATAAAGATATTATATATTGTCCAATAAGAGGAAATCTAAATTTTATCATTTTTATTATTGATATATAAATGTATATATACATAAAAATTTAAATACATGTAATGACAGTTTACCTCCATAAGTAATAATTTCAGTAATCCCTAAATGATGATAAAAAATAATTATTATAAGATATAGATAATTTTTTAGGTTGGTGTGAGTTGAGTTCTTGTATAAGTATACAATATATTCTCAAGATGCACAATAAAATTTATAATAATTGTCGTGTGCTTTGGATTAACCCTAAATTATATTCCATGGAGTGTTATTTACCTGACTATGATATATTATTGGTGAATTGATCATATTTGACTACTAATTACGTAATGTTATAATGATAAAGAGCCTGAGAACACCCCATTTTTTAAGAACAACATATTTTAGTACATATATTGACATATGTAATATGGGAATGGATAGGTATTTTATTGATCAATTAATTAGATTGATAAAATAAGGATTGTTTTTTCCATATTTTATGATTATTAAGACTTATGTACCATCATTTGACATAGACTATAGTGTGTGAACCAGAACCTAGAAGTAATATATGATATGATTATATATTTGGATAAGTGACATGGGATGTATTGACTCATGAAGTGGAAAAATTAAAATATGTTAATTTACCAAGTAAAACCATTATATAAGAATTTAGAATATTTGAGTTTGTTTTAGAGGATGGAATATTCTATATCCCATGGAAAAATGATGATTTGTACAATATGATATTTTTATAATGAATATTTTCATACAATAATGACCTATTGAAATATGTATATAGATACTATTGTCTGATAATGACCATATTAGATCCCAATATAGTGTTAGTAGCACAATTTATTTTCTACAATTTTCACTTTTCATATAATTATAAATTTAGTGATTTATATATTTTTGTTAATGATAAAATTACCAATGGGTTCATTCATTATTATTGAATAAATTGGGATTGAGTTTGACTCAATGATATGAACCTATTTGGTTTTAGGTTTAATATAAAAGGAATTGTTTCCTAGTTAGTCACAATTTACTACACATAACATGAATCAAGGGGAAATTAAAAGGGGTTTTCATTATGTTAAGCATGTGGGTGGTGTTCAATTCATTTATATAATACATTAATTGGTCATTATATTTAATAATTTGTTATGATGAATGTTAAAATATATTATTGTCAAGGTGAATCAATGTAGATATATAATTAATCTTCAATGTGATATAATTTTATTATTTTTATCTATTATGATAAGTAGATACACCATACATAAAGATTCTTTATTCTTCTACATATATATCACATTGTGGGCATTGGAGACCATTAATGGAGGATAGTCTTCTACGTCAAATTAATGGTATTGTTTAGCATGTTGATATCGTTGTGGGTTGGGTGCTTTTATATGGAAGTTGAGTTTACATCATCAAATTTATATGATGATGTTCTTTATATTTGTAAGGAGTGATCAGTGTATGGTATTCCATTAATATAATTTCATAATTACTAGTTTAGTGTGGTTTCACATTTCAATCATTAGTTGTCATGTGAATGTTATTTAATCAAATTATCTGTATTTAATAATTGTTATTAGAACCATAAAATCCATTTGGAATGTTGTGATGAACTATGATATCACCGATATTCTACATTAGATTCTAAAAAAATATATCAGATGAAAACTAGAAACCCCATATAATGGAATTTAAATTTAATAAAATTAAATTACAACATGTTTTGTAAGAATCCCCCCTTTGTATTATTTTCAGTCTATACATGTATAAATCCATATATTCTTATATTGAATATTCACTTCAATAATGATCCGCTTATATGTGTTTTTTATTAATACAACAATATATAATTTTTTTACATGTAATGTAAAATTTAATTTTTTTTCTTAAATATAGGATGTGATTGTTTGAATTCATTATTGAAACATCCATTTACCTATAAAATGTGACTATATCTATTTAAAAATTATCTAGGAATATGTGATTCAAATAGCATTATATGAAATATGATAATTAATACATTGTTAAAATTTTATCCATAATTATAGATCTAAGTTATTTCCGTTACAATTCATTATGGATATAATATCCCAATATTTTTATACCTTTCTGAATATAAATTTCATCAATAATGATCATATTTTGTGTAAATAATTATTCATAATTGGGAGAGGGGACATTGAACCACTCATATGTGGTGGCTTTTGGTTAAACTCTAATTTTTAGCCAATAATCTTCAATATCAAGTGTAATAGACCACGAATTTATAGTATGTATCTTCTTAAATAAATTTAACTTTTTTGATACCTTATATTTCATGAAACATCCATATTAAAGGAAAAATGATGTATTATTATGTGATTATTATAAACTAGCCATTTGAATTGAACTAATGATCATGATTAAATTAATTAAGAAAATATGGAATATAGGTTTATATATAATTAATTATTTGGGGTCCTTTTTATTATAAAAGAAAACAAAACTGTTTTTTAAAAGAAATGGAAATCTTTTTCTTCAAAACAATTCAAATGCGCACAACTCTGTTTTACAGAAATGAAATAATCGCATCATTTTTTTTGGATTATATTAATTAAATAAATATTTATTATACTTTTTAAAATTCATCTTGTTATTTATTGACATTATATGAGAATAAATCATATTTTATGCATCGGAAGATATATTTTTCTAAAAGCAGATTTCAATGACATTATAGAAGACTAGTTTAAGAAATAAATTTCAAAACATTAATATATATTTTTAGAAAATAAAATATAGTTTTAAATTTTAAATGTATAAATTAGAATATGGTGAGTTTTTTTCTATGAAGTTTCATATTATTGAGGACTGTTGAAAGACACTAAATTGTTATTGAAACATTCATTTTACTCTATTTTTAAAAATTTGGTATATAGTAGTAATTTATAAATTATACATAAATAAATCTATTGTGGGAAATTTTAATCAATTTGAGGTTGAAATATTATATAAAACATTTGAAAGTTATGAACATGTTTACATAAATAATCATTATTTCATCCCGTCTGGGGGATTGATTTTAAATTATATTCATTGAAATATTTTTATTTAGTTTTTAAATATTGATTTCATATTTAGAATTATATGTTTATTAATTGATAGATTGGTATCATTTTTTCCAATATTAATTATAAAGTTGGTAATTTTTGTCACAGAGATAATTGTTATATCAAGTAAAAATCAGATAATTAATTGTCAAAATAATATGACATGAATTATAAATTGACCCTATAACATGAAATTATTACATTAAATGACATAATTTCGTCAATAACCATTCAAATATCGAATATATGTTCTTTTTTGACATTTATATTTGATAATAAAATTTATAATACTTTATTAAGGAAAAATATAAAGATGTCACAATCATATTTTTAATAGGTAAGTTCTTTTATGAATTGGTTACTGATAAGATATTTTGGACATTGTAAGGAAATTTGAAATATAAAATAATTATCATTTTCATGAATTTTTTTAGATAATAAATATTAACCTTAAATAATTCTATAATAGTTATGTAGTAATTAATTAAATAATGAAAATATCATATAAATCTTAATAAAAATATTTAATAAATATAATATCATATAATTAATGTTGTAAACATATTTTATATGTGAATTTGAAATTTTAACGGTGTATTAATGTATTTTATTCTATGTTTTAATAATTTTCTAATATTCTCAATAGTCAATTTAATGAATAGCCACATAATTGACATTATTGATATTTTAAATAAAATAATAGTTCAGTAAATGATATAATATTATTAAAAATGTTAAATTAATATCAATGTTGTTATTAGGGGTAAAATTCTAATTCATTATCCAATAAATGTTCATTTTAAATTTTATAGTAAATATATTAACACTCAATATGTAGAAATTCATTTTGTCATGGTAATAATTAAATTAGTCAAATACTAGTTAAAACAAAATGATATGAGTTATAATATGAAAAAAAAATCATAAAAATTATTAGATGATAGTATTTCGATCCAAAGTCAATATATCATCGAAATAAATCATTTTTATCCATTTTTAATTATAATAATTATTAATTTAAAATTTTAAAATATTGCAAAAGTACCCCAAATCCAAATTACAATATGGAACTCCTTCATTAACATATTTTCCCTACTATGGGCCATAATTCTTCGAAAAAAGGCTTCCCAGGTGTCTTTTCAAAATCCCTCTACATTTTATGCTGCTATCATTCTTCCAAATGGAAGAATAATAGATATTTTATGAAGATATCTAATGTGTGTCTTCTGAAGAAGATGTAATCATTTTAACCCCCTCATTCAGGTTTATTTCTAATTCTACTTAAATTTCATCTATTCTATCTATCCTAAAATAATAATTCATGTATGATATAAATTTTAATATATTAATATTATTATTGGAAAACATCATTTCACCTTTTAGCTATCCTATTAATCTTGAATGTTCCACACATGCTTACGTATGACGTTCCATCACTACGTTGTGGTGTAAATTTTTTATCCACAAATTACTTTTATGCATATAATCACAAAAATACGGAATAAATTTGATTATTATGAAATTTTATTCACACTATAAATATTAATATACCATCCACATCCTTACACATTAACCATTAAGAGTAAGATGTCATCTTTCGTGTTTATATATGGTCAACCATCTCCACAACGCGATACGATTCATTTTAATTATAACCTATAAATAATGATTATAAACATTTATATAATGAATATATATTTTATATATTACCTTAATATCATTTTTATAGAAATTTCATATATCCTATTCAAGAAAACAGGTACTTACCTTGAAAAACATGCATACAAAATGATGATTTTAACACACAAAATCAGGATATTAACAAAATATTATAAAAAATATATGATAAGATGATATTTGATGATATAAAATGATATAATAAATATAAATATGGTACCATTATAAATTAATAAAATAATTAGATCCATTATATAATATGTTAAATTAGACACCACCAAGATATATGATGAGATAAGACATTCTCATATCACTTTCAATTCCATGAGATATGTTCCTTAATCGGCACTAATTTATTTTAGGTGGTGGGTATATATCCATTAGAACAATAATCTCATAAATAAAATTAAATACATGGAATTCAGGGATGTGGTTCATAATTATAACTTTTATGTGGAATTCCATTGACCTAATTACAATTGGTAGGGAATTTCATACATAAATTTTCATTCGTTGGGTTAAACAACAATTTCATTGATTCTGTTAGTATAAGTTATGTGTGAATTGAATTTTATTTACCTAAACAATTATTTTACATTTTTATATATATTGTTAATACACCTAATATATTTAGTTGATTAATTATATGATATTTTTAAGGGACATCGTCAATATTTTACTTCATTGAGGAATATTTTATAATCTAAACCTAATTTTTTTTATTGATGCATATACATACACTTTTTTAATAATGATAATTATTATTTTAAAATTTAATAACTCATGAATATTTATATTTTTCCATTCATAGATATGAATATTTAATTGTCTTTATAAAATTTTTTATATGGTGTGTACCATGAATTTGATTTTATTTACTAGTGAAATAATGTTTAATATGTATATTTTACTCTATATATATATTCTTTGATAATTAATTTTTATTCATTAATTACATTTATATTTAGATAAGTAATTTATTATTTCCAAATCAAGTAACATATTGGGAATATATATAAAGAATCCCCTTAAGTCATCAACAGTTTTGTGGGTCAAATCAGTTACGCTAGAATTCAATTTGTTTTACCGTTAATAATTAAACCATATTGTAATTGGACTTGATGGATGTGGTTAATTTAACTTATATATGACATCAAATAATTAATTATTTCATTCATTTTGTATTTAGTTATTATTATCCATGAGTTTTTCTATATGAAAAAAATATTGATACATTTCATTCAATTTTTTTTGTTTAAATTTTATGTTTGTTTAGTTTAAAAAAATTTCATATTGATTTGGATAATTTATTAATTATATATTCAAAATTACATATTACTTATAAATTATTTGAGATCTTCATTTTTTATGATTTATTATTTATTAGGACTCCATGAAATTTACTATGAATTGTATGTAGGGTTACGCTAAGGGAATAATAATGTAATAAATGAAGATAATTTTTTAATTTTAATTTGAATTTAAAATATGTATCTGGAATCCAAATACTAAAAATCTATTTTGTTGTTTGGGAGTCATGCTTTTGTATATTATTCTAGTGTAATAATGTAATACACGAACTCTAGGCTTCTAGAGTCTGGGTCTTTACAGCTAATGTCTCTATGATATTAAGAATGATATATGAGCCATGATTAAATGTTCCAAAATATTCTATTTTTTAAATATTATTCTCAACCTTATACATTATAAATCCATAATTATATTTAATTTTTATTTTCAATGAATATTTTTCAATATTTTTTATGACATAGTAGAAAATTTTAATGTCAATAAAATTGGAAATTAGTTATTATAGCTTTTATCATTGTTCTAAATGTCGATTGTGCAATCAACATCCAGAGGACATTAATCATCATTTTTGATCTTGTGATATTTCTATGGATATTTGGAATTACATATTTGACCTTTTTGAGTGCTGATGGCTTTTGGAAACATTTATTTTCTCACAATTGAAAAGAATTTTGGAGTTTTCGAGGTCTCCCCAAATCAAGAATCTCTTTCTTACTATTGTTATAGAGCTTCTACATATTCTATGGTATGGTAGAAACAATTGTTTTTTAACAATAACTCTTTTAATATTAATGCGTGTAAAATGAGGATTATTCTTGCTATAAAAGAGGAATCCACAATCCAAAAAGGCTATTGTGACAATTATGCAATAGATCTTGAAACACTTCACCAAATTGGTGTCAAAGGTAATTTTCCGAAGCCACACTACACTATTGAAGTCTTCTGGAAGGCACCTCCAACTGGATGGATTAAATTTATTGTGGACGGAGCCTCAAAAGGAAACCCTGGACTTTTGGGATGTGGAGGAATTTTTAGAGACCATCAGGATCGGATCATCGGATGCTTCTATGGAAGCTGTGGCATTGCTTCTATGCTGGACACACAAATGATTTATACCTTTCATGCCTTCTCCTATGCAAATCATTTCAACTGGAATAATATCGGGATCGAGAGAGACTCCACTACTATTGTTCAAGGCATACGGAAGGGTGATTCTTATCTTTAATGGTCTCTCACCCCCCGTTGGATGGACTGGCTCACCGCGCTCAATGGCCTCAACTTCATTTCCACTCATACCTATCGTGAGGCTAATACGATCATTGATGGGATTTCCAACATGGTTGTCTCACATGAGATCACTTGGATGAATGAACACCCTCCATAGTTGACACATTTTTTATTAATTACTCTAGAAAATTTCCCTCTTTCCATCTCATGTAACTTGTATGCTTCTCTTGTCTTTTGAATAAATCTCAATGTTCCGGTCTTTTGGCCAGAACTCACCCCTTTTCAAAAAAATATAATTCATTTACTTCTTTGGTGAAATAAGTTTCTATATTATCTATTGATTCATTGTACAAACCCAAGATTAGTGTACATGGTCATTAAATTACATTTTTATAATACTTAATACGTAAGAAAAACAAAATCCCAAAGATCGTATTAATTTAGTGTCATTGGAAACTCAGAACACAATCTTAAAATCATGGTGAATGACCTAAAACATATCCCATAAAGAACCCCCCCCCCCTTTTTCTACCTAAAACAATTCATCATATCTTGGGGGGAAAGAAAAAAAACACTGGTGAGCTCAAATTATCAGTAAGGATAAACAATGGGAAAATAAAACAAACCAAAATCTTTTGAACTTAAAAACATGAACATAAAATTTAAACATCAAAATCTTGAGCAATGACATAAAACATTGCAATAACAAATTCATGGATCATAATGGAACATTAACAATAAATGAATATATTTGGAATAAAACATGTAATTGTGGAAAAATAATAACCACATATTATGATTTCAATAGTAGCCAAGGAATTTCTGCCAAAACCATCATAGTGGACTGAGTCCATTACAGAATTACATTTACTTTCTATTCCATCACATTATTATTGAACCAAATTCACAAGATTCTCTAGCCAAGTCTACATTATAAAATATAAATATTTACCCAATGCATTGTTTGTAGATATAGGTCTCACTCATCTCATAAATTAATCTTTCTTACATGTTCCATCAAATAATAATAAATCATTCATCATAACCAAATTAATAAAATTGGTATCATAAACATCATCCCATCATAACCTAATCCATATAAAATGATGGATGTCATTTCACCATAAAAATAAGGAAACCATGTATATAATAGAGATATTATACTTGTATCATAACCATATTTAATAATTTCATCTTAGATAGAAAATAGTTTTGGTGAAACGCTTGAATTGAATTCTTAAAGAATATATTCTTTCTCCTTCAAAATAATTATATTTTCTCAAAGTGCCATTTAATTTTAAAAGAAAATAATTTTATTTAAATTAATAATTAAATATTTTATAAGAATTTACATGTAAATAAGGCCTTATGAAAATTTAAAAATCCATTCATGATGTATATGATACAAAACAATTCTCCTGGTACATTGGCCAAAAAATTTAAAAATTACCTAGTATGGTAAAGAAAAGAAAGATTAATTGTATACCTTGTAATAAAAGTAAAAAATGGGAAAACATTACTTTTAACGTACATTGAATGATATTAATCTTTTTATGAAAACATTTTTATAAAACATGGGCCTAGATGATAAATATATCTTGAGAAAATACATACGTATAAACAATTTCTCATAAAAATGAGATTGGAAAATTATCCCTTACCTTAGGTCTGATATGATTTGTACGTATCTAAACCTCATGTAAAACTGTTTAAATAATGTCATTGACTTATTCCATAATCAAAATCATTTTAATGATATCATATATGGTCATATTCTTATATGTTTATTAGTAACATTTCATTGTTACTCGTTATTCAGGTGTTAAATTCTTTATGTTCTTATGCATGTTTTGTTTAATAAATTCATATTCCCCTTTTTAGGTTATAGTTATATCATTTATATAAGGGGGATAATATAATATATATCATATTAATTCATTATTTTAATTTATATAATCACTCTTCAATGAAGATCATTTAGAACGAATCACATCACATCGTGGAGATGGTACGACATATGTACGTACAAGTGACGATATCATTCCCATGATTGTGGAATTGTATTGAATTGTATGGTGTATAATTTTTCAGAATCTGTATCACCTTACCATAATAAAATATATTTATTTCTTCCATATTTATAAAAATCCAATTATATTGGTGATGAAAAATGGATTACACCTGGGCTTGGAGATGGTAGGTCATACGTACGCACATGTATTGATTTCATTTTTTCATAGGATGGATAGAATGTGAAATATAGTAGATTCATATTCATAATAACATTTCAATATACATGTGATACTAGTGTTATTACTTAAAAATTAAACAACTCATATAGAGGAAGTAGATGAAGAAAGAAAAATGAATGAATCGGTAAAGGATATTATCTCTTCCATGACATGCTTATTCTAGACCTACTCCTAGGGAACTAAATTTTGTCTTGAAGAGGACCCATACCTCAAGTATATACCTAGGGATGTGGAGAAGGTATATTTATAGGTTTCGGCAAAATTTTGAGGCATAAAATGGAGTGATGAGAATAAGGAGGAGGTTCCCATTTAAAAGAGAAGAGAGGGGGGCTTTTGGAATCCTCCAAAATATAAATTTATAATAAAATAAATCCCAAATTAAAAACCATCATAATAACTCCAATTCTATGATGAGAAAATATTGGGTTGCAATCTCTTTAACCAATAAAATTTATACATGTTTGGAATTTATTTTAAACCTTATCATTTTGATTTATCCTTATTTAATGTATTTAATTTTATCTATGATAATAATACTATATATTTTAAATGGTTATAAATACAAACTTATGTGTTTTTAATTCTCTAGAATTTGAAACATTATGAAATTTTAGACCATATAATTTTGTATTTGTAGTTTTTAAAAAATATTTTTTTAACAATTTAATAACATGTTATTTTTATAAAATACCAATATTGTCAATTTTGATACTATTCATTTATATGAACTTAATTAAAATCCACATGGCTGATATATTCAAAATAACATTTAATAGATTCAAAACATGTAATAATCATCATGAAAATTTTAGTATCACATTAAATAGTTCATATAATATTTATTTTAACATTTTTAAAACCATTTACTTGATATTTCTCATAATAAAATAATCACTACAACAATTTATTATAATTATTTAATATACGTATTATTTGCCTAAAAATTGAAATTAAAATACTATGATGAAGATAAATCTACTATATTTCACGAGATTAATTTTAATATAATTTATCTTTAAAACACATTTCATTTAAAATGTTATATTTATTAATATATGAAGGTGACAACATTGACATCATTTAAAATAAAATAATATATGTAACATAATCACTTTTATAAGTCATCATGTGGTCCACAAGACGATCCATGGATTCTTATGGGTTATATATACATGATCAATAATGTTTCGTCATGTTTTTGGGCCTTTTATTGGTATTATTGTTTTACAAAAAACAATATTATTTATTTTTCGCAAAATAAATAATTTCTACATCATTAATGTATAATCAATTAAGTTAATTATTTATTTCTTAAAAAATGAAAATAAATTATCATGATAAATAAAAACATTTTATATTTGTGTTGTGTATTTATAATAATAATTTTATCCTATGTTTCGTATATTAAAAAGAATTCAATTATTAACATTTGAGTGAGACATATTTGAATTTTGTTAAATAAAATAGATTAAATGACTTAATCTCATCCAAGTGGGTTGTAAGAGATACCAGTTCATCCGAAGAATGTTTTTGGTCAAAATATATTCATAATATTATATTAAGACAAGTGTTCGAGTAATTTTATAATTTTGTTTTACACTTAATTACCGGATTTCCCATTAATTATGTTAAGTAATATTTAACGTAGTCATAATTAATAACATCTAAAAATTAAAGTTTCCTATTTACAAATTTTGTACCAACATATTCCTAGTATGGAATCCATTTTTCAAAATTCAAAACACATAAATGGCACTAATTAATTTAAAAATAATCCCATTGTTGAGAAAACAGATTTTAGAAGTTGAAATATTGCAAGAGACTGAAACGTTTTTACAAATGAATTCAATTTAAAATTAATGGTAATAATATAAATTATATTAAATGATTAAAATATATTTTTTTATAATTTAAAACCAATAAAAATATAATTTTACTATATAAATTATCTCGATGAAGAAATTTGTTTTTAATAAAAAAAATTAGCATATTTTTACTATTCATCAAAAAATGAAAGTTTTCAGAAAAATAAGAAATAACGATCCAAAGTATATTTTTATATCCCAATTAAAAATATTTAGTATTTTTTGTCAAACTTAACTTATAAACTTTTCAAAAACTAGATATAAAATTACTGCATCATCAAAAGGCATAAAATCCAATTTTTGAGAAAAATACTTCTTTTATCCGATAAATCGATTTGGTTCTCATAGAATGTTCTAGATAATGTGTAAAATGCATGATAATGTTATAAAATTCATAATTTGGTTAATATTGTTCATAACATCTAGTTGATAATAATATTATAGTAAAATATCGTTTTTTTCTAAAACTCGGTATTTCGTACCATGGAATAAATCGAAGAAGGTTGCTCTTGCGTGTAACGAAAGCCAAGTCAGTGTTACGTGTATTGAAAGCTTATTTTGTTGTTGCGTATAACATAATAAAAACATATTTCTTTTATAAATTGAAAAAAATCTATCTTCAATGTTGCGTAAAATAAATTCTATAAAAGGAACTTGAAATTGTGTGTAACACAAGCCAGGAATAGTGTTGCATATATTTCATATAGAGCATGATAATCTTGGTGTAGGGTACAACACAATATATAAATGTAATTAAAATGAATCTACCTTATAAAATCACAGGGTGCAACATTTTACCCCTCTTAAAAAGAATTTCTCCCTCGAAATTCGTTGGGTTTATAAATGGATTACTACATGAAAGATTCAATCATAGAAACCCAAATCGTAAAAAAAAATAATAAAACATAATTTTATAAAGTTTTGTAGGAAACATAACGGTTACCCAAATTAACTAATCACTAGGTTTCCACAAAGGGGAACATAGTTGAAAATGTTTATATGGAAGAGAAATCTAACAATCAAGTTCTGAGGAATAGTGGTAGAGAACATTGTTATAAAAAATAAAACAATAACAAATCCATGAATTTTTGATGATCTAAGGTACCATATGAATCATTGGATATGGGGGTACATGAAAAAAATATTGGATTTCAACATCATTTCCTTAAAGTTGATAAATTTTTTAATAAGTAGAAATACTTACTGTATTTAAATGTAATATCATAGATGGTCATTCCATGAACAATTTCAACTTCATCTCTTATTTAATGAAATTAATTTTAATGTTTCATTCTTGATGTGTTAATTTATCATGTGATTTAATTGTAGCTTATTCCATCAGTCTCTATCACAAAAAGGATAGCATAAGATATTAAATATACATAAGTCCATCTATGGTGGGGTTAATCATATATGGTTCAAAAAATGGACTTATACATCATCTATCATACTTCTTAATAAAATAAAACTAATTTTATCATAACAGGGACATCCAATAGTCCAGTGGTAAGTAATAATTACATGTCACACATCAGTTGTGGGTTTAAATCCCACAACCATGTCTAACGTGACGGGTTGTCGCCTATCTTGTAGGTTGTCCTTTTTCTAAAAATATACTATTATAAGATTCCCAAAATAATAATAAAAATCTTATATCCTTAAAAATACTATCTGATTTCCAACTTAATCAATTACAACATTTTGGCTTATCCAAAATACTTATGTCCAGTCTCACAATATAAAGAAAACAATTACCAAAAAAGTCATACACCATCATTTTTCCATAATATATCAAAAGATATATCTTCTTGGTCACATTACTGTCATATGAAATACATAATCATGTATTCTCTTGAAACATGAATTACCATAGAATTATAATGAAAACATGAAGTCTATCAAATGTTAACTCTTTCCACACACTAAAATACCAAAAAATTATATATACTCAAACCATGATATCACTTTGTCCTTTTATCCATCATGATATAATTAATACTATCATGAATATTATATTATCCTTATCTCTGCTATATGTGAATATCATCTACTTTCAAAAAAAAATCAATAAAATTTCACGGTTACTGATCCCATATAATTATGGAAACCATAATAGACCAATACATAGATATTACAATATTCCATAATACTATAAATTAATTCCAAAACACAATTTTATAATCCTATTACATGAAGACATAATCATTCCACTACTTCATTGTCAAACTCAACACCTCCAATAGTGATCGCATGTGACTTCCCTTTGACTTTTTCATTATGTGGTTGTTGATGTCGATTATCATTAACCGTTGGATTAGAGAATTGGTTAGCATAATGGACCATTTCATTGCACTTATAGCATTTAAGTGTTGGTGGTGTGTTTTCTATAATCACATTATTAGATAACTTTTTCACATTAAATCGTCACTCAGCTTCTCAATGATCATCTATTCCACAGTTAAAAGATTTATAGTCCCTTTTAGACAATCTATAACATGCATCTTTCCACACATTGATCATAATGAATCATTAGTCTTCTTTACACCATTATTTTGGGATTTTTCTATGAACATCATCTTCCATTTTTTGTCAAAACCGTGAGATTGAGATGTAACACCAACCTCTATTTCTACCTTAATAGGAAAATGCAGAATCTCTTCGTAACTACTAAAGTATTTTATTTCTAATTCCCTTTGAAGACATTGTATTATGCTAGTGAAGAATCAATCAACATTACTTTCAGGTTGGATGATAATTCCAGAATCATACCTTGAAAGTCTTGTAATATTTGCCTCGTATGTACCAACAGATTCATTATCCATATTCTCAAGCTCAAGGAACTCCTATACCATCTTTATTTTCAGAATACGATGGAAATAATTATTGAAAAATATGTTCTTGAACTCATCCCATGCCATGGAATCAATTTCATCTTGGGTCCTTGTATTCTTAATTAGAGTCCCCAATCGGTCATCATCCCTATCTTAATGGTATACAACCAGAATGAAATTTTCATGTTCCAAATAGGGAATTATGGAAAATATATTTTCACTTGTAATGATCCACTACTTAGCCACAAGTGGATCAGTAGACCCAATGAATGAATGTTGACATTTCCTCATAAAGTTCTCAATATAATATTATTCCCTTCTATGCTCATTTGGAGGTCCAAAATGATTCATATCATGTTCAATTATGGCAATATTATTTTTTCGCAATATCTCCCATATCATTTGGTTGTTTAGGAGGAAAATCATCACACTTTCCTATGCATTGATCATTAACAAAGTTCTTTCGGTTTCCATCCATTATCCAACACCCAAAAATAATAACGTGAGGGGAAAAATCATACTAGGAAAACATCATAATCATGGGGGATTAAATTCAATAGATGAAATCTTAGATTACTTATAGTTTATTCATGATCATTTTATGAATTATAGAACTATAATCCTACACTTATACATAACCATATGTACATCCCTAGACATACAATAGAAATATCTCAATGGATCTCTATAATGTTTTTGCATCCGTGTTTCCAAAGGTTGACTAATCCTTTTCTCTGATACCAACTGTAGAGAAATGAGCTTTATGTACATAGAAATTACATTACATTTTTCAAATACATAATACTTAAGAAAAAGAAATGCCTAAAGGCCGTGTTAGATTAGTGTCTTTGGAAACTAATAACACAATATTCTAATGATAGTGAAAAATCATCAACATATCCCATAAATAACATCCCTTTTGTTTTCCTACCTAAAAAAATTCTTTACATCTTAGGGGGAAGAAAACATAAAAAGGGTGAGATCACAATCTTAGTAAGGGTAAACCTGGAGAGCATAAAACAAAAAATATATATTGGAATATAAAAACATGTACATAAAATTTAAACATCCAAATCTTAAGCAATGACATAAAACATGGCAGTATGTAAGGAATGGATCATAAAGGAACACTAACCATGATAGAATAGAATTGGAATGAAACATGTAATTATGAAAAAATAATAAGCAAATTTTATGTTTTCCATTGTATCCATGGTTTTTCTTCCAATACCATTATAGTGGATGATGTCCATTACTGAATCTAGTTTACTTGTCGTTCCATCCCGGTATTACTGAACCTAATTACATTCCATTATATACAGGTCTATCTCATGAGATATAAATCATCACCCAATGCATTATATGGAGATATAGGTCCCACATATCTCATAATTAAATCATTCTTACGTGTGCCACAAAATAATCATGCATCATTCATCTTAACCCGATGAATAAAATGGGTTCCCTAAACATTATCCAATCATAACTTGATCCATATAAAGAGATGTATAACATTTCACCAAAAAATCCAACAATGTAAATAATAGGGAAATTATACTATAAATATTACCTTATTATATAACGTCATCTTAGATGGAAATAGTTTGGTCAATACACATGAAATGAATTCTTGTGAAAAATATCCTTTCATCTTCAAAATTATTTTCATTTATCAAAATGCTGTGAATTTTTAAAAGAAAATATTTTTGTTGAAAATATTAACAAAATCATGGAGGGAAATTATGATGGAAAGAATGTGTTATAAGAACGTAAAAATATTTTCATTCCATTTATGTTAAAAAACATTATCCTTATACGTTTTTCAGAAAAGTCCAAATATACCTCGTATGGTAACCAAAAGTAAGATTCCCTCCATACCATGTAGTAAAAGTAAATAATTGGTTAAAACTACTTTAAACATACATAGAAGAATAATTAACATTTTATGAAATAATTTTTATAAAACAAGGACATGGATGATAAATATATCCCTAGAAAATACTTACGTATAAACAACCTCAGCTAAAAATGAGATTGAATGATTATCCATTTCCATAGGTCTGATATACTTTGTATATATCCAAACATCCCGTATAATTATTTAAATAATTTCATTGGACAATTCCCAAATCATAATCATTTTTATGATATCATATATGGTCATATTATTATCTGTTTATTAGTAACATTTTATTGTTACTCTTAATTCAAGTGATTACTACTTTATGTTCTTATACATGTTTTATCGAATAAATTTGTATTCCTATATTTAGGTTATAGTTATATCATTTACAGAATTGTATTAGTATAATATATATCATTTTTGTTGATTAAATTAATTTATACTATCATTCTCCAATGATGATCATGTAGAACGGATCACGTCACATTGTGGAGAGGGTTGACCCTACATACGAATTTGCGACGAAATCCTTCCCACAATTGTGGAATTATATTGAAATGTATGGGGTATAATATATAATAATCAATATAACATTACAATAATCAAATATAGATATTTATTCTATCATTATACCCATCCCTGTATGTTGGTGATGAAAAACAGATTACACTTCAGCGTGGAGACGATTGGTAGTATGTACTCATGCGTGGTGATTCATTTTTAATAAGATAGATATAAGATGGAATATGGTTGTTTCATATTAATAATAACATATCATTGTAAAATTTATACTGTAGTTATTACTTAATAATAATAATAATCATATAGATGAAGTAGAAAAAGAATGAAGATTGAAAGAATTGAAAAAGGATACTACATCTTCTTCGACACGCCTCTTCTAAACCTCATATTGGGGCACTAAAGTATATATTTGAAGAATACCAAGGCCTCTATATTGTTTCTATGGATGTTTATAAGCAAAATATTAGGGTTATTATGATTTGGAAGTCTCAAAATGGAGTGAAGTGAATTGGGAGGCGGTGCCCTTTTATAAGAGATGAGAGGGGAACTTTTGGAAACCTCCAAAATATTAATTTAAAATAAACTCAAAACCCATATAAATACCTCAAAAATTACTCAACATAGAATATGAGATGATATAGGGTAGTAATATCATCAAAAAATAATATTTACAAATGTTTTTAATTTTTTAACACCTTATTCAATTGATTTATACTTATTTAATATATTGAATTTTATTTGTGGTAATAATTTTCTATATTTTAAATGGTTATAAATACAAACTTATGTGTTGTTAATTGTACATAATTGGAAAAATTATGACATTATAGATCATATAATTTTAAATTTTTATGTTTAAAATATTTTTGTCATTTTTAAAAAATTTAATAACATATTATTTTTTCAAAATACTAGTAGTGCAAATTTTGACATTATTTATTTATTTTAATTTAATTAAAATACACACAGATGATAGATTCAAAAAAAATATTTGACACCTAACATGTCATATTAACCTTGAAAATTTGTTGATCACATTAATTAGTTCATATAATATTTATTTTAATATTTTTAAAACCATTTATTTGATATTTCACTTAAATACATAATTACAAATTTTTTTTGTATAATTATTTAATATAAATATTTTTACATAAAATATAAAAAAATTACTATGAGAATGACAAATATTTTAGTATTTACAATAATACATTTACTTAAATTTATCTTAAAAAACAATCATTTAAAGGGTTATAGTTATTAAATTATGAAGGTGAGAAAAATGACATCATTTAAAATAAAATAATATAAGTGTCATAATCACTTTTACAAGTCTCCATGTGGTCCACAGGTAGACCATTGGATGCTTATGGTTTATATATAGTCCAAAAATAAGGTTTGGTCATTTTTGAGCCTTTTATGGGTATTATTATTTTAATTAAAAATATATTATTGATTTTTCACTAAATAAATAATTTATGCATCATTAATGTATAATATATTTTGGTAAATATATATTTCATAAAAATTAAAAATAAATTACATCAATACTGAGAAAAAAAAAATTTGCTTTCAAATTTGTTTTTGTAGTTGAATTTATATTCTATAAATCCTTAAATTAAAAATTATTTAATTATTAATGTTTGAGGGAGACATATTTGACTTTTCTTTGAAGAAAATAAATTAAATGTTTTAATCTCATACAAGTGGGCTCCAATAGATACCATTTCGACCCAATTATTTTTTGGGAAAAATATAGTGATCAAATTATATTAATACATGTGTTCGGATAATTTTATAATGATTTTAAAAACCTTAATTACCTAAATTACCTTTAACTGTGGTAAATAAAATTTACCGTAGTTATTATTCAAAATGACTAAAAATAAAAGTTTCCTATTTGAAAATATTAGACATCCTTATTCAGAATATGAAATCCATTTTTTCATATTCAAAACACATAATTTGCAGTAATTAATTTTAAATGATTTACATAGTTGAGAAAATGGGTTTTAAAAATATAACATTGCAAAATATTGAAACATTTTTACTTATGAATTCAATGTAAAAATAATGATAATAATATACATTAAATTAAATAGTTAAAATAAATTGTATTCATAATTTAGAACCATTCAATATTATTATTTAACCATATTAATTATCTTGATGGAATAAGTTTTTTTTAAATTTACAATTTAGCGTATTTTTCATATTCCTCAAAATATGAAATTTATTAGAAAAATATGAAGAATATATCCAAAGTAAATAATTATATCCTGATTCAAAAAAAAATAGTTTATTTTTTGAGATTTAACTTATAAAAATGTAAAAAATTATTTTTAAAATGGGTGAATCATAAAAATGAGGAAAAAATCATTTTTTAAATAAAATACTTCATGTATCTGAAAAATGGATTTTGTTCTCATACGATGTTCAAGAAAATGTGTAAGATGAATAATAATTTTATAAAATTCAAAATTTTGTTAATAATATTCATAATGTCTAGTTTGTAATAATATTAGAAAAAATAATGTTGTTTAGTAAAACTCAGTATTGCATACAACACATGATACCGAGGAAGGTCGCTCTTGTGTGTATCGTAAGACAAGTCAGTGTTGCATGAGTGAAAGCTTTATTTTTTGTAGCGTATAAAAGAATAAAAACATAGTTCTTTTATACATTGATTAAAAATCTATCCACAATATTTCATAAATTAAATTCTAAAAACGAACGTGAAATCATGCATAACACAAGCCAATAATATTTTTTCATATACATCATGTTAATATGGTATTGCAAATAGAGAAAGATAATTGTGGTGTGTTGTAGAACACAATAAATAAATGAAATTAAAAATAATCTATCTCATAAAATCTCTGGGTATTATATTCATAAAGAATAACATTATCATTATCATTTTCAGCTACTTTTTATCCGTGTAATGAATCATATATTTGATTTTCTCATTGAGGGGTTACATTGAATTATCAATTCCTTTAATACATCAACACGATACCCTAGTTTCCATATTTCTTATGAATGTATATTTTTTCTTTTGAATAACCTCATAAAATTCTATAAGGGTTTTCTATGATACCACATTTCTAATAGCACCTTCAATTCTCTAGGACTGAGATATTATATATTTAATGTGAATGTATCCTCATGAATCACATATTTCAAATAATAATGAGAGATGTCATATTATATAAATAACTATTTAGTTTTATTATTTACCCTATTGTTTCTAATTTTAATGAACTTGTTATGTTGTGGAGTGATTACTATTTAAACTTCATGCTTTACTCAAAGATTCTCTTTAAAATTTTGAAATTTAGAATAAGTATATTCATGTCCATTATCAGAAAATATAGTCATCAGGGTACATCAGTTTTCATTCTTTACAATTATTTTATAGATTTTGATATAGTTAAATACATCCCTCTATGATTGTATAGATAAATCAAACCATATAACATGGTTGTTATCAATAAATTAGAATAAAATATATCAAAAATTATATTTGATCAAGACTAATTAGACCACTTATTTTATTGTGAATGAAATTCATAAAATATTATACATGTTTATTCATTGGAGTGTATGGTGTTGTCAAAAACATATTAATTAAAAATGTGTTACACACCTTCTCACTATTAATCTTTTGTAATAGAATATCAATAATCACTTTCACCTTTTATAAAATAGGAATAATTAAATTATTAGTGTGACCCAAACTCCAGATTCATAAATTATTCTCATATTTTATTTTAATTGGACACATATTCTAATTATATTCTAAAAATTGTACTGTCTCATTTGTTCTCCATCATTTCACAAGAGAGTTTCTAAAATTTCAATTGATATTTCCAACTTCTTAGAGGAATATGACTATCAAACCTGAGTTATAAAAATAATTCACACAGAACATATAGTGTAATAGTACATCAACATAGAGATCAAAGATGATCATTAATTCTTCAATTTCTAGGCGTGTCTTAGAAATCCCTTTGATAATCATATATATATATATATATATATATTTCAAACATGGTAGTTCCATTGGATCTAACCTACACAATATTTAGAATCTTCCTATTGCATAACATGTACAATGAACACCCACTATGAAGATCATATGAATAAAATTATATTTATAATTTAGTTCGATATCATCCAAAATAAAATTATCTTTTTTTGCAAGTTTCTATCATTTCTGTAAAATTCATGAATTTATCGAGGTTCATGTCAATATCATCTCATTATCATTGAAAATGAAAATTAGATAATATCTATTTACTTCAAATTGATTAAATAAGTTTTATATGGATGTCGTACCTAGTATCCATGTGTGGGTGGTTACATTCTTTAATTGACATACGATATAATAGATCACATCCTAATGGTCTAACATGTTTTATATTCATGGTAAACTAGATATATACATTATTCTCACAATAAATTTATAAACACAAATTAAAAAATAATTTTTCTCAAGAATATTACCTATAGAATATCCTTGAATATCAATAATAGTATACTTATTATATTCTAATAGAATGGATTAAAAATAAGTTTGGGATAAAATGTTCATTAAGGGTTACAAAAAATATTACATCAAGAGTCATTAATTATTAGCAATGAAGAAATGTAATAAAATCAACACACATTTAGAATAGTAAATAAATCCACTAACATTATTAGACAAGTAATAATCAATATAAAAAGGTATGTAATGTAAAAAAAATTCTCTTTAATCAATTTTGAATGTAAATCATCTAGGAATAATATCATTTTCAAACATCAATGGATATTAATAATTATAGTGTTAATGAAAGAAATGTGTATATATTGGATTCCATGATATCATGAACCATGATAACTCTACATCTAGGGAACCTCAAATGAAAATTTAAATATAATGAGAAAACCACATTTCACTCTAACTTCCTTGTAACATCATGTGTTTTAAGAAAGAAACACTATGTTTAATAGGGTATATAATACACTACATCGAGTTCAAACAAATAACTGTCTATTATTATTAAAATGTTACCCTTTTAAACTAGCCATTTGAATAGATTGAATGAATTAAATTAAATGAAATAAGAAAATCTGGTTTATACATGTTTATATAATGATTCATTGGTTTCCAAATTTAATAGAAATTGATGTAATATTCAACTGAATATAATTTATGTGTTTATGTAAAAATTGATTTAAATGAAAATAATTTTGTTTATAAAATAATAAAACTATTTTTGGATAAATTTTAATGAAATTTAAACTCAATTTGATGTTTAAAATTTAATTTATATTATTTCTAGACATGATATAAGAACAAAAACATTTTTAAGAATAAAATAATTGTATTTCAAAATAATCATTTCTACTGCATTTCTTTGGTGAAGCCATTTTAAAATATGTTTCTGAAACATTTTGAAATTATTTTAGACAATATGAAATTCAACATTGGATTCGGGACATCAAAATTTATTTTGGATTAATTTTTTGATTTTTATGATAAAATTTATATTTTAATGAATACTGAAAAATACTACATTTTAATTAAAAAATAAATTCCGGCTATATTTTTAAATTGATTGATTTTCCATTTAATTGGGTTTAATGTGTGATTTGATTAATTTTTGATATTTAATACTTTTTTTCTATTTTATGTAATTTTACCTGGAAATTTTATATAAACACAAGTCAATGTTTTATTGGTTTTTATTTTAAAAAACTCACTTTCTCATTTAGAAATTGAGAGTTTATTTTTATTTAACAACTGAAAATTATTTGTATTTAATTTTTAAAAAATTATTCAACATTTTTTATCATAATTCCTATATTATTTAAAATGTTCCATTTTATTTTTTGACAGGATTAATAGAAACTTTTCTAATTATTTTTATTTACCACGGTTATAAGGTAAATTAGATAAATAAGGGTAAAAATAATTTTGTAATAATATATAACTTATCTAAATCTTGTCTTAATCATATTGTATGAGATATTTAGGACCATTAATACCATTTTAATGAAATTTTCAACTCTTGAAGCCACGTGGTTTTGATTGTGATACATAATACATTTAATTTAAAGTAAAAAATATGTTATTAACATATGTATTCTAATATATAAAATTTAAATATGGGTTTATATAAGAAATATATTCGACATTAAATAATAAAGATAAAAATATTTGATACATAATGTTATTTTATTTATAATTATTACAAATTATGTTATTGAATTTAATTATGACACAATGATGATTCATTGGTTTCTTTATTAATGAACGAATCAAATAAATTATATTATAAACATTAAAATAAAGATTATTTGATAACATTTTATGACATACATGATTTTTAGAGGTGATTATGACTTGTTTTAATATTAATAAACTATTTTTTTGATGTTATATTTAAATTTACATATTATTTAAATTGAATGAATTGAATAGTGTAAAAAACAACATACTTGGTATTTTTAAAAAAAGTAATTCAGTAAACTATTTTAAAATACAAAAAATATTTCAAAATCATCAAATGAATATGATAAGTTATAAAAGATGATTATGTGTCCAATACTTGTTTTGGATGAGAGGATTAATAATAATAATCATAATATATTTGACAAATCTCTTGTTGGTTCTATTTAAAAAAAATATTTTATAAGAAATTAATAATTTAAGAGCTTCCAAGGGTTCCCCTTACATATCCTATAATGTCGTACCCTATCTTATTAAAAACTCAAACATAATGAATAATTTCATTCAACTAATTAATTACCAAAACACTTCATGGAATCACTTCCCGCATCTTATAAGCCTCCATTAGGGACTAAATCCTCTTATGGAAGCCTCTTGGTGTGAACCAAAAGCTGTTATTCGATTAATAGATAACACCATCATTCATCGTTTCTTGTTTCACTTCCATTCTCTGATAACTAAACTATTATTATTATATTATTACATAATAAAACAATATCCATAATATAATATGATATTTTGGTTCCAAGGTTTTAATATAATCATTCTCACACCACCATTAAATGTGTAATGAACATGATGTTTTTGTATACAATGAACTATTGCCTCACGAAATAATGGTTGTTTCATTTTACCCTACCCTTTATATGGTGGTAATTTTAAGAGAAAATTCTATTACATATTATATATATTATTTTTATATTATCTCTATAATTATTTAATATTTTTTGGACGATACATTTATGCTTTCATTGTCCTGTAAATATGATTATTTCATTTGAGGATGTGTGGACTACTACCCCCTCAATGTGATATGAATCATTCCCACTATGTGTGGAACGTATAAAAAATAGTTTTATTACAATTATGGGACATATATGAAATTAATATAGTACTGGTATTATAATATAAATTTATATCATTTAATTATTATTCTATTAATATGACAAAGAAATGAAAGCAATGTTCATGAAAATGTACAGCCAACTGTCTCCATAAATGGTGCATTTATTTATTTATCTAAAAATATTATGTATTATTCAAAATACATATATAATTGATATATAAGATATTAAATTAATTAAGAATATTTTAGAGATTATGGAATTTTTATGACAAGGACAATTTACATCAAATCATTATCATTTTTGACTCAATTAATAAATATAAAAAAAAAGTCCTACATGAAATTGAATAATTCCATAATTTTTATAACATGGTAATAAGTTATATAAAAGAAATAATTAAATTTAAAATGGTTCTCAATAATGTATAAATTAACAAAATTTTAGTATTCAGGAAAATAACGAACTTACGAGACAAGTCGGTCTCACGGTAATGGAAATCATAACTCAACCTCAATTATCTGAGCTTAATATCCTTGTTATTGGTTTTAGATTATCAATAATATGTTTTAATGTCATATTATTGTTTTACAAAAAACATTCAAATAAATTTTTGGTATTTATATTTTTCTCACATATTTAATTCATTGATTTATGCTTCTTCTAATTATATGATCTTTGTAATGGAATTGATCTCAATATCCTTTAATTGAGGAATATTTTTATAATATTTACCACCTTCTATTATACAGTGTATAAAAAAATAATTTTACTTTTAATTTCATTCAATGGTTTTCAAAATGAATTATTTCTACAACCCATTTTACTAAAAAAATAAAAATTGTTTTTGATGTATGTATTGAAAACGACTTCTCTTCCACAAAAACTATTATTTGATATTTGGCTTCCTCTATATAATATAATTTTTTAAAATGATAATAAATACATTATTCCCTTTTTAGGTTTTGTGGTATTTAAAATGGTTTTGAATGTGGATTAAATGTTTCAAAATCATGAAATGATATCTTGTGATTGGTAGTGAATTTTTAAGATTGAAATCGCGATACTAACAATAATTATTTGTTAATATCATATAATGGTACAAGGATATTTCATGGGTGTGTATGTGATAGAAAACGATGGTTGGTTACATGATAAACCATATATGGGTGGTTTTGTGATAAACTTGGGATGGTCTGTTATATTATAAACCTCCAATGCATTGTCTATGGAACTCATATGTATGGCCATTCCATTTAATGATATTTGTGGAAGTTGACCATATGGTAATTTAGTTTAAGTATGATTCTTTCCCAAGTTATTATTATATCATATACGTTTATTTATATCTTTTTTAAGGTAATATTACAATTACAAAAATTGTATGCAATGAAATTCTATTCAGTGAAGTGTAATTACTACTTATTAAAGGTGAAATGTATCAAATTTTGATAAATTAGTCATGGTATACATGTTTTTGGAAGGTTAACATGTATCCTAATATTTTGTATCCCTTATTTATTTTTTATTTTCATCCAATGTTTTTGAAATTATTTTCATAGGTCATAAATAATTTTTGTTCCTATGATGGAATCATGGAAAAGTTATAATGTTTATACATGAAATTGAATGCATGTTTATTTTTAAATGATTTTTTATGAAAAAATTATTTTCAGTAGAATTTTCTACTTGTAATATTGAAGTTATTAGGTATGAGTTATTACCTAATTCACTAAATCACTAACACATAAATTCTCCATTATGTGAATTAATTTTAAATTAATAGCTTCTATTTAGATTATGTAAAGTTTAATGCATACCCTTGTAGTTCAGATCATAGGATGGTTTAGAACAATTTGGAGATTATGATATTTTAATAAATGATTGGGATAACATAATGGTTTTATAATTTTTTTAGTGGTCATAATTTCAATGTGTTAGTATACCCTTTTTAGCCTTTATGATTTGAAATATTAAGATGATTAAATGTAATTTTGGAGACATTCACATTTTAGTAAATTATGTGATATGAGATTTTTAGGGTGTAAAATGTGAGGTATGAAGTATCCTTTAAGGATCAAACAAGTTATAGTTATTTTTGAGTCCTTTATAATATTTTTTGAATATTATCATAATTAGGTAGTTTTAGAAAAATGAAAACCCAGAGGATGGGTACCAATCCATCATGTCCAAAAAGGCCACTGGAATTGAACGTGACAACTAAAGGGCGAAAAGGGTGAATCACTTACCAATGGACTATGGTAACTCCTAAGATATTATGAATTTTTATTTTTAGTTAAAATTATTTACGTAATAAAAGAATGTTTATTTTGGTAACATACGATTTATCAAATGGATATCGTTGGTATAGGAATATTATATGGGTATTGAGAGATACATATTATTTTAGTATACATTCACTATTTCTGGAGCCATGTATTCAAAATGAATACATTATAAAATGATATTTTATATGAGGAATATTGATTGATGTTTTATGAATAATATATGTTTTTTGGAGGAATTTTGGAAAATTGGGCTACTTATAGAAGTGATTTACATGTCATGGATTAATTGATATTAGGTTAATTGCCTTTTGTTTTGAGACATTAATAGTGTTTGATGTTATTTGAAGAGAACGGTTACTATTTATCATGGATGTCTATGATATAAAATCCTTCTAATTTTTTGGTTCTAAAATTATTTAACATCATTTAGAATAATTTTAAGGACAATTATTTTTGAAATGGTCTTCATTGAAATTTTTATAGTATAGATTAAATTTGGATATTAAAGTTAGTTTCTCTTCTTATAATGTGTTATTAATTTGATGTAATTAGCTAATTATATCCAGAAATATTTGGGTTCAGCTAATATCTCATGACATGATGAATATATAGATAGTATTGGGGGTATTATGTGATTATATAGAAGTTGATTATAGTTCTTATGGTGTGACCATGCCATCTTAAATACTCATCATTTGGAGAAAAGATTATTTTGTGGTAGAAATTTTTTTATGGATGAAACCCTATATAACAAGTATGCATGATTCCTTTTTTAATTAATAATGATTGTAAATAAATTCATCATATTATTGAAAAGGATCTTAAAACCAAAAAACATCATGTCAACTTATCCTATTTTGAAATAAAATATTGTTTAACCCATTACATGATTGTGATATCATAATTGTTAACTTTCTATTGATCGTGTATTCTATTAAATTCCATCATAATATGAAACTTAGTTTTTCTTCGATATCAATGTTTTCCTACCTGGAATCCTAGTATGTGTTATGGTGGGTGACATTTAAAATTCACATTCTTTCTTTTAATGTGGTAGTTTTATTAACCATTAATCTGATGTTGGTTTTTAATAATGATATTTTGAAAAGTTATACCCTAGTAACCAACCCCAAAATAAAATTTTGAAGATGAAATTTTTTAAAGGGGTGTTATGTAACATTCCTAGTTCTAATAACGAAACTCTATCGTTAATAGTGTATATGACATGCCACATCAAGAATAAATAAAAATTTATATATTATTATTTATTTCTTACCATTATTACATTTTAATTGGAATGGATGGAATAAATATTGTTAACTAAATCATTAAAATATGGTTAAAAATTATTTATATAATGATTAATTGGTTAAACAATGTATTAAATATGTAAATAATAACCAAATGAATGTATAAGATGTGGTTTTATAAAAACCAATTTAAATGATAATAATTTATTTATAAACTAATATCACACTTATTGAAATATATTAAGGATATATAAACTCAATTTGATTATTAAAATTAATTTACCAGGTTTTCTACACATTATATAAGAACTAAGTCAATCTTAAGAATAAAATAAGTTTTTTTAAAAGGAATTTTTACATCCTTTTATGGAGAACCCATTTTATATTGCGTTTTTAAAACATTTATGAAATCAATTTTATGAAAATAAACTTCTTATTTAGAATAAAGATATAAAAATTTACTTTGGTTGAAATTTTGGTATTTTTCTGATTAAATTCATATTTTTAATATAAAAAAATAATTCATATTAATTCAAAACTACCTTTTTGTATAATTTTTCATATAGTCAGATTTTTTTATTTATTTTTGATGTTTAATTTTTATTGTTTTATTATAATTTATACAAATTTTGGTCACTGCATGTAATGCAACTATGAAATTTGATATAAACACATGTCATTCATTTGACATTGTTTACTTTTAAAAAAGCTTTCTTTTGTTTTAACAACAGAAATTAATTTAAAATTAATTAATGAAACTTATGTTTTTATTAATTTTTAGAAATTTCTTCAATATTTGGAATCATTATGTCCAAATTATTTAAATATTTATTTATTTTTTACATGTTGAATAGTAACTGAAGTAATTATTTTTATTTACCACAATTATTGGGTAAATCATGTAAATAAGGGTAAAAATAATACTATAATAACATAAAACAACCATAAAACATTTACTATTTATATTGGGTGATTAATAGCTGACCTTAAAAACATTTGAGGTAAAAATACCTTTGTAAGTAACTTTAGTTTTCCAAAGACACATATAACATTTTTTATTGTAATGGAAAATATGTTAGTAATACATATCATCATAAAAATTGATTTTAATATGGGGTTATTTAATTGATATATTAGACTATAAATATTCATTATAAACCTAATAATATTTATCTAAATCATGGTAGTTTATTAATAACTTTTATACATTAAATAATTAATGTTAATTATGAGAGAATGACGATGCATTGACTTCTTTATTAATAAAAGAATCAAATAACTGATATTATAATTATAAAAATAAATATTATATGATACAATTTATATCATCCATAATTTTTAAATATGAATATGACCTGTTATAAGAATATTAATTGCTTATCTTCTAATTTATCTCAATTTTTAAATTTTATTTAAATTCAATGAAATAAATAGTGTATAAATTGACATAATAGATATAATATAAAATTTTTAATTAATTAAATTATCTAAAAATCATAAAAAAACATTTAAATTACAATGAAACTATTATAAGGTCTAAAATTTCCTTATTTTTCCAATTATTGAAAATTTACCTCATATAAGTATAATTAATATCCTCTTAATAATTAAAATGTTGTTACCAAGACTAAAATTTATTTATAATATTAAAGGGTAAATAGAAAACATAATGTTTATAAAAAAATACAAGTCCAAAATTTTTGAATAAGGGAATTTATAACTATACATATCTTATATTAGACATATCTAAATCTGGATCCATTTAAGTAAAATATTAATATATATATATTAATTTAATAATTTAAGAGTTTCCAAATGTTCCCCTTCCCTCTCCAAAAAAAATGTGCCCTCTTTCCTCTCATAATCACACATCATTATCCTTTTGGATCCACCAATCACTTCCCAAACCTCTTACTAAAATTCATATCCTAATACTAGATCCCTCCCTTAGGGAATCAATACTACCAAGGAACCATTTTGGTGTAAACAAAAACATATTAACTGAGTTAGAGGTAATGCCTTCTCTCATGCCTTTCAGAATCATTTCCATTATCCACAAAAAAAAATATTCATATTCAATGATTAAATAACAAAAAATGTATCCTATATATACTAGTATGTTTTATTCATTGTTTACAATCTACACTTACACACACCTCTATTTAATGGGTAACAAACATATTGTCTTTGTCTAAAGGAAACTACATTGTAATGAAAAGACAATTGTTCAATTTTCCCCCACAAACTTTCATTGTGTCCAAATTAATGAAAACTATTTTTATTTATTATATATATTATAATTATATGGTCACTATGGATCTTAATTTTTTTATATAACACACCTTTATTCAATCCATGTTATGTAAATACGATTATTTCGTTTTAGAACTTTTGGATGACCGCCCCCTCAAAGAAAAAAAATCATTCCATATATACATGGAACGTATAAAAAATAGTTTTATTAAACCTAACTCACATTACTAAAATTAATATAATAGTTTTATTATGTTATCCATTTATATCAATTATTTTTTATTCTTTTAAGATGACAATTAAAATAATGTAACATTCATGCATACGTATGACATACCGTCTCCATGAATGATTCATTTCATTTTCAATCTCTAAATATTATATTTTATTATAAATACATATATAATGGATATATAAGATATTTGAATAATGAATAACATTCTCAAGACGATGGAATTTTGACCTTAAGATAAATTTACATAAAAACAAGTTTATTTTTGACCTAAATACCATATATCGACAAAACATCTGATATAAACATAAACAATTATATAATTTTAATAACATGCAAATAATTGATATAAAAGGAATAATAAACATGAAATTTTTTTTCCATCGGCTATAAATTATAATATGTTTATTATTATGGGAAATAACTAATTTACAAGACACGTCATAATCAAGGTATGGGAAATCCTAACTCAATCTCCATTCATTGAGTTAAATGTTGATGTCGTTGGTTTTTCATTTTCCATGAATATAGTTTAATGTACTCTGATTGTTATACACTTAATTTCAACATATATTGGGTGTATTTTTATTTTTCACTCTTATTTATTTCATTGATTTATCTTTAACATAATGATGTGTTATCTGTATGGTAAATCGTCTCAATCTTCTTTCATTAAGGCATGTTTTGATAATATACATCACCTTCTTTTATATAGTGTATAATAAACCCCTTTGAGTTTTAAATTCATTAAATGGTTTTCAAAAGGCATATTTCCTCTATGAAGAATTTTTCTAAATAAAAAATGGAATGATTTTAACATATGCATCAACAATGAATTCTATATTTTCATAACTTTAATATGATATTGGGATTATTCTATAAGAAATGATGTTTTTAAATGGAAATGAAATAAATTATTCCCTTTTTGGGTGTTTTGGTATTGAAAATGGTTTTTAATGTGGGCCTACTATTTAAATATCTTGAAATGATTTATAATGATTGTAAATTAAATGATCATAGTGAACTATTGATAGTTTAAATATTAAAGTGTTATGAATATATAATTGTACATGGACATTTGACACCAAGTTAAGAGTTAAATAAAATACAGGTCGTTATGTGATGACCCAAATAAGGCGGGTTCCATGATAAACCAAGGATGGGTGGTTAAATTATAACAACCAATGCATTGGGTATTGAATTCATCTATATGGCTATTATATTAAGTTATATGCATTGAAGTAAACAATATGGTTATTCATTTTCTATATAATTATGTCTAAAGTTAAAATAATAAATTATTTATTGATTACTATGGGTTTTAATAGAATTTTTTTATTATAGAAAGGCTGTGAAATGATATTATATTCAGAGATGGGTGATTAATACTTCTTAAAGGTGAAAATTATTACCTTACGATAAATTATTCATAGATTACATTTTTTCTCAGGGCTAGTAGTTTTCCTTCTTCATGTAACCCTTAATGTGCTTTTATGCTCATCCATGTTTTTCAAATTTTATTTAGAAGAAATAAAGAAGAATGTATTCAATGATGGGGTCAAGGAAACGTTAAGCACTTTAAATAGAAATGAACACATGTTATTTTTTAATTAATTTTTTGTATTACGAAAAAATGGATATAAAATATAAGTGTCTAATTTTAATATTTAAGTTGTTATTTATGATTTAGGACCACATTCTCTAAATATATATACGATAAAATATACTCGTAGTGAATTTAAGTCAAATTATTGACTTATCTCAAGATTATGTATTGATAAATTGGGGTTCCTTATTTTCTTGGTTAACCTCGAGATATTAACGATGCATTTTTTTAAAATTATAATTTTGGTCCCAAACCATCAGTGAATTTACAAATTCATTCCATATATATCTAATGTTTTATATAATTCATTAATCAAAATTCATTATGAACAAATAACCATATTGAGCAAAGAAAACTGATTTTTCACAATTTTCCATATTAAATAACATAAAATTAATAATAAACCTCTATATGTAAAAATATTAAATGGTATAAAAAATAATAATATCCATTATAAAATTAATATCGGGTTTAAGGGTGGAGAAATGTAAGATATTCATATAAAAGATATTTTTTTTAGAGGAAGGGTAATGACCATAGAAAATGAATCATGAATTTGAATGTAAATACATTAAATGGAAAAAATGATCATATACCATCCATAAAACAAATATGGATGTAATAAATTTACCATATTCCTATTTTATTTTATGAAAAAAATGGTTGTTGTCATTGTTGAATTGAATTTCACTCAAATATTTTGAAATACATTCTTCAAGAAAATAAAATATTAATATTTTATTTTTTTTGAAAATAAATGTTAACAAAATATTTACATAATCTATTTCTTATAAAATATCCATTGATTATAATAAATGATTTTTTAAAACATTCTACTATAATTATGGTAAGAAATTATCAACATTCCATGTATGTTAAAATAAATTTTTCACATATTTAATAAAATCCAAGAAGTACCTCATTTAGAAAATATCAGGGTGATTATTTTTAGAAAATATTTTATAAAGAAAATTAGGGGAATGTTTCATTTTAATAATCAGTTAATATTAATTAAAATTTTGAAAAAAAATTAGAAAACAATTTTTGCAACAAAAATAAATATTCAACCGAACAGTGAAATAAAGTCAAATTTTTATAAAAAACATTTCTCTATCATATTAAGATAAAAATATTTTAAAATTGATAATATTACTAGAAAAACACATGAATAAACTATGGATAATAAAATTACATTTTCTTATTATATAGTGATCAATTAATTTCATTCCACTAGACTCCAATAATAAACCACCTCGAATAGAATGAGATTGTGAAATAAAGCCTACTAGTGGTAATAACATTGAAGTAATAATTAATAAATGATTAGATTTTATGTATCATATTTAGATCCAAAAAAATTTATATAAATAATAATATATTTAAATTTCATTACATAAGATATCATATAATATGATAGAGAAAAAATATGTAAAATATCCAAATTAAAAAAAATGTAGTAAAAAAATTATTTACAACTAAGTCAGATCCCCAATGATGAAATAATTTAAATATAAAGATAAAAATCAATAAGTGTTTAATTAATCACGATAGTCTGTGAAAAGGCGTATTATATACAGCTTATAAAATAAATTTGGTTCATAATATTTCTCTATTCCTTAATATAATTAAATTTAGTTGATGTCACATACCTAGCACTTCAGTTTAGGTGACTATTGTTAAGCTTCGTACATAGTAACTTTAAAAACATCGTAACCCTATTATTATTTATATAATCATATATGATATCTTGTTTACATATTATAATTCATTCAATATCATTCATTTAATATTTATATTTTATCTGAAGATAAAAGACTAGTTTATCATTCATGTTTTTTCATCAAAATTTTGGATCATGAACAAAAGACATAATTTCAAAATCTGAAATGGATACAAAATTATGAATCATATTTTTTTCATTAGATATATCATTAAAAACATTCTTTAAATGTGGACATATATAATCAATCACATCGCAATGTGGACATGTTAAGTTGTATGTACGCACCAGGAAAAATATCCTTTTATAATGGATTAAAGGGTAAGTTAGTGGGTCATATAATAATTTTTAAGAATAAATATAAATGAATAAATATATATATTATTCATTAAAGTTATAAATTGTTTCCTTTCATATAAAGAAACAGTTATAATGAATCATAGTGCTTCTGGAGGTAGTAGTCTGATGTACACTTGAGCGACATTATCATATCTCCTACTGAACAGAATGTAAAAAGAGGTATATTTGATAAGGTATTTCTTGAAATATACTATTGATAAAATTATTATATATCTATACATTATACCCATCATCATTCTAATCCATGATATGAATTGATTGAGAATTTTTCACATCGGTTCGTGAGGATGTAGTTCGTTATACACACGATTGATGTTCTCATTTCCCATTTCAGGGGACAAATGATAAATATATTTCATGAACTAAAATACAATTAATTATAAGTTATATACTAGTTTTCTTATAATATAATAGATTAAAAGAATTTAATTAGTTATTATAATAATTAAAAAGAAAACAAAAAGTCAAAAAAGGTATCTCTTATTTGGGAAAAATCATTTGGTTTAACCAAAACAATTCTAAGAGAAGATTTATATTGTAAACAATGAATGTAGGTTGTTTTTAGGAAAATAAAGAAGTGATATTTTTAGGGATTGGAAGGTCATATTATATTTAGTTATGTTTAGAAGATATAGAAGTGGGAGGGCATTTATATGTCGGGGAGAAGGACACACTTATCATTTTTAAAAATAATCAATCATACACACATTTTTCTCAATCGAAAAGTATTAAAAACCATTACTCGATAATACATTAGATAAATTAAAAACATGACCTTATAATAAATATTGGACATTTTTTAGGTCATTTAAACCCATATATTTTTATTTTACAATTTTTTAAACAAATATTGACAGTTAATTTGGTAATTAATTTATCTTATTTTCACTGTTAATTATAAAAAAAAATTATGTTGACATATTATAAATGATAAATTACTCTAATTTAAAATATAGAATAAATTTTTCAACATTTAATTCATAGAGTTTGTTAATTTAATTTTTAAATTAAACCACATACCTAATGAAAAAGAAGTATTCCAAAGAGAAATCTTCATAATAATATATTGTTAAAATAGTAAAATTCAAAAAGGAAATTATTAAAATTAACTATATTTTGTTAAAAAATATATAATACAAATAATTATAAATTGACACCAATTATAAAAACTAATTCATAATTTTTATTAATTTAGATAAATATTTCATTTTAAATATAAAATACTATTTCTCATTATTCATATTTAATTAATCATTCAAAAATTTATAAAACAACCCCAAATTAGTTAGACATGTAGATTTCAAAATTAACGTTTATATTTATAAAAAATTTCCTTAAAATGGTAAAAATTAATTTAAATTTTTTTAAACACTACCTCATCTTTAATTTAAATAAATATAGTATTTTAGAGACAAAGAATTTCACATTCACATGGTTGTAATAATATTTTTAATTAACAGATAACCAAGGTAATTTTCATTAAAATAAGTAATAATTTGATTTTAGTTAGTACTATTAATAACAACCAATTTAAGGGCTAGTTTGTAACGATGTAATATATTATGATTCATTTAGGCTATGGGTAGTGTGTTCCATAAGCTATAAAAGATTTTCAATTTATTTAAAAGTATATATAATATGAAGTATTGTGGTGTAAGATTGCCTTTCAAAATTGGGGTTCCATTTCCTTTATTATTTCATACATGATATTACACTTTTAATATCTTTAGGTGCTACATTATATCCATTTAAAAAAATTGGGCTCTCATAATTTAATCATTATCCCAGTAACCAAGGGTTTGTCATTTGAAAATATGTTTCATGAAATCTCAAATCATGACAAGGGATTATAAAACATAATGTTTATAAGAGATAATTGTATGTATGATTAGAATCTATAATAATAACCTTACATGGTGTTTAAATAAGATATAATTAGGTTTATTTGATGATATTGAAATAGAAAAAAAGAATAAAAAATTATATAGAGTGATTGAGTTCTCTAACCATGAAAACATAAATCTATGATGAATTAATGGTCCATTTTACACATTATATCTGATATTAATAGGATAAAATTATTATTTCAATATATTTTTCTTATACATGAGTGACTAATTTACCATCTATGCAAAAAAAATGATTATATACACATGCACGAAAATGATAATTGAATCCTTTGAAATTTTTCTACACATTGATTTTCTATACGACTCCTCTTTTTTTCCAAATCAAATAATATTAATTGAAAATTAATTCATTAACATAATTTGGTATACAAGCCCTACATGTTATCAACATTATTAAAATATTTTCTAAAAATGTAAAAGTTGTGTTAGTAAAATAACTTTCCACTAAAACCCGTACCAATACTAAGGGTTTTTACATTAACTTTTTTCAAAAAATATGTTCTTAATGATGTTATATTACAACTACACAAATTTTCAAAATTGGTGTTTATGAATTTTATCTTCTATTCAAACGTATGTTATAAAAAAATAATAGTGTCTACAAATAATATGGTAATGAACATATATATACTTCTAATGTTTAACAAAATCCATAGATGTATCGAAATTCATAAAAGAAATACAATTAGTAAAAATACTTACAGTTTAATTTTTGAATTCTAAAAAAATACCTTACACATTATAATTGACCATAAGTCCTTATATGGTCTTGGGGATATACATTAAAAAATGGAATTGATTTGGATATTTTGAAATACACTTCCCCAATTATACGGTTATTAGTAAATACATTACTACATTGTAATAAGATAAAAGCGATTCAATCCCTAATGACCGAATAGTTATTTGTATTAGTAAATTAGATAGATATGTGATTTCTATAACACATTTGAAAACCCAAACTAAATCCTTATTATTTATTTTAAGAATATCATTTTTCCCCATAACATATATTCTAATATCATTCTTAGTCCATTTCTAGGATTAAATGGAGAATGAAACAAAATATGGGTGATATGAAATTCTATGTAATTGTTATGTACAGTTTAATATGTCATGAATCAATAAACATAACCCTAAAATGGTAAAAAACATAACACACATTATATTTATATAATATTACATGAATAGCCAATTTGGATAGGTAAATAACATAATACAAATACAATTTTATTAAAAATATAACTATCGTAACTTGATATGTCATAATCAATATGGGACAGTACATAACTAGAAAAACATTTTGTCTAATAAATAAATGAAGACTAAAATTCATCAATAGATAATATAATTTTGAATATATTATAGGTAATAATAATTGAATTATTTATGATAGAATTTCATATTTATTAGAGGTTATGTTCTCATGCATCATGATACCTATACTATCAAGACCATTCGCAAGATAGTTTAAAACTAATAGGTAAATACCCATCAGATTTGGCCAAATTATTCCTCTTTAAATAATGGTAATATAACATGAATATGATTATATTTTTTGTGTATTGAATATATAATTAACTTTATTTACAAATTAGTTAAATAATATTTAATTTAAACACCATATGAAATGATGGCATATGGTTTTGGAAATAACCATTTACATGTTACAAGAAATATGGATATTTAATTTAATGTCTACTGATCACAAGAAATGGAATATTTCAATGAATTTTCAATGATAATAAAAATTAATCAATAAAAAAAATGTAAACATAGTACATTTTGAAAATATTCCAAAATTATCCATATAAGGATTAAGAATGGTATTAATAAAAACTATTTATATTAGATTTTATATAAAATAATTATTTTTTTCTCATTGATTAATTTAAATTCCATAATAATATTTTAAAAATTAAATTTTGAAAGTATTATACTAATTTGGAAAAAATCATTTTAAAACTAATTTTTTTTAAAATAAATTATGGAATTGAAATTAATATTGGATACTTGTTAAATAAGATTTAAAATAATTAGTTTTCATGAAATATTTAAATTATAAACAACACCGATAATGTAAAAAATATTCCTTTAATATTTTATTAAATGAAAAACAACATTATTCTTGAAATATACATAAAAATCCATCAAATAGATTTTTAAAATTCATAATGGGTAGAATATTTTTCAAAATTATTTTTTGAAAGATTAAAAATAGATTTGTAATCATTTATAGAAAATATGATTTGGAAAGAAAATTTATTTCCTACAAAAACGATAATTTAATTTTGGATTTTAATAAAAAAATCAAAAAACATTTACTAAGAAATAGTATAAAATGATTCTTTTGAAAAAATATTTCATTACATTTTAATAAAATGAAATCATTTTATTATCCAATTATCTCATAATTTACGTCAATATAAATAAAAGCATTAAAATCCTGATTAAAATTGGATTGTGAAATAAACCATCACAATGATCCTAAAATTAATGTCTGAATTGAAAATTTATTCAATAATGTGTAAAAACTCATATCCATATGAAAACGTGTAAAAAAATAAAAATACTTTAATAGATAATCATGTAATATAAAAAAATAATATTGAGGTCGTATAACCAAATGGAATGAAATTATGTTATGTAAATCTTTACCCATAAAAATGTTTAAGTCAAATTTCCAAGGATGAAATATTTATAATTGAGACATAAAAATTTATATGTAGTTTTAGAGTCAGGATATTACATGTAATATGGTAAATATATTATCCATATAAATTATTTAGGTTCATAACATCACCATATGTATCAAATGTGTGAAATTGACATGATTCCCATTATCACACAGTTCATGTTTGTTGAATGTTCATTAAAATCATTTATATTTGTTTTAATCTTGTTATTAATATATATCATAATCGTATTCATATTTATAATATTATATATGATAATCTTATGACATATTATTACCCATTTCTTTTTAATAATTAATTATTTTTATTGTTTCGAGTATTAATTATCTTATATTCTCATGCGTGTTTTGTAATGAAATATAAGATTCATGGGTGTTGGATATAAATCTATCATCCAATGAATTATATTAATTTTATAACAATGTTATTGACACATCATAAAAAATTTTAAAGTCATTATTGGATTTTCTTACATAGAAATGGAATCATGTCACTTTGTGGAGACAATAGGTCATTCATGTGCATGGGTGATGATATCATTGGATTAACGAGTAAAGGGATAACAAAGTGGGTGATATATTAATTTTTTCAACCATGATATTTATTTCACTTTAATACTCAATCTATTAAATAATACTACAGTTAATACATCTTGAATGATCGAGAATTATATTGCCTTGGGGAATTATGTACATTATAGAACAGATATAAAACATGGAATAAAACATCAATATTCAGAACAAATTTAACATGCTCAAAATGATCATTTAATTATAAAACTTAGTGGGATAACCTATTAATATACATAATTATGGGGTGACCTATAAATACTAGTAAATGAATAAACATGGAATTAGTGACACATTTTAGACAATAGTTTTAGAAATGTGGAATAAAAGAAAATTCAATAATAAGGCATGATATAATATGATAATCAAAACATGGGAAATGTTGAAACAACATAAAACATTGAATAATAAGTAAAATCAAGGAAAAACCACCAATAAATCATGGGCGGAAACTATCCCCTAATTGGGACAAATTTAATCTATGTCCCAACAAGACGTATCGTGATACTAAACATTACCCAATGAATTTTATCTCTATGTTGGCACCCAAATAATATTAATTTCATTCTATTTATTATATATCCCACATAAATCATACAACACAAATTCATTCATCATAAAAATTTATTCCATGATCCAATAGGGTGTAATACCTTTATTCACATCCCAATTAATTATTTAAATTTTCATAATGTTGAATACCATTGATAAAAATAGTTATGGTATTTACTTCATAATTCATATGGCAGGGAAAATAATGGAGAAATTTCGACATCATAATAGAGTTACATAAAAATTCAAAAAAATAGATAATGATGGTGAAAGGATTATATTATAATATTTAAAAAATGGTACATGATAGGTACATGTAAATACATATACCCTCTGATGAAATTGAAAATATGTTATATAGGTTTATAAAAAATGAATCAAGATGAGAATGTGAGGATCACTTATAGAATTTCAGCATAACAATGACTTAGGATAGGGTCCAAATGATGATATAAAATTGAACCCTCATTAAAATATTATCTATTGTATTGTAATTAATTGATTATGTATGAATAAAAATTTATCCAATTGAAATTAAATGAACTAATTTCAAATAATGTGCATTAATTTGACAGGAAGAGAGGATGGTCCATTACATTGGTGTGTGACATAAAAATATAGGTATGGGATTATTGATATCTTGGGGAACCATTTTTGGACTCTAGGGAGTTTAGGTAAGAGTATGGTTGTGATAAAAATTTCTTGAGTGAAGTGAGATTGAATATATTTGGTGGGTAATATTGAGAAATAAGGGTATTTCAATATTTTTAAGGTTTTGGACTCTACAAAAAATCATGCAAAACAAAAACATGCACATTTATTTTTACCATCATTTCAACCAAATGGTATTGGGAATTTATATTTTATAATCCAAGGAGGGAATTTATTAAAATAATTTCTTTTATTATATGGAGGTGAGTCACACTCGTAAGGAAATGATTTTAAAAACAAAAAATATAATATATGTTTTAGAGGATTCATAATGTATTTTATAATTAATCAAATGAAATTAAAATCATATTAATTTAAAGGTTTAAATTTTATTTGGTTTCATATCCCATTTATAGTAATTATTAATGAAATTTTTGGGAATTATGAAGTCCTAAAATAGTGACTATATTTATACGATAATTAATTTATATATGAAAATTTTACTATCTTAAAAATAATGAAATAATAAACATTAGATAACTTCAATTTTATTATTCCAAAAATAATATTCATTGTATATAAATAATGTTCTACTTATTTTCATTTTCCATTTTAATATAAAATCGACATTTATTAAGAAGGGATGTGTTGTTTTGATAATAATATTTCTTGAATCATTATGAAAGATACTTTTGAATTCATAAAAATTACATGATAATTTAAATTTGACATTTTTTTAAATAATATTGAAATATTAGTTAATAAAAATATTAATTCCTAAATTAATTAACTTAATTATGATATTACCAAACATATAATTCGCGCTTGTTTGTGTTAGTATATAAAATCATTTACTAAGTGACAATAATATATATAGTATTCTATAAAAAATAATGTTCATATTCACATTAATAGGGTATTTATAAATATACCATAAATACACTAGAAAACGTTAAATGAGTATGGATCAAGATGATTGGACATTAATGGGATGGTTTGAGGAACGTAGTTTTTGTCGTGATCTCGATGATCTTGAAATTCTCCCATAAATGGTTTCGTTAATTATTAATTTGTGTGATATAAACACGGGTTTAGTCAAGGTAATAGCCCAAAAATTTATTTATCATTGTATCTTAGATAAATGGGCTTCATATGGTACAATCCTACTCGTTGACGCCCTATCATTCTTCTACTAGGTCAATTGGATTTTTAAAACCCCTATATTTAAATGAATCATGTGATCACTGTTCAATAACGATATTATCATGTGTAATGATACTTAATAGTATTTTAAATAACAACGGATATAAAAAACAAAATAAGTGAATGAGTTTTCTATAACCATGTTTAATTATGAATCATTTAAAAAATTCAGAAAGAGGTATTTTATATATAATAGTTCTGGTCGTTATAATAACCCCTTAAGAAAGTTTTCTGTCAATGTTTTCTGTCAAAGTTTTCATTTCCAATAATAAAAATTATGATGGAAACTATACTTCATTACCTCTTCTCATTCCAACATTTCCTCTTCAAACATTTTCTTCACAACAACACTTTGAAAAAGTTAATTTTCTTATTTTATTGAATTTTCTTCTGATATCTATAATCTTCATCAGTTGATCATCATTGTAAAGGAATTTCTATAACATTACCACCACTGTATTGAGTAAACAATATGGGTCTAGTATGTACATCCTCAATATAGATACATGGAATACATCATGAACATTAGATAGGTTAGGTTCGAGTAATAGTCTATAGGCCTCTTCTCCAATGTGATCAAGGATCTAAAAGGGGTTGATGTATTTTGGACTAATATGTCCCTTCGTCCCAAATCTAACTAATTTTTTCTATTGACATAAGGGGGTAATACCATGTATCTGGCCTATAATTATATGAATTTTTCATGATTGGTAGCATATCTCTTCTGGAAGCTCAGAGATTAATTGATGTGTTGTTGAGAGGTCTTATACCATTCCACCATTTCCACAACAATTTAATGACTATTTCCCGAAATCATCCAATCAAAAATACACTTTTCACCCCTTTTTATAAATTGATTCATAGTAATATATTTGGATGATCGATTAGAATAAAAAACTATGATAACAAAACAATATGAAGTTCAGGGTCCCATCCTCCTTTTAGGTTGATGGAATATGCTCGCTAAATTTTTTTCAATGTATAAATAGTCTTCTCAGATTTGGCCATCAGTTTATGGGTTATAGGCCATAGTGAAGTTCAGATCATTATATAGACAATTTTGGCGACTCTCCCTTAACATTGAAGAGAATCTAAAATCATGATCGGATATAATCAATTTTGATACCCAATGCACCCTTACTACATCTCTAATGTATATTCATGTAAGTTAATCCAATAATAAGTTATCTCAAATTTTGATAATTTGAGATGTATTTCTATGATGATCCAAAAAATATAGAATTGTATACTATGGATGACTTTGCATGTCTGGGGAAAATGTACATGGTGATGATTTTCCATTTTCTTATTGGTATGGATAATAATTGCACCATCCCCATTGAGTTTTTCCTTTTAGCCATATCATTGTGGCATACCAAGAACATTGTTGTATATTCAGATATCTCCTTCTTAATATTGACCCACCAATAGTGATCATGGGTAAATTGATACATCATTGTGATTTCTAGGTGTATTGAGAATGCTAGATATTTGAATCATCCAAATGTTAGACCATTAACTCAATATTTAATGGAAAACATAATAATGCCCCAAATATCACAATTATTTCTTTAGATATTTTTAAATAATTAGATTTCCATTTTCTCATGGCCTCCCCATTCTTCTAAATGAAAACATAAAATCTACACAAATAAATTATTTTCTTTATGATAGATGGTTGAGAAATCATTTTAGAAATTATTTATGATGTTATACCCTTAATTATTCCCATGCCATCTTGTGCAGGTTTAAGAATATTGGATACTTCTTAATTTTAATCATTGAAAAAGATGAATGTTCATTTATATATATATCATTTGAGACAATATTTTATTTAATAGGATGCTATTGGATTTATCATTCATAATCATTGATGTGATATAACTATCCTTAGTGATTCATATTAAGCTATTTCTATGTGAATATATATTTGAGGGGTTTTTTATTAGTATATATGTCACACTTCTACCCATTGAGATAATTCCCCATGATTTTAAACACAATGATCAGAACTACCTACTCCATATCTTGAGTGGGATATTTTTTATCATGAATTTCAAAATTACATGATCTGTATGGTATTAATTTATCATTTTTCATTAGTACACAACATAATCCACACTTTGAATCATCGCTAAATACTATGAGGATTTCTCCCCTATTGGTAGTGTGAGAAAATTCATAGTGATGAGTCTCTTTTTTAACTCCCTGAATCTCTCATCACAGTAATTACTCCTGGAAAAATTGACACTCTTTTGAGTTATCATTTTTAGAATTTTTGACAATCAAGTCAAATTTCTCACAAATCAGTGATAATTCCAAAATTACCCATTCAAATAATAGATATTTTTCCTTGATATTGGCCCCGACCATACCTTAATTTATTATGTCCAAGAAGGATCAACATATAGCCTATTTCTTGTGATTATATTCCCCAATAATGAGAATTATTTTTACCCAAACTCGAATTTTTGGTACCTGGAATAATGAATCTTATTTAATAGGGTCTTTATAATAGTTCTTAGATGCTCTTAATAAACCTACATGACTTTTTAGTATACTATAATATCATTTATAAAGAATGAAACTACTTTTTTGAGTTATTATCTAAAGAATATATTCATCATGTCCAAAAATATTTTTGAGAATTAGTGATTCTGAATGGCATCACTATGAACTCAAAGTGCGCGTACCTTGTAAAAAGTTGATCTTCGTGATATATTCCTTATTCACCCATACATGATAATATCCCATCCCAGGATCCCCCATGGATAAATTTTTTGCTCCACATATCTGAACAAACAAGTCAAAATCCAAATGCATTGGATAAATTTTCATTATCTTGATCTTGTTGAGATCCAAATAATTAAAGAAAAGGTTGATTGACTGATCCTTCTTCATGATAAAGAGTACTAGTACACCACATGGTAAAGAACTTAGTTGGATAAACCCATTATCAGGATTCTCGTGTAGTTGTTACGTTAGCTCCACATGTTCCATAATATTCATTATCTTTAGAATCTTGGATATTATAAAAAACCCAGGTATAAGATCAGATGAAAATTTAAGTTCTCAACTAGGTGGATTAATAAAAAATTCCTTGAAATATAATAAAATTTATTACCTTAAAAATCATTAATTTGAGGATGGTTCATTCATTTGACTCAATCATTTGATTTGGATATACTTACTTGTATAGATTTAATATCCATTCTTGATAATATGGTGATAAAAATATTGATCCTTCACCTTGTACATTTATAGAATTAGTGGTCAATTCATAATATGTGGAGTTATTTCTATATACTAGAAATTTATGATGGCTCTATATAGGGATTGTAAATCCAATACCATAAATGAATCAGATTCCTCTGATGGATGTATGACCAGGTTAGTCAAGAAGTTCATCCCAATGACATTGAAAATGGAGGATTTATATACATGGGTTTCAATAATTTCCCTAGTTTCATTTTCACTGATAGATCTACATTCATTAATTATGGTGGTGTTTAGAAATTTCTACTATAAATTCTTTATATGTTGGAGTTATTAAAACCATTATAAAAAATTACATTAACTATTATTGAATGAATAAATAATGAATCTATAACCACTTCAGTTTTGGGATACACCTCAGTGGTTGTGATGAAAAAATATCTCTCTATATTCCTTGGAGGTTTTTGATGATATTAGGAAACCCTCTTTAAATAGAATTAGTTTGTATTGGGTAATGTTTCCATAATGTTGAAGAAATGGATAATGATATAAGGGTGGAGTATATAATTACCTTACCCTATCTCATTAGTACATTTATCCTTTCAAAAATTTCATCCTTTGTGTACTTTCATCTCACCCCAAAATCATTTATTAATTCCCTGACGATTTTTGGGGTGCATCATCATACAGTGTTGAAATGTAAGATATTTAAATTTCATGACACCAATGTATTTTTCCAATGGACTGACAGAATAAAATTCAACATTACACTTCATATCCTTTTTATAACCTATAGATTCACCGATCTCAATTTCAAATTGGATGGAACATCATAAAATTTCATTAGAGCTTTGAATGTCCCAAATCACTAGTGAAGTTAATATACTAGGTTTTATCAAACCAAATAAGCCATTACACATTAATTTAGGTTAATTAATAAGAAAGAGGTATATCTTTCAAGTATTTTTATGTTTTACTCATATACTATGATATATTTGTTATCTTTTTTTCTTCTGGGCAAGGAAATCCCATTCCATTTTAGGATGGAGAGTACGAGGTAACTCTTTATCAATTTTTTTTTTAAAATTCCTTATACTCCATTGATTCAATATCTTCCTCTAGATTTGTATTCTTGGTCATGAACCAACACTGATCATATTGTTCCTCCATATGATAAACAAGCATTAGAACCCTCTATTTCTCAAATCATTGAATGATGGTGATGATATTATCAATAGAGTTGATCCATTTTTTTTAAATTATGTGATAAAATGATCCATTAAATGTATGAGGCCTTGTTCGCTTGGAGATCTTGTTTATGGAATGTTTTATATTATGGGATTTTGGAAACTCCACTTGATATAGGTTTTAATTCAAAACCAATTTCATATGAGATAGTATCATCAAAATTTTTTTAATTCCTTCTCCGATCAGGTTGGGCATACTTTTGGGGCACTCATCGTGTATCAGGTCAAATCGATGTTTTCCCAAATTTCTCATATCTTATTACATTGAATATAATAATGTAAAAATAGGGAATATTATATTAAAAATATTACAAAAAAAAGGGTAATCAAATGAAATTAAATGGATAAATTATAAATTTTATTCATTTCTAATGCTTTGGAATTTCTAAGCTTCAATCTATGTTATCCATAATCCTTTTCCAAAAATATATTCTTATTGGTATTTATTATTCCATTAATAATTTTTCATAATGATATCAAGAATTTACCAAAGTATATACCATTGGAATGTCATTGCAACTACAAAGTAATTCCTACTAATGTGTAGCATGTTACGCCACTTATGACCTGGGACACCTTGATGGAGCTGTTACCCCTTGGTTCATTTCTCTAGAACCACACCCCCTATATAATAAAAAAAGTGGTGTATTTTAATGATAAACTATTACATCTCTACATTATAAAATTTATGGATGTTTTCTTATAATTATTATTATCCTTATGAAATATCTTATTTGATTATAATCCTAATCCTGAATATAACTATACATTTCCTAAGATAATAACTATGAAAACCTTCTCTTTATTTCAGATTAATACTTTATTTAACATATAATAATAAACATAATATGACCTCGATGATCAATAATTTTATTTTCTTTTTTAATTAGTTACATTTCATAACATTATAATATATGGAATAAAACACCTTTATTGAAAACATCTATAGGATTCTCAAAATACACAGTCAAACATTAAATTATGTGGTATAACATGGGGAAAACATAAAAAATGTGTGATATTAAAATCATGTTCGGAGAATAAATGAATAATATGTGATATAGGTTATATCATTTTTATAAAAATGAGGAATTAATGAAACATGAATAATAAGGCATGATATAACTTGATAATCATAATATAGGTAATATGGATGCAACATAAGGCACAGAATCATATTAATATATCCAGGGTAAAACATCCATGTAATAATGACAGAAAATTTCCCATAAATAAATTAGGTTCACTATTTATCCCAACAAGATGTATCATGATACTAAACATTACCTAATGCATAAGAGTGATGTCTGGTTTCACCCATCATATTCATTTCATTCTCATGAATATGTTTTCCACATTAATTATACAACATGGATTTTTTACATAATCATAATTTAATCCACAATTGTTGAAAATTAAAAAAATATATGTAGGTCAAAAATAAATTATTATATTCATATAAAGGTTAATATTCTTGATAGAAAAAATGATAATTGTATTCATTAAATAATTTGTTTGGTATAGAAAATCGCAGTGAAAATTTTGTTGCATAACACCTGACATAAAATTTAATAAATAATTTTGATGAGATCGAAATGATACTACTATCATATAGAAATAATATAGTTATAAATAGGGACATGTAAATACATTTACCATCTGTAGGAAATGGTATAAGTTTTCATTTGTTCATATATAAAATTGAATTAAAAAAGAAAAGGATGGAATCCATTAGAAAATATTACAAAAGTAATTTCTTGGATACGAGTCTAACTAAGGGAGGATAAATGACACCCCATTCAAATAATATCAATTTTATAATAATTAAATTATTATAATATAATGAAAATCATATCAATTGAAATTAAAAAAATTCAAATAAGGTTCTTGAATTTAAAATGAGGAGAGGAATGTCTCTTACTTGACTGTGTGACTTTAAAAGGTTTGGAATGTATTATTAAGAGCTTGCGGCCACCTTGGGATGACAACATGGAGTTTTGGGAAGCTTTTGGTCAATATCCATGGATTTTTAGTGATAATAAAAGTTATATTGTTTGGGTTTATATTAGAATTGAGTGGGATTCATTATTATTTTGGATTTGGACTTTATATAAAAAATCACAACCCGTTGGATTTGTTTTCTAGTGGATTATATAATATGAGAGTGGTTTTTATTATTTTATAAGGATAAAGTAAGAACTAATTAAAGTATTTACCTTTCTTATTTGGAGGTTAGTTATACTCATAGTGAAATGATTTTCGAGCCTCAAAAAATATTTTATCTTTTTGGAGGATTTACAATGGCCTTAAAAAACAAATGAAACGCACGAAATATAAAATAATTTTTGAGGGGAAACATTTTTTTGGTCATGAATCCAATTTATAGTAATTATTACATATCTTTTAGGGCATTATTATTTCATAAAAGGAAATGTATATTAATAATATATTAAAACATTTCCTGACAATTTGATTATATGATAAAATTATGGAAAATAATCAGGGAAGAATTTTGAAATTGTAGTTCAATCGGTAATATTCATTCTTTCTAAATAATTATCTTAATATTTGAATATCCTATTTTAATAAAAAAATCAGCTTTAAATAATAAATATATGGGTTTTTATAATAATACCTTTTCAACCCTTATCAAAAATACAATTGAATTATTAAAAATTATATGATCATTTATATTTAATAATTTTTCTTAATATTACTATAATATTATTTACCTCAAAAAAATTAAATACATAATTAATTAAGTGAATTAAAATTTTAAACAAGATTATAATTTTTTCATTTTTATAGAAACATAAAAAATCATTACCAATGTAACAATAATATGTTAATTATTCTGTATAAAATACATTAAATTTTCATATTTATGGTTTATTGATACATAAGTGATTAATAGACTAGAAAATAACATATGAGTAAGGTGTGTGATAGTGGGACTTTCATGGGATGGTTTTAATAACATGTTATGGGTCGTTAACTTGATTAGCATTAACTTCTACTGTAAGAAATTTTTTTCATGCTTATGTTATTGGATTTAAAATTGTTATTGGTGATGAGAAAATCCTTTAAATGCAATGTACCTAGGAATATCAGATAAATGGGCTTTATAGGGAATGATCCCACTGGTAGAGGTAATCACATCATTTATATATATCAACTAGATTTGTTAAAATAATATATTTATACTAACCATGTGGTAACAATATAATAACATTATAATCAATGGTAATGATAAATTACCATATTATAAATCCAATAAGATATAATAAAATAAAATAAGTGCATGTTTTTTCTATAACCATATTTCATGATGAGCCATTTAACTAAATGAAAAAGAAGAATTTTATTTATTATAGTTCGATTCATTAAATTAATATTACATAATAAATTTAATTTCATATATATAAAGTATCATCATAAACTTTATCATTATTAATTTCCTCATGAAGCTATTTAAAAAATGAATCAAATCGCTTTGTGAGGTGGTAGTCTTCCAATAAGAAGAGAAAATTATTATATTTTAAATAGAATGGAATGTAAGAAGGTATATGCAATATTAAAATTTCATGTTTATCATAATAACTTAATTACCATAATAATGTGTTAAATACTTCATAATATACATTCTTAAAAGGTTTTTATGGTGAATGAATTAAATCTACTTTATAGGAAGTAGTCATATTTTCACATGATTGTCGATTTCATTTCCCATTTAATATAATAGGGGACTGATAAAGGTTATTAAATTTTTTTTAAATATAAATATATGGGAGATACTGAGGTTTTCCTATAATCATAATTAAATATGATTTGATGTTATTGAAATAAAGAATAAAATACAATTGCACGATTATGAATTATACCTCTGCTTAAGGTAATTTATTTTATATTGCACTAAAAAGCATTATAGGATGTATTTATGATCAAAAAAGTCTGTAAGAATTTTGTATAAGAGTAATGAAGTTATTTTTTCTATTATCAAAAAAATATTAATTGTAAGTGTGAAGAGATGAGGATTGGGGTAGAGCTTTTATAAGTGGGGGAGAGAACAGACCTGTAATGTTTGAAAATAATCATTTAAAACCTAGTTTTTTCCTTTAATAAAATAAATAATGAGTCATTACAAAACATAGATGTTATATAGTGAAAATATGACCATATAATGAGGGTTTAAAAATATTTAGGTCATTTTGACCATTATATTTTTTGTTTGAACCTTGAAAAATCTATAATTACTTTCAATATATTAATTTTCTATATCATTTTTATTAATAATTACAAAAAAACTCAGAACAACGTATTAGATAATATAAATAATTTTTTTTCAGATATATAACGTATTTTTTCAAATTAAATTCATATAAAAGGTAGAATGTAATAAAAAGTTGTACCTGAAAGTGCGGGGGAAAAGCAAATTTTCATGAGAAAATTCTCATAATAATAAAATCGTTTAATATCCAATGTCTATAAAATATTGATATAAATTAATTAAATAAACACCCATTAAAATAATTTAATTAATTTTAAGGTAAAATGAATTTAAATATTATTTTACCTTTGATAATTATTTTAATAAAAATGATGTTTTCTATAAAATTGTCTATTTATTAGTCTTCATAAAAAAGTGAAACACCTCAAAAAAATCCCAAAAATTAACCATAATATAATTTTGGTATTCTATATCAAAATTTGATTTAATATTAAAAAATATTTATTTTTTTGAACTTTTTAGTAATTAATTATAAATTATGTTCGCAAAGCATAACTAAATAGTATTTTATAAAAAATATTTATTTAGAAAAAATAGTCTCTATCTTTTAAATAATTTTGGTTTTAATTTTTTCAATTTATAATTTAAACATTCACAATTTAGCTATTACTTCTCATACATTATTATTAAACATCTATGATATAATAGTATACTATATTTTGATCCTTTTAGTATATCGATAGAGTGTTCTGCAAGATATTGAGTAGACTAATACAAAAAAAATATCGTTGGGTTTTTTATATATTTGTTGTCTATTCCTTATGATATTGAATAAAATTTTCAATTAATATTTTTTTTATCACATTATCCCCATAAAAAAACATTTCCTCACAATTTAATCTTCTACTTAGAAATATACAGATTCACATTTGAAATTAAATTTTGTTAAAACCCACATTGTATAAAAATTTAATAAAATATATTCTTTATAATAAAAAAATGGATGTAAAAAGGTCGTAGGGAATAACACATAACTAGATTTATATATAGGATACTTAAAATTTGTTGAATTGGAAGACATGGACTTGGTAGAAAAGTGTAAAAAAATTTAGTTGTTGATTTGGATCATTGATTATAAAACCATAAGTATATTATTTTTTAAAGGACCATTTGATTCATCATATATGAATTTAGTAGGATAATTTTTTTGTTTCATGATCCTATTACAAATATATTGGTTTTATACTTCTATCTATGAATAAAACATAATATACTTGATACATTTCAACTTTATAATCATAATTTCATCATTTGGTTTTTCATTGAAAAATAACAAATTAATCCATTAATCCATGAAATTAATATCTGAATATGATTTTTTCGTTATGTACTATATTTTAGTGGATCATTCAACCCATAAAATAAAAAAAACCTACTATATTTTCTAAAACTGGTATTTCTAAGACAATGTAAGGTAATACTGAAAATTATTTAATATTCACATTATTATCATAAGACAACGTTCAACAAAAATATACATAAAAAACAATACAAAAAATAATAAATATTAAAATATTTAATAGTATTCTTTGTTTTATAACATTTTTTATATATTAGAGTATCATATACATCATCGAAATGAAACATTTACTCAAATTAACTTAATATTTATCTTAGATAATGTATTATAAATATTTATGTCATATTAATGATGAAATTTATTTCGACAGTGGTATGTTCAAAGTCTTTATATCTCATAGGTTTTATGATAAAACACCTTAAACATGTGTAATTTAATGCCTTGTGTTAGAAAAATATCCCCATACCTAGATATAGTATAGAAATCATAAACCTTACATTTCTATATTTGAGACCTATAATTGTTAGCCAATTTTTTCCCATCCAATAAATAAAAATTAAAATGGGAAATTAATATAAAATAAATTAAAAATGACCTTCAAGGATTAGTGTTTAGATAATTATGAAAAAATATTATATAAAAAATACCCATGATGTTAAATGGGAAGTCCTCCTACTTAACCCATCTTTTCTTATTTCGTAGTAATTAACCATTATCATCCAGAAAAATTATATTCTATAAACAATTCGTCCATCCTCATTAATTTTAACACATTTTTGAGGAATAATAATATGGTGGTTCTTAATTTCTTCACATGATTAATAAATAAAATTAATAATGGTAACCAATTAAGGACATTAAGTATTTCTTAAGGGCAAAGAGACATAATAAAAGTGAATTATATTATAATAAATGTAACCTTTACCTTTAATAAATAAATCAATAAACATGAAACATGGAATATGTATATTAAAAATAAATGATTTATAAAAATAAATTATCATGAGATATGTGATATAAATTGTGGTTTGAGGAAGCATTATAATTCTATCAAATGAATACTGAAAATATGTTTTTATTGTAGAACATCCTCATTATATAACTATTATAGAACCCTTTAAAATGGAATGACCACATGGATGGAATAAAATATAATTCTACATATAATTTAATCATTCCCCAGTTCATTATAGTGATATAGGGTTACACTCATCATATAAACTAAAATGAGTTCAACCGAGGTTATCTCGGTGCACCCATCCTATAATCTATAAAATCCTTACCCATCCATAACTGGTATCACACCTCTTATGAGATATAATGAGATAACCTGATTCTATTTAAGCGCACCCATCATAGATTCTGTAACGGGTTCAGCAAATGCTATATAGGAAAATAAATATTGTATAATTTCAAAGAACCACGTCCAGAAAAAAGTATATAGAGCATTCATTTAATCATAATACTCGTATATAAAACCATTATTCTATTCATAACATGATTAACCAATGTAAATTAAACTTGTGTTATGTAAATATCTTTCTAATATAATTTACTTTTTGAAAAGAAACAAGTACCTTAAAATATATTTGAAACATGGTTAACTTGTCGAAAAGAAACTAGTTCTGTAATAGTCACATTGAAATGTGATTAATCCATGGTGAATAAATGGTTTCCATAATGATATGGCTGAATTAATATCATCCCATCTATAGAATAGTCATGGAAGGAATCATTAAATAAATTTTAAATGGATCATAATTTAAAATAAGTTTTATTGCAATTAATTATTTGAAATAACATTAATATATCATTAAGTATTATAAATGAAAATTACCATTTCACTTTCAATAATTTTTTTGAAAGCTAAAAATTCATAAAATTTTCCAAAAATATATTTCATTGAATACAACATATGAAAAATGTGAGAGAAGATTTAACAAATCAAATAAGACATTTAATTAGGAAAATATATTTTACATTATGAATAACATTTTTTTAAATATTTTAAATATTTTTTTATTTTAAAATAATCAAGAAAACTAATAATATAATATTCAAATAAAATAATTTCCATGAGGAAATAAAATTACATTCATATCTTATTCATTAAATTAAATATTACATTCACAATTTGAGTAAAATCTAAACATGATTTTTTAAACAGTATGAAGACATACATCAAAATATTTTAATGAAGTTAATCATGTGTGAAAATTTATATATGAAATCAATTATATATGGTAAAAAAATTAAATTATTTTTTAAAAAACTGTATTGGTTGAAAAGGGTTTTCAAATGAAGAGAAAAATAAATGAAATTATTCCTAAAAACATTTTTTGTGTATTTAAAGAACCAAATAGTGAAAAAATTGTAATATAAATTAAAAATCTCATTAATAAATAGCTGATAAGGTAATTCATGAACATTATTGTGAGTTATATTATAATATTTCAATGTTGTATTATTAAACGTAAATTATACCGATAAATGATAGGATGTTAACATAAAACTCAAACAACATTTCTATAATTGAATCCTAATCCCCGTGAAATAATAAAAATAAATGAATCATAAAATATCATATAAATAATTAAATTTATCATATTAATAATCAAATGGTCATTATTTACACCTTTTAAATGGAGATTTATGTATAACATGACAACATATCAAATAATGAAAATTTACACAAAAATACATACTGGTTTTGTAAACATTTCATTCATAATCCACAATAAATAATTACACAAAATTTAAAAATAAATATAGTTTAATTAATGGGATACAAGATATAAAATGTATAACATTCATTATATACACCACATTAATGAAATGGGTGGTTAATATATATATGTCTCAAAGAAATAAAACAGATAATTCTAATCATTACCTCAAGTCTAATTTTGGTTAATCATTATTTATATTCCAATATATTGGTTTTAAAAATTGTATTAACATATAATATAAAAATATTAATAGTTATAATATCATTTATGATCCTTTTATAATATCTTACCTTCCATTTTTTAATAATAATTACTTACATTCGTTATTTCATGAATTAATTAACATGTTTTCTCAATTATTATTTGTCCTGAATGTTTTACTTCTTATGAATATTTTTAATTTTATTCATATCTATAATTAAAAAATGAAATTAATATCACATTTTTAAATAAATTATACTTTTATTTCTAATACTGAAATATTATTTTGAAAAAATTAGAATGTTACGATTATGAAGATGTTAGGTCATAATTTTTCAAGAGTAACATTTATAATTTTGATTTATCATTATGGAAAGGTTGTAGAAAATATTTATCGTTATAGAATTATTGTAATGTAATATATACCATTATTATTTTTAATATACTTATATATATTATCCAAGTTTTTTGGAAATTAAAATAGAGTCACATCGCCTCGTGAAGGTGGTAGTCCACACGTACAAGAACAATATTATCATTTTTAATATAAAAAAGTAAATAATATATTATATTTTCCAAATTATAAATCTGTATTGATTATAAATAATATTTTATTTATATCTCTTATATTAATTATCTTTTTTCATATTACATTTCATGTTAATCCTTAGTGAATGATGAATCACAATGCTTTTTGAGGCGTTAGTTTACCACAGACAAGAGTGAAATTGTTGTAACCCATTAAGAATGGAAAGAAACAAATGTGTGCATGTTATAATGAAACTAGAGATATAAAATTTCATAGATATCATTTATATGATTGTTATCCATCATTATACCCAACCATGAAGGATGGTAATTGAAATTTGAATGACATCAGTTGGTGAGGTAGTAATCCTACTTACACACAAATGATGATTTCACAACACATTTTATAGAAGTGGAAAATTATAAATGTAATTTTATTAAAATAATGAAATATAATACTATTTAATATAATTTTTTTCTTATATATTTATATTTAAAAATTAATTTAATGAATTTTCTTATGAAATAAATTAAAATTGATTGTGAAAGAATTGTACCTCTTCAACAGGTAACTTCATTTCAGTTTTACCAAAGGCTATTACTAGTGGAATTTATGGCCATTATGAGGCTTATAATATGATATTATGTAATTTTAAAAGAGGATGGTCTAGGTAATTTTTTTAAAAAAATTGTTTTATGTTGTTGAGAGAGGAGGTGAGGCAATTTCCATTTATAAGTGAGGTGAGTAGAACACATGTACATTTCGAATGGAATAAATTCCACCAACATTTTATTCATGTAATGAGGATATAATAATTAACCATTTTATATCCATTATGTTATATGGTTGAAATATTTCAATAAAATATATTTTACTCAATTTTTCGATCTTTTTAACCATGTTATTTTATGTTTAACCCTTTGTTAACCTCGTTTTCTCCATAACTGGGGTAATAAATTTTTAATGTTTAACCTATTCATTTTAGTCAAAAATTACATTAAATTATTCGATAATATAAATAATGATGGTTATAAAGAAATAATACATTCTTCCAAATTTATTTAAATTTGGTTGATATGTTTATTTTGAAATTAATTATTCATAAATGATGAGAATGTTAGTTTTCAATGAGAAAATATGCAAATGGTTACAATTTTTTTATATCCAATTTCAATAAAAAAATTAATTAAATGTCATGAAGTTTACAAATATATACATAATTGAACTAGTTTTGTTTAAATACAATTTAATATATAATATATATAATGACTATGACCCCTCTGGTCTATTCTTTTATGAAAATAGATTTTTTGCAGTATTTTTGCAGGGCATAGTGGCTTGCTTCTGGAGTTTTCGTAAAAATATTTTTTTCTAATGGTAGCTCATCTGATGGTTGGAAACTGAATTCTGGCTCACAAAATAGTAGGTCATATAATATTCAATCACCTAACGATGACTCACCAAACAGTGACATTGTGAATGGTGACCCACCGAACGGTAACTCACCACTGACGACTAACCCAATGGTGGGTCATTTCCAACCATCTCAAGTTGTTTTGAGCTTCACCCCTCTTATGAATTTTTAATATAAAATAAGGAAACTATCTATTATTTAATGTTTCTAAATTCATTTAATCCCCTTTTGATGAAAATGATCGTATCTTAAATATCATAAAATAGCCAATTTGTACAGTCAAATCGTGATCTGAAATTTATGTACTTTGAAAATTTCTATGTGATTCTAGGATCTTGAATTTCTATACCTAAGACTATATATTCTTGTAATCCATTCATTCCCTCTTTGTGAACTATGATCCTTTCTCCCCATATGATTCATGCACTTGTGATGTATCCCATGTTTAGTTTTTCCTTCAATTGTCAGACCTCCACGACCCTCTATTTTGGCACAAGGAATGAATGTTGGTCACCAATTGTTCCATGTAGGGATTTATTTTTCCTCTCATCTTTTATATATCATGAATGGTGGGAATAATCATTTCACCTCTTGGCCATAGTTGAAACAAGTTATTATAGGTATTACGATATAATATTATTTTTACAATATTCATAAATGGTTATATGGAAGATGATGACGTTTACTTGATTTTATCTTTTATCATTAATCTATATTGTGAATTATAAGGGTTTTATCCTTTTATAATCATGGTTATTGGTCTTATTTTCCTATGAACCATTGATTCATTATACATATTGTTGATTATCTATTGAAATTACATTAAACATTAAATCTAATTAATCACATATAGCTGGTTAAATGAAAATGATGCCCATGAATGAGACATTATTTGTGATCAATCATGTTTATAAAAGTAGAAATAACGATCCTTTATTAGATAAATCATAATATACTCCAATTTGTTGGGGTTATGTGTTGTGTTGGTTTTTCTAGGTTTTTTTCATTGTGTAGATTATATGGTGGTGTTGTTGGTAGCATGGATATGGTAACATGGGTGAAAGGAGGGGTTGTCTCAATGATTAGGGTGGTGTATATCTGTGTAGTAGGGCTATGGGATTTGTGTATTCGGTGGTACGTGATGTGTGATGGAATCTCATGATTATATATAAATTAATCTCAGAATTGGTAGACTTTTAAGAGAACTGAGAATACTTCTATGTGGTATTTTTGGCTATTGGATAGTGTTGTGCAGAAGAAATGCTATCCAGCTATGTGATCTTATTGTTTATTAATGTGTTGGGTACGAATATGGTTGGTAGAATCATAGGTTGTTTTTGTAATTAAATAAAGTGACTTCTTAATAAAGAATGATATGTTTTTACATTAATGAGGCGGGTTTCTGAATTGGTTTTTGATTTTTCTATCTGTTAGCATCAAGGGAAGATTTGTGTAGGATATTTATTTGTTTCTAAAATACATAGGTTGGGATGACTGTTTGTTTACCAATTTTTACTAAGTTATAGTTAATTTCTATTTCTACATTCACCTCACCCATGTTGAGCACTACATTCCAAATTCCCAATTTTTATGGGCGGAGGGTGGTTATTATAATCTCCCAATCAGAGGTTGGATGGCAAGTTGTTCCCTAACATGATCCCTCTTCTAAAAATTTATCACCAAAGACACTCTACGTAGGCTTTAGTGTATTAATGTTTATTTCCATATGTATGGTATCCCTAGACTCGTTGTGGAGGATGTGGTGTGGTTGTAAGGCCCATGCGTAAATGGGTGAGCTGTCCTTCCATTGTGTCTCGGCGATAAGGCCCATATTTTTTTGGGCAATATTACATTGTGGTTTGTGGGAAATGTGTTTCTGGGTAGGATATGAATTGGTTGTGGACTGGGAGTGTGTGGTTGGGATGAGATAGTGTGAATTTTAGAAGAGTTTTAGTGCCAGGATGTTCACTGTTAGTGATGAGCAGTTAGCCGGTGGGAAGGGGTGTAGGGTACGTCGTTATTGATGTGCTTATATTATTACATTACATGAATTGTGTAATTTTATGAGTGTACCTTGGTGAGGTCAGCGTTTTTAGTATTCTTTTATATGTATATTTCATGTTCTTATATTTTTTCATAGGGGAATTATTATTTTCCCCCACTTGTTCATGAGTTGGTTTTTCAAACTAAGTATACGTGGTTTCTCACTAGACATATTTTAAAATCATTTAACTTTTCTATATGGAGATTTAGTACCATGATAGACCATTCTTTCTTATGCATTATTATTGTTTTTGTGTTTCTTCTTAGACATTTTTTTGGTACTTTTGAGTTTTTTTACATTATATATGTTTTGTTTAAACATTAATGGGGTGGTTATCAATATCATTTCTTCAAATAATTTTGGAGTTTTTTGGGATTTACCATCATAACATCTGATCTTACGTTCATTTAAAAGGGCATTTACTACCATTTTAATTGAATTTTTACCTACCCTTGCTGCTAGTCGCCACCCTAGGGCCTTTTGGAGGTAGGACTTAGAGGTTATCATCTATCCTTCTTCATGAAAAAAAGGTTTGTCCAGGAACATTTCCATCTCTTCCCTAATCTTGAAAAAGTTTTTTCATGATAGAATATTTTTAGAGCTAGGTAGAAGGATAGGATGGATTTAGAATATAATCACATTACGGATTATATAAAATGGTTGAGAAACAATGTTAGGTGGTCATGGGGCATGACATAAGCCATAGAAGACAAGCTATGACCTGGGATTTTAGGGACCCCATAATCTGATGCAAGGACTCTGAGCCTATTGAATGACCATGTTAAGAAACAATGATTTTATTGAAGATACACTATGAAAGGTACATGCATGATAATGAATTGAGTTCTAGTTTTACTTGTGCAATTTTTTTGAATGTAAAATAACAATGAGTTAAAATGAACAATATATAAAATTCTATACTACCTGGGCTTAGAAGATTCTTGTTTCTATTTCATATATGGAACTCATACATTGCTCATGTGTGGTATAATAAGTTGAGGATCTATAGTTTTACCCAATAAAAAAACATATTTTTGACATAGTGGGTTATTATGATCATTTCTAAAATACCATTCATGATTTTTAGCAATAGACTCTAATAAATTATGAAAGAAAAACTTCAGATATAGATACACAGATTTCTCTTGAGGAGATGGTGATCAATTAAACCTTCATCTAATCTCTGACAAAGTACTGTGTTCCTTTAATAGTGTTTCAGATGAGGGTAGAAGAACATTAGTGTTGGATTCCTTACCCTTGGTAAAGGAAGGTGATTAAGGTTTCATTGGATGAATTTGAGAAGGTGTTTTGGGTGGAATTCATTTATTCAATGATGAAGGTCGAGAATAAGTAGAACCTAACCTTCATCTATCAGGGGATTATATTAGTAAGAGAACTGGGGATCATGTTCAATGGTGTCCTTCATTTTTTTCTAGATCTTTTCCCTTATGAGGAGTCTTTGGTGAGACGCTTAGAGGAGGCCCTTCTTCCTTCCCTTCATTATGGAATTAATCCCATGACCATGCCAACATACATAGTGGTTCATAAGAAGGTTGAGGTAGAAGAAAATATATACATGCGAGGAGGTTTACCATGAGAGGGGAGTAGACCAAATTATTCAAAGGGGAATTTAATAAGTTTCATGCCTCTATCGTTAGGGCCTTTCATGTTTCAGCTAGTGGGTATCCGACCCCACCAGTTTCAATTACGACAGTATGGTTATCTTCTTTTTCCCTACTGGTTTGGGGATGAGGTGTTTTTCTTGTGAAGGTTTTGGCCACCATTAATGTTATTTCCTTGTTATGTCTCATTATGGTGGGGGTTTGAAGGTTCATTTCCCACCTCCATAGTATTTTTCAACTATGCCATTCCAGTAGTAGTGACAGCAAGCTTCAGCTCTAATGAGGGGAGAGGGGTAGGTGGGGGAAGGCCTCAAGGTGATCCGTAGGGTCCTTGACCAAGTCATTGTTGGGGATGTGGTTGATAGTTGAGGGCCAGAGGATTTGGGATTGGGAAGATTCATGTCATAGATAAATTGGTTCTAATTGGTGCATATATCTTCTATTGTTTGATCAGTTTGTTTTATATACATTTTTTACCCAGTTGATTCGAGAGATTATAACTCCTTCATTGAACAATGTTTTGACCATTCCATGGGACTAGACATAGAGATAATTTTTTATCCTCTATTGTTTATTATGCTATTAAGAGATAAAACTAGATTTCTTGACATTTACCATGTTTTTAAACTAATGTTGGGGCCACATCAATCCACTGGGGATCTCATTGTTCTATAGATGCATCAATATTATATCATACATCTCTTCAAAAGGTTACTTTTAGTGCTTATTATTATCAACTACATCCAGAGGAATGGTTTTTTTATACATTGATGGAAAACATATATCTTATTTAGTGAGAAAAGTTGTTAGGTGGGCAGCCAGTGTGTGGATTCGATTATTTGATAGAAAAGTTGTCATTGGGAATGATGGATGATGAGATGGAGGAGGATCTAGGATTATATGATGAATTATATGATGTTTTTCTCAATAAGGATATGGATCTACCCCCTCCACATTTCATTCTGTTCAAAATAGACATACAAACTGATAATCATCCGATTTTGATGGATCCTTATAGGATTGTGCCTTCTGAGTTGTGAGATTTGTGGATTCATGTTTATGATCTGATGAAAAGGGGATTTATCCAACCTAATGTGTCTATGTGGTGGTATTTATTCTTGTTTGCGAATAAGGATGATGATTCTCTATATTTGTGGATAGACTATTGGAGACTGAACCAGGATATGGTCAATTACACTTACCCTCTCTGAGGATAGATGATCTTTTCATCCAGTTGAGGGTAGTAGGTTGGTTCTCTCTTACTGATTTGTGGTTTAGGTGACACCTATTAATGGCGAAGGTGGTTGACATCCCAAATACTTCTTTATGGTCCCATTATGGACACTTAATGTTCATTGTCATGTCATTATGTGTTACAAATTAACCATCCATGTTAATATGGATCATAGACTCTATAATCAATATATTTTTGGACCTGTACATCGTTAGGATCATTGAAAAATACTGATCTAATCAATGTTAGAGGAAGAACACACCATGAATCTTGGGATAGTCAAAGAGGTTATTTGAAACCTATAACTATATGGGATGTTGTCAATGTGTATATTCTGAACATGAGAGGTGAATTACCATGGAGATGTGGTATCTTACTAGGGGATAGTAGTGGACCCATCGAAGATTGAGGTGGTTGTTTCTTGGGAAGAACCATATAATGTGGTAGTGGTTCTTAGCATTCATGGTCAAGCAGGATATTACTAGAGGTTTTTACCCATCTACTTTTGATTTGAATCTCTGGTGAATGCTTTCACCTGGAAAGGATATACCTCTATTTGGAGTGAGCAGTGTCAAGTATCTTTTATCTATTTGAAGGGGATGTTGTCAGTGCTCTATTACTTTAGTTTCCATAGTAATGGGTGATGTTTGAGGTGTTCTATGATGATTTCAGCCTATGATTGGGATTTATGTTGATGAAAAAGCATGAATTGATCTCTTATGGGTCTAGGAATTTGCATCCTCATGAACTTAGTTATTCCTTACATGATCTCATGCATGTAGTAGTAATTTTTTTGTTGAAATTGTTGGAAAAATTAACTCATTGTAGAGTGCTTTATGGTTTTCATGGATCACAAGTTTTTGTGGTAAACCTTCTACTAGTGAAAAAGGAACATGCAGAAGTGGTGGTTGATGGAGTTTCTCTAGGAATATGACATCATGATATATTATACCTTATAAAAGGGTAATATTGTGGCTAATTACTTGATTAGGAATTCACAAAGGGGTATGGTTTGAGAATATGGAGATGCATGGAAGGTGATATAAGTGTTGGCTTCATTGTACCTAGATGTTGTAATGGATAGCAGAAGTGGATGCCTTTTTTAGATGAATGTGTAGTCTTCTCTGATGTGGAAAGTGGTGGAGTCTCAGTGGAAAGATTTGGATGTTGAGGTGAAGCATGATAATGTTGACCAGAGTAAATGCACCAATGGGATGATCAGAGAAAAGTCATAATTAGATTATGTTTTTTGGGAATCTATTTGTCACAACAGAGATATGCAATGTAGATATCTGTTTTATCGATATATAGCCCTTTGTGGTACGCCTAAGAGTTTCTATGATGTAACATTACTTGAGGGAATAGTTTTGGTGGCCCGGGATGATGTAGGAGATATCAGAGTTTATGAAAAAGATCCAACTATGTCCATATGTGAAGGCTAGGGAATAACTTCCCATTGGGGTTTTTGAACCCATATATTTCCATGAGTGGAAGTGGGATTACATATTAATGGATTTTATCATTGTTTTACCCAGGCCACATGAAGGGTGTGGTGTAATATGAGTTGGAGTGGATAGGTTGACAAAAAGGCTCACTTATTATCAATCTAGGAGTCAATCATAGTGGATGACATGGCATAATGGTTGTGGATTTAGTGGTGTGATATAATGGGTTTCTAATTCCATCATCACAAAGAAGGATGCATGGTTTACCAAAAGACTCTTTTGGAATTACATACTTCTTTTGGCATTTAGTTACGCCTTGACACCATACTCCACCCTTAGAAATAGGGGAAGATAGTGCAGACCATCTATATGCTATAGGATTTATTGTGAGAATATGTTATAGATTTCAAAGGATTGAGAGTAAAAAAATTTCAAAAGTTATATTTTTCTTAAAATAATAGATATCACTCAAGCATTTCCATGGAACCTCTTGAAGAATTATATGGGAGGACCTTTTATTCAATATTGGGTTGGATGAAGGTTATAGATACAACTATTTCTTTTCTTGTGATTTTTTGGAGCATAGTAGGGATGGTTCAACTCATTAATGAGAGGATTAAGGTAGCACATAACGAGTCGAAGTAATATTACAATCATTTGAGGATTCTCTTGAAGTTTGAGGATGGAGACCATGTATTATTAAAATATTATCCTAAACATGGGAATTCAGGGTTAGGTAGGTAGAGTAAGCTCCCTCCTAGTTTCATTGAATCATTCATCGTGTGGGATGAGATAGTCAGGTATCATGCTACAAAACACTACCACCTTTTTTAGAGAGTATCCACATCATCTTAAACTTATACCAACATCATCGGTGTCTACATGATGAATCCCACATCATTTAATGGGTATAGTTTGATGTCTATGATTACACGATGCTCATGGAGCAAACAATAGAGATTCAGCGTCACCAAGATAAGGTGATGTGTAAATGATCCATTACCTTTCTATTTGTGTTGTCGAGGAATGTTGTTCTAGAGGAGGACAATATGGTGAGAAATGCACAGTTGCGTGGCCAGTACCTACAGCAATTTTGAGTTTTTTATTTCGTTTTTTTATTTAGATATAATGATTTAACCTTGTTTGTTATATGATGATCTTATCCCTACTGTCGAATGTGTGAAAAAGTATTGACATATTGGAAGGGGGACCTAATCCATAATCAATACAAATTAATGTGGATGCGATTGAACTCATATGGGTGAATCAATGCCTCCAAAAGAGGATAGTATCATGACATGGGGGATGAAATTGAATGAAAAATGTCTATGTACTATGTATCCTTTGATGTTGATGTATTTGGTTAAGAATGTATTTTTGTGAGAGGTTTTCTAGGATGTTGAGGTTTCACACCACCAATCGTGTTATAGAGGGTGATTTACCCTTGAGAGGTATCTTATGATGTGGTTCTTTAGAACCCTCATTCATATGTATTTTGTTTTAAATTCATGATGGTGAGAATAGTTTGAGGGGTATATGATGTAAAGTACCCGCCCCTCTGGTCCATTACTATGTGAAAAATGAGTGTTTTCTATTTTCATGGCAGTAACAGTGGCTTGTTTTAGGATTATTCCAGAAAATAAAATTTTCCAATGGTCGCTCATTTAATAATAGGTCATCAAATGGTGACTCAATGAATGGTTAAACATAGAATGGTAGGTCACTGAATAATGGATCACTAAACTATGACTCATCAAACAATGACTGAATGAACTGTGACTCACAAAATGGTGACTCGTAGAATGGTGACTCGTCGAAATCTGACTCGCCACAGGTGACTCACCAAATAGAGGGTCATTAAAAACCTTCCTACATTTTCTTGTTTTTCCCCTCTTTTGTTTTTTTAACATTAAATGGGGAGCCTATCTATGTTTGAATGTTTCTTAAGCCATTTCTACCCACTTCAAGTAGAATTATTTTATCATAAATACTATAAAATGACCAAGTCATGTGGTCAAACTACATTATGAAATTTAAGTACATCTAAATTTTAAAAACCTTTTTTCCTTCCTTATGTTGAGATGTTCTCTTTTTTGAATCTATTTATTCATTTTATCTGTTATTAGAGCCTCTCCCATGAAAATATTATTTCCCATGTGATGGTTCCCCCGATTATTTTTTCATTGATGTCTATTACACGAGCGACCCATAATTTTGTCATAGGAAAGCATATTTGGTTTCTCATATTTATATGTAGGTATTTCCTTTTCCTATCCATTGTTTTTGTATCATAAAGGGTGGGTATATTCATGTAGTCACATGATTAGAGTCAAAAAAATTTATCAAGGGTGTTATGATATAATCTGACTGTTACCTTAGTCATAAATGTGTATATGGAAGTTGATGATGATTTCATGAATTTCTCTATTATCATTGATCTATAATGTGATTTGTAATGATTGTATCCCTCTGAAAATCATGTTTTTTGGTGGTCTTTTCTTTCTAAACTATGATACTTTAGACATATTTTTTATTCTATCCTGAAATTTATGTAATCATGAAATTTGATTAATCACGTAGACCTAGTTAATTGAAAATGATTCAATAAGATCAAAAATGAATTTTGATAAATATTGATTGAAAATGTGGAATTAATGAACCAATGTCATCTAAATATTAATACAATCCCCTTGATTTTTTATTGTTCTATACTATATGGATTTTTGGGTGTTTTTTTGCATAGTGTGGGTTGTATGGTGGTACTGTCAGTAGCATGGTTTTGGGAATAGTGGTAGACAGAGGGTTGGCTATGTGAGAAGGGTGAGGTCTGTCTGTGTATTTGGGAAGTGGGGTTTCTGTTTGTAGTGGTAGACGAGGTGTGATGGAATCTAAGGTTGAGATATTTATTGATTGTGGAATGGGTGAACTTGTAAGAGCAGTGGGGAGACTTTTGGGTGGCTTTATAGTTGTTGAATAGTGTAGTGTAGTGGAACTTCCATTTGGTTCTATTCTATTTGTGTTGGAGTATGTTTTTAGAATATATTTGGAGGGTAGTTTCCTAAGTAGTGTTGGAATTAAATAAGTGAACATATTAATAAACAGTGATAAGTGGTTATATTAATGGGGTGGGATTAAGAATTTGATTGTGGTTGTTTTTGTTGGGTATAAGCATGGGCAGTTTTGTGTGGGATGGTTGTTTTCTTAGATGCCCATATGTTGTGATGAGTGTTTAATTTTCTACATCTATAAATAATTAGTTCTGTGTGATTTCTATATGTACGCAACCTATGTGGAGAATTATGTTTTGAACATCTCATATTTATGGGGGGTGTTTTTTGAAACATCATAGTGAGATTATAGATAGATGGATAAGGGATCACATGCTCACACATCTTGTAATTTATCATCTTGCACACTTTATATGATCTATAATGGCTTTACGATTATTATTGGATGTATGGTATCCCATGAATCAATGGGGAGGTTGTGGGGTGGTTGTAAGGCCTAGGTTTTTGCTGGAATGGTGTCATTCCCCGATTTAATCGTGACAAAGTATATGTGTATTTGAGCAGGATGAGGTTGTGGTATGTGGACCAAGTGTCAGAAGCTAGGATATTATGTGGATGTGGCCTATGTTTGTGTGGGCTGGCTGTGAAAGCCGGGCTTCTGGATGAGTGGTAGAGCCAGAGTTTTCACCATTAGGGATAAGAACATAAGTAGTGGGAAGTGGAAATGGGAAACCTATAATTGATGTTCATATATTATAACATTACATTACATGAATTATTATGTGAGTTTTCCTTAGTGATATTCTGTGGTTATTATTAATTTCCTTGTTCTTTTGAATTTTTTTTAATTTCTCACAGGGTATTAGTATGTTCCACCAATTGTTCACAAGTGACATGGGTTTTCCTAATGAGTATAATTATATTTTCAGAATATGTATATAAAACTCTTTTCAGGTTTCCAGGAGGATTTGGAGGACCATGCTAGACTATTCTAGCTTGAGCATTGGGATAGTTCATGTGTTTATACTTAAACATGTTTTTGGTAATTTGGAGTTTTGTTGTACTTTGTGGTAATTTGGTAAAAAAATGCATATGGTGGTTTAAAATTTCATTCTTATAAAATTTTGGGAATAGATTGGTATTTAGAATCTTATCTCCCATTCTTATTTTCACTTAAAATATCAATACCTCCAATGTTGTGTGAATTAATACCTAACATTGGTTCTAGTCGCCACCTTGGGGCCTATTGAAGGTCGACTAGACGATCATCATCACTCCACTATATTGAAGAATGAAGGTCATGAATCATTTCCATATCATCCCTTCTCATGAATAAGTATATTTGTGATAATATATTTAAAAAAATAATTTTAATGAAAAGGGAAATTTTTAACTGAAAATATTTGTTTTTCACTTTCAATCAAAATAAATATATTTTCAATGAAAATTCATATATTCAATGTTATATAAAATTGAAATGTATTTTTATAAATAAATACTATTTAGTGAAATAAGTTTTCTTAAATTAGAGATTTTTTTTAAAGAATCCCACTGATATGATAAAAAGGTGGGATTCTGAAAAAACATTTTTTTTTGGAAAAAGATAATGTTATATGAACTCCACGACGAATAATAATCATTTTAGGAATATCAATTAAAATAAAAGGATACATAAAATATAAATTCCATTAAAAACATTCCTAATTATGGATTATTTTAATTAACTAAAATAGTAAATTATTATTCATTTTAGCATAGTTTTCAAAAAAAGCCAGTTTCAAACCCACAAACAAACTTATAGTAAAATACTATATAACGATGATTCAAATTTAATTGAGTTGAGTAAATTTAACTAAATAATACTTATATTAATTAAAATAATATTAAAAACATTATGTGACTTTTATGTTTCTTATTTAATTGAAACAAAGTGGTATTTTTCCAAATATTGGTTTTTTAATTTTCCATAAAAATAAAAAAATAATCCTTAAATAGAAAACATTCACACAAAATAAATTTTTATATTCTTATTTTAAATATAAAATAAATTTAATTGACTATTTTTTCAATATTTTTCTGAAATTAATTATTATATTTTTTCATGGAATGATATACAAATCATTTAGAATAAAATATATATTTTTAAAGAATAAAATAAAATTACATATAATTTATTAAACATTTAGTATAATTTATCAATATAATTATATTGAAGTCAAGATATATATATTTATATTTCATTAAATAGTCAATATTATTCATACAAACTAATCTAATGGCTATTTTATAATAGTTATGTATATTGTAGTCTATATAATCTCAGTTTAGGGTGTTGAACACACAATCAGACAGAAAAATGTTAGGGTTTCATATAACGAAACATATCCAAGTGAATAAATTAATATAAGGAATTATTGTAATGTTTCATGGAGTTAGATTCTTTTCTATGATCAGTGTTTTTTATTGTTTAATCTATCAAACATAATTTACTTCAATTAATATTTCTTGGCATTAAATCCCCCACACCGCACATTTAATAAATTATGTCCTCCCAATTTAAAAATTATTGTAGAAATCAATGATTGGACATTTGAAAATAAATTTTTTGTAAACCCAAATTTTAAAAATATTTAATATAACATCATCATAACAAGATATAAATAGAATTGAAAATTGAATGGATAATATCATGTAAGTAGGTTTCCATGTAGGAGAACATAGAAGGGTGTCAAATATTTTAAAATAGTAGAAAATCATTAATAATTATAGAGAGTTGTTGAGTTCATTGATCAAAATAAATTCAATGATAGATGGAAAAATAAGGGAATCAAGACTGAAAATATATGATGATCTAAAAGAACACACGATTCATTTTATATGACATTAAATGAATAAAATTTTTTCTAACAAATTTTTCTATTGTTAAAAAATTATTTCACAATTACCCCTAAGAACATCGTGAAATATTATTACATAACAAGTAACATTTTATACATTATCAAATTTAATACAAAATCTAGTAATTTTTTCTAGTAATTCATTATTACAAATAAATATTTCATGGTTAATGAACAAATAAATATTTTAAGTATCATAAAACCATAAAATAGAGAGTAATATATTCCACCTATTTTTTGACATTATCAAAATATACAATAGATTTCACATGGTTTGATAATTCTAAAATATAGTGAAACATCATATGCCACATTATGCATCAAAATTTAACAATAATGCAAAATCATCAACAAAATAATTTCTCAATTTCCTCAAAATAAAAGGTTGTTTTACCCCTAAAGTTTATCTCATACCTATAATATTTCAATCCCAAAAATTTCATGATATCTAATTTTTAAAACAACAAAATTCAAATTTTATGAAAATTACCATTTAATATCATGGTTATATATACAATAAAACTAATTTTACAATAATTATCCCAATTTCCATGATTATATAAAACCTAAGGTATATCAATATCAGAAATATTGTTTTAACTAAATGAATAATTATCATTTGGAATATTATTTACATGTACTTCAAAATAATAAACCATTTCAAAAATTGTCATTAATCACTCAACGATATAATCCATTACAACCTAAAAGGGGTGTCTATGCTTTTGTATATATGATAATAAATAATCTAATAAACCTATGATTTTATCAATATATCTTAAAATAACCTTACATGATATAATATTCTTCTCTAATGTTTATAATAAATTTTCTCTAATACCAATAATAACAACCCATAAATCATACTCCCAAGTCTAGTGATGAAATCCTAAATGTAACATTTCGAATATTAATATATAAAATTATGACCAAATTATTCCCAATCAATATCAGACACCATCAAAAAGAAAAAACATGATCAATTACAATCTAAATGTCATTTTTGGTTTAATGTTTTAAATTATTAGGATAAAAACCAACATAAATATTACAAATGATATTAAATGATTATTTATACCAGTTAACCAATATATTCTTATTTCACAAGAATTCCTTATCATCATCCATATAAAATCCAAAAAATACATATTTTATCCATCAAATTACATTAAAACATTAGGAAGAGGAAAAATGAGAAGGTGAGATCAAATTCACAGTGTGGTTAAACATAAGAATTAAAAATTGAAATTTAGAAGTCACCTTTAGAAGTAAATACGGGTATGAAGACATAATTTGAGTGCATGAGTGGATTATAAAATAACTCATACCCATCAATACATGATTCATCAATCATAAAACATGAAATAAGGATTTGAAATAGTAATCGTTCCTAAAAAATAAACAGGATTAAATTGATATGTATATAATTAAATGATACATAATATACCAATTTAAGTCGTTGAAAAAAGTGATGGTTTCTTGGAACATCGTCATTATTGAATCCATACGGAACCCATAGAATAAGAATAAAAATATGCATGACATCCATTATTATTATCATGAGAGTGTAATTATTAACCAAATAATTAATTCCCAATATTTTTACACGCATCATATAATCTTAAATGAAATCACCTAGTGCTAACATGTTTCTCTAATCATATAGTCTATAAAATGCTCACCTAACGCTGTTTGGGCACATTTATCATATAAGATATAATGGGTTTACCCAATTATATATGGGTGAAACCATCATATATACTATCGAAGAACCAAAACATGAATTCGTTATATAGATATTTCCTTTCAACTAAAAAATTAAAACATACAATCATTATTCATTTTATAACATCATTAACCCATGAAAATTAAAAAGGTTTCATTTCAATCTCTTTGAAGTATTATTTACTCATGGAAAATTAAATGGAGATGTAATTCTTCTTTTTAGACATGGGGAACCGAGGGAGAATAAATGGGATCCATAAAAATCTCATTGAAACATGATTAAATATTTTCAAAGATACATGTTTCATAATAATAACATTAAATCAATATTAATCCATCAATAGAAATAATGAGGATGTTATCATTAAAGAATATATCTATTTTAGAATATGTAACAAAAAGGATAGATTTATTTGAAGAATGGAAGAAAAATTAAAATATCTGTAAATAAATAAATAAATTTAAAAATTGGTAATATATTGTGAAATTTTTCAAATTTAAAATAATTATAGAATCATATAATAAATGATTTAAAATATGTTTAAAATATATATTGAAAGAAATAAATTTTCCTTTTTGGAAAACGCTATTACAATTATTTTGAAAATAATTTTATTCTAAAATATCCGTGAAATAATATAACATAAGAATAAAAGAAAATTATTTTCATGATGGTGGAAAGTTATGTTTAATTTTTACACATGAAAATTGTGTCTCCTTTCACATTTTAGGTAAAATTCCAGTATTAATTGGTTAAAAAAGGACATGTACAAAACATTAAATTAGTTTATAATAAATACCAACCTGGTTAATAATGTATATAGTTTATAATTTTTAAGAGATAAAATAATTTTGAAAAACATTTCTAGAAATAATAGTTTGGGATGAAAAAATATTTTTGACTAAAGAGAGAAATAAATAAGATATTTGTTAAAAAAAATTCCCACATATTATTAAGACTATATAGTGTGAAATTGGTACTATTACATAAAAATATACTGAATAACCATAGTATTATAAAAATAATTATAATTATTTATAGGTTGATCATGTTATTTTAAAATTTGATACATTATCAAAAACAATACCTATTTCATAATGATATTCTAATGAAAAAAATTAAACCTTTGTTAATATTGATAAATAAGAAACAAGAAAGGATAACAATAAATGCATATTAAAATATCATAGGGATAAATAAATTCATGATATTACAATTCAATGTTGTTGTATATACACCTCATAAAATAATATATGATCACACCATGATAATTTTCTCAAAGAATGTGAATTGAGACAAAACATACAATACCACATTAGTAATATTTTGGAACACATTTCTTAATGAAGTGTTACCAAAATGGAAAAAAATAATACATGAAAAAATATATGCATGATAATAAATTTAAAAGAAATTTTATATACAGCACTTACATGAAACAATTGATGAATTTTAATATTACTCCCAGAAATAAAATAGGGATTATAAATATCTTACCTAATTCTTCCTTTTAGTTTTATATTAATTAAACTATCGTATAATGGTTTTAAAAATGATTTTAACTTATTAAAAAAACATATTAATATTTATAAAATCATATGGTATTGTTTAGTAATATCTTATCATCGATTCAATATTAGTAATTCATTGTTTTCATTGTTTTTGTGTTAATTTCCTTATTTTTTGAATCTTTTTTATCATGAATAATCATATTCATGAGGGTATTAAATAATTTACAAATATCTATAATAATATTGATATAAATATTATATATATACTTCAATTATAATTTTATATTCAATTTTTTAATATGATTCTGATAAATGAATTATTTTACAACCATGGAGACAGTAGGTCGTTTTTATGTTTGAGTAACATTTCAATTTTTCAATGTTAAATATGGAAAATAGGTAAGTAATATATTAACATTAATAAATAATACTAATATATTATAAACTATATTATTTTTTAAAATATACATATATATATATTATGTGGGGTGGTTATGGGATGAAATTCAAGTCGCCTTGTAAGGGATGTTGTCATCATGTACAAGAATGATTTTCTCATTTTTGAGTGCAAATAAAAAATAAATTTATATATTTTCAGTTCATAATGATAAATATTTCAGTAATATGATAAATATTTCAATTTTATCAGATATATATATATGTATATCAAATTTATCTTTATTACATTCCTTGTAACGTGTTATTGAATGATGAATCACATTTCTTCTCGATGTGGTAGTTCTCAAAACACACGAGTGATGTTATCGTACCCCCAATTGAATTGAAATTAAAAAAGTACATATGATATAATGGATACATGTCTATAATTATGTAATAAATATCATATATATATATATAAACTTTATATCCATCATTATACTCAATAATGAGAGGTTTTAATCCAACAATGAATGACATCATTTCGTGACACAATAGTAATCCTATTCCAAAATGATAAATTCATAACCCATTTATTAGATGATGAGATTGATTTTGATAATTTATTAAGCATAATATCATCTCAATAATAGTAATATAATTATGTTATTATATTCTAATGGTTAAATAAAAATTGAATAATGTGGAGGGTTAGATAAAATAAAAACTCTCATCGAAGAATATTTCCTCTTCTTCAGGAATATTATTTTCGGTTTCACTAATGACATTACATGATTGGATTTTTTACAAAAATAATGTTTTTTATATAAAAGAGGGATTTAGATAAAAAAAATTCGGTTCATTTTGAACCAATATGTTTTTATGGTTTGAAGAGAGGGGGAGATTATGTGGCCTATTACATGTGAGGTGAGTGACACACTTTTATATTTTGAAAATAATGAATTAAAAAATGTTTTTCTATTTTATAAGTCTCTATTAAGGCTTCATTATCAGTCCTATAATGTATAAGGACAAAATAATATGGTAAAAAAATTTACACATGTTTATTGAACATTTTTATCCTTATCATTTTTGTTTATCAGCATTAATCCAATTTTTACCTTAATCACAATAATTATTTTTTACTTAATCTACTAATCATTTTGGTCAAACATTTAATAAAAAATATATGATAATATAAATTATGATGATTCAAAATATGGAATCCTTTTTTCTAATTTCAATTTTCATAATTTGACAGAATGAAATTGAAATTAATCCCACAAATAATAATAGAATGCAGGTTTTCCTTGTGAAAATAGTCTAATGTTTACAAAATTTTTAAAAACAATTTTTATTTGAAATTTATTAAATTGACCAAATTTTTATTAATAAATATTTAATTAAACTATTTTTTCATTAGATTTAATTTATTATATAATATTTCTTGTTAATTAATTTAAACAATAATAATATTTTTAATTAAAATTCTTTATTTCCACTATTCATAAAGAAATTATCTTTTTCACAAAATTATAAACAATTCATAATAATATATGAGTTAAATGATGATTGAAAAAAATTTATTGTTTTTTAAACTAATTACATATATGTGGGAAATATTAATTTTAAAACTAAATATAAACATAATCAAAATATGGGCTTCTGAGAAGGGTGTTTTATTTCAACTGCAGGTTAATTTTTAGATTAATTGTATGTCTAATAATAAATAAAATATGAATATAAAATAAATTTTACTGATATTTAATATATAAATATTATGTAAATAATTAAACATTAGTTATTATTTTATTTAATTAAAATTATGGACCATTATGCACTCTAAAATAGTGGTATATGAAACCCGTTTTTAAACCTGAAAAAAAAAATTATACAAAAATACATTATAAGGATTATTAAAATGTAATTGTGTTTACTCTATATAAATAATAAATATTTATGACATTAAATCATATTAAAAACATTAATTTTATTTTAAATAATCTAATTTATAGATAGAAATGATTTTTGTTAATGGAAAAACTAATTTAATTCTAGATTACTAATGCTCCTCACCAGAAAATTGATGCATCGAGGGGATATATAATTTGGGTTCTGAAAATTCACTTCATGTCCAATTATTTCATATTATATTTGGTGAATGGTTTAAATAAAAAATACGTATTCCAAAATAATATGAATTCGTACTGAGTAGGGAATAATAATTTATCTAGATTCTTCATAGTCAATCAAATAAAAATAAAAAAAATAAAAAAGTAAATATGGTAAACATATTTTGAAATATTCATAACCATCATACAAATAATATACATATTTAGTTGAAATGAAACATATAGTGATCACAAGAATTTTATAGTTTCAATGGAATACCGATTAGTAATAAATTAATCAAATTTATTGTTGTTTAAAAAACATTATAACAATATTAATACTTATAATGTCATCTATGATGATTTTTTCACATTTTAATTGTTATGAATCATCCATCATTAATATTTTACTATTGTTTCAGTTGATAATTTCATTGTTTTCTAATGCTGGATTTATCGTGATTGATCCAGATCACGAATAAAAGCTATAGTTAATTATTATACACAATAATATTAATGTTATAGATAATTTTTTTATCATTATATATATCGTAATTATAATTCTTTAAATGCGGACACCTAAAAATTATCACAACGCTTCGTGGTGATGGTATGTGGTACATATGTATGAGCGATGATATAATTTATTAATAGATAATTGGGTGTTCATGTGGGTGATATAATAATTTTCAAGAATCAAAATAATTAAATTTACATCACATATATTCATTTATTAATCCATTATTACCTTCCATGTAAATAGTTAATAAAAATCAATCACATCACATCACAAGGCGGTAGTCCCTATATATAAGAGTGATGTAATTGTTTCCCCCATGAAATGGAAATTAAAAAAGGTATATGGGATATTATTTTTCCAAAATTATAATTATGTTATAAGTATCATATATACTTATATATTATCAATCATCATGTCATACCATGATAGCTATTGATGGAAGACAAGTCAAACCAGTTCATGGGGTGGTAGTCTACCGTACACACATGGGACATTATAATTTCAAATTTGAATGAATAGAACATTGATATCGGTCATGAATATAAAATATTAAATTCATAGTATATGATATATACTAGTTCAATTATATTATAATTGATTATAAATATTATAATGAGTTTTAAGAATAGTTAAAATGAAATTTCATTGTAATAAACAATACATCTTCTTTAGTAAACACATATTAGGTAAAATGTAAATCCTTTCTAGATGTACTTTATTATCATAGCAAGTACTCTGATATTTTTTACGTAAATAGGAAATATATTTTGGTAGGTCTATTTTGAAAAAATGTCTATGTGTGTGTGTATAGAATAAGAGAGAGTGAGGCCTTTTATAATTTGGGGAGAAATTAACACATTTTATATTTGAAAAAAAAACCATACCCATGTATTTCTCATTTAAAAGGGATAAAAAACATTCCAATAAAATATATGACATAATTATAAAATATTTCAAGTCAATATTTTCTCAAAAAAAAATTCAGTCATTTAAAACTTTATCATTTTATTTTATACTCAATTAAACCAATTTTACCATTACCATGGAAAATAATTTGTAGCAATTTTCTATTATTTTTTCTAAAAATTTTCATTGACCATATCAAGTAATATAAATTATTCATATTTAAAAATTGTAATCTATTTTTTCATATTAAATTTATAAAATTTTCGTAATTCAATTGGAAATAAAATCATAGATGCGAAGAATGAGTAGTTTTCAAAAGAGAAAATTTTCAGACGAATATAAGGTTTTTTTGTCAAAATTCAATATAAAATTAATTCAAATGAACTAACCAAAATTAATAAAGACATAATTAATAGAATTTATAAGAAAAAAATTTTAATATATAATTTAACATTGTAAACAAATTTTAGGAAAAATCAATTTTCATTACAAAATCAATATTTTTCACTATTTATAAAAAATTAGTATTTTAAAAAAAGTAAAAAATTAACAAAAAGTTAATTTCAAAATTTAGACATACAAATGGTGTTTATTTTTTAAGATAAATTTTCCAAAATTGGTAAAAATTAATTTTAAATTATGTTCACAAATAACGACTAATGAGTCATTCAAAAAAATTGTAAAAAAATCTATCTCTTATAAATAAACATTATTTCATTCACAATCAATAGAAAAAAAACATGAATTTTCAAATAAAAATACATTTTATAATATAGTTAGTAATATTAATAATAACTCATTAAGTGTTAATATTATAATGATATACTATAATAATGATTATTTTATCTCAAAGATTCATGTCCCAAAAGAGACTGAAGAGTATAAATTTATTAAAAAGGGAAATTTAATAAAAATTCATAGGGTGTTAAATTATATTCTAATTAGGGTGATTCATGTTATATAAATTATAAAATAAGATTATTATATTATAAAATATTGAGGTGTTATATGTCTCGCCAAGTAATTAAATTTAATATTCTTGAATATAACCATCATTATCATATACAAAAAGAAAATTAACATCATTCCTAAAATTGAATTATTTGTAATAAAAATCATTTTCTTTAAATTAATATAAATATAATAGGATTTTTTATAGTATATATTTTATTCTTATATTATACTTTTTGCCTTCCAATTTAGTATTCTCTAAATTATTTTTTAGCATCACCATAATAGGACATTGTGTGGCTTATGTATCCATATAATAAGAACATAATAAAGATAAATTTCATGTTTTTTTAATCACTCCACATATATATATATTTTTCATAAATTCATTATTTTTAATAAGTTCATGGTAGTTGAAATCTATTTTGAGTCAACTATTACCATTTTCATTAAAATTTTATGCCATTTATATTGATTTTTGACCCTTATAATAAAGAATGCTTATAATAATGAAACAATGTATTTAAGTAGTCAACACATCTTAAAATGTACATATTCATAATATATTGATTTATTTCAATTATACTTCATAAAAACTCCTGAAACAAAATATTATTCCTTAATCCATTTTGTTTAAAATCTATCTCAAGTATTATTAAAAACATACAATATATTTTTCATGTATTGTAATCATCTACACATTCTTCATGATATAAATACTACTATCATCAATGATCATTTTATGTTGCAAATTATAAAATATTTAGTTTTATTATTTTAGATATTTATCTTGATTATATTAATCCCCAAAAAAATCGTACTAATAAAATCACATTCATCTTCATCGTCATCAACCTAACATAATGATTCCTTCATCAACCACCAACCCTATATTTTTAATTTTCTTTATTATTTTTAGATTATGATTCCCAAGTGTTCCTTCAAATATTATAGAGATATAAAAAAATCCCTATAGTTGATAATTTTATTTATCCTTATCTTTTTATATTCCTAATTATGTTATCATTAAATATCATGAGTATAAGATAAACTCACATACTATGCATTTTAATGTATATTACCAAACATAATATTATTGTTTTTAGTGAAACATATTTATATTTAATTTCACTATACAAATATTTTATGAATTATTATCCCTTCTTTGAGAATTATTTTTATTCTCCATTTTATAAATTCAAAAACATACCATCCTCTCCCTATAGTTTTTATAAGAATCTAAAAAAAGTGTATCAAATCATTCTATAATGAAAACATTCCATGGGAAATATACCCCCAATATTATTTTAACATTCATAAACTTTATTTCTGAATGAGATATTAAATCAATACCATTATGTTTTTTAATTTAAACCCAATTATGATCTTGATATTCAATATCCCTTATTAACAATTTTAGATTAATGTTCTAATGAGATTTCTGATATCATTCAGGCTTCATAAGTGAATAGTATATTGTATAAATTATTAAGAGACAATTCCATAATATTTACCACCTCAACATTTTCATTTTAACTAATGTTGAAGTATTTAAATACATTTTAGAGAACCTAAGAATATTCTGTGTGCACTTTTATAACACCTTATTGAATTTAATCATGGTTTCCTCAGTTCTTTTAGATTTGAAAAAATACATACCATTCACATATACTTGATGAACTATTGTTCAATAATAATTTATCATCCCAAAAATTTATATATTTATCTCTATAAATTAATCAAATACTTTTTTAGTACATTTCATTGGAGTTATGACTTTGAGTGTATTTTGATGGAGTTTTAAGAAAATTCGGAGAATATGGGACTATGCATAGTTACCCCATGATTAGAGTAAATTGTGTTCCCAACCTTGCTAATTGTACTGATCATGGTAGTGAGGGGCCACATGATTAGCACACTATTTGTTATTATGTGTGATCATGCACAGAAAAACATTGTGTGTGGTTTTATTCCTCCTGAATATTTATTGTTAAATCCTCCAAAACACCAAAACGACTTCATTTTGACCTTGGATTGGGGATTAATATTTTTGGGTGATGCCATACCATTTCTAAGGGGTTCAAATGCCTTTTGACCTCAGTTGTTCCGGATTCAACGACTAAATAAAAGAGCATATCTACTCCATAAAAGTGGATTTCATCCAGATCCATATTATATCAATTAATCCTTCTTTTCATGATCTTTTGGTGGAGTTTATTCCCTAATTTATTATATCTAAACATAATTGGTGAGATCTAGATATATTATTGTAGATATAAATATATATTTTTTAGATTATGATATCATTGATCTAGGTTTATGGATTATATAAAAATCATAGATGTATATCGTTGTGCTGCTCGGATTTTTGGTATTTCTATTGACTGAATGTCAATTAACAGTTAAAGGTAGGTGGTAAAAAATCTAAATCCAATAGTCATTATTTTATTATGTATATTCAGTTTTTATAATTTCTATTGCAGTATAAGAATTATTATCCAAAATTAAGGTAAATAAATATGTAAATTAATAAATTATGATAATTGTGAGATTGTGAGATTTGGGGATCGATGAATGAGAACCTTAATTGGATAATTAATTTTTTATTTTATGATTTCAATTTTTTATAATAAATTGTGAGAAATAAGGATGAAAAAATTGAGTTTGTAGATTTGGGTAAATAATTTTTGAACTAAATACGTGTTATAATGTTACAAATGTTGGTAATTAATATATAAATTAATTATTAGAATGCGAATAATTAATGGATGGGAAAATTAAAGAGAATTATGTGCTTAATTAATTAAAGAATTAATTATGGGTTTGATGTTAAGACTATATGTTTAATTATAAATGAGTGTGGGTTGATTAGTTAATTGATAAATTAATGTGATATTGGGGTAAATGTTTTAATTTGTTCAATCATGGTTGATATAATAAAGTGTTATATGTTATAATGACATAAATATTGATTAACTATGAAAAGTGAGATACATGTGATATGTGTATTATTAAATGGTTAAGGGTATCATGCTCATTCAAAATAATATTATGAATTGTAACATGTTAATTCAATTATTTACTATTAAATGGTTAATGGTAACATGAACTATTGAAAAACAATTATGAATGGTAACATTCCCATTCATTTATGTATTACAAAATGGCTAATGGTAACTTACTTATTCAGAAAACTATTATGAATGGTAGCATGCTTATTTAAATATGTATTATTAAATAGTGAATGGTAACATTCTAATTTGGTAAACTATTAAAAAAAGGTAACATTCTCATTTATTTATGTATTATTAAATGGTGAATGGTAAATTACTAATTCGTCCAACTATTATGAATGGTACCATGCTCATTAAAATATATATTATAAAATGTTGAATGATAGCATTTTTCGGCAAAAAATTATGAATTATAACAAGATCATTCAATTATGAATTATTAAACAGATAATTGTAACATTCTCATTCTGCCAACTATAAAGAATGTTATCATGGTCATTCAAAATTTGGGACTAAATAAATGGTAAAGATTTTGGAAATATCTGATTCCAATATAGGCCGAAGAAGTTATTGAGGTACATGAATCTACTGGAACCAAATGTTTTAATGTGATTAAATAGGGAATATTTAATAATGTGATGAAATTTAAATTTTTAAATTATAAATATTCTTATTATAATTTCATTCACTTTAGTTTACTGTATTTATTTTAGACCATATAGGTGGTGTCCTATCGAGTTGCACTCAAACCCTATTTCGTCATCCTGTTTAGTAATTGAGTAGACTTTACTGTTGCAGGCCTGGTTATGGGAAAGGGACCTTGATTAGATTTATCATTAGGGATGGAGCTCAGATGAGGGAACTAGACGTGGTTCTAGACCCACATGGGAATCATTATTTTTATTATTTTCAATTGGATTTAAGACACTCTAGAACATATATTGGCCTGGCATGTTTCCCTTTTAGCTGAGTAATATGTTTCTTATCATGGTTATTCTTGTGAAGCATTTAATGATATAATTATATATGCTTCTACATTAGTTTATTTATTTCTGCATGTGTTTTCCCTAATAAAACACTGTACAATTTCGCCATTAATAATTATTAAACCCGGAATTCTAGTCAGAAGCCTCTTGTATATGGGGTGGTGTGTTTGAGGTCATTTGACTTACCAACATGGGTAACCATTGTGTGGCACCTAGGAAAGGATATCCTAATGTGGTATCAAAAAAGTTTGTCATCATCTTCATTTTTCATACTGTATGGGGAATGGTTGACATGAGACTATGATTAGTTAGGTATTATTAATGATCTCATTCATGGGAGTTGCAAAACCATGTACAGGGGAAAACGAGTACTGAACATGGGATTTTTTTTATTGTTTTATGTTATAGTTGAATAATATTTCACCTTGGGTGACACACTTGTGCAGTGTTGTGATTATTATTTCTGATAATTACTGAATATTTATTCTTTTCAATGAATTACATGAGAGTTGAGTCTGCATGCATCATTCGTGGAATATAGTATATTGTGACATGCATAATTTTTAAAATGCATGTGAAAACATGTTATGGGTTGGTTGTTGAACTGGAACTATTTCCATTCTTATGAAATTTAAATGAATATGGTGCCTATCATTATTAAAATGAATATGGTGAAATTTGATTATAGTAGGGTGTCTATGTTAGAAACATGAATATGAGAATGTGGTTACCCTTGTTAAGAAGACCTATGTGTAAGATGGTTAATGGTTTTGATAATTCCTTTGTTTAACCCTCAGGGAGTGTTATGGGAAAAATTATTTTTATTCATGTTTTGATATTACCTCTAGTGTAAACATGTGATAGGATGTGTTATGAATCCTGGTTCCAATGAGTTTTCGTGGATTGTAAATATATTCCTTTGTGAAGGTAGTTTTTTAGTAGATGACTAGAGGACATAGTTGTTAATGATCCACCAGTATTGGAAGCTGAGCCACCAATAGTTTAGGGGAAGGCTGTAATAGAGTGGTCCTAGGAAAACATCACTTGTTTCATGAAGTTTATTGTAGGATTCCCAAGATGGGTTTTGGAAAGCATGTATGAAATGACGTGGGAGTTTTTGTTGAAGAAAAATCCTATTTTTATATGACTGGTTGGACCTGAGGGAGATAAGTATTGTGTTGTGTCCATCGAGACAGTACATGATAATATGGGGAATCTTGCTGAGTGGATGGTCAAATAAGCTTCTAATATAATATTGGGATCTATGATTCACTATTGGGATATTCATGTACAGAAAGGATAGAATGATGGAATTCTCTAGAAGTACTTCTTAGAGAGATTATGGGGGCACATTTACATAGAGATGATGAGGCAAGAAAGAGTATTTGACGTCATGTGGTTTACTTAGGGGAGAATATCCTAGATGGACTATGCATTATTCTTTACAGATATGAAATGATTTTTTCATTAATTTTCTAGAGATGATATGAATATGGAGTGGCTTATAAGGGATGGGTAAAGTTCAATATTAAATCCCTATTAAATCTAATTCGATTATTGGAATTTTATAAGGTGGTGGATCATGCTCTAATAACTGAAGGGAACCTGAGGGAGGATTCTAGTTTAAGACATATAGTCTCTACTAGAAGATCATGTGGTGTGGATTCTGTGATCCTAAAGAACCATTGGGAAATATTTAGTCAAGAATATTGGAAGAAGAGTACACATATAGGAGGTTTAGTTGCAAATGACCACACTTGAGTGATCTACCATCAGTGTGGTGGGTAGGGACATTTTCATTGGATATATTCATATCCACCAGTGGAGTTATGATCTTTTGGAATGATGTGACAACTACAATGATTATGTCGGAAACCAAGGAAGTTAGGTATTAATGGAGGATCATGACATAATAATGTTGCTGGAAGGGGATCTTATGAAAATATAGTTTGGACGCTAGAGATAAACTAGTAGAGGATGTAGATGTAGTGGATGTAGTTATTTAGGGAACGATCACCCACATCAGTTGAGTGGTGCAGCTCGGGGGAGTCAGAAAACATTATAGGGAAGAGGGACAAGATAGTATCATGCAGTACACCTAAACTTGTGGATAGCGAGGATTGACCATGAACAGTGAGAGGTACTATTTTTATAGATTCTTCATTAGATAGTTCTTTATTTTATATTGGTTCCCCTCATTCCTTTATGTCAGCTAAACATGGTAATGTTTTGATCTTGGAAATTATTCTTGATATCAGGGAGTGTTGATTTCATAGGAGATCTCAATATTCATGTTTTGAATAGATTTGACCTAATTATTTTTATGGACATGATAATTGCATACCGATCCCACATAGACTGTTACTGTTGGAAAGTTATGTTTACATCTCATAAGGGTGAACCTTATATTCAATAAGGAGAGTGGTATATCCAAAATGTTTGTGTATAGTAATTACTCAGCAACTCGAAGATGTCACAACCCATTTTTCTACTCTATTATTGGATGACGGGCGTGTTAGGGAATATGTCCTTCTACCAATAGATAATATTATTCAAGATGTCAGTCTAGATGACTCCTTAGTGATGCAACCAGATATGGACGGGGAATTAAATATTAATCTCAATCTGCGGGATAATACAATTCTTTTACACCATTCTGAATGGAACTGATAGTGTTTCAAGACCTCAAGAATCTGTTGGAGGATATGTAGGACAGAGGGTTTATATGTGCATGTACAACACCTTGGGGATCACCTATAATGTTCACAATGTAACAAGACAGGGGTTTATGTTTCTAGGTGAATTATTGGATTTTTAATAAGATAATTGTAAAGAACAGATATCATCTAATTTTTATCGATGATTTTTGTGAACAATTTAGAAGGGAATGAATGTTATCAATGTTCAACTTGAGATTGTGGTGTCATTAATTGAATATTCAGATTTCTGATATCTTGATGATTTTATATAGGAGTACATATGGGATTTATGAGTTTGTAATAATTTCTTTGGGGTTGAAATCACATCAATAGTTTTTTTGGCCTTGATTGTTTGGTTTTATAATCTACATGTAGATCAATTTAGTGTGGTATTTTTGAAAGTCATCATGTAGTACACGAAAACCCAGGAGAATCATGAACAACATCTTTACATCATCTTATGTACACTGAAAGAACATAACATAAATTCCAAGCTATCTAATTTTCATTTTTGGATTGTCCTAGTAAACATTTGATGGAACATCATCGTGGAGGAAGATGTGTCTATTGACCTAGAGATGGTTCAGGAAGTGGTTTCTTGGGAGAATCCCAAGAATATTTTTGATACCAAAATATTTTTTAGATTATCTGGATATTATAAGAGATTCATCCAATAAATTTCATTGCTGGAAGAGGTACTTTAGGTCTAGAAAAAAGGGGATAATTTATTAATGGATGGAAGAATTCATTAATTTTTTCTAGGAGCTGAAAAATCTTTTTATGTTGGAAAAATTCTTGATAGTGCCTAAGTTTAGTGAGTTGTACATGGTGTATTGTGATGCCTTGTGGATTGATCTCAAAGCTGTGAAAATTATTTGAGATTAATTTGTGGTGTATGGGTTGCGGCATTCGAGGCCTCATGAACAAAATATTCATACAGACATCCTAGAGTTGGTAGAAGTGGTATATATATTGAAGTGTTGGTGATACTATTTCTTGGGAGACTGGTTTATATTTTACAATAGCCATAAGAGAATTATGTATATCTTATCCGATAGACATTAGAATATTAGTTTTCAGAGATGGGTTGAATATATGAATTATTTTACATTGAAATAGCATATATGCTAGCAAAGGTAAATAGTATGTCTGATTCCTTGTTTAGGGAAACTCAATCTCTTATAGTTCAGAAGTTAGGTGTTGATTGGGGGATGATGACCTTTCTAGCATAAATGATTTTTGTGTTTCATGATTAGTATGAGAATATGACTTTGGAAAATATTATAGTGGATTCTAGAATTTTGAGATAGATCACTGATATAAATTATGAGGATCCAGATTACTTATCCTTGATGTAATGTTATGAAGGTGGGGAGACACCATCATTTTTGTTGATTGAGGAGGATGCGATCATATATGTGAAGAATAAGGTTGTTGTACATATGATAATTAGAGAGGAGATCAAGTGATAATTTCCTGAATCAAAGTGGTATGTACATAAATGTGTGACCATAATGTAATGTGACCAATGATGGAAATTTATATGTCCACAAATGAGAAAAGAGATAATGGGGTTCAAATCATGATGCTTCACCTATAAGTAAGTGAAGGTGAAGAATCAAAGAAATAGTGGTTTTCTATAGTTGTTACATATTCTTGAGTGGAAGTAGGATGGCGGGACTATGGACATTGTGTTAACTTTTTCAAAGATGATTAGGAAGAATTGTTCTATTTGGGTTGTTGTGGAGTTATTGACAAAAGTATCACATTTATTTCCAATATAGTAATACTTTATATTTGTGTATTTTAGATAATAGTACATTCAAGAGATATTTAATCTACATGGGGTGAAACAGACTATAGTTTCATATCAAGATTCACTAATTAATTCACACTTATAGTTGTTAATATATAAATCTTTGGGTACATATGTATTATTAAGTATGGATTTCCACCCACAAATGGATGGATAGTCGATGAAAACTATAATTTTTCTCGAGGATATGTTGCATGCATGAGTACTTGACATTAGTGGCTATTGGGAGATGTAATTGGATGTATATGATTTTTCCTAAATAAATAGTTATTGGGAAACAATATAGATGTAATCCTTTAAGGCTCTTTATGGTAGGCTTTGTATCTCACCACTCTACTGGATTGATAATGGTGATCCAGAGTGGTTGTGCCTGAGTCACTTGCATGATACATTGGAGAATGTGATGTGAATTCATAAAAATATAGACACAAATCAGATAATACATAATTTGTATGATTTTAGATAAAGACTGGCAATTGAGATTGTAGAGGATGGTAATTTATTCTATCATGTGTCACCCAGGTTGGGCCACAATAAGATACAATGACAGGGAATGTTAGCACTGAGTTATGTTTGACCTTTTGAGGTCATAGAGAGAGTTGGGACAATGGATATTTTATTGGATCTTCCATATAATATCAGTGAAATAATTGATTTTTTCCATGTTTCCCAAATATTAATTTATCACCCTGACCCTTCTCATGTGATCGATGTTGATTAGGTTGACCATCATATATATGTGTACTTTGAGGGGAAACTGATACGTGTTCTAGAGTTATGTGAGAAGGTTTTCTGGTGGAAGACTATGTCGATAGTTCTTGTGTTATGGAATCACAGACATTTATAAGTTGAATTATGGGAATAGTAAGAAGATACGAAGGCACAATGGCACAATAATATGGGCTTAGAATCACACTAAATCGTGGATGCAGAGCTTGAGGATTAACAATTATAAGGTGGGAAGAATTTATGCTCCTGACCCTTCTCTGGAGTGATGTTGGGGAAATCATTCAGCACATTTTATTTTATTTATGTACTGTTCATTAGAGTTATGACCTGGGGTACATTTGGGTGTATTTTTAACAATATTTTTCAAGAAGGGGACTGTGAATGGTTGGTGTATAGTTATAGTGAAATGTGCCCCCAGCCCAGCTAACCATGTCCACCCATGTAGTGAGGGGTCGCACGGTAGGATCGTGATATGTTAATCCAGGAACCCATACCTAGAAAAATCATTAAATTTTGTTTATTTCAAAATAAAATTTATTTTAAAATCCCCTAAAACACACATATAACCCTCATTTTCATCATGGAATGAGGATTAATGTTTTTGGGTGGTTATAAATCCTTTTGGTTGTGATATAAGGTCGTACGACCTCCACTTTTTACGATTCAAGGCCTTAATCGAAGATCCCCTCTTCTCTTGGTATGTGGATCTCATTCTGATCCTTATCCCTTAAATTCTTCCTTATTCTATTGGTATTTTTGGGGATTTCATTTAATTTTTATTTAGATCTATATCTAATTGGTGAGATCATGATCTTGGATTTTTTATCTAAATCTAGAATGATTATATCTAGAAATATTTTATATTGGTATAGGGATTAGATCTATATCTCATATCTATATCGATCTGCATGTTGAATTTTGGGTATTTCCATTTAGTGAATGTCCTTCAATGAATCATGTTTGGTGGTCTAAAATCTATATCCCATAGTTTTGATTTAATTATTTATATGCATGTTGTAGAATTTATAATTTTCTATATAAATTATAATCATGAATTAAATTAATTAATGTTGTAAATTAATTAAGTGAGACCCCAATGTTTTTGTGAGATTTGGGGATCGTTGAATGAGATAATTATTTGGAGAGTTAATTATGATAGTTTACAATTTATGATTATCAAAATTTATTGAGGTAATTAATTATGATGGAATCAAGATGGTAGATTTGGTTAATTAATAGTGTAATTAATTACATGTTATGATGTTATAAATGGAGAAAATATATTAATGAATTAAATTGGTGTAATTTATTAATTGTTGGCTGAGTTAATTTAATAAATTGATATTTTTAATAAATTGGGTAATTAATTAATGTGTTTTATGCGAAGGCTAATTGTTGAATTAATAAAAAGGGTGAGATGACTAATTAATTGAAAAATTGGTGTTATATTGGGGTTAGAGTTTTGTGTTGATTAATCCTTCTAGACGTGATGATTATCTATATTGGATAATGTGGTTAATGTTGATTAACCATGATAAATGAGATATATGTGATATGTGTTTTATTAATTAGTGAATAGTAAAATGCTCATTACTCTAACTATTATGAGTGGTACCATGATCATTCAATTTTGTATTTTAAATGGTGAATGTTAACATACTCATTCAACCAACCATTATAAAATGTAACATTCTCATTCAAATATGTAATATTAAATTGTGAATGGTAACATCCTCATTCTTCCTACTACTATAAATTGTAAAATTCTCATTCAAATTTGTAAGATAAATTTTTTAATGGAAACATCCTCATTCGATCAAATATTATGAATGATAACACAATAATTCAATTATGTATTATTAAATGGTGAATATTAACATGCGCATTCAGCCACCTATTATTAATGGTAGCATGGTCATCCAAATATGTATTATTAAATGGTGAATTGTAACAATCTCATTTACCAAAAATTATGAATGTTTACAAGGTAATTAAATTATTTATTATTATATGGTGAATGGTAACATGCTTATTTGGCCTTCAGTTATGAATGGAAAAATGATCTTTCAAATTTTCTTCTTAAGTTAATGATAAACCTTGTAAAAGGATCAGTTCCCAGCATAGAACGAAGTAGGAATTTAGGTAATAATATCTACATAAACCCAGTGTTTGTATATGATTAAATAGGGAATATTTTATATTGTGATTAACTATTAATTTTATAATTATACATATTTTAATTACAATTTCACATATTTTAATTTACTGTATTGGTTTTAGATGCCATTGTGGTGGGCTACTCTGTTGTACTCACACCCTATTCAGGAAACCTGATTGGTAACCTAACAGACTTTATTTATATAGGATAAGTTAAGGGAAAGGGCCCTGTATTAGATTCTGGATTGGGGATAGAGTTCAGATGAGGGAACCATACATAGTTCGAGACCCAATTGGGATTTGTTAGAGTCCATATTTTAAATTTTTAGACACATTGAAACTTACATTGGAATGGAATGTTTCCCTTTCAGTTGAGTATTGTATTTATTATAATTGTTATTCTTATGACATTTTTAATGTTATGATTATATAATATTTAACATTTGTTTATTAATTTACACTATTGGTTTACTATGATCAAATAGTGTATAGGATCCACATCATGACTTAGCAAACCGTCATAGATAATCAGCATGATCTAGTATGCATTGAGGAACATTTGAGGTTTGGTGGACAAATGGCTCGGGGCACCGTTGCATGGAACCCTGGTCAATACATCAGAAAAAATAAATCTATAGATATCATAAATGTGATCTTATTATGTATTTTCAAATAAGATAACAATAAAATTTGACTATAATGAATTTTTTTTAAATATAATATTTTTTCTAACAACATCATATCACCAATAGATTTTTAAGAAATATCTAGTTTATGTGATACTACTTTTAGATTAATGAGGTTCAACTAAGCACCCTAAGAGACGGGGTAAATTATATTGTCTTGTAATATCATATATTTTAGTTTTATTTGAATTATTATTTTTATTCTCAATAAAATAATTAATCAGAAAAATTATAATAATAAATAATCTTATTGATAATGATTTTACATGGATCAAATGTATTGGAATACAAACTAGGGTAGTGTATCAATAATTTTTTTACTTCCCCAATAGTCTATTGTTTACAATGTTGTAATGAAAATCTATAGGAAAAAATATTTCTATTTCAGATACCATTATAACCTCCCATATTTTACTCATTTATTCTCTAGAGGGTTACCAAACTATAATTTTAACACCTCGGTTGATATCACATATATTTTAATATAATGTTTAATACCAAAATATAATGGGTGATATCTATGATTTCCATTTATACACACTTGTATCATCAATTACATGTAAATAATATCTATACATGAAAGTATAATATTTAATAGAATTCTTCAAAATCACACTTCAAATCACAATTAATGAGAATAAATAAATTTCACTACTAGTTGTCAATTCATCCCTTCTTCCAGATATATAATATCCATCTATTCTCTATGATAAAATTATTTTATTGAGACAATATCAATATATAATTTTTGGGTGTTTTGAATATCATTATAAAAAATATGATTTCAACATAACATCTAACTATCACATATTCAAATCAATCACATGTAGTAACATTATATAGATATACACCATTGATATTTATGTGTGATTTTATTTTTATTTCATAATGGATAAACATTCAAATAATATCTAAATGCATAAAACTACATGTAACCTCAAATTTTTTAAAAACAAATATCTGTAATGTTTTCTTAATTTAGGTTTTTTGTTCCCCATAAGACAGAAAAAATATGATACACCAAATAACATTTCACACATATTATCTAGAAGAATAATTTCTTACAATTATTACCTTCATACTCAGATATTCATTTTATTTTCAGATCTAGACTCCCTATATTAATCATGGTTTACTCTAAAACAAAATGATTCTACAATGTTATTTCTATTGAAATATACATGAGATTTAAATAGCTTAAATTATTTCCACAATATGGTATGTCTTTGTACATGGGTAATGTTTCAATAAAAAACATCATACTATATGGTCTACTGTGAAAATGAACCCCATTTTAGTTTATATTACACACTCAATTCCATTTCAATTTAATAACATACCAAAATATAAAATGAAATAAAAATAAAAATTACATACACATGGAATTTTTTAGGAATTATATATTTATATCAATTCCTTGAAAATTATAATCATGAACAATGTAAGTTTAACATATCAAAATAATCATTTACAACTATGTGAACAATATGATATTTCATAAATTTGAATTTTGTTTTGGAACTGGAAACTAAAACTCAAAGAAATATACTATTTGAATTTTTCTTTAATCCACCACACCATTTTCAGACCTACTGTAAAATGGGGAAGGGTTTGGCGAATTCCTCAATAATATTCTCACAAAAATTATAAAACCATGTGCATCATAAAATAATAAACATCCACTTCCAATAAACTTCCATTTAATAAAAAATTCCATTAAAACTCTTGATTTCAATAATTTTACATTATCTAAATATGAAAACATGTCGGTAAAATCATATTCATTTATTATCCTAAAAATTCATCTAAAATATATATCAATAAGTCTAAAATGAATTCAAAATAAATAAATCATAATATTTATATACATTAAAGGAAAATTCATTAAAATTATTTTATAAATTTTATTTATTGTTAAATAAATTTTACCCTCTTAATTTTTTTCCATATGATTTATAATATATAGTTTTTTTCATCCCAATTAGCTGATTTAATTATCTTTATATTTTTATTCCTAGAAACCAATATATTAGGGAAATTTTAGAGGTATGTTTCAATCAATTATACTACAATACGTTATTTTGTCATCATAATGATTAGATAAGAAAATATCCATTGAGATAGTTTTTTTAAATTTTTAGATAAATTCGTCTTACTAAGAATATCATAAATCTATCACATGATTTATTAAATTACATGGAGAAATATTTTAGTGTAAAAAAGGTAAAACAATGATTGGGATTGATCAATTAATTAATCTTCAAAAAGTCATTTAGATAATTAATGAATATATGAAATGAATTTGAATTAATTAGAAATTAATAAATCATTTTCTCTTATTTTGAAAAATCATTAAAATAAATATGGGAACATTTGTCTCCAAATTTAGATAAAAAAATTTCTTAAATGAATTATATGATCTAATGAATCTGAATAAATGAATATGAAGAATCTATAGTAACATGATATTTATTTATCTCTATGCGGAATCCCAAAGAATTTATGGTTAGTGATTATGAATAAATTAGACATTATCAAAATATATTTAAAATTGTCTAGATTTTTTACTAGAGGTATATTTAGAAATGGTAGGTAAATTAATGGTTATTATAACAAATAAATTTGAGAATATACTGTAAATTATAAACTATTATTTTTATTAACTAAATTGGGAAAAATAAAAAATAAAAATAAAAAATGATATTTTTAAGGGATAATTAATTTTCAAGGATCCATTAACCATTACTATAAATGAATTAACTATTAAGACATTTCTAATAATGAAATTAGATTAACATATTTAATCAGTTATTATCATTATTTTTTATTAGTTATAATAATTTTATAATAATTATCATATATAGTGGTGAAAATATATAATTAGAATGTATAATTATTGATATAAGTAGTGATTAATTGTTAGTGAATTTTTTAGTTGAATTTTTTTTATAAATATATAGGGGAAGACAATTTTTTTGTAAGATGTGTACTTAGTAAAATTATATTATTCTTATTTATTATTTTTTAAAAAAATAAATGCAAGGTGGTTTCAAATTTTTTGGAATCATTTAATAGATTTTTTATTGTAATCTATGAAAGTATACCTATAAATTGATTTAAAATATTCTCAATATTTTAATATTAATATTCAGTAACAAAGATTTAGTAATATTTTTAATGTTATGATTTAATTTTTTGTAGTATAACATTTTTAAACTATGTTTTGGAGAGGACTACTCTATGATAGTATGGTTTTTACAGATTACATGAGTCAGCTGTCCTAGAAATTTTATATGTTACTTAGCTCTACTTGCGGCTCCTTCAACAATATCATTATCCTGTATAATAAGGAATTCACAAAAACAAATATGTTTTTTAATATGTTTTCCATTACATTCAATATAAATTATTTTTAAAAAATTTTATATATGTAATTATTAAATTATTCATAATTCATTATTTCAAAATAGAAAAAAAATAAATTAAATTGAAACTTTATGAATAGCTACTGTCGTAACAATAACATGGTTTCATTTGGTTAATGATAACTTTTAAATCCATAATTATGATTTGAAAGAAAATATTATCTATCATATCCATATCCTCACGAGTGTCAATCTAGGTGCACAATAGGGTCCATTTTCTGGTACTAGGTCACCCCGATTTCGGCCCGATGCAGCTTTCCAGAGTTGATACCTGTATGTTCATATGATTAAGAAACAATTTACATGTAGTATCTTGACATAGATTTAGTTCTATGAAAACCCAAATAATACCAACCATAATGAAAATATAATATGTTATATTTTTTTGTCTTCAAAGTATATGATAGGTTTATTTTCCCAAATATATGTTTTCTAAATCCAGTTTCCATGATTTGTAAAAAACGTTCTCTGATAAAAAATTTAAAGATTCCAACCCTATAGGCCTATAGTAAATGAGTTACTTCATGAAATTTTTACTATGAACTGGAATTATCATCTGAATGGATTGAAGATTTTAGAACTGAAACACCCCAATAATCTATAGTACATATCTTTTTAAATAATTTAGTGGCTTGCATTGTATGCAACCATGAGTACAAGCAGACCACGACCTATCAATGTTTCTATTTCAAAAGTAGTTACTAATAGATGAAACCAAAATTTTAAATTTTATAAAATTTATTATTCATAATATTTTTCATTAATGAATTTTCAATATCCAAATTACTTAGGGTAAAACATTGTTAGTTTTCTGGAAAAATTCATTTTTTATGAATAGTGCAAAATACCCCATTTTAATTCAAAAAATAATTTTCATCTATTTTATATATGTAGTAATATTGACTTTTAATTTGTTTATAAATACTAATTGGATTTATATTTTATAATTTAACTCAATTATGTTAATTGGAAGTAATTTCAGATTTAAATTGTACAAAAAGAATATATTAATCTTTTAATAGTTTTTTCAACTTAATAACCTGCATTATGGTTCTGAAAATAAGAATTTATTTCAAATTAATTATGACATATTTCTTTATTGTATTTTGAATAATGGATTCCATATTTTGAATCAGAAGGTCCAAAATTTTAATATATGTACCTTTTATTTCATTCAATATGAATGGTAACTTCAGTAATTATTTTTAATTACCATGTTTAAAGGGTAAATCATGTAAATATGTGAAAAAATAATATTATAATAATTAAAAAGTATTATTAAACATGTCATAATCTTATGTTATGATATATTTCTAACCCTTGGAATTATTTGGTAGATTTTGGGACCCCATAGATCAATTTGGGTGTGATAATGACATGTTATAAGAATTAATTGAATGTAAAAAAGAAATATTACATAAACATATACCTTTTATTAAAACAATTTTAATATAAAGATATAAAACTGATAAATTTTGACCATAAAAATTAATTAAAATAAAAAAATGTTTTTTATGTCATGTTATCATATTTAGTATTTTATTCATTAAATAAATAATTTTTTTATTACACATTGATGTTGTCGTGATTGCCTTATTAATGAACGATTCATATAAATGATATTATAAATTTTAAAATAAAATTAATTAGAAAATATTTATTCCATAAAAATATTCTATGGATGATATTGACATATTATGTTTGAGTAAATTTCTTTTTTTTTCAATGCAATCATGTTATTATGACTTTAAAAAATTACTAAATAGTACGAAAATAGACATAAATGAGTTTCTAAAACAAATAATATTGTATTAAATGATATAATAGTCCTAAAAATATAATAATCAAAAAACTAACTTATATAATGTTAAAAATTACACTAATGATCTTTTATTGGTTCTATTGGCATTGTATTGTATTTATATCAACCATATATTATAAAAATACAAAAAGATGTGGTTAGAGTTAATGTTTTTATCTAAGCATTAAAACTAAAAGGAAAGTTTAATTTTGTGACCTAAACATGTCTGAAACCTATTGGTTGAGAGTACTTGGTTTTCTTATCATAATTTCCTCAAAATATATCACTTTTTTACTGTTATAATTAGAAAATCATTTTATAATAAAATAATATTTCAAGACTTTCTTAAAGTGCCCCTTCTCCCTCTTGCAAAAGGCCACCAACTCTACCCAGTTAATCACTCCTCTCATGCCCATGGATTATCAGAAGAATTCTCAAAAAATCTTCCATCATCCTTAACCTCCTCCAAGAAGAATTGCCATGAAAATAAGGAAATCTGAGAAATCATTTGGCTCAAATCAAAATAATTTGCTTGATTTAGAGGTAATATCTTCTTTCTAGTTCATTTCCTTAATTTTCCATCTCCAGTTCCTATGCTATTATTATACTATTACTTCATAATAAAACTATTATCCTCAATATTTTATACTTTTATTTGAGAAATAATTGATCTATACTCACACAAACCTCAATCAAATTAATACAGACATACTTTTTTGTGAACGACGATCTACTGCCTCAAAAAATAAGGATTGTTCAATTTTCTCCTACCACATCTCAGGTTATCCATAATGATTGAATTGTATATATATATATATATGAAATATATTATATTTATATTTCATATATGTTTCTATAATTTTTAAATACAACATATATTTATTCTTTTCATCATGTGTAAATACGATAATTTCATTTGTGGAAGTGCAGACTACATCCATTACAAAGTGATAAGACTGATACATTCCATACATGGAACATATAAATGATGTAGTTATTGATTATATGTGTCATAGATGCCATACTATAATTATAACATAAATATTTACCATTTTTTTATTCCTTTAATGTGACAATGAAATAAATGTAGCATTCATGTGTACATATAGCCTACTGTCTCCATGAATGGTGCATTTCATTTCTTATATCTAAATGTTATGGAATATTATAAAAACATATATACTAGATATGAGTGATATTTAAATCATTTATAATATTCTAAAGGTAATTGACTTAAGAACACATCCACTATTTACATCTAAACATGTTCATTTTTACCCAAGTACCGTGCATCAACCAAATGATTGATATGAACATAAATAATTATGTAATTATTTTAACATGGTAATAAGTGATATAAAAAGAATAATAAACTTTAAAATGGTCAAAAAAAGTAGAAATCTACTCATGTTTAATATACAAGATGAACAAGGATCATTGTTGATGAGTCAGACTCCTATTAAGGAATTTCATCTCAATTTCATTTCATTGAGGCATATTGTAATGTTATGAACCTAGTTCCTTTTATACGGTATATATTCTTCATTTTGAATTATTATATCATGATTCTCATTATTTTCATGATATTTTTTTATTTCCTTCTTGGAATTTATTGATAGATCCATATTACTCCCTCAATATGCTTATTTTATAGGGAATATTATTTATTTTGGTTATTAAATATGATAAATACAATGGACTCAAAATGATGACTGGAGACTGGAAATTATATAGCACCTCGATGCATTGACTGGTTCTCATTAGATGAATAAGTTTTCCAAAAATGGTTTTACACATAATTTTAAACTGTTTTGTGAAATGTCTTGAGGGTAATATGTTTTCATGTGCCTGAGACTTTAAATCCTTAAATATTGTATTTCCCTTATTTAGTTTCAATCATTATTTATCCATGATATTTTATCATCAAAATATCTATAAAATTATTTCATTGTCAATTTATTTATGTATGGCATTGGGTTCAGTTTCGTACCTTCCATATTATTTGTTCCTTATCTAGTATTTTATATTGGAAGTGTTCTTAGATATTTATCATTCTATATATATATATTGATTATTTCTTCCATTGTTCTTGCCCTTACTGAGCATTTGAGCTCACCATTATTATGTTTCTCTCCTAATTTTATTCAGAAGAGAATATTGATGAAGGTTTCATGGATGTATTATATTTCACTTATTATTTAACATGTTTTATATTCCATTTTTAATGTAGTATTAGTATCATGTCTATAATAATGATTTCCATGATTCAAAATTGTACAATCCTTCGGAATTTGATTCCATGTAATAATTCCAAAAAAATGTAATAATTCACCGAATTTATGTTATCTGATGTTAGGGCATTACATCCAGTTTCATAGGATGTTTACCAATAACCTGGGAAACTATATTTAGAAAACCAATATTTGGGAACATATCGTATGTTAGACTTTTGGGATACACTTAATTTAATTCAACCAAAGTAACAATAGTTTTTTTATGATGCATATTTTTTTAATTTATGTTTTGTGTCATACAGTATTTGAAATTCATAATTTTAATAGCTAAACTGATATTTATAATTATATTGAAAGGGATCCTAGAAGGAAAAATAATATCAATACTCAAGAAAATTGTAGTGGTTTCTTGGCATAAGAAACCAATACTTATGATACTGTAATGGTGAAAATCTTGTCAATACAAGGGAAACATAATCATGTTATGATAAATAACCATGCTTAAATAGAAAAACACATTACATAGGGGAAATATACTTGCTAGATTGATTTATGCTAAAAAAATACCCAATAATTTAGTTGGAAAATTAATCCAATTGTAGCTGAGGAGTGGATTAAGTCTCTGGAAAATATATTTTTGGATTTATGATGCATTGAAATTGAAAAGGTTAATTTTGTAGTCTATTTTCTCATAGTTGATGCTGATCAATTGTGTAAAATGATCCAATGTACTAGGGGTGAAGAAGAAATGGAACATATATAATGGATAACATTTAAAGAGACATTATTCGCAAATAATATACTATTTATCAATAATTTTAGATGAAGATAAATATCATTTGCATAAAGAAAAGTGAATAATAGAGTGTTGAAGATTATGAAGATACCTTTACAAATGTTTTCCAGGATTTATATAGATTATATACACAACTCAGAGTCAAAAATCAATCACTTCATCGAAGGTCTTATTCAAAATATGTGGTGGGAACTAGTTACTCAAAAATTTTATTCATATGATGAAAGAGTTTTATGACCCATTAAGAGGAAGAATAGTTTTTCTAGGTTCAATATATTCAAATGAAAAAAATACTTGAAGAGGCCATCTGGTAACCATGAAAATATGAATTGCATCATAGAAGAAGTAAAAGTTTAAATTATTTTCATATTCTGAAAACAGTGGAAAAAATATCCAAAGAAAATGTTTAAAGGGATTGGGAGTTTTTTATATGTGTAGAGATAAGTGACAACAGGATCATGAATGTAATGTGACAAAACAAATCAATGGTATAATATTATAAAATTTTAATGAGAATGGACACTATGTAAATTAATGCCCTAAAATTCAAGGGAATCTATCACAAAAGCTTCCAAGGGTAGATAGCCATGATTTTCCAATCAAAACTGATGAAGATGAAGTTCCAAATGATGAGCTGGCAGGTACATTAATTATTTCATAAAATCTTGATAAAGCTTTATTTGACTCTAGAACCTCGCATTCTTTTATATAATCACAGTTTGAATTAAAATTAACAATTTCCAAATCACCCTGACAAGGGAATTGTTAGTCATAACACATAGTGGGAACCTTATCGCCAAAAAAATGTGTTGAACAGTTCCTGTTATTGAATATAAACACATTGTAATTACTATTTTTGTATCATAACTATGATTGATTTAAATATAATCATCAGTATGGATTGTCATACAAAATATGATGCGAAAATCTATTGATAGAAGATAGATGTTGCGATTTGTAAGGAAGATGTAGAATCAGTTATCATTAGAGAAGAAACTTCATTACCTAATTACAATCAAAATCCACCCCCATATAGCTTTACTGAATGATATTACTGAAGAATAATAGTAAATAATATCTTTGGATGAAGGATAAATTATCAAATTGAGTATGTACTATTATAAGGTAAATTGTTAATTGTTTTCGGCAATATTTACCGAGACACCCCATTGAGCACAAACTTGATTTTTCTATTGATTTATTACCATGTGTAGGGACAATATCAAATACTCTCTATAGAATGTCCACTGTAGAATTTGTATAGATAAGAAAAAAACATGAAGTTTTAGGTAGAAATGAATTTATATGGCCTAGTGTTTCTCCATGGGGATCTCATGCTCTCTTTTTTTGGAAGAAATATTGATCCATGAGGCAATACATTAATTATAGGGAAATAAATGTGATTACAGTAAATAACAAGTATCCTATACCTCATATCGCAAATTTATTTGATCAAAATTAGGGAGCTCAAATCTTTTCAAAGCTTGATCTACTTTCGAGATATCATCAACTTTGAGTGATGAATGAAGACATTCGAACGATTTTTTTCAGACACGGTATGGTCATTAAAATATAAATAATTTCCTTTTAGAGTGACACATTCTCCCACAGATTTTATAGATCTCATGAATATAGTATTCAAAGAATATCATGATGATTTTTTTGTTCTATTCACTGGTGATATTCAAATATTTTTTAAAACGTTTATGATCATGATTATCATTTTCCAATTATTCTATATACTATTCAGAGAGAAGAATTATTTTGTAAATTTAGAAAGTGCGAATTCTAGCATTACGAAATTTCATTCTTTGGTCATATAGTCTCCATGTATATATTCATTATTAACCCATCAAATTAAAATGCAATAAATTAATGGGTATCATCGATATTTATAATTATGTACGCATTTTTATTTGTTTAACAGTTTACTATTTTCATTTTTTCTAAACATTCACCAAACATGCTAAACCATTAACCATGCTCACATAAGGGTTTAATTCATTTGGAAAAATGATTTTAAAGAATTTGTTGAATAATTGAAGAGATAATTAGTCAATTTTACTATCTTTTCATTACTATATAGGAATGATGGGTTTGTTATTTATAGTGATGCATCATATAAAGGACATGGTTGTTTCCTTATACAGTATGATAGGGTTATTTCATATGCATCAGGGTAATTAAAAACTCATGATGAAAAATATATAACTCTATAGGATGAGTTAGCTACTGTAATAATTTCTATAAATATATGGAGACAAATTTGATATGGTTAAAATGTGATATATATACTGATCAGAAGAGTTTGAAATATATTTTCTCATAGAATGAACAGAACACGAGACAAAAGGGATGGATTGAGATACTCATGGAATATGATTTCACGATACACTACCACGTAGGGAAGGAAAATATGGTGGTATATTCCTTGAGATGAAAGGACCATATAGTTATGAACAAAATTTGAGATGAAAGGGATATTATTGTAACAACAGGGTCCCAGTGACAGCACAAACACCTCGCCTTTAAAATGGACATCAGGTCCTGGCCCACCAGGTAACACTAGTTTCCCAAAAGATATGTGGACCCCAACCTAGGTCCCAACCACATGCCTGAGTGGTTCATCTAAATAATTTTTTACCCCATAGGCCGACATATTTCATTTCTAGTGTGATTTTTCCTCACAGATACACACACCTTGGGAAACATCCCATAAGGGCAGCCATCCTGACCACTACTCCAAGACAAGCATGCATAACTGATGATTTCTAATTTGATAGGATATTAAAAATGTAGTTGAACCTTATTTACATGATTCATATCATCTACAAATTTATCCCTTTATCATTTGGTGGTGTTACATTCTTCCCCTATAAAAATGAATTTAATGTGGGATCTAAATATAGAGTTCTTATTAGAAATTCTCCAAAAAAGGAAGGTGTACCTTGTTGACAGTAGTCATATCATCTAGTCATTTAATCCATTATCATTTGAGGGAGTTAAATTAACCCCCCGCCCTCCTAGAGCACAATGAACTCATTGTAGTCCCAAAATGTCATCCTATGCAGTGCCCTACACTTAAAAATGGTTACCACCTCTGATACCAAATGTAAATAATGGATCCTAGTGACAGTATAGACACCCTTCCATTAACATTTCTGTTGAGTCCTGGCCATCCAGGTACCACTAGTTTACCCATATACATGATGTCTCCACCCAACGGTCCACACACATGTCTTAGAAAGTCATCTTTCTCAAGACTATTCCTAAAGGACAACACAATTCCTTTCCATTTTTATGTGTCCTCAATCACACACAACATTGGAATATTCCCAGAAGGTCTCCCATCTGAACCACTAATCTTGGCAAAAAATTCTTAACTATAGAGATAAAATCTGATAATCTCTTGAAATAGAAGGTGCCCCTTGTTTGCATGAGTAATTTCTTCTATGCATTTAACCCTTTCACATTTTATGGAGTTACACATATATTCATGGATCTAGTAAATAAGAATATGGAAATTATTATATAGGGTAGAACAGTAGTACTTTTTCCAATTTTTTCCAAACCATATTTAATGGAAAGGATAAAAAAATTTCAAACTAATGATGGCGACTTCCAAAAGAAAATTAAAGATGTTAATGATGGGATATTGATTGGTTCAGTATTTTCTTATGAAATTTTGAAATTGGAAAAGATGGTTTGGTTTACCACTATAAATGATCTAGAAATATAATTATTGGATGATTCCCATAGATCCAATTCCATTATACACCCTTGTGACACTATTATGTATTGATATTTGTAGGAACATTTTTTGCGGGATAACATGAATTGTAATATTGTGGATTACGTATTAAAATGTTTGTTTTTTCAATAGGTAAAGGTTGTAAGAAAATATCCAAGGGGACTCATGAATCCTATTCCATTACCTGTGTGGAAATGGGATGATATTATGATAGACTTTTTCATGGGGCTACCATAGACTCCTAGAAGGAACGATACGATATGAGTTATTGTTGATTGTCTTATCAAGTCAACAAATTTTCCTGATACAAAATAAGATTTACCAATTCATCATTTAGTAATTCTTTGTATTAATGAAGTTTTAACTGATCATGGTGTTCCTTTATAGATTGTTTTGGATAATGGTCCAATTTTACAACATGATTCTAGAAAGTTTTTCAGAAGGCCCAAGGTACTGATCTTTGTTTGTTAACTGAATACCAAACTAAAACTGATGGAAAATCTGAAATGACTATTAATAAATAAAAAGACATTTTGATATCTGGGTCACTTGGTTTTTAAGGTATTTTGGATCATAATCATCCACTAATTTAATTTTACTATAACATTAGCTTCAATTCAAGTATTTAGATAGAACCATGTGAATAAATATATAAAAAACGATGTTGTACACCAACATGTTGTGATAATATTGGTGAAAGAAAACATTTAGGTCCAAAACATTTTGATGAAACAATTTATATAGTGATTATTATCCAAGCACATATCAAAATAGTTCAAAGTAGATGAAAGATCTATGGCGATAATCGAAATAAGGATTTGGAATTTCAAGTAGGAGATCAGGTTTTTTTAAGGGTATCTCCATAGAAGGATGTTATATAATTAAGTAAGAAATGTAAATTAACTCTTAGTTACATCAGAACTTTTGAAATTATTGATCAATTATGATTTGTACAATATCATTTTTTAATGCCGCCAATTCTCTTGAATGTTCTTGATGTGTTCCAAATATCACTATTAAGGGAATACATGCCAAACCCCACACATGTAATCACATATGAAGATATAAAATTGGAACCTGATCTATCTTATTATGAATATCCTATTAATTTTATTGATACTAGAGAATGGGTGTTTAAAAAGAGGACAACTCATATGGTAAATGTTGTTTGAAAAAACCATAAAATAGAAGAGGCAATGTGGGAATCTGAAAAACATATGTTGAAGAACCACCCAATTATTTTTATATTCTGATACTATAAAAATTTTTAGGATGATCTTATTTGAAGGAGGTAATAATGTAACACGAATATATTCCATGGTATTCTTCTTTTTAAATATTTCAATGGCTTGTGGTGTACACCACCCCAAGTTCAAGCGCACCCCAACATATCAAAATAGCCGTTCAAAAAAAGGCTATGAATATTATTAACCACATATTATAATATTATAATGATTATTTATCAAAATATACATCAATTTTGAAATTGTAATATCAAAATTATTATAGAGAGTAAATTTGGAATTTTTTTGAAATGTTCAAATTTTTTATGAATAGTGAAAATTACTGCATTTTAATTCAAAACTACCATTATCTTATAATTTATTTGAATAATAATATATCTTTTTAATTAGTTTTAAAGTGTATTTTCATAATGATTTTACTATTTAATCCAATTTTAGCCATTAGAAGTAATTTGACCTTTAAATTGTAGATAAACACACCTCAATCATTAGATAGTTTATACTTCTTAAAAACATGCTTTATGGTTTTAACAGCAGAAATTAATTTTAAATAAATTAATGAAACATAAATGTTTTTAATATGGAAAAACGGATTCCATATTTGTAATCATATGGTCCAAAGTGTGTAAATTTGTAGCATTAATTATTGTACATTATAAATTATAACTTCAGTAATTATATTTATATTCCATGAATAAAGGGAAAATTAGATATATAAGGGTAATAAAATAATATAGCAGTAATATAAAACTACCTTCACACATGTAATAATCCTATTGGATGAGATATTTCTGACCATCAGTATCCTTTGGTCATTTTTGGGACCCCATGGTGCCACGTGGTTCTGATAATGACATTTATAAGAATTAATTAAAATTATAGAGAAATATAATGTAAACATGTATCTTTTAATAAGAAAATTTTAATATAGGTTTATATTAAAGATATATTTTACTATATACATTCATTAATAATATATAATTATATCATAAATCTTTTTATTTTATTTATATTTTTTAGACAATAAATAAATAATTTTTTTGTGATAAAATGATGATGGAGTGACTACCTTATTAATGATTGATTCAAATCAATGATATTATAAATATTATGATAAATGTAATATAAACATTTTTATGGGTTCCAACAAATATTTGTAAGATATTGAAATATGATATTTGATTTAATTCATTTTTCTCGAAGGTATCATGTTGTTATGACATTAAATAAATCAATTACATAATATTGTCGAATTTTTCATAAACGAGTTTATAAAACAAGTACTATTTTATTAAATGATACAATAGTCCTAAAAATCTGATATTAGGTAAACTGACTTATATAATGATAAAAATTATATTAAGGATCCAATTTTGGTTCTCTTTGTATTTTATGATAACTATAGTAATCATATATTATAAAAATACTTGAAGAAATGGTAAGAGTTAATATTTTTAACTAAGGGTTAATGCTAAATGATAAGATTACATTGGTGACATAAATATGTATATAACATGTTGTATGAGAGTATTTAGAAACATTATCACCATATCCTTTAAATATATCACTTAGGTATTATTATAATTCAAAAATAATTTTATAATAAACTAATATTTCAATACATTCTTAAAGTCCCCCTCACCCTTCTCATAAAAGGGGCACCACATATTGCCACATACTCACACATCCCAAGAACCATGACTTGTCCAAACAATGCTCAAATAATATCCCAACATCCCTCCATTTCTCATATAAGACTTTATATTGTTATAAGGATATTCATGAAATCATTTAAGCTTAAATCCCAAGAAGTTACCAGAAAAAGAGGTTATGTCTTCTCTCAAGTTATTTTACATTATTTTCCTTCTCTACTCTATAGAATATTATTATTTTATGACTACATAACATAAATTGTATCATCCATATACTATGACTTTCTTATGAGATTTTTTGAACCACTCTTACAAACTTTCTCATTTAATGGATACAAACTTATTTGTTTTGGGTACGATGATCTAATGCCTCACGAAACGAAGATTGTACATTTTTCTCCCACCACCTATCATGGTGGTCATTAGGATGGAACTATATTTATTTATGATATATATATTTATTTTATATTGTCTCTTTTATTCATCAATTTTTATTCATGATATAAATTTATCTGTTTCATGATGTTTAAATATGATAATTGCATTTGAGCCTATACAGACTACCACCCCCTCAAAGTGATATGACTCATTCATGCCATAAATGGAACATATAAAGGATTAGTTTAATTATATTATGTAACATATATAAATCATATACTATAATAGAATTATAACATACCAATGTATCATTTATTTTTCATTCCTTTAACATGATAATGAAAGGAATGTAGCGTTCATGCGTACGTACATCCTACCATTTCCATGAATGGTGATTTTAATTCCTTATCTCAAAATGTTATGGACTATTTTTAATACATATATAACTGATACATATGATATTTAAATAATTAATAATCTTCAATAGGTAATTGACTGAAGACCACAAGGATAATTTATATCAACAAATGTTCATTTTTATATCATGTACCGAACATCACCAAAATGTTCTATATGAACTTTAATAATTATGTGATTTTTATAAAATGGTAATAAGTTATATAATATGAATAATAAAATTTAATTTTTTTTCTAAAATTAGTAGAAATTAACTATTGTTTGTTATACCAGAATAACAAGGAACATGCATGATGAGTCAGACTCATGGTAAGGGATTTCATCTCAATTTTATTCCATTGAGAAATATTGTAAAGTTTTGCACCTATTTTCTTTTATAGGGTGTATATTAAAACTTTTGACTTGTTAAATCTTGAATCTAATTGTTCTAATGATATTATATTACATAATTTATGGGAATTATTGATATATACATATTAATCATTCAAAATGTTTGTTTGATAAGACAACTTATTTATTTTGGTTATTCAATATGAGAAATACTTTTCATTGGAAATGACTATTGGATACTTGACATTATATATCACCATCAAGCGTCGACAGGTTCACATGAGATGAACAATTATTCCAATTGGGTACATACCCTTAGTTTAAAACTATCTTGTGAAAGGTTTTAACAGTAACAAGATTTCATGTGATTGAGACATGAAGTCCTTAAAAAAATAATTTCTCACATTTAGATTCAATCATTATTTATCCATGAGATTTTTGCATCGACCTATATATGGATGTAGATAATTCACAGTTTATTGATTTATGGAACATGTTTCAATTTCATACATGCCAAATTATTTCTTTATTATACATTTTTTAAATGAAATGTGTTAATAGATATTTATCTTTCCATATGGATTTATTATTTATTACATTTCACATACAGTTAGTGAACATTTGAGCTCACCGTTATTATGTTTTACTCTAGAGGTTATGAGGACATAAAATTTGATTAAGCGTTTAAGCATTTATTTTTTTAACTTATTATGTGTAATGATTAATTTTTCTCCCAATTTTATATGTGTGTCTTATATATAATATGGATTCTCAAGACTACTGAACTATATAGTCTGTTTAGATTTGTTTTCTTGTAATAATACCAAGGAAATTTAATAAGCATCACCTTTTGGTTATCTATGGTTGGGGCATTACAAGTATCATTGGAATACTAGATATATACATAACTATTACATTCCAAATTGAAATGAAGTACTACATATAACTCCAATGGAAACACACTTTAACTTCTATATTTTCCCAGAATGACATTTATAATATACATATCTATATCGTGGAGATTAAAATAACACATTAAAGGGTTGATCTATTATACTCAGAAAGGTTATGAAATAATATAGAATCTATAATAATGAAACATAAAAAAATAAGTATAGGATAATAACTTAATAAATATTCCATTAAAACATATTATTGAGAATAATATTTAATTAATAAGATATGATTATTCCATTCCATATTAATAATCTTACAATATTGAATTTTAACCATGTATAATATTCTAGATGAATTAACTAATGGATTATCATTAACTAGAATCATAATGAATAAATTCATGATGTAGGTAATCTGAAAAATACCATCAATTCTTCATGGAATGAATATAATACTATCAAGGCATCATTCCATGAATATAATAAATTGGTAAGGACTTGGAAAAAAACCAGCCTAGTGTGTCACTTAAAACATACAGATTTTTCTAGGGGATATAATGGGACTAACCCTTTTACATACTAATATCTATGAATTCATCATATAAATGTGTTGAATCATAAATATATATATATATGAAATATATATATCTTTCTCTAGTTAGTAAACATAATCCCATACAATTCTGAGTAATATGATTAATGGTATCATGATTTAAATTCCATAATCAATTTGATCATAAACCATTTAATAAAATATTTTAAATGATTTCATAAATGATCCATCCCAATTAAGCATAACATTCAACATAGGGCGATGAAATAGATGAAAACATTGTAATAAAATCATTAATTAATTCATGATCGAAATTGCATTTAGAAAATTGAAAAAAGAGAGTATTATTAGGAAAAATAGTTTAAGTTTTTATAATATAATATAATAAACATGTATATCATAGAAAAGAAATTCTATGGATAGTGATATTATGTTTTATCCATAACTAGCATCCTACTAAATATATAAAATATATTTTTATGAAATTTTCGGAATGGTCAACTTCGGTGTGATTTCATAGAAAATATAAAATCTTTTAACATGAAAAAATTCATGATAGATTGTATAAACCAATAAATGACAAAAAAATCATTATTTTTCATGATAAAAGTACAATTTATAAAAATAATTACGTCATAAAACTTATTATTGACGTCAGTTGAAAATGGGTTTGAAATTTCAATGTTTTCCTTAATCGTCCTTGCGTATGAAGAGTAATTGGTAGTGGAATTTTTTTAAACATGCAATTACATGTCAAAGAAGGATGAAATAACATGGATACATGAGTTGGGAATGTATTTTAATGGATTTTCTCAGAGGGGACCATGTGTGACTTCTCATTCCTATATCGAGAAGGCCAGCAGATGTCATCCCACACAATGTAGAAATATCCCACAAATAGAATGAATTATCCAAAATGACATAGACACACACACACAGACACATCCAATCCCATAGTATTAAGGAATTTAAAAACCAAAGAATGAATTAATACATCAATTATCTAACAATATAGTATGATAGTAATGCACTGAAATTGAAAAATGGACTAAATACAAGACCAACTAAAAATTGTAAATTATCCAACCATATAAAAGAGTATAGACTAAGTCAAATGAAAGATCCATGATAAAATCACAGTATTTCTTTCTCCAGCTATGCTCCACCCACTCTCAATCCTCCAAGGACACCATTGAAATGGTCTTAATCTTCATAAGACACAACATGTGTGGGAAATTCTGTGTGGTGGTGAGTATAACAATACTCAATAGGACACCTCAAAAAACCATAACATGAAACACCCAGAATAGTCAGATCAACATAAGATATAATAATAAAGGTATAATATAACAAAATAACCGAGACATACTCATGAAATAAAACTCACCATCGTACATTAATAACAATGTTTTATCAACAGGATTATGTTCAATGAATGTTCATTTAGGGATAACTCAATCCACTGACCATGAAACCATCAAAGACACTCAAAAAAGAGGCTAGGGCCATTGAGCCCCACCCAAGGAAGCTCACTGGTCTATGGGGAGCATGATTCATAGATATGGGTACCTCCTAAAACTCCAATAGAATTGTATAAACCTATTCTAGATAAACACGCCATGTAACAGATCATAATCCAACAATTCCACAAACACTACTGATAATCCCTTCTATATAGAGGATGAATTACCTACTCAAGGAGGTTAAACTAAGTCCAAAAACATTAACTAGGGATGATAGAGGATCTCACTAGAAAATCCATGAGGTACACCATAACTTTATATGAGATTATACTTCTACATCAGATCATAATCAAGTGATATGAGGATAATGCCATGTTGTACCCTCCATGAAAAGGACTGATGGGATGAAATTTATATACATTGGTCTAATATAAGAAAACAAAGTGTCTCAATAACACTTGAAGGGACTACATGGTGTGTCCTAAATAGTATATTGTGTGTCTAGTTATCCCAAGTCCACCCCATGAAGAAACAACTCACACACCATGTAGTTTTTATATGCAGATGGTGTAGAAGGATATACACGACATGTAGATAATTATGATATCTTGCTCGTGTGACTTGGATAGGTCCATGTACCAATGTTGTGTTTGTGTACTAGTCTATGTTGGCCAATTTGTGTTTGTGTTGGAGTACATGACGAGTCATTTGTTGTGTACTATATCCCATGTTTGTGTACATAAAAATCTTACCGCAAGTCAACTATGATATACGATCATTGTACACTGATTCAGGTGTGAAATGATGAATCTGGTGCTCAACGATCGATTAATATGGATATTTTGTTCCATAATCCAAAAATTGAATGACCATGGTTAATCACAGATATAATGGATAAAAGTAAAAATTAATCAAGAGTAATGAACCTAAATTTATGTTTGTGTTTATATTAATTCGTTTACTATATAAAAACAGTCGAGTCAATCAAAAATTTAATTAATAGAATTTCTCCCATTATATCCCCACAAAATAATCCTTATCCCATAATGAGATTGATCAACAAATAAATCTATTCATTGAATAATTTTTTTCACTATAGAATTGAATAATATGTAGGAATATAACAAAAAAACATCATACCTATAGAATGATTTATCTTTGATGAATAAATATTGAGTTGTTTTTGTTGATTAGGTCCATATATTCTGCTTGTGTAAGGTTCTGTGATCGGATCTTGATCTGTCATTCTTCGGCTGAGATAATTCCCCATAGCTCTCTCAAATCATTCTATAATGTCTCAATAGATATGTGAATTACCCTATACATGCAACATAGCCATCTATTTGAAGAGAAATCCTTCTATGGTTCAATGAAACAAAACAAAATAATTAAATTAAATTATTTTCATCATTGTATGACCCAAAAAAATTAACAAGTGGACTGTGCTAACAAATGATAAGTCACTCCTATTTTAAAACAACCATTCTGAATAAAAATTTGTCATTATAATTCTTATTAGAGAACCTATTTAGGATTTATTCATCTTATTCTGAAAACTGTTCATGTGTGCTATAATTACACTTAATATAATTAAAATATTAATTTAAAGGAAAATGGGCCTCAGAACCACGCATCATCTCATAACGTGGTCTTAATAATAATTAATATAATATATATCAATTATAAATGTAAAATCGGAGTCATTACATTCTCCCCACATAGGGGATTTTTGTCCCGATAGATCCAATGCAAAGGATACTCAAAATTGTGTGGGTACTGAGAAAATAACTGGGCCTCCCGCTCGTATGTTCTCTCCTAGATATTCTCATGAGAAAACCAGAGATGCACCAATATTATAAACCACCAATTAATTATCCTCTCTTATCGATCCTTGATCCCTAATTTCTACTCAGCAAAGTATTCTCCATCCTCAATGACCAGCTCACCCCATTCAATAATGGGTGACAGGTCATACACATACCTTCTCTATTATAACATTTGGATGTTGTCGTCTAACAGGACCATCAATAGATGTTTATCAAAGAGGTATTACACCTCTCCAACTCTACATTGTAGATGAAAAGATATAATGAATATTTGATATAACTTGTTTACACTTCCAAATCTCTTCAATCCATGTCAATGTGAGACCATCAAAAATACATGGTCTCCTTCCTATAACACTTATGACCTCTGTTGACCATTAGAATATGACTTATAATAGATCTATATATTATTAATCCTTTCTTAGAATACAATCACCCTCTCTATTATAGATCTAAATAATTTTGAATCTATGAGTGCTGACTCTTCTGACTTGGTCCTTAAAAGTGTTGACATATAGGCTCTCCTATATAAAGCGTTGAATTATTCCATATTAATGTTAGAATGGTATTTTTTGTTGTATGAAAACTCCACCAGTTGTAGGTGATACTACAAACAGTGTTCTAAGTCAAACATGCAAGCTCGTAGTACATCCTCCAATACATGTAGGGTCTACTCATTCTAGCAATCAGTTTAGGGGAAGAATGCATTGCTCAAGCATAATTGAGTCCCAAATGACAACTTCAGTCCCTTAGGAACTCGTATAGCAATTTATAATCATGGTATTCAATGATAATTTATAGGACTCCATAGAGTAAAAATGTAATCTTGACATATAGGCATCCAAACCTCTCTACTGGTCTCTTCTCTCGTGTTAGTAGAAATTTTGAAAAAATAGTGAGCTGATCTATGATTACCTAGATGGAATCATGTCATGTGTACATATGTGGTAAACCCTTCATGAAGTCCATGGATATCCCAAACCACTTCATATAAGCTACCTCAAGTGTCTAATCTAATCTCATTGGATCTAGGTGCTTATCCATCACTTGATGACATGTATGTCTTTGAGAGACAAACATTGAAACACTTTTCTTCATCCCTGGCCACTAGAACTAACATCAAGGGTAATGGTACATATTTTCCACAATAAGATATACCACCAAAAGATATTATAGAAACACACTACGAAATTCCTCCTAAAAAACCACTAGTACCATCATTCATCCTCTGAAAATAATTACATGCTATACACCATATAGAAATTCATCAGGAGAATTCTCTATATATATTTGTGTATATAGGGTATCACAGTTGGTATCCCAATGTTCTGAATCTCTTACTCACTATAAGAGTCAAGGATGGAAAACCATTGAATGGAGGTAAATTACTCTAACACCATCCAAAAAGGGTAAGTGAAACAAGGGTAACTGCTTTAATGCCTTGCTCAAAAACTGTGAACTAGATACCCTAAAAATAGAATCTTCTACCATGTAACCCTTCCTCAAAGAATATAAAATATCAATTTCATAGTCATGGATGAATGATATATATCATATTCATATCGGGTTACATCATTTTATGAGAAGTCGTGTTTGAAAATTTTGCGGTCAGAGTCTACGATAAATTTCTCTCCCACTAGGTAGTGTTGGCACAACCTTAATGAAAAAAACTACTACTGCTAACACGTGGTGACGTGTCGTGTTGTTCTACTCATGTAGATCTAACTATCATTAACCCTATAAAAAAACTACATGATGTTACATCGAAAAAAATCATGTCTAGTCCCCAGTGCATAAAAAACCACTACGTACCCGACAACCTTTTCTAGTTACATCAAAAATGGGAGGTCTCATCAACCACTGCTCCATATCATAAATACACTTCTAGAACTTTTCCAACCTCATGAATATCCTCCCATTCCATGTCAAGGTTGTCAATGGGTCTTCCACTCTAGAGATATCAGGTACAAAACACCAATGATACCCATCCAATCGATGGAATATCTACACCTCGATAATATTAATGGGTGTCTCCCAATAATTAACTACCTCATCCTTCACTTTATCCACAAAAACTATATACTATTAGATAATGTTTCCTTGAAAATATACCTCTAGAACCCAATATTTATACATCAATAGATTACCATAATTTTAGTTCTCTTAGAGTGTTTCTATGACTATACTAATGTTTCTCATGTGTTTCTCATCATATGTCAAAAACATATGGATTTAATTGATAAAAACATCCATGAAACAGTATAATAAAGGTAGAATGATCCACTTATAGAGTCCCTTGAACACTTTTGGGAAATATTCATGTGAAACAGAAACACCATATAATCATAGTGACCATAAAAACAGCTAATAGATGTCTTCTTTTTATCCTCATATCCTACTCACAAATGGTCATAGCCTGAGCTATGGTCATTTTTCAAGAACCATCAAACTCTTTTCAATTGATCAAAGAGGTATTCAGGCACGGGTAGTGGATACTTGTTCTTCGCATTCACCAGCATAAAGCACTGATAATGCTTACATAACCCCGATCTTCTATTGGCCTTCATGGATAAATATGATGGTGACTAGTCTGAAATTATTTTTTGAATAATTATCATCTACTACATGTCCTCCAATTGTATCCTCATCTCTCAAATCACTAAGGGATCCATCTAATATGCTGGTGAAGATATCGGTGTCATCCTGGGATGCATATCGATGCAGGAATCAAACTCTATGCATAGAGGTAAACCTAGTACATAACTATTAAATATATCCTAAAACTCCACCACCACTACAATAAACTTATAATTCACAACATCCATAATACCATGGGTTAGTCAAGACAAATGATGTGTAATATGTTGTGCCCTTCTATGCCTGAGCTCATCCTGCTACATCATGGATTCCTTTTCACCGAAAAATTAATCAATAATCCATCCCATTGTAAATAAGATTATCCAATAAAAACACATATTTTATTTACATTTTATGGATAATAATATTCATTTTTTATATTTTGGGACTGAGTTAGTGGAATTTAATTTTGAACATCCATTCACATCATTTGTGCACTTTATGCCTAATGTACACCAATTTAGGCCCAATGATTCTTATGATTTTAAGGAATTTAATTTTACATATTTTAATTTTATATATTGTGAAATTTATATGAAATTTAATATTAACATTTTTTATTCAGGGATCAATAGATTATAAATAAAGGATGATAGGGATATTTGGAGACGAATGTAAGCAATTCTATAGAAGGTAGATTGGACAGCAACCCACTAATGAGAATGTGGGTCCCACAATATAAGACCAATGAATCCCAAATATCATGGGATTATAGAATAATTATATAGTAACAAATCATTATTCATGATCCACTGCTAATTCAGCCTCCATGATGAAAATTAAGGCTGCCCGAATAGAATATCAAAATCTGGGACACAATATATGGCCAAGAATATAATCCAACTAAATGGGCCATAACTCACGATTCACACATCCAAATGCGACTATGCTTCACAGAGAGCTAGGGAAATTCAAACGCTTCATTTTTAGATTATATGGACCACTCCTATTCGGCCATCAAGAAGGACGTCCCGGTGCATCTCTTCGGTGAAAGCAAGCTGGATGCCATCTCGGGTCAGGGGTGGAAATATCTACTCTGTTAACTTTCCACCCACCTATTCCCACCGCCATTAATTTAGGTGACATCCACTATTGTAGGATCGACCCAATGCTACAAAATTGGCAATTTAAGGCAGTGGTGGTAGAAGATTTGAGCATCCTTGGAGCTTTGATTTCATTTTAATGTTATTATGTCGATTTGGCTTTGTACCATTCTTCTTTTGGATGTACGTTGTTTGAATCACCATAGTTCTTAATAAAACTTGTTCCTTTTCTCTTATTCTATTATTATTCTTATCACTTTGATATCTTTTCTTGAATGTTTGAATTTATTCACATCATACCTTCTGATAGTCATCACACATCAGTTGAATGATTCCTTTATTTTTATTGTTTCTTCTACTTCTCCAATTCCTCCCTCATGACTCTACTTTCACCTTACATTGAAACCATAAAATCAATGGAGGGATAAAATTTTTATGGGATGATCCAAGGGTGTAGCAAAAGGATTGTTTGGATTTTATTTCTGACACCATTAATTTATAATCACTTATTTTAATTGAGAATTTTGTATGAAAATCTTTAAACTCCTTCATCCTTGTTGAATTTAAGCCCACACACGTCAAGTTCTAATATGAACCATTACCTTGAAGTTCTAAACACATTGATCCTTAATTTGTATTGGTGATTATTATAAATGGGTGTAGGTATTAAACTAGTAAGTGATGATGTTGTTTCAAATACTTAATTGAACCTATCTCAAATATAAGAAATTGAAATCATTAAAAAAGAAATTTATCCAATCCATCCCAAGTGATAACCTAGTATCACCGCATTATCTTAATTTGATTTAACATAAATCTATTAGTGTGAACTTAAACCCGTATAAAATCAACCCTAGTTGGCTACTTCATAGCAAAAATAACCCATAGAATTTACATGTCTATAGGTTACTTCTTAGGTCTCTAACGACTCGATAACCCAAGATAAATTATAAGGACCGTTCTACCTTTATCTCTTGTGTAAATTTGAGAGTGAATCAAATTTTGGCGCCATTGTTGGGAAACCAATTATGACATCTCAACACCCATTCTATTCTCCCCCATTTCTTCTATTATCACCCAATATCTCTTATCTTTTTCCCTTTCCCATTTTTTTATTTTGGTGCATGTCTTCCTACACTTACGATCAATCAAACCATCTAGTTAGGGTGTAATTTCCTTTGGTTGGGGAGTCAAGTGAACCTAGGGTATTGTTTCTATTAAATTCTAATCATATTGGAATTCTAGAGTCTAAAATTGAGCCCATTTATATGTATGTTCTTTAAATAAACCAACTCATAAACCCTGGTTGAATCCAAAATGGAAATCAAAATGAGGCCACCCCGTACTTGAGGAATGCATTTGATCAAACCAAGAATGACTACCTCACACATGCCTAGACCAATGCCCCCTCGTTAATTAAGCACAATTCCCTTGGATATTCCAACTAAATCCCTAAACCCCATGTCCTAAACCGCATTCCCACATTCCATGGAATAGAGTTTGAGATTCCCTACCTTCACGTTAAGGAGTTCAATGACATTGTAGAAACCATGTGTCCCACACATAAACTAGAATCAGATATGTCGAGGACATTTCCTTTTTCATTAAAGGAAATAGATAAAAATTGGATAAAAAATTTGAGACCATAATCCATCAACTCTTGGGACAAATTACAAAGAATATTTTACTAAAAATACATTCCCCACCACAAAAAAATTGCACATAAAAATAGAATCCAATTTTTTTTTAAACGGGGAGAGTCATTCTTTCAAACATGGGACAAGATCAAAGAATATCTAAACATGGTTCAACACCATGCTTTTTCTATTCCTGAAAAAATGAAAATTTTCTATGAAGGGTTGGATCCATAGAACAAACAATTCATTAACATGACGTGTAATGGAACCTTTAAAAACAAATCCCAAATGTTTCTTACAAGTATTTGGAAAGACTTGCTGAGCAAAACCAAACATGGTGAACATCACCTTATTCTCAAAAGCCACAAAGAAATACTGAATTCATACACAAAAAGAGTAGGAAATCATTATGGATAAACTTGCAGCACTCTCTATGAAAGTTGAAGAGATATACCTTAGGAAAGTCCGTGAAATCGAAACTATAGAACCTATTTGCAAAATTTGTAACAAATATGACCTTAAGATAGAAAGATGCCCAACCATTCCATCCATCAAGGATGTTAGTTTAGGAGGAACCCCAGTGGATGTAAATTCATTTAACATTAAAAAGCCTCAATACCAAATCACCTTCCACCCAAGGTATGATGACCAACCAGAATTCCACTGGAAAGATAGCCTGCAACCTAGGCAACCACATGGACCAAATCCTTAACCCTATAAGAACTACCAAACCCATAACTAGTTCCAAACCCAACCTATCTAATATCAACAGCCCCTGGTCCATTTTCAACAGACCATCCCACCTCCAAAATATCCCCATGGGATAAACAAGTCTTCTCAAGCACCAACCCAAACTGTTCGACAAAGCCTACTAGAACAACATTGAAAACAAATGGAAAGGATGAACTATGAAGACTCATCCCTTAAACATGATCTTAAAACCATCAAAACTAGAAAGGCACCCATGCCTACTTAGGTGGTACCATCCTCAAATTTAATGGGAGAGTCAATATTTACTCAAACCACTAATGGGAAACTAATGGTTGTGATTGTTTTAAGAAGTGGGAAATAAATTGAGAAACCTAAACAACTAATTCAGAATCCATCTGATTATTCAATCTTGGATGAATATTCAAATAAACTAAATGATCAAACTGAAAATCATGATATCTAATAGAGCGCTTTAATGGGAACCCTCAAATTATTAATGTGATTTTGGGGTTCGTAGGTGCAGTAGAGTGGCTGACCAAGGTTGTCTCTCAAAGGATGAAGTGAATTTAACAACTTATTAAAGGTATTCTAAAAAAAATAAAAAATAATAGAATAAAAACACTATTTGAAAGGATGGGGGTTGGTTATAGTTTATGAATCTAGATGAATTTTTTTAGATGAAGATTTTTTTATGTTTTGAAAAGTACTTAGATTAAAATGACACAACAAGAAGATGTTTTTTATACAGTATTTAAGAGACATAATCGATCTAACTCTACCTATTCATTTACTTATTAATCATAATAATTTAAATAAATATCAACTTAATTATGATCCCCTAATTTGTTAACCCTCTAACCCTACAATAGATAACATAACCACAAAGATGGAATTACATAAACCCTAGGCTAGCATCGGAACACGCAATCGCAACACCCTGCTTTGATTATTGTTCTAAGGTTAGCTTATGGTCAGTGGTTAATTATAGAACATATAAATTCTGTAAATGAGTATGAATTATGTTTAGCGATTATATTTTAACTCTATAAATTTATCCCGTGTGGTCTTGTATTACCGATTAAGATTGCACTCTCACAATTTACACAAAATCCCGACCTCACGTGTTTTTATATTAATTTTTCAATTTCTTGATTAGTTTCTTAAAATTTAAAAACACAATTCATGAATCATATTATGTGAGTTACAGTATCTCAATGATTAAAAATAATTAAATGAATAGGGTAGAAGATAGATCGATTACTAAAAGACTACTCTTACATGGGTGGCGTAATCATCGTAGAAGCGTTTTGCATGTGCAATGGTATATAATGGGTATAACCCAATAACGCTTCTACTCAAGAATTCTAGCTCAAATATCAAGATTAAGATAAGAAGAAATTTAAACAAAACAGAAGAAAAGAGAAGAAATAAAAGAATAACAAATAAGTTTATTACACAAACAAAATCATTACAACATGACGGATAAGAAAAAGGCTTCTTCGAAGGGATCCTTGCTTCAAGAGCTACCCTTATTGAAATGGTTGGAGAATTGGAGTGGATCCACTTCTACTATGAACTAAACTTTCCAATGCACGTCCCAACCCCTCCAAATGATAAAAACTCCAATTTATTGAGGGGAGGGGAGGAGAGGTTACAAGTGGTTTCAAGTGTGAATGTGAGAATTCGGCCAAATATTTTATTCCAACTTGTACCGCCCATTTGTCCACCAAAATGCGTGAATTGGCTGGCCTTCCAGATGGATAATATGTGGGGATATGGGTCCAATAAATCCTCTAAAACTTTGGGCTTAATACAGCCCAAGGTGAAGGAGTTAGGGCCGAAATATTGAAGCTTCTCCATTCTGCCGAGTCCAGACCAACATTTACTTCATGGACTATTTTCAACAACCAAATGCACTATTTAACTCTAGTGTCCTGAATAAACGTTGTAGATAATTATGTTATAAACACTTTTAAAAAATTTAAAATTCAAATAATAAATATAAATATAGTTATATTTGAAATACTAGAGTAAATTATAAATGGTAAATCTGGAATTTTCATCAAAAATTGAAATGAATGATCTAATCCCAAATACATTCTAATTAAACATATTTAACACAATGTGAGGAAATTATATCATTTATTATCAATAAAATATTCAATAAAATAGTGTTTTATCAATAACATTCTAAAAGAAACAACTCTTCAACAAAAAACCCCACAACCTACAACATTGCTTCAATACATGAGGGGGAAAACCAATCCGGTATTTAGTGAGTCATTAAAGGAAAAATTCTCACAAGTCCAGTTGAAGATTCCCCTTCTTGATTCCATACAAAAAATACCTTCTTATCAATGTAATTTAAGGACTTTTTAACTTTTAAAAGAAAATTTTCAAATAAAAATCAAGTCCATTTTTCTATTAATGTAGGTACAACTATTCAAGGGACCATTCCTCTTAAGTTGAAAGTCCCAGGTTTCCCATACATTAATATTGAACTAAGAGAGAGAAAAATTTTAAATGCCTTGTGTGACCTAGGTTCTAGTTTCAATCTCCTCCCCTATTCCATGTACTACGATTTAGGCCTAGAAAAGTTCCAACCCACATCTGTCAAACTTCATCATGTTGATCGTAGCATTAGGGTTCCAAAGGGGATTTTAAAGGATGTTCTGGTAAAGGTTGAAAACGTCATCTACCCTATTGAAATAATTTTCCATAACAACCATTAAAACATAGGAAATAAGGAAAAAACATCAATCATCATTGTTCATACTTTCCTTGCAACAATCAACTCTATTATCCGAGTTCAAAATGGGAAAATGATCATCACATTTGGAAACATGAGTCTAGACCTGAACATCTAAAATGCAAGATCACAAATAGTGGATGACGAGTACATTAGTGAATTAAACATGATAGTAATAATTGATAATGAATCCATAGAATATCGAGGAATATTTGATGGTTGTTTATGTCAGGATGAGATTGATTTCAGTTGTTCACATGAAGGAAGTTTATCTCTTTGGATAGAATCATTTTCAAATTTCTCTTATGATGAAGTCATAGGTCCAACAATAAGAGAAGCCTTTCAGGATACCACATTCATAGATACCACTCAAACTTCCTTCCCTTAATCTGATCAAGATAATCTAGTAGCTAAAACTTCTACATGTAGGGAATAAATATTATCTAAAACTCTAGGAAACAAAATTGATCTTGATATAATGTCCCAATATTATGCTGTAATTATGAACCAACCTGATATTGAATTGAGGGAACTTTTCACTACAATCATGTTTTCCTTCCTAGGGGACAATCAAACACATCCTATTGTCATTTCATCTTCTATTGAATCCAATCATGATAGGTTGCTTCTAGATGTCCTTAGTAAACACTAGAAATCCATTCGTTGGACCCTGGCACATATTCCTTGGATTAGCCAATTAATCGGGACTCATTGGATTATTCTAGAATCTGATTCAAATCCATGACTTCAATCTCAATGGAGAATCAATCTTAATCTCATGGAGGTAGTAAGGAAGGAGCTTCTGAAATTGTTAAAATCTGGTATCAACTATCTCAGAGCTGAGATTGAGTGGGTGAGCCCAAACGATGTGGTTCCCAATAAGGAAGGAATCACAGTGATAACCAATAATGATGGAGTGATTCTTCCGACTATGGTGAGTAGTGGCTGGAGAGTCTGCATCGACTATTGAAAGATAAACTCATTTACCATAAAGGAAAATTTCCCCTTACCATTAATTGATCAAGTCCTTGAGAGAGTGGCTTGTCATGCCTTCTACTATTTCTTAAATGGGTACTTGGGGTACAATCAGATTGAGGTATCCATGGAGGATAAAGGGAAGACTACATTCACCTATCCATTCAGCACCTTTTCCTTCAAACACATGCCCTTAAGGTTATGGAATTCCCATGGAACCTTCTAGCGGTGTATGATGGGAATCTTCTCATATATGGTAGGTTATTTTTTTAAGGTCTTCATGGATAAATTATATGTTTTTAGGGATACATTTTAGGGATTTCTGAGGAATGTGGAGAGTGTCTTTTCAAGATTCAAAGAAAAGAATATGGTCTTAAACTGGGAAAAATGACATTTCATGTTTAATGAGGGACTAGTTATAGGCCATCTAGTCTCATGTAGGTGGATTGATGTTGATAAATCCACGGTTGAAATCATTTTTCACCTTCCATCACCCAAAACTGTCAATAAATTGAGTTCTTTCTTAGGACATTTTGGTTCCTGTAGATGAATCATTATGGACTTTAGTTTAATCTCTCGTCCCCTTTATGCGCTCATAGTAAAGGATGCTCAATTTATTTACACAAAAAGCTGTGAGGGTTCATTATAAACATTCAAATACTCTCTCAACTATCCTCCCATTATGAAATATTTAAATTGGAACCTTCCTTTAGAACTTATGTGTGATGCCAGTGACTTTTTTGTTGGAGTTGTGTTACGAAAACGTTGTGATAAAACTCCTTATGTCATTTATTTTGCAAGAAAATCCATAAATTATGAACAATCAACTACACCCACACTAAAAAGGAGTTACTTGATATTGTGTTTTACTTATAGAAGTTTATGTCCTACCTCTTAGGATCCCCCATCACTGTGTTCACTGACCATTCTACACTAAAATACATCCTCTATAAAAAAGATGCTAAGGCTAGACTGATTAGGTGGGTCCTTCTCTTACAATAATTTTACCTCAAAATAAAGGATAAAAAGGTTGATGAAAATGATGTAGTCGATCAACTCTCAAGGATAGAATTCAAAGACTACCCAAATCACCTTTTTGTGTATGATTCATTTCATGATGAACACCTATACTCTGTGAGTTACTTCCCTTGGTATGCCGACATATCCAATTTCGTAGTTATAGGAGCCATTCAAAGATTATTAAGGACTCAAGAGTTAAGGAAATTACCTTATAATGTTAGACACTATGTGTTTGATGATCCATACCTCTCTATGTTCTGCCCTGACCAAGTCATTATGAGGTGTGCCCCAGAATCTGAACAGAAGTATATCCTTACCTTCTATCATAGTGAGCCATGTAGAGGTCACTTTTCCTCTAAGAAAACATCTACTAAGATTCTACAGTGTGGTATATTTTGTCCCACCCTCTCAAGGGACTCCTACACATTTTTTCAAATCTGTCCTAAGTGTCAAAATGTTGGGTCAATCAGAAAAATGAATCAAACCCCACTCACTGGCATCTTAGAGATTGAAATATTTGACTGCTGAGAAATCAATTTCATGTGTCCCTTCCAAAACTCTAGGGGATACTCATACATTATTTTAGCTATTTATTATGTCTCAAAATGGGATGAATCCATTCCCACCAAGTCTAATGACCATCATGTTGTGATACAATTTTTAAAAGGGCACATATTTTCTGGATTTAGAATTCTTAGGGCTATAATCAATGATCGAGGAACCCATTTCTACAACCTTCCATTCACTTCACTCATGTCTAAGTATAGGTTTTCTCTCAAGGTTTCCACTACGTACCCTCCTCAAACCAATGGTCAAGCTGATTTATCAAATTGGGAGATAAAAACAATCTTGAAAAAACTGACAATCCTTCTAGGAATAATTTTTCTAAGAAACACTCAGATGCTCTTTGGTTTATTGTACTGCATATAAACCATTACAAGGAATTTCACCATATAGATTGGTTTATGGAAAATCATTCCATTTACCTATTGAAATTGATCATAATGATTTTAGGGCAATTATGAAAATAAATTATGACCTCTCATTGGCTAGAACAAAAATGAAATTAAATCTCAATGAACTTGAGGAACTAAGGATGGAGGTGTAACAACACAATGTCTTTCAATGGAAATTCTCTTCTTATATTTAGGTCATAAAATAACATGAGAACATAACATAATGAACCACTATGTGATAAGTGACCTTTAAACATAAGGTTGTCACTTCTATGTTATAAATTTCGAAAATCCAACATACATGGTTGTGTTCAAGATGATTTTTGGAGTCTAATGAATCAAAAATAATTTTTGATGAATAGTGAATTACCCTTATGAATAGTAACATACCCTTATGACTAGTAAATCATCCAACATAAGAGTAACATTACCTATGAATAATTAAATAAAATTTAGACATCTTATAGAGTGACAATTTGAGCTTAGCAAACATTTTGCTATTTTCTTAAGTCATAAATAATTAATTATAATTAATTAATTTTTTTAAAATAATATTTATTTCCATATAATGTATTAATAAATTATTGAACCAGTGTCTTATAATTTTTAGATAATTTTATAAGTCCCTACGTAATATGTGGAAGCACTATAAAATCAGTTTTAATATTAAAAACTGTTATTTCAAGTAAATTATGATTTTAATTAAATATTAAATTAATAATATTTAGAAAATTATTTTTGAAAAAAATGGGCTTTATTTATGTATTCTACAAATCAAAAAATGGTAGGGGTAATGTTTTGGGTTTATTCTGAAATACTTCAATTTTCGGGTGAATAGTAAAAAATACTGTTTTTCTTATAATCAGTGTATACTAAATTGCATCGTTAATGATGTAATGGTGACATAAACATTATAGAACTTAATTTTCGGCCAAATTATATTAAATTTCATAATTTTTTCCTTGAAATACAATAAATAGAAATCTCATGCCTAAAAAGAACTTTCCAAATCATAAAGTCAAAAGGTGATTTTTTAAAGAGTCTTTTTCTCTTTCTTTCACATTCCTTTTAATAAAATATTGAATTTAAAATATAAAGAATAATTAAAGCCTAAAACGAGTTATATAATATTAATATATCATTTAGGATATCAAAAAACTACTATTACATGTCTAAAACTTGATATATTATTTTATTTATTATTTTATACCAAAAGCACCCCCTCCTCATTTATAAATAAGCCCTCCACCTCCTCTTGCCAAACCACACCTCTCAAGCTTAAATAAGTTTCTAATCTCTACCCAATAATCTCCCCTAGAACCTACCCCACGTCCAAGAGATTCTGGTCTCATAAAATGACCAATCTTAGGCCTTTAAGGAGGTTCTCAAGAGAAGGATTTAAGAGGTAATTTCCCTCCCTCTTCTCCTTTAATTCCCTTTCATGTTCAAGTTACTTTCTTGATCTCTCCCCACCTATATTCATCCAAATTTTTTTGAAACTCCAGTATTATAAATATAATGTATTTTTATGATTCTAATGGGAAATTATATCACCCCAAACCATTTCCCTCTTCCTTTTATTTTATTAAAGAGAATGTTGTTCATGAGGTGTTAATTTATCACCTTCAAAAACAACATGCTCTCTACTTCCATTTCTACCTTCAGATCTGGTCATGAAACCATTTTTATGGTTGAACCAGAATATGTTATATGTATTATGTTCTATTTTATGTTCTTGACATAACCTATGGTCATATTACTATGTGAAAAGTTAAAACAACTTCATTGTGATCCAAAAACCGGCCAAATTGACCAAAATAACCATCATTTAATTCTTATATTATGATTCATCAAAATCGATCTAATTTAATTCATTATAAAATCATTATTGATCCTATAATATCATTAATGACATTTATTTTCATTTCTGGATGTTTACTCATGTTCTACCCAAACTTCAATTTAAGAATACAAGTGAACCACCCAAGAAAATCCATAAAAATGAACATCCCTGAAAAATGTTTTTAAACTCTATAAACCATCCAAAGGAAAATAAAATGACATAATGAAACCAGAATGAACCGTATTAATGTACACATGGTTCCGGATTTCTAATTAATGAATATAATGTCATTATATAGGACATTAAATAGTAGGAAGCATTCGGGTACAAGGTAAGGGGAAATTCTCGAACCCAACTTTCATCCTTCAGCTTCTACATATTTCAGTGCATTTTTTATATGGTCACTCCATAAAGATAATGTGTTCATCATTGTATTTCCTTTTCTTGGATATACATGTTTTCTAATAAAGTTTATGAAAATCCAAATGTTTTCTGAAAGAAATCATCTCTTAAGAACTCAACTTATACCTCCCATTCAAGGTTGATGGTTCTTGTATCAAGAATGTTGTTCCCTCTTTCTTTGGGGAACCCAAAGTTTATGAATGTGTTCTTATGAGACTAAACCCATTACTTTTCATGGTTCAGTTCTATTCATTTATGTTTATTGTGGCATGCATGATAAATGATAATGTTATGATGTGACAGGTAAGCCCAGAATTATATAGCACATTATGAATGTTTAAATGTGATGGGCGCACACAGAATTATATAGTGCTCCAATGCATTGAGTAAAGTGATTAACCTCATGAGTAAATTTGAAATTATGTGTGAACAATATGCTCGCTTGGTTCATAAGTATGTGTGGTAGTTAACCACTAAGACATGATGTTTTATTTTTATGCATTTCCACATTTCAAGTCTTTTATTTATGCTTCTCTCATGTTCAAGATCTTTTGCCTATGTTATGATTATTCTCACCCCATGATATATTTTTCTTATCTATCCTCTTACTAGTATTTTAGCTCACACCTTTTTATGTATATCGTCAGGTGGCTACATGTACTATGAAGAGAAAAAGTACCGATAAGAAGCTATAGAAGATGAAATTAAATAAATTTTTATGGTTGATGTTGTATTTGTTATGTATGGTCCTAGTTTTCCCAAGACACTAAACCTCTGGATCCTCTATGTGTAATACTATTATGTTTTTTATCTTTGAAATGATGTAATAGGAATGTAAGAAAAGTCTAGGTCGTTATAGTTGGTATCAAAGGCAAGGTTTTTTTAATTTGGGAATTAGGATTAGTGAACCCTAGAGAAAACCTCTAGTATGAGACTATGTACAAAAATGCACACAAGAGTATTTACCTAGGGATCCCATATGTTATGTTTTTGGTATAATTGTTTAAATTAATAAGTTATTCATGACTTGTTTAATTATGTTTTTTTATAACCTTTTATAATTATTAAAATGGATGGAACCAGAAGAAATTAGGCCAACAACTCATGTGAGGGCCAATGCAATGATTGCCCGAACGACATCCCCAATGATTTGGGAGGTGGAGTTCAAAACATCAGGGCGATGCTTACCCAATTATCTCAGGTTATGAATAATAACCATAATAATGGGGAATGTCCTCCTTGACCAAAAAGTGAGAAACTAGCTATCGAATGTTTTATGTGGAAATTACCACTGATGTTTTGGGGATCATCCGATCCACTAGTTGCAGAACAGTGAGTCAAATCCATGGAGAATATCTTTTCTGTGCTTCACTGTTCTGAGACGGAGAAGGTGACTCTAGCCGTTTATCGTCTAGATGGATATTCTTATCAATGGTGGTATTTGATTAAGAACACCAATCCAAGGGATGGAATTGAAGAGATTGAATGGCAAGACATTAAGATAATGTTTCTTAACATGTATTTCCCAATAACTCTTCGCATGAAGATGGAGAGAGAATTCATAGAGATCAAGCAAAAAGAAGGAGAATCTGTCACAACCTATGAAGTGAATTTCACAAGGCTTGTAAGTTATGCTTCGGGTTTTATTATCAACAATGACTGAAAAATTGATATATTCTTTAGTGGATTAAAACCACACCTTTAAAAGGCTCTTGCAATTTGAGGCTTTGGGAGTTATGAAGAAGTTTTTCGGTGTGCTCTCAAAGTGGAGATGGAGTTTGTAGAATGGTCTCCTGGATATGGAAATATGAAAAGAAATATGGAGTTTCAAGCTGGTGGATCTAATGTCAAAGGTGGTAAGAAAAATCAATGACCCACATGCCTAAAATGTGGGAAGTTGCTCCATGGGAACTACCTCAAAGGGACGGGGAAATGATTCAAGTTTGGGAAAGAAGGACACCATTCTCAAGAGTGTCGAAATGATATGAAAAATAAGGATAATGTAGCCGATGAAAGGAGATAACCACTCGTGGTTCAATGCTATAGCTATAGGGAGCTAGGGCACTATGAAAACCAGTGCACTAAACCTCGAGCTCTCGAGGGTAATCAGCTTCAGCAACCACCAAAGCTAAAGGAACAAGGGAAGGCTTATTCCATCACTACTACGGAGGTGGAGCCTGATAATGAAGTCGTACATGGTACACTTCCTATTCACTCAAGAATGCAAAAAGTCTTATTTGATTCTGATTCAACGCATTCCTTTATTTCTTCCTAGTTTGCTAGAACTATTGAATCGAAGCCCCGAATCCTTGAAGTAGATATATCTGCAAAAACACCATGTGGTGCAATCATTGAAACCCTAGTGTTGGACTCTTCTTATGTTGGTGTATGTGGGAAAATTCTCCTGGAAAATCTTGTAATACTTCCCCTGGTAGAATTCGAGGCTATAATGGGAATGGATTGTCTCCCATTCTATAGGGAACATATCAGCTGTCGAGAAAAGGAAATATCTTTTCATATTTCGAACCATCCAATGCTCCTCTACAAATGCAAGGAATATCATGAATCTCCTTTGAAAAATCCATCAATGGTGTGGGCGTTGATTCCCTATAAAGAAGCATACCTTGCCCAAATGGTTAAGTCGAAGGAAAGTTCCATCCTTGAGGAAATGCCCATCATGAAATAATATGAAGATGTGTTTCCCGAAGAGTTACCAGGAATTCCCCCCAGATCGTGAGGTAGTGTTCTCTATTGAACTCATACCCGAAGCTACTCCTATCTCAAAGTTCCCCTATAGGATGGCTCTTATTGAACTGGATGTGTTAAAGAAGCAGTTGTAATAGAATCTGAACAAAGGGTTCATACGCCCTAGTGCATCACCTTGGGGTGCACCAGTGCTCTTTGTAAAGAAGAAGGATGGAACAATGCGGCTGTGTATCGATTATCGGGAACTCAACAAGATCACCGTAAAGAACAGGTATCCTCTCCCAAGGTTTGATGACTTGTTATATCAGTTAAGAGGAGCTCAATACTTCTCAAAGGTGGATCTTCGTTGAAGATATCATCAGGTAAAGGTGAAGAAAGAATATATTCTGAAGAATACCATCCGTAAAAGGTTGGGGAACAATGGGTTTTTTGTGATACCCTTCGGACTTACTAATGACCATGTAATATTCATGGATTTGATATATAGAGTCTTTAGAAATTACCTTGAAAAATTTGTGGTAGTGTTTATCGATGATATTCTCATCTACTCCAAGAGCAAGGAGGAACATGATGAACATCTAAGACTTTTTTTGGCAACATTGAGGATGGAGAAGTTGTACGCCAAGTTCAGAAAGTGTGACTTTTGGATGAATCAAGTCACGTTCATGGGACATGCTATCACAGGTGAGGGAATTTATGTGTATCCTTCAAAAACAAAGGCGATGGAGGAATGGCCCAGACCCACTAGTTTCATAGAAATCCATAGTTTTCTTTGATTAGCTGGGTACTAACGACGTTTTGTGAGAAACTTCTCATGATTGTCAAGCTCGCAAACTAAGTTAACAAGGAAAGGGGTAAAGTATGTCTAGACGGAAGAATGTGAGGGATGTTTCAAGTAGCTAAATATAAGGCTAATCACTACACCTGTACTCACACTACTGAAGAGTGGAGACAGTTTTGTGATATATAGTGATGCTTCAACGAAATTCTTGGTTTGTGTACTCATGAAAAATCATAATGTGATAGCCCACGCCTCATGAAAATTAAATATCCATGAGCATAACTACCCGATGCATGATCTAGGGCTGGCAGTTGTGATTTTTTCCATGAAAATATGGCGGCACTACCTTTATGGTTATAAGTGTGACATATGCACCGACCAAAAGAGCCTAAAATATTTATTCACACAAAAGGAGCTCAACATGTGTCAAAGGAGATGGTTAGAGCTAATCAAGGATTATAATTTCACTATTCACTATCATCTTGGAAAGGTGAACAAGGTAGATGATGCTCTAAGTAGGAAAGAACCTGCTACTCTATCAATGTTGTGGATTGAGAAAGACCCAATCTTCTTGGTTATGAAAAGGATGGATTTGGAAATTATAAGGGTAGGGGATACCTCCTACCTTTCCCAAATGATTGTGAAACCATCCATCCATGAGAATATTAAGGAAGCACAAAGGGATGATGTGGAGATAAAAAATAGGGTGGATAATGTAAAGGAATGGAAGCTGCAAGAGTTCCATATCGACTATCATGGTGCGATTCAGTTTGGAATGCGGCTTTGTGTGCCTTCATCACCCGGGATAAAGAAGGAGCTATTGGATAATGCACATAGATCAACTTTCTCTATCCATACTGGGAGTACCAAGATGTACCATGATCTCCGGGAATACTTCAGGTGGGATAACATGAAGAAGGAGATTGCGGAATATATATCAAGGTGCTTGGTATGTCAGCAATTTAAAGCTGGGTGAAAAAATTCCAAGGGTATGATGCAGCCATTACCTATACCCATGTGGAAATGGGAAAATGCTACTGTGGACTTGGTCATGGGTCTCCCGAAGATGTCAAAGAGAAATAATGCGATATGGGTTGTGGTTGACCGACTCACCATGACTGCACATATTATCTCTATTCGGGAAGGCCACTTTTTTTGAAAAACATTCAAGGATATATGTGAATGAAGTGGTGAGACTTCATGGTGTTCCACTCTCAATTGTCGCTGACCGTGATCCAAGGTTCAAATCTATGTTCTGGATAAGCCTTCAACATGCTTTGAGTACTGAATTAAATTTCAGCACGGCCTATCACCCCCAAACTGAAGGCCAGTTTGAAAGGACTAGTTAGATGCTTCAAGATATGCTAAGAGGCTACTCTCGTGAACTCAAATGTGGTTGGGATCAGCATATCCCATTGGTTGAGTTCTCATACGACAATCGCTTCCACTCGAGTATTGAGATGGCTCCGTATGAAGCTCTTTATTGGAAGAGATGTAGAACTCCAACCTGTTGGGATGAAGTTGGAGAAAGAAAGATAGTTGGGCCCAATCTTGTTCGAGAGATGATAGAGAAGGTTCAAGTCATCCAGAAACACATCAAATCTACTCAATGTTGGAAAAACATCTATGCTGACAACCGTCGAAGGGACTTGGAGTTCGATGTTGGAGATAAAGTATTCCTTCGAATATCTCCATGGAAGAGAGTCATGCGATTTGTGATGAAAATAATGTTAACCTCAAGGTATATTGGCCCCTTTGAGTTCCTTGACCGCATAAGAGTTGTGGTTTATCGTCTTTCACTTCCACCAAATATGGCTCAATTTCATGATGTGTATCATGTATCACTACTGAGCAAGTACATACCATACCCTTCACATGTACTAAACTCAGAGGTGGTGCAGCAGGAAGATGATCTCTCCTATGAGGAGCAGCCAGAAAAGATTTTGTATTGGAGAGATAAGGTTCTACGCAACAAGACAACCCAACTTTTCAAAGTGTTGTGGTGGAACCATATGTTTGAGGAAGCAAATTGGGAACTAGAAAATACAATGAAGGAGAAGTACCCTCACCTGTTTGTGTAAAGTGAAATTTCGGGGGCGAAATTTCTTAATGGGGGAAGAATGTAACGACCCAAATTTTTTCAATGGAAATTCCCTTCTTATATTTGTGTCATATAATAACATGAAAACACATAATAATGAACCACTAAGTGATAAGTGACCTTTAAAAATAAGGTTGTCACTTCTATGATTTGAATTTTGAAAATCCGACATACACGGTTGTCTTCAAGATGATTTTTGGAGTCTAATGAAATAAAAAATAATTTTTGGTGAATAGTGACCTACCCTTATGAATAGTAACATACCCTTATGAATAGTAATATGAACCATATAAATTGTAAATCATCGAACATAAGAGTAACATTACCAATGAATAATTAAATAAAATTTAGACATCTTAGAAAGTGACAATTTGACCTTAGCAAACGTTTTGGTATTTTCGAAGTCATAAATAATTAATTATAATTAATTATTTAATTTAAAAGAATATTTATTTCCATATAATGTATTCACAAATTATTGAATCAATGTATTATAATTTTTAGATAATTTTATAATTCCCTACGTAATTTGTGGAAGCACTATAAAATCAGTTTTAATATTAAAAAATGTTATTTTCTGTAAATTATGATTTTAATTAAATATTAGATTAATAATATTTAGAAAATTATTTATGAAAAAAATGGAATTCATTTTTTTATTCTACACATCAAAAAATGGTAGGGGTAATGTTTTGGGTTTATTCTGAAATACTTCAATTTTTAGTTGAATAGTAAAAAATACAGTTTTTGCATCATCGGTGTATACTAAATTGCATCATTAATAAAGTAATGGTGACATAAACATTCTAGAACATTAGTTTAGGCAAAATTATTAAATTTCATAAGTTTTTCTTTTAAATACATTAAATCCAATTCTCAAACCTAAAAAAAACTTTCCAAAGCCTAAAGTCAAAAGGTGATTTCTTAAAGAGTATTTTTCTCATTCTTTCACTTTCCTTTTAATAAATTAATGAATTCGAATTATAAATAAGAATTAAAGCCTAAAAAGATTTATTTTATATTAATATATGATTTAGGATGTCAAAAAACAACTATTACAAGTCTAACTCTTGATATATTATTTTATTTAATATTTTATACCATAAACACCTCCCTCCTCATGTATAAATAAGCCCTCTGCCTCCTCTTGCCAAACCACACCTCTCAAGCTTCAAGCATTGACTAACCTCTACCCAATCATCTCCCCTGGCCCCTCCCCCACTTCCAAGAGCTTCTGGTCTCATTAAAAGTCCAAGCATAGGCCCTTAAGTATGTTCTCAAGAGAAGGATTTAAGAGGCAATTTCCCTCCCTCTTCTCCTTTAATTCCCTTTCAAGTTCAAGTTCCTTTCTTGATCTCTCCCCACCTATATTCATCAAAATAGTTTTGTAACTCCATTATTACACATATACAGTAATTTTATTATTATAATAGGATATTATATCACCCCACACCATTTCCCTCTTCCTATTATTTTATTAATGACAACGTTGTTCATGAGGTGTTAATTTATCACCTTCAAAAACAACATGCTCTCTTCTTCCATTTTAACCTTAAGATATGGTCATGAAACCATTTTTATGGTTGAACCAGATTATGTTATATTTATTATGTTCTATTTTATGTTCTAGACATAACCTATGGCCATATTACTAAGTGAAATGCTAAAACAACTTCGTTGTGATCCAAAAACCGCCCAAATTGACCCAAATAACCATCATTTAATTCTTATATAATGATTCATCCACATGGATCTAATGTAATTAATTATAAAATAATTCAAGCTCCTGTAATATCAAGAATTAAATGTAATTTTATTTCTGGATGTTTACTCATGTTCTACCGAAACTTCAATTTAAGAATACAAGTGAACCACCCAAGAAAAGCCATAAAAACGAACATCACCGAACAATGTTTTTAAACATTATAATTCATCCAAAGGAACATAATATGACATAATGAAATCATAATGAACCCTATTAATGTAAACATGGTTTTGGATTTATATTTAATCAATATAATTTCATTATACAGTACGTTAAAGAGAAGGAAGTATTTGGGTACAAGTTAATGGGAAATTCTCGAACCCAACTTTCATCCTTCGGGTTCTACCTCTTTCACTCCATTTTTGATATGGTCACTCCTTAATGATATTTTTTCCTCAGTTTATATCCTTTTCTGGAATATCCATGTTTTCTAATGATGTTTATGTCAATCCAAATGTTTTCCAAAAGAACTCTACTCTTAAGAACTCAACTTTTACCTCTCATTCAAGGTTGATGGTTCTTCTATAAAGAATGGTGTTCCCTCGTTCATATGGGAGCCCAATGTTTATGAATGTGTTCTTATGTGACGAAAACCATTAATTTTCATGGGTTAGTTATGTTAATTTATGTTCATTGTGGAATTCATGATAAATGATAATGTTATGATGTGACGGGTGCGCCCGGAATTATATAGCGCAATATGAATGTTTAAATGTGACGGGTGTGCCCGAAATTATATAGTTCTCCAATGCATTGGGTAAAGTGATGAATCTCATGATTAAAAGTGAAATTATGTGTGAAAAATATTCTATCTTGTTTCACAAGTATTTATGTTAGTTAACCACTGAGAAATGATGTTTTATTTTTATGCATTTCCACATTTCAAGTCTTTTATTTATGCTCCTCTCATGTTCATGATATTTTGCCTATGTTATGATTATTCTCACCCCATGATATATTGGTATTATCTATACTCTTATTGGGAAATTAGCTCTACCCTTTATATGTATATCCTCAGGTGGCTACATTTACTATGAATAGGACAATTGCCAATAAGAAGCTATAGAAGATGAAATTAAATAAATGTGTATAGTTGATGTTTTATTTGTTATGTATGGTCCTAATTTTCCCAATAAACTAATCCTATGGATCCTCTAGGTGTAATACTATTATGTTTTTTATCATTGAAACTATGTAATAGTAATGTAAGAAAAGGCTAGGTCGTTATAGGAGGATTATTAAAATTCAAGGATCAATAATGCTAGAGTTTAGGCCTACCAATCTAGGAATATCAAAGTCCAAAAATTAGAATTGGGAAAATTAGTGCTCTTGTATAGTTCAAAACTTCATTTACACCTAGGAGAGTTAAGGACTAGATGGTTAGGTTCTTTTATAGTGCATCATGAGTGCACTAAAAGGCATTGGAGGCTCCTGATCCAACAAGTGGTTATATTTCTTAGTTCTGTGGTCAACGGTTTAAACCATTCATTAAATAATTCAAAAAACAAGAATCGTAGGTTGAGTTAACTGAGCCAACCTAGGAACCCAGAAATAATTTATAGATTAAGGATCCATGTCGGGCTAAAGACGTTAAGCAAAGCATTGCATGGGAGGCAGCCCATGCTTCTCAAGTTTCTAATCATTTTGTTGTTTTAATCAACATTATATTTTAAAAAAGAATAATGAATCATTTTGATATTTAATAAAAAAAATAAGTTGTTGACATGTTCTTATACTATGATTATAGATGGGTATGAAAGAGGAGCACCATATTCATCCATGTCACATGGTGTGATCCTTGAGTAATACCTTACCCATAAATTTGAAAAGAGGACAATGTATCATAAGTTCAATTTATTTTTATGTGTTTTAAGGTTAAAAAATTATAATAATAATAATAAAATTAAATGGCCACATCATAGGTCATGGGGAAAACCCGTTACAACCAGCGAAGCCATAGGGACTCGTACCCAGGACAGAAGGGAGACAGCGGTGCACGCTTAACACTGACCTACATCTTATTGTGCTTTCCTTATTCTATAATTGTTATATATATACATAAATTTTACTCTATTTATTATAAATATATATATATATAGTTTTTCATTGGTTGTTTGTTTTTTATTCTTATTCCAATAAGGAATTCTCAGAGTGTCATTGAGATCAGATAATTAAAAGGGAGAAACAAGAATATCAACTTGAACCAGCAGGTGACGTCATTCCATGATCCTAATTTTCAATTTCCTTTATGAAATCCCATTCTCTTCCTCTACGCACTTTTAAATTTTCTTTTCATTAAACACTGGGGGAAATTTTATGTTATGATGGGAGGAGATAAAATAAAATTTGCTTTTGTGTCAAAATAAATGAATGATTTGACAAAAAAAAGTTTGCCTTAATAGAAGGAAAATTTTCTTTAACATTTAACATGATAGTAGACATTTTACACTTTGAAATTGAATATAAAATAATTTAGCCTTCCTCAATTCTGATTTTAATCCACGTATAATTTCATGACCAGAGATTTCGGAAAGTGGGGCTGTCCAATGTGATATTTTATTGTTTATATTTTCATCCAAATAAAAAAAAGATCACAAAGCACTTGTTTTGGATAGTGGGGTATTAGTTTGAGTTCATGGGGTCCCCCAAATATATTTTATAGGTTTGTTAATCATTTTAGTTTTAATATGAGTACTAAAAAAAATAAAAAAAAATAACGGTTCACGTTGAGCAATGAAATGACCTAATGTGTGGCTTTCGACACGTAGGGATCGTGACTCCATAGTTTGTTGGACCATAGATAGTAATTTTATCACTTTTTTTGTTAATTTGAATTTTTTTTTACTGTGTTAACTCGAGATAATGCCCATGTATGTGGGCTTTACTTGGTGCCCTAAGGGCATTTGGCTTGGGAGTCATCGACAATGTCTCTCAACAGGGGTTGACTCTTTTAAGTGAAATTTATATTACCATATAAATATTGGAATGAAATTGAATTATCATCTTAATATTGAAATGTGATTTCTCCTAGTGATTTCATCATTTCCCCGTTGAATAATGATAAACCCACATGTCTATTGTGATACACAACACATCATCATACTTAATTGATATTGGATGAAATAAAGAAATGAATTTGAACAATGTAATAGGCTTGGGATTGTGATATTCCTATGAAACAATATTGTATTAAAATATTTTTATGGTTTTCATGAGCGTTTGGTATAAGGGTTTTCAGTGATCATTGTGTATTAAAATATTTTTGGAAAAGGGAAATCAAATTTCATATTGTTGAGATACATTTTTCTCAGGACTTGAAAATCTCAATTTGGGGGGTGTGATTAGAAAATAAAAAAACATATTTTAATTAATTTATAATGTTATGAAATGTTTATTTTTGATCTTACTAGACTGTGTTAATGGATTTGAATTTGGAACATCTGTTCTCATCATTTGTGCACTTCATGCCTAATGTACATCAATTTAGGTCAAATGATTCATATGATTTTAATGAATTTAATTTTCAGTATTTTAATTTGATTTTTTTGGAATATATCAACACTTTAATATGAAAAATTTTCATTCAGGGATAAATGGACTATTCATAAATAATTATGGGGATATATTGGGATGAATGGAAGAAAATGTAGAGAATGCTACTTGGACATCATGCCACTGATGAGAATGTGGGGACCATAATACAGGCCCAATAGAGACCCCATACCATGGGATACTAGAATACATATATAATAAAAAATAATTCTTCATGATCCAATGCTAATTCGGCCTCCCTAATGGCAATTAAGGCAGTCCAAATTGAATATCAGAATCATGGATTGAATCTACGGACCAGAAGATTATCCCACTAAATTGACCATAACTCCCAATTAACTACTTAAAAGGGGGAAATATTTTACAGATACCTAGGTAACATCATGAGCTTCATTTGTGTACTTTATGACCCCCTCCAATTTTGATATCTATAAGGACTTCCGGGCGCATCTGTTCGGTAGAAGCAATCTGGTTTCCACCTCGGGTCAAGGATGGAAATGTCTATTCTCTCTAAAATTTCCACCCACCTAGGATCACCACCATTAATTGAGGGGACTACCACTATTATATTCTCGACCCAAAGAATCAAAAAAAAAATTATTTAAGGATGTGGTTTTAGAGTATTTGAGTATCCCTAGAGCATTTTATTCAATGTAGTGTAATTATGTTGATTTGGCTTTGTAACGTTGTTCTTTCTCATATAAGTTATTCGAATCACATTAGTTCTTTATAAAATTTCATCATTTCCTCTTATTCAGTTTTTCTTCGGATCACATTGATATAATTTCCTTATGGTGTGAATTTATTCACACCATACCTTGTGATATTCTTTACACAATGGTGGAGTGATTTCTTTCTTTTTATTTTTTTACTTCAGTAATTCCACCCTCATGAGTGTACTTTCTGCTTCCGTTGAAACCATAGATTAAACGAAGGGATAACACTTATTTGGTTTGATCTAATGGATTAGAAAGGGGCTGGTATGGATGTCATTTATCACTCCATTAATTTCTAATCACATATTTTAATTGATATTTTTTTTGAAGAACTTTAAACTCCTTCATCCTTGTTGAATTTAAGGCCACACACTACAAGTGTTAATACAAACCATTCCCTTGAAGTGGTCAAAACATTGATCCATCAATTGTATAGGTGATTTGTATTAATGGGTGTTTTTGTTAAACTAATAAGTCATGATGTTGTTTAAACTTATTAAATAAACACATCTCAAATATATGAAATTAAAAACATTAAAAAAGTAATTCATCCAATCCACCCCAGGCAATAACCTAAGATCTCCTCATTATTTTTAATTTTAATTAACTTAATTCTGTTAGTGATACCTTATAAAAATCTAAAATCAACCCATGTTGGCCATATAATATCCAAAAACAATCCATATAATGTACATGTCTATAGGTTACTTCTTAGCTGTCTGAGGAATACATAACCCAAGATAAACAACAATGATTCTTCTACCTTCATCTCTTTGGTAAAATTGTGCGTGAATCAACACACTGCATACTCTACATAAAATACTATATATGGTCATGAACTATAGATTCTATATCCATACCTAGAATTTCATCAAAAATAATCATTTCTAAAACAATGTAATCCCATAAAAAACTCTCACCTCATATCATCATGAAACATTTTCAACACAAGTGTGAAATCGGTGAGTCAACACCTTTTGGAGTCTCCAACTGCAAGGGTCGAGTCAAAATATCATACATGATAATTTTCTTTCAAAAAACTGAAGAGAAAAAGAATGAAATTTCCAGCTCTTATGTCTTTTAGTACAATAACTAAATTAGGGAATATAAAGGTCATACCTCATATCATCCCTAGGGAATCAATGTTTAAGGCCACCACAGTTTTCTATTGGACCCATCCCTAACTTCCATCTCATAGAACCTATCATGTATCTCCTGGGGGTGCTGTTGGTAATAGGTCGAACCTGTTTCCACATTTTGCTACCTTTCTAGCCCCACTACCACGTCTAGTACCTCGTGGAACACCCTACTCCTATCTATATATATGTCTTGGTTGTCCCTTGAACATATCCCTATCATCAATATGATGGGTCAATAAATCAGGATCTATATATACCAAACCATTATATGAGAATCATTGATATTCCCTCAGGTGATTCAAGTTGCCTTGGGAGTGATGCACCACTAAACCTAAGTCTCCAGATCACCTCCTATTACGTGTGATAGGATTAGATACATGTGACTGATGTTGGATACCTGCTATGGTGGTCTCATGATGGTGTCCCACTTCAATCTCTCACCACATGTAGTTAATCATCCCTAAAGAACTTCACTAACAAGGCCCTCACAATAACCCCAACGTAGGTGGAAATGCTATGAGATGCCACTGATGCCCTGATGTCCTAATGCAATACCTATTGAAAATTGCAGGCCTTGAAGAACTGTTCCCACACCATATCCATGTAGTAACATTAGAGATAAATAATACAAGATGAATAATCCTCCACAGTCACACTTCTCTACTACTGATGAAGAATCTCATATATGAATACCGGTCAGAACATGTCCAGATAGAACCTCTCTATGACGTTTCATTGAAATTAAATAATGGAGAGAGTCGTCTTGCCATGTGACTAAGTCACCAATCCCCTCCATCACCCTATTGAGCCCTGACTAAGACTTCCACAAAGGTCATCCATCTACTCATGAGGTTTCCTCAAAAGTAGAGAATGTGATTGACTTTATCTAGCCAATCCCCTACCACTTGGGGGTCTGACTCACCCCATAACCATGTAGGTCATTCCTCTAAATCTTGTGAAATGAAAATTTCCTATGTCCATTTATTTTTGTATTATATGGTGAATGTTTCTACTCAACGGGTGGTGTTATAACTTCTAAACAACATAGAGGTTCAATGTTTGATAAAATCCCCTGTATTTATGCCTCAGTACTAGGAGGATCATCCATATGATCAATCGAAGGAATATTATTTCAATATCTAAGTAGAGTAATCCATAAATTTAAACAACATGTACCACGATCTAAGCGTATAAATAGGGATAAAATATATAATGGACATAAAAACACAACACATTCCTATATGATTTGTGTACCATTGTTTTCCCTAAAACTAGTGTTTTAATTTACCGAGTCAAAAAGTAAGTGATCAGTGTCTTATTGTCTGGATACTTCATCCAACATACCAACAAAGGATTCCCTAGTTTAAATGATGAACAAGAACTGCTTTACATTGTATCCCCAAACAAAACCCCCAAAATCCAAGTACTACAGTAGAACATATCTATATGATACCATTCTCTTCTAGAATGTCCCAGAGGGTAAGGTGTGGTGAACACCCCATTCCCACCTTCAATAGGATAGGGGCCGGTATCCAATACTGAGTAGGCATATTCCTCAAAGGGGGGAATTTTCATAAAGTAACTATATACACACAATCATCTCCAAGACCACACAATGTTGTTATGTAATAACTGATTGAATTCATACACGAATATAAGATACCAAAACATAGTATGACTTTAATGTATTGAAACATTAAAGGGGGTAAAATACACACACCACTAAAAACATTGAAGATTCCAACCTACACCAAGGGCTAGGACTAACTCAAATTCTAGATCATAGAAAAAAACATGGTCTGTAAAGAAACAACTATGCTCCACCCACTTTATATCCTTCAAGGAATCCATCAAAAGGGTCATCATATGCAAAATGAAAACCCATGTGGGAAAACGTAATGCAAGGTTGAGTATAAATATACTTAGTAGGACACCCTGAAAATAGTAAAAATGAAGAACCATGTATAGTTAAATAAATACTAGTTATAACAAATAATTTATAACTGAAAAAATTTACCGAAATTTACTGAGTAATGACACCTCAACATCGGATTTTTATAACCAACTTTCATCCATAGAATTAAATTCGATGAAAATATCATTATTAGAGAACTCCCTCGACGAGAGTTGATGCCATCATATACATTAAACCAAGAGGTCTGGGTAAATGGTCCTCATCCAATGAAGCTAACTGTTCTAAGGGGCCAATAATAAAAGGATATAGGGTAAATAACAATATCACTAGTGGACACCACGAACCAATTTTGGATCAATGCACTATGTAGGGTATCATATTCCAATGATTCCACAAACCCTATTGATACGACCTACTAGATAGAGGATCAATGTCATACTTAGTGTTGTCATTCCAATTCCACAAACTCCAACTACATATTATAAATTATCACAATATATATAGTCTCGCTGAGGGACACCAAAAACCTATCTCAGATTTTCATTCTATAAGAGACCATAATCTATTGATGTGGATTTAATTACACATTATAATATTGAGGAAAATGACCAAAGGAATTCACTCAATCTATATAGTTTTATCAATGAAAATGAAGAGCCTCGAGTACAATTGTAGGAACTACATGGCATGCCCATCTATCCCATGTGAAAGAGCATTACAAGACATGTAGTATCCATATTAATGGATTTTAGAGTGATATAAATGACATATAAAGACTCATAGTATCATTATCATGTTGTTTTGATATGTCAATGTGCCAAAGCCTTGTCCATTTACCGGCTAGTGTTCACCAAGATGTGTCCATGCAAGAGTGCATGATGGGTCCATGACTGTGTTCTCCAACCCATCTCTAAATAATTCTGAAGTCCATGCCATGTCTAACAGGGGTGTTCACACACCATTTTACTGCATTCACATTTGTTGTTATCATTATCATCTTTCTAAAACCATAACTACTACTGAAGGGGTCCACATGTCATGTAATCCTAGATTACACTCCCTATTCTACTGAATTTTATAGAATCATAGATCCACTATCGCAAGTCTACTCCACTTCTCTAGACATCATTTTTTGAATCTTCCTCACTATAAATATAATTATCCATGTTTTTTTCTAGTCCTTCACTGAATCAACATGTTTTTTTACTATTTATTCTAATAAAATGGAGCGAATCATCATTCTCCATTTCATGATGATAAAATAAAACAAAAACCAAAAGTTGAATCATTCATCTTAATATTCACACCAACAACAACCATCACACCTTTTTACATTGTGCTTCTCCTAGATATATGATATAAGAAATTTCATCAAGAAATAGGTGTGCATCAACCGATTGATCCAGATTTTTCGACCACTGAGGAAAATGTAGAACACCCATGCGGAATCAAAAAATCATGGGAGGAAGGAAATAATAAATCAAGGGGAAAAACCCCCGATTGATGTTCATGTTTATATTGGTTCATTTAAATTTTAAATACAATTGAATCAGAATAAATTCATTAAAAATTATTTCTCCCATTAAATAACTATAAAATAATTTCCATCCAACAAGGCGATCGATCTTGAATATAATCCGTTCGTCGATCGATTTTCATTCATCGTAGAATTCTAGAATGGGGAAGACTCTATATAAAAACACATCCAACAAAGATATAGATTGGTATTTAGTTAAAAATGATATTTTTTAGTCCTTGATGAGATATATCTATTATTTTGGTGCAAAACTATGTAATTTGATCTTGATTCGTCATTATTTTCCTAATATAATTTTTCTAGACCGCTCTCCAATGGTCCTCCTGCATCGCCTGGGTTATGAAGTTATTAATGGATTTCCAATATAATAATCTATTTAAATAAAATTTCATCTCAGTTTCAATGAAATTATATTAAATATTTTTATTTATTTTACGAATGAGCTAAATTTTTTACAAACACCATACACCGATTAATTTTATGTCACACCTCTAATAAATTGTTCATTGTAAACATAATGTTCCACTAATATTTATGATTTGGGAAGTTTCTTAGTAGTTATTATACATTTTCATGAAAATATTGTCTGAGTCTTATTATATATATTGAATATATTTCTAACAGTTATTTTGGGCACACTAGGCTTGGGAATCACACACCATCTAATCAGATGGCCTTAACAATAATCCATCTAATATTAAAAAAACATGAAAAATATATGATTCTAAAAATATGAATAAAATATATAATATTTATATAATAATAAAGTATAATTACACTAGTCTATGTATATAGAATGCATAATGAAAAGGAAAACTGGATATTCTGGTAGAATCCCTTACCACTTTTCCAATAGTCAAACCATATGCCCCATAAAATTAATAAAAAATAAATGAAAAATTTATTACAATGAAAATATATATATTAATGTTATGAACCGTCATATATAATTACATATTAAACACACATGAAGAATATTGGTGAATAATGTATATCTGATAAATTGAAAGTGAGATGATAAAACCATTTCCTTACGTCAAAAACTGTTTTACCCATTCAGTTAAGGTCATGGATTAATAAATTAGATCCATAAATAATTTATTTAAGAAAATATTAATCCATTATAAGATTTATTATAATTTTATTGAGTTCATTTATGTACTTTTTTATGAGTTACATGATTTAATTATGTTTTTTTGGATTTTTTACATCCTTAGTTTTCATGGTTTATTCACATGTATACATGTATCAAAGATCATGCAAAATGGGCATTTTTATCGAAAGTTGAAATTGTATATTATTTATGACATTATATCATATTTAATTGTTTTATATATAATTTTTTTCCAAATATTTGGATAATTCATTCGATTAAATGTTAATGATAATTTTTTAGATTATTTTGGGTTGTTTAGATCATCATGAACTAGTTTTATCATATTAAATAGTATTTTTTATATATAATGGTTCCATAACACAAAATAAGTGTCAATGTACAACATAAAAAATTATTTACCCATAATATTGGTTTTATGTCCAGCAATGAAAGTTGTAATGGAAAAAATAAGAATCATTCTCCAAAAAGGTAGTGAATCGGCACCTCACATACAAGGTTTTCATTTCAAGAACAAAAAAAATAAGATAAACGAATCAATGGTTGATATAAAAATATAAAAATAATATTCCCTTATATATAAAAACATTGATATATAATGAATTATTATACATAGAAGGTATAAAAATGATATTAAAATAAAATAAATTGATCGAAAATTAGTTGTATAAAAGAGACTTTTCCTCTTCAATTCCACTCCTTGAAAACCTTTTTATGGAACATAGACAAGTTATTTTGGGTGAGACATGAATTAAAAGAGTATGGGGGATAGTTTTTTTATAGTTATTGGGTAGAAATTAGATAATATTAATGTATTTAGAGGTGTGAGTTTAAGAGGTGTTGATAAGTAATATTTATAGTGGAGGAGAGGAGTGTTATTAATTATTTTATTCATTCGTTTTTTATTTTTTCACAAGAATATCTATATTATTGGTCCTTATTAAGAAAAAGTATCTAGTTCTTTTAGTTCGGATGTAATTGTTCATAGATCATCCATAAAACATCCCTGACTCAATATTTCATGTATTTAGCTACCACCGTAATTTATCGTATTTAACTATTTACAAAAAAATCAGTGAATTTTGAAAAACTTTAGAAATTAACCCAAACAATTAATTGACATGTAAAATCCAAAAAAGAAATTGATTTTATGAATAAAAAATTATAAATAAGTGATATATAATTTCTTATATCATTATTATCTTTTATTCAAAAAAATAGGGATTCTAAAATTTTATCTGATGTTATGAATCATTGAAAAATTAATTAAGTTATCATAAAATTATTTTATAATCATAAGAAAAAGTTATATTAATTTATGAATATATATTTTGAAAATTCATTTTTTAAAATCATTATTTATTTCTCAAATGATAAATAAACATTTTTTGTTTAACAAAATTATCATCACATAATTTATCATTTTTAAAACACATATTTACCCATTCCAACACATAAATATGTCTTATTTTCATTTATAAGATTATAAATTTTATCTATAAAATAAAATGAGAGGTTAATGTTCTATCGGGTGATTAACAATTTCTATAGTTCATATTACTGTTTTAAATGGAAATTTACTATTTCATTAGTATAGTTTCTTAAATTTCTAAAAATAAGTCCTATTTCATTATTTACTCATTTATAATGTTTGTATTGTGTAGTCTATGTGATGTTTCCATTTTTTATACTATATGAAATAATTATAAAAACATAAATTCAATTGATTAAATTTTTGGCCGTTACAATGCTTTATATAGGCATGTCAAATAGACTCCTCCTTTGTGCTTTCACTATATTCCTATCATCTAATATCACAATATAATTAGTCCTTATTTTGATAAAAACTATGATTACATATTTCTTAAACACATATTATATCACCCTTCTTAACACAATTTTCCAGAAAATACACTCTATGGTTACAGAGGTCTTATGTATCTAGATGATTAAATATATAATTACATCAATATAAATTTAAAGAACATAATCGTTATTTAAAATAGTAAAAATAGATACAAGCTCACAAATATATCATAAAAACGTATAGAATATCCATGGTAAAATACATAAGGATGTGTGTGATATTGAAACACTAGTATGGGAATAATAATTATAATAATTAAAAAATTGATATCTGAAAGTGGATGATCATATGTTTATATATATGGCATAATAAAATGATATAAAAATATCATAAAAATATTGAAAACCAATAAAACATTATAACATAGAAATATGTCATGGTTCACACTCAAACATAATCATTATAATGTTGATAATGTTCATTGGTGGATTGGGTTCACTCCCCATTAAAATGAACATAGTGGACAAAGTCCTATGGTGGATTAGTTTCATTACCTAATCCCAGAGAAAACAAAAAATTAGATATATTTCATTACATGATGCATTATATGCACATATAATTTTAGGTAAAACATTCACCTAAATTAAAAGCTAACATATGCATGACCATATGGAATATGTACCATACCTAAATCATATAAATAACCAAACTGCTAAAGAGGTCATGGGTTTTATAAATCTATTTCATGTTTCAACCTATGTATAAATAATTACCATTAAAAATATAATAATAAATTCAATAAATATTATGTTCATAATTGAAAATGAAATATATGCTTTTAAAATAGAGTTCACATTAAAAATTTCTAGATAATAATCTATTATAATAAACAATAAAAACACACCACTTGTGTAATGCATTATGAAATATGTAAAAAAAATTAATTAATGAAAGGCTATAATATTTTCCATAAAACTATAATTAATTAAAGTGGTTTAATAATAATATAAATTAGTTTTTTTTGTTATTCTGGGTATGAAAAAATCTAATGGGGTAATGATTTACATAGAACTATTAAAATAAAAAATAATTTATATTGGGTTTACATAATAGGGGGAATTATGATGTGAACTAAAAATAAGAAAAAGCCATAAAATAAAAGGGGTGTTTAATTATGTATATTATTGAGGAAAATATTTACCAAAATTAGGTTTATGAGATGAATAGTGTATAAAAGGTAGGAAAATAATGAGAATGTGTAACAGATAATTCAGAAATGAGGTATAGAAGATCAAACAAACAATCGTTTAACTAAACCATTTTTTTAAATAAAATTATCATAATACAACATATAATAATGGATTATGAAAAGTAATTAAGAAAATAGAATAATGAAATTATGACTATTTTATGAGATAAAATATAATTAAGTCTCCAATTAAAATGATTGAACACAGGTTGGAAGGGAAATTTTTTGCAAATGAGGGAAATAATCCTTCAAATGATTGTGAATTATTTGTATCACATGTTGATTTTAAAATAAAAATAAATTTCATCATTAATTAATATTTTAATCAAAATATATCTCCCACGATATAAATTAGTCTTACATTATAAAATAAAAATTGTAACTAATGGAGTAAAATTTATTCTCATGAATGAAGAATGAGTTATCAAATACTCATATATTTTAGGGAAAACAAAAATCATATCCCAAATAATGGAATAACGTTAATGAAAGATATAATTCAATGATAAATAATATTTTATGAAATTATAAGTCATAAGGGTTGATGAAATACAAAAAATGAAGATTGGTACATAACATCAACACATGCCTCAATAAAGTGTGATTGAGACGACACCCTTTTACCTTAAGAATCATTTCAATAAAAACACAATAAAAAAAGATAGTATTGAATTATAATTTCATAAATATTGGTAATAATAGATATTCAATTTCCCAATTCAGTTGTTTTAAAACATTTAAATTAAACTAGGTCGATAAATGTGGGTGTGTCTCGATGAATTGTTTTTCGTGGTGAGACCCTTACCACATGTCTAAAATCATAATGAACATGAAAATAAAGTCATGAATAATATAATTAATTTCAATTGATATATAACCAAGAAAATTTTTCATCCATATTTAATTTTGAAATTTTAATCTGTAACCATTTAGTTCTTATTTATAACAAAATGTTAACTTATTTATATTATATAGGGGTTTTGGTAAAAATTTTAAAAACCTCTGATATATGATGACCATAGTCGAAAGAACTATAGAATAGTTATATAATATATTTCATACTGATATGTTTATATAAATTATTTTTATACACTAAATTGATTTTTAAATGCATCCATTTTAGGTGGTGATGGATAAATGATACTCAATTCTTATGGAAGTGGTAGTCCATGCACAGACACGATTAATGTTTTTAATTCTAAATGAATCAGAGAGTAATAAGGTAAATGATTATTTTCACATTTTAAAATCATATTTATATTATATATATAAATATATAATATTTATTCACACATTACATTATTTTTATCCCTAAATGGGGTAGATGAAAACTGAAGACCTCACATTGTGGAGGAAATATTTCATGCACTACCATAACAACACGTTTCATTTTTATACCAGTTAGAGAGGAAACATGAATAGTTATTTCATTTTATAATAAAATATTTGTAAAATAAATATACTTATGTATTTATATTTTAATGTATATGACATATTTTTAAAATAATCCTTATAAAAAATTATGAATAATGTAATACTAATGTTATAGACTCGATTTTCTATTATAGATTTAATTGGATGAGAAGGAATTTAGATGGATTAAAGAAAACTTGGGATTATAGATTAAAATGTTACTTCAATGATAGGAATTTTTGAATATTTTTTTATGAAATTTAATTGATATACATAGGCTTTGATGTTTTTAAGTGATCCCCTTTTATAATTGAAGGCATTTGAACTTTAGGAATACCCTTTTCCCATCTGTGATATCAGTACTCCATTCCAAAGTCAATGAATTAAATATTTATATAATAATATTATATGTGGTGATTTTTTTCACTAAATAATTATAGAATATTACAAATATATGGTAATAAAATTTCATGTCTATTAATATACACTTTTATATAATTTCCATTTTAATTATTTTATAACTAGTTTTTTAACTAAGTATCTTATATTTTGTTTAAAAATATATAGTGATGAATGTTAAAAACAATTTATGTTTTTACCCTCAATTTACTTATAATTTATCCCAATTCCATTTATTAATATGATAAAAAAAATTTAATTTAAAATATTTAATATTAATAAAAATGTAGGAAAATGAATTTTAACATTATTGTGTTCTATAAAACTATTTATAATTTATTAATAATTTATTAAGTTTTAATATTGTTATATATTTATATAATCATAATTTTAGGATGATAGACTAATTTTGGACAATTTAATTAATATAATTAAAATTAAATGATATTGATAAAATATTTCATAATGAATGTTTTATAATTATCTTATTAAATAATACTATACTTAATAATATTATCTGTATACCCTAAAATGAAATGGAAATTTTTATATAATATTTAAATTTTTAACTAAAATGGATAATTCATATCATTTTCAAATTTAATATTTAAAATGTGAAAAAGTTTCATTTTTATTATAAGGTCTCAAAAGAAATTTTTAGTGCGACATATTACATGGGTTTCAAAAATGTTAAACATGTATTTTATGATTTTTTAAAATTATTTTTAAATTATTTGAATTTATTTTTAAATATTTATTTCAATAGAATATATGTATTCTTAAAACATTAAATAATTATTATTTTATAAAATTTATTTTTGTCAAAATCGTTAAATTTACGATTAATCAAAAAATAAAATAAATTTAAAAAATTCCAAGAAATAATATTTGTCTATTATTGATATTATGATTTAAAAAATAATGAATATTTTTTAAAATATAATTATAAACAATATATATTTTATTTTTAAAAAATGTATATATAAATTTTGAATAAATCTTCTTTTTTGGAAAATAATGTAATGAAAAATTAATTATCATTAATATAATTTCAAACCATTTACATACTAAATTATTACCAACAAATTATTAATATTTAATATAATATCTCATAATTCATCAAACATTACATTAATTATAAAATTAATTCATACAAAATGATTTTAGCATACCAAAAAAATATAAATAATCCTATTAGTGATTTAAGGTAAATAATTGAATTTCATGCATTTTAAAATTTTCACTATTAATATATATTTTTCATCAAAAGTTTACTCAAATTAAATCCTTATAATTTAATGTATATGTTTAAATGGTTATACTTTCACTTTCCTATTTAATGAAAATAAAATGTCATGTCATTTATATTCAGTGTTGTGTGTTGATCAAGCTACCAAAAACATTGGCATAATTAAGGTAAACCATATATTAAAATCCAATTTAATTAAATATAATATATTTATGTTAATCATTATATTATTTTCATACTATGAACTAATAATCCAACATTGACATTATATTCCCCTTAACATTTTTATTTAAAGAGTATATAAAATCATAAATACCATTATAATTGTTTCAAAATTATTATATATAAAATTACATCAAACTAAAGTGTTGATCAATGAGATGTTATTTTAATTATTTTTCTTACATTCATTAAATTTTATGATTGATGTAATCCATTGATTGGTGTATTTTAATTTCAATGGTTCATTATAATTATTTCTAATATAAACCACAACATTATTTGTAGATAGTAAAATAATAACACTTCCTAATTTATTCATTTATGAAGAAATATTTAATGTGAGAGGATATTAAAAAACTCATCAGTTTTCTAAATCTCAACCAATAATAGGGGTTTGAGATAAATGATGATTCATCATAGTTTTTTCTCTTTTTCCCATCCGTATATCATGGAAAAGGTGAATTTTTTATTCTTACTCAAAAATATAATTTATAGGAGGAATGGATGAACATACTATATACTACTATAGGAATACTTATAGATGTTATTACTAAGAACTCAATTGTGGTCTACTTTATTAGATTTAATTAATATTAAACTTCTTAAGGTACATGTGAAAATTTTATTATAGTATGATATGTTTCAACTAATTCAATATATCAACCTAAAGATGTGGTTGGTGGGTTTAATCATTTATTTAGAAAGGTGTATCATATTTTAAAAGATTCAAAGAGTGTCAAGATCATCAATTAACTCTAGATAACTATATTATATATTCTATCATAGCGAGGATTAGATTTGGGTAATGTTTATTACTCTCTGGGGCCCTATACCTGGATTGTATAATCATGGTTCTATTACTTCATGGTGATTTTCCCATAAATATTCATAAATAGTTAAGAGAGAGGCGAGGATAGAGAATCTGTGAAAGAAATTATGATTATACATGTAATATTGGATAAAAATAAACCTTCATACCATGTTAGTGTTCCTGATAACCTTAATGAAACACACATTACAAAAAATTCAGTCAGACCATTGATATACACGGTGTATGTCTCAACATTATTATGAACATCCTTTTCCAAATATAGAGAATATTTCATCACATAATCGGCTATACTTATCATGGATATTGTGAGTGAATTTTATCCTTGAACACATGTTATTAGAAGTTCTTTATGAAAATATGCATTTCCCCCAAAATTATATAATTTTGAACCACGTGAGACATATACTACTTCTATAAGAAATAAAATATCATGATAGATCATTATTGAAAACCACAAATACCTGCACATTTTCATTCCTCTTTTTTCTTCTTAATATTCTTATCATACTCCTTTTAAATTTTTTTCTTATTCTACCCTCTATAATATAATATTTCTCACCCAAAAACATATAATTTCCCTATATTTTCTACATTCATGTATGAATTTTATTTAGAAATCAAATTTTCAATAAATCATCTAATGTGCCTCCTAATATGGGATAGTAAATCCCAAAAATGATATAATTAAAGATACAACAATATTATTGGTGTATTATTATGGTCTTTAATATTAAAACATATTACTCGTGTAAAATGGGATTCGATATCAGTCAATAATATTGACCATGTTGATTATTATTTAATTATATTTTATGTACTCATATTACAGTGATGTGTATATAAAATAATGAATGATAAAAAATGTTTAGTTAAGATTAACAAATTTGGTAGAATAAAATTTTATTGGAATATATAGACCATATAAAACATTAAAAACGGTATAGGATCCTCTATTCTAGAAAATAAAGAACATAAAATAGATATTCATGGATATAATTTGATATAATTGAGTTATTACAATGATATTTTATTCGCATTACCATTACCCCATTCTCTATATTTGACTTCTGGTAGTAGGTTCAAGCACATAATTTTGGATAAGTGTTCAAAATATTATTATTTAATTATAATGGGTTTTGGATATTATTAGTGGTTCTAACGCAATCATTATTGTTGGGGAACTCTATTAAACCAACTAAAAATGAAGATCATAGTCTTAGATAGTGGTAAAAATTGTCATTAATGTTATCATACTTAATTAAATTAATTTAAATCATGGGTTATCATTCCATGGGTTTATTGTTCTATTCCAATATATATGGGGAAAATTATTCCTCCAACATTCCATATTAGCGTAAAAACCACCGCCTAATCCACTAGGTCTGAACCCGAGTGCCACATGACCTTATGTATGCCTCATCATACACTATAGTATTCTAAATTGAATTGAGGGTCTTAATGACAATAATGGTAACCATATACCCTTGTATAATGTTCCTATATAAAGATAATATAATATAACAATAGAATAATTTGAGTAACATGTAGAAACCAAATAATCAAGGGTGGAGGCATCAGGTATGGAATTTAGTGGGATTCTGAAGTGGAATGAAAAACTTTTGTAAATGTGTAGGTAGGTAAAGAAATGAAACTATGTTTTCCTAAAGTGTTAATATTGATACTTCACCCATCTACATGCTCCATATATATATATATATTTAACTATGGGATCTTTTCCCTCACTCATATCCAGATGCACAAAGTTTTCATATTCATTAAAATGGTCTTATAGGGAGTGATTAATAAAACTCATTACAAATAAATAAATGTATACCTTACTATTTTTCATATACATAAAATGTGTACTATATTTTAATGAAACATGTGTTATGAATCATAAAAAACATAAAAGCATACACTGAGAGGTTGTGTGGAATCTAAACTGCCAAAAACCATTAATTGAAGCTACTTAGGCTCCTTGCTGGAAGGACGATTGAGGGACATTAAAAATGATGAATAACTGGAAATAGGTCTAGAAACATATCCCTCATCATACATATTCTATTGAGTTATAATGATACTCAGTATCTATAAGGCCTCATGTTCTTTGACATCCCTTGGAATTTTCATGGAATTAAGTTTTTTTCTGGCAACAAGGGTATAATGCTCCTAGTTCTGTAAGAGTCCACTATAATTTCAATCATAAATCATGTGAAATCCTCTTATATAGGGTCTTCATATCACAATGATCACCTTTCATGAATACAAATAAAAACATCCAATTACATAGTAATATGAATATCATGGTATAAAATAGGATGAAACGAATAAAGTAACATCATTAGAATATTGAAGAATAATAGAAAAAAATGATAATAAACACCATAGATGGTATCATTATACTCAATAAAATCATATATAAATAACTTTCATATATTATTATATCTATAGTGCACAAACCCAGACACAATCTATGTCAATCAAAAACAAAACACATTATAACACATTAATCATACAATACAAACTAGTTTATGCGAGATCCATAATATTAAGGAAGTAACTACAACAATGATTCGTATGAATAAAACAGTGGTTATTTATCTGTCATGGTTAAAACCACATATCTTACAAATAATCAATTGTCACACATTTCAAGGATTTCTAACTCATATACCTTTTTTAATAAGTCGGTATAGAATGAGGCCTCAAGATGAAACTATTTCAACAAAGTAATAATAAAATAACCTAACATAAAATTTACATCAAAGATTCTAAAATAAATCAATGTAAATAGAAATGATTTTTATTCATCAGAATCCATTGCCGATATATAAATAGAGAGTGAATTCATATTTCATTTCTTAATAAATCCCTATTTATATCCATGTATCTGTCAAAAATCAATAATCTATCAATTAATGATAGTGAATTTAGAATAAGGTCTTGCAACTATTATTATATAAATATATACCCATATGTTTAACCATTCATGATTATTATCTATCCGATCATAAAAGGCTATCATTTAAATGTGAAATCCTCAAAAAAATTATAATAAAATCAGAATTCATTAATGTTCCTTCATATATCCGTTGTCATGATATGGAATAAGAGTATGATTCCCTAAAAAATAAATATGAAATAATTTATTATAGTAGATATAAATTTAATCAAGGAATTTTATCAAATTGTGAGATCCACCAGTTTTCTCTAAAATTTTATAATAATCACTCTCGAGTGATGATATGAAACAAAAATCCATAATAGATATATGAACAACTAACAAGAAGGATAAATGATTTTACATATAGTGAGATAAAACACATTGATCAAAGCATCACCAGATTGGTCTATTTTTGTTGAATAATTTGATATTAGAATGAAAGACTAAGAAGCCATTGGTAGGTCTAAAACTAATAATAGGCCAATGAGGGTCAATTATTAGTTATAATTAATGTCCCTTTATATGTATAATAATAAATAATAGGGTATATTCAATGAACCCATGTACTGGGAATATCATTAGGATAGTGGAACCATATATATTTGATAGTGTATTATATTGTACCCAATAAATATACTAGAACCCCACTGGATAGCTAGAGGTTATTTTAGAGCAACCACACTACCGAGCTTTTTTACTGCATCTCAATTTTCAATCCTTATACAAAATTCACTAAAAAAATATCTTTTGAATCTAAATAAGAGTCGAACTAAATAAGAATGGAAAATTTTATATACATTAATATCCCATATAATGAAAACATGTTTGGGTATTAAAATAATACCTAAATAATTATTTATCATCTCTTAGAAGTACTATGAATGGTTCTGTCTAAAAAACATAGGCCCCTAAGCCTGAACATCAGCCTTGAACTCCTATTTCTCTAGCATGAACAATCTATGACTCCAATGATTCCTTACTAGTGTAACCATCCTACCACTATGGAATACATACATCAGCCTATAATATGAAATGAATTCGATATATAAGATATGCTAGGATCAAATACTAAATACCAGAAATAAATTAAATACATAGTATTGGGAATTTACCTATAATTCTATTAAACCCAAAAAATGTATAACATATCATCGTAGTAAGAAGGATGATTGAAATGGGAATCCACTAACCAAATGAACCTATTTATATCAATGGTTTAACAAATCATGTTTTCATCTTCCGTTGCAAACTTAAATTTCAATGGTATAACAGAGGAATAATTCTCATAAAAACTCTATCACCTAAAAAACATCTAATGATATCCTAAATTATTTAGTATATTACATCTTCTAGATGTAATTTATTATCAACCCCTTATGGATCTTATAATGTCATTATTAGGTATCCTATACAAAACAAGGCCAATCAAAAACTACATATCCATACTCATGCAGATATATAAGTGAAATACATGGCCTCCCATATAGATCCACTTAATGTTCCATATGAATTTTAACCTGGTAAATATTTTTTATATTTGAAATGAACGAAGGATAAGTGATCATACCAAGATCTCCTAAATTACATCTTACCATATCCATGATTATCCTCCAATTTGGGAATTTTTTAATTGAAAAATCCATTTACTGTTACACACTAGATTATATTAAATGGTTCCTTGAGATGGTGGTCACAAGACCTCAAGTGTGCCTCTCTAAACTCCAAAGGCATCCATCTAGCTTTGAGGGCTAATGGTGCACCTATGGAGAGATTATTCTCTCATTGATCAGAGTGGAGAACAACAATTTAATGATACATATGTACGTACATACACACATAGTGATAATTATGGTGTGACTTGTGCTATACAAAAATATGTATATAGGGGATTGGATATAGATTCGTATATCATATTAAATAAAGAGTATAAAAATACTACTACAACTAGAATCTAAATAATATGATCAGCCTTATACAACAACACTTTTCGTAGAACTGAAAATCATGTAACAAAATCTGGACACTTCCCCTTATAGATACATACAATCCAGAAGACTGTATGGGTGCTAATGGCAGCCTATGAATCTTGTGAGATATATTCCCAGTAGGCCACCACCAATGGTTTCAATACCAAATAAGTAGCATGAAATATAAAATTAATAGTTTTTCAAAATTAATAAATTAATTTAAGATATAATAATTATAAAAATAAGTAATTTGTATTGGGTTCCAATAAGAAAACAATACAATTCTACCATCCTCAACATATTCTGGGGAATCTAATCCATGAGATGTTGTGAACATAATGTGACTGATATTATGTGTATGATTTTTTATTGTCACCAATAATGTGACTATCCATGCTGATATTTCCCTAAGGATTCGATACCAATAAGGTCATTTAATAGTTTAAATCGGTCACCTATTTTTTTAAAATTTATCCATTTTACAATATATATGGGGTCACCCCGAGCCCATCTGTGTAAATTATATGATAATTCAATATATCACACTTGGGGATTGTAATATGTCAAATTCCCAGGGATTCTATCTAGGGTGATCCCATAATGATATCCCAAGTGTCACACTAGGAATTGTGTGATAACAACATGAACTAAACTCTGAGTGTGACCCTAGTATCAAACATAGGGGTATGTGCCTCTCTCATGGAATAATACAACCAATGTTCCATAAATTCCATCGATGGTGTCTACCCTAGGGAACCATTTTCTCTCATCTATAGTAATTATAGAACTATCATTCAGATAGCATGACCCAATAAGTGATAGTATTTTTACCCATATGTTTATAATAATTAACAAATTATAACTGCACCGGGATGATCCCTTACAGGGGTCCCTAATTTGGAACACCTTCTATCCCTCTCAACTACATGGTGAAATATTTAAATCATGAATTCATATCATAATATTGATATTGTTAAATTCATTAAATTAAACAATATTTTTATTACACTAGAGAAATGTGTAAGTGCATGACCAATTTAATCAGTTAAACCATTTCATTTATGGTATAGGATATATGGGATCATGTCATGGTTCATCACCCTAAAAAATTATTTTATCATACTATGGTATCATTGGTAGGACAAAACCCCTCATCGGTTGTTTAGATATTTAATACAAGGGAAATAGGCCTCTAAAGAAAGGTACACCCATTGGGGTGGAATTAGTCAAGGTGTTGGGGTTTATTATCCACTATCACATTTTTTAAATCGTATGTAAAGGATTTCCATTAGTTTTAATTAAAATTTTCAATCCCCCACCATAATTGTCCAAAAAATATCATAATGGAACATATTATATAAATCAATGAAATAATTGGAATGAAACTAGACCACTTACCCTATCCCCATAGTACATCCCTAATCACATTTCATCCTTTCATTCAAGTTAGAACAAAAGATATAAATAAAATCATAGGATACCCTATAAATTATTAAAACGAGCTTCTACCAATATGACACATTATAGAGCAAGAAAAACTGTAAAAAGACGAATTTGGATTGATAATCTTACCTATATCTTCCTTCTAGATCTAATGATGAGAGATTCAGTTACTGGATGGAGGAGATACCACAATCCCTATATTAGAGGAGGAGGAGGAGGAGTGTTTCATAAATAGGATAGGGATGGCCCAATGGAGAAAATAAAAGGTTATAGTGGTTATGAAAATATCCAAAATTATAATGGTAAAAACATAAAATAACCATCGTTTGTTGGGGCACAAGATTTGAATGCATGATTTTCCAAACTGTGATCTAACCATGTGATAAGTTATTCACCAAGGGGAACCATGGATGTTCAAGGTGAAAAAACTGGCTATCTATGTGAATTCCATGAAAAATAGATATATTCTAGGGGTTTTTAATATTACAAAACCATGTTCATAGGGTGTCAAGGTTGCAGACAAACCGTGTAGCCCTAGGAACTGCACCACCTAAAGCCCTAAAGATTGGGAGGCCTTGCGGGATGGACTGCATTATTTCTACTAAGTGTGATTCCCAGTCCAACTCTTAGAATTTCAAGTCTCCATGGTCCAAATGAGCCTCAAACACCCCTCAGACCTCCTTGAATATAATAGAAAACCTTATTAGGGTCAAATAATGATATTTAGACTGAAAAATTTATTTGCAGGTTAGATAAAATCATGTACATTACCAAATCCCCTCAATAGAACAACTCATTCATGAGTTTCCCATCCGATGGATGAAAAATTTAGTCTGATAAAAGTTATATTCATTACGCTTGTACATCAGTCTCTCTATCCCAGGTCACTTCCTTTCCACATCTGTGCTTCCATAACACCTAATATAATAGAAGTAACATATTTTGAGTACTTTCATCTTCTGATAAATGGGATTTATCAAATGATTCTCAAAGGATGAATTCTCCTTCATTTAATTACCCATGGTGTGAAAAAAATGAGAGCATTCAGGATTATAGTTTTGAATTTGTTATACTTGGAAGATGCCATGAATGGAATGGTACCTCTATGGTAACAAAAACTGATAGGATAACGGATTTACACTCTATATGATTTTAAATGCCCCAACATATCATGGTGAAAGCATTCTGAAACTCTAATTCGTCTATGAACCAATCATGGTGATACATGTAGTATGATCTAATGTCCCACTTCTAAATATAGTGGATGATGAAGAAGAACAATATATTCCATGTTACTCAAAATAGATGTAGTCATACACATCTGAATTAGTTGGAAATGCTCTAAAATCATCTAAATGAGATAAGGATCTATTATCTCTTCCTTACATACCTCTAACCAGCACTGTGGTGAACAACACAGTCTGCCATAAATGGCCTCATAAGGAGACATATGTATATTTTCTTGAATGATTTTGTTGTAGTAAAACACTATCAGAGGTATGTATTTTCCCATGAACCTCCAAAATCAATGATACATGCCTGAAGCATATCCTTTGACAAATTTCTTTCCCTCTTTAACTACCCAACAGTCTATGGGTGATATGTAGTACTCGAGAGCACTAATGGACTCTGTTACTTTTGAATCCACATCCATAATAGTTATGGGAGGTTTTAATCTCTATCTAATATTATTGAGTTGGAGACACCATGAATTCGCAAAATCTCTCATGTGTAAATACTTCATAGCTCATCAAAATTTATGTTCTCCAGAATTGGTAGGATGTGTAATACCCATTTCAACCTATTGATGATCGCATGTTCTGCATCACTTCCTTTAGGGGATCTCATCAAACCCATCATAAAATACATAGTTATTTCATTATATTTCAACTCAGGATTGGGGAGAGGTTTTATAATTCTAGCATGTCAATAGAGCTCTACCTTCACTTGATGAATGTTGGATCTCCAACTGATAAATCCTACAATATTCTTCCTCATGCATGGCCACTAATACAAATGGCATGTTTCTTGGTATATCATGATGACACTAGGATGAAAAACCCATAATGAGGGAATATATTACCTCATTATCTCATCTTATATATCATGTGGATACCTAAAACACCCACAAATGAGTAGTTTAATATTCACAAATAGAACTTCTAATGGAGTTGGGTTATCACAGATGATGATCTCCCTCAATAATAGGCACTCTAAATCAGATATATTTTTCATCCAAACCAACTCATTAAAGGAGGAAGTCAGTTATAATGTAGTGACAAATTTATTACCATTAATTTCTTGAACATCCCTGGGTATCTATGAGAATAGAGTCAAAAAATTCATCTCATTTATAGCCTCCATGATTCCTTATACTAAGTATTACAGCCTAATACAGTAGCTATGACATTTCCCTTTCTCGGTATGTATTAAAATTCAATGTTGAATGATTCCAAGTATTCCAACCACCTCAGCTACCTCTTATTTGGGTATTGTGATGTGGAGATATATTTTAGAATTTTTGGATCTGTATTTAATGATGAATCGCTCACCCAACATGTAGTGTTGTCAACAATATAAGACATCGACCATGGTATCGAGATTTAGTTCATGTGTAGGACAGTTCCTCTCATGAGGGCTCATCAAGAGGGACTGATATGGAATAATTCTATAACAAATTATCAGAACTACCCTTGTTTGATTCGAGAAGCTTCACATTAAAAAATTTAACGTCTACCTAGAATAGGTTGAATTATTATTAATAATGAAGTAAATAATCCAATAAAATCTTAAAAATCTATCTCACAAGAAACAGTCTAGAAGAAATTCACACTCTTTTTGGTAATGATTGTAAGTCACACCGTCATTTGTGAGTAGTCATGTATGAATCTCATGTAATATCCATCCATCACTAAGATTATACATATTTTAAGTGCCTTATTGGGATTCTCCAAGTAAAAAATGATTCTAACCTTCTATGGGTATGTGGATACACCTTATTCAGATCTGATATTAAGCATGATGTGAAAATTACTTATCCAAATATGGTATTTATTGATATTATAATATATCTGGTTCTCACTCACCATATATATCATGATCTTATGATGATTGATATGGGTCTTTCTAATGAATGAATACACTTATATGTTCTCCAGGAAGATAATGTCAACGGCATCCAGACATTTGTGAACAATATGATGCATCAAATTCATGAAGACATTGGGAAAATTAATCAGACTGAATGGAATGAGTAGATACTATTATAATTTTAAAATCTTTATAACATTGTATGTGGAATGTCTAATGAACTTACACATACACGTTATAGTATCCTATCATCAAAATGATCATATAGAAAAAAATCTCTTTAGAGAAGGTCTGAGTCATCATATATATGGGGAAGTGTATGCCTGTTCTTCGATATTAGCTGGTTCTATTTATAGTAATCCACAAAAGATCAAAGAGTACGACCCCCTTCTTGGGGAAACGAATTTTTTATCTCGAAGGTGATGTGTTGGGTCAGATAAAACCCTTATTCTCTAGATCAACATGATACTTATTGATATCCGTGATCTTTATAAGTTTCATCCTATTAGGTGGAATGGATACTGGGTCCACTCCTAAAACAAGCTCAATAATGAAAAAAACCTCTCTCTCGGGATATATGCTAGCGAAATTATCATGGAATATTTCCAAGAAATGATCCAATGGAGAAGGAAATTCTACAAACTTTATTTCCTGAATGCTCATAAATAATCTTCCACCTAGGTTGTCACTCCACCTAGACCCGTATACTTGGGTCGATCTCAATATTCCTGGATATCCCATTAACCATTCTGAATATACCTTCCACCATTTGGTGATGTGAACATCACCTAGTAGTGACATCTATCCACTTGGGCATGAGATGTCACAATCTAGTCCATTCTAATAATGATGTCAAATACATTTATATCCTGAAAAAAAAATCCACAGAACTTTTCCCCCACTTATCTCATGGGGGAGATACTTACACTAAAATATACCCCCATATATAACTCCTAACATACATTCATGAGTCATAACTACAATAGAGTACTCTATCACAAATCCTAGACTTCCCATTGTAGTAGTAGATTAAAAATTGTGCGATTCACCTATATCATAAAGGGATGAAACTAGAGTAGATGATTATGGAGTTGTACATCTAAATATAGTTGGATATGGACTCTACTCATCTACCATAAATTTCAAAACATATATATTTATTGAACCATGGACCTATATTGTTTCATGAGTATTTGGAGAAGGTTCAATCTAATGATGTTGAAACTATGGGGCCTCACTATTTGGACACAACCAACAAATCATCCAGAACAGCTTGTAGGAGACAAGTTTCATTCTGAACGAGGTGTTACAAGTCCTACACCTAATTGTGGTCGTAGAATAGAACCCTTCTCATTTGGAACTAGAAGAATGGATCATGAAAAACAATGGAGTGGACCCATCATTCATCAATCTAGTTACTAGATTTGGTTCCACGTAAAACGTGGTTTTTTATAACCTAGTGTGTTTTTATAGTGATAGACCACGTAGTTATCGGTGAATGAAACTGGGTGGGTACGACCCTTGCATGTAACCTTGTACATCGCTTCCTGCCACTAGATAATTTAATACTCTTCTAGGGAGTCGTACATCCATATTTCATGTATCATGATTTCATCCGGTTCCACTCGATGATAAGGGATTGTTTAAGTACTTCTAAAATTGTCTTCCACCAAATGATATTCATATAAGATCAAATAGAATATTCATGACCATACTGAAATCATCTCATAGTTATCATCTTTTCCTGAGATGAGGTCAGTGGAAAAAATTATAATTCATTGAATCGAACAAACATTTCCATCACCAGAATAGAACCTTAATGGTGGATCATGGATTTCTGAGCATGGAATGTTCTCATAATCTATGGAAATATGTAGATGAAAAAATAATTTTTGAAGGCTTCTCAGAAAATACCCTAATGTCAACTATCCTGATATAGGTTTTCCCAAAAATTCTATATGGACTCTTGTATCATTTATGTCATGAGATTTACCCTCCATTCAAGAGGTGGCTAGATATGCTCTAATATAAAAAAAATATCCTCCAAAAATGATTCAAAATACAATGGTCAACCATCCCCCAAAAACATTGGAGCATAAAATATATGGATTTCCCTAGTTATTACTACCATGGTTGTAGAAGGTCTAGGGGAACCCTAGATGGACTTCATTAACTGAAATAAATTATCATTGAAATGGACATAAATTCCTAGTGGGAGATTTGGATGTGTTGCCTCATGTGGTGCCACAAGGGAAACCACAAGTGGATTAGGTCCCACCATCTTAAGAGTATGTTGATCACCACTGACATGAAATATTGAATAAATTCATCACAACTGTATAGTTCAATAATTTCAAACGTCATCCCTCAGATATGATTTTTAACATATTGGAAAGTCAATAAAGAAAAGAAAATATATAGGTAATGCCTATAAAAACATCACAACCCTTAACTTGATATATAATATAGGTTTAGGTGATTGGAAATGATTATATATGAATCATAAGTGACATGGCCTACAATCCCATACTAGGTATGGTATGTTTCAAGGTCTTGTATCACACAAACAAGGTGACTGTTGTATTTTCCTGATCATCATCATTTTAATTTCATATCCATTTTTTAGTTAAATGTCTTCTTAAATGGTAGAATTAGAGGGATTAATAATAAAAATTAATAATATAACATACACCTTACATATTGGAGAGTGAAATCCACTTACTCCTTACCATAGTGTGTTATATCCCAAGTGACAAATTGTCCATGGTTCAACATTCCATAACTAACTACTTAAGGTGTGTTATTTAATCTATGTATGAAAAAAATTGGTTAGTGTAGGCACTTTGAATGTTAGTTATGTAATATATTTCTAAAAGAAAATTTGGTACATTATTACATATAATAATCAGTGAACAACAATACATAACAATAAGGAACCACGACAAAAAAATACAGTACCTGAAACACAATTAGAAAATAAATATGGTAGGGTATAATGCATGACAATAAAATCATATGTTTCCTTTTAAGAAGCATGTTTTTTTAAAAATTATGTCCCCAGTTCAAGGATAGAAATACATTTATATTAACACGGTTTTCAATAATATTGATAGCACAAATAATCTGTTTCACACAATGGTGAAATCCATGAAATAGAATCAACTAAAAATAATAATAGTATTTATGCTTCCCTTGTAATTTCGGTTTCCCATGTATGTGGGGTAGCTACTCTTAAGAGTATGTTCATTACTAAATTCCAATATCATAGTCTTTTTTATATAGACCAAATAGTGATAATAAAATGAAAATATTCTCTAATACCAAATTGTATTCTCTATCCTTGAATTACACATAATGGTTCCATGAAACGGTGGCCATAAGATATCATAAATCCCTCTCCGAACACCTAAGGTTATCCTCTAGAAACTAGGTCCTACAATGTGGCCATGTGGAGACTATTCCCTAATTGATCATACAGTGCTACAATAATATAAAGATACACAGAGAGAGTGAGAGAGATATATATAAATATATATGAGAAAAAACAAAAGAAGACACTATAATAATAGACCAGTAACCATCCATAGTAGAAGCTAAAACAAATAATAGAAAACAGTCTTAATAAATTGGAGCACATCATGAAATTTAAGTGAAAATGTGGACTCTTAGAAATAAATATATACATAATGAAGATGATGGAATGAAAAATACAATACAAAAGTAAGTATTCATTAGACTCTGGATATATTCATATACCCCATATTATTCAATAATACATTAATAAAAAAATCCTATAACTAGCTTCTCATTTATAGGATGATTCCTCTACCCACATAATCCATCATAGATATTATTATAATGAATCAGATGATGGATTATCCTATTATTAATATATATAGTCATGTAGTCTAATTTTGGTCTAAAGGTAGCCCATGAAGGGTGTGATGTGTAATCCCTATAGGCCACCAACAAAAGTGTCTAGATAGCATCCATATAATGAAATATAGAATGAAAAGTGTTTCATAATTAATTAATTAATGAAGGACACATTAAATAAATAAATAAATAAACCGAACTGATTTCTAATAGGACACATGTCCAATTCTACAAAATATGGACAATGCTAGTGAGTCTGAACCATTAGATCCTATAATGGTAATGTGAGAGAAATAGTGTTCAATAATATGGAATGCCCCAGGCTTGTCATTGTCCTTTTAATACATGTTCCTAGGGTATAAAACAAGAAAATTTAATTTCTTAAAAAAATTCAATCATGTTATATTATATAAATTTTTTAAATTTTATAAAATATATAGTGTATCCTTATTTCTGTTCAAATAAATTCATTGATAATTTCTATGTATCGCACTAGGGTCTTGGTAGAAGATTACACTAAAGGAAGTCCATCCAATGTGGCCCAATAATGACATCAAAACTATTACTTATGAAATTTATGATAATAATAAGAAATAATATCTGATTTCATCCCTGTTATCACAAATAGGGGACCATGTCTCTCTCACGACATGGTATAATCATCTTTCCATCGAGCTCATCTATGGGGACTACCCAAGGGAACTAGTGTCACTCATTAAGAGGAAAAATAGAAGCAACTCTTTGAAAGACCATCCAAGGAATAACTTGCATCACCCTATTGTTTTTATAAGAGTTAGTAATTTATAACTAAGGAATGATGAATCCTCACAAGGGGTACATGAGCTATAACCCCCTATATAACCCTTTTAACCAAGGTGAACGAATTCAATCTAAAATTCATATAATAATAGGATTGTTGGACAAGGAATTCAATTAAAAAAATCAATTTATTAAAGAGGGGTAATGAATAAATTTTTGACCAATTTACATAATTTAGATAATTATTTTTTGGCATGGGAGATAAGGTCTCAATGCAAGGTTCATCACCCTAAAATATTAATTCATCATATTCATGAATTTAAAGACAGCAAACCCCCCCCCATGGGGCATTATACAATTTATTAGATGTGGAAAATATGCCTCTATGGTGAAGCAACACTCATTAGGGTGGCTTAAGACATGTTCATCAACCCAAGGGGTTGAATATTTACTATCTTGTGTTAAAAACTGAATGGTAAGGATTTTTATTTCATTTAATTAATAGTTATATGGATTTATTGGAATGGTCCAAATCATTTCATAATAGAACATATTAAATAATTTAACAAAATGATATAAAGGAATTTAGACCACAAAACTCATCCTTGAATAGGTACCCTCAACCAGCACTAACCACTGATTCGATCTAGAATGGAAGACATCAAATAAATCATCAAATAACATGAAAATAATGTAAATGATCTTGCACAGAGATAAAAAAACAGAGAGAAAAAGAGACTTGAAAATAATGGAGATGGTTGAGGACCATGCCTATAAATTCATGATAGATCCAATGGCATGAAGTATAGTTTATAGATGTAGGGGAATCAGAAAAGATACCATAAAGGAGGAGTGATTTCTTATAGGGGATTGTCCTAGTCCATTTTAGAAAAATAGAGAGATAAGGGGAATAAAAAAAGAAAACATTATCAGGTTAAAAATGTAAAATCACCCACACCAATGGGGTTTCCTGGTTTTGTCACATATTTGGAGACACCATGTTCCAACCGTTTTCTAGGTTATTCTCCTAGGGAACCCAGCATTGGCTAAGATCAGGGATTGGATAAACATACACAACACATGAAAAGAATATATGCCTCTTAGGTTTGGAATCATGCACAACTGTGCACCTGGGGGAACAATTGTATATGAATCACGGGTCCCCAATACCCCACTGCCTCATGCTTATAGATTATAGAGACCTTGTTGGATGGGAAACATGATTTATACTAATTTCATGTCACCATACACATTTTAAAATTTCAATGATATAGGGTTCGAATGAGACCCTTACACCCATGATAACTTAGATAATCTCTTATGTAACCATATTAGAGGAAAAAACAATTTTTATCGAAAATAAATAGTTTTTTCCTTGTCTATGATCTAGGATGTCATAATCCATCAGTTAGAGGAAGTTGTGTCGCGATCTATATCAATTTCATACCTAAAGAAATATACAAGACATACTAATACCCTGATAAAAAGCAGACATCGATATGAGATAAAATAGTTAATTTTCCTCTATATAACCAAAATATATCATAGATATAAAACATTCCTAGATCTATTACTGATCGAGTCTCCCAGATCAGTTCCAAATGAAAAACATTATCTGACTGACCAAAAATAAATGATAAATTGTGATGGATCAATGAGAGATTTGGTAACCAACTTAAAAATTATATAATGAAATCCTCCCATATCCACATGGAAATAGGTATTGGTTAGAGGAAACAACATGGATTATGGTGCCCGTCCTTTACCCTCTAGTAGGTAACACATCAAGAAAAAAAATTCAACCCTTCAACCCATGATAGTAAAACCATATCTTGATGTTATTAAATATTATTGTGTCATAAATAGGAACCACCCGCATTGAGTTATGAATGTCTCTCATCATATACTATATTAATGGAGTTGGGTATATAACTCTATCAAGTATAAGGATCACATCTTCACTATTCATATCCTCCCAGGATTTAGGTCTCCTCTGGCTAGCTATTATTGTATCCAAATAATTCTTTGAGTTTATTTTTTCTAGACGTAGCCCATTAAAAGATAGAATACATGAAAAACCAATGTAGATCATTACAATGATCCTTAATATTCAAAATAAACCCTTCTTCCCTCACCCTATGTTCCCATCTACCGCCACTATTCCTAGAAGTATGCTCGCTAAACTCAAGTTCTATCTGTATCTTATATCTAAGAGAACCTATAATGGAATTACCATTCTCTAGTTCATAGTCCATAAAAATTAAAGATATAATTTGATAAACTAACTAGTTTCTCTTTGGAAGGTTCAAGTATTAATGTGTAATGATGTATTGAACTATCCTATGGTGAGTTTGGACATCCAACCTTTCAACATCATGATAGTGTATCCATCACATCAAATTCTGGATGATGACTGGTAACTCCAATTCATGTGTAAAATAGTTCCTCTCAATGGGTTATATTTGACATGACCCCTAAGGCACTACCATTATCCTCTTCGATAATAATAATAACAAACTATGTCTAGATTTATAAAATATATGTCATAACTGTTCCTTGGATAGAGATGAAACAAAACTATATTTGTATTCAGCCACTTATTTAGAAAAAGAAACACCACTTAATCTTTCCCTAACAACTAGTGCATCACTACCTAATTTTTCTATGTAGTCATAACACCTGAGAGGTGACTTATGTCATGGATATAAAATCTGTAGTATCCTAATATACCCTTAAATCTCATAATATTCCTGATTTTTCAGGTCATTTTCTATGAATCTAAGGCCACCAATTTATCTATATCCATGAATATGATAATCTCACACAACAAATTCTCCTTGGGTTTCACCTCATAAAATCTAATGTTGCACTTCTATAGAATATAATATAGTTTATGTTATCAATGCATACTCATGAGTGTAATTAGATATCTTGAATTCTATTTTAGGTTTGGTGAGTAGATGATTTTTTTTGATAAACACCATGATGAATGATCTAATATATGGTAATAAGATCATGTTCATGAGATCCATGATCTCTATCAACACATTATTCAACCCAAACAACTTCACTATATACTCTAATATAATATTCCTACTTCAAAAAAACTATTAGATGGATTTCATCGTGCCTAAATTGTATATGGTTATTACTAAATCGATGATAAATCAAGGGGAATCAAATAACTCCCTATAACTAATCAAATTCTATATTGATAACGGGAAATAGATATATGTTTTTCACCATTACAAGAATCCTCTTATACTAATATACAAAACATTTTACTCTAATTTCCTTATTCTTTAAGGGAAAAAATATGTTCACCCTATGGTGGAGTAGTCATCATGTTAATGAAACACTAATCCATGTCTTCATTAAGTATGTTGATCTCCTATAGAAAATAAAAAATCATATGATATGGGGAAATCAAAATAAGATTCACACCTGAAGCAATATCTATCTCAATGTCACCTCCTTTATCAAGGGGAATTCAAGTGATATTATCCTAAAATATTCCCTGATAGGTATACATTACTAGAGGAAATGGTGTTAGGTATCCTAATGATCATATTAAAAGATCCAAGACCACCATTTATGGGTAGATCATCGTGAGGCAACTCATGTCTGGACCATACTATTTTGATCCTAGTGTTCATTCATTGATCATCTTTTGATTATCTTACACTACCATGTAAAATATTCCTTTCCTGGATTTCAATAAATCTCTTCTTAGAAGTTCTTAAGAATCAAATTGAAACTAATAATATATTTTATCATAATGACCAATAGTTGTCCATAACTGGTAATGCCTAATGAATACTCTAGGCATTAGTAAATATAGTGCAATTTCTTGATCAACAATATATCAATGAAATGTAACTCTATTGATAAAATTAATAGAAATTCATATCAAGTAACAACATAAGATTATATAATGGAATTGGAAATAATTATATCAAAAAAACATTTGACAACATATATGTGATCAAAATCATACATAAAAATAGTAGATTATCCCCCAATAACAATAAGTGGATTATATTTCATTATATTAATATATTTTTCCTCATCACCACAACTCTTCCCCTAATATGTATAAGATATATGATTCATCATATTATGAACCTTATATAAGGAACCCCTATTGGATCCTTTTTTCATAAATCTTGTCTTTCCTCCACCGAGGAATAATCTAAATATATATTATATAGAGTCAAATGATGGTATTTTCCACATCTTTTTACACTATTGAGATAATATTTGAAGTGTTTTGGAGAACATGACTTTAATTCTAACAATCTAATACTTGAAACTATATGTACCACCCCTTGAGGTCTATAAGATTACATTCACTACACCACCAACCAATAATTTCCTTTCTAACTATCCAAAATCATACTCTTCCTTAATCCATTATTGAATCTCATTTCTATTGTAGGTTCTCCAAATATATGATCATTGATGTAATAAATATGTCAAAATACATGATCCTACTCAAATACCTTCTAAATTAATGTAGACCTTTGAATTAATTCCATGTATGTCAGTAGGTCAAAATGTGTGTACCTTTCATCTAATTATGGGATGAATTTTGATAACAAAATTCATGGCCGATTATTCCCCATTAATGGATAAAAGTTAGAAATAGAAGATATGCTCTAGGAAATGAGTAGAATATTTAATTAATTTATGGGACCATATTTTAATTCAATAAACTCCAATTCTATATCGATGGTCGTATTTTTGTGAATTAAATCCCAATATAACAGGTTCATGAAGGCCTATCAAGTGAGACCCTCATATATTTTATCCTATCCCATTATTCCTCGGAAATGACTGATGGTTATATTCATAAAAACCACAACTATAATAACCATATGGTCATCTACCATCACAATTGGATTGAATTAACTATCAATGATATCTATTTAGTCATGAACATATAAAAGTCAACCAATTCTCTAAAAGGACAATGTATGTTGAAGTTAATAGTCACAGGTGTAGTAAACCATATGAATTGATTCTACGATATCTCATGTAGGAACAAGTAGATGTTATCCTATTTAGAGTGGACCTACTACCTTCCATTCCCATGCACGTGACATTTTTAGCTATGCAAATCCCTCCTCTATAGTAGGTGGTCTAATAGGGGCACCCATTCTAGAAAGAGTACATAAGTTAACGTCAGTTGGTAGTCCAATCATTATTCTATTAGGAGAAAAGTTCCATAACATGAATAAATACATTTGAATATTTTATTATAGACAATAGTCAGTCTATTGGATTAGACAAGCTTTCCCTATGAGTCTACCCCTACCCCAAGGTACATCCCTCCTAGCATTAACCAATTTCCCCATCCCCACATTTTAGTTATATTAGTATATATATATATATATACTCATTAAAACATTCAAGGGGTATACTATTTTTTCCACCATTGATATATACTAATATTATTTAAAAACATATATATCACAAAATGGATTAGAAGTCTATCACGAACACAAATCACTAATCATGTCCTTGAGTCTAGGAACTAAAATGTCACCCAATTTTATATATATATATATATATATATGAAATGGGATCCTATTTCTAATTACATTATGTAAGAAATCACAAAAAATATAATAGAAATAGTAACAATAATCCCATCAATTTTAACTCAACCGTTTATTAAACAATAGTTGGAAAAGAAAATGTTTTCTCATGTACCTAAGTCCTACATAAGTCATTTCATTTTTACCATGTCCCCTGAAAGAACAAATTGAAAATAAGAAAGACTATGCTCTGGTAAAAATTTTTATTCCATGGCCCAAACTACTAGGTCCGAGATGGAGTACCACATGACCTCATGTGCATATCCCCTAATAGAAGACTTTGTAGACTAGTATCTAGGGTTGGAATTTCAAAGGTAACAAGACTATTTGATATGTATAATTTTGACATAAAAATCAATTTCATAATAAAATAAAAAATATTTATCATAACATGATGAAAGAATGTTATTAATTGAACACATTTAATATAGGTAAATAAATAGACTTTAAATGTGTTAAGACATACTTGTGTAATTGTGAAGGATGAAAATTAAATAAAACAATGGTAACATACATTGTATTTACTCATATCACTCTCACCTCCCATAATCATGGCTCATAGCTCATATATCTTTTCCATTACATTACATGAATCCCAATTTATAAATTCTCCACAAACATGAAAATTCTTATACAATGTGTGTGTAAAGAAACCTATTAGGACACCCCCATTTTGTCCATAAAATTAGTGTATAGGTATAAAATTTATAACCAATTAATGTAATCAATTTTATTTTAAACATAATAAATATGAAACCATGAATGGATAAATCATGTGCTAACTAAGACATCAAAAACCCGTGGTCATACCTTCTACGTCTCCATTCTATATAATGATTAAATATTATCAGAAATGATAAGAACAAGCCACACTTTTGTCAATATTTCATTTATAATCCTCATTGAAGAATTTGGGAATGTTACATAGAATCCCCAAGGCATCGAGTTTCGAGGTTCTACTCACTATCCTCTAGTAATCGAGTTAGGTCAATGTCGTAGTGCTATCATGCTTTTACCCTATGATGGTGTCCACTATTATCAGTTTTACACATCATGTTCACTCCCCACAAAAGTGTAATCATTTCATGAGAGTTACATATCACCAATACCATTGATAGCCTCCAGTGAAAAAATAATACACGTAAAGTTGTTAAGCATTATAAGATATGCATAACACGGGTTCATGATAATTAAATAAAAATATTGAGCTACATGTTATTCCACACAATGCATGGAATCAAGAAACAAAATTATTTCTAATGGAAATATCGATCTTTTATGATTCTGATGAAACACGTACACACATATGTAATCACTACTAATCTTGATATAAAACCTTCAAGAACATTAATCATACCATAGAAAGAAGTTCATATCATGTTGGTCAGAGGATTACACTCAAGAGGGGGGTGTATTGGGTTCCTTTAAAAATTTATGACAGAAATAATTATTTAAAACATTCTCCAAATTTAAAACCTAGCATGCCAGTTATTCAATGTAGTGAATTTATAATAGAATAGAGGTTCAACTAATTTCTTTGATCATTGATAATTTATCAGTTATAACAATACAATATATTGATATAACATTTGAATCTAATATAAAAAACCAAAAAAAGTCATAAACACTATATTGGAAAAAATATCTATGTGGATGTAAGTTTTCTGAAGTACAGTTAGAAACAGGGAAAACTAAATTTGAAAACATAGAATATATAAATCAAGTGGTTCAGTCTCAAGTAGTGAAATAGTCTTCTCTCCTTGGTGATCTCCAACCACCAAGAAATCTATATATATAATGGCTTTGTTCCACACATTGGAACGAGGTTTAAAAAAATGTACAAAGATTGTCTAGGTCACAAGATCTCAACCACAGTTCTACATGGGAACAAAATTTAATTATTTCATACATGACCTCTTCCACAATTCATTATGAGATAAACAAGGGTAAAAATATAAATGTTTTATGATATATAGTATCCTTCAGTTTAGTGAATGTAAATATTTGTATTTTAAATATAGATGAACAAACTACTCGAAAATTGAATAAAAAGTTACCTAGCATAGAAATATGCATTAGATAGTGTTTAGAAGGCTATAGGAGTTAGGTAGTTCAAATATAGACTCATTGAATTAATAAATATAAAGATGAAGTATGATTCTTCATGAATACAATAAAACACAGTGTTGTGGTGCACTGTTCTTTGTCATCCAAAAATATGAGATGATATTTTCATTTAGTTTAGTTGGATGCTACAATGATGTGGGAACATTGATGAACAATAGTTCTCTAAATCCTATCAAGTATGAATGATGAGCTCCCCGTGTGTTCTTCCTTTCTGTATGTTTCTCATGTGGTCTTCTTACTGTTTCTACCTAGATCTTTATGTGTGTATTATATATATATATATATTTATCTTGATTCTTGATTCTTTCTCTTTTAAACTCTTATATCCCAACAATGATCATGTTTTGAGGTATATATTGTACCTTTTACTTGTGAAATTTTCATTTACATTGTCCACAAAAGCATTAATCTAACCAGTCACATTAAAATAGTTAAAATATGATGGTTAAAAATAATATTAAATAAAATTTTATTTAGAAAGTCTATCAGTCAGTTTTTTTATGGTATATCCTTTTGACGGTGACACATTTTAACTTGCTATGAGTCCTTGTATTGGTAGCTCCATACGCCAGTATAACCATGTGTCAGTATGACCTTGCATAGGTATGTCCTTTATCAAAAAAACTATTGAACTTTGGGTGACTCGTTTGATCTATCAGTGAGACAACTGACCAATCAGTGTTTCAAATTCACTATCGATGAGTCATCTCTTAGTGAATCATTTTGCACTTTTAGTGATTGAATTGAACAATTAGTGTCTCATCTATTCCATCGGTGACAGTTTTTCATAGATATAAAATACTTCTACGTGGACAATCATAAAATATAAATATTATTAAAATATGTTAATATTATATATGAAAATAGATAAACATTATTACACACATTAAATATTAAGAATACATGATATAAATGATTTGATATGATTAATAGTTTTAGACATGGTTTGTGATTGTTAAATCCATTAATACTAGAGAGGGTCTCCAATAGTCTCCTATGGTCCTACATTACCCCCCTTATGATTATCACAAACCATGGGATTATTCAGAAAAATTATTTAATGTGGAATATAATCACTCTACTAATCATCTCCCACTAATGATGAAATTTCTGAAAATATAGATTAGGTTCAAAGGTAAAATAAATAGTAACAGTTTCAAAGGAAACAAAAAAATAATAGAATAAAAGACTAATTCATTTTCATCCCATATGTAATCGGAGGTAATAAAAATAAAATCCATAAGAGTGGTTCCTGGGTACACTAAATAAGGATAATTTCAAACTGTTATCCATTTGGGATTATCAAAAAGTACAAGGAGACAAAAATTTGTTCTCTCACTTTTTAGTTTAATCATGAAGGAAAAAAGTATCAAAAGGAATTATATGTATTATATAATAATACATAGATCACAAATAGGTGAAAGAAAAGAACACCCAATTTCATTAATAAATGAAGTAAAATGTATTTCAAATCTTCAGGGAATGAGAAAAATCAGACTTCCAAAAAGCCCTATCAGAGAGATGTCCACACTACTTCTTAGGATTAAGTGGATCGATCCCATTCACATAGGTTTAAATAGAAGGTCTAATAGGTGGTTTCATAGAATCTTGAGGGTTTGAATGGATCTTCAGGGGAGATAGGATCACTCCTTCAGGAACATTAGGTGCATGGTTGGGTTTGTGCTATGACAATATGATAGGTTGAGGTTGTTCTGTGATTACTGGTTGAATCTGACTAAAAGTCCTAGCATCTAATATCTAAGGTCATCGAACAGATCTAGGAGTTCCAATATGTCCAACAGTGGTAACCACAATAGCTTAACTCTACACATGATGGTATGGCTTCAACAGCATGATGAAATTCTCAATTATTTTCCCATGATACTTTATAGATTTCTCTATTTCATATTTATTTTCAATGAATTTCTCCAAAAGATAAGTGAAGTCCTTCAATTATTGTACATGGAATTTGAAGGATCTAGTCGCTATATGAAATTATAGGTTCACTATTATATTCATAAAAATACTACTCAATTGATTCTTAGTAATGATTTTTTTAAATAATAATCCACATTTTTGGTGATCTGGGCATTTTAAGTCTCAACAAACTTAGAATAGAGCCTGACAATATCATGATCATGGTCACTATTATTCTCAGTTGTTGTATGGATTACCCAGATAAAAGAATCAAACATTTATTGAAGCTCTTCCTTATCAACATTTTGAACTACCTCAGTATCTATGGATTGAAAAGTCTGACCATAGGTAGAAGGAACATTAAGACATGAGGTATGAGTCTTCAACGATTTAAGAACAATCTCCAAGTAACCTTAATACTCTGAGGTAAAATTATTTATAGTAGAGAAATACCCATTTATTTCTTTTCAAATATTGGTAGTCTTTTCTAAAAAAATTTATGTTGTTGTTATTATGTTGGGTTGAATCAATTCTATCACTTTCTTTGAAACATTAGTTGCATCAGTTTCACTCACATCCATTTTTTGACCTGGAATAGAAACAGCTTACCCAAAATAATTCATTTCTTCTATTGAATATCTAAGACAGTGTAATTGATCGCTTTTATAATTTTTTTCCCTTATTTTATTTTTAATCTCAGTGACCATCATATATCAAAAATAATATAATTAGAGCAGAAAAAGTTTCTCCATAATCCATTCGAAGATAGAATTTGTGATAGATTCACTAAGAAGGGTCTCAACCACTGATTCATTGGAAACAAGTACAAATACCTCATCATATGAGTCTTCATAATTAATACCCAATGATACCTACCTTGTATTCATACTTCATTTAATCATAACATCATCACTAAGTGGAGTGAGAGTGTGAATTCTTACTCATCCTGGTTGATTCTCCCCATTACCTTGATCTTCCAATTTTTTATGATCACCCTTAATATATTATCTCATTCCAAATTTCTCATCCTCAGAATGAGTTATAATTATTTCATAAACTAACTAAGATATAAGTAATCATTTAGAATCAACATCATCATTATCTTCATTATTTCCTCTTTCTTCAAAAACAAATTTAGTTGGATCTTTCAACCATTCATGCACTATAGCACCTATCATCTCCACATATCTCTCTTGTTCATCCTTTTGATGGTCACCACAAATTTCGTATCCTTCATCACAACCATCAACATCATCACGTCCATTGAAATTCTCCTAAATTCCATTTCCTTCAACATGTTCTTAACCTTTTTCCACTTCACTGCCATAACCGCTTGCACAACCACTCTCATCATCTTAAATTTATTATCCTTCTTTTTTAGAGTCGCTTGATCAACATACATATCCCACACTAACTAAGAATTATATATACTAATATTCATTATTACCATGATATAGTTCATCTATGTGTAAATAATGTAGAGGACTAGGAGGTCCAAAAAACCATTGTGAGATTCAGTGTTGTTAGGATCATACCTATTATCATTAGTTGACTAATGATGTCTGACAGGTGTGGCATGGAATTATTTATCTTCTAAAGAGTAAACAACTTCCTCATCTGTTCCAATACCTAGATCAAGAATATTCCATGGGATAGTTGGAAGGTCCATTGGAATGAACTTATAATAAATCTTATCTTCATCTATAACCCATTCTATCATCTATGGGTGTCAATTGATCTTCATCCTTTTACATATCTCATTTCTCAGTCTGATCCCACAACCCTCAGATACAATTTCATATAATTAAATAAAACATCCTTTATACATTATCTTATATGAGATCAATCTTAGATAAAATAGGGAATTTGTTTTGGAATAAGTCTTTTTCATATAATTTGTCTTCACAAAATGATATCAACATAGATTTCTCAAAAACCATTTTCATGGTAGATAAATATAATAGACATCCTGATACATTGGTTATAAAAATTACCCATTACTAGGATAAATATAATTTGGTATAAACATGATCAAAATTATACACTCCCCATTTAAATTTGTATATATGGGCCTCTAATTCTCATTATTATCAGCAAGATCCTTCATAGTTGTCTCAAAGTATAAAATATCACTCTAAGGTGGAGAGGATCCTTAATAGTCATCAAAATCACCCTCAGAAGGGTATTCAAGACGTTTATCCCATTTCCATGATCAATAAGAGATTATCATTCATTTCATGATTGACATAATCCACGAATCATTACTTCTTTCCAGCAGGAACTCCATATTCATGTAATATTCATTAAATATATTCTGGTAGAAGGGTCTTTCATTATAAGAGAACCACTCAAACCACCCCAGATCCTATAACACATTGACAGAAAAAGACTTTATTTCCATCTATAATTATGCAATATCCACTTTTCTAGAGTGGATATATAATTCTCTAGAGAAGGTCTCAATGGTTAAAATGACTTGAGCGATTCCCTTCTCTTTGTCATAACTACACTAGACTCTCCACCTTCAAGATATCACTTCACAAATTCCATTCCAATAGTTTGGAATGAAGGTTGGAAGGATAATGTTAGGGGTAGAGAAAGAAATGATGGAGTGGGTGTAAGGGTAAAGGAGTAGAGTGGATCTAATCAAATTTTGATCATTTAGGTCTTCTGAAATCCAGAAACTATGAAATCATGAACTGAGTTTAAAAAATAAGTGAATCAATGTCATTTTGATAAAAACATAAAACAAATAAAAAATATGATTCATTCATTTAATCCATATAAGTTTTACATAACACTAAAAGTGTTGACGGGACAAGGCATTGGTACGGGCAGGACATGTCTGTCGACATGACATACTGTCGGTGTCAGCATTACAATTGTGTTGGTATGATAACATGAATTAAAACTTATTAATGGAATTACAACATAAGGTCCTATAGAATGATAATTCTTAACTAATGTATCATTTAGTTTATTATTTCAATGTTCTATTTCTTAGTAAAAATGAAAGCAAGCTGATGTTCAGTGCCAATTTACTCTAAAGTTATATCAAATTTTTTATAATTGTCTCTCAAAAATTGTTGTCTTACATCAATGTTTTTTGTTATATAATGTGAAATATGATTCTTAGAAATATTAATAGAACTTGTGTTATCGAAATTTATTTTAAAATGTCTGAATTAATCACCATAATCTTGTAATGTGTTTCTATTATATATATTTTTTTCCAAAACATCTACCATCAGGTATGTATTCAGCTTCAACAGTAGATAATGCAAAAGAATTTTTTTTCTTACTACACCATTTAACTATAGACTTTCCACAAAACTGACATGGGCCAAAGGTTCTCTTTTTATCTAACTTGCATCCACCCAAATTGGAACCAGAATAACTACCCAAATAAAAAATTCCCCCCCTAGGATAGAATAATACTAAATTGGTTATTTTTTTGATGTATTTAAAAAACAATTGGAATGAATTAAAATGACATTCCATTTCATTTTTGTGAAAATGTTCACACATGCACACACTAAAAATTATATTTGTCCTACAAGAAGTTCTGTTGAGTAAAATCCTATTCATTCTTCTGTATGTGGATTGATAAACTGATTTACCATCATCATCAAGGTCCAACATACAAGTGGTACAAATTGGAGTGTCGATACTCCTATTTCTTATATATCCAAATCATATAAAAATATCTTTCTTATTTTTACACGGATTTAGAATAACACCTTATTTATTTTTAAATATTCTAAATCCAAGAAGGAAATTGATTTCCCCCATAAATGTCATTTCAAACTCACTTTTCATTATATTATGAAAAACTCATAAATATTATTTACAAGACCCAAAAATAATTTCATATATATAAATCTTTACAACAAAAACATATTGGGAAATTTATTTTATAAAAATTGTAGTATCATAAATACCATTTGTAAAACCATTAGAATTATGAAAAGTGTTGATATTATCATGAGATGCTCATGGAGATTGCTTTAAACCACATTAATCTTTTATTCATTTAAAATTATGAATTTGAAAGTGGGGTTTTGTAAAAAAAGGGGTTATTCAACAAAAACACCCTCAATTATATAACAATTTATGAATTCACTCTTGACATCCATTTGATATAAATTGAAATATAGATGATATGGTTAGGAATGTAGTATTATGATGGGATCATGTTTAGATATTGGTGTAATGTTTTCCTCGTAGTCAATATATTCTTCTTGACTATAACATTGTGAAACCAATCTCATTGTTTTCAAATGATTTTACTGACTTCAACTACTTTATTCCTAAATAGACATTAAGATCTTATAGTAAAGGTTTCTTTGGGTCTATCTACAAGTTTACAGAAATTGTTTTTTACAAAATGATTTAATACTTCCTCCATATCCATCACCTAATCTTCATCATTGATTGCATCATTTTTTTAGGATCATGTCGTGATAATAAATCATGATGTTCAACATTGTTTCGATGACAAGCTATAGTCTGAGTTCCTTTGTCTAAATCTCCAGTTATAGTATCGAAATAACTGTTCTTGAGAGTTTTAATATGTCTAATAAAATAAGGGATACTCACTTTAGGTTCTTCAATAGATTTAGTTTGATCATGGATATAATCTATAGAATTTATTGAACTGGATGTTTTAAAATATTTCATAATAGGATTGTAATAAGATTTAGTATTGAAGTCCAAATTTGACAAATCATTCTCAGGATTTTTTACAAAGGTCTTGGGATCATTTGGATCCATCACATCAAACACGACATGTACATATTCTTCCACATATTTATTTCTCTTATATTGTAATCTATAGTCCTTGGTTGAAATTGAATAACCTAGTAAATGTGTTTTATCACTCATGAAGGGATGTTTATCTTGATTATGCATAGTGTTTAGAATATAGGATTTTGAACCAATTTTTTTTAAGTATTTAACCTTGAGTTTTCTATTGTTCCACAAATCATAAAGAGTTCAATTACGAATAAACCTAATCAATACTCTATTCAATATATTTCATGATATACGGATAGCTTCTTCCTAAAATTATATAAGTAGGTCATACTCCCAAAGCATGGTTTCTGAAATTTCTTGTAGGGTTCTATATCTTATTTCGAAAAATCCATTACGGTAGGATGTCCTAATAAAAGAAAAGATATAACTATATTCAATTTATGAGAAAATGAATTCAATGTATTGGTTTTCAAACTAATTCTCATGGTCACATATTACAGTTTTAATTCTAGGACCACTACGATTTTCAACGGTACTAGAATACTTGGTGAAATGACATAAGTCTTCACTTTTGTGAGTCATGATGAAGGTCCAAGTCTATATAGAGTAGTCATATACAAGAAAATAGACATATTGCTTCCCACATAAACATTAAACTCTAGAAGGATAAAAATAATACATGTGAATAAAATCCAGAGGCTGAGAAGTTCAAAATTATTTCTTTGCTTTGGATGAGATCTTTTGTTGTTTTTCCTTTTGACAAGGATAACAGACTTTGTCATTTGGAAACTCATGTTTTGGTAGATTCTTGACTAACCGTTATATATTAATATTTATAAATGAGTGTATATGGATGTTTCCCAACAATTTATGCCAAATCCAAGTCTCTTTATTAAAATAATTAAATCATGAACCATTTTGAGAAATTAATGAATCTAAATTATCTGCATTAACATTATCATTTACAAGAGCATAAAATACTAAATCAATTTTAGAATTTAAAACATTGCACACATAATTTTCAAATTTAACATTAAAATCATAGTAACATAACTAAGAGATAATAAGTAGGTTGTATGTTAATCCATCATGAAAATGTACTTTGGAAATTAAAATTGCATTAGAGTTACCAATATATAAAAGGCCAATTTTTTTCCATTAGCATGGTCACCAATAATAACATAACCACCATCAATCAATATGAGGTTCTTAAAGAATGAGTAATATCTCTGCATTTATCTTGAGTATCCACTATCCATGTACCATAAGATATTAATATATCTCTTCAAACAAGTTTCATACATAAATAGATTAGATATGAAATGATTTTCGTACCCAGATTTTTTTGGATCCAATATCATTAGTAACAAGAGCATTGGGAATCCAAATTTTCTTCATGGGATTCTTATAATTATAATTTAAAGTATTTGAATAAAATTATTAATTTGATCCAGAAAATATTGAAATAGTATATGATGTTTAATGGATGGAACATGCCGAAAAATTTCCAGAAAAAGTCATAAATATGGATTTTACAGATTTTAATACAAAATGAGTTTTATTCATATTCCTCTTTCCTAGTTGGTATATTATTCCAGTAGCATTCATAAGAGATAATTTTTACAAATAATTTGAGCTGTGATTTATATTCCATTGGTAAATATTTCTATATCAATTTTTACTTTCTAATTTCACAATTTAGACTCAATATTTTCCAATAAATGACGAAAAGTTTTCACTTTTTCTATAGCATGTTCACCTTTAACAGTGTTAGTAAAAGTATACTACTTTATTAAATATTTTTATTTATATTTTTGTTCAATACATGTTTCTTCTTTCATTTTTCAATAATCAAAGATTTACCCATTTACCATTTTTACAGAATCACATTCAAATTTAGAATAGTAATCATTATGTTCAAGAGAGATCAGGGTCACCTTAGATGTTTTTTTCATCAAAAGAATATTTTCCTTATTTTATTCATTATCATGAGAAGATTTTGTGTCACTTTTGATTTCCTCAAAATCAATCCAAGTTCCCCTCATGTCCTTTTTATATTTCTGTCCTTATCATCATAGTTTTTCTTGTACATTAGCTTGGGATAGTCATCCTTTTCATATACCTTTATTTTGTGCTCATAACAGATTATCTCATTTAAGGTATCATCCCTTTTCTAATACGTTATTCTTATGGCCCTTATTATCATAATTTCCATTGTAGATGTAACTTTTTAAGAATTTATCTTTCAATAAATTTTCATAAACCTTTTTGTTATTTGAGTTATCTCTTCATCATTGTATGTTGGTTATTTTCATCAATTGAACATTCAGTTTAATCTTGCGATTTTCTCATTCTCTTTGTAGGTATGGGATTTGAAAGCAACTGATTTTTGTTCAGTTCATCATCCTCTTATTTTTTTACTTTTAGTTCTTCCAGATACATCATCAAAATTCTTATCATCTCATTTACAGGAAATATTTGGAGGTCACATGATTCTATTATTGATACAGAAGTCACACTCTATCTATCTTGTAAGCATCTGTGTATTATCATGAATTTCTCTATGGTTGCAACACCTCTTCCTAGAGAGATCATGGTGTTCAAAAATTCATTAAACCTTTGAAAAATTTTAGTTACAATCACATTATGCATTATTTTAAAATTATCATATATCATAGTATACATTTTAAGTATTATTTCTTTTACATTATATGCTCTTTCTTGTGAAATAGATAATGTGTCCCAAATTTCATCATTAGATATACAAGAAGATATTATGTTAAATTATCCATCTTCTAGTGAAAAAAATATCACATTCATTTATTTGAAATTCTTATTATAAGCTTCCTTTATCGTATCACCCAAGTATTCCAAAAATTCATTGTTATTTCATGTTTATATTCTTCAATTATCCATATATCAAAGCCCATATTTTCCAAATGAATCATCATATTATGTTTCCACTTGGTGTATTTTGTTCCATTTTTCTAGGGATGTATGTTTGTAGTAGAAAAATCCAATCTACTATCTATACTGGTGAAATTATTTGGAATGAGAAAACAATTTAAAATTAATAGAAATGTATAGATCATTAAAAACACACCATAAATCAATGTTGAAAATATTTTAATGTTCTTTGAAACCTTTGAAAATATTAGTTATAAAAAAAACTTTTTATATGACATTTGGTCGAAGTAGGAAACTCATGTGCAATTTTAAATGAGATCATATATAAATTTATGTTAAAAATATATATCTAAATGATTACACCATTTTAAAACGTAATAGTTCATTTAATCAATGTAGTGAATTTATTAATGGTTTAATGTTCATCTTTTTTTAAATGATTGATTATTTCTCATTTAAAACAACATAAGTTATTGATTCAACTTTTGAAACTAATATAGTAATCTAAATAGTTATCATTACTATCCATGTCTAACTATTAATGAGAATTTTATTTTTTAAATGATGGTAAAAACAGAGAAAACTAAATTTGAAAGCACATCAAATATAAAATAAGATGTTCAGTCTCAAGCTGAGAGTTACTCATCTCCACATGGTGATCAACTATCACCATCAAATATATAGAGATAAAGGATTTTATCCATGACTTGGATTGTGGTTTACACTTTAGTTCATATAATTTCAATGTCACAAGACCAAAACCACACATCTATGTGGGAAAAAATACAACCAGGTCACACAGGACCACTTCCACATATCTTGGTGGGATAAAAAAGTATTCAAAAATAATTGTATGAAGATATATAGTATCCTTCAGTTCATTGTAGGATAATGTTTTTGTTTTATATTAATATGTACAAACTACTCAAAAATGTATTAAAAAGGTACAAAATAGAGGAATATGTATTAGATATAGTTTAGACGGCTATGTGTGTTATACAATTAAGCTCTCGACTCTTTGATGTGTCGGAGTTGAAGATGGAGCCACCTTCTGGAAGTAGACACAAAAATAGAGTCTTTTAGAGAATTTTGTTCTATCTTTCATGAAAATGAGATGATATTCTCATTCAGTTTAGTTTTTTGATTTGGATATTTTGGAACACTTATGAGAAATAATTCATTATATCCCAGTAAATAATAATGAAGAGTTCCTCATGTGTTCGTACTTTCTGTATGTTTCTTTTTTCGTTTATCTATTGTGTCTACCCATATCATCCTATGAGTCTTCTATATATTTCATTAATTTTGATTACATTTCATTTAAACTCTTGTATCTCAAAAATGTTCTTGTTTTAGGTATATGTTGTACCTCATACTTAGAACATCCTCATTTAAGATGTCAGCAAAACTAATTAAACTAATTATTCACATTGAAACACTCAAAATATGAATATTAAAAATAATATAGAATAAATGGAAATAAAAATAGTATATTGGGGAGTCCTTTTTCATTATATCCTTCTCTTATTGAATTGTTTTAACTATCAGAGAGACCTTTCACGGGTAGCTCCATGTGTTGGTAGAACCATAGGTCAGTAAGTCCTTGTGTTGATAAGTCCATACATCGGTAAGACAATTGAGGTGTCAGTGACCAGTTTGAAGTATTGGTGAGATAGTCGGTCTGTCAGAGTGTTAATAGCATTGTTGGTGAGTCATCTATCGATGAGTCATTATTCACTATTGATGACTCAGTTGAACATTCAGTGACTCGTCACTTCTGTCAGTGTCAGTCTATCATACATAGAAAATATTTCTTCATGGACTATCTTAAAACATAAATATTAATAGATTTTTTAAATCTTATATATTATCCTTGATAATCATAATTACAGATATTGAAAGTAAAATAACTATTATTGTAATTATTATACTTGATTAATAGGTTTGGGAAATATATTTGATTATTAAAACCATTAGAAATATAGAGGATTGCCAACAGTATTCTATGGGACAACATATGAGTCCCCAAAATTGTATAGAACATCCTACCCCAAGGATGATGATGTATAATGAAAAGGTCAAAAAAGGATACTGGGTTGACCCATGCCACAAACACCTAGAGACCATTACCACACATCAACGATGCCTAAAAAACATTCTGTTTGTCATAAAATATTATTATAATGATACATAAAGAAATATCCATTTAAAGAATGTGATTATATGATCATATTACATTCTACGTCTATTAAATTATCCAATTTTGTTTTATGTTTGTGGAGGAGAATATAATTCACTAAAATAAATTTTCAATTGATGAACAGATTGGGAAAAAATTATGATTCTACAAGAAATCGTCATGTGATTATGAATATCACTATCCTATCAATATAATAAATTAAATAGGAATGAATTTATCAGGATGATTGTTTAATAAATATGTACCATAATATAGAACATTTCATGAATGTACTATATCCATTCAAGAGAGGATTGTATTGTGATGAAAAATATCCTTCAAGCATACCAAGGAATCATCAATTGATTATGTTTGGATAATAAATATAGTAACATGATGGGGACTAGGATTATTATACAAAATAATTACATTTTGAATTGATTGTAAAATGAAGATCTTGGCTTCATCATGGAAGGTCATAAAAATGTTATATCCACCACCATAAATCAAAAAGAGGGATAAATAACCATAAGGTTTAGATAGGTAATAGAGACCGACCATATATTTATTTATATATTATTATTTCATATCATGGATGATGAATTTGGCATGAATCTAGAGAAATCACACTGATTTTTGTGTCACTGCATTTTTCATGGTTGGTGTCATAACTCTGATAAATATTGAATAAAAAATTTAAATATATATTACCATTTAGGAGTTAAATAATATTTTTTATTTGAAATGGGTGGTTTTTTTAAGATAATACAATACATGAAACAATTGTTTTCTTTGAAATATTATGTTAAACTAAAGATAGAGATATTCCGAAAAATAATACGTTATTAATATTGTTATATTAAATGGTAGTTAACACCTTGAAATTGTATTAACAGGAAAGAATATAACTACCTATATTATGTTTACACATATTTATTACATTTTTTTACTTCATTTTAATATTTTTTAGTGGTTTAAATTGAGAATCAATCCAATTTCAAGCATAAAACACTTTAATATTTTTGAGAGGTTGTTTTACAACATTTTGATAGAGAAAACCAACAAAATATAGTTATTGATGATTTTATATGATATATTTGAAGACAAAAAAATTTTATTTTAAAGTAGGACATCAAAATTCACTTTGGTTTAATTTTATAATTTTTCCAATAAAATTCATTTTTTAATGAATAGTGAGAAAATACAACATTTTAATTCAAAATCGCCTTTTTGTGTAATATAATTATATTTTTGTATTATCATTTTACATGTTTTTAAGGTATAATTTGATTAATTTTTTATCATTTAATCTAATATTGATAATTTTATTTAATTTTAAATATAAAATGGATATAAACACTTGTCAATCGTTTAATGGTTATTAATTTTTAAAACACTCTTTTTAAAAATATGTCAAAGTGATTAACATTAATAAATTTTAGTCACTTTTTTTAATTGAATTTTTAAAAATGGGCATACATGGTTTTAAAAAATAATAAAAAATTATCTAATAAGATCAAAATAATAGCTGGTGAATACGTACATTAGTATTTTTTTTACCATGGTTAAAGGTAAATCTGGTAATTAAAGGCCAAAATAATTTTATAAAAAAATAAAACTATCATAACACTTCTAATTAACACTTTGGATGAGTTATGTTAGAAAACATCAATCCTAGGGTTGAAATTTTGGCTTTTATATGCCACATGGTTGTGATTATGGCATTTATAACATTTAATTTAAGGTAAAAAAATGTCATAATCATGTCTATACATACTAAAAAAAATTCAATATGGGGTTATATAATTGATATATAATACTATATATAGTATTTATAAATATAGAAAGATTACCCACCCCATGGTAATTTATTAATAATTTGAATGAAATAAATATCTAAATTTAATTTCGACACAATGAGGATGAAATAATATATTTATTAATTCAATAAACAACTAAATATAATTATAAATATTAAAATAAATAGTATTTGATATAACATAGCCATCCAAAAAATTTATAGGTTCATATGAAATTATATATTTATATGCAATTTTATGTCTATGTTATATCCATATTTGGATTTTATTGAAATTCCTTGAAATGAATAGTCTAAAAATCGACATAATTGATATTTTATAAAAATAATAATATATTAAATTATTTAAAATGAAGAAAAACATTTAAAATACAAATGTGATCATTAGAAGTTATAAATGTTCTTTATGAGTCCAATTATATAAAACATACCACATATATGTAAAATTTAATGCATATTATTATATAATTTGATTTTACCATATTTAAATTTAAAAAAGAATAATGAAGGGTAAACTGAAAAGATATTTTTTAAAATTAAATCTATATATTTCTAAATATTATTGGATGATATTATTTATAACTATAATCATATTATCTTATAAAAGTTTCAATTTGATGTCATTTTTATTAAAAAATTCATTTATATTAATTTTATATTTAAAGAGATTCCACGGGTGGCCCTTCCCTCCCTTATAAAAATATACCCACTCTTATTCAATAATAAAACATAATGAACCATTTGGATTGGACACTAAGTACCAAAAACCCTTACTATAATCTATATCCACTTTGTTGATGAATTATTTTATGATCAACACACTTTTTAGAGGTTTTATGGTGTTCCGTAAAGGCGATCAACTGAGGAATAGGTATCCATTCCTAAGGGTTTCTATTTCATTTCTTATTCTACATACATTAAATATTTTTATTCTTAGATGAAATAATAAATAATTTATCCTAAATATGTAATGATTTTATTACTTTTATATCATCACTTGAATCCATCTCTAATTTCATCAAATTGGAAATACACATTTCATTCATGTGTACAGAGGACAACCACCTCATGAACTGATATAGTTCGTTTTTAATTAGCATATATCAGGTCAAGTTATAATGTTGTAATAAATGTTTACATATAAAATTAATTAGATATTTATAATTTTAATAAAATAATATTTCAATTATGTTCTGACCAACCGTGCACATAAAGATTATAACATCATTCGTTCGTGCGTGTGGACTATCACCTCCACGAAGAAATGTGAATCATTTTTATTCACCACATCACTATGTGATATATATAAGAATATTGAAATGATTATTTTGATTAAAATTATATATTGACCATTTTTTCAGTTGAAATAATAATTACTTTATTTCCATAATGATCAATGAAGATTTTAAATGTCACTCATGTGTTGGTATGATCTACTGTGTCCATGATTATGATGTTATTAATTTTTGCATTACCATAGTTAATTTTTGGGTTTAATAAGTATGATTAATGTATAGAAGTTATGATTATGTCATGATTACTATTCTGTAGATGATGGATTTATGAGCATAGGGAAAATTTAAATTATATGAAGTTCATTTTCAACTCATGAATCGGTTATCGACAAAACGTCTGATAAGAACATAAATAATTATGTATGTTTTTTAACATGTTAATAAGTTATAAAAAAGAATAATAAACTTGTAAAAAGTTCTAATTTATGTGTAAATTGACCTCAATTTATTATTCAGGAATATAATGAATGTACATGACAAGTCAAACTCAATATAATGGACTCCATCAAAATCATTATTCATTGAGGATTTTTTTGATAATATAATCCACCTTTTTTATACTATGTATAATTAAATCAATATAATTTAAATTTAATTAATAGTTTTTTAAAATTATTTTTTTTTCAATGAATTGTTTACCAAATGAAAAAGGAATGTTTTTAACATTCACAACGATAATGAATCTTCTATCGCTGTGACCATTATTTGATATTTTGATTCCTCTAATAGACTTATTTTTTTAAAAGGAAAATAAATACCATAATCAATTTTATGTTATTTGGATATTGAATTTTTTTTATAATTTATTTATTATATTAATATCATGAAATGATGTCTTGTTATTTCAAAGTGTAAATTTTATTTTTTTCCCTTTATCCATGTTTTATATGTTATGATTTTGTAATTGTACATGGGAATTGATTAAGTATATGTGAGGTTTGGTGATAATACAAGGGTTGGTGATCCCTTGATAGTTTCCCTATACTCTGGTTTATGAGACCGAGTTATGCAATAAATATTCACTAAATATATTTACGGAATATACTATGATGGGTATTGAAATTGTAACCATGAAGGTTACTCCCAAAATAGATTTAAAAGACACAATGTAAGTATTATAGATTCAAAAAGATAACATTATGACATCTTAATGCACTGAATTTTTTAGTAATCTTATTATTTCATGAGGTATGCTTAAGAGTTTGTGTTTTAAGTGTAAAAGGTACGACTTTGTGAAAAAGTTTCCACGAGTTTAGAATGTTCAAAGACTAATGGTTTGATTCATTATTTTATATCTCTTGATAGTATTTTTGTAGTCATCCTAGGTTTTTTAAATGTTTATCATAGGGTATAAGGATAAGTATTGGAGTGGAATAATTCAATCATATTTTTAACAAGAAAAGAAATCATTTTTTATTTTAATTTGTTTTTTTTTAAAAAAATTGAGGGTGACTAGAAGTACAGAAATTGAAATATTTAGTTTTTTATGTAATATATATTGAATAATTATCTATACCACTAAACTTGATAATACTGTCAATGTGAAATAATTTAAATTTTTAATTAAAACTCGTGATAATATAGAGTATATGTTTGGGGCCTTATAGTTGAAATCAACAACTAGTTTAGAAAACATTAGGGGTTGTGATATTATTTATAGAATATACCTAACTGTTTTTAAATTATATTGAAATTTAAATAATATTTCATTTTATGATTACCATGTTTCTTCATCTAAGATATGTTTTTAGAGAATTATTTTCTAAAGATGAATCTAGGAAGCAATGCGGGGATGACATCAAGAGGAGAACAACCTTCCAAATTAGAGTAATAATATGGTCAGAATTGGAACTGAATAGTCTATTATAGTGATGGAATTGTTGACTCAGTATATAAGTGGTGGTGATATCAATCAACGATATAAGCCCGATTAACTAAAAAATAACATATCAGTAGTAGATAATTTCATGAGAAAACATGCCCCGTAATTTGGGGTATCATCTAACTGTGTTCTTTCAAAAGGATGGATTATAGAACTAGGAAATGTTTTAAAAATAACGGGGTTTTCAGAAAATTAAATTTTTATTATTTTTGTTTAACATTTTGAAGGAGAATTTAATCAATGGTGGTTTGTAGTTATGAATATTAGGGATAGTGAGGAGATTTTTTCTCATGATTAGGATGAATTCAAAGAAATGATTCTTGGGAAATATATTCCCAAGGTTCTTATACTTATGATGGGAGAAAAATTATTAGAATTGAGAAATTAGGATGACTTGGTGGCTTCTTATGATGAAAAATTCCCCCAACTGTAAACTTATCCTCCAAATTTTACCTAGGATATTGATTGAAAAATAAATTGTTTTACTCCGGATAAAATCCATTGTATGGAAGTGCAATGGCTTATCTTGAGTTATAAAGATGTGAGAAAATTTTCTGATCTAAAGAGTTTTTGGAAATCAGGTTTTCTATTTATCAAGAGTTCATTAATAAATAGTATAATAATAGGTATAGGTGGTAGGAAAAAGGTAATACTTATTCAAAAAATATGGATGCTATTAAAATGAAGTTTAATGATAGTAAAAATTGTGGTAAAGTTAACAATGGAGAATATGTTTTAAATTTTGGTAATATCTTCTAATATGTTAAGATGGTACATAAGGATCATCATTGAATGTAAATAGATCATGGTAGTAGTATGATACAAAATGATATATAGTCCGGAAAATGTTTTAAGGGTAATGATATGGGTTATTATAAGAATCTGTTTTTAATGAAAAACACAAATTATAGGAAACAATGTGATTATAAGAATAATGGTGTGCTGAAATCATCTGAAACTACTCCCAGAGATATTGGGACATCAAATGAAGTGGTATTAGGTAATTTATTTGTTTATTCAGATTATTAAAATGTGTATTTATAATTATGTTCTACACTTCCTTTCATTTGTTATATTTTTTTGATAAATTGTGAATTCCACCTCAGGAAATGATTCATGTTCATTTTGTAAAAATATACGGGTAAAATGTTGAAGAAAAAATAAATTATATGAATTTTCATGTCATTTTATATCGAAACAATCTATGTAAAAACCTTTTAGTTTTTCCTCTAGTATAGTTTGATGTAATTTTGGTTATGGATTGGCATTTAATTTAGCATTCAATGATTGAATGCAGATATAAAGAGGTTTTTTTTCAGAAATATTTTCATTTTTTGTAAAATATTTAACCATTAACACTAATAAAATATTAATAATGTGAGAAAAACTATAGAAATATGGAAATTAATTTTATTTGGAACGTATTGGTGAAAAAAAATAACAATTCAGGTTAATGATCTCTTAGTAGAAAATGAGTGTCTCAGTGTCTTTCCTGATGAGTTTCCTAATATTATACCTCACTAGGAAGTTGAATTTTTCTATTGCCTTATTTCTTGATGCTCTAATAGTTTCAAACCCCAGCTATGAAATAGATCAAAATGATTTTTTAGAGTTGAATATTCAATTTGTGGAGTTATTAGTTAAAGTTTTAATTCGAACTTAAAAATCACTATGGTGTGCTCTTGACTTCTTTTTTAAAATGAATGATTTTTCAATAAGACATTGCATTGATAATATACATTGAATAACATCACTATTTATAATATGTATATGTTGCCTCATATTGATGATTAGTTTGATCAGCTCCAAGGAGCTCAACATTTTTCAATATTTGACATGTGGTCGGTTTACTATCAGTAGAAAGTAAATAATAAAACATTCTAAAGACCTTGTTTTATACTATATATTTCTATAATGAATGTGATGTTATTCATTTTTGGTTAACCAATATAAATGTTCAATTCATGGGGGTTATCAATAGAATATTACGTGAGTTCATGGATATGTTATTGGATGTGTAATTGAGGATATTTTTATATATTGTAAAAGTAATGAACAACATTAATGTCATCTAAGGGTTGTTTCTCAAACCTTAATGGGAATGAAACTCTATGGTAAATTCTTAATCTCTAATTTTTGTATAAAAAAATCATTACTTCATCACATTGTTTCTAAATATGGAATAATTTGTTATCCTGATAAAACAAATGTTGTTGAAGGATGGACAAGAAAAACAAATATATATAATATTCATAGTTGTCATTGTTAGTATGTATGTTAATAGTGATTTTTGGAATATTTTTCATGGTCATATAGCCTACTGACTAAGTTAACATGAATAAGGGTTATGATCATCTTTAAATTATAATGTGATGATTGTTTTTAGTAATTTAAAATATGATTAGTGAATTATCTAATATTGTAATAACCAAAAAAATAGGGAATTTGTTATCTATAGTGATTATTTGTTGAATGTACTTGGTTGGGCCCTAATAAAAAAATGATCAGGTCATTGTTTTTTATTCATGTCAGTTTAATACTCATGGTTTATTTTAACCTAACCCTGATTTTTAATTAGATTCGGTTGTTTTTTATTTAAAAAATTGTTGGAGTCATCTATATGTATTAAAATTTGAAATATATACTGAAATTTCATTTTGAAGTACATTTTCACTGAGTAATAATTGAACATGGGACAGAGGAGATGGTTGTAACTAATAATGTATTATCATTTCATGATTCATTACCATCCATGAAACAAAAATCTGGTGGCTGATTTATTCAGTTGTAAATTTAATGCTACATTGACCATGTTACATTTGGAACATGATCCATTGGTTAATTATTTTCTAAACATGGGAATTGAATTTGTTGGTGCAAGAAATTCCTCTGTTTTGTTTTAGCTGTCAGTTAAATCATCTCTATAAAACTGAATTATGAAAGCACAAAAGGAATACAATGAGTTGTATAAATAGTATAATTGGTTGAGAAGGTTATGTTACTTCAATTCAATATTGGTAATGATTGGGTTTTGAGATTTAGGAAATGTTTATGTGAGCCTTTGGAATCACATTTTATGAAAAAGTTGTTATGTGAAGCTCATAGTTATCAATTTCCAATTCATCAAAATAGCACTAATGTTACAGAAAACATCAAGAGTATTATTGATCGGAAGGAATGTAAATATATATATTTGAATTTATTATGATGTGTTTGACTTTTCAGTAGATTAAAACAGAGAGGTTGTTACCAGAGGGGATACATTATCCTTTTCTAGTTCTGGAGTGAAAATGGGAAAATATATCCATATAATTTCATAGTGGGAATACCAAATACTTCATTAGATAAAAATGATATTTTGGTAATTGTTGATAGATTTACTAAATCAGCTCATTTTTATCCCATTCGTGATTCCCTTTCTCTAAATCTACTTTCTCATTTGATTCTTAAAGAGATTGTTAGGTTACGTGGATTTATTATCACTATTTTATTTAATCATGATCTCTGGTTCAATTTTATATTTCGTAATATTCTTTAGAAGTAATTGGGAACTAAATTAAATTCTATTATATCTTTTAATCTTCAATATTATGGAAAATATGAATGAAAAATTCTGACATTAGAGGATATGTTACATTTTTCTCAATGGGATACTAAGAAAAATGGGACCCAAATCATTTATGGGTGGGTTTTATTATAATAACAATTTTAATTCCAATTTATATACAGTACCATATGAGGTGGTATATGGAAAGAGGTTTTGGACTCCAACTTTTTGGGATGAAGTAGGGGAAAGGAAGATGATGAGACTAGAATGGGAAGGTTTAATGGAAGAAAAACATTAGATTATTTATAAACACGTGAGGAAATCCTTGAGAAAGCATAAAATTTATGTGGATAACTAGAGAAAGGAACATTCTTTAGTGGTAGGTGATCATATCTTCCTCAATTTGTCTCCATGGAAATTTGTGATACGCTATGTTAAGAATGGGAACCTAAGTCCACAGTTTATTAGAACTTATTTAATCTTAGAGAATGGTGGATCAGTTTCCTACCAAGTGGACTGAAATTCATGTTTATACAAGGTACATAATTTTTTAAATGTTTCAATGTTAATAATGTTAATGACAAATCCATCTCATGTTTTGATTAAAAAGTAGTTCAGTTGGAAGAGAATATTTATTTTAAGGAACAACTAGTCCAATCACTTAACTTTCGAGATCACATGTTTCCTAGTAAGGTGATTCATCACATTAATGTTTTATTGTAAAACTAAATGGTTGACGAGGAAACATTGGAATCTGAAAATGCTATGAGGTATAAATAACCCCACTTATTTAAGTGGAGAATAAAATTGGGTGGACAGAATTTTCAAAATGGGGAAGGATGTAACATCCCAAATAATTTAAGAATAATAGATATTAAAATATATTAATATTTATGAATTAGATACTAATCATACATTATAATGGATACTTTGTCTAATAGATTACCTGACACGCAATAATGGGTTTCACAGAAATTGAATGACACACAAAAGATTGAATTATAAAGAAATTTAATATGTTATTAATATTATTGTTTAAAATGTTAGTTAACACATAGAATTTGTTTTGGTAGGAATGAATATAACTACTTATACTATGTTCACACATGTTTATTAAATATTTTACTTTTATCTAAATTTTTTTAGAAGCTTAAAATGAGATAATTAAAATTTTATGCATAATATACTCTAATATTTTAAAAATAATTCTTTACAACCATTAGACTAAGAACCATTTTTAATTATATTTTTTTTCACTTATTTATGTTCTATTTGAAACAAAGATATTTAGACGTGGAGTGTAAAAATTTACTTAGGTTGAATTTGTTTCTTTTTCTGAAAAAAATCATTTTTTTAATGAATATTGGAAAACTATTGAATTCTAATTTAAAACTACATTTTCATCTAATTTATTTATATTTATAAATTATAATATTAAATTTTTATGGTATAATTTGATGTTCTTTATATAATTTAATCAATTGTGGGCCAATTGAATTAATTTCACATTTAAATTACATATAAATACATGTTAATATTTTGATGTTTTTTTCTTTTTAAAAACATGTTTCCCTTATCTGTCAATGGGATTAAAAGTAAATTAATTTTTTTCACCATTCTGAGTTGAATTTTAAAAATTTTACAATATTGGTTTTAATCAGTATGAAAAATAGATCAAATAGGTTAAAAATAATTTTTGGGGAATAGAAAGCATAGTATTTTATTTACCACGGTTAATGGAAAATCAGGAAATTAATTGTAAAAAATATTATAATAATATAAAACAACCCTAACACTTGTACAAATATTTTTGGATGGGAAATGTATATCAGAGAAAATCTTTGATTTTAAACGATGGCCTTTGGTAGCCACTTGGGATTGATTATGACATTTATAACACTTAACTTAATGTAAAGGAAAAATTTCATAATGATGTATCCTCTTATTGAAACAATTTTTATATGGTGTTATATATGTGATATCTTAGACTATAAATAGTATTTAGAAAGATAAAAAGACTAACTACATCATGGAAATTAATATTCAATTTTTTGGATATAAATATTTAATTTAATAATGACACAATAAAGAATCTATAATAGATTTATTAATTATAGAAATAATTAAATGATATTATAAATATAAAAATTAATATTATTTGACATTATTTATGCCATAAAATAATTTTCTATATTTCTATGACATTTTATCACTCTATTAAATTGTTTTCCAAAAGATATATCTCTTTTTGGACTTTATTTTAATTAAAAGAAATGAATTTTGTTTAAATTGACATAATTGATATTTTATAAATAAAAAAAAATTTAGTTATTTGAAAATCAAAAAAATATGTTAAAAAAACAATGTGGACATAATAAGGTTTAAATTCATTTTGTGCCCAATTATGGAAAATTTAGTGCATATAAATAAAATTTACAACCTCTAAAATTTTAAAATATTATTACCATAATTAAAATTCAAACAGAATAATTAATGGTAAACCAAAAATATAAATATTAATATAAAATAATTAAATAACTCAAAATTATTGGTTCAAATGATTTAGAACTATACTAATATTAACTTAAATATATCTCATGTCGGAGTAATTTGGAAAAAAAATTATTTTGTAATAATTTGAAATTTTAGGAGTTTCAATGGGTGCCCCTCCCCTGTCCAATAAAAAGTTACCCACTATAATCCAATAATCACACTTAATGACCATTTTTTGAATTATTTATCATCTCAAACCCCTTTAATATAACCCCTAAAACTTTTCATGGGGTATTAGTTTTTCAGATCATCTTTCATGGAGGTGTTAATGTGTCCTTCAAAGGTGATCAACTGATGAAGACATATTATTTTTTAAGTGTTTATTTTTTACTTCCTCTTACACATACTTAAAATTTTATTCTTCTAAGATGAAATCATAACTCCATTATGAATGATATAAATATATTTTTTATGTTAATATCATTGCCTAATTTCATACACAATTTCAATAAATGAGAAATGAACATTTCGTTTGTGGGTTAAGCGGACTACCGCCTCATGAATTGATATAGTTCATTTGTTATTACCATATATCAAGACTGGTTTTCATGATTGAATAACTATTTATATATGATATTCATGAAATTTTAATTATTTTAAAATAATAATATTTCAGTTATATTATTACCATCCATGCATAAAAAAATGATAACTTTGTTCATGCATACGTATGTGTGAACTCTCACATCCACGAAGCAATTTGAATGGTTTATTATTCATTAATTCACATGTCTGAAATATATAAGTATATTTAAATTATTATTATTATTATAATTAAATTATTATCATTCTTGAATGATAAAATAATGATTACCTTATTTTCATAATGATCAATGAAAAATGTAAATGTTACTCATGTGTACGTACGGCATACCATGTCCATGATTATAACACTTTTTTTTCAAAAATATAATTGATATATTGATTTCAAATGTAATATTATTGTTTAATTTTTAATATTATGTCATAAAAACTACTATGTAGGTTTTGGAATAATGTCCACATAAATAATTTATATCACAATAAGTACATTTCCAAGTCAAGTTCCAAATAACAACAAAACAATAGAAATGAACATAAATAATTAAGTATGTTGAATAACATGGTAATAAGTGATAAAAAATAAATAATAAACATGATAAGGATCTCTAGAAAGTATATATTATCATATATTTATTATTCATGAATATAATGATTGTACATGATGATTTGGACTCAAGGTAAGGGAGTTCAACTCAATCTCCTTTCATTGATGCATATTTTTATAATATCCACCAGCTTCATTTATATGGTGTATAATTAACCCTTTTAATTTTAATTTAATTAAAAAAATTCAAAAGTAATTCTTTTCCATGAATCAGATTACTAAATAGATAAAATAAATGTTTTCTAACATACGTGGAAACAATGATTTTTCTACCACCAGTAAATTATTTGATATTTGGATTCCTCTATAAGACATAATGAATTAAAAATGAAAATACATACCATATTCCATTTTCATGTATTTCTGTAGTGAAAATAGTTTTGAGAATGGATTGATTATATCAGTATCTTGAAATTATCTCTTATGATTTCAATGTGGAAATATTACTTTTTCCATCATACATGTTTTATATATTTTGATTATGTTATGGTTATTACACATTTCATATGTATATGGGTTGTTCCTTGATATACCATGGAAGGGTGAGCCTATGATAACTCTAAAATGCATTGGGCAATGAGATAGAGTAAAATTATATGGTTTATACTAATACATTATGATAATATAATGTGATGTGTTTTCCAAATGCAACCATTAAGGTTACTCTCTATATAGTTGTGAAAGATATAATACAAGTATGTTTTGGATGCCACTTGTTACCATTATAAATTATGGTTTCTAACAAATTATTCTAGACTATTATGATTTCTTTAGTAATTTTAATGTATCATGTTTTATGAGTGTCAATTTTTATTTTGTGAAAATGTATCAATGATTTTAAAATATTCATGGGCTAACAGATTCATTCGTTATTTTATATATCGTACTATGATTTTTGTGATCATACCGATATTTTAAAATGTCTTCTACATTATATAAGTGTGGGCAAGTGAATAGAATAATTCAAGATGATTTTTATCATGAAAAATATTCATATTTTATTTTAAAGTGTTTTTTATTATGAAATGATGAATAGGGAGTAAAAGTTCATACATTGTAATATTAAAGTTGTAACGTAATAGTTATGTCCAAATTATCTAAATATATAAGACACAAAGAAATCATCAATGTTTATGAATGCATATTACTAATTAAAACTCAAGATTTTGAATTGAAAAGGCTAGGGACTTATTATTGGTGGAATACTAGGAGATTAATGGAAGAGATCTAGAGACCAATGAGATAGTAAATATTTTTGAATTGTATAGACCCAAAGCATGACGTACATGAACATTAAATTACATTTGCGGAATACATAATACATAACAAAAAACATACTCCAAAGGACCGTAATAGTTTAGTGCCTTTGGAAACATGGAACATAATCTTCTAATCTGGGTGAAAGATCCTTAACATCTCCCATAAAGATCTTCCCCTTTTTTTCTTACCTAAAAACTTTCCATATATACTGGGGAAAAGAAAACATAAAAAGGGTGATCTCAAATTCTCAGTAAGGGCAAACATAGTGAACATAAAACAATCCATAAACACTTGAAAGAAAAAACATGAACATGAAATTTAAACATCAAATTTTTGAGAAGAGACATAAATCGTGGAAGTACGTAAGGAATATATCATAATGGAACATCAATCATGATAAAATATAATGGGAATAAAACATGTAATTTTGGTAACCATTCAGCACAGGTTATGATTTCCATAGTAGCCAAGGCATTGCTGCTAAGACCATCTTAGTGGACAAAGTCCCTTTCTGTATCGAGTTCACTCCTCGTTCCAGTCCTGTATTACTGAACCGGTTTAACTTGTCGTTCCATCCATGTCTATCTCATGAGATATAAATCATTACCCAATGCATTGGAGGGAGATATAGGTCCCACCCATCTCTTAATGAAATCATTCTTACTTGTTCCACAAAATAAACCTACATCATTCATAGTAACCCAACGAATAAAATGGGTTTCATAAACATCATCACATCATCACATAATCCATATAAAAGAAATGGACATTTCATCATAAGAAAAGTTAAACCATGTAAATCATAGAGACATTAAACTTGAAACTTACACATATGAAATATTGTCATCTTAGATGGAAAATGGTTTTGATAAAACATTTGAAATGAATTCTTGAGGAAAATATCCATTCTCTTTAAAAATCATTTTCTTTTAACAAAATGCCATGAAATTTTAAAAGAAAATAATTTTTTGAAAATGGTCATGAAATATTTTAGAGTAATCTTCATGAAAATAAGGTGTTATAAAACAGTAAAAATCTGTTCATTCTGTATAAGTTAAAAAAACATTCTCCTAGTACTTTTGTCAGAAAAGTCAAAAAGTGCCTCGTATGGTAAAAAAAAGAAAGATTCCTTCCAAACCTTGTGGTAAAAGGCCTAAAAGGGTATAAATTACTTTAAAAATATATGGAAGAATACTAAACATTTTATGAAAACATTTTTAGAAATCATGGACAAGGATGATAAACATAACCCCAGTAAATACTTACGAATAAACGATCTCGGATAAGAATGAGATTGGAATAATTATCCCTTACCTTAGGTCCGATATGCCTTGTACGTATTCTAACCTCCTATATAATAATTTAAATATATTCATTAACTTATTACAGAATCATATTCATTGTTATGATATCATATATGGTTCACTTATGACATTATATTACCTGTTCTTTTGTAAATTCCATGTTAAAGAGCATTTTAGGTAAAATCGTTTCATTTGTCATTCGTGTTTTGACTTGTAATTATTCATATGATTACTTAGATGATGATTACTTAATTCCAGAATATAAAACATTATTTATATATAATATATATAAATATATATATAATATCGATAAATGAAATGAAATACACCATTCATGGAGCCGGTAGGCCGTACGTACGCATGAACGTTGTTTTCGTTTCCTCATTGAATTGAATGGAATTAATTGGATGAAATACATATATATATATATATACATAAATCTAGTATCATTATGTCATGTATTTCATTATTACTTATTATATATTCTTTATAATCATTTATGAAGTTTAATCATTGAGAATGAATCTCATCGTGTCGTGGAGATGGTAGTCCGTACGTACGCACGAGCGATGATATCTTCCCCATAATTATTGAATTGAAATGGAGTGGATGATACAATATATAAGAATCAGTATAATGTTATAATAACTATGTATGGTAATTATTTACACCATTATACCCATCAAAGTAAGGTATTGTTGGAAAAACAGATTACACCACGGCGTGGAGACAGTATTTCGTACTTACCCACGCGTGGTGATTTTGTTTTTCATAGGATGGATAGAAGGTAAAATGGTGTGGTTTCATATATTTAATATCATATCTTTATATTAGTGATACTTATGTTATTACTTTATAATAAAACAACTAAAGAATCAGAAGTTGAAGAATAAATGAGCTTGAAATAATCGGTAGAAGAGATTACCTCTTCTTCGATGCACCTCCTTTAAACTTCTTATTAGGGCACTAGGGTTGGTATTTTCAAAAGACCAGTACCTCTATAAGGTTTCTATGGAAGTGGGGAAGTTAAATGGGCAGAGGTTGGCCGAGCTTCAAGTCTCAAAATGGTGTGAGGAAGAGAGGGAGGAGGTGCCCTTTTATAAGGGAGGAGAGGGGCACCTTTGGAATCCTCTAAAATATTTGTTTCATATAAATTCAAGCCCCACATAAAAAACCTCCAAAAATGACTCAATTAAGAGATTATATGAGATAGGGTTGTAATCTCATCAACCAATAAAATTTAGATATGTTTTGATCTTATTTTAAACCTTGTCATTTTTATTTATCCTTATTTAATCTATTTAAGTTTATTTGTGGTAATAAAATTCTAAATATTAAATGGTTATAAATAATCACATATGTGTATTTAATTTTCCATAAGTGGATATTTATGTCATTTTAGATTATATAAGTTTCAATTTATAATTTTTAAATATTTTTTTGATTTTTAAACAATTTAATAATATGTTATTTTTATAAAATTACAATAGTGTCAATTTTGACACTATTCAATTATTTGAATTTAAATAATATCTACACAAAGGATATATTCGAAATAAAATATTTAATAGATTCATAACATTTCAAATTTGTGTAGAAAATTCGTGGAGCACATTAAATAGTTCATATAATATTTATTTTAATATTTTTAAAACCATTTATTTGGTATATCTCTTAATAAAATAATTAGTACAACTTTTTTTTATAATTATTTAATATACTTATTTTTTGCATAAAAATTAAAAATAAAATCCTCTTATGAGTATAAATATCAAAGATTTTATAATAATAATTTTACTCGAATTTATCATCTTAAAATTACAACATGTAAATTGTTATCCTTATTAAATTATGAAGGTGACAAATTTGGAATCATTTAAAATAAAATATTATAATTGTGAAAATCCTCAAAATAAGGCTCCAAATGGTCAACAATCCGGCCATTGGATGATTAGGGTTCATATATACACTACTAATAAGTTTTGTGAAGATTTTTGGGCCTTTTGATATGTATTACTATTTCAGTAAAAACTATATTATTCATTTTTTACTAAATAAATAATTTCTGCATCATTAATGTATAAGATAAAAATATAATTAAATAACTCTTAAAAATTACAAATAAATTACCATGATAAATAAAAACATTTTATATTTAAAATGAGTATTTATAACCAAATTTATATTCTTTATAAAATTATATTAATAATACCATAATTATTAAAGTTGAGTGAGACATATTTCACATTTCTTTAAATAAAATAAACTAAAGGTCTTAATCACCTCCAAGTGGGTTCTAATGGATTACATTTCGACCAAAATATGACTGAGGATGAAATATAATCATCCAATTGTATTAAGACAAGTATTAGGATAATTTGATAATATTATTTTTACCCTTAATTACCCAATTTACCTTTTACTATGGTAAATAAAATTTACTGTTGTTACTATTAATAATGCCAAAAAGAAAGTAGTCTATTAATATAATTTGGACCCACTGATTCTAAAAATGGAATGCATTTTTCGAAATACAACAAACAGAAGTTGCAGAAATTAAATTAAAAATAATCCTGTTATCCAAAGAAAAAGGGTTTTCGTTTTAAACATTACAAAATATTGTATTTATTTATCATACGAATTCAATGTAAAATCAATGATGATGACATACATTATATTAAATGGTAAAAATATATTCTATTTATACTTTAAATCCATTCAATATTATAATTTATCCACATAAGTTATTATGATGAAAAAAGTTGTTTTTAATTAAAATATAGCGTGTTTTTACTATTCATTAAAATATGAAAGTTATCAGAATAATATGAAAAATTTATCCAATGTAAAATTTTATATCCTGATTCCTAAGAAAAATTTTATTTTATAAAATTGAACTTATAAATATTTCAAAAACTAGATTTAAACTGGGTGCGCCATCAAAAGGCGGAAAAACTGCATTTTTTGAAAAATACTTATTTTACCCGAAAAATTTATTTTCTTCTCATAACATGTTCTAGAAAATGTGTAAGATGAATAATAATGTTATAAAATTCAAAAACTAATTAATACTATTAATAACGGCTAGATCTTGATAACATTATAACCACATATTGTTGTTTAGTGTAACCCAGTATTGTGTACAACACACGCTATCGAAGAATGTCGCGATTGCGTGTAATGCAAGCCAAATCAGGGTTGCGTGTAGTACAAGACTCCATTGTTGTTTTGTATAAAAAAATACAACCATATTCATCTATACATTGAATATATATATATATGTATATATATATACACACTCAATGTCGCATAGAATAACAACTCTCAAACAAACATGAAATTGTGTGTAACATGATCCATGAATAATGTTGCGTACATTGCAAGCTAATACGATGTTGTGTATAGCGCAAGATAATCTTGTTGCATTGTACAACAAAATATATGAATGAAATTAAAATGAATATATCTTATAAAATCTCATGTTATTACATTCTACCCCCCTTAAAAATAATTTCTCTCTCGAAATTCGTTGGGGTTATAAATGGTTTTCTACTTCAAAGTTTCTTTAATTTAATCCCACATCGTAAAAAGGAATAACAAAACTTATCTTTAAAAACTAAAGTATGAAACGTAACGGTTACGCAAATTAACTATTCAATGGGTTTTGACGTTGGAGAACATAGGTGAAAATATGGATATGGAAGAGAAATCTAAATGTCATGTTCTGATGGAGAGTGGTAGAGAACATGGATATGAAAAATCCAACAATCACAAAGCCATTGATTTGTGATGATCTAAGGTACCATCTGATTCATTGAATATAATGGCACTAGGACAACATTTTTGGTTTTCAAGATCATTTCCCAAAAGGTGATGAATTAAAAGAAATACTTACATGATTTTGGTACAATCTCACTGTTGTTCGTTAATTGAACAATTTCCACTCCATCCCTTAGAAAAATGACGTTGAATTAGTTATTCGTGATGTGTTAGCAGATCATGTGATAGAATGGTGGGTCATTCCATCGATTTCAAACAAAAGGTTAGAAAAAGTTTTAAGTCCATCTTATGGTTAGATAATCGTATATGGTTCCAAAAATGAACTTATACATCATATATTATACCGCTAAATAAAATTAAACTAGTTTCTACTAACCAGGGACTTCCTGTAGGCATGTGGTAGGTGATAAAGGCCAGTTGCACTTTGACTGTGGGTTCGATTCCCACAGCCTTGTCTGACGCGATGGGTTGTCGCCCGTCCTTCATGTTGTCCTTTTTCTAAAACTATATTACTATAACATACCGTCAATAATATCGAAAAATGTTTTATCCTTAAACAATACTAACTTATGTCCAATATAATCCATTCCAATCATTAGGCTTATCTAAAATACTTCGGTCCAAGCTCATAGTATAAAGAAAACAATTACTATAAAGGTTATCTACAAAGAATGTGAATACGAGAATATATCTCACATATACCATAAGATATATCTTATTAGTTGCATTCCAAACACATGAATACCTTATTCATATATTCTCTTGAAACATAAATTACCATAGAATCTTAGTGAAAAAATGAATACTATCAAAAGGTAACTCTTTCCTCATACCAAGATCCAAAAAATCTATATAATCAAACAATAATATCACTTAGACCTTATATCAGTCATGAACTCATGAAAACAATCAAACATCTCATTATCTTCTTATCCCATCATTATGCGCATATCATCTACTTTCCAATAATATCTGAATATCCTTCCATGATTATTGATTCCATTCAACATATACTTCCAAATACTTTAGGAAGACCAATAGTGTAACAATCCTTAGATGATTCTTTCTTCCATAGTACCATACATTATTCTTTATAAACATACAATCATTCCACTAACTTCTTAAACCACTGACTGAGCTTTATCATTTCTTTCATCTCATATTTCATTTGTAGTCTCTTCATCATCATCCACATAAATGATACTCATATGATCATTCTGATTCTCTTCATGAGATTTTCCCTTTGGGAATTGGTTTGCATAATGCCCATACATTCCACATTTAAAACATCTAATCATTTTTGATGTCGTACTAATACAGTTATCCTTGTCCATAGTGTTAACGGAACCTTTTCCTTTGCACTTACTGGATTTGTGTCCTTCTTTTCCACACCCAAAGAATATTCTAGTTCATTTGAATCAATCTCCCCGATGCCTCTTCTCACATGATTTACATGAGGTAAAATGAACTTTCTTTCCTCTATGATCATCATGAAACTCCATCTTTCTCTTAATAACTGAGTCGGGAAACTTACCAAAGTTGAGATTATTGATCATATTATGAGGTTTCTGATTAGGAATAATAACAATGTTTGGAATTCCAAATCACGTTTCATTTGGTTTCTCATGAAGAATATCATTCCATTGTTCGTCAAATCCTCCATTATCGTGAATCATCCTGTTTACAGCCATTTTCTAAAACCCAAAAAGAATAGTGTGAGAGGAAAAAATCATTCTAGGGAAATAAAACATAGTAAAGGGGGAGTACCCTCAATATCTAACATCTTAGGTTAAATTCTAAGATCGTTACCGTAGTTTTAGGACTATATCCTATACGTATACTTATCCTTAGGGACATCCATAGACATACCTTAGAAATATCTCTAGGGATCTCACTAACATTTTCACATCCTAGTTTCCAAAGGATGACTAAACCATTCCTCTGATACCAACTATAGATACCCAAAGCTTGACCTACATGGACATTTCATTACATTTGCAGAATACTTAATACATATCAAAAACAGACACCAAAGGACCGTAATAGTTTAGTGCCTTTGAAAACTTGGAACATAATCTTCTAATCTTGGTGAAAGATACTCAACATCTCCCATTAAGATCTTCCTCTTCTTTTTCTTACCTAAAACCTATCCTCATAACATGGGGAATAGAAAACATAAAAAGGGTGAGATCAAATGCTCAGTAAGGGAAAACATAGTGAACATAAAACAATCCATAAACATTTGAAAGAAAAAACATGAACATGAAATTTAAACATCAAAATCTTGATCAAAGACATAAATCGTGGAAGTACGTAAGGAATATATCATAATGGAACATAAATCATGATAAAATATAATGGGAATGAAACATGTAATTATGGAATCCATTCAGCATATGTTATGATTTCCATAGTAGCCATGGCATTGCTGCTAAGTCCATTTTTGTGGACAAAGTCCCTTTCTGAATCGAGTTCACTCCTCATTCCAGTCCTGTATTACTGAACCGGTTTAACATTCCATTCCAGCCATGTCTATGTCATGAGATATAAATCTTTACCCAATGCATTGGAGCGAGATATAGGTCACACCCATCTCATAATGAAATCATTCTTACTTGTTCCACAAAATAAACATACATCATTCATAGTAACCCAACGAATAAAATAGGTTTCATAAAAATCATCCCATCATCACATAATCCATATAAAATAAATGGACATTTCATCATAAGAAAATTGAAACCATGTAAATCCTAGAGACATTAAACTTGAAACACACATATGAAATAATGTCATCTTAGACGTTAAATGGTTTTGATAAAACATTTGAAATGAATTCTTGAGGAAAATATCCTTTCTCCTTCAAAATCATTTTCTTTTCACAAAATGCCATGAAATTTTAAAGGAAAAGAATTTTTTTGAAAATGGTAATGAAATATTTTAGAGTAATCTTCATGAAAATAAGGTGTTATAAAACCATAAAAATCCGTTCATGTTGTATAAGTTAAAAAAACATTCTCCCTGTACTTTTGTCGGAAAAGTTAAAAAGTACCCCGTATGGTAATGAAAAGAAATATTCCTTCCAAACCATGAGGTAAAAGACTTAAAAGGGTAAAAATGACATTAAACATTCATTTAAGAATACTAAACATTTTATTAAAACATTTTTAGAAAACATGGATATGGATGATAAACATAACCACAGTAAATACATAAGAATAAACGATCTCAGATAAAAATGAGATTGGAATAATTATTCCTTAACATAGGTATGATATGCCTCATACGTATATGAACCTCATGTATAATGATTTAAATAATTTCATTGACTTATTATAGAATCATATTCATTTTTATGATATCATATATGGTTCACTTATGTCTTTATATTACCCAATCTTTTGTAAATTCCATGTTAAAGAGCGTTTTGCGTAAAATCATTTCATTTGTCGTCAGTGTTTTGAATTTTAATTATTCATATGATTACTTAGATCATGATTACTTTATTTCAGAATATAAACATGATTTATATATAATATATAAATATAATAAATCGATAAATGGAAAGAAATACACCGTTAATGGAGACAGTAGGCCGTACGTACGCATGAACGTTGTTTTCATTTCCTCATTGAATTGAATGGAATTAATTGGATGACATACATATATATATATACATAAATCCAGTATCATTATGTCATATATTTAATGATTACTTATTATATTTACTTTATAATCATTCATGAATGGTTAATCATTGAGAATAAATCTCATCGTGTTGTGGAGACGGTAGTCAGTATGTACGCACGAGCGATGATATCGTTCCCATAATTGATGAATTGAATTGGAGTGGATGATAAAATATATCAGAATGAGTATTATGTTATAATAACTATGTATGGTTATTCTTTACACCTTTATACCCATCCAGGTAAGCTATTGTTGGAAAAACATATTACACCACGGCGTGGAGATTGTATTCCGTTCGTACGCACGCGCGGTAATTTTGTTTTCCGTTGAATGGATAGAAGGTGAAATGGGGTTGTTTCATATTTATAATAAAATATCATTATATTAGTGATACTGATGTTATTACTTTATATTTAAACAACTAAATATGAATAAGTTGAAGAAGAAATAAGCTTGATATAATCGGTAGAAGAGATTACCTCTTCTTCGATGCACCTCCTTTAAACTTCTTCTTAGGGTACTAGGGATGGTATTTTGAGAAGACCAGTACCTCTATAAGATGTATAGGGATTTGGGGAAGTAAAATGGACAGAGTTTGGATGAGCTTCAAGGCTCAAAATGGTGTGAGGAAGAGAGGGAGGAGGTGCACTTTTATAAGGGAGGAGAGGGGCACCTTTGGAATCCTCAAAAATATTAGTTTAATATAAATTAAAACCTCAAATAAACAACGTCCCAAAATGACTCAATTCGAATATTATATGATATAGGGTTGTAATATCATACACTAGTAAAATTTATACATGTTTTGATCTTATTTTAAACCTAATCATTTTGATTTATCCTTATTTAATCTATTTAAGTTTATTCATGGTAATAAAAATATAAATTTTAAATGGTCATAAATAATCACTTATGTTTAGTTAATTTTCCATAATTGGATACTTTATGACATTTTAGACTATATAAATTTCAATTTATAATTTTTAAATATTTTTGTGATTTTTATGAAATTTAATAATATTTTATTTTTATAAAAAACAATAATATCAATTTTGACACTATTGAATTATTTGAATTTAAATAAACTATACACATAGGATATATTTGAACTAAAATATTTAATAGATTCCTAACATGTCAAATTTGTCTAGAAAATTCGTGGAGCACATTAAATAGTTCATATAATATTTATTTTAATATTTTTAAAACCATTTATTTGGTATATCTCTTAATAAAATAATAAGTACAACATTTTTTTATAATTATTTAATATACTTATTTGTTGCATAAAAATTTAAAAAAAAATCCTTTGATGAATATAAATATCAAAGATTTTATAATAATAATTTTACTCGAATTTATCATCTTAAAATTACAATATGTTAATTGTTATCTTTATTAAATTACGAAGGTGACATCTTTGGAATCATTTAAAAAAAATATTATAAGTGTCATAATCACCATAATAAGGTTTCCAATGGACAACAATTTGGCCAGTGAATGATTAGGGTTTATATATAAACTACTAGTAAGTTTTGTTTAGATTTTTGGGCCTTTTGATATGTATTACTATTTCAATAAAAACTACATTATTGATTTTTCACTAAATAAATAATTTCTGCATCATTAATGTATAAGATAATAAGATAATTAAATAACTCTTAAAAATTACAAATAAATTACCATGATAAATAAAAAAAATTTATCTTTCAAATGATTATTTATAAAAAAAATTATATTCTGTATAAACTTATATTAAAAATACTTTAATTATTAATGTTGAGTGAGACATATTTCACTTTCCTTTAAATAAAATAAACTAAAAGTCTTAATCACCTCCATGTGGGTTCTAATGGATTCCATTTCGACCCAAATATGACTTAGGATTAAATATAATCATAAAATTGTATTAGTAAATGTATTAGGATAATTTTATAATATTATTTTTACCCTTAATTACCCAATTTACCTTTTACTATGGTAAATAAAATTTATCATTGTTACTATTCATAAATCTCAAAAATAAAAAGTAGTCTATTAATATAATTTGTACCCACTGATTCCAAATATTGAATCCATTTTTACAAATTCAATACACAGAAGTTTCAGAAATTAAATTAAAATTATTCATGTTGTCGAAAGAAAAAGGGTTTTTGTTTAAAACATTGCAAAAGATTGAATTTATTTATTTTATGAATTCAATGTAAAATCAATTCTAATGACATAAATTATATTAAAGGGTAAAAATATATTCTATTTATACTTTAAAACCATTCAATAATATAATTTAACAACATAAGTTATTACAATGAAAAAATTTGTTTTTAATTAAAATATAGCGTGTTTTTACTGTTCATTAAAATATCAAAGTTATCAGAATACTATGAAAAATTAATCTAAGGTAAAATTTTATATCCTGATTCCAAAGAATAATTTTATTTTGTAAAATTGAACTTATAAATATGTCAAAAACTAGATTTAATGTGGGTGTTCCATCAAAAGGAGGCAAAACTGCATTTTTTGAAAAATACTTATTTTACCCGAAAAATTTATTTTGTTCTAATAAAATGTTTTAGAAACTGTGTAAGATGAATAATAATGTTATAAAATTCATAACATAGTTAATACTATTCATAACGGAGAGTTATTGATAATATTATAACCATATATCATTGTTTAGTGAAACCCGGTATTGCGTACAACACACGCTATCGAGGAATGTCGCGATTGCGTGTAATGCATGAAAAATCATGGTTGCATGTATTGAACGACTCCTTTGTTGTTGAGTATAACAAAATACCACCATATTTCATTTATACATTGAATATATATATATATATATATATATATACATACACACTCAATTTTTCATAGAATAACAACTATCAAACAAACTTGAAATTGTGTGTAGCCTGATCCAAGAATAATGTTGTGTATACTGTAAGGTAATACGATGTTTCGTATAGTGCAAGATAATCCTGGTGTATCGCACAACAAAAGATATGATTGAAATTAAAAAGAATATATCTTATAAAATCTTGGGTTATTACATTCTACACCCCTTAAATTGAATTTCCCCCATGAAATTCGTCGGGGTTATAAATGGTTTTCTACTTGAAAGTTTCTCTAATTGAAACCCACATCGTAAAAAGGAATACAAATACTTATCTTTAAAAACTAAACTATGAAATGTAACGGTTACGCAAACTAACTAATCACTGGGTTTCCACGTTGGAGAACATAGGTGAAAATATGTATATGGAAGAGAAATATAATTGTCATGTTCTGATAGAGAGTGGTAGAGAACATGGCTATGAAAAATCCTACAATCAAAAAGCCATAGATTTGTGATGATCTAAGGTACCATCTGATTCATTGGATATAAAGGCACCAGGACAACAATTTTGGTTTTCATGATCATTTCCCTAAAGTTGATGAATTAAAATAAATACTTACATGATTTTGGAACAATCTCACTGTTGTTTGTGAATTGAACAATTTCCACTTCATCCCTTAATGAAATGAATTTGAATTTGTTATTCGTGACGTGTTAGCAGATCATGTGATAGAATGATGGGTTACTCCATCTGTTTCATAAAAAAGGTTAGCAAAAGTTATAAGTCCATCTTATGGTTAGATTAATCGTATATGGTTCCAAAAATGAACTTATACTTCATATATCATACCCCTTAATAAAATAAAAATAGTTTCTATTGGCCAAGGACTTCCTGTAGGCCAATGGTAGGCGATAAAGGCCAGTTGCACTCATTTTTGGGTTCGATTCCCACAGGCTTGTCCGACGCGATGGGTTGTCGCCCGTCCTGCAGGTTGTCCTTTTTCTAAAACTACATTACTATAACATCCCATAAATAATATTGAAAAAAGATTTATCCTTAAAAAATACTAACTTATGCCCAACATAATCCATTCCAATCATTAGGCTTATCTAAAATAGTTTGGTCCAAGCACATAGTATAAAGAAAACAATTACTAGAAGGGTTATCTACCAAGAATGTGAATAGAAGAATTTATCTCACATATATTATAAGATATATCTTGTTGGTTGCATTCCAAACACATCAATACCTTAATCATATATTCTCTTGAAACATAAATTACCATAGAACCTTAGTGAAAACATGAATACTATCAAAAGATAACTCTTTCCTCATACCAAGATCCCAAAAATCTATATAATCAAACCATAATATCACTTAGTCCTTATTTCATTCATGAACTCATGAAAACAATAAAACATCTCATTATCTTCTTATCCCTTCATTATGCACATATCAGCTATTTTCCATCAATATCTGAATAACCTTCCATGTTTATTGGTACCATTCAACATATACTTCCAAATACTTTAGGAAAAACAATATATTATAAATCCTTAGATGATTCTTTATTCCATAGTACCATACATTATTCTTTATAAACATACAATCATTCCATTAACTTCTCAAACCACTGATTGAGCTTCATCATTTCGTTCATCTCATATTTCATTTGTAGTCTCTTAATCCTCATCCACATAAATACTACTCATATGACCATTCTTATTCTCTTTATGAGATTTTACCTTAGGGCATTGGTTTGCATAATGCCCATACATTCCACATTTAAAACATCTAATCATTGTTGATATCGTAGCAATATAATTATCTTTTTCCATTGTGTTAACAGAACATTTTCCTTTTCACTTACTGGCTTTGTGTCCTTCATTTCCCCACCCAAAGCATCTTCCAGTTCTTTTGAATCAATCTCCCCGATGCCTCTTCCCACATGATTTACATGAGGGAAATTGAAATTTCTTTCCTCTATGATCATCATGAAACTCCATCTTTCTCTTATTAACTGAGTCGGGAAACATACCGAAGTTGAGATTATTGATCATATTATGAGATTTATGATTAGGAATAATAACGATGTTTGGACTTCCAAATCCCGTTTCATTTGGATGCTCATTAAGAATATCATTCCATTGTCCATAATATCCTCCATTATCGTGAATCTTCATGTTTCCAGCCATTTTCTAAAACCCAAAAAGAACAGTGTGAGAGGAAAAATCATGTTAGGGAAAACAACATAGTGAATGGTGAGTACCCTCAATATCTAACATCTTAGGTTAAATTATAATATCGTTACCGTAGTTCTAGGACTATATCCTATGTGTATACTTATCCTTAGGGACATCCCTAGACATACCTTATAAATATCTCTAGGGATCTCACTAACGTTTTCGCATCCTAGTTTCCAAAGGTTGACTAAACCTTTCCTCTGATACCAACTGTAGAGACCCAAATCCTGACGTACATGGACATTACATTACTTTTGAGGAATACTTAATATATAACAAAAACACACACCAAAGTACCGTAATAGTTTAGTGCCTTTGGAAACATGGAACCTAATCTTCTAATCATGGTGAAAGATCCTCAGCATCTCCCATAAAGAACTTCCCCTTTTTTTCTTACCTAAAACCTTTCCTTATATCCTAGGGAAAATAAAACATAAAAAGGGTGATCTCAAAGGCTCAGTAAGGGAAAACATAGTGAACATAAAACAATCCATAAACATTTTAAAGCAAAAAAACATGAACATGAATTTTAAACATCAAAATCTTGAGCAAAGACATAAATAGTTGAAGTACGTAAGGCATATATCATAATGGAACATCAATAATGATAAAATATAATGATAATAAAACATGTAATTGTTGAAACCATTCAGCACATGTTATGATTTCCATAGTAGCCAAGACATTGCTGCCAAGACCATCTTAGTGGACAATGTCCCTTTCTGAATTGAGTTCACTCCATGGTCCAATCCTGTATTACTGAACCGATTTGACTTGTCATTCCAGCCATGTCTATCTCATGAGCTATAAATCTTTACCCAATACATTGGAGGGAGATATAGGTCTCACCCATCTCATAATTAAATCATTCTTACTTGTGCCACAAAATAAACATACATCATTCATAGTAACCCAACGAATAAAATGGTTTTCATAAACATCATCCCATCATCACATAATCCATATAAAAGATATAGAAATTTCATCATAAGAAAATTGAAACCATGTAAATCATAGAGACATTAAACATGAAACATACACATATGAAATAATGTCATCTTAGATGGAAAATGGTTTTGATAAAACATTTGAAATGAATTCTTGAGGAAAATATCCTTTCTCCTTCAAAATAATTTTCTTTTCAAAAAATGCCATAAAATTTTAAAAAAAAGAATTTTGTTGAAAATGGTCATGAAATATTTTAGGGTAATATTCATGAAAATAAGGAGTTATAAAACCACAAAAATCTGTTCATCTATATGAGTTAAAAAAACATTATCCTCGTAGTTTTGTCGGAAAAGTCAAAAAGAACCTCGTATGGTATACAAAAGAATGATTCCTTCCCAAACTTGTGGTAAAAGAAATAAAAGGGTAAAAATTTCTTTAAACATACATGAAAGAATACTAAAAATTTTATGAAAACATTTTTAGAAAACATGGACATGGATGATAAACATAACCCCAGTAAATACTTACGAATAAACGATCTCGGATAAGAATGAGATTGGAATAATTATCCCTTATGTTAGGTCTGATATGCTTCGTACATATCCGAACCTCCTGTACAATGATTTAAATAATGTCATTGACTTATTACAGAATCATATTCATTGTTATGATATCATATATGGTTCACTTATGACATTATATTACCCGTTCTTTTGTAAATTCCATGTTAAAGATCGTTTTGGGTAAAATCGTTTCATTTGATTTCCGTGTTTTGACTTGTAATTATTCATATGATCACTTAGATCATGATTACTTAATTCAAGAATATAAAAAATGATTTATATATATAATATATATATATAATAGATCAATAAATGGAAATAAATACACCGTTCATGAAGACGATAGGTTGTACGTACGCATGAACGTTGTTTTTGTTTCCTCATTGAATTGAATGGAATTAATTGGATAAAATATATATATATATATATACATAAATCCAGTATCATTATGTCATATATTTCATTATTACTTATTATATATACATTTTAATCATTCATGACTGGTTAATCATTGAGAATGAATCTCATCGTGTCGTGGAGATGGTCGTACGTACGTACGCACGAGCGATGATATCGTTCCCATAATTATTGAATTGAATTGGCGTGGATGATACAATATATCAGAATCAGTATGATGTTATAATTACTATGCATGGTTATTCTTTACACCATTATACCCATCCAGGTAAGGTGTCGTTGGAAAAACAGTTTACACCACGGCGTGGAGACGGTATTCCGTACGTACGCGCACTTGGTGATTTCATTTTCCGTAGGATGGATAGAAGGTGAAATGGGGTTTCTTCATATTTATAATAAAATATCAGTATATTAGTGATACTGATGTTATTACTTTATAATGAAACAACTAAAGAAGAATAAGTTGAAGAATAAAGAAGCTTGACATAATCAGTAGAAGAGATTACCTCTTCTTCGATGCACCTCCTTTAAACTTATTCTTAGGGCACCAGATTTGGTATTTTGATAAGAACAGTACCTCTATAAGGTTTATAGGGATGTGGGGAAGTGAAATTGGTAGATTTTGGCCGAGATTCAAGGCTCAAAATGGTGTGAGGAAGAGAGGGAGGAGGTGCCCTTTTATAATGGAGGAGAGGGGCACCTTTGGAATCCTCAAAAATATTAGTTTAATATAAATTGAAACCCCACATTAATAACCTCCAAAAATGACTCAATTCCAATATTAGATGAGATAGGGTTTTAATCTCATCAACCAATAAAATTTATACATGTTTTGTTCTAATTTTAGACCTTATCATTTTGATTTATCCTTATTTAATCTATTTCAGTTTATTCGTGGTAATAAAATTCTAAATTTTTAATGGTTATAAATAATCACTTATGTGTTTTTAATTTTCCATAATTGGATAATTTATGACATTTTAGACTATATAAAATTTAATTTATAATTTTTAAATATTTTTGTGATTTTTAAACAATTTAATAATAAGTTATTTTTATAAAATAACAATAGTGTCAATTTTGACACTATTCAATTATTTGAATCTAAATAAAATCTACACAGAGGATATATTAGAACTAAAATATTTAATAGATTCCTAACATGTTAAATATGTGTAGAAAATTCTTGGATAACATTAAATAGTTCATATAATATTTATTTTAATATTTTTAAATCCATTTGTTTGGTATATCTCTTAATAAAATAATTAGTACAACATTTTTTTATAAATATTTAATATACTCATTTGTTGCATAAAAACTAAAAATATAATCCTTTGATAAAGATAAATATCAAATATTTTATAATAATAATTTTACTCGAATTTATCATTTTAAAATAACAACATGTAAATTGTTATCTTTATTAAATTATGAAGGTGACAACTTTGGAATCATTTAAAAAAAATATTATAAGTGTCATAATCTCCATATTAAGGTTCCAAATGGTAAAAAATTCGGCCGGTGGATGATTATGGATTATATATAAACTACTAATAAGTTCTGTGCTGATTTTTGGGCCTTTTGTTATGTATTACATTTTCAATAAAAACTATATTATTGATTTTTCACTAAATAGATAATTTCTGCATCATTAATGTTTAAGATAATAAGATAATTAAATAACTCTTAAAAATTAAAAATAAATTACCATGATAAATTAAAAAATTCTCTCATTCAAATGAGTATTTATAACCGAATTTATATTCTGTATAAACTTATATTAAAAATACTTTAATTATTAATGTTGGGTGAGACATATTTCACTTTCCTTTAAATAAAATAAACTAAAGGTCTTAATCACCTCCAAGTGGTTTATAATGGATTAAATTTCGAGCCAAATATGACTTAAGATGAAATAAAATCATTAAATTGTATTAAGACAAGTATTAGGATAATTTTATAATATTATTTTTACCCTTAATTACCCAATTAACTTTTACTCTGGTAAATAAAATTTACCGTTGTTACAATTCATAAAGCCCAAAAATAAAAAGTAGTCTACTAATATAATTTGGACCCATTGATTCAAAATATGGAATCCATTTTTCAAAATTCAATACACAGAACTTTAAGAAATTAAATTAAAATTAATCCTGTTGTCGAAAGAAAAAGGGTTTTTGTTTAAAACATTGCAAAATATTGAATTTATTTATCCTACGAATTCAATGTAAAATCAATGCTCATGACAGAAATTATATTAAATGGTAAAAATATATTATATTTATACTTTAAAACCATTCAATATTATAATATAACCACATAAGTTATTACGATGAAAAAAGTTGTTTTTAATTAAAATATTGCGTGTTTTTACTATTCATTAAAATATGAAAGTTATCAGAATAATATGAAATATTTATCCAAGGTAAAATTTTATATCCTGATTCCAATGAATTATTTTATTTTGTAAAATTGAACATATTAACATGTCAAGAACTAAATTCAATGTGGGTGCGCCATCAAAAGGTCGGAAAACTACATTTTTTGAAAAATACTTATTTTACTCGAAAAATTTATTTTGTTCTCATAACATGTTCTAAAAAATGTGTAAGATGAATAATAATGTTATAAAATACAAAACATAGTTAATAATATTCATAACAGCTAGTTCGTGATAATATTATAACCATATATCATTGTTTAGTGCAACCCGGTATTGCCCACAACACACGCTATCGAGGAATGTCGCGATTGCGTGTAATGCAAGGAAAATCAGGGTTGCGTGTAGTGCAAGACTCCTTTGTTGTTGCGTATAACAAAATACAACCATATTTAATATATAAATTTAATATATATATATATATATACATACACACTCAATTTTGCATAGAATAACAACTATCAAACAATCATGAAATTGTGTGTAACATAATCCAAGAATAATGTTACGTATACAGAAAGCCAATACGGTGTTGCGTATAGCGCAAGATAATCATGGTGTATCGTACAACAGAAGATATGAATGAAATTAAATAGAATATATCTTATAAAATCTAGGTTTATTACATGAATAGTCTAAATGGTATGGATTTTTGAATTAATGATGATTTCATAGCTTCCATAATGACTATTGTTATAGAATAATCCAATAAAATTAATTAAATATTTATACAGAAGCTTCATATTCATATAAAGTATATCAGAAATAAGGTTAGGGATAAGTTTCCAATTTCATTAATATCCGAGATTGATTATTATTAAGTATTAACTGGGGTATATCTAACATCCACATCCTTGTTTCCCAAGTATGTAATATTATTTCCATTATTATGCAATTGTTTAAAGTTAATTCTACCATTTGTTGAATTTTTTATGATTGACATTAAAAGAATATTTTTTTAACAATCCAATATTTTATTATAAGTATTCTTTTTAATTTATTTTATGTCATGTCTTTTATGCTACAACAAGATTATCTTGTGCTATACACCACATTGTATTAGTTTTAAGTATACACAACACTATTCTTAGATTGTGTTACACACAATTTCAAGTTCATTTTATAATAGTCATTCTACGCAACATTGAGTATATATATATATATATATATATTCAATGTATAAATGAAATATGTTTGGATTCTGTTATACAAAATAATAAAGAATTCTTGCACAACACGCAACTCTGACTTGGCTTGCATTACACGCAATCACATCCTTCCTCGATAGCCTGTGTTGTACGCAATACTGGGTTTTACTAAACAACGATATATTATTATAATATTATTATGAACTAGCCGTTTTGAATAGTATTAACTAAATTTTGAATTTTATAACATTATTATTCATCTTACACATTTTCTAGAACATGGTATAAGAACAAAATAAATTTTTCAGGTAAAATATGTATTTTTCAAAAAATGAAGTTTTGCCGCCTTTTGATGGCGCACCTACATTAAATCTAGTTTTGACATGTTTATAATATCAATTTGACAAAATAAAATTCTTTTTTTGAATCAGGATATCAAAATTTACATTGGATAATGTTTTGATATTTTTCTAATAACTTTCATATTATAATGAAGAGTAAAAACACACTATATTTTAATTAAAAACAATTTTTTTTCATCGTAATAATTTATATGGTTAAATTATAATATTGAATGGTTTTAAAGTATAAATAGAATATATTTTTACCATTTAATATAAGGAATTTAATTGGCATTGATTATACCTTGAATTCATAGGTTAAATGAATTCAATCTTTTGCAGTGTCTTAAACAAAAACCTGTTTTCTTTCGACAACATGATTAATTTTAATTTAATTTATGAAACTTTTGTGTATTGAATTTGGAAAAATGGATTCCATATTTGGAAATAGTGGGTCAAAATTATGTTAATAAGCTACTTTCTATTTTTGGGAATTATGAATAGTATCTACGGTAAATTTTATTTACCATAGTTAAAGGTAAATCGGGTAATTAAAGGTAAATATAATATTATAAAATTACACTAAAAAATACCAAAATTCTATTGGATGACTCAAAGTATACCCATATCACCTAAGGGTCGGATTAGATTCATTTTATGGACTTTTGATCATGAAAATTAATTAATTATTATTAAAACCAAACAAAGTGACAACATGTCACTCTCTTAAATATTATAAGTATAATAATTTTAATTTAGTGATAAATATCATAAAACTTATAACATTAATAGTCTCCATAAATCTAATAAAATTATCTACCTCATGATAATTTATTTATATTTTTTTAGGGATTAAGTAATTATCATTAATGGTGATACATTAATGATGCATAAATTATTTATTTAGTGAAAAATCAATAATATAGTTTTTATTGAAATATTAATACATATAAAAAGGCCCAAAAATCTAAAAAATCTTATTATTAGTGTATACATAAACCCTAATCATACATTTTACGAATTTTTGACCATTTGGATCCTTATTAATATGATTATGACACATATATTATTTTATTTTAAATAATGCCAAAGTTGTCACCTTCATAATTTAATAAATATAACAATTTAAATATTGTAATTTTAAGATGATAAATTCGATTAAAAGTATTATTGTGAAAGCTAATAGATTTATCTTCACCATAGGATTTTAGTTTTAATTTTTATGCAACAAATAAGTATATTAAATAATTATACAAAAAATGATGTAGTAATTATTTAATTAAGAGATAAACAAAATAAATGGTTTTAAAAATAATAAAATAAATATTATATGAACTATTTAATGTGCTCCAATACGTTTCTAGACACATATGACCTATTATGAATCTATTAATGCTTTTACTTCGAACATATATTCTGTATATATTTTATTTAAATTCAAATAAATGAATAGTGTCAAAATTGACACTATTGTTATTTTATAAATATAATATATTATAAAATTGTTTAAAAATCACAAAAAATATTTAAAAATTATAATTTTAAATTTATATGGTATAAAATTTTATAAAGTATCCAATTATAGATAATTCACAACAAATAAGTAATTATTTGTTCTAATTTAAAATTAAGAATGTTATTAACACAGAAAAAAAATTAAATTGATTAAATAAGGATAAATCAAGTTGATAATGTTTAAAATAAATTCCTAACATGTATAGATTTGATTGGTTGATGAGATGAAAACCCTATATAATCTAATATTATGATACGAGTCATTTGTGGAGGTTTTTAAGTGGGGTTAGATTTTTTATAAATTAATATTTTTAAGAATTCCAAAGGTGCCCCTCTCCTCCCTTATAAAAGGGAACCTCCTCCCTCTCTTCCTCACACCATTTTGAGCCTTGAATCTCGGCCAACATCTGACCATTTCACATCCCCACTTCCCTAGAAACATCCTAGAGGTCCTGTTCTTTTTCAAATACCAATTTTAGAGCCCTAAGAGTGGGTTTCAAAGAGGTGCTTCAAATAAGAGGTAATGTCCATTACCAATTCTTTCAACTTTATTTCTTCTTCCACTTCTTCTTCTTTAGTTGTTTCATTATGATGCAATAACATCAGTATAAATAATATAATTATACGTTATTATAAGTATGAAATAACCCTATTTCACCTTCTATCCATCCTATGGAAAACGAAATCACCGCGCATGCGTACGTACGGAATACCGTCTCCACGCCGTGGTGTAATCTATTTTCCACCACCACCTAACATGGATGGGTATAATGCTGAATGTAAGGAATATATATGATTATTGTAAAGTGATATTGATTCTATAATATTATACATACACTTTAATACAATTCCACGATCTTGGGAATGATATCATCACTCGTGCGTACATACGGACAACCGTCTCCACGACGCGATAAGATTTACTCTCCATGTTAACCATTCAAGAATGATTATAAAGTATATATAATAATTAATCATGAAATATATGACATAATAATTATACTGGATTTATGTATATATATATATTTATTTCATCTATTTAGTTTCATTCAATTCAATAAGGAAACGAAAACATCGTTCATGCATACGTACGGCATACCGTCTCCATGAACGGTGTATTTCATTCCATTTATTGATCTATAATATATATATGTATATTATGAATATATATTATATTTAAATAATTTTTTACATTCTGTAATTATTTAAATCATGATATAATAAATAATATCAAGAATGACAAGTCGAAACACATACGATAAATGAAATGATGTTACCCAAAACGTTTCTTTAACATGGAATTTACAAAAGAACGTGTAATATAAAGTCATAAGTGAAACATATATGATATCATAACAATGAATATGATTCTATAATAAGTAAATGTCATTATTTAAATCATTATACAGGAGGTTAAGATACGTATGAAGCATTTCATACCTAAGGTAGGGGATAATTTTACAAATCTCATTTTTATCCGAGATTGCTTATTCGTAAGTATTTACTGGGGTTATTTCTACCATCCATGTCCATGTTTTATAAATTTATTTTCCTATATGTTTAAAGTCCTTTTTACCAATTTTTTACTTTTACTATATGGTATGTATGGGATCTTACTATTAAAATGCACTTTTTGACTTTTCCGGCAAAAGTACGAGAATAATGTTTTTTTAACTTATACGGCACGAACAGATTTTTACGGTTTTATAAAGCCTTATTTTCATGAAGCTTCCATCAAAATATTTCTTGACTATTTTCAACAAAATCTCTTTCTTTGAAAATAGCATGAATTTTTTTGAAAAGAAATTAATTTTGAAGAAGAAAGGATATTTTTCACAAGAATTCATTTCAAATGTTTTATCAAAACCATTTTCCATCTAAGATGAAATTATTTCATATGTGTATGTTTTATGTTTAATGTCTCTATAATTTACATGGTTCACTTTTCTTATAATGAAATGTCTGTTTGTTTTATATGCATTATGAAATGATGGGATGATGTTTATGAAACCCATTTTATTATTTGGGTTATGATGAATGTTTTAAGTTTATTTTGTGGCACAAGTAAGAATGATTTCATTATGAGATGGGTGGACCTATATGTCCCTAAAATGCATTGGTTAAAGATTTATATCTCATGAGATAGACATGGCTGGAACGGCAAGTTAAACAGGTTCAGTAATACATGACTGGAACGAGGAGTGAACTCGATTCAGAAAATGACTTTTTCCACTAATATGGTCTTGGCAGCAATGCCTTGGCTACTATGGAAATCATATCATTTTATTAATGGTTTCCACAATTACATGTTTTATTCCAATTCTATTTTATCATTATTAATGTTTCTTTATGATCTATTCCTTACATACTTCCATGTTTTATGTCATTGCTCAAGCTTTTGATGTTTATACATCATGTTCATGTTTTTTTTTGTTCAAATGTATATGGTATGTTTTATTTTATCCATGCTTACCCTTACTGAGAATTTGAGATCACACTTTTTATGATTTCTTTTCCCCATGATATAAAGAAAGGTTTTAGGTAAGAAAAAAAAGGGGGGAGATCTTTATGGGAGATGTTGAAGATCTTTCACCACGATTAGAAGATTACGTTCAATGTTTCCAAAGAAACTAAACTATTACAGTACTTGTGTGTCTGTTTTTGGTATGTATTAAGTATTCCGAAAAAGTAATGTAATGTCTATGTACGTCAAGATTCGGGTCTCTACATTTGGTATCAGAGGAAAGGTTTAGTCAACCTTTGGAAACTAGGATGTGAAAACGTTAGTGAGATCCCTAGAGTTATTTCTAATGTATGTCAAGGGATATAACTAAGGATAAGTATACGTATAAAATATAGTCCTAGAACTACGGTAACGATCATAGAATTTAACCTAAGATGTTAGATATTGAGGGAACTTCCCCTTTACTATGTTGTTTTCCCTAGCATGATTTTTGCCTCTCACACTATTCTTTTTGGGTTTTAAAAAATGGCTGGAAACATGAAGATTCACGATAATGGAGGATATGACGGAAAATGGAATGATATTCCTCCTGAGCAACCAAATGAAATGGGATTTGGAAGTCCAAACATCGTTATTATGCCTAATCAGCAATATCATAATATGATAAATAATCTCAACTTTGGTAAGATTCCCGACTCAGATAATAAGAGAAAGATGAAGTTTCATGATGATCGTAGAGGAAATAAAGTTCAATTTCCCTCATGTAAATCATGTGGGAAGAGGAATCAGGGAGATTGTTTCAAAGGAACTGGAAGATTCTTTGGGTGTGGAAAAGAAGGACACAAAGCCAGTAAGTGCAAAGGAAAAGGTTCAGTTGACACCAGGGATGAGGATAATGTTATTGCTATGACATAAACAATTGTTAAATGTTTTAAATGTGGAATATACGGGCATTATGCAAACCAATTCCCTAAGGGAAAGTCTAATGAAGAGAATCAGTACGGCCGTATGTGTAGTATTTATGTTGATGATGATGAAGAGACTACAAATGATATGTGAGATGAAATAATTGTTGAAGCTCGGTCAATGGTTTAAGAAGGTAGTGTAATGATTACATGTTTATCAAGTGTAATGTTGTATAAGTAATCTCATGGTACTATGAAATAAAGAGACATCTAAGGATTGTTACACTGTTGTCTTTCCTTGAGTTTTAAAAGTGTATGATTAATGGTACCAGTATCCATGAAAGGTTATTCAGATATTTTTGGAATATATATGATATGCGCATAATGAAGGGATAAGGAGAAAATTAAATGGTTGATAGTATTCATGAGCTCATGGCTGATATAAGTAGAAGGTTATATCATGGATTGAGTATATAGAATTTTTGGATTTTGGTATGTGGAAAGTGTTAACTTTTGACAGCATTCATGTTTTCACTAAGGTTTAATGGGTATTCATTTTTCAAGAGAATACATGATTAAGGTATTCACGTGAATGGAATTTGACTCACATGATATATGGGGGATAAATGATGGTATTCACATGCTTGGTTGATGAAATTTCAAGTAATAGATTTCTTTATACTATGAGATTAGACCGAAGTATTTTAGATAAGCCTAAAGATTGGAATGGATTATGTTGGACATAAGTTATTGTTGTTTAAGGATAGAACTTTTTTCGATATTATTGATAGGATGTTATAGTAATGTAGTTTTAGAAAAAGGACAACCTACATGACCGGCGACATCCCATCTCGTCGGACAAGGCTATGGGAATCGAACCCACAACCGACGTGCGACTGGCCTTTATCGCCTACCACAAGCCTACAGGAAGCCCCTGGTTAGTATAAACTAGTTTTATTTAATTAAGTGGTATGATAGATGAAGTATATGTCCATTTTGGAACGATATACACTAGATGGACTTATGTATATAACTATTTCTAACCTTTTGATTAAGACAGACAGAAAAACCCATCATTCTATCACATGATCTGCTAACACTTCACGAATGAAAAAAAATCAACTTCGTTTCTTTAAGAGATGAAGTGGAAATTGTTCAAGGCACGAACAACGGTGAGATTATATCGAAATAAAGTAGGTATTTCTTCTAATTCAAAATTTTCAACTTTAGGAAAATGATATTGAAAACCAAAAATTTTGTCTTAGTGCTCTTATATCCGATGAATCTGATGGTACCTTAGATCGTCTCAAATCTATGGATTTGTGATTGTTGCCTATTTCATAGCCATGTTCTCTACCACTCTCCATCAGAACTTGATGGTTATATTTTTCTTCCATATCTATATTTTCACCAATGTTATCCTACGTGGAAACCCAGTGATGAGTTAATTTGGGTAACCGTTACATTTTATACTTTAGTTTTTAATGCCAAGTTTTGGTTTTCCTTTTTATGATGTGGGTTTCTATTAAATAAACATTCGAGTAGTAAACCATTTATAACCTCGATGAATTTCGAGGGAGAAATTCATTTTAAGGGGGGTAGAATGCAACAGCCCGATATTTTATGATAATTATTCTTTTTAATTTATTTTATGTCATGTGTTTTATGCTGCAACAAGATTATCTTGTGCTATACGCCACATTGTATTAGTTTGAAGTATACACAACACTATTCTTAGATTGTGTTACACACAATATCAAGTTCATTTTATAATAGTCATTTTATGCAACATTGAGTATATATATATATTCAATGTATAAATGAAATATTATTGGATTCTGTTATACAAAATAATAAAGGATTCTTGCAAAACACGCAACCCTGACTTGGCATTCTTTAAACGCAATCGCGACCTTCCTCGATAGCGTGTGTTGTACGCAATACCGAGTTTTACTAAACAACGATATATTATTAAAATATTATTATGAACTAGCCGTTATGAATAGTATTAACTAAATTTTAAATTTTATAACATTATTATTCATTATACACATTTTCTAGAACATGGTATAAGAACAAAAAAAAACTCAGGTAAAATATGTATTATTCAAAAAAATGTAGTTTTGCCGCATTTTGATGGCGCACCCACATTAAATATAGTTGTTGACATGTTTATAAGTTAAATTTGACAAAATAGAATTCTTCTTATGAATCAGGATATAAAAATTTACATTGGACAATGTTTTGATATTTTTCTATTAACTTTCATATTTTAATGAATAGTAAAAACACGCTATATTTTAATTTAAAACAAATATTTTCATCATATTAATTTTTATGGTTAAATTATAATATTTAATGGTTTTAAAGTATAAATAGATTATATTTTTACCATTTAATATAATTAATGTCATTCACATTGATTTTACCTTGAATTTGTAGGTTAAATGAATTCAATCTTTTGCAATGTTTTAAATAAAAACCCGTTTTCTTTCGACAACGGGATTAATTTTAATTTAATTTCTGCTTCTTTTGTGTATTGAATTTGGAAAAATGGGTTCCATATTTGGAATAAGTGGGTCCAAATTATGTTAATAAGCTACTTTTTATTTTTGGAAATTATGAATAGTAACTACGGTAAATTTTATTTACCAAAGTTAAAGGTAAATCGGGTAATTAAGGGTAAATATAATATTATCAAATTACCCTAACACAAGCCAAAATTCAATTGGATGACTAATAGTTGACCCATATCACCTAAGGGTCGGATTATATTCATTTTATAGACTTCTGAGCATGAAAATAATTTAATTATTATTAAAACCAAAGAAAGTGACAACATGTCACTCTCTTAAATCTTATAAGTATAATAATTTTAATTTAGTGATAAATATCATAAAACATTGAACATAAATAGTATCCAGAAATATAATAAAATTATCTACATCATGATTATTTATTTATATTTCATTAGGGATTAATTAATTATCATTAATGGTGATACGTTAATGATGCAGAAATTATTTATTTAGTGAAAAATCAATAATATATTTTTTATTGAAATACTAATACATATCAAAAGGCCCAAAAATCTGCACAAAACTTATTATTACTGTATATATAAACCCTAATAATCCATTGGCCGAATTGTTGACCATTTTTATCCTTATTAATATGATTATGACACTTATATTATTTTATTTTAAATGATGCCAAAGTTGTCACCTTAATAATTTAATAAATATAACAATTTAAATATTGTGATTTTAAGATGATAAATTCGATTAAAAGTATTATTATGAAAGGTAATAGATTTATATTCATCATAGGATTTTATTTTTAATTTTTATGCAACAAATAAGTATATTAAATAATTATACTAAAAATGATGTAGTAATTATTTTATTAAGAGATAAACCAAATAAATGGTTTTAAAATTAATAAACTAAATATTATATGAACTATTTAATGCGCTGCAATAATTTTATAGATAATTATGACCTTTTATAAATCTATTAAAACTTTTACGTCGAACATATCTTCTGTATATATTTTATTTAAATTCAAATATATGAATAGTGTCAAAATTGAAAAAATTGTTATTTTATAAAAATAATATATTATAAAATTTTTTAAAAATCACAAATATATTTACAAAGTATAAAGTTAAATTTATATGGTAGAAAATGTTATAAAGTATCCAATTATGGATAATTCACAACAAATAAGTAATTATTTGGTATAATTTAAAATTTAGAATGTTATTACCACAAATAAAATTAAATTAATTAAATAAGGATAAATCAAGTTGATAATGTTTAAAATAAATTCCTAACATGTCTAAATTTGATTGGTTGATGATACTAATACAATATCTAATCTAATATTCGGATATGAGTCATTTTTGGAGGTTTTTAAGTGGGGTTAGATTTATTATAAGTTAATATTTTTAAGAATTCCAAAGGTGCCCCTCTCCTCCCCTATAAAAGGGCACCTCCTCCCTCTCTTCTTCACACCATTTTGAGCCATTAAGATCGGACAAATCTGCCCATTTCACATCCCCACTTCCCTAGAAACATCCTAGTGGTCATGGTCTTCTTCAAAGACCAATGTTAGTTCCCTAAGAGTAGGTTTCAAAGAAGCGCTTTAAAGAAGAGGTAATGTCTGTTACCGATTCTTTCAACATTATTTCTTCTTCCACTTCTTATTCATTAGTTGTTTCATTATGAAGAAATAACATCAATATCAATCATATACTGATATGTTATTATAAGTATGAAACAACCCTATTTCACCATCTATCCATCCTACGGAAAACGAAATCACCGCACGTGCGTACATACGGAATACCGTCTCGACCCCGTGGTGTAATCTATTTTCCACCACCACCTTACATGGATCGGTATAATGGTGAATGTAATGAATATATATTATTATTGTAAAGTGATATTGATTCTTTAATATTATCCATACACATTAATACAATTCCACGATCATGGGAATGACATCATCGCTCGTGCGTACGTACGGACTACCGTCTCCACGACGTGATGAGATTCACTCTCCATCTTAACCATTCAAGAATCATTATAAAGTATATATGATAAGTAATCATAAAATATATGACATAATAATGCTACTGGATTTATGCATATATATATATTTATGTCATCTATTTAGTTTAATTCAATTCCATAATGAAACAAAAAGAGCGTTCATGCGTACGTACGGCCTACCGTCTCCATGAACGGTGTATTTCATTCCCTTTATCGATATATAATATATATATATATGTATATTATTAATATATATTATATATAAATCATTTTTTACATTCTGTAACTATGTAAATCAGGATATAAGAAATAATATCAAGAACGACGAGTCGAAACACATACAATAAAGGAAATGATTTTACCCAAAACGCTGCTTTAACATGAAATTTACAAATGAACGGGTGATATAAAGTCATAAGTGAAACATATATGATATCATAACAATGAATATGATTCTGTAATAAGTCAATGACATTATTTAAATCATTATACAGGAGGTTCGGATATGTACGAAGCATATCGGACCTATGGTAAGGGATAATTTTTCAAATATCATTTTTATCCATGATTGCTTATTCGTAAGTATTTACTGGGGTTATTTATATCATCCATGTCCATGTTTTATAAAAGTGTTTTAATGTATTTTTAATATCCTTTTTACCCATTTTTGACTTTTACTACATGGTATGTATGGAATCTTACTATTACGAGGTACTTTTTGACTTTTCCGGCAAAAGTACGAGAAGAATGTTTTTTTTTAAATTATACGCCACAGACTGATTTTTACGGTTTTATAAAGCCTTATTTTCATGAAGCTTCCATCAAAATATTTCATGACTATTTTCAAAAAAATATCTTTCTTTTAAAATAGCACGACGTTTTGTGAAAGGAAATTGATTTTGAAGACGAAAGGATATTTTACTCAAGAATTCATTTCAAATGTTTTATCAAAACCATTTTCCATCTAAGATGAAATTATTTCATATGTGTATGTTTTAAGTTTAATGTCTCTATAATTTACATGGTTAACTTTTCTTATGATGAAATGTCCCTTTGTTTTATATGCATTATGAATTGATGGGATGATGTTTATGAAACCCATTTTATTCTTTGGGTTATGATGAATGTTTTAAGTTTATTTTGTGGCACAAGTAAGAATGATTTCATTATGAGATGGGTGGGACCTATATCTCCCTCCAAATAATTGGGTAAAGATTTATATCTCTTGACATAGACATGGCTGGAACGGAAAGTTAAACCGGTTCAGTAATACAGGACTGGAACGAGGAGTGAACTCAATTTAGAATGGGACTTTGTCCACTAAGATGGTCTTGGCAGCAATGCCTTGGCTACTATAGAAATCATATAATGTGCTTAATGGTTTCCAGAATTATATGGTTTATTACCATTCTATTTTATCTTTATTAATGTTTCTTTATGATTTATGCCTTAGGTACTTCCATGTTTTATGTCATTGCTCAAGATTTTGATGTTTAAACATTATGTTCATGTTTTATTATGTTCAAATGTATATGGTATGTTTTATTTTATCCATGCTTACCCTTACTAGGCATTTGAGCTCACCCTTTTTATGTTTTCTTTTCCACGGGATATAAAGAAAGGTTTTAGGTAAGAAAAAAATGGGAGATCTTTATGGGAGATGTTGAATATCTTTCACCACGATTAGAATATTACGTTCCATGTTTCCAAAGACACTAAACTATTACGGTACTTGTGTGTCTGTTTTTGTTATGTATTAAGTATTCCGCAAAAGTAATGTAATGTCCATGTACGTCAAGTTTCGGGTCTCAACAATTTTGTTGTTATTCGATATGATATACTTTTTGAATTTTTTAGTAAGAGTATGGGAATAGTGTTTTTAACTTATATTGAATGAATAGATTTTTATTATTTCATGATGCCTTATTTCCATGAATAATCTCTTACATAGTTTCATTTTTTATTATCAAATAATATTTTCTCTTCTAAAGTTGCGTGGTGTTTTGGGAAATGATTAATTATTTGAAGAAGAAATGATATTTTCATCAATAACTATGTTCAAATTTATTATCAAAAATATTTTCTATTCAAGATGATGATCTTTAAATCAGTCTATTATTACATGAATTGTATTTATTTAATGATATAATGATATTTTATTTGGATAATGTTTTGATGCAATGATGTTTAAGAAACCATTTTATTTCATTGGTTATGCTATGATGAGTGTTTTATGTTATTGTGGCACATGTAAAAATGATTTCATTAGGAGATGGGTGGGACCTATATCTCCCTTAAATGCATTTGGTAATGATCTATAAATAATGAGATATACATGATTGTAATGGAATTCAAATCTGGTTTAGTAATATAGGGTTGAAACTGAAAAAAAATCACGTTTAATAATAGATAGATGGAACGACATGTAATCCCAGTTTAGTAATGGACTTTATCCACCATGATGGTCATGGAATCCATGTCTTGTCTAATATAGAAACCATATTAAGTTATTATTTTGTTTTCCAAAATCCATATTTTATGCTAGTGATATTTTTTCATGGTTCATGATTCTATTATGATTTATGCTTAATGAACTACCAAGATATATTTCATAACACAATATTTTTGTATATAGAAAATTTGGTATGTTTTTTTTCAAAAGTTACTGTCGAGTTTTTACAGTCTTATGTTAATGTTTTGAAAGATATTTTCCATGATTACTCTTACCGAGCATTTGATATCACCAATTTTTGTGTTTCTTTTTCACAAGGTTTTGAAGAAGAGCTTTAATTATGATATGTAAAATGGGGTTCTAGTTTTTATGGATAAATAAATAGATGATATAGTTGTTTTATAAACTATATGTTTATGTCATAGAGTTTCTAAAGGAACTAAAATAATATGGTCATTGGGTATCCATTTGTTTCATGTATTAATTATTCCATAAATGTAATTTAATGTCCATCTAAATAATGATTGGAAGCTTATAGTTTGTATGAGAGAGAATGTTTAGTTAACCTTTGGAATATAGGATGTGAAAACATTAGTGAGATCCCTAGATATACCTCTATGGAATATCTAGGGTTTTCTATAACTGTAATTCTAACTATAAGTTGTAGTCTTATAATTATGGTGATGATCATGCATAAACAAAGATTAAACCTATGATGTTAGATACTGAATGTACTCCCCATTGATTATTTTGTTTTCTAATTATTTTTTTTTTCTCTCACACTATTATTTTTGGGTTTTAGATAATGGATAGAAATAGAAGGAATCACGTTACTGTTTAATGCATTGGTTAATGCAATGATTTTTCTCTTTAATAACCAAATTTTATGGGAGATAATGTGAAAAATATTAGTTCTAAACATATATAAGAAATGAATCATTTTGGAATTTTGAATGAGAAGAGAAGGGAACAAAATTTTTTGGTTCCTTCATGAGGAAATATCCAACATCATTATGTGGGTCTTCTGATCAACTTTTTTCTGAACAACTGATCAGTACTATTGAAAAGATATATTCCATCCATTTCTTTTCAGAACAAGGAAAAGTTATTTTTTTCTTTTAATCATTTGTAAGGTGAATTAGATCGGTGGTGGACTCTAATCAATAATACAATGAAGCAAGATGAAATTGAATCCATGGAATGGTATGGGTTCAAGAACTTATATTTCAATAAGTAATTTACATGCATTCTTTTAAAAAATAAGGAAAATGAGTTCCTTTACCTTAAGTAAATGTATTCTGATTCTGTTGGTATATTGATGGAAATTTTTTCAAATCTTACAAGGTATGATTATAGATTTATCATTCAACATTAAATTAATATTGATCGATTCATTAGTGAATTAAAACTATATTTTCAAATGGGTTTATATCTACGATAATTTAAAGTCTGTGAAGAGATTGTGCATTATTCCATCATGATTGAAATGGAATTTTGTATTACATATCAATCTCATGGTTTTGATAAGAATCAAAATATGGAGTTCAAGGGAAAATATAAAAGCTATGGTGGAAAGAAGATGAATGTTTCCTTATGCTCAATGTGTCGATATAAGCATGGTATAGATTGTCTTAAACGGACTATAAATGTTTTATGTGTGGATAAAGAGTTCATAGAGTAGTTGTGTGTCAATGTAATGGAAAAAGGATTCTAATATTGTGAAAAGAGAAAATAATTTCGAGAACGTACCACCAACACTTCAATTATACATGTGCAAGGAAATGGGGAATTATGCTAACCAATGCCCTAATTCAAGGGTAATTGATGATTAACGATATCAACGTATCATATGGCCAAAGATGAATAAAAATCCCCAGTGATCACTATTAGAGATGTTGAGAATGACAACGAAGTAGTGGAACAATTAATTTTTTATGTAATAGGATTGCAATTTTTTAAGAATCTCTTTTATAGTAATATGAAATATTAGTGTATAAATGTACTAGTCCGTTGTTGTCTTCCATAAGTATATGGTACCAATAACACTAAAAATAGATTGAAATATTTTTGGAACGAACGTTATACGTGCATAATGAAGGGATAAGGAGATAATGAGATGTTTGATAGTTTTAATGACCTCATTACTTACATAAGGACTAAGCGATATCAGAGTTTGAGTATATAGATTTTTTGGTATTTTGGTGTGTAGAAAGATTTAATTTTGATAAAATGCATGTTTTTACTAAGGTTATATGGAAATTTCTGTTTTTATCTTTTTTCGAGAAAATCCTTGATTAAGGTATTCACATGTTTGGAATATGACTACCCTGAACTTCCTTATGTGATATGGGACATAAATGTAATGTCAATTTAGTTCCCCTCAATCTAATGTTTTTTATTCTCATTTTTTTGAGGGATTTTAAATTTATCCATTTATGGGTATTATAAGTTATATTTTGATTGATGTTTGATATATTAATCTATAATCTCACTATAAGTGTACATATTCATATTTGATTTCATGTTCTAATATTATTGTTGAGACATGTGGAATGACCTATCATTCTTTCGCAGGATCTGCTAACAGTTCAAGAATGAAAAATTCATCGTTGTCTCTATAAATTATAGATGAAGTGGAAATTGTTCAAGGCATGAACAATGGTGATATTTTACCAAAATCAGGTATTTATTCTCATAAAAACAATTCTAATTTGGATAATTTATCATGAAAAAAATGGAATCTCAGTACCTTCTTATTTGAAAAATAAGATGGTCCTGTATATTGTTGTAGAGTTATGGATTTCTAGTTGATAACTTTATCTGATCCTAGTTCTCTATCACATTTCCTCAAAACAAGATGGTTAAATATTTCTTCCACATAAAATTTTTCACTCCACACCTATGTTATCTTATATGGAAACCCAATGATTAGTTATACTGGATAACCGATATGTTCATAACATTCCATTTTAAAATGAATTTTTTGTATTCCTTTTTATGATGTGGGTTTCTATGAAAGAATCATTCATGTAGTAAAAAATTTAGAACCCCAACTATTTTTGTGGAAAAAAATCATTATAAAGCGGTAGAATGTAACACCACTATATTTTATGGGATATATTCTATTTAATTTTTTTAAGTCTTGTGTTGTACATTACACCATGACTAGATTTCACTATACGCAATAGTGTATCAGCTTGTAGTATACGCCACACTTTTTTAATCTTGAGTTACACACAATTTCATGTTCTTTTTTGAAAATTAATTACACCCAAGACCTATTATAAGAAATAAATATATATTATAGCATAGTCACTATAATGGCGTGTATTAATAGTGTTAACATTATTTTAAAACATAATTTAAATGAAAATAAGTGAGTCTATTAAATAATAATAACCAATTTTCTGGATTTTATTAGTGAAATATATATGTAATATAATAAATGTAATGTTTTAAATGTAATTTATATGTTTTCTGGATATTATATAATAAAAAATTCTATTTTTTGGATAAATGAAGTATTATTAAATAAGAATCATTTTTTTCCTTTTAATGACTTACCCATTTGAAATAGTGTTTTGAAAATTTTATAAGTTTTGTTTGGAATAGTAAAAATATTATTTGGAATTGAGACATCATTATTTACCTTGGAAGAAATTTTTGTTTTTTCTTATGAAATCCTTATTTTAATGAATAATTAAAAATTTTGTATTTTAATTCAAAACTACATTTTAATAGATTATAATTTTAATTAGTTTTAAATTTTATTTAAATTATGTTTTTATCATTAAATCCAATATTTTCCAATGGGTGTAATTTCATAATTAAATTCGACGTAAACACATGTTAATCTTTTGATTGTTTTTACATCTTAAAACCACGCTTTCAATATTTGATAACAAGAATTAATATTTAATAAGTTAATGCATCTTTTGAGTTTTTTATTATTAAATATTGATTAAATATTTTTAATTAGTGGGTCCAAATTATGTAAATAGGTTACTTATATTTTTCTGGATATTATAAATTGTAATTACTGTAATTTTTATTTACCATAGTTAATGGTAAATTTGGTAAATTAGTGTAACAAACAATATGATAAAGATACTAAAAGTACACTAACACCATAAAAATATTATTGCATGAATTCAAGATGACCAATATCACCTATGGGTCTAAATAGACTCATTTCATGCAATTTTTTCAATGAAAGTGATGTATTAATAATTAAAACAAAAGAAAGTGACAATAAGTCACTATCTTATCTCTTATATGTATAATAATATTACCATTGTGATAAATTTTATAAATCTTTGTACATAAATATTCTCCCAATATATAATAAAATTAACTAAATCATGATTTTTTTATTTTGTAATTTTTATTAAATAAATACAATTAATGATAAAACAATAATGATGTAGAAATAATTTTATTAATAGAAAGATCAAATAAATTGTATCCAAATTATTAAAATAAATATAATATGAACTTATTAATGTGATTCAAGAATTTTATAGGTCACATTGATATGTTAAGATTGAATTAAATTCTTATTCAACATTTATTTTCTTTTTTTAATTTATTTTAAGTCAAATTAACGAATTGTGTCAAAATTGACACTATTGATATTTTTTAAAAATAACATATAATTAAATTATTTAAAAAACAGAAAAATATTTAATATTAATAAGTGACACTTATAAATTCTAAAATTTAATAAATTATCCAATTATGAAAAAATGAGAACACATAATAAAATATTTTAAACCCTTCAATTGTTAGAATATTATTACCACAATTAAAAAGAAATATATTAAATATGGATAGATCAAAATATTAAGGATTAAAAAGACCAAAACATGTATATAGTTTATTTTTTGATATTATTTAAACCCAAAAACATATTATATTTTAAATATTGCACTTTTTTATAATTTTAATTTAAAAAGTTAATTTTTATTCATCAAATAATTTTGGTATTTCTAAAGATGCCCATCCCCTCTCTTATAAAAGAGAACATCTCATTCTCTTTTAATAACACCTCTAAATCTGTTTGTCTTGAAATAAAAACCAACCCATTTTCTCTCCCAAATTCCATCACTTCAACTTAGAGGCAACACTTTTGGTAGGATTCCATCCTATAGAGACCTTTTGTAAAAATTAAAAGGTGATACTCGAAAAAGAGGTAATTGTTTTATCACCTCTTTCAAAATTATTTTCATCTTATTATTTATCTTCTTATGTTTATTCCATACTAAAGTAATAAATAAAGTATCTTATACATGATTGGATTTTATTATAATTATGGGAAAACCTTATAACTCCTTCTATCCATCCTATAAAAAACTATGTCACAATGCTTGCATACGTACAACTTACCGCCACCACACCGTGGTGTAAATTTTTATTATACAATACATAATTTGGATGGGTAGAATGATGAGTATAATGTTTTTAAATAATTAATGTAATAGTATAATTATTAATTACAATTAATATATGATCCAATTATATGTTTTTTGACCATTAAGTAAATGACTACGTCGCTCGTGCGTACATATGACCTACCATCTCAATGATGTGATGTGATTAATTCTACATGATCATTATTAATTCATGATTCTATACAGAAATGGAATTAATAAATATTATATATATGATAAAAATATCATTATATAAATAATATAACTATATCTGATGAATTGGATCACCATCTTATTCAATAAAACAAGCATAAGAACACAAATTAGTTAATATCCATAAAACTGGTCATAATGAAATATTACTAACAAAATGATTATGATGTGATCATTTATGATATCATAAAAATGAATATGATTTTATAATAATTCAATAATATTGATTAAATCATTATAAACAATTTTCTGATATATATGAAGATTATCATACCTATAGTAATGGATAATTTTTCAATATCATTAATATGATATTATTTATTCATAAGTATTTACTAGGGTTTATCTAGCATACACATCAATGTTTCCCAAGTATGTAATATTATTTCCGTTTTTTAAAACTTATTTAAAGTTAAATTTTATTTTTATTTAATTTTTACTGAACAGAATGAATGCAATCTTTTTCATTATTTGATATGAGGAAATTTATGATTTTTCAGGAAAAAGTATTAGAAGAATGTCAATTAACTTATACAGAAGGAATGGTTTTTTATTTTTTTCATGATGCATTATTTCCATGAATCATTCCTTACATGTTTTAATTTTTATTTTCAAATAAATTCATTTATTTGAAAATTGTGAATGTTTTTAGAAAAGAAAATGTATTTGTAGAAGAAATGCTATTTTAAATATGAAATATGTTAAAGTTCTTTATCAACATTTTTTTCCATCTATGATGATGCCCTTAAAATAGGATTAGGTTTCTTTCTCTATTAATACTATTATTTGATTTTGTTAATGCTGAAATTATAATTTATATGGATTATTTTATGATGTAATAAAGTTTAAGAAACCCATTTAATTTCATGGGTTATGCTACAATGAATGTTTTATGTTTTTATGGAATATGTATGAATGATTTCATTATGATATTGGTGGGTGATATATCTCCTTCCAATGAATTGGGTAATGATTTAGATTTTAATAGATATAAATGGATGTAACGGAATGCAAATATGGTTTAGTAACCTATGGACAGAATTACAAGTAAATTTGTTTTAGTAATACATGTCTAGAATGTGAAGTAAACCCAGTTCTGTAATGGACATTGTCCACTATGATTCTCATGGAAGAAATGCCATGTCTGCTATAGAAATAATATTATATTCTTATTTTCTTTACACAAATCCATATTTTAATCCAATGTTATTTTCTCATGGTTCATGATTCCATTATTTGTTAGGCCTTATAAACTACAAAGATTTATTTCATGACTCATGATTTTGGTATATGTTAAATTTTGTATGTTTTTTTCAAAAGGTTTTTAATGGCATTACATTCTTCTATTTATGCTTTGTAAGATATTTTTCATGCATACCCTTACATAGAATTTTATCTCACTCCATTTCATGTTTATTTTCTCCCAGTATTGGAATAAGGGTATCGATTAGGATGTGTCAAAAAGGGGGTCTAGTTATGAAGGATAAAGCATGAGATGATGTAAATGTTTTATGAACCAATTCATTATGTCCTCTAGTTTCCAAACAGAATAAACAAATATGGTCTTTTGTCATATGTTTGATTCATTTATTAAGTATTATGAAAAAGTAATGTAATGTCCTTGTATGTCAAGATTGAGTCATTACACATGTGAGGTTTTTCCTTATTAGTTAATGTTTATTATCTTTTGGATATTGTTTTTTAATACATTATTGTGCAACATTAATAACTAAGGTATAGTCTTCCCATGCTATATATTTGACCCTCATTACTTTTGGGAAACCACTGGAATTCCGAGAAGAAATCTAGAAGTCATGTAACCAACCAAATTAGGGCACCAACTTGTGGCCCTTGGGTCAGGACATTACAAAGAGATGTCAAATATAGTTTCTTTTCATTTTTTCGACATAATATATAAGAATGGTATACATGTCTATGAGGATCCATCCATGGTCTAGAGCTCATTCATGGGATTAGATAATCTATATATGGGATTAAAACCAAGTTTCCATGGTGGGTTTAATGCTATTAATTATTTTACAGATAGATGTAATTTTTCCTTGATTTATGCACATTTTGTGTGGTGTTATTTTTTTTTTATATTCTCCAATATGACATAGAATATGAGATTTGAGTTAGAGTGAAACAGTTTAGGTGTTGAAGGTTTATTGTGAAATGCATCAATTTAGGAACTCATAGAAAAGGATATTTTAATCATGTAGTTAAAATGAAATTCTTTTAATTGTTTGAGTCAAATAAGAGAAAACAATTTGTTTTTTAATAGAAAATTGAATATTTTAAGCCACGATAAATGTGGTATATTAAATGGTAAGAAAAATTTTCTGATGTGAAATTTAAATAATGATTTGTATTCCCCCTATGTATTCTATTACCTCGTGGATGAGTGGTAGAGGGTACTGATAGTGCACCGATTATGACCCCATGGTGCGGTTTAGAGGATGAATAGTTACATATTTTGGTGAATCCCAATTATATGATTATTTTAATGATGTGTTATGTTTCTTAAGACATGTGTTTAGAATAGTAGAGATATTCCTCTTTGATGATTATTTTTGATAGGATTATAGGAGGACATGGTCTGAAATGGGCCTCTATTAGTGGAAGCAAAGGCTTCGATTGTTCCGGTTGAAAGAGCTAGAGAGTAGTGTCCATAGAATGTTTCTCACATTATGTACACTATATAAAGAGAACCATGGATGGTTTTTTAGAGTATGTATGACATTATAATTGAGATCCATTTGGAGTTCACGTTAACATTCACTTGAGAGGGTGGACCAGATGTAGTAATGTTCAAGATTGAATCTATCCAGATTTATCATGAAAATTAGGTGACTCATTTACATTAGAGAGTCAATATGGTGGAAAATATGTTTCATGGACAAGCGTATCATTGGTGGGACTTCCAAACCTGGGATGTACAATTAGATAAAATTGAATGGATGAACTTTTATAGGAATTTAATGCATTCTTTTTACCCAGATACACTTAAGCAGAAGGGGGAATATGGTTTTATGTGTTTGACCAACGAAAGAATTTCCAGGATGGGCTATACCGGCCGCTTCACTGATATACAAAATTTTGGTCCAATATTGGAAGGAGATGAGGCTATTGATGAAAAATTAATCAGGGATGAGTATAAATTTTTGGTTAAGTCCCTATGTAATGCTATTATGATGAAGAAGCTTGTTGGGGGGTGAATCATGGTATTATTTATTATGGGAATGAAATGAGTCTTATAGTTTGAGCATGTGGTTTTTGTTGGATGGCCAAAACTTTTAGATTTTAATATTAGTAAGCATCTCTATAGAAATATCAAAAAAATTTAAATGTAAACTGTAGTGGAAAATGGGAACGAGATGTTACTCATAGGAGTAACAGTATGTACTTCTAATAGTGTGGTTGGGATGGAATCATTCATAGGCAGTTATACTAACCACTATAGGATTTTGAGATTTCAACATGATTGGTATCATTAAAATGTATTATAGGATCCCTCGAATGATGGGTAATGATGGTAGAAGTGTATAGAGGTGGAGTACTATAAGGGGGTTTACTAACCCATATCATTCATGATTTTTTACATATACCTTCAATGTTAGTCCAAGCGGTGTATGTGGTACATCTAGGAAAGAGAACCTGTACTAGTAGAGTGGTGTAGCATAGGGGACTCAGACTACAAAAGAAGTAAGGGGGCATGATAGTTTCATGCATTTTATTCTACACTTTTTGTTGGAGAGTCTATACCATTAGCATTAAGAGTTATTATTCATGTATCTTATTCCTTTTCTAGTGCCATATTTGATATATCAAACTCTCAATATTTTATATTTTCACACCTTTTAAATGGTTTGAGTCTTACAGTTGTTTTCCTTAGTGTTTATGTGAAGATAGACACATAATTATATGTATGGTTAAAATAAATCGATATATATATATAATTTATTTTCACTCGTGGTTGGGGAGTATCATATTCAATGTGGTCATTAAATTCTCAAAATGTTAGGCACTGACTAGATTCTGGGAATAGACTGGTTGGTAGCATTCCTAGACAACATTTATTATTACCATAGAGGAGGGACATTTATATCACATGAGGTTAATAGTTATGTTCATAATATAAATTATGATATTCAGCCATGATTTGTTATGATGTTCATAACCGATTGAGGGATCATATCTCCAAATATTATAGTCTATTGCAAGATAACAGGGGTGTGAAGAAACATGTCCTTCTGACCACAATGGACTAGTTTTTGGAAGTGTTTCCAAATTATTTCACAGGTTTTCCATATGAGATATATTTTGAGTTTGAAATTGAGATCATTCTTGGAGCTTAACGAATTTCTATTTCACCTAATGTAATATTACCAATAGATCGTAAATAATATATGATTCATATAGAATAATTGATGGATAAGGTTTATATCTATCTGAGTATGTCACCTTGGGGTTCCCAGGTTTTTATTATAATTAGGTTGATGGGACAATGAGTTTAAATGTTTATTAGTAGAAGTTGGATCAGATGATAGTGAAAAACTTTTATCCTTTTACATATATTTAGAATCACATTGAATAGAGTATGGGAACATTAGTTTTCTCCAAGATTTAATGGAGATCATGATTTCATTAGTTGAGAGTTACAAATTTAGTTATAAAATAAACATATTTCAAAAGCAAGTATTAAGTATATGAGTTTATTAATATATCATTTAGGAAATATAATATAGTGGTTGTATATGGACTTAATGAAATTAACATTCAAGTCATACCTAGATCAATTATTGGACATTTTTGTGGATGAAAATATTTTTACTCTAAGACTCATGACAATCATTCCCATCATGTTTTCATAATCTTGAGTACCCTAATATAGCACTGTCTATTATAAAATATACATATGTGTAAATTTTGGATCAAATGAGTCCATTTATTCTATCACATAATTATAGAAGAAGGTTTCATAGAGCTGTTGGGACTGAGTCTCCCCCACAACACAACAATTTACATTTTATTAGAAGAAAACCCCCAAAAAAGACTGTGGAAATGGCCAAAATAGATCAGGGAGGTATAAAATAGTGAAGAAGAAGTTATTATCCCCTAATTAAACACACTACATCTTGTTTCATATACTGAAATTGAATAAATCATTTAACACTAGTAACATGTTCCTCTTCTGCTATGGAAGCAAAGTAATCAGCCACCTTATTCACCTCTCGCCAGGTATGAGCCTTGTTGATGCCCATATATTTAAGCATGGCACAACACCTCCTGATAATATAAGAAATCAAACAAGGAGATGATATTTTACCAAAAATGATGTCGTTTATGGCCAGGTAATATGTTTCTACTTCATCTATAACAATATTCCACTAATCACACAAGCCAATCCCATCATGCATTGCCCTCGCCTTGACATGAATAGAGCTTCGCCTCCAAATGTAGGCTGTAAAGGCAAAAAAATTCCAGCCACCACACAATCTCAAATCACCCCCCCCCCCCCCTCCTTTCATAGTTCTGAAGACACAAGTGCCATCAGAATTCATCTTTAAAACTCCAGCTGGAGCGAACCAGAAAACCCACATACTTCTGTTCATGGGACACTCTTGATGCATCACAGTTATAGGAATTTTCATAATTCTAAGAGAAGGGTCATTTCTCTAGTAATTGATTTTTTGACAGGGTCCATAAGCATAAATTTAATCCTAATTACAATATTATTCCATGATGATAATTTCTCCTCAAACCATGCTATTATCCTTGATTTCATGATATCCCAGCACCTAGTGTTTAAAATCTTTCCTCCTGCCACTATTTCTGGACCATCACCACTTCATACTCCCATAGGAGGCATCAAATCACACAATATTGATTTAGAAATGTATGATTGTGTCTGAAATAATTCTGATGTAGTATGATTATAAACATCGACATCCACATAGCATTATTTTGGGTGATTGTGTATTGTTTTTGGTGTCTCCAACATTGGGATACCATAGGGTTTGGAGGGAGTGAATATTGGAACACAGGTTTCATTCACGAGTTGAGACCGTGGAGTAAATCGTATAAGTGGCATACCGCTGGGCTCTTCCCCTAAGAATTAATAAATTTCATTTTTTTATTCATGTCTCGCATATTTTGAATTGTCACCCAAACATGTATCATGTTATTGATTTTGATGATGTTGATATTATGGTCAATGAATCCTATATGGAGAATCCAACTCTATTTCTGGATCACATTGAAAAAGTGATGCGAGGAATGACTGTGTGGATGGTTCAGGTATTTTGGTAAATTTTCCTTGTTCAGGTGTAAATAAGGGAGAGATAAGAAGATTTGTTGGACCAATGGACCGGTATTTTTACCTCATCATCATTGAGATTATTGGGAGTACAAATAAATGATGACCTATTATATGGTGTGGAGATTGTACGATCGTGAATATTCTACAAATTTCACCTTCTTGTTTTCGAGACCCATTTAACTCTATTTTGTTTATACCTTGAATTATTTTTTTACATTGGGTTATCATTGGTGAAATTAGGGAACTTTGGATTTTCATGGGGTTGTTCATAGTTAAGGAGAACTATGCGGCTTTCTTGTGTAAATTGTATTCCCTATTATGGTGATATTGTAGGTGGAACATGGTTTTCATATGGTTTTTCCAGATCATGAGGCCACCCTCCAAAAATGTATAGCCTTAAATAAATTTTGTTCTCAATGTTAGTTCATTATTTGAAAAATAATGTTCCACTTAGGAGAAACTATGCACCCCCTATGAATAGGCACACTATTAAGGTGCAAGGTTTGGAAAACTATGCAATCCGGCACTAGAAACAATGTGTGTGGGATTTAGTTCCTCCTAAAATATTTTCTAAATTCTATAACATGTTGGTTTAACCACTAATAACCCATATTCTCCACTAATAACATTTTTTAAATATGGAAGCTGTTATGAGGATTACAATGCTCCCAGAACCACTCTACTGACCAATGAATGATGAAATAAGAAGATCATCTCCTCTATATTATGTGCTTTATTACACTCTAGACATCCTATCTCTCTCACATTATCATATCTATTTCTTTAAAAAGTGAAAAGAGGTTTCCTCTAGTATAGATGGTATATTTATATGATTTTAAGGATCATAATCCTTGTGATCTTAATTTAGGTATGAGTCCAATATCTCCAGCACCATAATGTTTTGGATCTTTCCACATCAATTTGGGGATTTTTGTTTGGTGAATGTTCATCAATGACCATGAGGTATGTGGTGTAATTTTCAATTCTCATAGTCTTCATTATAATTGAATGTATTTAATTATGTAATTAAAACTACTAGGTTTGTAAATATAAACATTAATTGAATTTTTGATTTCATTAATTAATTTACTGTATTATTGAATTAATGAAGTAATGTGATTATGAAATTGGTCAAAATAATGATTATCGAATTGATTAAATGATGAATTTATTAAATTTAGTAATTAATGGATTATTAAATTTATAAAAATCCATGGGTTTTAATGATGTTATTTGGATGATAGTTAATAAAGTTTTCATGGTTGATACATTTTTTGAAATATTTAACCATTTGATGTGAAATTTTTTACGGAGTTTCGGGACTAGGACTACTGCTCCAAGTAACCATAGTGTTATATAACTACTTTTCTAGGCTCCCATTGAATATATATATATATATATATATGTATTTTTATTTCATGTGATCCTTGAGTTATGGTATATGGAATTTTACTCATAAAACACATGGTGTGTTAGACTAATACTCTAGCCCACCGTTGATTGATTGTAAAAATGGGATTAAATGAATAATGGAATCCCATGATGAAATTAAATGTGTTATCCTTTGTGGATGGTTCAGACATCGACATCAGCTAACACGTGTGTTGATTATGCATGTTTCATCATGAACTATATGATTTATGGGGTCAATTAAAGAATAATGAAATGTTGAAACTATTTATTTACTTACATGAACAATATTAATTATAAAATTTTACACGTAGTGATAGACTAGATATTCTTTTTAATGTCATGTTTTTTTTTATGGATTTGTACCCAAACAATATCAAATATAACAGACTAGTACCTGAATAGACATCATATTTTTAATACAAGAAAAGGGATAGAGGGATTTTTTTGATGGATGAGTTGGAATAGTGGATGAATGAGAGAACCAATTGTAATATCATGACACAATTGGGGAGACTTCTTAGTTTCTTTTCAATTTGGATTTAATTTTTTCACATTATGATTATATGTAATGGAATATATACTATTTTATTAATGGTCATTTATCCCTTTTCGGATTATCATGTGATGTTTCTCCTTATAGGTTATGGTTTTTATTATCTATATATATTTTTATTCACATATACTATTGTTTTTCTTTGATAAAAAGTGTATAGTCTCTGCACATAAAATATTATACCCTCAGTACTATTTGGAAGCCTCTCGAGTATAAAATTAATTATTAAGGAAATCTAACCAACCATATCATGGAACTGACTTGTGGTAGTAGGATTGGCTTACAATATCTATGCAATAATGTAGAGATAATAAAACTAAAACAAAAAATTAATGAATCCATATATCCCACAAAAAATGTGTCATAGAATTACTAAATGAAAATAGGGTAAAAATAAATGCCCACCAAAAATAGTAATAGCTTCAAACCTTCTCAGATGGAAGAGATTTCTTTCAAATATATCCACTAAAACAAACCTTAGTCTTTCAGTATTAAACACCACATTTAGTATATCTCACTATACTCATATTTCTATAGGTCCCCTTGGGACTTCATTGGTAGGAATTCCCTATCCAAATACTCAACATGATTGGAAAAATATTAATTTGGGTGTGTAAGGAACCCAAAAATCAAAAAATAAATAGGTAGAAACTAAAACGTAATATTCTACTCAACCCATGCAGAGGAATTCCATGTCAGAGATAAAAAAATTTCAATCACTCCAAATCATTACATGAATTCATAGCTCATTACAAATGGTTTGTCGACCTGGATATGTGAAATCCCCACCAGGAATCCATGAATCCACGAGATATACCCATATCATACTCCTTGTGTAATGTGGTTCTGAACACATATTCAGGCACATTATTATAGTCTACGCTCAAAGGTATTTCTATTCTTGTTGAATCCCAATCCATGATCCATAGAATCCTAGATTGAACTCATCCAAGAGATATGATCAATTAGAAACATGATACTTTGTGTAACTCGAGTTCCCAGAACTAGAGAACCTATAATCACTATCTCTCACCCTACATAAGATCATTGGAACCCATATAGAGAGGTCATCCACTAACCACTTCACATAGTGGAGAAATCAATACTCCAGACCATACACCACATGAATCATATAAATATGGTGATAGAGAAAAGAGTGACATGCGTCTCACTATAGCCCTATAGCCGAGGGAGTACTATTTATTAATCATCATCAAAAATATACATAGTACTCACATTGAGTATCCAAAATATCAATATTTTGATTGATAAATAACTCATAACATGACGTCCTACATCATAATCTGTGGGAACCACACTTTTTATTTTGCTCCATAGCTATGGGATAACCTACCCCAGGGGATGACCAGGTACTCGCCACTATGTGATGACGGGAGAGTACTAATCCATTGATAGAGGAACCAATGCCTATGAATATGGTACTTATATCACTATATGAATGATATCAATGGGGAAACCAAACATAGACACAAAAGGGGAATACTATCACTGGTATAGAGGACCCTCACCCTGATATGGCTGAGGAGTACCAACTCTATTTTATAATCGTATTCAGAAGAGACACACCATGGTATGATAGTGGCGTTCCAAATCTTCCATAACAACTTTAATGGAAGGCCTTAACTATAGTATGATGGGGGAGTACAAAATTTATGGTTTGAGGATCTACAACATATTATAATATGGGAGTAATAACTCTATCTACCCAATTACTATATGGGTGAGTACCCTGATACGACTTGGGGTATCTGTCTGCAACTATATGAATGATACAAGGATCCCCCACACTTGTACCATAGGGGACTTCTGACCCGATGGGAACTATTTCATGTTTTTAGGGCTCGTTCCCACTGTGGGGGTGTTCTTACTATATAGATCAAAAAAGGGAAATCGTGTTCCCCTATATGGAAGGGGAGTACTAGTTCTTGTGTCTCTCTAATAAACCATAATGACCTCCACCATCATCCAACAGTTTCTAGAAGGGGAATCATTCTTATCATTCAACACTTAATATCAATACATTGACGTGGGAACCATGCCAATTCATGGTAGGGGAATACCAATCTAATAGCATATAGATTACAGGGGACCCACTCTATAATACTAAGGGGAAGGATATCTACCCCAAATCCTTCTTCTGATCTAATAAGATCATTTAAAATAATCTATCATTGTTATCAAAGTTTGATTCTTGTATCGTGCCACGTAATATCTCTTGAGAAACCATGAAGGCTACCATCATGTTCTATGTTCAAAACAAATCAGGTTATGCTACATTGAAGAATTTATCTAATTCTTTAAGATATAGATAGGCCTGGATGATGTTCTATAGAACTGTACAAGATGTGAACAGTGGTCCAGAAGACATGTGACCCCACATGAACACCATGTCATGTCATGTTCTAGATGAATTGAATGGATATTTTAGTATAAAAGGAGTTTACATGCTGTTTACGGTGTTTCTTGCCTCGTCTATCCCCTGGATATGTCATTCCCCACAACACATGTCAAACCACACCGTATAAAGCTAACTTACCCCTAGGTACACGATGCGTCATGGATAAATGACCACTTGTCTATGACATCATTCCATGACCATGTACATCACCTGATGTACATGTCTTTAGGCTACATACTCCCACAGACCCATGACCTTTACCATGGTCTCCATTACCTTGTCCCTAAGCCACGTGGGAAGGGTTCACAATCCAATGTGGGTCACATGTACATGGTCTGTTGCCCTCAAAAGTAAAATTCTCTGAATGGGAAAAAATTGTGTGTAATTCTATACTACACTTTTTGTGATCAGGAATTCCAAATGTGAATTCCATGAGAGCTACCAGAAATTCCCGTATTTTCTTATAAATCATATAGATTTACCACTGGGGTAACACTAAGAGTATTAAAGGGATACTAAAAACCTCAAAACACCAAAAAAATATAGATATAGAATTTATAGTCAAATCAGTCTACTGCACGGCAAAATAATGTAGCATCGACTGCATATCCAGATTCTAATGTCATACTACCTGATCTGGGAGTGATTAACATCTATATAAATGATTGGAAGCACCACATCTCCATGTTTTGACTTAAATTTTTTCATTTATCTAGAGGGGATAGATGTTTTCTACATACATTCATGCACAAAAAAGTAGAGATATGGGTTTTCATTTAATTTCTATTAAATCAATAATCAATATTTAACAAACTGTCAACACATGCCATCATCCAAAATTTAGTATTAATAAAATTTATGTTGTTCCTAGGTTAAACCTCATGTTATGAACTGAAATGAGGAATCAAATTTCATATATGAGACTCACTCGGTTGTAATTACATGTTTCCAAAAAAAACTATGCATGTATGATAAACTATAATGAATATCTTTAAAATCACCACATAGAGGCTCTATAGGCTATATAATCCCACATAGTCTCGGTTATTTGACTTTAAATTTTCATTTAAATATTATAAAGTATTTACAATCAAAACGTAATTGTTTACATATACATTGTCATTGTATCGATTGAATGTTAATGTGGGTAAAATATAAAATATTAATGTGGGTAAAATATAAAATAGGACTATGTAAAATTAGTTATATAGTCCACAGTATTTCTGTTATTATAAAATAATTTTCACTAAAACCAAAAGTTATGTTAGGAATGATAATGCCCCCATATGATGGTATTTTACAAGATACCTAAAAACTACTGGTAATATCAAGGAATTTCCTTCAAAGAAACCATTTATATTGAAATATATTACATGATTTTGAATATTATATGATAAAATATTTATATTTTATTTGTTTTATAAATATACATGTGATAAAAATAATGATGTTAAAATTAATGGGGCCTTTATTTTAAATAAGAATGATGATACAAAGAGTTATTAAACAATTTATATCAATGTAAATAAATATATAAAGCTATGATAGATCAATTTAGATAAATACATAGTAATATTTTTTTCTTATATGATTTCATATGTTTTTTAAAATAATTCTTTTCATAAACAATATGTGATTATTGTATCAATACACATGGTTTATGAATCAAAATGTTTTTTAACAAATTTTAAAATTAAGAATTTATAATTTATTATAAAAGATAAAATAGTTAATATATTATTTTAGTAAAAATATAAATGACATGATCTCACAAACATCATTGGCACATTGTAATGAATAATATTATTTTTAATATAATTGTTCAAACACATTTAACACTATGTTTAATTTAGGAGAAATAGGTTTTTATTTAATATTCCCACTGTGGAAATAAGGGTTATTTGTTAGAAAAAAAAGCTGTTTTAGTATCATAGAATAATACAACTAAAATAATAGTTCCATAGAATCTTGTAAGAGTTTTTATTTGTTATGAATGTTGACATTAAACAAGGAAAATATATTTCTAGTTATAAAAAGTTATTTTCCATTATATCCTAAAGTTAATTTGGATATGATGATGAATATAAAATAATACAAAGAGTTTCATAAGATAAAAAATATTTGATCAATAATATTTGTTATACTATCTTATAAGGATGATGATTAATATGGAAATATAAATTGTTATATGTAGAAAATAGAACACATTAACATCAATCCATTAGATGTAATACATATAAAGAGATTTATTTTTATGTCCATGGAGTTTCACATTAAAAATATGATTCCTATGTATCAACATTATTCAAACTATATTGTGGCATATCTGTTACTCACAAAAAAAATATGTGGTACTATTTTTTCTATATTTCCTCATAAATATGTTTTAAAAATTATATTGAGATGTATTGAGTATAACAAAACCTGAGAATGTACATAAAACAAAAAGAATATAAAACAGTATCAAATGTGATATGTTGATACAATAGATTAAGCATGTGTTATTTCAATTATTAATCGATATTTGAAATATAAAATACTTCATGTTAGAAAAATGGAATTTTCCACTATATAACTCTTTCACAATAACCATAAATATATGTATTTGTGTGTATGTATATTTATATATCATGATGTGAATTGATAATTTACCTATCAATTTGTTGTATTTTTTTATCAATAATAATTGATTATTATTGAGTATTTTAGGATTTGTTGAAATGTATTGGTTTTTGTAGATATATTTCCTTTATTAAGATACATGACAAGTTCGTGTGACATAAAATGTTTTTTCGTTGGATAAAAAATGTTGTATACCTGATAGATACCCATATACAATGAATTTTTTGTACTATAGGTGAATGGTTCTAATAGGGGGTCCCCATTACATGGTGTTATTGTGATTTCACAAATTTGAACATTCATACTTCAATACGTTTATTACAAATGTCATAATTTTTAACTCATTAGGGGTGGTTAGATTATTTTTTGATCATGTAATCAGATGGATCATAACAAACCTTGATATTTTCTCTCATATGAAGAGAATGACATATGGTCCCTCTATTGAGATAAATAGAGGAAGTGTGTGGTTATATCGATGCAATTGATATGATTTGACTATATATTTGGTGAGGGTATGTATTATGATAATTTATAAAATATAGTGACATGTCATGTATTTTTGTTGTTACCAACTGAAATTAGCACATTAAATAAAAGTGACCATGAAATGGGACTAGAGTCTATGATTCTATGAATTATGATATCATAAAATGAGTATGGTATATCACGCCATGTGACATGATCTAGAGTGACACATCAGTTCATAGATGGTTTGGTCATGGAAGATATGTCCCCTGAATACCCTAATCCATTACAAATAAATTTTGATGCATGAGTGAGTTTTCTGGGATGTATCCCTAATAAATCCTTTTAAATAACAATGTCATGGGGTAATGAGAAAACGAAAAAAAATTAGGGTGGAAGGAAATTTTTTGGGGTCCTATATTTGGTATTTGAGTAAATGGATAACATCATTATTTCTGGAAAATCGATAATATATTGTTCTTATCTATCATGTTTGGGTTATGTGTTGTGATTATTAATTAATTATGGTGACATGTGATATACTCAATGTCTTGGTCAATACAAACATATTGAAATAATAATGTTTGAGTAGTTATATGGGATTGATGTAATCTATCTCCATTGGTCACAAGATTCCATAGACAAGGTTATATTATGTGAAATTCTATTTATCTATGATAAAAATGATGGAAACCTTTATAGTGGTAAATTCAATAGATTTAAATCATTCCATATTCCCTTATAAAATGATTAAATTATTTTTAGGGGCCTTATTATTATATATATTTATTAATAATTTTCTTATAAATTCTAAAATGTCTCATTAGGTCACAAATTGTGATTGACATGATTGATATTGATATTGAATTAGAGAGATTCCAAAAATGACATAGATTTTTCCAAAAGCTGTTTTCGAAGAAAATTAATAATGTGTTTCATATGATTTTATATATGGTTTTATTTTTTTAGGGTGTTCTAAAAATATTTTTGTAATTATCATCAAATAGTTTTTTGGATTTTATTTCTCATGTTATTTTATATGATATATTAAAAAGTTTAATGGCCATAATTATATGATTATTTATTATATGTATGATATTGATAAGTATATTGCATATAATAATATAAATATGAAATATATGGGCCATGATATATTTTTTTATATGAGCTTTTCATACGAAATGAAATGTATAAAAAACTAGAAAAACGTTATGGCAGATTATTTAGTTATTAGACGGATTTTTCTAGTCATTGAATGGTATTTGAACATTAATGGCTGGAATTCTAGTTATCTATAACAACTAGCTATAAAAAGTATATTTAACATATAGATATTCATTAATTCATTCATATGATGATTGAATGGACATCCTATTAATTGACACAAACATTATAATTTCATGGGTTTATGTATCAGAATTTTGTGATGGATATATTAGATAGCGACCTGCATGTGATGGTGAATAGTTAGGTCTCACATGAATCTTAATGATTCATTTTTCAAAATATTAATCTTTATATTCCCCTATAATTGATTAATTCAATAAAAATTCAGGGTGAAAATTGGGATCGACTAATTTGATGGATGGTTCCTTGTTTTTCTCATGGAAACAACACAGATAATAATATCATTTTAATTAATATAAGATATTATTATCACGAATTATATTTGGATAATTATGTGGTATATATATCTAATATATTTTTTCTTTATTTCATTATTTATAGTTAATGTATAATTTTTTCCTTCATTTATGATTGATCATGTGATTACATTTCAATTTGATTCTTCTTTCAGGATTATGTGTTAGAAAAATGTATGGAATCATAAAATTATTTCACATTTAATGTATTTAATTTATTTATATACAATGATATTTATGCCTAACATGAATCCACCATAATAAAGGTTGAAAAAATTCCGAACATGTGAACCTTCACACATTGACACCATTCTTAATCTATCCTTGAGGTTGAGATAATTCAGAGGTCATCAAGTACGATATTAATAATATTAGGAGTTGATTTTTAAAATATATTATTTATTAACATTTATGATAATTATGATATATTTTCCACTGAATGAATTATCTATAAAAATTAATTTCAATCTATAAATACAAGTTTCTTACACTTTCATTAGGGCACATGCATGTGTGTGCCCGAGGATGGTGATGTTTTTTGTTGCCCCGCATTCCCGCTTTCCCATGGAGGGCGACATCTATTCCTTGTTCTTCGATGTTTTCTCCATGATCGAAATGGGATGATGGGATTTCAGTTCTTCTTTCTGTGGATTCCACCACATAACTCGTAACTGAATATCGGGCTCCCTTATAGACTTATTTTTTTTTTTGAATCTCTTCCCAGTTCCATATCATCATGGACACTACATAATTACACTACATTTATTGGAAAATTCCAAGGGTTCTGGTTAGGGAAGCAACCTTCAGTCAGAGGAGTAGTCATGTTGGACATCACTGGCTTGTCTGGACACTGGAACACTGGCGCATCTGGGTTTCTTCTACTTATTACAGGGCTTCTTGAGTGCGTGGAAGGCTGAGGCATCCCATGTCGAAAGTGGGGAATTATATGCTATAAGAATTTATGTGTTGTTTTCCTCAGCTTCTTATATTTAACATAGGGTATGCCATAGGTATAACGTCTAGTGGAGAGGGATTAGACTGATTATAACACTGACTAGAGTGGATCTGGTGTGTGAAACCCCTAGAGGGAACAACGATGTTGGGGCTAACATGTGGTTAGCCACCCTATTGTTGTTAAAGGGAATGGGGAATGAGGTGGCATGATCCCACTGTGATGTGTTGGCCTGGGTAAGAACCAAATGGATGATGGATTGTTATGTAAAGTGAGTGGAGGATGAGATGGACTTGACTTGAGGACGGCGATTATATTGGGATTGAGTCTCGAAGAGAACTCCTACGTATCCATGTGGCAAGGAATCAATTTCCTTGTATTTCACCTGACAATGACTAACCATTTATCAGGGACTTCAACGGCATTCCGCTGAATGGGGTTCACAAGGACTTACCGTTGGATGGGGTCACAACGGCTTACAGTTGGATGGGGTCACAACAGCTTACCATTGGATGGGGTCACAACGGCTTATCACTGGATGGGGTCACAACGGCTTACTACAGGATGAGGTCACAGTAGCTTACCACTAGATGGGGACACAACAGCTTTCCGCTGGATGTGGTCACAATAGAATTCCACTGAATGGGGTTGAACCTCATATAGGCTTCCTACATACCTTATCCAAGAGATAAGGATCAGAACCCATGTAGTTCAGGATGGTGGATTCAGTTTAATGTCGTGCAGGATGAAAATGGGGCATGCAGTTTAATGTTGTGCTGAATGACGGTGGTATGAAGTTAAGGTGGTCGGAACCAATTTTTGTTAGTATTGAACATCAAGGAGGATTCCTACGAACCTTGCCTCAGCAAGGATCAAAGTCCATGTAATTTGGAAGGAGTGTTTGATGAACCTATGTGGATATGGTTGGGACCAATGAATGGTGGGTTTGAACCTCAGAGAGGCTTCCAATGTACCCAACCTTGACATGGATTAATGTCCACATAGTTTAGGTGGAGTGGAAACTTACATAATGGGGTCCAGAACAATTGGATGTTAGGATTGAACCTCAGGGAGGCTTCCTACGTACCTTTCTTTGTCTTGGATAAAATACCACATAGTTCAAAAGGAGTGCGAACCAATGTGAAGTTGGCCGGAACTGATGGGTGTTAGGCTTGAACCTCATAGAGTATTCTTACGTACCTTTCCTTGGAAAAGATCAAAGTCCATGTAGTTTGGATGAGTGTTTGGGGAATAGAATCAAGGAAAACTAGATAGTATGTCATGGTCGATTCTTACTCTAAGCCCACGTGAGTCATGCTTAGTGTGAGAAAAAAAGATGCGGCAATGGATTGATGATCATGTCATGTATGGTGCGTATGTGGGAAGAGGAGTGGGGCTTACATATGGTTATTAGCCCAAAGAGGAAACATGGGATTACATGTTATTACCAGCCTAAGGGTGATGGAGATTGGGACTTACTTCAGAATGAAGGCCCAAGTGGTGACAAAGCCCAGCAGGAGAGGGATTTGGCAATTAGGAAGAGAGAAGGAGCATACCTACTACCTCTTGAAAGAAAATCTAGGGGCTTACCCCAAGGTTGTTGACATTTACTCAAAGATAGACACTTCTCCAATAAAAAGGTTGTCATTCAATGTGAGGAATGATCTCACTCCCGTGGAGACCAGTGGAAGTAGAGAATGTTCATGATGGGGCACCCCATGTGAATGATATGGGGCAATGTCAAAGTTTAACATCTTGTGATGAGGATGGTTGTTCTTGTATTTTTAACTTCAAACAGCTTGGTTGATGTGGGTTTTCTCCACACCCTTGGGAATTACATAATCGACACCCCCCCACCATTGAGGGAAGGCATCAACAATGCCATGGAAAGGGGTGTCATGAAGAAATCCATTGGGGGTTCCATATTAGTGTGGCTAGGGGAAGAAGCAATATCCATTATCATGCCTATGCGAAGAAGCATGAGGCGAAGAAATGCAATGGGTAACACTGCCCTGGGGACCTTGAAATTGTATCGTGTAAACTTGAAGGGCCGCACAGGAAAAGGACTTGTATAGAAAAGGGGTACATAAGTAGAAACCATGTGATGCTCTGGTTCTTGAGGGGTGCTTGTTATTTATAGGAAAAAGGCAATGCGAAGCAGAGCTTTTTCGACCCGAAGATGGAGCTTGCTCTGTAGTGGGTTCACGAACGTCAAAGGGGTTCGTGGAGGATCATAGCTCCTTGCTCCGCGGTGGGTTTGTGAATGTCAAATATATTTGCGGAGCATTCCTCCTATTTTCTCTATGGTGGGTTTGTGAACGTCAAAGGGGTTCGTGGAGCATCCCAACTCATTGCTCCACGGATGGTTCGCAAATGTCAAATCGGTTCGCGGAGCATCCCACCACTTTGCTCCAAGGTGAGTTCACAAATGGAGAGCTATGCGCTGGCAGTAGGGATATGGAGATCCCTGACTTGTCTTCGTGAGCATCCCCTTATGATCTCATTTTGTTCCTTATTTTCATTTATTTTTTAATCAACAAATCCCTCCCCCCCCCCCTCGGACATTGATCTGAGGAGAAAACGACAGTCAAAGTCTGAGAGTCAATCACAATAATACCTCAACTATTATGAAACAGTGTCACGAAGAAGACTCGCGAAGTTGAGCGGCGACGTGGGGCTGAGCACGCCGCGATGCTCGCTACAGATCAGAGGTGTCGTGAAGCTCATAGGGTCCATGCCTAAAAATAAGGTAGTTGACATCTCTTTTTTCTTTTATCGTGTCCATGTTTCTGGATTATAGTGCTCTCGATTCTCAATTCTATGTATACTCATTGATTGATGTCTGTGAATCGGTCATTTTGCTTCGCTGTGCACAACAAGTCTTTGACTTTACATCGTTGTGCTCTGCAAACATGCTTTTGAGGGGTGGGTCACGCCTCTGCGAATAGCCTTCACCACCAATCTTCGCTAACTTGCTTCGCAAAAGTGCTTCACGATCCAAACCCAAATAACTCCCAAACATCAAGACTAAATAACTCACCAGGAGGCTTCTTGGGTGGGTCCTTGCGGACGCTACCCGAAGGGAGGATATGTTGAATAGATTGGTCTTGTAGGAGTTTTTACGGAGCCACATCTACCATGGGTTGTTGATGGATCATCTGTCAACAAGCCAAAGGAACTATCCATTGTGCAAGAGGTTTCCATGGTATGGATTTTTTCTAAGGGATGATGTCTTAATCCATGAATCCAATAGGGACATGACAGCTAACTGGTTCTGAAGCATGTCATGTCAGCGCCAGTGGTTCAGGGTGGCTGACATCCATGACTGGGACGACAACACACCTGTCATTACTGATTTTTTATACAATAATCATAAAAATGTTAATGGGAATGGATTGAAGCTGGATTCATCCCCCCTCTGTACTAGACAATTTTGAAGGTAGACCTGAGGAACCCGGAGAAGGGGTGGTCTGATGAGTGGGACCTGCACCGAGGTGGCAGCATCACTGATTATTGGGCCTATGCGTACTGGGTTGGTGCCTCATGGGAAGATTATGTGGTTGAGCTAAGGAGTGTGGGCCAATATGAGGTAGCCTGGGCATTCTAATTTTACATCTACCTACTGAAGTAGCTGATGCTGGAGTTGTGGAGCAGGTGGTCATTGAGGACCAATACCTTCCACTTACACTGTGAAGAGGTCGAAATCAGTTTTTCATACGTGCACCAGTTCTCAGGGGGTCCCGATACTGGGGGCATAGTATGATGAATTCATCCCGATTATGGGTGCTTGGGAGGATCTAGATAAAATGCAGTTTCAGGAGATGGGACTAATGGGAGTAGTGCCTGGAGAGGACAAGGAAGCAGTGAGAGATGTCCACTTCAGGCGGTGGCTCAAAAAGTTTCTTGAAATTCCTTGAACATTGATAGTTTCTGATGAGGCCTCGTACATTCCCGAAGGGTGATCAATGGGGCAAGGGGCACTCATACTAGTGGCCCCTGGAGGACATCCATTGGAAAACCAGGGGGTTCAGTGTCAGCAAATAGTAGCAACCAGTAGTCAGGCTGGCGGCATTCATCGCTGTTATCATCTTCGGTTGGATCCTATTGGTGAGGGATACAATCATGGGTGTGCGACCATACACATTTATCATCGTGTACATGTTGGAAATAGTAGGGCGGGTGAACCTTAGAATCCTAAAAGCTCACTAAGCTGTACAAGATGCTATGACATATCAGTGAGGGGAAGATGCCGCAGAGGATATGCCGGCCATTCCACCTCCAGTATAGGTGGATAGCGGTGCACATTAGGGTACTCTATGAATATCAAACCCCCTCTCCCCTCAAGGCTCCAACATCCATTCGTCCATTCTGAATGTTGAGGAGATATTTCCTATCAAACTAACTATGCAAGCGTTACCGAAACAGGTCAGGAAGATGGTGGAATTCATCTTCCATTTGATCCCACTGCCAACATGTGCTTCTACTGATGATGATAAAGGAACAGATGAGGGATGATCCTATCTCCTGGCCTTTTGAGTTGGTGCTCTGGTGGTTTGAATAGACTATGAGCCTCTATGCGAGCTATACACCCCAAACTGATTTTCAATGAAGATTGAGTAAATGCAGCGGTAGAACCGACATGTCTATTCAGGTGTGAGCTATGAGGAACAAATGTGTGTGATGAGGCAGATCTGGCTCATGTTCACATGGGAAGATGGAAATATGGGGAATGATTTGCCTCCGCCCACTATCCTCGTTGGGTTGATGAAAGATTATGCAAAAATCTAGGAGGTAGCTTACTTGGGGGAGATGCTGAAACATCCAACCATTCATGTTGGGGAAGATGTGCCTCCAAAATCTCGAGGATGGGGTTGGAAGATAGTAACAACATCCCATGGTGGTGGGGATACCATGACATTGTGGCCCGTACTTGCTGAAGGAGAGGTATCGGCAGTAGATCCAACAATGGAAGTGGACTCAGTGGTCCCAGAATAATTATGTTATCCAGATGGGAGGCCACCGAGTGGATTCCGTAGAATATCCACATAGACTCTGGGGAATCGGTTGTGCCATATAGACATGCCCGAGAATGCTGCCTTCTCAGAGGCCTGGAACATATGGGATGTCAACAGGAAATTCCGTAGCCCATCCGAGATGTGCCAACACTTGAACCACCTCGGGGTGAACTTGCCTAGAATTGTCCTTATCATTGCCGCCTTAGCAGTATCACAAGAGGAGGTAGAGAAATACATGGTAGATCTAGAGTAATTTTTGAACTCCTGAGGTGACTCACATATAATGAAAGACTAGGTGAAGGTGTTATTAAAATAGACAACCCTGTACTGTTACCAGTTTCCAAACTAATGGAGTGCTTTCCTTTGCTGGACGAATCCAATGAGTTCTCCTGGGGGGAGGAGTCCGGTAGAGGGATCCCATTGGAGGATGGCGGAGTTGGTGATCAAGACTCATACCTTAAAGATTTTTCAGAGGCCCTTGAGGATAAATCCCAATTCCCTTCCTCAGGTTATGCTTTCAGGACATTCTACACTCCTTTCTAATACATGAACTGTGTAGGAGGGTCTCATACCCAGAACACATTCTCACCCCTCAGTAGATGCAGATGCCAGACCTTTATGATCAACACCTATGGCGCTAATGATTTCCACATTCCGCAGGGCCAGGACACCCGAGATGGCTCTTACGGAGCATTCAAACCATCCAAAAATATATGAAGGTCATCACCTCGGGGTCCCAATGGAGTCAACCCAAGAATGACACTAGAATTTTGATCTCTGTATGTCTCCTCTACAAAATTCGTGACTATCACCCATTGACTACGAAAATTTACTTCCATTCCCCTTTTAGTGTGATGATTTCTTCAAATTTCATGGGCCACCTTGGAATGGTTGGTCATGGATTCTGGCGGCGCCTTTCCTAGGGGAAATAAGATGATCGTGGAGGCAGATATTCAGACCTTCCATGATGTGACACTCCCAATCACTAGTTGGACCATCAGCGGGGCTGAGCCTGAGATTTTTAAGGTGGGGTCTGATGATGAGGACCGATCAGATTGACAGGGTCCCTCTATATCTGAACAAACTCTATATGTGCACCCTATTGACGAATTCCTGGGGACGTTCCTTTCATATGAGCATGCCGACCGGATCGCTGGATTAGATGGATAGACATCGCTCACGGATACATGAACTATATACTTGGGAAGTTGATTCCTGGCATCCCAAAATGATCGTTCGTGATCATATGGAGGAGAAGATTCAAGAGTACGACCGTGGCCTCAGTGTGGGTTGGCAGCAGAGGAAAGTGGTGAACATCCAACAGCTCCGGAAAGCTGAAGATGAGATTCAGTGGCTGCAGGTCCAGGTGGATGAGCACTCAGCCTCCCTCAATGCGTAATCGAATATAATAATGAGATTGAAGGCCCATATGGAAGGGGTTAAGGAGCATATGAAGCAATACTTTGAAGAGATGACTATAATATGAACTTTCATAGAGCAAGCCCAGATTTTGGTAGATGAATTATGCCCCATTGCTGCTGAGGTGGAGTAGGAGCTGAATAGGTTGCAGAAAATCCTAGACGCCACAAGCCAGAGGGTGGCTGAGCTGCGACTTTCTTTTTATGGGGTTAATCTATCTATGGGAGGGCTCGACCCATGGCTGCTGTAAGGATTACAAACCCCCATACATACTTTCATGCATTGATTATATTATTCAGGATGCATGCATGTGTTCCATTATTTTTATTGGTTTTACATGCATCTATTTTATTTGTGAAATTCCTGGTGATCAATCCTTATGTTCACACGGATCAAGCCCAATGTGTGAAAAAAGGGATAATCATCATGCTATTTTATCTCAACAAAAGGGTTCTAACCAAGCATCATGCATTTGGGGTTTGAAAAATCAATCTAGATTTTTGAGAAGAAATAGAAGAGGCCCAATTGGAGGATGAGAACCTTAGGACAATCAACATGTCATCCTTCCAAACAATCTCTAGTGCACGAGCATGGTAACTCTAGGGGCGTCTAACTTAATCCAAACATAGGGAAATTGAAAGTGTGAATCCCGATCCTGAAAGATCGGAATATTATAATGGTGGTGTGACAACAAATTATTATTCTTGACTATGTCCAAAACACACTATCCTTATTGTGTTAGCCTGGAATGGGAATAAAAATGTGGGTCGACGGTTGACCATGTTCGAGACAGTAGACCTTACTCGAAATTTCATCCATCAGCCTTCCAGAACATTATCCCCGGATTGTAGGTGAGACTTAGGCCAAGAGTCTAAACTATTTGGGGTTCTTTGAGATGTGAAAGAGGAAGATGGTCCAAATAAGGGGCACACAAAGCATGGAGTGTGGATTGATGGGTTTTTCGAATGGAGTCCAACACTCTCGAAATTACACCACTGTGGCGAAGACACATTTGGTTGACGCATTAGTCTAATCTGGGATCATAACTACCCTCGAACAGGACCTCTCTTGTAAGGGATCTGGTACATCTGTTGATTAACATGGGGCATCCTGAACATGTTCAGGGTAGAATCACAGTTTAGTGTCATGCATTATAGACATGTAGGTTCATAAATTTTAATGTCATACGATTGGATGGAAGGTGAAAGGGGAGATCCCAGGAATGGAGTGTGTGGTACAGTAGCTGTAAACCGAACATTAATGGGTACATAATCCACAACACGTATCCATAGAGAATGTTCTTTAGGTCATGGGACAAAAGTGAAAGTTAGGTTGGGCACAAAGCATGGTTCTAGGACATTCCTACATACCCAATTAGGATGGGAATCAAGCCATATGTAGTTCTGAAGGCACAGTTTAATGACAAGCGGTATGATAAAAGGCATGTGTTGAACCGCAGCGCTAGTATAAGTCCTACTAAAACTAATAATCCCACATGAGTCGTTCTATAAGTGGGAAACAATGAGTAGTGATTGGGAATTCCTATCACATGAAAGCACATGTTAGGGGTGATGGGACACTTGGTGAATGATGTCTCAATAATGATGTCCCGCCTATATAAGACACCATGACGCATGAAGTGTTAATTCCAGGTATGTTATAATTCCACATGAACATAATGATGTGGAAATATGAGAATTATGATGCTCAATATCTGGACCAAAATGATGGTGCCGTGATGATAGGGGATAACTATTTACCATGTTCAAAACATAGTATCTCCTTCATGTTAGCTGTGAACAAGGATAGACAAATGAGGGTCAACTTCTGACCATGTTCCATATATGGGACCTATAACAAATGTCATCTGAGGTACTCAAGGATGTTGTCCCAAGACATGAGTTAAGCTAGTGTGTCAGGATACCAAGTTATAAAGGGGTTCCCTTTAGACATGGAATATGATGAGGATCCAAATGACGGGCTCACAAAGCTTGGGCATTGAATGAGGGAATTTTCTTGTACAAATTCAACACATTGGGTGCTATCAAAATGTATTTGTGTATAATAATAAAACGTATTATATAGAGGGAGTCGAGTCCCCCATGGAAAAGGGTCCTGAGGTTTCATTCTTCTAGCTTAATGGTCGTAGGATGAACCATTAAGAGGAGTTTGATTTAATGTACTGGGTGCAGGGTGGCGAAGTATCCAAATACAATGGGTAGTTCCTATAGGGATATCTTATTTTATCATCATAGAACTCAGTCCAGATTGGGAAAATATAAGGGGGACATGGTGATGCTATTCCAATACATGACATGGATTTGGACCCAAGAGTTACTCATCACACCACATGATCTCGAAAGATTTCAGGCCAAGGGGCCAAAATAAAGATGACATGATTTCAGATTCTTGAGGATAGACCCAAATCCAATATGTCTGGGTGTTCATATGTATCCAATGAGGATGGGAATCAAGTCATACGTAGTTCTGGATGATGTCTGGCAGTTTAACATCTTGGTGAAAGGACGCAGGGTCATCATAGATTATGGTCATAGAACTCAGACCATAGATGGTAGGGAATGCGGGAGAAACACGGTGAGGTAATTATAAATTCCAACATGAATGAGGACATGTATTCCAGATCACCATGTGTTCCTTGGGAAGGTTATAGATCGAGGGAGAAAACGAATGTTAGGTTGGGCCCAAGGAAAAGTTCATGATCATTCCTATGTCTCCTATGAGAATGGTAATCAATCCAAAAGTAGTCTTAAATAAGACACGATAGGATACCAATGTTAGTGATAATAAGGTTTTCCAGTTCGGTCCCTTGCATTGAAGGAAGCAGTATTCGATAGATCTTCTTTCCCCTTTAAGAGGAATGTGTTTTATTAAGCGATGGACCAATCATAGAATGTCCAGGCATTTCCAAAATAATATATTTGTATGCCGGCATTTTCCAATGGTATGGTTTGTGACAAATGACCATCATGATTCCCCCTTGAGTGAGGATATCACTATGTAGTACCATTTTTTGTTGTGTAGCTAGGATGATAATGTCATTTTTTAGGGTCATGTGAGGGGACCAGCCATGCATATTAGCATAATGCGGTGTAGACATAACATTTTAAATCCATGTGGGACAAGTCATAATAGTCTAATGTCATATATCTCAGACATATACAAGAGATACGAGGTTCCATAGGGAATGTGTATGGTGTGATAAAGCATACCCGATGTGAAATGAGGATGAAGTATAAATCATACCATGCACGATTCAGAGTATGAAAACCAAGGGTTGAGGGTCCAAAAATTGTTAGAGAATATGGGGTTGGAGAGACTAGCCCACAGTTGAGCTGGACCCAAGGACAAAATGTCTATACATTCCTATATATTCCATGATAATTGGAATCAATAAGTACATAGTTCTTAAAGAGGACTTTTTTTAAGTACATAGAGCTCCGAACAGAGAGGTAGAATCCTTCCATGTAGTCACATAGCTCAATCCAATTCCTAATCCCACGTGAGTCAAACTCAATGTTGGAAACAATGGTGCAAGAGGTTTTTTCAACACTTGGAATGCACGCCATTGAGAGGTCGGGTCATAACCCCGAATGATGCCTTACCGCGACTTTATCCTCCTAATGTGAACATGCACACTGAATGATAGTGAAAGGAAGGTCGAAATTCCATTTTCACACAATGGGGTGGAAAAATAATGTGAATCATGAAACCAACATTCAAGGCATGAAGGGGCAGGTACAAAGATGGAGGATAACAGTTGACCATGTTTGAAACACATCATCAATATCATGTGGACTAAAATGGGAACAAAAAATGAGCATCAACCACTGACCATATCTGAAACTCATGAGTTTTATTGATTTTTTTTTTCAAACCCTCGATGATGTTCGACCGTAATGGTAGGAGAGCCCTTTGGACTTGCATCCTTACCATTCGGGGGTCCCTTCGGGTGTGAAAGATAATGGAATCCCAAATGAAGGGGAACAAGATGCCTAAAGTGGGATAAAGCATGCCAACATTGAATATGGAAATCTGTGTTCTAGACTAGAGTACTCATTGGCTAATTGGTGAATCACTGAGGAGGGCGGAGGGACCCAAATTTAGGGAAACCAACTCTAAGAGATGAAAGTTGGTAAAGGGAGCGACAGTCGCTCGGGAGAGAGAGAGAGAGGTATGTGGAGTGGTTTTTATATACCCAGCATGAATGGGGACATACGCCAATACCATATTATATACCCCACTTCTGGAAGAACGAGGCCCATGGTACCAAACTCATAGGGTGGTTTCTCGGAGATGGGTTTGGACATGAAGACCAGACGTTCGGGTAGTCCTATATATCCCATGAGGATGGGAATCAAGAATTATGTAGTTCTGAGAGATTGGGTGACACTAATAAGGGAATGATTACCCATCATGGATAATGTAGGGCACAAAGAGTAACCTGATGTGAATTAGGAGACAATCCCACACCACACCGTACAACCTTAAGTGAGAACATAGGCTTGGGCCCCGAAAAGGTTAGGGGCCTGAGGCAGGGCCATGGATAGAATGCCATGGACAGCTTACAGTTTAACTTCTTGCAGTGAGGATGAAGGTGATCGTAGTTTAGGGTCATAGAACTTGCACTGTATAATCCTAGTTTATTTCCATATGCTTCAGACAGAGAGGGAGAATCATCGTGCTTATGGATAACCACAAAGTGAAAATGATGATAGAGGAAAATTGTTGAACAGGTTCACAACATAGTATCCACACTTGTGTGACCATAATTTGGAGAAATCAATTGAGTGTCATCCATTGACTATATTAGAAACAATAGACTTATATCAATTTTTTTCTCAAAATCCATGAGGGTGTTAACCCATAACAGTTGGAGGGCCCTTGGGCCAGGCGTCCATGCCATTCGTGGACCCTTTTTGATCTAGAGGGTGATGGATGCCCAAATGACAGGACTCCTAAATCATGGGAGGGAGTGTGCTCGTGAGACAGATGATAAATTAAGGGAGGGATGTCTTAATAGGGTATGTGTGGCATAGAAAAATAGCCTGACGTTAATGAGGACGTGAGTCCATGCCGCACCACACAATCCTACATGAGATTTTGCGGTAGGGGCCCGAAGTGGTCGAAAGACCTGAGGCTGAGCATCCCAGCCAATTGTAACCAGATGACCTCTCATATAGGAATTGACTTCATAACTCCTATGAAATTTTTTGCAATGATCGGTGTGGGAAACAATGAGTAGGATTAGGCTCTCCCCAACACTTAAGGTTCCGATAGTTGGAATCACCCTCGTGCTTGAAGCAAACCATGATTTGGAGAGACAACGGGTCATAATGAACCACTATACTCCATGTTTGTGACATATGGGGGTGGTGAAAATGAAAAAAGATAACTATTGACCATATTCAAAACAAAACATATATATCATGTGACCCAAGATAGGAACAAAAAATGAGTGTCGACCATTGACCATATTCACCACGCCAGACTCGTATCTATTTGTTGTCTAAAACCCTTGAGGTTGTTGGCCTGAAATGATAAGAGAGACCTTAGGTAATGTATCCTCATCATTTAGGGGCCCCTTCAGATGTGAAAGATAATGGGAACCTGAATGATGGGGTGTGTACAACATGAATCTGCCCGTTCCATCTCAAATAAAGTTAGACAGCAGAAGAAATCATGATCTTTAGGAGAGAGGGATACATGGTAAGGTTGTGATGAGATCAACATAAATGAGGTAAAAATCCTGCACCACACCATGTGTTTTTTCCTATTGAGAGTTTCCAATGTTTGGGGATGGGACTATAGATGAAATGTTCATGTGATCGAACATATCCAATGAGGATGGGAATCAAGCCACGCATAGTTCTAAAAAGACCATGTAGTTTAGCTTCACGTGGAAACGACATGGCAGGATTAGAAGAACAATGGAGGGAAGATGGTGCAATCATCGTATCCCTAACATGGGATGAGCCAAAAAGGCCTTCATGATGCCATGTGAGATCCCCTAAAAGAACCATACCTAGGAGGGGATAATCAAAGTGGAAACTAGGGCTGGACTCAAGTCAGGGCATCTGAGTGTTCCTACGTATCACTTTAGGATGGTAATTAAGCAATACAATGTTCTTAAAATGATGTTTAACGTCATACAAGACAATTCTCAGTTTAAGGTCATGTAGGACCATACAGTTTAATTTCATGCAGTACCGTCAGGCATTTTAGGGTTGTGTCGGACCGTATAGTTTAATCTCACGTAAGATCGTATAGTTTATGGTCATGTGGGACCCTATGGATCAAGATAATTATTTCTTGAGGAACATGGCATTGCTGGGAGGAGTTATATGCTCACCATACATTGTAACTAGTGAGTATGCGCCATTGGAGTAAACCATGTGAATGATGTAAAGTGATCCCCATTTGGGTCCCATCTTGGGTGGTTTCCTGTAAGGTATCATTGACTCCCTCAGGGAAAATACTATGTCACTTCCCAAGGAGTGGAGGTGAACTTTCTTGTTGAAAGCTGTGGCTATCTTGTTATGAAGCCTTTTAAAATTGTGCGTGACACGAAGCCTATTCTTGTCAAGCGCATCCAACTCGGTTAGACATATTTCAGCTACATTATATAGTTCTTGGTGATCATAGAAATCTATGTCCAGTGAGGGAAATTGAATCTCCATCGGCAGGATGACCTCCATTCCATACACTAGGGAATATGGGGTCACTTAGGTGGAATTACGCGTCGTCATCCGATAATCCCATCGAGCATTAGGGAGTTTTCCCATCCAACCCTTCTTATTCTGACAAAAAAATTTATGTAGATTGATATAGAGGGTCTTGTTGAATTCCTTGATCTATCCTTTTTCTTATGTGTGATAGCAAGATGTGTGGTTAGAATGGATGTTGTACATAGCGTACAATTTTTCAGCTCAGATGCTCGAAAGTGTGTGTCTTAACGGTGTGAACAACATGAGGGACTCCAAATCAGTAGATGTTGTTGGAGCACACAAAGACAATGATGGAATGATACCTGACCTCTTTGAGTGGAACTGACTCATCCCACTTGGAGAAGAAATTTTTTGCAGTTAGGATGAACCTGCATGAGCGAGGTGTTGCTGGTGGATAGGGTCCCATGACATTGAGTCCCCATAACACAAATGGCCAAGAGTACTTGGTATAGTGGGGAAACTATGGTGGAAGACTCGTGATGTTAGGATTAATTTTACACACATGGAATCTCTTGGAGAACTCAAAGAAATCATGAAAAATGGAGTGCCAATAGAACCCTAGTCTTTGGATCTTGTGAGATAGTCTCAGCCCAGTCTGATGAGCCTCACAGGAACCGACATGAACCACCCGCATGACTTGGTAAATATCGACTCCATGAATGAAAAAAGGTTAAAACATTCAAGACGATGCTTGTAGATGATTTTTTTCATGGCTAGGAGCATACTGGAGGGTAAAAAAGAAAGCGCGACGTCATATTTGCTCACTCCCAGTCTGATTTTCTTAGAGATTACCATTCTGGAGATACAGAACAAAGGGGGCTCTCTAGTTGGGAGTCAATTCGATCACCGCATCTAGGGGACCCGAGGGTCCTGAAGTGGAGGCTCCAGTAGTAATGTGGATAACCGAAGGTCTATCATCATCCTCGGTGGTGACAAGAGAAATGACTCTCTGATGTGCCACTTGGGTAATCAGATCATCCTGATCGGCTCCTCAAGCGATGCAGTAAGGCCAGCTAGGGTATCAGCTCAACATTTCTGAGATTGAGGATCATGAGTAACTTCTGGCCAAGATGGGAACTAGGCCATTAGCTAGAGATTCTATTCCAAAAATAGTACGAGATTTGGATTTCTAATGAAGTAGTCACCATTGATCTGTTTCATGACTAGTTCAGAGTCGCCTTTCACATAAAAATGGGCACATCAATATCGAGTGTCAGCTCGAGGCCAGTGATGAGAGACGGATACACTACCTCATTGTTGGTGAAGCCTTCTAACAACAAAAATGAGTATGGAAGGATGGATTCGGCTGGGTTAATGAAGACAATACATAGACCTACTACGTCGAGAATGGGGTCATTGAGCCTTCTTCTAGTGGGGCTCCGGGAAGATCCATCCAAGTGCATCTGCCAACATGGCATGACTTGGTCTACTGAGATTATTTCATCATCGAGTAAATCTAGATCCATGGAATGGTCACCAAGATCCGGATGGGCGTCAAGGATGTCTGCCAATGTTTTCTCCATAATATCATTATTAGGGAAAAACCTGATATCGAAATTCTAGAGAATCACTGTCTGTAAGGACCCGGTCTTAAACCATACATAATATTGAAATAAATTAATAATTCACATTCGGGATCTTTTCATGTTTAGAGTTTTAGAGAATTAGGACATAACTATTACATCTCAAAAGATTACAAAGTAGACACTTTTACACAGTTTCCATTTTTTTACAAAACATGAAATCTTTAAAAAAATAGTCATGTCTAGTTCATTGTTTAAGACAGCATGACTTTTACTTGATCTGGTCAATGACCCTATTCCACATTATGTCCTGTGAAAAACATTTCCAAAACTTGGGATGAGCATAAAAAGCTCAGTAAGGGATACACAATGAATGAAAAACTTTTACTTTTATTAAAACAACAAGTAAACCATGAATACTTTAACATATGTAATGCTTTTCACCTTTTTGAAGTAGTAGATACTCTTCCCTAAATAAAATATCATTACTTACCATTTTTGTATCTAAAAGTGTACCATAAAACCCATACAAAGAACACATAACATATAAAGGTTATTTGGGACGTAAACATACTTAAATGGAATAACCATATCGCTGACTTCCACACATATCACTAAATGGAATATCCATACAACAGACTTCCATACCCAATCCATTAGAGGTTATAACATAACCACCCATCCTGGTATTCACGACACCACCCATCATTTGGATTATCATGTAACCACCCGTCAAATGTCCAATTACCATTATAAAATCATAAGAATGAAAACAAATAAAAAGGAATGAAACCATTTCCACATTTCAATCACAATATATCACTTAAATATATTGAAATAACAAATCCATTATCAAAACCATTTTCATAACCAAAATACATAAAAGAGTATATGGTATTTATTTTCTTTTAAAAACATTATGGCTTATTGAGGAATCTAAAGATCAAATAATACTCGCGGTGGCGGAAAAGTTCATTCTCACCGGATATGTTAAAAGAAACATTCCTTTTTTTCATTTAGTAAACTTCTGTGTAGAAAAAGAAACCATTTGAAAATTCAAGGGTGTTTATACAGTGTATAAAAGAAAGTAATGCATTAAAACAAAATATGCCTCAATGAAAGGAGATTGAGACGATGTCCCTTACCTTGTGTCCAACTTGAAATGATCGTTCTTTAATATCCTGAATAATAAACTAATGTTAATTTATACTTCCTTAAAAACCTTTTTCAAATTTATTATTCCTTTTATATCACTTATTACCATGTTATAAACATTATGTAACCATTTATGTTAATAAAGTTCTTTTTGTCGTTATTTGGTACATGAGTAAAAAATGGACTTCTTATAATTACATGTTGTTCATGTGGTCAAAGGTTCATTATATCCAGAATTACATTCATGATTTATATATCATATATATAATATATATCCAGAATATACATGTATTTATAATATTATATAACATATTGAGTTAAGAAATGAAATGCACCGTTCATGGAGACGGTAAGTCGTACATACGCATAAACGCTGCATTCATTTATATTTATTATTTTAATGGAATTTAAAAATAATGATACACAGGTATATTATAATTACAGTATAATATCATATATAATATCATTAACTCTATCCTTTATACATACCACATAAGTCATTAACGAGTCACGTCACTTTGAGGGGGCGGTAGTCCGCACATCCTCAAATGATATTATCGTATTTTCACACTATATAAACCATAAAGGCATTCTAGAAATGTAAAATAAAGAAGCATAAAAAAAAATAATATAAATCATATATAAATATAGTTCCATCATAATTTCCATCATGGGAGATGGTAAGAGGTAATTGAACAATCATCGTTTTGTGAGGCGTTAGTTTTCAATCCATAGAAACATTATGTTTTTCGCCCATTAGATGGAGGTGTGTGTATGTGTAGTTAGAATCATTATCATAACAACATACTAGTATAATGAGGATACTGGTGTTTTTACAAAAGAAATTATTTAAAAGAGATTAGGGGTTGGAGATGTAAAATAAAAGAAAACTATTTCAGAGAAACCTTTACCTTTAATTTGAGTAACTGTGTTTGGTTTGAACCGATGGACTTCATGAAGTTCCATTTTGCATAAGTTAAGGCTTATAGGTGGAGGATAGGGATGTAGGGAGCTTAATTTATCAGAGGTTGGTAGATCCAAAAGGCTTGAGATGTGTGAGGAATTGGTTAGAAGTGGTCTCTTTTTATAAGGGAGAGATGGGATCTTTAAGAAATTGTGAAACTATTATTTTATTATATAATTATATTTGGTTTATAATGGCCCAAAAATAATTAATTAAGATAAGATGACTCATGTTTGAAATAAAATAATTCAATCACAATTGGAATTGTTTTGGATAATATTTTAATCATTATAATGTTATTTATTTAAATCATTTATTAATGAGGTAAATACTGCATCATTATTGTGTCATAAATAATTTAATTTATATGATGTCTTCAAATTATAGAAAAAATACAATGATGTGGGAAATATTTTTATATTTACAATTAATATTTATAGTTAAATATATTACTTATATAACACCATATAAAAATTAATTACTAATTCAGTTTTTTTAATGTTATTTTGGCCTTTACTTTAAATTAAGTAATATAAATTGTCATTATCACTCCCAAGGGGATAAAAGGGGTCCCAAAATCGACCCAAAGACGCCCATGGTCGTTAATGACTCAAAAAATATGGTTTGGACAAGTTTTAAGGTAATTTGGAATTATTATAATATTCGTTTTACCTTGAATTATCATATTTACCTTTAACTGCGGTAAATGAAATTCAAAAGTAATTATTCGCCAAAAATTATTTTCATCTTATTAAACCAAATTTTACATCTTTATAACAAACCTGTATGTAGGATTTTCTAAATTAAATTCACAAAATTGGTAAAATTTCATTTAAATGAAAAATTCTGTTTTTTTAACTACTACTATGTGATTTCACTATTCATCAAAAAAGAAGTTTTTCAAGAAAATACCAAAAATTAAGCCTAAGAATTATTTGATATTCTGAATTAAAAAATGATGTTTATTTTTCAAAATTCAAAAAATATAAATTGAATTAATTAATTTAAAATTAATTCCCATTGTTAAAACAAATAGAGTGTTTTTAAGAAACAATAACTATTAAAAGATAAACAATTGTTTATGTCCACTCTGAAAGTGAAATTAGTTACAATGGAAAACATTGGAGTAAATGGTAAAAATATATTCTAATTAAACTTTAAAACCAATTTTGAATATAATATAACTATATAAATAAATTATATTCAAACCCAATTTTCAATTAAAATACAATATTTTCACTATTCATTGAAAAATGAACTTTATCGGAAAAATTCAAAAAAATTACACAAAGTAAATTTTGATGTCCCCATTCCAAAGAAGGATTATATTTTGTAAATGTGAATATATTAAATTTACCAAAACTATATTTAACGATGGTTCACCATTACAAGGTGGTAAATCGACCTTTTAATATAAATTATTCTTCTAATTAGATTCATTCACATTTTAAGCCTCTAAATTTTATTGGAAAAATGTAAATACATTTAACAAACATGAATAATAAGATTTTAGTTAGTTTTGTTTATTCCTACCAATACAACAGCTAAATGTTAACTACCATTTAAAATAATAATATTATATTATTAGTGTGCAACATAAGATTTCAAAGAAACTTGTTGTTGTGTATCAGTTACGCTATCAAAAATAGCAACCCCTTTAAAGTAAAATTAATATTTAATTCACAAATATTAATAAATATGAAAATCTATTATTCACCATTTAAATTGTATGTTACATCCTTCCCCCATTTTGGGAATAGTATCCTCCCAATTTTACTTATCAAAATAATTTGGGGTATTTATCCCTCATAGCATTTTCAGATTCCCACATTGCATCTCCAACCATATGGGTTTTCCAGAAAACCTTTACTTGGTGAATTAGCTTATTTCACAACACATGATCCCTAAGGTCAAGAATATGGACTTATTGTTCTCCATAAGAAAAATTCTCTTCCAACTGATCTACCTCTGGACTCAAAACATGGGATGGATTTGTCATATACATTCTCAACACCGAAACATGAAAAACATTGTGTACTTGGGATAAACATGGAGGTAAACCCACTCTGTATGCAAATGATCCAACATTCTCCATAATTTCATAAGGTCCAATGAACCTCATACTCAACTTTCCCTTCTTATAAAAATGCATCACTCTTTTCTATTGAGAAACGTTGAGAAAGACATGATCACCTACCTCAAAAGAAAGATCCTTCCTCCAGTTATCTCCATAACTTTTTTGTCCTCTCTGGGATGTTGAAATGTGATTTTGAATCAACTAAACATTCTTGGACATCTCTTCTACCAATTATGGTCCCATCATCTTCTTTTCACCAACTTCATCCCAAAAAGATGGATTTCGACAACACTTTCCATATAATGCCTCAAATTGAGCCATCTGTATACAAGAATGAAAACTGTTATTATACGAAAAATCAACCATAGAAAGATGTTGTTCCCAACTTACTTGATAATCCATTGATCAAGCACATAACATATCCTCCAATGTCAATATTGTTCATTCTTATTTCCCATTTTATTGATGATGAAAAGTTGTACTAAAATTTAATTTAGTACCCAATGACTTCTAAAGGCCTTTCCAAAAGTTAGAAGTAAACCTGGGATCACGATCAGATATAATGGAGAGAGGAACTCCATGTAACCTGACAATCTATTTATCATACTATCGAGCACATTGATCTAGAGAAAAAGTATCTCTATTTTGAAGGAAATGATCATATTTAGTTAATCGATCAACAATATCTCAGATTGCATTATTACCTCTTTGTTAATCCCACAACAAAGTCCATGGATATATTTTCCCATTTCCACTCTGGCACCAATAAAGGCTGAAGCATTCCTTTTGGTAAATTCTGTTCTGCTTTAGCCTGCTGACAAGTCAAACAATTCATAGTAAAATCAGTAATATCTCTTTTCATTCCATCCCACCAGCAATTCCGCTGAAGATCTCTGTACATCTTAGTACTTCTAGGATAAACTGAAAACGGGGAACTATGAGCTTCACATAACAACTCATTCTTAAACTGTGAATCACAAGGCACACATAATCTATTTCCAAATCTCAAAACACAATCATTATCAATGCTAAATCCAGGAAACTTACCCTTCTGAACCAACTCTGCCTTTTTGTACAACTCGTTGTCTTCTTACTACAGTTTCATTATTCTGTCTAATAGAGATGATTTCACTAAAACCTAATGCAAAATAGAAGAATTTTCTATACCAACAACTTCTATACAAAAGTTCATAAAATCAGAAACCAAAGTCTCTCGTTCCAAACGTATCATGGTTAATGAAGTATTACTTTTTCGACTCAAAGCATCAGCCACATTATACGATTTTCTCATATGGTAATGGATCGTGCAATCATAATCCTTGATTAATTCCAACCATCTCCTCTATCACATGTTCAATTATTTTTGATTGAATATATACTTCAAACATTTGAGATTAGCATATATTTCACACTTCACTCCATACAAATGATTCCTCCAAATTTTTAAATCAAAAACAACAGTAGTTAATTCCAAATCATTTGTAGGGTGATTTAAATCATGGGGTTCCAACTAACGTGAAGCACAAGAAATTACTTGATCGTTCTACATTTGGACACAAACCAGTCCTTTCAAGGAACAATCATTGTAGATAAAAAACTGCCAATTTCTTGATGGCACTGACAAAACTGGAGTATTCACCAATATTCTTTTCAGTTCATGAAAACAATCATCACATTCTATTGTCCAAATGAACTTGACACCTTTTCAAAGTTAACTTAGTCATTGGTCTAGACAACCATGAATAATTTTCAACAAACATGCGATAATAACCTGTCAAACCAAGAAAACTACGAATCTCAGTTATATTTGTGGGTCTTGGCCATTCATCAACAACTTTTGTTTTGGTAGGATAAAAAGTTATGCTATTTTTTGAAACAATGTGACCATGGAATGAAATTTGTTGTAACCAAAACTCACACTTGCTGAATTTACCAAATAGTTTCTTTTCTTTTATGGTTTACAAGGCAACCCTTAAATGAATTTCATGTACTTATTTAATTTTGGAATAAACCAAAATATCATCAATGAAAATAACCACAATTTATCACGTGAATCAGCTAAGCCATAACTGTATCAAACAGTTCAATTTTGATTTTGACCATCTCAAGTTGCTGATATAGAAGTTCATCTTCTTCATGATTTCGTCCCAACATAGCTATACTGTTTCCTCTATGGAAACCCATTTTTAACATAGAAATAGCTTAGGCAAAGAAACATGGTAATCTTTGAATGCTATATCATTACAATATTAACATAATTTAATTTATGGACATTTATATAACAATACCCTAACTCTTTATGTTATCTAAACTGACCTCTGATACCAACTATAAGGACCCATCCTTAAACCATACATAATATTGAATTAAATGAATAATTCACAATGAGGATCTTTTCTGGTTTAGAGTTTTAGATAATTAGGACATAACTATTACATCTCAAAAGATTACAAAGTAGACACTTCTACACAGTTTCCATTTTTTTTTCAAAACATGAACTCTTGAAAAAAAGAGTCAAGTTTACTTCCATGTTTATGAAAACATGACTTTTCCCTGATCCCATACATGACCCTATTCCACATTATGTCATGTGAAAAACATTTCAAAAACATGGGATGTGCATGAAAAGCTCAGTAAGGGACACACAACGAAAGTAAACTGTTATTTTTTCAAAACAATAATTAAACCATGAATACATTAACATAAGTAATACTTTTCAACATTATGAAGTAGTAAATAATCTTCAATGAATAAAATATAATTACTTACCATTTTTGTAATGAAATTATTATCATAAATCCCATATAATGAACACATAACATATAAAGGTAACTTGGGATATAAACATACTTAAATAGAATAACCATACGATCGACTTCCACACATATCACTAAATGGAATAGCCATACAGACGACTTCCACACCCAATGCATTGGAGGTTATAACGTAACCACCCATCCAAGTATTCACGGTACCACCCGTCATTTGGTTTATCATGTAACCACCAATCAAATATCCATGTACCATTATAAAATCTTATGAATGAAAACAAATATAAAGGAAAGAAAACATTTCTGCATTTTAGTCACAATATATCACTTAAGTATATTGAAATAAAAAATCCATTTTCAAAACCATTTTTAAAACCAAAATACATAAAATATTATATAGTATTTATTTTCATTTAAAAAAATTACATCTTGTTGAGGAAGTCAAAGATCAAATAATAATCGCGACGGTAGAAAAGGTCACTGTCACTGCTTACGATAAATGAAACATTCATTTTTGTCGTTTAGTAAAATTCTTTGTAGAAAAATATTCCCTTCGAAAAGTAATTGGTATTTATATAGTGTATAAAAGAAATTCATGTATTAAAACAAATTATGCCTCAATGAAAGCAGATTGAGACAAAGCCCATTACCTTGTGTCCGACTTGACACGATCGTTCTTTAATCTCTTACATGATAAACTAAAGTTAATTTTTACTTTATTAAGAACCTTTTTCAACTTTATTATTCCTTTTATATCACTTATTACCATGTTATAAACATTATGTAACCATTTACGTTAATAATGTTCATTTTTTTGATATATGGTACTTGAGTCAAAAATGGACTTCTTATAATTACATGTTGTTCATGTGGTCAATGGTTCATTATATCCAGAATTATATTCATGATTTATATATCATATATATCATATATATCCAGAATATACATATATTTATAATAGTACAAAAAATATGGAGGTAAGAAATGAAATGCATCGTTCATGGAGATGGTACGCCGTAGGTACGCATGAACGCTAAACTCATTTATTTTTCTATTTTAATGGAATTTAAATATAATGATACATAGTTATATTATAATTACAGTATAATATCATATATATAATCATAAACTCTATCCTTTATACATCCCACATAAGGCATTAATGAGTTACATCACTTTGAGGGGGCGGTAGTCCGCACTTCCCTTAAATGAGATTATCGTATTTACCCACTATGGAAACCATAAAGGCTTTATATAAATGGAAAGTACAGAAGCATAAAGAAAACATAAACATAAAATATATCATATAAAAATACAATTCCATTATAATGGCCACCACGAGAGGCAGTAAGAGATAACTGAACAATCATCGTTTCGTGAGGCGTTAGTTTTCCATCCACAGAACCATTATGTACTTCACCCATTACATGGAGGTCTGTGTATGTGTAGTTCGAATAATTCTCATAACAACGTCCTAGTATATTTAGGATACTTTTGTTTTTACAAAATAATGGATTAAAAAGAGTTTAGGGGTTGGAGAAGTAAAATAATAGAAAACAAATTAAGAGAAAACAATACATTTAATTTGGGTAACTCCCTTTGGTTTGAACCAATGGACTTATTGAAGTGTCTTCTCCCTAAGTTAAGTATTCTAGGTGGATTAGAGGGATGTAGGAATCTTAATTGGTCAATTTTTGGACAAGCCAAAAGGCTTGAGAGGTGTGAGGAATTGGATAAAAGTGGTTTCCTTTTATTAGGGGGAGGAGGGGCTCATTAGGAAAGTGTGAAACTATTATTTTGTTACATAAATATATTCGGTTTCTAAGGGTTAAAAAATAATTAAAGATGAATATAATATGACTCATGGTATAAATAAAATCATCCAATCATAATTGGAAATGTTTTGGATAATATTTAAATAAATATAATCTTATTTATTTAAATCATTTATTAATGAGATAAATACTTTTTCATTATTGTGTCATATATAATATAATTTATTTGATGTCTAAAAATTATATAGAAAATAACATTATTTATTAAATCTTTTTATATTTCCAATGAATATTTATAGTCAAATATATTAATTATATAACACAATATAAAAATTAATTACTAAAAGATTTTTTTATGTCATTTTGTCCATTGCCTTAAATTAATTAATCTAAATTGTCATTATCACTCCCAAGTGGATGAAAGGTGTCCAAATATCATCCCAATGATGACTAGGGTCGTTAATGACTCATACAATAATGTTTGGACAAGTGTTGAGGTAATTTTGAATTATTATAATATTCTTTTTACCTTGAATTAACCTATTTACCATTAATCGTGGTAAATAAAAGTCAAAAGTTACTATTCACAAAAAATTATTTTTATCCTATAGAACCACATTTTACTTCTTGATAACAACCATGTATGTCATATTTTCGAAATTCAATTCACAGAAGTTTAATATTCCACTTAAATGAAAAAGTTAGTTTTTGTTTAACTACTACTAAGAGGCTTCACTATTCATAAAAAAAAGTATTTCAAAAAAATACCAAAAAATAATCCTAATCATTATTTGATATTTAGAATTCAAAAATGATGTTTATTTTGATATATTCAGAAACATAGAAATGGAATTAATTAATTTAAAATTATTTCCCGTTTTTAAAACAAATAGCATGTTTTTTAGAAACAATAACTATCAAAAGATTGAAAATGTTTTATGTCCACTCTCAAAGTGAAATTAGTTCCAATGACCAACATTAGATTAAATGGTAAAAATTTATTCTAGTTAAACTATAAAACCAATTAGAAAGATAATCTAACTATATAAATAAATTATATTAAAACACATTTTTGAATTAAAATACAATATTTTCACTATTAATTAAAAAATGAACTTTATCGGAAAAATTCCAAAAAAGTACACAAATTAAATTTTGATCTCCTAATTCAAAAGAAGGATTTTATTTGGTAAATAATAATTTATTAAAGTGACAAAAACTATATTTAATGAGGGTTCTCAATTAAAAGGTGGTAAATCGACCTTTTAATGTAAATTATGCAGCAAATTAGAATCATTCACATTTTAAGCCTCTAACTTTTATTGGAGAAATGTAAATACATTTAACAAACATGTATTATCATATTGTAGTTATTTTTATTTATTCCCACCAATAAAACGACTAAGATTTTACTACCATTTGAAATAATAATATTATATTATTAGTGTGCAATGTAATATTAAATGAAACACGTCGTTACGTATCGGGTATGCTATCGAACATATAAACCCCTTTAAAGTAAAATTAATATTTAATTAAAATATATTAATATATATGATAATCTATTATTCTTCATTTACCTTGGATGTTATACTATCGACCTAGCTAGATGACCTATCAACATGGGGCGGTTCAAGATGTACATCAGCGGGTCTACTTCGAACACCATATGTACCACATGTTGCTTCAAGTAATGTCTCAACTTCAATACTATAAATACAAGCGCATGGAAGCTGTTTTTGATTGGGGAGTATATGGTCTCCTTTTTGAAGAGGATACGACTAAGGTAGTAAATTCTGTTCTTCGTCCCCTCCTTGTTCTTTGTGTAAAGAAGGGCATTGAGAGATCAATCCAGGGCGATCCCATAAAGGACCAGTTTCTTCCTAGAGACTCGTGGCATTAAGACCGAAGGCTGGAGCAGATAATGCTAAATCTTCTCAAAAGCAGTAAGACATTCTTCATCCCACTCATAGTTGGTGCCTTTCTACATGTGACTAGAAAAGGGCTTTCACATGTCAGCCATAATTACAATGAATCGGCGTATGTAGGCATAGTGGCCTTACAAGCCTTGAAGATCCAGAATGTTACACAGAGGAGGCATCATGCTGATGGTCGTGATCTTATCTGGGTTGAAATCAATGCACCTATACAAGAATATGTATATGTAAAACATTCTAGAGGTGGCAACAAATGCTCAAAGCAATGGGTTCATCTTCAGGTGGCAGGAACGGACAAAGTCAAACACTTTATCATGGTCTATGAGATGGTTCTGATGCTGGAGGGATTTGACCACCAGATCATCCACATAGAATTCCACCAATGTTCTGAGCAACGTCTTAAATATGCGATGCATAGCCTTCTGATTGGTGGCACCTGTATTCTTTAGCCCAAACGTCATGACATGGTAATAGAAAGTACATGTTGTGCTCTTAAGGTTATGAACTCCTCATCATCAGGGGACATTCAGATCTCATCATACCCGGAGTACCCATCCATGAAGGACATGGCTATGAATCCAGCAGTAGCATCAATCAACAACTCTATCAGAGGAAGGGTTAAATCATCCTTCAAACATGGGAGATTGATATACTGTAAGTCGATGCCGACACTAATTTTCCTATTCTTATTCTTTACAATCAAAATGTTGGCTAGCTAATTGGGGTACTATACTTCCTTAATGAAATTGGATCTAATGGGCTTATCAACATCTGCATCTACCATTGCACCATGTGATGGGTGCATCTTTCTGGTAGGCTTCTTGAACCCACGATGATTTTCCGGGATACCGAGGCGGTGGATGGATACATGAGAATCTAGTCCTGGTATCTGATCATAACTCCAAGAGATTACATCATGGTGTTGTTTCAGAAAGTCTACGTACTTGTTGTTTCTCCTCGAGCGGCATGGCAGCACTGATCAATTTGGGTTTTAGGTCTTCATCACTACCGATGTTCCCCTATACCAACTCGTTGACTATGGCAGAGATTCCCTCTTCAAATATGGGAGGAGCATTATCCAAATAAACTTCTCCACTAATAATGGAGGGATCCTCAGAGGGGGGAACTAATTCTGAGTTGGAAGATCCTAACTGGAGGCACGTACTAGCCAGTGTGGATGTGGTCACAGCATCGGAGGAATCATGTGTTGCCGAAACCATAACGATGAAGGGTTTTGATCCGATCAGATCTGGCATTCATCCTAAGGTTCCACGATTGATGATATCATAGAAATAGTGGTGTGTCAGCTTGGGCTGGTTAGGTTCATCCCAGTATATCAAGAACGTATGATGTATTTCCCTACCCAGGGGGAAGACATCCAGATACATTATGGGGGTAGGAGAATCCAGGATCACCTGATCCTGATCTTTATATGACCATGAGGTGATCATCTGGTGTTGCGTATGCATGGGAATGTGTTCCCCCTTGTCCTAGAAAAAACAAAGCATTGTCACATGTTATGGTGCATAACCTCCAATTGGAGGACGTGAATGACGTGGGTGTCATCTAGATCTGTCCACATGTCAGTCGTAGCTGCGACATGCTCGACCTCATTAGTCTGAATTTTTTTTCCTTCCTCTTGTAGTATTTGGCATCAAGGTAGTAGGATTCACAAGAGGCAAAGGGAGATATATCACCTTGAAGCATGCACACTCGACCATTAAAGGAGTACATGAGGTACTAGTGATATGATGAGGGGACCACTGCACGCAAGTGCAGCTATGGACTTTCCATGAACGCATTGCAAGTGGTGTCCTGGGAGACTACCATAAATTCAGTTCTGGAAACTAGGAAACCAAGATGGGTTTTCAAGTGGATCATACCGATTAGTGTCTATTTTGTCCTGTCATAACTTTGATTACTCAGGTTAGAGGGACTCAGATCATCTTCAAAAAATCCCAGGTTTGCAATGTCTAAGTTGGTATTAGGTTAATTTTAGTGCCCGTGTCGAGAAGACAGCGAAGAACCTCCATGCCATAGAACTGGTCGGTGATGTACAATGGGTGAATGTTCCCATATATGGGAGATCCTTAATCTTCTCCATATAATGAGATAAGGGAATTTCATTTATAAATCTCGTCCACTTCAGCATGAATGGCTTCTGCGGCTGCTACTTCTATCTCAAACTGGAGGTGGCTTATCAAAGCCTCATCGAGGGCCTCTGGCATATCTGAAAATAGGAGAGGTCCTCAAGGATGGAGAGGCATGTTTAATACTAGAAATATGATTACGAACATATTAATTATGTTCTAAGAATGAAATTATGCTTCCAAGAGGTTGCATTATGATAGGAGGTACGGTGGGCCCTACCGAATAGACCAGCGGCTGACTGGTACTTGGAACATTCCAATGCCCACTGGTCTAGGCCTACGGAGTGGCTATCAGACGAGGGATAGATGAATAAGACTAGCCTGTAGAAAAGTGTGTCTTGTCACGACATGGTCGGGGTGGATCTTCATAATCTAGCAACATGAATGGTGATTAAGGCAAGCCTTATCCCACCAAATGAGAAAGTTGTGCATGTTGAGCTATGCACTGAGCATGTTGCCTAGTTTCAGTAGCATGGACAGGCTTGATAGAAGCTCCGACCAAGGAACTCCAACAGCCCATATAACCATGGATTCTTCAATGCTACAGATAGCTTGAGACAATGGAAGGATCTTCCTGGCACTCCTTATCGTCAGGAATTATGTAGGGATTCACCATCTTTACGGTGTTAATCGAGGTGTACCCTTAACCATCATATGAAGATTCATCCTCTACTGGACAGATTATGGGAGGTATATCCATATTGAGGTGAAAGAAGATGCTGAGAGTATGGGATGAATATGACATTAGTGGGGGACATTGTTTTACCATATGTCGTCGGTGTTTGCTCTTCTCGGAAGAGGTCGACTGAGACAACGATATTGAAGTGGTGGTTGTGGCTTCTAAAGGCTCTAGCCGATTCAGGAACACCCAAATGACACCATGGGTATGGAAAACTTTTTTGAGAGCCATACATTCATCATACTTCTAAGATCTATGATTTTAAACTTGGTTCCACTCACCCTCACTATCACTGATGTTGTCTGGATTCAAAAAGATGCATGCCACTTATGCTGAAGCCATGCCTAAATGGACTATGTTGTTATCTTCCTGATATTGAATCCAATCTTTGAACATATAGAACTTCCTGATATTGTTCCCTAGGATCCGGTGGTAGGGATCGTAATTAGGGGGATTAATGAGTTTTGCCTCTTCTAGCCTTCTACACTCATGGAAATGTAGAATCCCCTGCTCCAAGACACTGTAGAAGTAATGAATGTCATCTACCTCGTTGGATGAGTAGGCCTGATTTCTATTGTCCATAAAGGGGGCCAATAGATCATGACCCTAACGAGTGTCTCGAGGAGAATGTAGAAGAAGTGTATCTTGGTTATCTCAGCTGGGGGGTGGTGGCGCACTGCGCAGGGGAACCTGTCAATTCTAAGGTGGGCGATGTTGGGATAATGGTTGTACCTCTGGTAGAGGGCCTCTGTGATGTTGTAGAGGTGGCTCCATTAGGAAAAATCGAGTTTTCAGGGGGCCTTTATTTGGGCCACTATGGCAGGCTCGGCCCTGGTGGCCCTTCTTGTGGGGATCACGTGAGGCAAAGGATGTGCCTTCTAGGCCTACTGTAAGGCCTCCTCTTGGCACGAGGCCTTATCAGAGATGACTCGAATTCCCCCAGGATAGTTTTGGGTGATCATAGAGGGGACTATATCCATCTTGAAATTCCCTATGCACATCGTCAGCAATTTCACCTGAGTCAGCATCCTATCAAGGGAATACATGTTTCCTTTACATAGGGGAAAAAAGTCGGTGATGTAACACCCCGAGCTTCCTCGATACGCTTCTCATTCAATAATGCAATAGCTTGCATTGTACGCAACTTTGAGTTCTAACACACCGTGACTAATCAAAGTAGCCGTTATGAATAGTAACACCCACTTTTTAAAATTCTAGAAATTTTCTATGGACTTCATTTTTTTATTCGTAATATCGAAATTATCCTATGTTGAATTTTATGTAATTTTCTGAGAACTTCCATTTTTTTATGAATAGTGAAAAATACTTAAAACAACTTTTTTGATCAAAATAATTTATAGTGATAAATTATAATATTCATTGGTTTTAAATTATAATTAGAATATATTTTTACCATTTTATCCAATGGTGTTCATTAGAATTAATTTCACTTTGAAATTGGACATAAACAATTGTCAATCTTTTGATATATATTGTTTCTTAAAAACACGCTATTTGTTGTGACTGCGAGAATTAATTATGAAATTATTTAATGAAACTTATATGTTTGGAATTTTGTAAAATAGACATCATTTTTGAATTCGGAATATCAATTATAGCTTAGGGTGAAATTTTGGCATTGTTCTGAAAAACTTCAATTTTTGATTAATAGTGAAACCACTAAGTGGTAGTTAAAAAACTGATTTTTCATTTAAATGAAACATTACTACTTCTATGATTTGATTTTCAAAAATCCGACATACATGGTTGCATTATGAAGTAAAATGTGGTTCAATGGGATTAAAATATTTTTTTGGTGAATAGTAACTTTTAAGTTTAATTAATCGCGATTAAAGGTAATTAGTGAAATTTAAGGTAAAAATGATTTTATAAAAATATGAAATGACCTTGAAACTTGTCCTACCGCGATTGGATGAGTCATGGCCGACCAAGAAAATCCATGGGTCAACTTGGGGACCCCATGGAGCCAGTTTGGTTGGAAAATGACATAAATAACTTTTATTTAAAGTTAAAGTAAAAATGTCAAAAACATAAGTTGTTTTAATAAAACAATTTTTAAATGGGGTTATACAAGAAATATTTTTGACTATAAATATACATTATAAAGATAAAAAGCTTTCCTAAATCATGATATTTTTTTAATAATTTTTAGACATTATATAATGTAAATTATTTATGACACCATGATGATGTAGCGATTACCTGATTAATTAACGATTTAAATAAAATGAAAAGATAATGTAAAATACAAGGCTTACACTTGTCAAAAAACAATTGTATGAGTAGATATCGAACCCTTATCACCATATCCTCTAAGTATACAAGTTTGGGACCTTTAAAATCCGAAAAGCATTGTATAATAATATAACATTTCATTACTTTCGAAAAGTGCCCCTCCTCTCCACTTATAAAAGGCCCCCACCACTCCCACCTTATTCACACTTTCAAGCCATTTTGCTCGGCCAAACTCTGCCCAAATACTCTCCCAACTTCCCCCTATTACTCCTAGAATCCTCACTTTGGTCACAACTCTTCCCAAGTAAGCCTTTGGCTCAAATCAAAAAGAGTTACCCGATTTTAAGGTAATGTCTTCTCTAATGTTGTTTTGATTTACTTTTCTTCTCCAACCCCCTAAACAATTTTTATTCATTTCTTTTGTACCAACAAAAGTATAATAAATATACTAGGATGTTTTTATAATAAGCATTCAAGATACACTTACACACACTTGCATCTAATGGTTAATGAACATACTGTTTCTGTGGATGGAAAATTTTTGCCTCACGAAACGATGATTATTCAAAACTCATATAACACCTATAATGGTGGACATTAGGATGAAACTATTTTTATATATAATATATAGTATGTTTTTTTTCTTATGATTTTGTATTTTTCATTTATAGCATACCTTTATGGTTTCCATTATGGGTAAACGCGATATTTTCATTTTAGGAAGTGCGGACTACCGCCCCCTCAAAGTGATTTGAATCGTTAATGCCATATGTGGGATTTATAAAGGATGGATTAAATGATATTATATATGATATTATACTGGAATTATAATATACCTTTATATCATTATGATTTCATTCCATTAAACAAGAAATAGAAATGAAAGTAGCGTTCATGCGTACGTACGGCTTACCGTCTCCATGAACGGTGCATTTCATTTCTTACCTCTAAATGTCATGTAATATTATGAATGAATGTATATAATGGATATATATGAGATATATGATATCTATATCATGAATATAATTCCGGATATAATGGATATTTCACCACATGAACAACTTGTAATTATAAGAAGTCTATTTTTGACTCAAGCACCAAAGATCGACAAAACGACCGTTATTAACTTAAATAATTACATAATGTTCATAACATAGTTATAAGTGATATTAAAGGAATAAGAAACTTGAAAAGGTTCTTAAGAAACTATAAATTAACTCTAGTTTATTATTTAGGAGGTTAAAGAACGGTCGAGTCAAGACAGGATGCAAGGTAAGGGAATTTCTTAACCCAATTTCCATTCTTTGGGTTAATCTCCTACTTTCAAATTATGTCATGATATTATTATGTCCTATCTTGTATTTTTACTTTATTTATGTGTACTTATAGTGAACACACATAATATATCTATTTTATTTTAAAAATTATCTTTTTAAGGACTTCGTCTCAATCTCCTTTCATTGAGGCATATTTGGTTTTATACAAAATATTCTTTTATACGGTGTATAAACCCCTTTGACTTTTACATTTATTCAAAAGGAATCTTTTTTTATATGAAGCGTTTTACTAAACAGAAAAAAGGTAATGTTTTTCTTTCCGTACATATGCGGTGACAACGACTTCTCCGCCACCGTGACCATTATTTGAGTTTCGGCTTCCTCTACAAGCCATCACTTTTTTTTAATGAAAAATAAATACAAAGTTTAACTTTATTATATTTTGGAATTGAAAATGTTTTTGAAAGCGTTTTTATTATATCAATGTGTTGTATTGATATCTTTTGATTGAAATGTGGAAATGTTATGTTTCCTTTATGCATGTTTTATGTGATACGATTATGTTATGGTTTATGATATGTTTAAACCTGTTCATATGAGGAATGCATTGGACATAATAAGTGAGGGGTGGAGCCCGCTATAGCTCCTCGATGCATCGGTAGGTCTCATGAGGCAAACTAGTGTCTTGGAATGAGGCCTTGACAAAATATTATTTGTGGTCTTGGCACGTGGACTTGGCTACGTGGTTGTGATAGTCTGGCATTATGCATTCCATCATTATGAAAGTGTTTATTGATATTGTATGTGATTATTCGACCAGTAGAATATCCATGTGAATAAGTAAATGGCATTATCTCATTTTACTTTTTCCATATTATGTTGAAGATCAAGTTTAAAAGGCTTTTGTTTTAGTTATACATTGCCTTAAATGTTTATGTTTATTTTTGAAAGCTTCCGCTATATTGTTATCCTTACTGAGCATATGAGCTCACCCCTTTCAATGTTTCAATATTTTCCAGGATGTGAAGAAGTTTTTTATGAATGACCTACAGGGATATTCAGAAGAGGATATGAGTGTGGACTATGGATACTATTTTATTGTAGTTTTTCACTTTATGATGTAATGTAACATTTATGAATCTATCTAGTGTTTCCAAGGCTACTAAACTAATCAGTCTTTTGAGACTTGATCTTTTGTGATCATGCCAATGTTACGCAATAATGCACCGACTCTGGGTAACTGGGTTCTGGGCGTTACAGGTGAAGTGATCACCAGGCCTCTGCTTGCACTTATAGAGGTATGTGATACTCATAATCAGCATGGTGGAACTAGATTGGTGGATTAATTTCCTAAGGAGTTTCTCCCAGTGGGATACTGATTCGATGGGGAGCAGGTTGTACCAGAAAAATGCATGCACATCCAATGTATGCACAAAACATCGGAGCTTGGCGGCCTCCTTCTGCGTCGGAGTTCCCAACATGGGGTCATACCTTGAGGTAAAGTGGGACAGGTGTTGTGGAGAGTCCCTTGTCTCGGTAAAGTTGGAAAATGTGGGATTCCCGAATCTGTGGGAACTGGCTTATCATCCACCCACACCGGATAAGTCTTGCCATCATGTGGGAGCGCCACCTGTCGCATCTCTAATGCCTCAAGATGGAAAATGAGGGATGCTATTGGATATTTTGGGTAGAGGATCCTATCATGAAAAGGATCCCGAACAACTACTATGTTGGCAGGTTCATCAGCATGATAAGGTGGCTACGCAGATCGTGGAGCGACTAGTGGAATGACCTGCAAGGCAGCTAGGGTAATCCGAGCCGGGTACATAGGATTTTCATATCGTTAAGGATGATTGGGCATGACATACAACGTCCTCTTTCTATATGTTCCATCCTAAACCCTCTTTGCATTGGCAAGATGGTCAAGTTCAACTAGAGGCATTTCACCGAGGAGTAGCTGTAGCTTCCCCTGTTGCCCTGACCTAGGATCACCGTAGTCAGACAGTCACTCTCCATAATGTTAAGCAAGGAGGTCATCGACTACCTTCATCTGTTCAGAGAGTTCCTGATGCAACGTGGATTTCTTGGGGTTGACCTCTGCCATCTGTGCTAATCCAGATGGGTCGTAGGTCTTGACAACTCCAAGGAGTTCCTTGCCCTTTTAGGGATTCCGATTGAGGAATAGTGCCATAGTGGGCACTAGAAGACCTAGTAGATTCCTCTGTTGATGAGTAATTCTTCCTAACAGATCCGAGAAGGGTGATGCTCTCTTGGGGGGGGGGTCTTCTCCAAGAAGCTCTAGTTCATTCTCGCACTCTAGAAGGTCCACCAAGTTAACTGCGACTCATCCTGGAGGCATATCCCTTATGTCTCTAAACTAATCGGGTTTTCACTGGATTGTACTGTAGAGGAGGGAAGCGTATTGTCCCCAGCCATAGATATGTATGTGGGGAGAAGCCTCTTTGATAATCCTACAGAGTACCTTGAAGCTCTAAACTCACCGTTTCTAGAGGGCCCTACAACAACATAGTGACTCATGGTGCTAGGCAACAGGAAGTGCGGTAAAATAAACCAGATGAAATTGTTCGAAAATGTTGTGGAAATGCACTTGGATATTAGGATAATCCACTCATTGATTGTGAAGATTGAAATGAGTTTGCGAGAGGGTTTAGCTGCAACACTCAACTTCATATTGGGTGACAGATTCTAGCACACAAAAATTTGGCACCATCACCGGACAGAAATTCTCAAGGAAGTGGAATTCAATGAGGATATCCCATAAGCTTCAGGGATCAGATTCAGTTTTTGGCCTTTCATTACCCCACTCCTCAACCAGAGGCAACTAGAGAATAGGTAGTGGTACCGAATCAGACTGTTGGGACTGCATGCTGGCTGGTGGAGAATATGGAGAGCAAGCTGATAAACCACAGCATCACTGTAACACCCCGAGATTTTATAAGATATATTATTTTTAATTTCATTCACATCTTCTGTTGTACGCTACACCAAGATTATCTTGCGCTATATGCAACACTGTATTAGCTAGCAGTATACGCAACAATATTCTTGGATCGTGTTACACACTATTTCATGTTCGTTCAATAGTAGTTATTATATGCAACATTGAGTGTGTATATATCTACATATATTCAATTTATAAATGAAATATGGTTGGATTTTGTTATACACAAAACAAAGGAGTCTTGCACTACATACAACCCTGACATGGCTTGCATTACACGAAATCATGACCTTCCTAGATAGCATGTGTTGTACGAAATACCAGGATTCACTAAACAATGATATATGGTAATAATAATATTATTAACTAGCTGTTATAAATAGTATTAACTAAATTTTTAATTTTATAACATTATTATTCATCTTACACATTTTCTAGAACATGGTATTAGAACAAATTAAATTTTTCGGATAAAATAAGTATTTTTCAAACAATGCAGTTTTGCCGCCTTTTGATGGTGCACCCATTTTAAATATAATATTTGACATGTTTATAAGTCCAATTTTACGAAATAAACGTCTTCTTTTGATTCATGATATAAAATTTTACATTGGATAAATTTTTGATATTTTTCTGAGAACGTTCTTATTTTGATGAATAGTAAAACCAAGAAATATTTTACTTAAAAACAAATTTTTCCATTGAAATAATTTATATGGTTAAACTATAATTTAACCCAGCTCAGTGATACCATATGGGAATGTGGAGTGAACTTGATTCAGAAAGGGACTTTGTCCACTAATATGGTTTTGGCAGCAATGCCTTGGCTACTATGGAAATCATAACATATTCTTAATGGATTCCACAATTACATGTTTTATTCCCATGCTAGTTTATTTGGATTAATGTTCCTTTATGATCTATTCCTTATGTACTGTAATGTCTTATGTTATTGCTCAATATTTTGATGTTTAGATTTTATGCTCATCTTTTTACATTCTAATGATTATGGATTGATCAATGTTCTCTATGTTTACCCTTACTGAGCATTTATGCTCACCCTTATTATTTTTTCTTTTCCCCAAGATATAAATAAAGGTTTTAGGTAATAAATCAAGAGGCGCATATCTTTATGGGAGATTTTTAAGATCATTCAGCATGATTAGAAGATTATATTCCGAGTTTCCAAAGACACTAAACTATTACGGTCCTTGTGTGTCTGTTTTTTGTTATGAATTAAGTATTCCACAAAAGTAATGTAATGTCTATGTACATTAAGATTGGGTTGTTATAGTTGGTATATGAGGAAATGCATAGTCAACCATTGGAAACTAGGATGTGAATGCCTTAGTAAGAACCCTAAGGAAATGTGTAAGTATAGGACAAGATCATAGTGTTTTAGAAATTGCCATGAATAACGAATGATAAGACCATAAGTATTCTTGATTATGTGTTTTTCTTAATATGATTAGTTTTTATCACACTATTCTTATAATTGTTATTCAATGGCCTGAACCCGAAGGAACCATGTTAATGTTGAGTGTGACGGGAAATGCAATGATTGTCCCCCTGGGAAACCAATCATTATGGGAGATGGAATAAAAAATATTGTAGCCATGCTCACACAAAATTCCCAAGATATGAACCATTCAGGACTTCCAAACGATCAATGGATGGAGAATCATTCTGTTGAATCCTTCATGAGGTAGCTTCCACCCTCTTTCAGCGGGTCTACTGATCCATGAGTGGCTGAACAATGGATCAGTACCACTAAAAAGATATATTTAGTTCTTCAATGTTCTAAACATGATAAAGTCATATTAGCTGTATATCATTTGGATGTTCAAGCTAATAAATTGTGGAATTTTATCAAGAATATGAGGCAAAGATACGAAATTGAGTACATGGAATTTGACTTGTTCAAGAACTTGTGTTTCAATAAGTACTTCCCTCGTATTCTTCGAACAAAGATGGAAAAGGAGTTCCTTGAGATTATGAACAAGGATGATGAATCTGTTGTTATATACGAAGTGAATTTTACATGGCTTACAAGGTATGCATCTAGCTTTATCATCCAACCTGAAAGTAAAGTTGATCGATTCTTCCATGTCTTAAAACCAAGTCTTCTAAGGGAATTACCTATAAGAGACTTCAGTAGCTATGAATAAATTGCGCGTTGTGCTATCAAGGTAGAACTGGAAGATGGTGTTACATATACATTTCATGGTTTTGAAAAAAAAATTTGGAGTTCAAGGAGAAATCTCAAAACCATGGTGAAAAGAAGATGAATTTTTCTTTTTTTTCTAACTGTGGAAAGAATCATAATGGATATTTTCTAGAAGGTACTAGAAAATGTTTTATGCCTGGAAAAGAAGGTCATCGAGCAGTTGAGTATATAAGTAATGGAAAAAAGATAGATAATGACGTGAATAGAGAAAAAAATACATAGAACGCTCCACCAACACTTCAATGCTTCAAGTGCAAAGAAATGGGGCATTATGCTAATCAATTCCATAATCCAAGAGTTAACGATTATCGATGTGAGAAACCACTTAAGGAAAAGGATAAAGGGAATTCACATGCGATCACTATTTGTGATGTTGATTATGACAATGAAGTAGTGGAATGAATAAGTTTTTAGGTAATGGGATTTAAAAATAGTATCATGCAATCTCATTTATATTATCATGGAATTTTTGGAATAACTATGTATTGGATTTCAATAATTATATGGTACCGGTAACCACGAAAAGTGGTTGAAATATTTTAGGAAAGAAGCTGATATGCACAAAATGAAGGGATAAAGAGAAAATGAAATGATCTCATGACTAATATAAGTACAAAGTTATATCATGGTTTGAGTATGTAGAAATTTTGTGATTTTGGTATGTTGAGAGAGTTAACATTTGACAACATTCAAGTATTCACTAAGGTTCTATGGTAATAATACATGATTAAGGTATTCACATGTTTCAAATGTGGTCAAAAATACATATATTATGATATATGGGGCATAAATGATGGTATTCACATGATAGTTATATGACCTCTCTGGTAATCTTTTTCATTATAAGATGAGATTAGATAGAAGTATTTTGGAAAATCCGAATGATTGGAATTGATTATGTAGGACATAAGTTAGTATTGTTTAATCCTAGAACATTTTTAGATATTCTTAATGGAAGGTTATAATAATGTAGTTTTAGAAAAATGACAACCTGTAGGATGGGAGACAACCTGTCGCGTCGTACAAGGTTGTGAGAATCGAACCCACATGCAAAGTGCGACATGCCTTTATTGCCTACCACTGGCCTACAGGAAGTCCCTGGTTAGTAGAAACTAGTTTTATTTTATTAATCATGATGATAGATGAATTATATGTCCATTTTGGAACCATATCTGTTTAATCTCACCATAGATGGATTTATGCATATAACGTTTTCTAACTTATGTTTTAGAAAGATGGAATGTCCTATCATTATATCGCATGATCTGATAAAACTTTTCAAAAGACAAATTCAACTTCATTTCATTAAGAGATGAAGTGGAAATTGTTCGAGGCATGAGCAACGTTGAGATTGTACAAAAATAAAGTAAGTATTTGTTTTAATTAAAAAATTCTTCAACATTTGGGAAATGATCTTGAAAACCAAAAATTTTGTCCTAGTGCTCTCATATCTGATGAATCAGATGGTACCATAGATCATTACAAATTTATGACTTTGTGATTGTTGGATTTTTCATAGCCATGTTCTCTACCACTCTGCTTCCGAACATGATGGTCAGATTTCTCTTCCGTATCCATATTTTCATATATGTTCTCCTATGTGGGAACCCAAGTGATGTGTTACATTGGGTATCCATTTTGTTTCTGACGTTCATTTTTTAATACTATGTTTTGGTATTCCTTTTTATGATGTGGGTTTCTATGAACGAAATTTCAATGTAATAAACCATTTATAACCCTGACGAATTTCGAGGGAGAAATTCCATTTAAGGGAGGTGGAATGTAACACCCTAAGATTTTATAAGATATATTCTTTTTAAATTCTTTCATATCTTCTATTTTATGCTACACCAAGATTATTTTGCGATATACGTAACATTGTATTAGCTTGTAGTATACACAACACTATTCTTGGATCACGTTACACACAATTTCAAGTTTGTTTGATAGTAGTTATTCTATGAAACATTGAATGAATATATATATATTCAATGTATAAATGAAATATGGTTGGATTTTTTTATACGCAACAACAAAGGAGTCTTTCACTACACGCAACCCTGACATGGCTTACATTACACGCAATCGTGACCTTCCTCGATAGTGTGTGTTGTACGGAATACCAGGTTTCACAAAAAAAATATATATGAATATAATAATATTATGAACTATCCATTATAAATATTATTAAATAAATTTTTAATTTTATAACATTATTATTCATCTTACACATTTTCAATAACATGGTATGAGAACAAAATAATTTTTCCGGATAATATAAGTCGTTTTTAAAAAATGCAGTTTTTCCACCTTTTGATTGCAAACCCATTTTAAATATAATTTTTGACAAGTTTATAAATTCAATTTTACAAAATAAACTTCTTATTTTTAATCAGGATATAAAAATCTACATTGGATTATGTTTTGATATTTTTCTGACAACGTTCTTATTTTGATTAATAGTAAAGACATGCAAAATTTCACATAAATTTTTTTATTGAGATAATTTACATGGTTAAGTTATAAATGTAAATTATTTTATAGAAGAAATAGAATATATTTTTACCATTTAATATAATGTAGGTCATTAGCATTGATTTTTCATTGAATTCTTAGGTTAAATCAATTCAATCTTTTGCAATGTTATAAACAAAAACCCATTTATTTTTGACAACGAGACTAATTTTAAATTAATTACTAAAACTTCTGTGTTTTGAATTTTTAAAAAATCATTCCATATTTTTAATCCATAGGTCGTAATTATGTTAATATTCTACTTTTTATTTTTGAGCATTATGAATAGTAACTATGGTAAATTTTATTTACCATAGTTAAAGGTAAATAAGGGTAAAAATAATGTTATAAAATTACCCTAACAGTTGCCTTAATATAATTGGAAGATTATATTTCGTCCTACGTCATATTTTGGTCGAAATGGAATCTATAAGAACCCACTTGTATGTGATTAAAACATTTATTGTATTTTATTTTAAAGAAAGTGAAATATGTCTCACTCAAACATTAATAATTAAATTATTTTCTATATAAAGTTATAAAAAATATAATTTTTATTATAAATACTAATTTTAATGCTAAAATGTTTTTCTATATTATGGTAATTCATTTATCATTTTTAAGAAATATTTAAGTACTTTAATTGAATATACATTAATGATGTAGAAATTATTTATTTAGTGAAAAATCAATAATATAGTTTTTATTGAAATAATAATACCCCTAAAAAGGACCATAAACTTGAGAAAACCTTATTGTTCTAGTATATATATACCCTAATTCTTCAAGGACTGTTTTTTGGACCTTTTGGAACCTTATAAAACAAATTGTGACATTTATATTATTTTATTTAAATGATGTCAATGATGTCACCTTCATAATTCAATAAATATAACAACATAATTGTTGTGGTTTTAAGATGAATTATTCAGGTAAAAATATTATTATTAATTTTAATATATTTATATTAATCATAGAATTTTATTTTTAATTTTTATAGAACTAATAAGTATACTAAAAGATTATACAAAATTAATGTAGGAATTTCTTTATTAAGATAAATATCAAATAAATGGTTTTAAAAATATGAAAATAAATATTATATTAACTAATTAATGTTCTCCACAAATTTTCTAGATGAATATGACATTTTATGAATCTATTAAACATTTTGGTTAGAATATATCCTTTCTGTGGATTTTATTTAAATTCAAATAAATGAATAGAGTCAAAATTAACACTATTGTTATTTTATAAAAATAACATAATATTAAATTGTTTAAAAATCACATAAATATTAAAATATTATAAATTGAAATTTATATGATCTAAAATTTCATAAAGTACCCAATTATGGATAATTCACAACACATATGTAATTATGTATAATAATTTTAAATATAGAATATTATTACCACAAATAAGACTAAATAAATTAAATAAGGATAAATCAAATTGATAAGGTTAAAAATAATTTCCCAACATGTATAAATTTGATTTTTTATGAGATTACAACAAAATATAACCTAATATCCGAATTTGAGTCACTTTGGAAGTTTTTAGGAGGGGATTGAGTTTATTATAAATTAATATTTTTGAGGTTTCCAAAAGTGCCCCTCTCTTCCCTTATAAAAGGGCACATCATCCCTCTCTTATTCACAACATATTGATCATTCAATCTTAGAAAAACCCTGAAAATTTATCTTATACACTTTTCTAGAAACATTCTGGAGGTTCTGTTCTTCTCAAAATACCAACTCTGGTCCCTTAAGTGAATGCTTAAAGGAGGTGTGTCGAAGAAGAGGTTATATCTTCTACCGATTCTTTCAGGTTTCATTCTTCATCAACTTCTTCTTATTTAGTTGTTTCATTTTAAATTAATAAAATCAGTGTAAATAATATACTAATATGATATTATAAATAAGAAACAACCCCATTTCACCATCTATCCATCCTACGTAAAATTAAATCACCGCGCATGCATACGTACGGAATATCGTCTCCACGCCGTAGTGTAATAGATTTTTTCACCACCACCTTACTTGGATGGGTATAATGGTGTAAAGAATAACTATATATGGTTATTATAACATAATAATTATTCTGAGATATTATATATAATCCACTAGAATTCTATTCAATAATTATGGGAATGATATCATCGCTCGTGCGTACATACGAACTACCGTCTCCATGAATGCGATGAGATTCATTTTCCCTGATTAACAATTCATGTATGATTATAAAGTATATATAATAAATAATAATGAAATATATTACATAATAATGATTATGGATTTATGTACATATATTTTTAATTTACATAATTCCATTCAATTCAACAAGGAAACGAAAATAATGTTCATGCGTACGTACGACCTACCATCTCCATGAATGGTGTATTTCATTCCATTTATCGATCTATCATATATATTTATATGCTGAATATATATTATATATAAATCATGATTTAAATTCTGGAATTAATTAAATTAGGATATAATTAATAATATCAAGAACAACAATTTGAAACACGTACGATAATTGAAACGATTTTACACAAAATGGTTCTTTAACATGGAATTTACAAAAGAACAGGTAATATAAAGTCATAAGTGAACCATATATGATATAATAACCATTAATGTAATTCGTTAATAAGTCAATGGCCTTATTTAAATCATTATACAGGAGGTTCTGATACATAGGAAGCATATCAGACATATGTTAAGGGATAATTATTCAATCTCGTTCCTATCTGAGATTCTTTATACGTAAGTATTTACTGGGGTTATATTTTTCAGCCATGTACAAAATAATGTTTCTCATAAAGTGTTTAATATTCTTCCATGTATTTTTAAATCCATGTTTACCCCTATTTGACTTTTACTTTGTGTTATGGAAGGAATATTTCTTTTTTTACCGTATGTGGGACTTTTTTTACTTTTCCGACAAAAGTATGAGGATAATATTTTTTTAACTTATACGACATAAACTGATTTTTATGGTTTAATAACGCCTTATTTCCATGACCCATACTTTAAAATATTTCATGATTATTTTCAATAAAATCCATTTATTTTAAAATTTCATGGCATTTTGTGAAAAGAAATAAGATTTTGAATATGAAAGGATATTTTCCTCAAGAATTCTTTTCAAGTGTTTTATCAACACCCTTTTCCATCTATGATGACATTATTTCATATGTGTATTTTTCATGTATAATATCTCTATTATTTACATGGTTTCAATTTTCTTATGATGAAATGATATCAATTTGTTTTATATAAATTATGTTATGATGGGGTGATGTTTATGAACCCCATTTTTATTCTTTGGGTTATGATGGAATGATTATTGTTTATATTGTGGCACAAGTAATAATGATTTCATTATGATATGGTTGGACCTGTATCTCCTTCCAAATAATTGAGTAAATATTTATATCTCATGAGATAGACATGGCTGGAATGGTAATTTAATTCGGTTCAGTGATACATGACTGGAACAAAGAGTGAAATCGATTCAGAAAGGGACTTTGTCTACTAAGATGGTCTTGGCAGCAATTTCATGGCTACTATAGAAATCATAACATGTTCTTAATGGATTGTAAAATTACATGTTTTATTCCCATGCTAGTTTATCATTATTAATGTTCCTTTATGATCTATGCCTTATGTACTAAAATTTTTTATGTCATTGCTCAAGATTCTTATGTTTAGATTTTATGCTCATGTTTTTACATTCGAATGTCTATGGATTGTTTTATGTTCCCTATGTTTACACTTCGTGATCATTTGAGCTCACCCTTTTTATGTTCATATTTTCCCCCAGATATAAAGAAATGTTTTATGTAAGACAACAAATGGGGAAGATCTTTATGGGAGATGTTGAAGATCTTTCACCATGATTAGAAGATTATATTCCATGTATCCAAAGACACTAAACTATTACGGTCCTTGTGTGTCTATTTTTGTTATGTATTAAGTATTCTACAAAAGTAATGTAATGTATATGTACGTTATTCTTGGGTCGTTATAATCTCGACATACCATATGAAGAGTGATGTAACGTATCCATGACATCGATGTAAGATGGGCTGACTACCGCTGCTTCTGGCATTGGGACCATGGCTACAGGCAGTGGACCATGCTATAGCTCATCTACTATTGGTCCCCGTAATAGCTCTTCGTGATCTCTAGTCGAGGTAGAGGGTGCTTCTGGCGATGATGGGGGAGAACGCATGGTCGTAACATATGCAGTTTCCTAATTTTCTTCCTCATAGATATACTTGAGGAGGGAGGCAAGAATTTGATAGACCATGAATTTTGGGAGTACTAGGCTGATGCACCTTGTTCCTACCCCATCCCATGACATTGGGGATCTAGGAAAGGGTTCCATCACTGATTCATATTCGGCTTCTAAATCTGAAAAGAAAATTGTTTTGATCTTAGTCTAAATATTCTCAGTGTTCCCTTAATGGCGGAGATGACCCACCCTCTTACCACATGATGGTTCGTTAAGAGATGGCATATTTCCAGCACGAGGAGGACCTTCGCCCGTACTGGTGTTGGGGCGGAGAGGACTTCTACCTGAGTATGCTGGGGTGTGAGGAGCACCAGGATAGATATCAAAGGGGATACAGGGAGGTCCTCCTTGGGAATTGTTGGAGTGGGTAGGACCTCTGCTTGAGCCCATAGAACACATGTAAGACCCCCAAGGTTGTTCATCCTGGTGGCCTTAGTTTGAGTAATGTCCTCATACAGGTTGAGCCGAACATGGGTAAGACCTCGTTGATGGGTGCTGGTGAAGGGAATATGGCCCTAAACCGTTTGAGTTTTGCGGCAGGGTGGACCTTCACCAGTTGTTGTGAGGACATGGGGAGGACCACATGTTGGAGATTGACCTGATGTGCAATTCCCCCACACCAGAGCTCTATGAAAGGAGGGATGATTTCATACTTGATGTAATGAGCATGGGAGAGTCATCCGTGATAAGTGTCACCATCATGGGGAGTTCCTTCATTTCGACTAAGGGTAGAACAAGTTGGACTTCCATGCAAATCATATAAGTGGGGATGACCCGCATTCTTCATGGTGGTTGTATGGGGAGGGCCTACGTACTGGCGGTGGCCACTACCCGCACCGGCGACTTAGAGAGTTGGCCCATCCTACCTATGGGGCAGTTGAGTCCTCAATCCAGGCTAGGTATAATAGTTACCTTGATCATCATTTGAACGGATTTATGATATAAATCAACGGTGGCTCGATCCATAGTAGTTGATGACGTTGACGCCCCTTGGTGGGAATCCTCCTCGGCTTGCGCCCGACACTGGTGTCAATTCAATCAGACTGGGGACAACAATGCATTCTCATGGCTTACCTAATCCTAGACTCATGGGACTAGGTGGAAGCACTGGCATAGACTAGTGGGATCCCTCCTTGGGGGCCCCTGAAACGGGATCTCGACTGGGCTAGCCCAAACATCCATTACATCTTCGGCGCAGGGGAGTGAGTCATTGATGGTTCCCGGAAATGTCTCTCTAAATGACACTATGTTGCAGTGGGGAGTAGTGTCTCTCTGTACGACCCTTAGATATGGTGGTGTTGATGAGGCGTAGACACCACCAAATCCTGGACGGCCATATCCCAGGTCGGGATAACCCCCTCCTCGTAGCAGCATACGAGGTCATTGATCACTCTCTGATGAATGAGATCAAATGGGGAGATGGGTAATGGGTGCCCGACATTTGTAGGCGTGGGGATTGTCTCCAAAGTAGTGGCACTGCATGGGACTGTCGCGTTGGCTTTTCCTCTACCCCTGCGTCGGTGGGCGAGAGGAAGGGCATGGATGCCACCTCCTTCATGAAAAGCTAGGGGCTTACACTAGGGTGGTTTCCCATTCCCCTTAGACAGATTCCTCTTCGATAAAGAGGATGTAATTCCATTTGATGAATGATATCACACTCGTGGAGACCAGGGGGCGTAGAAAATGTCCGAGATGGGGTACCCCACATGCAAGGCACGGGGTGAGGTCACTGTTTAACGTCATGTGCTGAGGTGGGGGTGAATGGTTGTTTAATGTCCTGCAGCTCGGTGGAGGTGGGTTTTCAATGCACCCCTAGGACTTACATAACTAATTCCCACCCACCTATGAGTGAAAGGATGCATCGAAAAATCAATGGAAGGGGGTTTCATGGAGTGATCCATTGGGGGGTGAACGTTAGTGTGGCTATGAGAAGAAGCAATAACAGTTAGAATGCCTATGGGATGAAGCATGAGGCGGAGTAATGCAACGGGAAGAATCGCACAAGGGACTATTAAATTGCTTTTTCCAAATCTAAAGGGATGCATGGGAAAAGGATTTGTAGAGAAAATGGGTTCATAGGTAGATTCCATATGAAGCTCTGGTTCACTATGAAGTGAAAATGATTTGTGAAGGGATGTGCTTCACGATGTGAAGTCGCTTGGCCGTGGGATAGAGCATTGATGCATATGGAAGGTGCTTTATGAAGTGGAAAGGTATTCGCAGAGCAGTGCCTCATGAAGCAAGGGTTACCGGCAAAGCATAACATTGTGAAGAAATGTGCTTCGCGAAGCACAACAATCATGCCTTATCATGTGGATCACATGTGTTTGAAGGGTGTTTCGTGAAGCATAAATGCTCCACGATAACCCAAGTCCCCTTGACGATATCCTTCCTTCATGGAGTCCTGTGGGCTCCATGATGGGCATTCCTCATTTAAGAGGGACATAATTCACACAAAGGGGAAGGTACTTCACGATGAAAAAGTACCTCGAAAATCCCATTGTTTTCAGAGAAGAAATTGCATCTCAACGTGGGAGCTCCGAAGGTGAATTTTCAAGGGATCAATCCATTGGGTTCAAGGGGAGCATGATATTTATAGGCAAGAGGTGACGTGAAGTAGAGCTTGATGGGCATGAAGATAAAGCTTGCTCCAAAGTGTGTTCGGGAATGTCAAAGGGGTTCGTGGAGCATCCTGCCACCTTGCCCTGCGGCGGGTTCGCGAACGTCAAATCAGTTCGCAGAGCATCCTGCCTCCTTGCTCCGAGGCTGATTCATGAACATCCAAGGGGTTCTTAGAGCATCCTGCCTCCTTTCTTGGCGGTATGTTTTAAAATGTCAAATAGGTTCATGAAGAATCATTCATCCTTGCTCCGTGATAGGTTCGCGAAGGGAGAGCTCTACACAGGCCGTAGGGCTATAGTGCTCCATGACCAATCCTTGCGAGGCAACCCCTTATGCTCTCCTTTTGTTCTTTCTATTCCATGATTTCAGAGTCAACAATACACTACATTTGTTATACTTAAATTCATGGATTAATGTCACATAATGTATTCATTAAAATTAATCAATTTGATTTGGTATTCATTAACATATATGGTTGTTGATACTTGATTGTAATGTTTCTTGTAATAGAGAGAGTTTTTTTTGTAAAAATGGATTATATAATCTTTGATATGATGTATAGACACATATATTATGATATATTAATTAATAATTAGATGTCCAGGTGTTTGATTAAGTTCATTACATAACAAATTATAGTTTGAGAAGTAATAAAATTTCACTAGTGTCCACTCATTTCAAGAAATTATGGATTTAAACATTCATATTTTTTTAAATTATAAAAAGACTCATTAAGTCACATATAATGTCATTAATTGAGGAAGAATGTTTGTATATGGTGTCTGTATACAATATGAGTAATATTATAATAATCGATTCAACAATAGTTTATATGGATTCATAAAGTGTTTTTAATTTTTTCATAATGTGGTTGGGAATTTATTTTTATTGGGATATTTTTGACTTTTACAAAATATAAAAAATCCATGACATTGATAATTTCACAATTCCATGGTTGATGGCTTTTTATTATATTATTTAGCATGTTGTGGACATCTTGTTGATGATATATGATAGTAATAAAACAATTTTATCATGTTGATTAACATGTTTCATTCATCTTAATGACACATCATATGATGATCTATAAGTAAAATTTTTATTTTCAATGGAATTTAAAAGCCATATTAATAATTTAGGTGGAACATTAATGGATTATAAATTTCATGACATATAAAACATTATATGTTCTACAGAATTCACCATTCAATGAATGATGTATTTAAATTGGAGATCCAAAAAATTTATTTGAAATAATCATGTCAATACTCTAATAATTAATATCATTGTTCATTGATTCTCTTACCTATAACTGAATTCAAGGATGAGTATCTATGTAACATATCAATATATATTTCTGGTGTGATGATATTATTTATGGATTTTTATTTCTTGTTCATTATTTCAGTACCATATTCTATTGAATGGTTCTTATTCTACATCAAGATGATGTGGTTGTTTCATTGATGGATTAGTAATACATAGTTGGTAGTTTAGATAGATATTCCATTTTTTAAAAGTTATTGTTAAAATAAATGGTTATATTGTGAAAGGGATGAAGTAAACATAAGGTGGTTATTCATTTTTTAGGGTCACTACACCATGGGGACAAGCATTGGCAAAACATTTTTCATATATTTTTATTCTATGGTGTAGTTCTTACCCAACACTATGGTCATTTTTATAGTATCTATCCAATGAATATGGTTTGGATTCTATAAATTCATTTTTCCATGCCCTAAAAGGGAATACTTCCTTATATTGTACCATAGTATTGTTTAACATCAGTATCCATTGTTTTGTGGGATAGTTCAGGCACTATTGTTTTTCCAAAAATTCATATTATTTTAAACGAACCATTGAACCATTTTTTCTCATTAATTCCTCACATTTGTTATGTGGAGTTAGGGATTCCCAATATCTCTTCCATCCATCATGAATATGTCATCAAACATAAAATTAGAGGATTAATTCTCGTATTCATAGTGCTAATTGAATCCATAAAATCAGATACATACATTTCAGAGTTGGAATGATTATTCAAAACAATAATCTAACTTAGGTGTCATGGGGTGTTCGCGATGGGACCCTAACAGAAATGGATTGGTGAAGGAAATGATTTAAAAAAATATGTTTTCCAATGGGTCGATATCTCAGGGAAATAATCTATACCATTCTATAAAAATAAATTTGTGATAGGAATATTATCCATTCATATAAATTTATTTTTGATAATTGAATTTCTATTTTAGGAATATTCTATCATTTTAGATATGTTTTTGTGATGGGAGAATCATCCAATCGCAAAAAAATAAAATAAATAAAATAAAATTACTAAAAATTGAAAATAAAAAATAAATAATAATAATACTAATAACTAGTCATATCAATATAAAAATGCACTATATATAACTGTAATTATAAGAATTTCTAAAAATATAACAATATATATTTAAATACTAATGATTATAAAAACATTTTTGAAACAAAATCCATAAATCATAGTGGGTGACATATGGAAGAGGTGGTGTAGGGAAATCAATCCCTAAACCATGAGTCAAATGGTATATGTACTCCATATTTTTCTCATGTTTCCACTCCATCCATAAATGCATCTCCTATATTTACTATTTGTTATATTGATAGAGCTCTTCCTACTCAATAAGCATGGTATCTATAAGCTTACCATGAGCTCACAACTACTCCACCTTCACTACCGTATATTTTGATGAGTCCCTATGAGATACACTCTAGAAGGATAATGGCGTGAAATTAGTACCATAAAACTTCCAGAAATCAATTAAGTGATGATACTAAAAACCGAGACTTTTTGATGGCATATCGAGTCATATACATCCATGATGCACCATCAAATACTTCTGCACTAGTGCAATGATCCTTGGTCTTGGCCTAAATCAGGTCATGTGTATAAGAAATTGTAACCCAATATGACTCTATCAATTGAAATTTAAAATTAATATAGTTAAAACATTATGTTCGGTTAATTTTAATGCTAAAAAAAATATACAAATCACAATATTGTGCTTGTGGTCACCTGCATCCCTTATGGGATGTAATCATTATAAATACTCTTATTAACATGGAATTATATAATATTAGGATATCTTACTACCTATATGAGTATAATGGAAATAGTTTTCCTTTAAATTCATTTAAATATTTTTTAAAAATTACTTTCAATATTTTTCTTATTTGTATTTAATGTATGAATACAAACTAGATACACCACCTCATATCTTCCAGGGTTTTTTTGATATAATAATTATATCCTAGGAAAATACCTCCCATCTAGTATGATCACAATCCATCCCACATCAAATATGATATGTTTCATAAACTGTGGAAGTAACAAGACTAATAAAAATCTATTACTCCAGTTTTTCACATGGTTATCCCCATCAGATTTTGAAATAACTGATAGTAATGCTCACACACAATGGACTCTTATTCATCCAAGATAGATGAAAACATGATATAATTGGAAAGATACCATAAAACATACAAATATTTAATAATATCAAGTTAATAATTATATTATTTTTAAATTATTATTATTTATTTACATTATATCCAATTATCAAACATGAATTGTCGAACATCAAAGAGAATCTTCTCCCATGTAAACCATGATCTAGAAAAGTAATTACACAGTATATGACAACCCTATCAAATAGATATATGAAAAAATATGTGAAAAAACAAAAAAAAATGATCAAAAAATTTGTATATAAATAAAATAATATACATTAACGAAAAAAAACTAAAATACCTAACAAAACATTCCTTAACATGCGTGGATTAAACTCAAGACATGATCATCCATAGTGTATATTGTTAGGAATAATAAATATCAAAAAACCACAACCCCTATGATTCGAAATTTAACCAACATCAATGAAGTGGATTAGTTGATGTATCAGTAGGCTCATCACCCAGTAGTACTACGCCATCCAACATGAAAAAATATTATTAAACAATCATCATCCATATGAAATAAAAAATTATTTTCCATAGAAAATAACTTAAAACAAGGAATATTTGGTGATATATATTATTTATGTTTATATCTTTAATTTAATTGTGCTAATATTAGTCTTCACCCTCATTATTGTATATGACATGGTCAATATCTTCATATTCATCCTCTGTATCATCGATTTTCATAATTTGTTCAACATAGTAACTTATTTCTATTTAAAATCCACTTCTAACATCCACAACACCATCACATCCATAAACCCATAAATATGGGATGTCATTGTCATTTTTCCTGCCTCTTTATTGAAAATATGGATTTGGAGTTGTCTCTTGAAAAATTTCATTTCCTTGCAATTCAATATAATCACATTCATATTGGATGAATTTATTTTCATGAGATTAAATTTTTATTAGTATCCAAATAGTGGAATTTAAACATCATTACTTTATTTTTTCCAAGATAACACAATTCAATTATTTCATCTAGAAATATATAAAACTCAATTTAAAATTATCAATGATGATATCATGTGAATAAAATGAATATATTCATTGTTTTTTATTCCCTGTAAATTCGTGTATGAGATCAGAACAATTCCACAAGTATGAAACATATGTTTTAACCATTTCGGTTGGTGGGTTACTCAATACACATTACCAATTAACATTTATATAATCATGTTTAAATACTTGAAAATATGAAAAAAAAACTCATTATAACAAGTAATAAATAGATTTTATATTTTAAAACATAAAAAATTTACATTTCTATTTTTTAAAACAAGTGAAAAAATTATTATGCTGAAATTATTGAAATACAATAGATAGAATATGTGGAAAGTGTTTTTTTGATATGATTATAATAAAACCTATAATAAAATAATAATTTTTTACTTTTACAAAAATATAAAATAAGTGTTTTTTGAAGTCACTATAAAAATGGATTCATTTCATAATATTTGAGCATTGAATATGTATGATACCTAAGATACTTTTCATCCAAACCCCATCTTTCATGAACTCCAACAATGCCATGTTCAAGATGATTCAAAAATATTAATTTATTAATCATTTCATCACTATCATTTCCTTCATTATGGCCTATTTAGTTAGGTATTTTGAGGTATTCTGATTGAAAATAATGAGAGTTTAAAAATGAAATTTTCTTTTAAAAATAAGCTTATTCAATTTATACATCAATTTATTATTTGATACGCACCTTGTATTCAATTTTTTCATGAATCTCTTATATGGGTACTTCCGGAACTATACTAGCCCTCCATATTTTTCATTATGTGGAAATGTTAATATTATATATTTTATTCAATCAAAAAATTTGGAAGAATTTTGTTTCTTCCATTTTACATAAAATCACTATAAAATATTCATGCAGTCTACATTGGGATTCGTATTTCATTATTACTAAAAAATCCATGGAAATAATATGATATTATATTTAATGCATCCTAAATCATAGATTACAACAAACCTATATATCCCAATGGTATAAGTACTCTCATTATATCATGTAAATCATTCCCTTTTAATATAGTATTGTAAATATTTCAAACATATCTATCCATTTTGGAAACTCATCTAAAAGAAAAAAATATGCAATCCACTCACAAAATAGTAAAAAATATTCTTTGGAAACATTATTATCCTCTTTTTCCTTTATTTACACTTATGATCTATCTTTTTCAAACAGTTCAATTATATTTTACTTACAAATTTGTGAAAGATGTAATCATGAATTAAAATTATAATTAGTCTTACAAGATGTTCCAATAATTCTATAATGTATATTAACAAAACAAATATTCACAGTATGGAAGACAAAAATCATATAAAATACCAAAAAATAAAACAGATATGGGAGATCCCAAAAAAATCATTATTTTATAGAATTGTGTTCTTTTATAAAGAAATATATTTATTGTTGGTTTATATTAAGTCATATGTTAATGAGAGTTAATGAAGAGGCTATCTATATTAACTCAATATCTGATATATTTATTAGAGGTACATCTATTTGAATTATTCCTATTTGGAAATGATATTTTTTACACTGAAAAGGATGATCGATATGAAGAAATATCTGATGACATTGGAAAAACATTATTTTCTTCCATTGATGAGTAAAATTATTTATCATCTCCCATATAGTACAACGATGATTTTTCACAGTGTATAATAGAACCAGATAACAATCAAAATTCTTGGATGACACTAATTGTAAAAATTAGTTCATCTTCTATTAGAAATTTTGTTTCTACCAACATCATACGTACTAACACCATTAATCCAAAATAAATTTAACTGTTTAATCAATTTTTTCTAATAAGAATCGATAATATTTTTAGATGTCATGGAATTAATAAGGTCAAAAATATATATATCTATCATTCATAAACATCCTATGAGTTAAATTGTACAGAGTGATACATATAGGCCAACATCAATATTGACTTCCCTAATAACCAAATGGAATGAAAACATAGAGGAAAGATCTAATCACATCTTTTCAAATTTTAAAGAAAAATATGGATGTACATGGTCATGATGATTATTTTAATTAACACGGCAAAGATATTTTAATATTTTATCTATAGAAATATTCTTTTTGATTTATAACATCATTAATGTTGTGTAATGAGATATGTATAAACATTGAAATCATAGTGTATGTCGTAAATTACTCATCTATTTAAAAATAATCAATCCAGACTTCCCTAGTTTAGGGTCTTTGTTGGTCAATTTTCCACATGTTGAAAAACTATTCAACAACAGATTTTTACCAAAAAAAATAAGAAGCAATATTTTTATTTTGAATGAATCTTCTGATAACCAATATAAAAATCAAGAATAATCCATTTCTCTAACAATAATTTGTAGGAAACACTTTTACTTCAGGTAATGGTCCCTTAACCAACGAGAATATCTAATCAAACTAGGTATTTCATATTAAATTGTTTGATTTAATACCCATAAGTTTTTAAATTTCTTCAAATTTTCTAATATTTCAATCCGGATATAATCTATCCTTGGCAGGCTTCAAAAAAACATTATAATGAGAGGGTTCTCTCTATGGAGTTAAATCAATATCATCATGATTCTCATTTTGTGGAAAAGATGGACCTACCACATAATGTATTGAGTATAGTAGAAATGATCTATCTAGAACTAATTTATTATTATCTTATTTGGAATTTCATTCACCCTGTTGATAACAAAAAAAAATTAATCCGTTTGAAAACAACAATTAAATAGTTATCCTCTAATGTTGTCAAATGTGTAAAAACTCTTCGGATCACAATTTTAACAAAGACACTAAATTGTTCACGCTGAAAACAATACGAGTTTTTTCTGGTGAAAATGATATGAAAGCTTCAACACCATCAATGTATACAGGAATTATAATAGGGCTGTTTGGATTCCTATGATGATTTATCCAAACGTAATCAAGTAATAAAGATTGTTATCAATTTCCTTATTCCGTATTTCTCCTAAAAATATTAAATAATGAAATATTTTATAAATAATTTGTTATATGAAAAAGACAGTCCAAAATATATTATAAAAATTAAAAAAATTATTTACATATAAATATAGTTAATTTTATATATTTACATATGATTTTGTTTAATTAATGTCTATTTTTACTAATTACAATTAAATTTTTTTTAAATCTATTTATTTTATGATAATTTTAAATAATATATTAATAATTACTCATAATTGTTACTAATATTATCTAATTATAAATAATTATTAATAATTACAGCGATTTAACATTAATTTTTACTAAAAAATTCCACTTCACTGGTAATTAATAATAATTAATGCTACTTTAGTTGTACTTGATAATAATCTTCACAATTTATAAATGAATTTACTAATTAAAATTTATTTTATGTATTTTTAGTAATTTTGATTTACATTTTATTGTAATTTAATGTTTTTTACAAATATTAACAAATTTCATCAAATTTTTACTAATTTATACAAATTACCACGAATTTTTAAAAATTATATTCATTTCACTATAATTTTTACTAATAAAATCGAATTTTCACTAATTTTAGGGAATTACCTTTATTTATTTATACTTTTAATATTACTGCTGCCATCGACACATCAAACCCTCCCAACCACAGTTTAGGAGAATTAAGGAAAAATTTGGACATGGGTGGAACCAATTGGGTAGTTCTAATTGTCTAAAGGTTGTAATTTATATTATTTACCCAATGTTAATAATTTATTATGTATTTTATTAATTTATTTTAAATTTTACTAATAATTAATGATAAATATTTGTTAATGGAAATAATTTCACCTAATTATCAGTTATTTTTGGTATAATTTAGAATAAGGTTGTAAAGTATATTTTAAATTTCTAAATAGAAGTAAATAATTTATTTCAAAAATAGTAGGTGATGAAAACATTTAATTATAACCATTTTCAAATTTTACATTACCCTAATTAAGGCAAACAAAGTCCAAATGTTTTATTTCTCATTACATATAAATTTATGAGCTATTTCATTTTCAGTTTTCTATCAATTTAAAATAATGTTATGAGGTATTACTATGTACCATTATTTATCACTAATTATTACAATGTACAACTAATTTCAGTGATTTAATTCTAATTATTACTAATAATCACTAATTATTTGTAATTACAATTAATTTGTACTAATTAGTGATAATATTTACCAAATTAATGTGATTTGAAACTACTTTTTGAAATTTATCGCTATTTTAAAATAATTATATTTATTTATAACTAATTTTTATTAATTAAACCTATTGTTTACTTATTCACATCAATATTTACTAATTATAGTGCATGAATGTTCTTTTATTACTAATTTTTTACAATTACTTGTTTGTTATTACTAATTTTGACCTATTACCATTTATTTTTAACAAATAAATTTACATAACATTAATTATTTATATTTAACACAATTATTTAAGAATTATAGTGATTTACCATTAATTTTTAACTATTAATTCCAATTATTACAAATAAAACTGGTTTACTACTACTTTTTACTAATTTTTACTAACCATGAAAAATGTTTACTACTCTTTAGTCATTACCAGTATTTTCTACCAATGATTAGTAATTACTGTTTATTTTTATTATTTTTAACTAATTATTTTTTCCAATAATTTTTTATTATTATTAATTTTTAAACTAATTTTAATCATTGAAACTAATTTAAAATGATTATATTAATTTATTACTAATTTTTACTAATTATCATTAACATTTACTAATTATAGAAATTTAACGTTAAGGCTTACTAATGTTGGATTATAATGAATGAGTTTTACTAATAACGAAGTATTTTTAATTATAGTGAATTACTTTTATTTCTAACTAATCACTACTACTTTTTACTATCTATAATTTTTTAACATTCATTTTTACTAATAAATTTTATTTTTTATAAATGAATCAAAAATATTATTACTTATTACTAGGATATAAAAAATGTGACTATGTTCTTCTATCAAAAACTATTTATTAGTTATAAGTAATTACTACTAATAAAACCCTCTCAATGATAATTAATAAAAATTACTGAAAATCTAAACTATTTAATTTATAACGATAAAAATATTTAAAATTATAAATAAACATTTCTAATGTAAAATAAATACTTAAATTATAAATAATTACTTCTATTTATTAAAAAATATTTCATATTAACTCTGTATACTAAAAAGTAACAATATTTTAATCTAATAAGAAATAAATACAAAATATATAAATACCTAAAAAATATTTCGAATTGATCAATTGAAGAGAAAAAGTAAAAAACAAATCCTCTAAGGTGTCAAATGTTGAATGAAAAGAAAAATTTTAGGGGTGTTATATATGTTATGATAGTATCGATGAGAATATTTGTGATGAGATTCCTCCATGATTAATAGTATTGGCAACGTGTACCATCTTAACAGGTTTTGGAAATATATAATTGAGGTGGTGGTAAAAAACTTTTATACAATTAGTACTGGAAGAAATAATCACATATCATTAGCGTATATGTTACAAACATTAATTCCTGTCCTAAATAACATTAATTAACAAAGCTTATTTGTGAAAGGACCTTTCTCCCATCACAAATAACATCACATGACCAAGGGTATTTCGGATGGGAACCAAGTCCTCTGGTAAATATCTATACCCACATTGTTGTGATAATGAATGATGAAAGTATTTGTGGTGGGTTTTTCCCCAATTTAAAATAAGTGTTTATTGAATGATCTTTGTGATGAGATTCGAATCCCATCTTCATTTGTATTTCATAAGGGAAAATTTTTCATAGACGGCAGGTGCATCGAAAATAGCTCGTCACAACAATTTCGTTTCCAAATGGGTTGAATAATTATTAAATCCGACTAATTATGATTGTACCTTTCGATTTATTTATTACAGAGCATAATAATTTATTGATTCATTAATATAAAATCTCAATTTTTGATGCAATATCGATTCCTAGAAACACTAGTATATCATTACTTGTAGAATCCATATGGGTATTAATATTACATGGATTTTGAGGTTCACACTTTCATTAATCATCTTTATTTTATGAACTATTCTTTGTTTCTCATTGAAAATGGTTTTATAAATCATTTGATAAAATGTTATATTAATTTATCCTGAAAATGGGTTTCTATAAGGTTTAAAAATGCATGACTTTTAAAATATAAAGTTTTTAATATGATTTTGGAAATTGATTATTCAATTGGTATTTTTGATGTCAATTGTTTTATAGAATAATATATGTGGTTTTAAAGATAAAATTTAGTTTTTTTATATTATTGTGTATACATGGTATTGACTGATGATGATGCATGGATTTATCCTCAAGGATGAACACTTTCCACCTTGTATTGTTCTTATATGGTAATGTGTGCACTATATAAAATATGTTTTGGAAACCATCTGCTCTGTAGATCATATGTTTACATTATAGACATGTTTTTCAAGCCTAATGTGCAATCCATGTGGCATACTAATTATTATAATGGAATGTGAATCCTCAAGGCATGAAATTTTTAATACTAATGATCTTTCTATTCACTAGTGATTATCTCTCAAATTATTGTTTTCATATTTGTAAAAATTCATTAAAAACCTATTTATATGTATGATTTGGTGAAATCTGAAAATGGTGATATCACATGTTTTTGAATCAAATAATAAAAATTTAATCTAATTCATTGTATTTTTCTTAATTTAGAATAGTTTCTTTATACATTATATTTTACATATGAAATATTTGTTGGGATCATAAGGGGATGCTTTTTCTACACCCAACATATTCCATTGGGTCTATATGGATTCTTTTTTATCTAATGTGGGTAAGGGAATGGAGTTTTAGGGAGGAAAGTAGTTTTTTTAGTCATATGGATTCATGAAACTAGATGTGACATCAATCACATGGATCTTGTGCTTCTTGTTCTTGTATACATTAGTTATATTGATATTTTTGAAGAAAATTTTCTCGATTATTCTATATTTTACTATTATCATGTTTTCGGGTAACCCATAATAAGTATATCAATTATTCTTTTTATAAATCAGTCCCAAAGTTATTTCATCATGTATAATGTATTTTAGATAGACCATGGTGATCATAAATTCCCTTAGGGTCTCATCTATATCATTTCACGTTATAGTTGTTATGTTAAACAGGATTAGATCCTGAAAAAATAGAATGATTGGGTGATTTTTTAGTTTCTCTTTTCACTGAATATTTTAGGATGACATAAAAGATTGTTGATTGGAATTTGGGAAACATTAAGGTAGTTTTCAAGTGATTTCATGGATTGAACTCATCTTGAAGAGATTTTGGGAACCATATATTTTTTTAGAAATTGTTTATTTTTTTGGAGAGTTTTAATCCTTGTATTTCAATTTTAAATGTACCTTTCTAATTTAATTGTAAATATGTTATTATACACGATATATTTTTCATGGATCTCATATTATCATTCAACACTGTTTCTTGATGTGTAGTACCATTCCCCCAAAATTCATATTGTGTTTCATCAAGATGGTGGTACCTATGAACTCTGGGGGAACCCTTTATTTGGTCAAAATCATATAAAAGTAGGTGTGTGATTCATATGAGCTATAAAATATGGATTGGAACCATATCATGGTCATGCTTGGTATGAGGATCCTTTATGGGGTGACAATAATAATTGATCATGGAGATTTCATTTAATGAAATCGTCGTCTTTCTATGTGTAAAAAGTACATATTGAGATCGAAGAAACTACCAATTTTTTTCTTGTTTTCATGATGGGAAAATTTTCCATTTTATACCAGAAGTCATATCAAGACATAAACACTAAAATCAAAACAATTACATGATCATCAATAACATATGTTAAAATATCCTCCACACCATTTCACCATTCCAACCTCAAGAAGTGAAACTATAGCTTCATAGATTGTAATCATAAAAAACAACATCCTATATAAAAAATACTCCTTCAAATAAATTTCATCATCTTCAAAAGAACAATATCTAAATAAACTCTTTTTATGAATTCCTGTGAATTTAATTTCCTCTTCCACCCTAATTTTAGTGGGTTTAAATTATTTCATACGTATACCTTTATAAAATCAAACTTCGTCCAATTGAAATCATTACAAGCCTCTTCCCCTAGATCTTTTTCTCAGGTGAAGTACATCCTATCTCATGGGATATAAGGGATGTATATAAAATGGACATCCATTTCCAATTGTAATACCTACAATGTTATTTATCATGTTTTTGGTTTTCTATAATCTATTAAAAAATTATCAAGGGGTTTTTTGTTATGAAAATCCCTATGTGAAACAGTCCACCACATAGTGCGTTATAAATGTTCTCACAGTAACACGAAAATAGTTTCAAGGTAACCTCAACCACTAGAACAATACCAAATTAGTTACCATATTTTACCTACATGTATAAAGAACCAATGTTTTTGGATCCCAACATAACATAATATTTCCTATCATACTCATCCTCCTAGCATTTTTTTCAAAATATTATATCCACAACCCAATCACCAAAAGGATAACAATTAATATCAATGATATCATTGTTTTTTCATCACTCATCCATTAATAAAACCTCTAAGAACACAATTAACTACAAAAAAATACACAATTATGTATCATCACATCACTACTCGACATGTCATAAAATATACCATAATCCAATATTGGCGGTTCTGTCCATTTAGCTATCCCACCCTCTCATCCCAATAACCTCTGATACCACATATCAAAGTAGAGATATCAAAAACCTCTATATCATAAGAAGACACCTTAATCCGTAACATATAATGTGTTTCCATGGGAGAGGTACACCAATAATGTTCTTGTAGGAAGAATATACTATGGGTAATGCATCACTAAATAGTTCTCCACCCAAGTTATAATTGTTTTAATTTAATTAGTTCCCCAAAGTAAAAAAATGGAATTCCCCATAGGGATGTTTTAAAAATTAATCACAATTTTTAATTGAAACCATTCATTTCAGATGCCTATAAATATCTAATAACATATTCATATAATATAAACATCATCATTACATGCCTCAGACACAAAACATACCAAGGAATAATGTGGGGAAAGCACCATTGATCAAAGGTGATTAAAGTCTCTATATCTAATCATAAATAGACTACAATAAATATTGATTTCATGCCTCTTACACATCTTAAAGAGATTTATTCCTCTAAATATTTTGTCAACCACCATGTCATTATCATAATAATAACATATGAACAACTTATTCATCCAAAACATCACAAAATAGACTAATGAAATATATATATATATATTCCCTATAGTATGAATGGTTATAGAATAATTAATGGTATAATTGTAAGAAAAATTAATACTCATTAATATTCTAATAATATCCACCTTGGAATGTTAAAATGGATTAATTTTTCCTAGTCCTCCACATACAACATAATGGATTCCATAATTCCACTAAAAACACATCACATTAATGTTTAGAATTCATTACCAGGTATACAACATACTATCTTCGCATGAAAACCATGAGTCTCCCATCAAAAGAAGTTATGAGTAACTTCTTATTCATGGAATGTTAATTTTCATTTATAAATTTTGAAACCTTCTAATATTATCATTTGATGGTTATCTAACTATATCTTTTCAATGGTTTCTTTCCCTCACCTATCATAAGGAATACAATTCACTATTAAGGGTAGATATTGTCTTAATTACATAAATATGAATTATCATAAAATAATTTAATTGGTAGTAAATATAGAAAATGGTATGAATAACTATATCTCGTCTATTCTATGATAATATTCTATAAAACTTCATCTTCCTCTATTGAGTATAATCCAAAATAAGCCAAACTAATGTGTTTTAGATTTTATCATTCAGTTGTAAATAAATATCAAAAAAATGTATGGTTAGGGTTCCATTATAACATCCAACTCCAATATAGAATAAATATAAAGAATAACTCATTATTGGTATTTCCAATTGAATGTCTATAAAGATAGTAAATAAATATTAATTTATATATCACCCAACAATACATTATTGTAGCTATCCATCATGCACATATTCTGGTTGCTTTATATTTTAGTACATTTTATATTATATGGACATCTAAAATGGGGCAACTATGGTGGAGGATCTGTACATTATATATCTCCTTCAACTCTCTCACTACTGTCTTGTCATGTAAATAGCTCTCTGGTAAGTTATAGGGTTTTTTAAAAAATTCATCTTATATAAAATTCATATCAATTATGAGATCCTTATGTCAAACAACTCTATCCATCTATATAAAAAATTTAATTCATTCTCCCATTTATAGTGTGAATCCCTGGAGTGAAAATGTATTATATTAATGCTCACATAGGGGAATCTAATATTAGATATTTTCATTAAAACAAAACCACAACATGATATCTAATCCTTCATAGTCATTGTTCAAACAATTGAGATTGAAATATTCCATGATAATACATTTACAGGTAATACCTCAAGAAGTATGGGGTTAATAATGCATACCTCAATATAGTCTTGATGATCGATAGTGGTTAAAAAATACAAATATAAACACTATCCAAAACTATAACTCAAACTCCAATCATGGAATAGAATACACATCCTTAGTTTTCAAAAATGTTCATACATTAAATGATCATTATGTCATATATGTATTTGAATGTATTAATAATAATATGGTTATAAAATTTCTAAATTGGATGAAAAAATGAGTCTTAGAATCTAAAAAAATCAATATCATATTAAAATCATGATCTTCCCAAAACTCAATGTGTCAAATTTAATAATAATAATATAAATATATCCTTCATACCAGATGCCTCACTAAAATAATTAATAATTACAACCCCCAATAGATTTATTATCAACATTTATCACCAAGGGTAGAAAATATTCCTTATATTAATGGGTAATTATATCTCTCAACTGAGTCTGAAAATAATATTCCATCACCCACAATCATGTGGTAGAATTATCTAACTACATGAATGTGATTATCTTGAATCCACTAATATATATCTTAGATATGACTAGGTTGAAAAATATAATATGATGAACTATTATGGTTTAAAGAATATATAGATTGAGAAACATAGGATGTACATGATAGATCACAAAGACCTCTACATGTTTTTGTAAAAAAATCTTGTAACCTGGAAGGGTGTATTAGAGATCTAGGATGACTAATATTTTAATAGAATATTAGATAAATCATAGGTTGATTTTCTCACATATTATAGTTTTCATGGTTTTGTAGTTGATATCAAGAATACATTATCCTAATGAAAATAAATTCCAAAACAATTCTTCTCTAGACAGCTTACTCAAAACATTATGCCTTTAACTCGACCACAATAATACAAATATATCAAAATCCATATTACCAAGGACCATTAGGTCAATAGTATGGAATTTTCTCCACCCCATTTCCTCATACAAACATATAAGAGTTAATGACTAATATCAATTATTCATTTCACGTATTTTTGGAGGCCACAATCTATAGAGACCAAACCTTTTCATAAATTACTATTAAATAATTTTAAAGATAAACTACATAATAGTTTTACGTATAGTGTATCTAATAGTTTAGTGTCTTGGGAGAACTGGGACCATACATAACAAATTACAACATCGAACAAAAATGATTTTTTTTATTTCAACTTCTCTATCGTCTTATTGGACCGTGATCTCTCCTTAGTACATATAGTCACATGAGGATACACATCGAAAGGGGTGATCTAAACTCCCAGTAATAGGATCAATAATAAAATTATAGCATGGGGTGAGAATAATAATAACATAGGCAAAGGATCATGAACATGAGAGGAATCATAATTATAAAATTTGAAATGTGGAAATGCATAAAAATGAAACATCATGTCTTAGTGGTTAACTACCACACTTACTTGTGAACAAATATAGAATCTTTTTCAAACATAATTTCACATTAGCACATGATATTCATCACCTTGACCAATTCATTGGTGCTCTATACAGTTCTGGGTGCAACAGTCACATTGAATCATTCATATTTCACTATATAACTCTGGGTGCACCCGTCACATCATAAAATTATCTTTTATAATGAATTCCGAAATGAAAATATAAAAAAATTAACAAAACATACCCCTGAAAAGGAATGGGTTTCATCACATAGTAACATATTCATAAACATTTGGTTACCAATATAAAGAGGGAATAACATACATGTTTCAAGAATCATTAGCCTTGAATGAGAAGTAAAAGGTATGTTCTTTTGAGAAACATTTTTTTGACACAATTACCAGTGGAAAACGTCAATATCTCATATCAGGTGAAAAATATATGAACCAATGATTTTTAAAGAGTAACCATATAAAGAAAGAGTGGAAGAGGGAGAACCCGAAGGATGAAGGTTGGGTTCGAGAATTTCCCCTTACCTTGTATCCAAAAAATTTCATCAAATTAATGTCCTATATAACCACATTAGATTCATTAATTTTCAATTATAAAACCTTTTTTACATGAATGTGGTTCATTATGATTTCATTAAGTTATTTTATGGGCCTTTGAATGTGTTATAGAGTTTAAAAACATTGTTCGAGAATGTTAGTTTTTTTGGTTTTTTGAGAGGTTCACATGTATTCATAAATGTAAGTTCGTGTAAAAAATGGAAAAACATCCAGAACATACATTCCATGTTTTTAATGATATAATATAATTTAAAAGAATATTAAAATTAATTTTATTGTATACCATGTGGGTGAATAATTAGATTAAAATTATATGACGATTGTTTGAGTTAATTTAGGCGGTTTTGTTTACGACAATGAACTTGTTTGGATTAGTCATTTAGTAATATTAACATAAGATACTTCCAGAACTAAAAATATGACATAATAATATGTAATAATCTGGTTCAACCATAGAAATGGTTTTATGAGAGAATCTGAATCTAGAAATTGAAAAAAAGAAAACATGTCATTCTTGAAGCTGATAGATTTACACCTCATGAACAACGTTTTCATTTATAAAATAAAAGGAAGAGGAGAAAGGTGTAATGTCTTGGTTCCAGATGCCACCGAGAGGCGCCCCATACCCCATTGGTCACATTTCCTCAAATTCATTTTCCAGAACAACATAGGCTGTCGACTAGCAGCGAGGGCCTTGGGTGTGATAGTGGGGAAACTATACCCTCATTGGCAGAGTACACAACGGAAGAAACAAATACATAAAATAGTAGGAGCAGTAAATATCTAGAAATAGTAAACAGTGGAAGACTAGAATAATAAACAACTATAGAACATATATATATATATATATATATATATAATGATGCATGATACATAGGTCTAGGGAAACAGCCAAGCAATTCAAAATGATGGAATCTGAACAGTACTAAACCAATGTAAAAAAAGGTAAAAAAATCCTCAGAATTGCAAGCACATGTTTGTCCCATGCTCTCCAGCTGCACGGAAATTCAAGTACCTAAAGTAGAAGGGCACTATACCTTATCTATAATTGTAGCAATATAATCTATTTGAACCCAAAATCATGGCCCAAATAGGCTATGAGAATAAATCCGAGTAGGAAACCAACCAAAAATTTGTGCCTAATAGTCAGTGAATAAATGGCAGGAAATATTATAGAAAACAGTAAACAAGAATGTTTTCATCAGGAAATAGTTCCACAAGTAGAACAATCAATTAAGAACCGTAACCCTCTAGGAAGTGCACAAAACATATCCTCTCTGGTTCAGTATATGAACACTCTTTGAGGAAGCATTAATAGTAAATTCCCCTTATAGTCTAAGGTGGTCGGGAACTCTATGATGAAGCTCACGCGGTCAATTCCTCTTATATCCCCAAGGTCAAGGAATCTCTGACGATGCTCACTTGGTCAATTCCCTTTATAGCCCTAGACGTTCATAGACTCTTTGAGGAAGAACTCACCATAAATTCCCATTATAGTCTAAACAATTAATGAATAAAAATCAAAGACTCTCTAACGATGCTCAATCAGTCAATCCCCTAATAGTATAAAGCAATAAAGGTCTCTCTGAGGAATCTCACTCGGACAATTCCTCTTGTATACCCAAGTGGTTCTAGGCTCTCTAAGGATGCCCCCCCGGTCAATCCCCCTTATAGAAAAAAGTTCTCTAGGACTCTCTGAGGAAGCTCACCATGTCAATTCCCCTTATAGTCTACTACCCCAGGTTCTCACGGTACTACGTAGGTCAAGGAGCATAGTAGTGTAATATGGTCATGTAAACCTACATAAATACTTGGCTAAACAGTCTACAACATAACTAGCATGTCAGAATAAAAACTCTCCATTCTACAACAACAGGCATGGAAAACATGCGGTCAAACTGGCTAAAGAGGACCAAAGGGTCGTAAACAGATTGTGTATGGGAAATATATCCAAATTATATCACTCAAATATATTCATATCCAGATTATCTCTATATAGGCATACAATCCTGGAAGGAATTCAACAGGGACAAAATGGTAAACACGCAATACCCCATTCAAAGTTATTGGTGGAATTTGAACATAATACTCAATGACATTGAATGGAATGGCATAAACCACCCACCTCAGGGTTAGGATTTTAATATATGTGAACCTCGAAACATGAATCTCTTTAGAATGTTGAATATCTAAAAAATAATCCAAAACATTCAACCCATGATATCTCACGAGAGAAGAGAAATCATAAGATCATTCTCTTGGAGAAGATAGAACTCGCCGATGTGATTTCAGTGCAACCTAAAGTGTCTGATTCGGAGGACCGACTGAGGTTCGGGGGCTCGTTAAAGATCCACAGCCGTACGGAGCTCTCGGTCGAATGAGACCTTAAAGAAGATAATTTTGGCTATTAGATCGACTCTGGTGAATTTAAGGAAAAAAAATACACGACATCTACTTTAGAAGTACATATCATGTACTCTCTATTTTCATGCTCCGCTAAAAGCGTCCTGCATGTCATCACACATAGTCATGTGCAAGGCCACTACACATCCAGCACACGGCTCCCCACAGTAATTGAGTACACATTGTGTACTCATAATGTAAATGATGTATACTTCAAAAATTTCTAAAAACTTTTCTTTTCTCAAAAACATTAGAAAAAAGAAAAACATACCTGAAAAGAAGGTCTGGGTTCTTACAAACATACCCCCTTAAAGAAATTAATCCCTAAATTTCCCTAGTGTGACATAGAAGATGAAACCCCAATCAGTTCTGAGCACAGTGATCCTACATCAGCCTCCCTCTCCCAAGTATCATCCTGCACCCGCCTGTGCTGCCATATCACTCGTACCAGAGGAACAGACTAGCAACAAAGAGCATTTGTACTGCGATCCAAAATCCAGATAGGATGCTCCTCAAATGATGCATCCACTTCGAGCTCATCCTCATCGGGTTGAAATTCATGAGACAGGTCCATGAAGTAACTGCCAAAGCTGAGAAATGTGGAAGACATCTTGGATAGCTCGATATATCTGAGGTAACTAAAACCGATAGGAAACTAGCCCAACTATCTCAAACACCTCAAACGGCCCGACGTACCTTGGAAAAATCTTACCTTGTCTCCAAATCCTCTTGTGTCCCAACCTCGATGCGACACGAAGGGAATTCTGATCCCTGACCTCGAACTCTAGAGGTCTACACCTCTGATCTGCATAAGACTTATTTCGAGACTTCGTAGTACCCATCTTCTTCTGAATCAACTCTATCTGCTATGTGGTCTCCTGAACAGGACGAGGGCTCAGCAAAGCTTCCTCTCCTTCCTCCAGTCTACATAAGGGTGATCGACATGACCTACCATACAAAGACTCATAAGGTGCCGTCTCAATAGTTGCTTGAAAACTAATATTATAGGCAAACTCAACGAGAGGTATGTGCTTATACCAAGAACCTCTAAAATACAATATTCATGCTCGAAGCATGTCCTCAAGCACTTGAATTGTACGATGGAACTAGCCATCTGTCTGTGGGTGGTATGTTGTATTCAAAAGTACCAGTGTACCAAAATCCTCTTAAGACCCTTCCAGACCCGAGAAGTAAAACGTGCATCCCTATCTAAAACAATGGAGTGTGTAACTCCATGAAGATGTACAATATCTTGGATGTACAATCATCCAAACTCATCAACACTGAAGGTCTCTTTTATCGGCAAGAAGTGAATGACCTTTGTGAGTCTGTCAATGACAACCCAAACCGTGTCATTCCCTTGAGGCGACCTCGGAAAACCGGTCACAAAGTCTATCATGACGTCATTCCACTTCCACTCGATAATGGGTAACAGCTGTAAAATCCCCACTCGTCATTGATGCTCTACCTTCTCCTTATAACAAGTGGAACATCTCATGAAGAAACTAGAATCATCCCTCTTCATACCAGGTCACCAATACTGACAGTGTTGATCAGAATACATCTTCGTTATGCCAGAATGAACTGCCCAAAATGAGGAATGAAAATCCCACATCATCTCCTCACGTAGATCTGCTAGCACTCATACAAGCCCTTGGAATCGCATGATCTCATCCTTGCCTACGGTCCATCTAGGAATAGGGTCCACTCCTGACACACACTCTCTTAGGACTAGGCCTTTAGAATCTGATATCTACCCCATTCAAACACGATCAAGATGAGTAGAGGTAATAGCAATAAGAGATAGAAAAGTATTCTTCTGTATGTCGCGAACCTCTAAATTCATCTTAGAGAACAAATCCATAATCTTCCACTCACTACTGGCCTCTTGAACAGCCTGTATTTGAGTCCTCCTGCTCAATGCATCAGCCACCGTGTTGCCCTTCCTAGGTGTATAGGCAAGCTACATGTCAAAGGACTGTAGGTACTGAACCCACCTTCGTTGCCTCCGATTCAGATCATGCTATGTGAATATATACTTGAGACTTTTGTGGTTGGTAAAAACCAAAAAATTCTATCCCAAAAGATAATGTCTCTAACATCATAGGGCATGAACAACAACTGCCAACTCTAGATCGTGTGTCAGGTAATTCCTCCCATGTGGCATCAACTGCCGAGACTCGCACACAAAGACTCCATCACGCAACATAATCAATGATCCCAACCTGATACCTTACGCATGATAGTAAATAGTATAGCTCTTTCCTGGATCTATAGAGACTAGTATCAGGGCTGAACTCACCCTCCCTTTAAACTTCTGAAAGGCTCACTCACAAGAATCTCACCATAAGCACTTCGCACCCTTCATAGTTAGACCTGTCAGTGGTGCTGCTATACATGAAAAGTCTTGTATGAAAGATCTATAGTATCTAGCCTTCCCTAGAAAACTCTGCACCTCAAATATGTTCTTCAGCTACTTTTAGGAATCTACATCTCTCACTTTATCTAGGTCTGCTCATACTCTTGGATCTAAGATAATATGACCTAGGAAGTGAATCTAATCTATCCAGAAGAGGCCCTTTGAGATATAACCATATAACAGATGCTCCCTCAGTTTTCAACAAATGATATCAAGATAGGGGTCATGGTCATGTCACGTGTGAGAGTACACAAAGATATTGTCCACAACAACAACCACGATGTAATGCAATTATCGATGGAACACTCAGTTCATTATTTCCATGAATACTTCTGGTGCGTTATTGAGACCGAACAACATAACCATATATTCCTATAGACAATACCTAATCTGGAAGGATGTGAGAGGTATATCAAATGGTCGAACATAAAACTGATGATAACCAGACCTCAATTCAATCTTCGAGAACACCCGAGCTCTTCGAAGCTGATCAAAGAGATCATCAATCCTAGGCATGGGATATCGGTTCATGCCTGTCATTTGTTTCAGCCCACGATAATCCACACAAATCCCAATGGTGTTGTCTTCCTTCTTCACAAATTGGATAGGTGAACCCCATGGAGATGTATGGGGTCAGATAAAACCCTTTTCTTGCAACTCCTCCAACAACTTCTTGAGCTCTTGTAACTCTAGTGTAGCCATCCTATAAGGAGGAATGGACACCTGTGTCGCTCCTGGCACAAGGTCAAAATAAAATTCTACCTCATTCTCTGGAGGGAAACATGAAAATTCCTCTTGAAAACATCTCTAAAATGATCCACCACTTGAGGAAAGTCTACTTGTGAAGTCCCTAGTCATCCAAATATATACTAGAAACATAAGCTGTAACTCCTCCCATCCCATGATGATATAGACATGATCTGCTCGCCTGGACATCCCACTCACCCTTATGAAGAAATGGTCCACCCTCTAGGGATACAAAAATCACCTTAAGATGATAACAATCGACGACTACCTGGAAGGGAACAAGCCAGTACATTCGTAGAATGAAATCATTTACTATCGTCTTTAGGACATAGAGGTCCCATAGAAAGTGACATCAACCAACCTGCAGAGGGAACTCTCTACACTGACGTACAGTAACCGTTCTAGTCCCCAATGGAGTTTCTAACGTCATGATATAAGCAAAAGATAAGATGTAGAGACAAAGGCTCTCCACTAAAGCAAAAGAAATAATTCCATGAGATGCCCCTGTATCAAAAAGAGTAGAAGATTAAACTGAGGCTACTAAGAATGTGCCTTGAATGGTATAAGGTCCAGGATCCTACTCCTGCCGGGTCGGCTCCACTAAAAATGTTTGGCCTATACTAAGACCCTGTAAGCCTGCCTGACCACTCTGAGCTGATCCACCCAGATGTCACTGAAGAACCGACGACTGAATACCACGAACACGACCTCCACCTCGGCCTAAATGGATAGAAGAACTCCAGTTCCCAGACTGGTGGAAAACTGGTGGCGTTGATCTTGAATGTGGACTCATATAAGAACTCCTATCATTAGCTGCTGGTGAGAAGAACTGACAAAAGAGCTGAAGATGAACTATCTTGCCACAAGATTTTCACTTCACTGGTCTCTTGAGAAATGTGGCCACATATGCCTGCTTTACCCACACTGGTAGCACAACACCTAGCTACATGAAGATACATCTCGCCTACTCTAATCTCCTATCACAGCCTCCCTATTATGTTTCCTGCTATCAGCTGGCGGAGCACTTAATCTGGATGTCGAACCACCCTGGCTCACAGCTCTAGAATCCTTCAGATTACGCTCTATAATCATTTTTTGGTTGATGATAGAGGATATAAAAGTAAACATGAATATTTTCACATGAGATCAGATGTCGTGCTTTAGACCATCCGCAAACATCCATTCAAGAAACAACTCATCACCTCTTGGGATAGGCGTGAAACACTGCAGCTCTATGAAGAGAGAGGAATACTCCATAATAGAAAGAGTGCCATGCTCTAGACTCATGAACTATCAGGCTTGATCAGCCCTCATGGTCTCTGGATAGAATTAATCCTAAAAGACAGGCCAAAACTCTTCCCAAAACATATTCTACTGGTGGCCCTCCTATGAGATCACATCCCACCACCTCTTGGCATAGTCTCGGAGCATGTAGGTAGCAAGCTTCACCATCTTCTTTGGAGGTATCTACAAATGCTCGAAAATAATCAATGTGGCTTTTAGACATGACTCTACTTCCTGGGTTCCTCCATCCCCTATGAATGTAGGAGAATTTGGTCCTGAAAGACCCACATCAAATCAAATATCTATGAGGCATGAGGTGGCACTCCCTGAAAGGACTGCATCATCCTAAAAAATCCCTCCCAGAATTGTGCATCAACAGCTATGTTAGGTACAACGGTTGGTGCCAAGGCTGGAACAGTGGGAGGATCTGTAGGTAGTCCATGATCGGCCATGTCCGGTGTCTGATCACCATCAGGGAACTAGAACACAACCAGACGACATCTCGGTGGCATGACTCTGCAAGGTCTTGAACACCTATATCAATATTATCAAGGACTGAAAACAAGGAGTGTAAGAAGGGAACAGGATAAAGAAAGCATTAATGTTTTACAAATCATGACTACATGGCGTGTACAATTCCTACAAGGTGTGTAAATTCCTACATGATGTGTTCCATTAATTCATTTACATGGGCGTGTACTCCTTCCAAAACTAGTCGTGTAACTCTTGAAACACATTGCGTGTTGTCTTAACACCTGACATGTACTTGAATATTCTTCCCCTTCCTGAGTCCTTATACACGGTTAATCCACATGGATCTCCTAGGGAAAGACTACATGACGTGTTCAAGATAGACACAGTGTGTACCATAGAAGATTCCCCTGGCCCGTGTTGTTAGTAACAAGGCCAAACACATTGATCACACTACCAAACGTGTTCCAGGAAGACATGACATGTACATGAATGGTTAAAACCAACCCATGTTGTTCCTAACACGGCTGAGTGCCTGGGTCAAACTAAATGGCATGTTCAATCTAGACACGGTGTTTCTAGCTTATGGTTTATCAGTCTGTGTTGTTAGTTACATGGACAGACACGAGGTCAACACTACACGACATTTTCGAATGTTACACGGCGTGTTTCCACCAGACATTCCCCATCTCGTGGCACTTCCCACACGACCTTTGACATAGTTAGAGACTACACGGCATGTACACAAAGTACACGAAATTTACTTTGGAAAAACATTTTATTCCCGAACATAAGAACACATGGCATGTACATAACACTACACGGCGTGTATCCTAGGTTTTTCTGGCCATTAAGCCTAAAAAAACCCTAGAACCCATAAAACACTAAAATAAACACTGAAAGTTACAAATTCTGATCCATGATGGACCATACTCACCTCTAATCAATGTTTGGAATATTATACAAATGATAACATGGAAAACAAGGCAATAAGCTACAAAATTCTAGGCCATGAGGGCCCATAACACCTCAGGAACCAATGTTTGGTGTTAATTCATTTAAACCTCTACACAAACAATACCCTATCAAATAGCAGGAATTTCTATCAAGGAAACTATCACAACAACATGCATATTTTACACATCATCTATTACAACAACATGTAATCACTAATTCATCCTAGATGGCAGGGAAAGAATGCATGACATGCAATTTTTAGAAAGTTCCTATATGATGCATGAGATGGATTTCCCTCATCTCATCAGGTTGCGATAGAAATAGGTCCTCAATAACATCAATGGTAATGACACAAAACATGTGAGTCACCCAACAGTGAAAATTAGATTAACTGTAATCTTGAAAAAACAAAAAAATTAAATAAACAAGTTAGATTGGATTTTCCCTGTACATGGGTTATATAATCCCATGCATTACTTATTACCAAGTACCTATTCTTTCCTATCCATGTCTAAAGGCTCTAAACAGTAAATCAAGAGAAAAAAATTCATTTTATACCACTTTGTAATGTCCCTGTTCTGGATGCCACCCAGAGGTGCCTCGTACCCAGTTCGTCACATGGCTCCAAGCGCATTTCCTCGAATGCCAGAGGCTGCCAACTTGCAGCGAGGGAATTGAGTGTGATAGTGTGGAAACTATACCCTCATTTCCAGAGTACATAGTGGAAGTAACAAATACACACAGTAGAAGATAATGTAAATATCCAACAACAATAAATAGTAGAAGACTGGAATTATAAACAACTGGAGCACACACAAACACACACACACATATATATATATAATGACTAATGATATATATGTCTAGGGAAACAACCAAACAATTCACAATGTTGGAATTTAAACAGTACTAAACCAAAGTACTAAACAATAGATAAAAATCTCCTCAGCATTGCAAGCACATGCTTGGTCCCATGCCCTCCAACTCCACAACAAGTCAAGTACATGAAGTATAAGGGTGATTTCCCTTATCATTACCTATAGAAATATCATCAGTTTGGGACCAAAAGCATATCCCAAACTGGGTGTGAGACTATATCCCAGTAGGAAACCATCCAAAGATATATGCCTAATTGTCAGTTAAAATATGGTAGGTAAAATTACAGAAAATAGTAAACATGAAGGTGATCTTCAGTAAAAAGTTCCACAAGTCAAACAATCAATCCAGCATAGTAACTCTATAGGAAGTGCACCCAACCTATCCTCTCTGGATCAGTATATGAATACTCTTAAAGGAAGCACTCAATTTCAATTACCCTTATAGTCTAAGGTAGTCAGGAACTCTCTATGTAAGATCATGTGGTCAATTCCTCTTATATCCCCAAGGTCATGGACTCTCTAAGAAATATTACTCGGTCAATTTCCTTTATACCCCAGGTCATTCATAGACACTCTGAGGAAGAACTCACCATCAATTCCCATTATAGTCTAAACATTTTGGGAATAAAAATCAATGACTCTCTAAGGAAGATCTCTCAGTCAATCCCTTTATAGTCTAAATCAATCAAGGAATCTCTACGGAAGCTCACTCGGTCAATTACTCTAATATCCCCAAGTGGTTCTAGGCTCTCTGAGGATGATCACATCGTCATTCCCCTTTATTTCCAAAAGTGATCAAAGACTCTATGAGGAATCTCACCCTGTTCATTCCCCTTATAGTCTACTACACCATGTCCTCATGGCCCTGTGTAGGTCCACGAGCATAGTAGTGTAATATGGCCATGTAAACCTACATAAATACTTGGCTAAACAATCTATAACATAACGATCATGTCAGAATACAAACACTCTATCCTACATCAATAGGCATAGAAAACATGTAAGGCAGCCAAAATGGATAATCAAGAGAAAACGGTTGCAAAAAGAATGTGAAAGGGAAATACATCCAAAGAAATGCAATCAACACTATTCATATCCAACTTAACTCTACAAAATCATACAATCATATAAGTAAATCAGCATGGGTAAAATAGTAGTAATGCAATACCCCATTTAAGGGTATTGGTGGAATTTTCACATAATACTAAAAAAGATCGAACGGAAAGTCACAAACCACCTACCTTGGCGTTAGAAGACCTCTATATGTGTACCTAGAAGTTTGAATCTTCTTAGAACATCGAAGACCTGCAAAAAATTCTAAAACTTCCAACCCACAATATCTCATGATAGTGGAGAAATCAGAAGATGATGCTCTAGGATATGAGATAACTCACCGATGCGATTACAATGCAACTGACTGCGTTTGATTCAGAGGATAGATATAGGCATGAGGGCTTGTCAAAGATCTGCAACCGTACGGATCACTCAGTCGAATTAGACCTAAAAGGGGAGCATTCTAGAAATTAGACGTGACCACAGTGCATTTAATGAAAGAATGAAAGTACACAGTGTGTACTCCCTATTTTCATACACTGATTTATGCGGCCTCCAAGTCATTACACATGGCTATGAGCAATGATGCTACACGGACAACACATGTGTCCCCAAGGTAACCTAGTACATGGAAAGTACTCATAATGTACATGTCGTTTACTTCGAAAATTTCCAAAAACTATTCTTTTCTCAAAACCTCCAAAAAAAAAGAAAAACATACCTGAAAAGATGTTCCAGGATCTTACAAAAGTGGGATGGAGGATATAATATCACAATAGTATCATAATATTCTAGTATGTATATAATACTAGATTTACTAAACCATTTGAAAAAATATTGTTTGGGTGATAGTAAGAAAATAACTTGAAATTTAATGGAATTTAATGGAAATGAAAGAGTGAAAATACCTCTTGAATCCTCCTCTTGAGATCCTCATTAATGAGCCTATACAAGGTCTTTTGATGTGACCAGAAGCTTTTGAATGTGGTGTAGGGGCTAGGAAAGTTGTGTTGGCAGATTTTAGACTAGACATGAAGATTGAGAGGTGTGAGGAAATGAGGGTGTGAATGGTTGTTTTTATAGTGGAGGTGACATGTGTTATCTTAATATAAAATTCATTAATTTATTATTTCTCCAAAATACAAGGGATAATGAGTCTTACATGACCCGTAATTTTAATTTAATCATGTGAATCTGAACCAGGTGGGGTTACATCAGCAGAACCTAATACATGAGTCTATAATTACTTTATTTATCTTATTTTTGTAAATTATGGTATTTCACTATTCGTTTAAAATTCATGTATTTCAAAAAAATCCTATAATTCTACTACAATCATTTATCGTTGTTTAGAATCCAAAAATGATGTCAATTTTTTAAAAATAAATTTCTAAACATGAAAAATTTAATATTTATTTAAAATCATAATTTACTTGAAAAAACTGATATTAAAAGTTAAATATGATTTTATAATGCTTTCATAAAATACGTGAGGTCTTATAAAATTATATTAAATCTGTAAGACATAGAGTTGTAAATTTTTCAACACATTTTATGAAAATACAATTTTTTTAAAAAAAAAATAAATTATAATTATTTATTTATGACTTATAAAAATACCAATAATTTACTATGTTCAAATTTTCACTTATAAGATACCTTAATTTTATTTAATTGTTCAAAGGTATGTTTACTATTATTTTGTGTGTTTTTTTATAAGGGTCATATTACTTTTCATAAGGGTATGTTACTATTCAATAGGGTATGTTACTATTCAACAATTTTTTTGACTCCAAGATTCATCTTGTACACAACTATGTATGTAGGATTTTTGAAATTCAATACAAAGTAGTGAAAAACTTATGTTTAAAGGACACTCAGCACTTATTAGTTTATTATGTTGTGTTTTCATGTGTTTTTATAACATATTTTTAAGAAGGGAATTCCATTGAAAAATGTTGGGTCGTTACATTCACCCCCCTTAGAAAATTTGGCCCTCGAAATTTCATTTTACATAATTAGATGAGGGTAATTCTCCTTCATAGCCTATTCTAGTTCCCAATTAGCTTTTTCAAACATATGGTTCCTCTGCAACACATTGAAAATGTGGGTTGTCTTGTTGTATCGAACCTTATCTCTCTGTTCTAGAATCTATACTAGCTACTCCTCATAAGAGAGATCATCTTCTAGCTGTACCACCTTTGCATTCAGTACATTTGAGGGTTCTTATATGTACTTCCTCATGACGGATATGTGAAACAAATCATGAACTAGAGCCATATTTAGTAGAGGTGAAAGCGGATAGGCCACAACACATACATGGTCATGGATTTAAAAGGGTCCGTTGTACCTAAGGCTTAGCATCCCATCCATCCCAAAGCGCATGGATCTCTTGTTGACATGATATTTAAAGGAAGACTTTATCTCCAATGTCGAACTCAAATTCCCTTCGATGGTTGTCAGAAAAGCAATTTTACTGACTCTGAGTAATATTGATTTGTTTCTGGATGACTTGAACCTTCTTTGTCATCTCTTGCACAAGATTAGGTCCATGTATCATTCTTTCTCTAACTTAAAACTATGACTCTCGAGTTCAACATAAAATTCCATATAGAGATTCATATGGAGCCACATGAATGCTTTATTTGGAGATATTATTGGTTCAGAACTCAACTAATGGGAGATGCTGATTCCATCTACCATTAAATTCTAGAGACTGGGCTCTTAGCATATCTTAAAGCGCCGAAATAGTCCTTTCAAATTGGCCATCAGTTTGGGGGTGATAGGAATGCTGATATTTAATTTAGTATTCCAATCATGTTGAAGGATCCTCTATAATTAGGATGTGATCCTTGGATCACGGTCAGAGAAAATTGAGAGTGGAACACCATGTAGTCTCACCACTTCCTTCACATATATCTTTGAATGTTTTTCAAGAATGAGACCTTCTTGAATAGAGATAAAAGGGTAAGTCTTGGTGAGTCGATCTACCAGAACTCATATCGCATTATTTCCCTTCGGCATCTTCGAGAGACCCGTGATAATGCCTATTGTAACATTTTCCCATTTCCACATTGGTATAGTCAATGATTGCATCATTCCTTTGGACTTTTGTTGCTCTATATTAACTTTCTAACATACCAAGAACCGTGATATTTATTCTGCAATATCCTTCTTCAGGTTATCCAACCTGATGTGTTCCCGGAGATCAAAAAACATCATGGTTCTACCAGGATGGATAATGAATGTCGAGCTATGTGAATATTTCAATAGCTCCTTCTTTATCCAGGGTGATGAAAACACAAAAATCCGTGTTCCAAACCGATTCACACCTTCATTCTCGAAATGGAACTCATGGATCTTCCCTTCCTTAAATACATTCACCCTCTCCTATATCTCCACAACATCCCATTATTCTTCCTTAAACTTCTCTTAGATGGATAGTTCTGTAATCATTTGGGAAAGATAGGATGTATCCCCTGCCAATATTATTTCAAAATCCATGCTTTGGAAATCCAATAAGATAAGGTCTTTCTCATCCATAACATGGATAGAGTATCATGTTCTTTTCTTCTTAGAGTGTAATCTACATTGTTTTCCCTTCTAGGATGGTAGTGAATAGAGCAATTTTAGTCCTTGATTAGCTCTAACCATATCCATTCATGCATGTTGAGCTCATTTTGTTTGAATATATACTTTAGGTTCTTTTGAATGGTGTATATGTCACAATTCTTAACATAAAGGTAGTGCTACCAGATTTTCAGGGCAAAAATCATGGATGGAAGCTCTAGATCATGAGTCTAGTAGTTCTACTCATCTATCTTCAACTGTCGTGATGTATAGGATATCACAATGTCATTTTTCATGAGTAAGCAACCCAAGACTTTCTTTGATGCATCACTATATATCACAAAAATTATCCACTTTTCAGTAGTGTGATTACAGGTACAGTTATCATCCTTCTCATTAGCTCCATGAAGCTTCACTTACATTCTTCCGTCTAGACATAAATTACCCATTTCCTTGTAAAAATAGTTAGCGGGATGGACCATCGTGGGAATTTTCTCACAAAATATCGGTTGTACCCAGCTAATCCAAGAAAAATACGATTTTCAGTGACAACAGAGGGACTGGTTCATTGCTCAATCACCTTAGTTATTGAAGGATCCAGAGAGATTCCCTCACAATTGATCACCTGTCCCATGAAAGTGATTTGATTCATCCAAAAGTCACACTTTATAAACATGGAATAAAACTTCTCCATTCACAATGTCATTGAATCCAGTCTTAGTTGGTCTTCATGCTCCACTTTTCTGATAAAGTAAATGAGAATATCATCAATAAACACTACCAAAAAAAATTCAACGTTATGTATAATGACTCTATTATAACATCCTAGAAGATTGCAGGGGAATTAGTTCGTCCGAAGGGAATCACCAGATTCTCATAGTGCCCATACCTTGTACAGAAGTAAGTCTTCTGAATATCCTCCTTCTTCACCATTAGATTATGATCTCTTGAATGAAGATCCACCTTTGAGAAGTATTGAGATCCTCTTGACTGATTGAACAAGTAGTCAATCCTTGGAAGAGGATAATTGTTCTTTATAGTTATCTTGTTGAGTTCCCAAAAATCAATGTATAGTTGCATTGTTCGATCCTTCTTCTTCACAAAGAGGAAATGCACACCCCAAGGTGATGCAATAGATCATATGAGCCCTTTTTTGAGATTCTACGGTAGTTACATATTTGACTCTTCCAGTTCGATAGGATTCATCCTATAGGGTCACTTTGATATAGGAGTATCTCTGGGTATGAGTTCTATTGATAACATTACCTCAAGATCCGGGGGAATTCATGGTAACTTGTCAAGAAATACATCATTGAATTCCTTGATGATGATAATTTCTTCAATGTAGGCACTTTCCTTTGACTCAACCATTTGGGTGAGTTATGTTTCTTTATAGGGAATAAACTCCAAAACCATGGAATGATTTTTCAAAGGAAATTCATGATCTCTCTTGCATTTGTAATGAAGAATAGGATGGTTCATAATATTAAAAGATATTTCTTTTTACAGACAAGAGATATATTCTCTATATAACATGATCCAATACATTCCCATTATAGAGTTGAATTCCAACACAAAATGTATTACAAGATTCTCTGAAAGAATCTAGCCACATACGCCAATAGGATAAGAGTCGAACACTTTGGTTGCAATGAATTCACCACATGGTGATTTTATATATATCACTATTTCAAGGTTTCAGGGATTTTATTCTATAGTTCTAGATAACTTAATAGATATTAAAAACTCATAGAACCGGAATCAAATAAGACTTTTTCCATTCTTGAGAGAATAGAAAGTGTACCTTGTACAACTTCATTATCTTGCTACACTTCTATTGTAGTGATGGAACAATCCTTCTCTTGTTCTGATGACTTTGGTGGCTATTGACACTGATTACCCTCATGAAATCGAGGTTCAGTACACTAGCTTGCATTGTGCCATATCTCCCTATAGATGTAGCATTGAACCATGGGTGGTTCTCTTTTTTATTTCGCCACATTCTTATTCCTTTTTATGTCTTATCGACACTATTGAGCATGGTGTCCTTATTTCAAACACTTAAATCACTTCCCTGTCTCTTTAAGGTAGTTCCCATGGTGCAACTTCCTGCATTTTTGGCATGTAGGGCATTGAGTTTTCTTCCCACCATTGTCATTAGATCCATGGGTTTGAAAGTCTCTCTTTGGCTTCTTATCACCATAGCCAGGAGACCATTCTACAAACTCCATCTCTACTTTTAGAGCACACCAAACAACTTCTTCATAACTCCTAAACTCTCGAATTGCAAGAGCCTTTAGAATGAGTGATTTTAATCCACTAATGAATCTATCAATTTTGATATCATTGTTGATAAAAACCCCGAAGTGTGCCTTGCAAGCCTTGTGAAATGTTTATCGTTGGTTGCCACAAATTCTTCTTCATTTTTCTTGAGCTCTATGAATTATCTCTCCATCTTCATGTGAATAATTTGTGGTAAATACTTATTATGAAATATGATCTTAAATTCTTTTTATTCCATATCTTCAACCTAATCCTTTGGCTTCGTGTTCTTAATCATTTCCCACTATTGATCGGCCTCTCTATCTTGATGATAAATGGCTAGAGTCACCTTCTTCATCTCAGAACAGTGAATCACATAAAATATCTTCTCCTTGGAGTTGACCAACTATTCCACCACTAGGGGATCATAATATCTACTAAACATCGATGGTCATTGCTGCATAAAACATTCGATAACTAGTTTCTCCCTTTTGGTGAAGGAGGAAATTCTCTATTATTAGGGATATTTTTCCTATCCTAATATTGTTGGTTAAAAATCTTTATGTAGTTCTGAACTCCACCGCCCAAATCATTGGGGATGTTATTTGGGAAATCATTGCATTGGACCTCACACGAGTTGTTGGCCTGGATACTCCTAGTTCCCACCATTTTCTAAAATAAAAATTGTTAGAACAAAACATACGTAAAAAAGTCCTGAGGAAATTATTCATTTAAATAATTTATATTAAAATTATAACTTAAGGGATCCCTATGTAATGATTCTTTAGTGCATATCTGTATTTTGCCTCATGTTAGAGGTTTTCTCTAGGGTTAACTAATCTTAATTCCCAAATTAACAGAACCTTTCCTCTGATACCAACTATAGTGACCCAGTGGTTTCTTACATTACAATTACATGATTCTAAAGATAAACAACATAATAGTATTACACATAGAGGATCCAACAGTTTAGTGTCTTTGGAAATCTAGGACAATACATAACAAATTAAAACATCAAGCAAGAACTCAATTTTTTATTTCTTATTATTTAGGTTCTTATTGGCATGTTAGTTCTCCTTAGTACATATAGTCACCTGAGGATATTCATCAATAGGGGTGAGCTAAAATCCTAGTGAGATGATATATAAGAATAATGTATCATGGGATCAGCATACTCATAATATTACGTTGGAACAGGTACATTAAAGGAAGCATAAATATAAAATTCGAAATGTGGAAATTCACAAAAATGAAACATCAAGTATTTGTGGTTAACTAACACACATACTTGTGAAAAAATCTAGAATCTTTTTCACAAATAATTTAACATTAGCTAATGAGATTCATCACTTTACCCAATGAATTGGAGCGATGTATAATTCCAGGCGCACCTATCACATCATAACATTATCATTTATATTGAATGCCACAATGAACATATATCAAAATGAACATAACTAAACAGTGAAAATTAATGGGTTTAATCTCATAAGAACACATTCCTTAACATTGGGATCCTAATAGAAATAGTGAATATAACACATGTTACAAGAACTATTAACCTCAAATGAGAAGTAAATGGTGTGTTCCTAAAAAATAGTTATTTTGGAAAACTTTTTTATTGAATTAAATAACCATGAAAAACATGTATATCCCATGAAAGTAGAGACATAGATGAAAAATTGATTTTAATGGAGTAACCATATCAAAAAAAGGATTGAATGGGGGAGAACCTGAAGTATGAAAATTGGGTTCAAGAATTTCCCCTGACCTTGTATCTGAACACTTTCATCACATAAGTGTCATATATAACAAAATTAGATTCATTAATTGACAATTAAAGAACCTTGTGTAAATTAATATGGTTAATTATGGTTTCATTAAGTTATTTTCTGGTCTTTTGGATGAGTTATCGAGATTAAAAACATTGTTCAGGAATGTCGTTTTTATGGTTTTCTAGAGTGGTTCACATGTATTCCTAAAAGGAAGTTTTTGTAGAACATAGATAAACATCCATAACATATATTCCATGTAATTAATGATATTTAAAAATTTATTATGATATTATAATGAATTATATTGTATACCATGTGGATGAATCATTAGAAAATAAATAAATGATGATTTTTTTGGTTAATTTATGTGGTTTTTTGACAATAACGAACGTGTTTTTTTACTCATTTAGTAATATGTAAATAAGTTAGTTCCAGAACACCAAACATGAAATAATACATATAGAATATTCTTTTTAAAATATAAAAATGGTTTCATGACAGGATCAGAAGGTATGAATGGAAAAATTAAAACATGTCATTCTTGATGGAGACAAATTAACACCTCATGAACAGCATTTTCATTAAAAAAGGAAGAAGAGAAAGGGGTTGGAAGATATAATATCCCATTAGTATAATAAAATTACAGTATATGTATAATAATGGAGTCACCATACCATTTGGACATTGATATTTTGAGAGAGAATAATAAAATAACTTAAAATTGAATGGGTATTTAAAGGAAAAGAAGGTGAGAAATTACCTCTTGAATCTTCTTCTTGAGATCCTCCTTATGGGGAATAAAAATTGCCTTTTTATGAGACTAAAAGATTTTGGGTGTGGGGGAGGCACTAGGAATGATTCATGGGTAGTGTTTAGACAAGGCATGATGTTTGAGAGGTGTGAGGAAATGAGAGTGTGAATGGTGATTTTTATAGTTTTTGGGAGAGGGGTTTTCATAATATAAAATTCATTAATTTATTATTTCTCCACAAGATAAGGAATATTGAATCTTCCTTGACCACAAAAAGTAATTTTATCATGTGATCCAAAACCAAGTGGTCTTACATCAATAGAAAAACATACATGGCCCTATAATTATCTTATTTAACTTATTTTTGTAAATTATGGTATTTCACTATTCGTAAATAATTCTGGTATTTCAGAAAAATCCAAAAATTTCACCCCGACCATTTTTTGACGTGAAGAATCCAAAAATGATGTCAAATTTTCAAAAGTAAATTTATAATTATTATTAATTCATTATTTAATTAAAATCCTTATTTACTTGAAAAAAAGTGTTTTTAAATTTAAAACTAATTTTATAATGCTTTCAAAAATTACTTGATGTCTTATAAAATTATCTTAAATATAGAAGATACATATTTGTTAATTTATAAACACATTTTAAGAAATTACATATACTTTTAAATAAATAAATAAATTATAATTAATTATTTATGACTTATAAAAATACTAATACAGTTACTATGTTCAAATTTTCAATTATAAGATACCTTAATTTTATTTAATTATTCAAGGGGAAGGTTACTATTAATTTTGGAGATTTTATCTAAGGGAATTATTACTATTCATAATGGTTGGTTACTATTCATAATGTATGTTACTATTCCCCAATTTGTTTATAGACTCCAAAAATCATCTTGAACACAACTATGTATGTCATATTTTTGAAATTCAAAACATAGAAGTTAACAACTTATGTTTAATGGTCAATAAACACTTAGTAGTTCATTATGATGGGTTTTTATGTGATTTTATTACATATTTTTAAGATGATAATTTCATTGAAATGCATTGGGTCATTTCATAATCTATATCTTCCTACAACAGATGTATATCTCTGACGCATATGATCACTAAAAACACACAACATAATATTTATGTTTAAATTGTGGAATGTGAAAATTTCATTCAATTTAAACTATACTGCACAGAAATTTCTCATTCATCATAACGTAAATTTTAATAAATTATTGGATACATATCATTTTTGTTGTACCCTATCAAAATTAGAAAAAAATGGATTTTTTAATTTCTTCATAAAAATGATTATTGATATTTATTTGGAAATTTATTATATTATTAATTTCATTTAATTTTTAATAAATTATTATAAAATATATAATTTATCATAAATTGAATCTCAATTTATTATAAATAACGAAAAAAATAATCTGAATGTCAAAGTAATTATTTGTTAAAAAAAATTTATGTACATAATCTATTTATTAATAAAAAATATCCATATTCATTAAGTATATTAATATAATTGTTTTATAATATATTCATTGAAATTTGCATACATTATTCATATAGTGGTCACTTATAAAATATTCTTAATTATTTATTAATTTCTTTAAAATGGAATTTCCTCAAAATTATTTAAATTAGGTTTTATTGGACTATTATTACATAAATTTATTCCTAGTATACAACTGAAATTCTATAAAATTCCTTCATAAATTTAAATCACAATTTAAAAATTTTGTATGTAAGAATTTCATTTTTATCAAAATTAATTACAACATAAGTGAAATCTATTTACTATGAAAATTGTTATAAATGGGTTCAAAAAGGGTTAAACTAATAATATATGCATTAAAATAACCTAAAAACATGGGTATGTTCTATTAGTTGACCTTATATTGAACATTACCCTATAATATTTTAAATTGTGTTGATTTTGAGCCGCATGGATAGAGTAATACATATAATATAAAATATTTTTTTGGTGTAATTACAATATTTTCACCCAAACATATATAAGGGAACACATCCTTACTATAATTCAGAAAATTTGTGCCACTCAATGAGAATAATAAAATTAATAAGAAATTACGAACTTCCCATGACATGTAATAATGTTTCAGTTCTCACCACAATACATCCTCCTGAATGCTTATGGTATGATTAAAAGATGAATTCCAATGGAATGGGTATATGTTCATGCCGGTCCTTTTTACGTTTAATTATTCATAACCACCCTCCCAATATTCAAAACTATAATATATTAATTAAAATATATCATTTAAAATAATGAGGTATTTTTATGTTAACGTTACATTTTTTTCTCTATAAAATTGTACGGAAAATGAAAACATCACTTATTCTTATATATGCCCTACCATCACCACATAGTGGTGTAATTGTTTTTAGTACATTACATCGATGAGTTTTTTTATTTAATTAAAAAAATATTTGAAATTAAACATCTAACTATTATTCTATAAATATAATATCTCATTTACATTCTTACCCTTCCATCAATTAGAAAATGATAATTTTCTCCATGGATGCATGTGAACTACAACTTCCAGGAAGTTGTTTTATTCGTCATTTTATTACCACCAAGAATATATAGTTATAAAAATGAAAATATTGGATAAAACATATTATCTAGAAATTAATAATGTTATTTAAAATATTGAATCTTTTTATATTAAATTTTGACTACAATCAATATACTGAGGTAATTTTTTATAAATTCTCCAAAAAATATTAGGTGGTCGACATACACTACTAAAAAAATGGGCAATGGAAGCACCACCTTATATCAGAGCTAAGAAAATACATCTAATAAAGAAACCTTGAATCAGCGCTACAATTTTAGCCATGATAAAGGGATTCATTATCAGCGATTTTCTAGCGCTGATAGAGGGATTCTTTATCAGTGCTATAAAAGCACTGATAAAGAACACCTGTATCAGTGATGATAAAGAATCCCTCTATCAGCACTAGAAAATTCTTGATAAAGAATCCCTTTATCAGTGCTAAACTTTTAGCGCTGATAAAGGGTAACCATTATCGGCACTAAAAAACCGTGGATAAATGGACCATTTATCAGCGCTAGAAAAGCGCTGATAAATAATCCCTTTATCATTGCTAAAATGTTAGCGCTGATAGAGGGAGGATTTATTAGGTCTTTTTTAGCACTGATAAAGAGGAACTATATCAGTACTGGTAAAACCGTAGTCCTTTTTTTGATAAAGTTGGTCACACGGTGCCCATGTTTTATCACGACCTAAATCTCTCACGGTATTGGAACCCTGAGACTCACCTCCACTACCTGCGGAGCATCACATTGCCGGACCTCTGTTGCCCGTTGAGCTTCACATTGACGGACCTCTGCTTCCATCAAGATTCACATTTCTGGACCTCCGCCTCCCCCGATCATCGCGTGCCGGACTTCCGCCGCCCTCGATCATCGTATTTTTAGACCTCCATCGCCCTCAATCTTTGCGTTGTCGGACTAGGTGTTTAATGTTTTCTTGGTCCCCTATTACACATAATCTTATAGAATTATGAGGACCTATGTTTAAGGATTATTAAATCATGAAGTTGAGTTCGTGAAATTTTTTAGTGAAGGTTTAACACCCTTGGTTTTCTTCCACCACATGTCGGAACACACCTACATGGAGTGCATCCGTGAGTGAGAGAAAAACTTGTTTTCATTGATGGACGTGTTGAGGTAGTTCAATGAGTGAGTTGAGCCAATGATATATAATTTTTCAGTCTCTTGATATCCCATGATATTAAAAAGGAATAAATCCTTATTATGTTATTCAACATGGTGTGGTAAGTGATCGACATTAGGAAGAGATGTCCCTCTCTGTTGAAGGATAAATTCATTTCAAAGTTTTATATCATACAATAGGTACATGAATCATGTTTTTTAACTTCTAGTAATGAGAATATTGGACACACAATTTAATTTCTTGTGATTAGGACTATGATAATGTATTATAAGGTTGAATATATTTCACCAAAATGTCACACGGTTTCATATCATGCAACTAGAAAATATAATGACGGTGAGGTGAATTTTCCATCCATAGCGTCCCTAAACCATGTAAAATATGTTCAGAGGATGAAAAAGGTTTATGATCCTTATTTATGGACCAAACAGGGTGTGTCACAAAATTTTTGGCATGTCATGCAAGAATAACGACCAAATGTGAGAAGGGGCTTGTGGAGGCTCAACACCACAAAAACAACATATAACTAGGATGTTAGATTTTTAGTTCAAATCCATATATCTCAGACTAAAGGGATGGTTTATTTATGTGAAATATCTCTTGAGAAACCTAGTATTAGTGGAAATATTGATATTCTCATCATCAATGGCGATCAATGTGTTTACACTATCAGAGTGATGTTTATGAAGAATTTATGGTCCTTCGCACTTGGACTATAGTTTCACTATATTCCTCCTAGGTATCATCGATTCCTTTAGATCCAACACCATGTCACTATAATGTTAGGAATGAAGGATACCATTTTTTTAAGGACAACACCACCCAGTTCTGATGTATTTCTAGGTCATACAATGCTTGAACCCTATTTTCTTCGAGGGGTTCCCCCTTCTTTCTTTCATGCAATTCATGTGAATTTGTCAGTTAGTGAACTTGTACGGAATGATTCCTAGACCACCAATATTTCTAGCCTTTCCATCCGAACATCCAAATCTATCCTTCCCCCTCGCTGAGGTTACTAACTTCTTCTCTGTAGTGTCCAGGACCCTTCCTAGCAGTGTTTGTTCTGTCTCCCTTGTCTCTGAGCCAGCCATCCAACACTAAATACTTATTGATCTAGAGATAACTCCCTCACTAGCCCCCACGGTTCATTAAACATTTTTCTCTGTCCCTTTGGATCCTCACCACCAGCTCATATGAATCTTACCAACCAGAAGGGATTATGAACATGTTCAAAATCAAGGGACCTCAATGAGAGATCATCATCCTACATCAGTAAGGCTACTAGATCTAGATCCAATGCCAGAGCTCTATCCTACCCATCATTATTATAATCACATTTAATGCTCATGGTCTTATTTCCCATGTTAAATCGGACTTCCTCACCATAGAAATCAAAAATAATAATGTCATTGTTGTTGTTTTCAAATAACACAAAACACCCTATAATAATCATTGAATTCTCCTGGAAGATTAAGTTGCATTGATTTATACAATTTGAGCCCTCCAACAGACACAATTGGGTATTTTGGAACAATAAATATGTTTTTCAGACTGTTCATGATTGCAATCAATTCATCACAACCAAGGTGTCCAACAGTGACATTGTCTTCCTTATGACTTTTGTTTTTGGAAGCTATGACCCTCTTCAAAGGGAATTTCTATGGAGTGAAAAATACACATTTGATCCCATCCACCATCCATTGTTTATTGGGGATGACTATAATGTAATTTCCAACCCAAAGGAACGTAAAGGAAGAAGCCCATTCTAGAGTAAGTCTATCATGGAGTTTGTTCAGTTCATGGATGGGAAGGGCCTCATTGATCTCAGCTTCTCAGGCGACAGTTTCACCTACAGTAACAACTCCAGGGGCCATCACCGCTTGTGGAGCATATTGGATAGGTGTCTAGCAACCATTAAAGACACTAACCTATTCTCAAATACCATGGTTTTTCATCTTTCTTGAGGTATTTTGAACCACTACCCCCTCTTTGTTTCCATTTCTTCTTGGCATGATCATCAGGAATGGTTTCACATCCAATAGCAGTGGGTTAACATCCTAGGGTACCAGGACATGGTTTGTGAAATATGGAATGAAACCTTATAGGAGTATCAGCCCACCTTCAACCTATGTGACCTGACCTCAAACCCCGATAGGTGTGTGTTCACCCCTTCCTCCTCAGGACCCTTCACCACATGAGACTACTATCGCATTTGGGATCCTTAAAAGTATTATGATAGATGGAATGACACCTTGGGTTTATTATATTATTAATACTAGTATGATATTTATGTGTGACTATGTACTTATTAAATTTTATTATTATTTATTAGCCACCACCACTTTAGTCGAGTAACCTGATTGAAATCTATATTGGTACTTTGGTTCTGATGTGGATATGGATTTTTTGTGTTTGTGACATGTGTATGTGTAGATATATGGGTACTTAGGCATGATGATATTGAATGTAGGGAAAGGAACTAGGAGTGGTAGATGCATCATTCTTGATTATTCTTGTGTTTGGACTGGGGTGATTTGAGTCAACTATAATGAATCTAAAGTAATTATATTTAATGAAGATGAATAAATACTGATGGTATTGTGCTATTATTCACTAATTTTATAAGGAAGTGGTTCCCTTCTGCTGTATTTGGAAAGCTTTTTTTGTGTACTTGAACCATAAATAGTAATATTTGAGATTCAAATAGGATGAAGATGAATAAAGATTAGATAGATGCTAATAGTTTGACAATAGTGTACGAGAACAGAGTGAAAGAGTTCATCAAATTTGCAAAGGATCAAGCAAAGGATCTTCCTAAAATCCATTGTCCATGTTTAAATTGTTATTATTCTAGACTAAATACTCTAGAGGAGTTGGAAGAAAATTTGATATGTCACCTAATAGATCAAAGTTATAAATGTTGGAATAAACATAGAGAAAAAGAAAATGTAGCTACTAGCTGGGATGAAAATGCATTTTATGGACCATCAGATATGAATACAAATATGGATAATAAAGAAAACCGTATGGAGGATGTGATTTCACATGTCAACGATGATGAAGATCGTATTGAGGAAATGACAAATACAATTGAAGATGAACTCTGTGATTTCCCAAATTTTTTTTGAGAAGTTAATGAGTTGTGTGAAGAGGCCATTGTATGCTGGTTACACCAAGTATACAACATTGTCATCTGTACTGAAGTTGTATAAATTGAAAGAAGGAAATGGATGGAGTGATGTAAGTTTTACAAAACTACTTGCTCTCATGAATTACATGCTCCCTGAAGATAATGATCTCCCAAGCCAGACATATAAATCTAAACAAATCTTACGCTCGATGGGTATGATTGCTGAAAGAATACATGCCTACCCGAAAGACTACATATTGTTTTGTAATGAGAACAAATCACTTACAGAATTTCCAAAGTATTGTTCTTCTTGATACAAGAATGATGAATCCAATACTTCAAAATTTGTATAGTAGTTTCCAATCATTCAAAGGTTTAGGCGTGTATATAGAAGTGAAGAAACTGCAAGACAATTGTCATGGCATACAAATAAAAGAAATAATGATGAGAAATTATGTCATCTAGCTGACCCTCCTCAATGGAAGAAAATTGATCATGAGTATCCTGAATTTCGAAAAGAGCTGAGAATCATTCGTCTTGCGTTATCTACAGATGGAGTAAATCCTTTTGTTTTTCAAACCAGCACTCACGGTACATGGAATGTTATGTTGGTAAATTATAACTTCCCACCCTGGTTATGCATGAAGTAGAAATTCATCATGTTATCTATTCTTATATAAGGACCAAGAAAAACATGTAACGGTATTGATGTTTATTTGGATCCTTTGATCGAGGATTTAAATTTATTGTGGGATTCAGCTGTTATGTTGTATGATGCTTATAAAAGTCAATACGTCACATTGAGAGCATTGTTGTATGGGAAAATAAATTATTTCCCTGCTTATGGATATTTTTCAGGCTATATCATTAATGGAACACATGGGTGTCCCATGTGAAAAGAAGATATAGAATCAATAATGTTGAACCATTCATCGAAATCTATGTTTCTAGGACATCGTTGATTTCTATCTCATCGTCATAAGTATTGATCTTGAATGACATCATTAAATGGAAGTTCAGAACAATGCGCAGTACCATCTCCAATAACAGGTGATCAGCTATTTGAGAAAGTAAAAGATGTAAACACTGTTTTTGGTAAATAATTTTGAAAAACCTTATAAAAAATGGTTGGAAAAAGAGATCAGTTTTTTTGAATTACCATACTGGAATTGTTTGTACGTTAGAAATTTTCTTGATGTGACATATATGGAAAAAATGAATGTGACAGTGTTATCAGAACATTTCTAAATGCCCCTGGAAAAACAAAGGATGGAATTAAGGCATGGTTGGACATGGTTGACAAGAGAATATAAGAAGAGTTGGCTATCGTGAAGGGTGAAAATCGAATGTTTCTTCCTCTAGCTGCTTATACTCTTTCTAGGTAGGATAGATACTAGTTCTATAACTTTTTCAATGATGTAAAGGTTCGAGAGGGGTATTCATCATATATCAAGGAAATTGTTTCAATGAATGATTTGAAGTTAAAAGGTTTAAAATAACATGACTGCCATGTTTTGATGAATGATATAATTCCTATAGATTTACATTGCATGTTGCCCAAAAATTTTAATCATATGTTAACCAAACTTTGCTTCTTTTTCAAAGAAATATGTAGGAATGTTTTAGACTTGGTGAAATTGCCAGCTATGGAAAAAGAAATTTTCATCATATTATGGTAATTGTAAACGTTCTTCCCGCCAACATTATTTGATATGATGGTTAATTTGATGATTCACTTGGTGAGAGAGATTCAACATTGTGGTCATGTGCACTATAGATGGATGTATCTTGTTGAACGATATATAATGATTTTGAAAGGGTATGTCAAAAATCAATGTCGGCAGGAGGGTTGTAGAGTGGAGCGATATATTGTTGGAGAAGCCATTGAATTTTGTACCAAATACATATCTGATGTGGAAAGCATTGGTCTCCCGAAATCTCATCAAACTGGACACATTTAGGGTGAGGGAATTGCTAGAAGACATGTCATGACAATCAGCATTATAGATCGGGAGCAGGCCCACCTTTATGTTTTGCATAACTGTTGGGAGGTTGATATATATATTGAAACTCACAAAGAATTTATTAGGAAGTTTAATCCATCAAGGGCTGAAAAATGGTTAGCAAATACACATAATCAGCAGTTTATAAAATGGTTTCTTGACCATATTTTTAAGAAGTTGGATGAAAATCCGAATTTAATTTTACAATGACTTCGATGGCTAGCCGCTGTAGCAAGTGTGTATGTATTTTCTTATAGTGGTTATGCAATTAATGGTGATATATTCTATACAAATGAACATTATGAAGATATTACCATGAAAAATAGTGGAGGTACACTAGTGGATGGAGCGACGCATGTTTCTAGTAGCAAGGACAAAAATCCAATTTATGAAAATATTTCATACATTGGCATTATCAAACTCATATGGGAGTTGGATTATACGACAATCCAATTGTCGATTTTGTAATGCAAAAGGTTTGATAATAACAGTGGTGTTAAAATAGATGAATGGGGTTTTGTTAAAGTTTATTTTAGTAAAGAATGGTACAAAGATGAATAGTTTATAATGGCATCACAAGTGGTATAAGTTTTTTATGTTCTAGATCCAACAAACTGAAAGTGCTCGATTGTTCTGTTAGCATCCAAAACTACTGAAGGTTCCGATGAAAATTCAGTTGAGGATGATCTTTTCAGTGGTACATCACAATAATTTCAGAGCGGTCCCAATATAGATGATGTTTTGTATATTATAGGAGACCACAATAAAGGGATTTGGTTAATCGATAGAGGTTTCAAATCCCTCCAGTATTTGAAAAAAATTAATAGATTTCAATAAATAAGTTATATTTTATTTTTAATAGAGATCATGTTATCTCATGTTATTATCTTATCATTACTGAATTTATGTAATCTAAATTAACTGTTCAACCACATTTGCAGATAATGACTTCTGCACATTCTGGTCCTCCTAACCTTGAGGCTGAACAAGTCTCTCATGTTACTGTTGCAGCTGATGTCGCGACTGCTGCTGCTCCTACGGATGCTCTTACTGCTGGTCCTACTCCTCCTACTGCTCCTGCTACTGTGGCTCCTGCTACTCCTAGTGTTGAGGTCCAATAACCATCAGCACATTCCATTGCTACCATTTCAGATGAACATATAGATGATGTTGATATTGATGAACTGGACGAGAATGAAGGATCGACGTCATAGAAAACACAGGTGCGTCGTAGTTTAACGTTGTTAGCCAATGTTCTTAAGGTGGAAAGCAAAGGCATCAATATTTGTTGTCAGATTGAATTCACGAGGCCAAAATGTGAATCAAAAAATGTATATGCTTAGTAGTTACATTAGAGTTGTCACCCCGCAACGCGTGCCGATTGGCAGAGATTCATGGCACCATGTTGTGTTTGGGCTTAAGGGTGTGATCTTGGAAGAAATTACGGTAACATTTTGAATTTATTTATTTAATTTACTAGAAAATAAAATAATGAAACAATTTATTACTCTTCTCAATATCTTGCAGAATACATTTATAGTAGACGATTCACACAAGGATTATGTACTAAGGCTTGCAGTATGGATTCATCGAGGTATTCACACTATTTTAACATGATGTCACCTGAAACATTCCAATGGTAAAATAAACCCACACCCACCCATTGTCTATGCTAACCTGATATCCCAAGATGCATGGGATGTATTTATTGAACACCGTGGGGATGAGAAGTTTCAGGTACATTGTGTGTGATAATATGTTGTTTGAGGACACGTGTATTCATCATATTGATTTTCAATATTTTATTTATGAAACAACAACTCTGTAAAGAAAATAAGGAACATGCATCAAAACCAACATACCTCTATCGTAAAGCAAGGATGGGGTACACATCTCTAGAAAACGAAAATGTTATGTATTTTAAATTTACAGTAATATTGTTAGGTGACAACAAACAACATCATAATTATCTTTCTATGTTTATATGTAGATTGAGGAGTCTAAAACCAAATACACTTCAATACCACGTCATGTGCTTTGGAAGGAGGCGCATGTGAATAAGGAAGGGAAGCTAGTAGATTAAAACAAAAAAAGTGTGGGAAATTTGTGTAAGTATGACACGATGATAAAAATATTTGTTTTAAATTTCAATTACATAAAAATAATTAGTTTTTTTCTTATATTGGATAGTCACAGGAATCAGCTACTCTGGTAGTGGATATTGACCTATTATCGACAGCATTGAAGCAGCCAGAAAAATACGGTCATGTCAGGGGTGCAAGGTTTGGGGTGACACCCCGAGTATATTTTGAGAAGAAGGTAAAACAGATGATAGAGATGAAACATTGAAACAAATTAGCGAAAAACTAGAAACACTTGAAGAACGATTGCAATGGAATAGAGAGTTGATAGAAACTTTTATGGGTGGGAAGCAAGGATATGACACAACTCATGAACAACCATCACATGAAGAACCCCCCTCAACCCCCACCAGCTTTGAGTTGAGCCATTATCCTCAAAGAGTTGTCTCAGCCATGGTAATCAATATTATAATAATTTTTTTCATGAAATGTGAATCAGAAAAACACTGATACTTATCCTGTACTGATCTTTTACAGGGTGACAATGATTGTGATTTATATCTGTCAACACCCACCTATCACCTTGTTGCGAGGGCTATAGTGTTCAACATCTGAGATGACACACTACATAATAGACCACTTTTGAAAGATCATCTAAAAGTAGAGATTACTATAGCTCATGATCCAAATACATAGCTACCTATTCCACATGATGATGATGATATTCATAAGGTCAAAAAGGCTATTGGGACATTCATTGCATGGTCATCACAACTTGTAATAGTACATGTAGCAAAAGAAGTATTTATTTCCTTTTTTAAGTAAAACATTTTACAATTAAGGAAAAATGGGTCTGAACCAATGGATGCTATTATAGACAGATAAAGGGTAGGGGGTGGCAAACATCGACTCAAAACCATCTAAAGGATCGACCAACGGATCCTAATGAGCTATAGAAAGCACAATAACACCACATGTTCTCAATCCACATTTACTAGCATTGAAGACTCATGTGGATACGATGGAAAGAGGTGGTAATAGTAATATAATGGTTTTCTAAGAGAATATATAAATTTTGAAAATTCAAGATTTCGTTACTGATGAAAATGTAATTCAGATCCTTGAAAATGGTTGGCTAGGTGTCACAGTTGTAAATATATATATGAGGTATGTTTCTGTGAATTGATTTTCTAAAAGCTGATCTAATGTGAAAAAAATGACTAAATGAATTTTATATTGTTGACACATGTATATATGAAAAACAGTTGAATGAATTTTCCCATGAGCCAAAATTTGGACTTGTTAGTCCTCATTCCACATCATCACATTTAATGAAAATAGAGCCATCAAAAATGAATGAAATACTGAACGGCTTGCTGAAAACATTTGAAAGCAAGATTATAGATGATAGACTCTTTTAAATACCAACCATGCACGGGTAAAACTCTTCGATTAAAGCATATCAATTATATTTTGAATTCATTTATTACTTATTACTTTTTGTGTTTTTAGGAATCATTGGTAGCTAATTGCGGTGAACTTGGATACTCCAATGATTTATTTTCTGGATTCAAATCAAGGATATCCATCAAACCGACCACACATGATGGAGTTTTTGAATCTGTAAGACACTACATCTTACGTTTTAGGTCTAAACATTAATTAATATAATTTATATTATCTTTTACTGAGGATTTTGTAATGATTGGGTGGTGTATCATTATCATCTAAAAAAAGCAATGTGGACAGGGGCTAATCATGAGGAGGTGATCATGTACTACATCTGAAAAAATATCAGGGTATATGAAATAAAATTTCACTATCCAAACACATCTCAATAGTATTTAGTTATTCTATTAATGAATAATTTTTTTTTCAGTTTCCAAAACAAAAAAACGATAATGATTGTGGTTATTATGTTTATATATTTATGAAAGAGATCATTTTTCATCAACAAACAAGCATCCCTAAAGAGGTATTTTCCAAAACGACTATTAGTTCATTTTATTTATTTATTAATTATTTATTTTTATATTTTGTAGTACTAATCCGACTTCCAAAAAGCCTCATACTCACAAGATGATATATATATGTTCAGAAATGAGTGGGCCACATACTTGATGATAGATTTTACACAAATAACATGAAGATCTGACTTGGGGACGTGTAAAATTGGCGGTTATTTTTGAGAGGGGTTTAGGAGATCAATAGATGACACATTGTTGAATGTAAATGTTCGTAGGAATATTTTGATTGTTACTAAATAAAACATCCTTTATCCAATGAGTCAATTTTAATTTTTTACAGATGATATGCACCAATAACAAGCATGTATGATGAACCACTCAAAGGGTCTTTCTTTTGATTAAAATGGACATAATTTTAAGTAAAAACAACCACTGACCTATGAAAATATGACCAAACACATTAGGATTGTGTTGATCCATTATTAGAACAATCCATGGGTGCGTTGGGGACATGAACGAGTCATCCCCGCCTCATTCTGAGGCACGGTGTGGCCAGTACCACTAAAAGGGTCTCTCTATTGTTTAAAATGGACAATTTTTAAGTGAAAGCAACAAATGACCTATGGAAATCTGACCAAACACATTGATATTTTGTTTATCCTTTAATAGAATGATCCACAGGTGTGTTTAGGATGTGTATTAGTCAATACCACCTCAATCCAAGGCATGGTGCGGCCGGTGCAACTCAAAGAGTCTCTCTTTTGTTTAAAATAGACATATTTTTAATTAAAAACAACAACTGACCTACAAAAATCCGACCAAATGCATTCAGATTATATTGATCCTTTAAGTGAACAATCCACGGGTGCGTTGGGGTTGTGCCCATGTAATCCCCGCCTCAATCCGAGCACAATGTGGTCGGTACCACTCAAAGGGTCTCTCTTTTCTTTAAAATGGATAAATTTTAAGTGAAAAGAACAACTGACCTACGGAAATCCGAACAAAAATATTTGGATTGTGTTTATTGTTTAAGATAACAATCCACAGGTGCGTTTTGGATGTGTATGAGTCAACCCCGCCTCAATCCGAGGCACGGTGAGGTAGGTACCACTTAAAGGGTCTCTTTTTGTAAAAAATGGACATATTTTTAAGTGAGAACAAAATACATACCTACTAAAATACAACCAAACGCATTTTTATTGTGTTGATAAATTAAAAGAATGATTTAAAGGTGTGTTGGAGACATGAAAGAGTCATCCCCACCTCAATTCGAGCACAGTGTGGTCGGTACCACTCAAAGGGTCTCTCTTTTGTTTAAAATGGACAAATGTTTAAGTGAAAACTACAATTGACCTACAGAAATCTGAACAAATGCATTTGGATTGTTTTGATCCTTTAATAAAATGTTCCAAGATTGTGTTGGGTACATGAAAAAGTCATCCCCACCTCAATCCAACCACAGTGTGGCCGGTACCACTCAAAGGGTATCTCGATTGTTTAAAAGGAACAAATTTTTATGTGAAAACAAAAAATGACCTATGGAAAACTGAAAAATGCATTCGTATTGCATTGATCCTTTAATAGAACGGTCCACAGGTGCATTGGGGATGTGTAAGAGTCAACCATGCCTCAATCCGAGGCACGGTGTGGCCGGTACCACTCAAAGGGTCTCTCTTTTGTTTAAAATGGACATATTTTTAAGTGAAAACAACAACTGGCCTACAGAAATCTCACCAAATACATTTGTATTTTGTTGATACATTAAGAGAAAAATACACAGGTGCATTGGGGATGTGCACGAGTCATCTCCACCTCAATTCAAGCACGGTGTGGCCAGTACAACTCAAAGGGTCTCTCTTTTGTTTAAAATGGACAAAATATTAAGTGAAAACAACAACAGACCTACAGAAATCTGACCAAATGCATTTGTAGTGTGTTTATACATTAGGATAATGATCAACGAGTGTATTGGGGATGTTTACAAGTCATCCACACCTCAATGTGAGGCACGGTGTGGCCAATACTACTCAAAGGGTCTCTATTTAGTTTAAATTGGACAGATTTTTAAGTGAAAACAACAACTGACCAACGAAAATCTGACCAAACGCAATCGGATTGTGTTGATACTTTAAGATAATGATCCATGGGTTTGTTGGGGACATGCATGAGTCAACCCCTCTTCAATCTGAGTATGGTGTGGCCGGTACCACCCAAAGGGTATCTCTTTTGGTTAAAATGGACAAATTTTTAAGTGAAAACAACAACTGGCCTACTGAAATCTGACCAAATGCATTCGTGTTGTATTTATCCTTTAGGAGAAAGATCCACGGTTCCTTTTTCACGTGCATGATTCATCCTTTCCTCAATACAAGGCACGGTGTGGCCAGTACCACTCAAAGGGTCTCTCTTTTGTTTAAAATGGACAATTTTTTAAGTCAAAACAACAACTTACCTATAGAATTCTGACCAAACACATTCAGATTGTATTGATCCATTAAGATAATTATCCACTAGACTTTTCTGATATGCACGAGTAATACCATCCTCAATCCGAGGCACAGTGTGGACGGTACCGCTCAAAGGGTCTCTCTTTTGTTTAAAATGGACAAATTTTTATTTGAAAACAACAACTGACCTATGGAAATCTGACCAAATGCATTCTAATTATATTGATACATTAGGAGAATGATCCAAAGGTCCCTTTTGATGTAAAATAGTCATACCTGCCTCAATTCAATGCACGGTGTGGCCGGTATAATTCAAAGATTCTCCCTTTTGTTTAAAATGGACACAATTTTAAGTGGAAACAACAACTTACCTACGAAAATCCAACCAAACGCATTCAGATTGTTTTGATCCTTTAGTAGAATAATCAAAGTGTCCTTTTTGATGTTTATGAGTCATCCCCACCTCAATCTGTGGCACGGTGTGGCCGGTATCACTCAAAGGGTCTCTCTTTAGTTTAAATTGGACACAATTTTAAGTGAAAACAACAACTAACCTACGGAAATACGACCAAATGCATTTGGATTGTATTGATGCTTTATTATAAAGATACATGGGTCATTTGTGATGTGTAAGAGTCATCCCCTCCTCAATTTGAGGCATGGGGTGGCCGGTACCACTCAAAGGGTATCTCTTATGTTTAAAATGGACAGATTTTTAAGTGAATACAACAACTGACCTATGGAAATCCGAACAAAATGCATTCGGATTATCTGGATATGTTAGGAGAGTGATCCCCGGATCTTTTTTGACATGTACGTATCATCTGTGACTTCATCTGAGGCATGGGGTGGCTGGTACCACTCAAAGAGTCTATCTTTTGTTTAATATAGACAAATTTTTAAGTGAAAACAACAACTGACATATGGAAATCCAAACAAACACATCAAGATTTTGTTGATATTTTAAGGGAAAGATCCACGGGTGCATTGGGAACGTGTACGACTCATCCCTACCTTAATATGAGGCACAGTGTGGCCGATATCACTCAAAGGGTCTCTCTTTTGTTTAAATATACAAAATTTTAAGTGAAAACAACAACTGACCTACAGAAATCTGACTAAACATATTCAGATTGTATTGATCCTTTAAGAGAACGATCCACAAGTCATTTGTGACATGTAAGAGTCTTCCCCACCTCAATATGAGTCACAGTGTGGCCGATATCATTCAAAGAGTATCGCTTTTGTTTAAAATGTATAGAATTTTAAGTGAAAACAGCAACTGACCTATGGAAATTTGACAAAATGCATACAGATTGTATTGATCCTTTAAAAGAATGATCCATTGGTCCTTTGGGACATGTACGAGTCATCCCCGCCTCAATAAGTGGTACAATGTGGCTGGTATCACTCAAAGGGTATTTCTTTTGTTTAAATTGGACAAAATTGTAAGTGAAAACAACAACTAACTTATGGAAAACCGGTCAAATGCATTCGGATTGTCTTGATACTTTATGACAATGATCCATGGGTTCTTCGTGACATGTAAGAGTCAACCCCACCAACCCCCTGGACTTCCCCCAACCCCTGGACACCAACCCACCCCCTAGACACCACCACCCCTCTGGAGAACACCCGCCCCCAAGAAATCCCCCACAACCCCTGGACACCCCCACCCCCCGGACAAGACCATGGACATCCCCACCACCTCGGACAACCCCCCCCCCCCAAACCACCCCCCAGACACCCCCACCCCCATGGACAACCACCACCCCCCTGGACGACACCCCCACCACCTACATACACCCAACCCCCAGGAACCCACAGCCATGGACGACCACCCCCACCCTCCCAGACACCATCCCACCCCCCCTGGATAGCCCTACTAACCCCTTGACCCCCCAGACATCCCCCCACCCCCAAGAAATCCTCCCCCCCCCAACACACTGGACACCTACCCTCCCCCATGGACACCCCATAGATAGACCCCCCACCTAGAAACCCCCCTTCATGGACACCACCCCACCCACCTTGGACACCCCTACCAACACCATAGACCACCACCACCCCCTGGACACCACCACACCCCTGGACACCCTGACCCCCCCCCCCCCTTGGACTCCCCCCATTCCATCCTCCTGGACACCACCCCACCTCCCCCTGGATAGCCCCCACCCCCTGGGACCGCCCCCACCCCCCGAACACCCCACCGACCCTCTAAAAGGCCCCCCCAACACACTTTACACCAGCCCACCCCCCTATACACCCCCATGGAAAGCCCACCCCCACCTGGACAACCCCCATCCTAGACACCACCCCACCACATAGACACCCCACCCCTGGACACCACCACTCTCCTTGGACAGCCCCCAACCTCCTAGACTGCCCCCAGCCCCCCTGGACACCCCCATCCCCCTGGACACCCCCATCCCCCTGGACACCCCCACACCCCTTGGACAGCCACTTGAAACCCCTGAACAACCCCAACCCCTTGAATTCTGAATATAATGATTTATGTATTTAATTAAATTATTAATTATGTGTTAATGGTGTATGGGTATACATGGTGTCATTATCTTATGATTTATTTGTTAATTTTGTATGGGTATACTTATTGAGATGCTGAATTATTTACAGGTGTTGTTTGGGGGTGCTGTTGCAATTTTTTTTTGCAGAAGATAGGGCATTTATCAATGATTTTTTGCACCGATACAGGCTTCCTTTATCAGTGCTAAAAAAGCCCTGAAAAAGGTGACCCCTTTATCCGCGATGAGCTTTATCAGTGATTTTTTAGCGCTGATAAAGCCTATTTTGAGTGCTGATAAATACTGTTTTTGTAGTAGAGATAATAATTGACTAATCAGTGAATATATTTCGAATTTTGTAAAATGACCTAAAAATGATGAATTTATTAAAATGGATCCTATTAAACTATATAATTAATTTATATTCATTAAAAAGTATGGTCAATCATATACCACTATTCAAGGACCCTAGGTAAGGTATTTTTGTTACAATCTAATAATATTTTAGGATTTTCAATATTATTATAGGAAAAATTCATGATCCCAAAATCCCAAACCCCATTTAATTTCATATATTGCATTAATTTTAGTGTTTATTTTTTTATATTCTATTCCTCATCTTTCTGGTTCATGAATTTTAAATTCAGATACATAAATTTTTTTTTTAAAGATAATTCATGAAAATTATCATCCATAACCATTATCATTAATGTAGAGATTACTTTATATTTATCAATAATGTTATTATTTGTAATCTAATGAAATTTTAAATTTATTTTCAGCTAAATTTTCCTTTATTGAGAAATTTTTAGTAATTAGTCATTAAAATATATATCAAATAATATATTTTCTAAATATTACAATATCATAAATGGAATAATTTTTTATCATATATAGTATGAACGGTTTTACCCACATTCTAGATTGTTATTCAATATAATCCTCTATTAGATAATATTGTTCTTTTATGAAAATCTTTTGACATGACTTTTTAATTATTAAATTTATAGCATTAGTTTCACATTGGAATGAAATGAATTTTTATTATCTTTTTTAACATCATTATTATAAAAAGTTACAATGCTGTTATTTTTAGTGTTTTACTTCTATTTTGTTTTCTATTTTTGGAACAAATCATATAGCTAAACAATCCTAAATTATTTACAAGTTATATATGTCTTTCATCATTTAATAATTTATGTTTTAGTGGTCTTTATTATTCCCATATTCACATTGCCTATAACTCCCTATCAATTAATTTTACATTATTCTCTCATCGCTAATTATATTTTAACAGTAATTCATTTTCATGAAATTATTACCACCACATTGACGATTTCATAAAAATAGTCCATATATATAGTGGTTTTTATTTGAGGTAATATTAATAAATAAGTTATTTCCTTAAATGGGGAAATATTTAATATTCTTGATCTAATACCGAAAATTAGTGATATACAATTAATTATTGAAATGAAATATATTAATTATTATATATATAATGATTTAAAAGGATTTTAATTTCAACGATGATTATTATCTATAAATATTTTCTCAATGCATTGACATGACTCAAGGGACCAGATAATAGGCATGCCATATTTGATTCGAATATGGTTTAAAACTACCCATTTATTGATAATGTCGTGGTTGAGGTGTTGATATAATGATTCATGATATAATTATTATGAACTATATGAAATGATAATGAATTTATATTATTTTCCATTTATTTGGTTGAAAATTCAGTTTCCATTATCAGGATGATCCCATTATCAATATTTTCCTTTCAAGTAGTTTGAACTCATGTTACTGATTTAATGGCAAGTGTTTTTATTATCCACTATACAATAGTTATTATTCATTATTTACTCATGATATATTCATTTATTCATAAATCATAATAAACCTTTTATATTATAATTTATTTTTCCTTATCCCATGTATATGAAGAATGATTCATGGAATGATTTATAGGATGTAAGGATGTTTCTTATTCTATTTTTTCATGTTCAAAATCTAATATGGGAATCATATATGTATCTTCTATTACAGTACTACTAAATAAATAAATACTTTATGGTGTGATCGATTATTTCATTTAACAATTTAAAAAATTATTCACCGTCTCTCAGTTATTAGAGTTAGGATTATTATTGTTAGTATCAATGGGTGTTTAGTTGGAACTATTTAAACTATATTTTATTATGATTACTATCAAGAGAATTATGATAATCAGTTATGGTATATTGGATATTTATTATTAGATATATTTTAATTTTAATTTATATTATCCATGATGATTTTTACCTAAATCAGTGTGTACTGTTATTTAAAGATGTCACTAAGTGAATGGAATGTTATAAACAACCATATTCAATGAATCAATTTCATAATAAGGAATGATAAAATATATTTTGATAGAGATGAAATTATAATAGAAACATTAGAGAATATGACTCTGGTTATAACAAATAAACCCATTAGTATAGATTATCCTCTTATTCAATAGAATGATTCACCTATATTGGGTCACTTCATGTGACATAAGCCTCCACATTTTAATAGAACCACTGATCTCATGGTAGTTTAAAACTTATGATATTTCAATTAATGAAATTTATATCCTTGAAAATTTTATAATGGAATTATATAGTTTAATGGGATATTATAACAAATGGGGTTTCCAAATATAGAACACAAAAGAGGAAAATTAAAAGAATCTACAGAATAAAAAAATTAATGTGAAATTATTAAAAAAATACATTTATTTAGTGTAACAATATAATGTAGTGAGTAAGTTAAACATATTAATTTTTAAGGAAAAATATTCTTTTTCAAATTATGAGGATAACATTATGTGATAATTCTTGTTTGATGCTGACTATATACAAAATCCAAAATATTTGAATGGTCTTTTATATGATCAGAGTAAGATGGGTCTCTAATGGGAACTAGTTTCTCAAAACATTTCACTATAATATGTTATAATATTATGTTTGGTAGAAAAAGGGAATGAATTATATATATCATATATTTTAAAGGTAAATAATTTAAATAAGGGAGAGGATGAGAACCATCTGATGAATACCATCTTTGAAGAAGAAAGGATTTTTTTTATTTGACAGTTCTTGAAAGAAACAGAGAAGTAATTTATTAATGTGAATAATGGATCATTTCAAAAATAGAGAAAGGTTCTTAAGGATAAAATATGAATTAATATAAGGGAAAAACTAATATCATGTTCTTCATCTATAATGATATGAGTAATTATTCAATCCAATGTCACATGTGTAAAAGGAACTAAAATGAGAGTAGGACAAGGGGAGAAGGGAAATATTTTATAATTACTATATTTTTGGTTTGTGTTCACAATCATGTTATGGAATAAATTTTGATAATAAACTATTTTTTTTTATAAAAAATTATTTTATTTTAGACATTTCCGAACAATTTATTCTATGTTTTCCCAGAAGAAAAGATACTTTTATAGCACATTAACATAAAAGTATTAAATATTGTGTCATTGTGTAACCTTTGTAATTATAAGTATTTATCAATTGATTCCCATTAGTACTCATTAACATAATGTATTAGTAATCATAGTTATTATACCCATGGTTTAAATTTATATATTCCTTACTACATATCTCCTTTACAATTATAATGGGTAAATTTAATCGAAGGATAAATAGTAAGGATTCTTGATTGATATGTTCAATCCATTTTTCTTTAGAGGGGTGGATACATCATCTGAATCATTTATTAATCAACATAAAGTAGATTATGTGTATAAAATTTTATAAGAAAAGGGATGACACAAAATATGAAAAGGAATGTTATCCTATGAATAGTTGATGTACCTTTTATATAGGGATATATTGATGTGTTTTATAGTGAACAACCCAAACATCCTACAGAAACTATAGTAGTGTTTTCCATTGATCACATACAAAGATGAAAAATCTATGTCTAACACTGATACTAAATTTCGAAAATGGAATTTTTGAAACTAATAAAATATCCAAAATGGGATATATGATAAGATTTTTTTTCATCCAAGTGTTTCACTATAGGGACCCCTATTCATTTTGTTAATAATATTGATGAATCAATAAGGTTATTCATATAATAGATGGAAATAAATGGTTTTTTAAAAAAATGTATCATATACATTGCATTCTTCACTTTTTCTATCAAAATCAATGATCTTAATATTTTTCAATGATTTATCATCGTTGTACGTATTATAAAATCTGAGTAGTGATAGAATGATATTAATAACATCAACAGTTCATATGAGGTATGAACATTATTAGTATATATTAATTCCACTCATATTTATCAATAAACCATATATTTTTTAGATTTTATGAATTTATTATTGAAGGAATACTTCAATAATTTCATTGAGGTATTTATAAATGATATATTGGAATACTCTAAAATATATGATGATAATAAAAGTAATTTTAGAATTTATTATTAATACTGTTTGAAATAATGAGTTATATGGATAATTTAGAATGTGGAAATTCTTGCATATGGAATTTACTTTCTATGGGAATACCTTTTATATGGATGTAATGTCATTTGAGCCTTAAAAGTAAAATAATGTGATTGAATGGACATCCATAATGAATATAACTACATTATGTAGTTTTAACAGATTATAATACTCGTAATGATGATTTGTTTAAAATTAATCTTTTTCATCCAAATAATTAGCCATTTCAACACATTAATGTGTAAAATATATACTGTCAAAAGAATATAAATAATTCATAGAAGAATTATATCAGATATTGGTTAGCGAACTAATATTGAAATTTAGTAATTGGGTTTTGGCTTAGTGGTAAGCAGCCCATAATCTGACAAGAAAAATAAGGGTTCAAAACCCATTGGGCATAGGTTGTAGTAGTACTATAGGGGGTTACTATAGCAGCAGCGCTCTGTAGCAATGGAAGGTACTGTAGTGAAGGCAGAACATTGTATCAATGGAAGGTACTATAGCAGGGGTTGGGGGTACTATATCAGTTCCTTTCACAAAATGGACCTTGGGCCAAAAAATTGGGCCTAAATGTCATGTAATAGGCTATATGCCCACGGGGCCTTCGAGGAATGTAATGGGTCTCCCTCTACCCAGTAAAAAGAGGAATTTTCTTTGGTTTAATAATAAAATGAGCCATCAAACCCAAATATAAAAATGAAAATATTGAAATTTACAATGGGATAATATGGTTTTGTTAAATATATTGAGTCATGGATGAAGGTACCTGAATCTTTAATTATATAAAAAAATTAATTGTTAATAATGAATCAAGGTGGTTAAAGACTAACGAAGAAAATTATCCTTCCTAGGATACCGATTGGGCATCTCTATTCTTTTTATTCACGATATGAGGGAATTAACGTAATGGTGAAATTTTTAAAATTTATATGGATGAATATTTTTAAATTAAATATTCCATTATTAATAGTTAATATGAGATGAATCTGATGGATTAAACTAATAATTTATTTTTATTACACAATACACATCAAACAATGGGATAAAATTTGGTTACAAATGCGTTGATTTTGAAATATCATGGGGTTTTTATTAGAATATATATTAATAAAGGAACCATACTCATGATTTTAGTAATTTTGAATATATGAAACATTATTTATAGGAAAAAAATTATATATATTTTCAATTATTTATAACCTTCTTTATAGGTGTATAAAAAATCTTCCAATCAGGCTGATAAAATTATTCGAGTGAATAGAAAATTCTTGAATGTTAGGATGTTAGAAGAAATAATCCATGAAGATCATATATTGAATGATGGATATAGGTTATGTTTTCCGTAATTGACTAAGATAATAAGGGAATTATTGGATGGAGCTCATTTATTAAGTATCCCTTTAAACCATTGTACTAAAAAGATTAATGAATATTTAATTTAATATTTATGTGGTAAAATATGAAACATGAAATTGTACACTATATGTGAATATTACATGTTTGTGAAAATGTAATAGATGAGATATAACATCCAAAATGAGTCATCCAATAACATCATATTCTTTTTTGGAATTATGATGATATTACTATAGACATTGTCACAAGTCTCACAATGACTTCTAAAAGGAATCACGAAATATTAGTTATTGTTAATAACAGTAATACATCCACAAATTTTATATATGTAAGTTAATATATACCTCTTGAGTTCATTACGTGTCTATATATTATTTATTTTATGAATCATAATGTTGAACAATTTTTGATTTTTTATGATCATTATATGTTATTAGATCGTTATTCTAAAATTATATATAGAGGTCTCTTGACACTGAGAAAACATTTGATAGCATCTTATCGTATTTAAATCGATGGAATGTCCAAAACAATTATTCAAACATTTTAATATATTTTTAGGTCATGAACTATGGTGACCCATTATTCCCATAAATAAAAATTACATCTTAATTGATGAATATTCATTACATTTCCAAAATAAATATCCAAGGCTCATACTAGTTTATTGTATTAGGAAAAATAGATACATAATAAACTGTTTAATAAGATAACTACATTGTGTGCCATATGATATTCAAACCAATAACACTTTATATATATATATATCATACATAATATCATTATTAATACCATATATAATGGAAGAATAAAATGTTTGAGATTTTATTATCACAAATGGTAAGAATGATACATATCACTGATCACATAAGCCAATATAAGCATAAGGTTATGATAACGTTTGAATAAAAATGGATGAAATTACCCTTTGTATAAAAGTTTTGCCAAAAGATCGTAACACATTCATCAAATTATAGCCAAAGAAATGAAAAGGGTATTGAAAACATTCCATCATGACATAACCTATATTAAATTCACAAGTTTCATAATAAATTCATCATTTTATCATATCACATGTCCTTAAAATATGCGGGTTTTATAAGAATTTAATCATGGTATAACAGTTGGTATAGAAATTGGATTTATATGAATCACATTATATTAAACATAAACCATCAATAGAATGAATAATAATGGTATCCATGTATCATATCCCCCAATAAACCCTATGTAATGTCAATTTATTCAATTAGAGATAAAAATATAATTTTGAATGATAATTTAAAACATTTATTGTGAAAAATATCCATTACACTATGAAAAAAACATTTAAAAAAAATACAAATTATTTTTCATTTAAAATAATTTTTCTATATTTTAAATAAATATAGTAATAAATGATTGGTCATGATGGTGGATAATTCCATTCATGTTATACATGATAAATCAATGCATTAGTTGAATTATTTTTATAAATAAAATGATTCTTCTTTTAAAATGGTAAGAAAATTCCATTAAAACTAGTCATTAAAATTAAACATTGAAAAAGTAGTTCCTAAAAAATTATCTAAATATTTTTGTAATAATTTTTGAGAACATTATTTGAAACATGGATATTTAGTTGAATTGTATATCCAACCCAAGAGAAAAATATTGTTATTTTTTACCTAAAAAGAATATTTTTTTCAAGATTACATAAATGAAAATAAGTTGTCATAAAATATTTATCATTATTAAATAAATATTAAAGAATACATTTTATGAGAATATTTTTGAGTTAGGTCTTAAAATTTAATCATTTGAACCATAATCCTAATATAATTATGATAATCCCCAAAAAATTTTAATTTTCATCAAATAATAATATTAAATATAATAAAGTTTTGTTTATAGATAAAATAGCATATCAATGTGGCCTTAAATACATATCATGAATGAATATAGGTGCATAATATAACATATGTGCCAAATAAGGGAATTTTCGGAAAACAATATCATACATTAAATCAAGAAATCCATCGTACACATTCAAAACTCCTATATAAAAAATATAGGTTTATTATAAATCTATTAAATAAAAATTAAAATATGTATCTTAATATACATGAATTAACTGTTTAATTTATCAATAATGTATTAAAAACTATTTGTTAAAATAACTATTTTGTCGAAAATTGTTCGGTTTTACATGTGTGTTATTGTTAAATAGTTTTGGTCCTTATACTCTAAAAAATGATATATAATTTAAGAAATTGAATCCATGTTATAAATGTACCATCTTTTATTATATAATTATTTAAACTAATCAATAAATATATAGATTGAAAATTAGATTACACCATTCCTGGAGATGGTAAGATGTGTGTATGCATGAACATTATTTCCTTATTTTTAACTGATAGACTAAATAAAGGATAAAGAAAAATAAAAAATAAATAGTAATTATGATGAAATATATATTATATAGATTATTTCATCTTCTCCTTTTATAATTCATTGTAAATCATATTTGAAAAATTATTCAAATCACTTAGAAAGGCAACAGTATGTTGTACACATGATCGACATTATCTTATCTCCCACAAAATGGAGCGTAAAAATATGTAATATGTGATATTTTTTCAAAAACAAATAGTTATGTGGAAAATACCATGTATATACCTTATATCCATCATCTTATCCAACTGTGAGAGGTGTTTATATGTAACGCCCTGAACCTAGTTACCCAGAGTCGGTGCATTATTACATAACATTGACATGATCACAAAAGATCAAATCTCAAAAGGCCGATTAGTTTAGTATCCTTGGAAACACTAGACACATTCATAAAGTTTACATTACATCCTTATGTGAAAACTAAAACAATATCTTGTATCCACACTCATATCACCTTATACTATCCCTGCAGGTCATTCATAAAATACTTCCTCAAATCCTGGGAAAAATAAAACATAGAAATTGGTGATCTCAATTGCCCAGTAAGGATAACAATATAGCGGAAAATTTTATAAATAAGAATAAACATTTATAGAAATGTATAACTAAAACAAAGGCCTTTTAAAATTGAACATCAACATAAAATGGCAAATATTAAATGAAATAATTCCATTTATGTATTCACATGGATATTCTACTAGTCTAATATTCACATGCAATGTCAATAACCACTATCATAATGATGGAATACATAATGTCTGACTATCATAACCACATACTTAAGGCCTTGTGCCAATAATACAAATAATATTTTTAAAGGCCTTGTGTCAAGACACTAGTTTGTCTCATGAGACCTACTGATGCATCGAGGAGATATAGTGGGCTCCACCCATCACATATTATGTCCAATGCATTCCTCATATGAATAGGTTTAAACATAACATAAACATTCGTATTAAATATATCATATGAAATGTAAATAATTTCTCCATAAACCATGACTGGTATAAAAATAACACATCCATAGTAAAATATATCAAAAAACCATCAATAAAATATTGATGTTTTTTATCATATTAAATTAGCTTCAAATAATCTTAAAATCCATCAAAGGATGTTGACATAGATGAAATCAAAACTATTTGATAGGAATATATCTTTTTTGAAATCATTTAAAAGTCAAATAATTATAAAATAAAACATTTAATTTGAAAATATTATTATAAGCTTGTAAGGGAAGCATCAACGATTTTATAACGGCGGAAAATTGTCGCACCTGCCGTATATGTTAAAAAAGAAATTATTACCATAATTCTGTAGAAAAGGTTAAAAAGGACCTTGTTTGGAAAATGATGGAAAGATTCCTTTATAAACATATTATAAAAAGTAAACAACGGTATAAATGACTTTATCCCATAGTCTATAAAATATTAAAAATGATTTGAAATATATTTTTAAGAAACATGAATATGGATGATAAAAAGGTCCTAGTAGATAATTATCTATAAACAACCTCAGATAATGAAGAGATTTTGAAATAAACCCTTACCTTGTACTTTTACTTGGTTGAGGGTTGGTTAAACTCTTGTATAATGGTGAAATAATTGTTGTTAAATTATACAAAATCATATACATTAATATGATATCATATATGATCTTTTAACATTGCTTTGTTAATAATATCTTAGTATTATTGTCATTTCATGTGTTAACTTACTCGTTTTATTTTATATGTTTTGTTACATAAGTCGTGTTTTTTACGGATAGGTTGTATCTTATTCATCTACAGAGATATATCAAGTCCTTAAACATTATTTTTAATTATCGAATGAGAACCTTACTTTCATTGATATGATGGGGAATGAATCGCATCGCATTCATGGAGACGGTAATCCGTACGTATGCACGAGCGACAATATCATTCTATTGATATTAAAATAACATATAATTGGATGTTATATCATATATACAGAATCATTATCTTGTTATATTTATTATTTACAAGAATTACACATCATTATTATACCCATACGAATAATAATGTATAGAATAACAATTACACCATGACATGGAGACGGTAGGTCGTACATATGCACGTATGGTGACATGTCATTCAAAGAATGGATAGAATACTAAATATTGTTGTACCATATTTATAATAACATCACAGTATATAAATGATAATGTATCTATTATTTTTGAATGGAAATAACAAAAAAAGAAGAAGTTGAAGAAGAATGGTACTTTGAAGATGATGGTGAAAACATTACATCTTTTTTGGGTTCTTCCTTTTGATTTGATCAAAAGGGATCATTAGGTTGGATTTATGATCAAACTAATGCATATAGGTTGAAGTGAGGGAAGTTGACAGAATATTTTGGTAGGTTTGGATGAGCCAAAAGGCTTTGATGGTGTGAATTAGATAGAAGGGGGAGTGCCCTTTTATAAGAGGGGTGATGGGCATCTTTGGAAAAGATAGAAATATTATTTTATAATAAATTCATATTCGATTTATAATGGCTCCAAAGTGAATTATTTAAACATTAACGTGGGTATGGGTCTATATCCTTTCACCTAATAGATTGTAGATAGGTTTGGGTCACTATAATAACCTTATCATTTATATTTATCTCTTAGTTAAATAGTTTGACATTTACAATGTCTCTTTTTATTTTTATATTATATAGTTAATAAACTTACAATATACCTCCAATAGACCCCCAATCAATCCAATAATGATACAAATATAATTATATAAGTCATTTGGTAGATCCCTAGATTTTTAGGAATAGAATATCAATTAATAATATCATATTTGTTTTTAAAACTCTTTTATGTCAATTTTGACACTCTTGGGTATTTTGTTTTTGATAATTTCATAACAGAATTATTACTTCAAACAAAATTTATATATCCAATAATAATATGTCATACTAACCATTAAAATTAGTGGAATTCATAAAAAGTCTCAAATTACATTAATTTTTATATTTATAATATCAATTATTTTAATATTTCATTAATTAGGTAATTACTGCATCACCATTGTGTCATAAATAAATTAAAATATTTAATGTCTAAAAATTATAAATAAAATATCATTATGTAGGAAATATTTTTAGATTCATAATGAATAGTTATAATCGAATTTATCTTATGAATAACCTTATGTTAAATATGTTTTAGTTATTAAACTTTGATTTTATCTCTTTTAACTCTTCTTTGAATTAAATAATAAAAAATCTCCTAATCTAATCCAAGTGGATCTAAATGAAAATATTTTATTCCTACAGTTTTTTTTTATGATTAACTTGTTCAATAGAATTCGGTAATGTGTTAGGGTAATATTAATACTATTTTTACCCTTAATTGCCCTATTTACTTTTAACTATGGTAAATAAAAGCAAAAAAGCTAGTATTCACCCAAAAAAATTATGTTATGGAACCAAATTTTACCCCTTGATATTAACTGTGTCTCTCAGATTTTTGAAATTACTCTCACAGAAGCGGTACAATTATGTTTTATGTGAACTTCCTAATTCTTCTAAGAGGTGGGTAAAAGACGGTGAAAAGTTTAACAAAATTTTTATATATCTAAAATTATTCTAAACCAACTCAAATTAATTACATTGAACTTATATATATGTATATTATGTATCCATTTTGACCTTATTTAAATTTAAATAAAAATAAATAATTATTTAAAAAAAAAATTTGTTTTAAACTATAACTCAGTGTTTTTTCACTATTCATCGAAAATTGCATGTTTTCAGAAAAATACCAAAAATTCACTCTAAGCTAGTTTCAATATTCTGAATCCAAAAATGAAGTCCATTTTGAATGTTAATATTTATAAAATTTCAAAAAGTAGGTATTACTATTCATAACGGCTAGCTTGATTAGTTGTGGTGTGTGTTAGAACTCGAAGTTGCGTACAACACAGGCTACTGTATTATTCAATGAGAAGCGTATCGTGGAAGCTTGGGGTGTTACATTCTACCCTACTTCAAATAATTTCATCTTCAATATTTCTAGAATACTACTGTATGAAAAGACATAGGTGATTCTTCATCATAAGTTCCTCGGGTTCCCACATTGCCTCTTCCATCTTATGGTTTCTCCATTGAACTTTTACCAAACGGGTCGTCCAGTTTCTCAGCACTTGTTCACTAGTATCAAGAATCCTGATGGGCTCTTCACAATAAGACAGATCGGGTTCACATTCTAATTCCTCATAAGTGAGTACTTGCATTAGGTCTGGCATGTATTTTTTTCAACAGTGATACATGGAACACATCATGATCTTTGGAGAGACTTGGCGGCATTTCCAAATGGTAAGTTACAACCCCAATTCATTCTAGAATTTCGAATGGTCCGATGTACCTGAGACTCAATTTTCCCTTCTTACCGAAACGTATAACACCCTTCCATGGAGATACCTTCAAGAAAACATGATCTCCTACCTGAAATTCCATAACCTTCCTTCGTTTATCAGCATAGATCTTCTACCTACTTTGAGATACTTTAATGTGGTTTTGGATTACATTCACCTTTTCTATCATTTCCTCCACCAGTTCGGGTCCTACATGTTTTCTTTCACCAACATCATCCCAACAGGTTGGTGTGAGACATCTCTGCCCATATAATGCTTCATATGGTTCCATATGAATATTTGAATGGAAGCAATTATTATAGGAAAATTCAACCAGAGGTAAATATTGATCCCATATACCCTAAAAGTCAAGTGAGCATGATCTCAACATGTCTTCTATCGTTTGAATAGTCCGTTCTGATTCTCTGTCTGTTTGAGGGTGGTAGGAAGTGCTCAAATGATGTTCAGTATCCAGGGCATTCTGAAGACTTTTCCATAATCTTGATGTGAAATGTGGATCATGGTCAGAAACAATCCATATGGGTACTCCATGAAGTCTCACGACTTCATTAATATATAGTCTTGCTAGAAGTTCAAGTGTTAAATCCTTTCTTATAGCAAGAAAATGTGCTGACTTGGTAAGACGATCAACAATGACCAATATTTCATCATTACTTCTAGGAGTCTTTTCTTGTCCCATGATAAAATCCATCGTGATATTATCCCATTTCCACTCAGGCATGTGAATAGGTTACATGACTCCACCAGGCTGTTGCCTTCCAGATTTCACTTGATTAAAAACCATACATCTTAACACAAAATTATAAATCTCTCTCTTCATGTTGTCCCACCAAAAATTTTCCTTCAAATCTCTATATATTTTGGAGCTCCTAGGGTGTATAGAGAAATTGTAACTATGAGAATCATACAACAATTCCCTTTTTGGATAAGGTATATTGGGAACACAATGTCTCTTCCAATATTTCATAATTCCATCCTCATACCCGAAGTCATTAAATCTCCCATAATTCATAGCTTTAATCTTCTTATGAAACTCTTCATCGCCGGTCTGAGAACTCATTATCCTTTATACTAAAGATGGTTTGTCAACCATTTGAAAAAGTATTGATGTTTCACCTTCGATGGTAATTACCATATCTATCATCACTAGATCCAGGAAAATGGGATCCCTTTCAATTCTCATAATGTTCAAAACTCCATGATCTTTTCTACTCAAATCATCTGCCACCTTATTTTCCTTTCCCGGGTGGTAGTGTATCATGAAATCATAATCCTTGATTAGTTAAATCCATCACCTTTTCCTCATGATGAGTTATTTCTATGAGAAAATGTACTTCAAACTATTCTGATCATTATAAATATCACATTTTTCACGATAGATATAATGTATCCATATTTTCAAAAAAATATTAGAGGAGCTAATTCAAGATCATGAGTTGGATAGTTTTGATCATGAATTTTTAGCATCTGTGCTGCATAGACAATAACCCTATCATCCTGTATAAGGACACAACCAAGTCCTTTCATTGATCAATCACTATATATAATGAATCCATTATTCCCCGATGGTAGAGGCAAAATATGTGAATTGAATAAACTTCTCTTCAGTTCTTCAAAACATTCTTCACACACTTTTGTCCAAACAAATTTAACCCCCTTACATGTGAGATTTATTAATGGGTTAGCCAATTGGGAAAAGTTCTGGACAAAAGGCTGATAATAACCTGCTATGCCAATAAAACTACGTACCTCAGTTATAATTGTCGGGGCTGGCCATTCATGGATGGCCTTGGTCTTAGAAGGATCAACAAAAGATTCCATCCGTAGAGACAATATGGCCAATAAAAGAAATCTTCTGAATCCCGAATTCCAACTTGCTAAACTTCCCATATAATTCATGTCTTCTCAGAGTCATCAGGATAATGTGCAAGTGATTTTCATGATCACCATAGATTTTGGAGTATACCAAGTTATCATCAATAAATACAACCAAAAAATTATTGAGATATTCCTTGAAAACAATATTCATTAGATCCATGAATACAGAGGGTGCATTAGTCAGTCCAAAAGGCATTATTGTAAACTCGTAATGCTCGTACATGGTTTGAAATGCTCTCTTCGGAATGTCATCCTTAATCACACACAACTGATGGTATCCAGATCGATGGTCAATCTTTGAAAAGTACTTAGCTCCTTGAAGTTGGTCAAATAAATCATCATTGAGAGGTAGGGGAGACTTGTTTTTTATTGTTATGGAATTTATTTCCCTATAGTCGATACATAACCTTATAGATCCATATTTCATTTTAACAAAAAGGTCAAGGGCTCCCCATAGAGAAACACTGGGGAGAAGAAATCCCTTATTACTCATTTCCTCTATTTGTTTCTTTAGTTTATCTAATTCCACAGTGGCCAATCTATAATCGGTCTTTGATATAGGCCTTGAACCAGTAATTAAATCAATGAAAAACTCAATTTATCATTCTGGAATATGTCTAGGTAAATCTTCTGGAAACACATCAATATATTCTCTCAAAATTGGTACATCCTCTATTTGAACATTCCATTCCTCACCCATAGTTATTTCATTCTATTCCTCCTCGATAATTGAATTTAGTTGAGCTTCTGGGGGTAGATCTAGATAAGAATTGGGTGGTGAAGATTTTTCTCTAAAGATAAGGTGTTCTTTATCATCATCATCAGAAATCATAACCTCCTTCTTCTTACAATAAACCTTCACATCAGGGTTCGAATGCCAATTCAAACAGAGGATTATATCAAATTCAATCATGGGTATGACGATGAGATCAGCAGATAAAGAACATTTATATGCTCTAATGGGGATTGATTCAGAGAACATTGTAGCAATGATACTCCCCTTAAGAGTTTTTAATGGCAACTCCCTTGTTAAATCAAATTTGAAATATATAATTTTCGTATAACCCAAGGAAGATATGAAACAATGAGATGATCCTGAATCAAATAAAGCATTGGATAAACTTGAGGAAACCAATAAATTACCTTCCACAACATCTTTCGGAGCTTCTACCTCAGTAGTAGTGATTGCATAATCATGCCCTTGATCCCTTGGCCTTTTCTGAGGTATGTTCCTATGACACATAATACATTCATTTTCATAATATTCCATATCCCTGCAATTGTAGCATAGAACCTCAGTAGCTTCTTTCTTCCCCTTGCAATCACGAGCTTTGTGGCCTTTTTCACCACACTCGTAATAGACTCCCATTCCTTTCAAGCAAGTAACGAGGTGTTTCTTCAAACATTTACAACATGATGGATATTCAAATTTTACCTTATTCTCCTTATTTTTATTTCCAGAGTGATCAGCTGATATGTTCTTCACTTTCTTTTCTTTAAAGTCGTATGACTTAGAGAATGCTTTTTCGTTCTTGATAGCGCATGAGAAAATATCTTCGTACGACGAGAAGGATTGCGACACTAATGCTCGACGACGAAATGGTTTTAACCCATAAAAGAAATGATCAATCTTTCTTCTTGGGTTACATATATAATCTCCAGCATACCTTGCTAACCTTGTAAATCTATCCGTATACTTTTCAATATTGTCATCCTCCTTTTGTCTCAGACTCAGAAATTGCCTTTCCATACCTGCTCGATGGTCATGAGGAAAGTTTTTTTCTAAAAAGATATCATTGAACTCCCTCTATTCCATATTTGATACTTCATCATCTTCCTTTGGGTTTTTTATCAGTGACCACCATTGATCAGTATCTCTAGTGAGGTGATAAACTACCATGACAACTTTTTCCCTTTCACTACTCTCCAAAGCCTAAAATATTACCAATAGGGAATTTATCCTTTCCTCAGCTACTAAGGGATTTGTAATCCCATTTAATAATGGTGGTTTTGCCTCATGAAGAGGTTTAACATTTATCCTCCATGCTGAGGATCAGGGTGCTCCATACGGGTAAGGTTATTATTCATAACCTGAGTAAGTTGTCTGAGTATGGTTATTAGATGATCAGCACCAGTTACATCACCAACTCCACTATAATTATCTTGATAAGGAGGGAAAATCCGTATATGGAGTTTGTGCATTGATACAATTTCCATTTCTTCCACTAGGTGCCATTTCTAAATAATGGAATACACTAGATTAGTTTACGAATCACAATATATAAATCCCCATTTGTAGAACACTTAAAATAAATTGAACAGTTTACGGATATAATCCATAATCATAAAAATGTTTTCTTTGAGCAATTATATACTCATAAACCCTTCATAACGGTTTATGAATAAAATGCGAATTATCCTAAGCATATCCCCCAAGAGTGTTGTGACCAAGATTGCAGCAAGGCCCGTTGTCATGCACCAGTTCCCATTCAAGTCTAGCTCAAAGCAGTGTTTTTGGGTTTTACACCTAGGTACATATGTTCCAGAGCCACCTCTATCTGCTCGTATCCAGACAGGGATGTATTTATCGAAAAACTCACAAAATATCTACAATACCAAAATTCTAGGAAATTTATTCTATACTAATCCTCAAAGTCAATCTAAGGTCTATGTGTTCTAATCGAAGATTATTGAAATCTAGCTCATAAGGTTTGTACTGAACTTTCTCTGATACCAACAGTAACACCCCAAACCCAGTTACCCATAGTCGGTGCATTATTACATAACATTGGCATGATCACAAAAGATAAAATCTTGAAAGACCGATTAGTTTAATAGCCTTGGAAAAACTAGATGCATTCAAAAAGTTTACATTACATGATAAAGTGAAAACTACAACAAAATCTTGTCTACATACTCAAATTTCATTATACTGTCCCTCTAGTTCATTCATAAAATACTTCTTCACATCTTGGGAAAAATAAACCATAGAAAGGTGTGAGATCAAATGCCCATTAAGGATAACAATATAGAATAAACATTCATAAATAAGTGTAAACATTTAAAGAAATGTATAACTAAAACAAAAGCCTTTTAAAGTTAAACTTCAGCCTAAAATGGAAAAGATAAATTGAAATAATTCCATTTACTTATTTACATGGATATTCTAGTAGTTGAATAATTACATGCAATATCAATAACCAATTTCATAATGATGGAATGCATAATGCCAGACTGTCATAACCACATAGTCAAGGCCTTGTGCCAAGACTACAAATAAGATTTTTTCAAGGCCATGTGCGAAGAAACTAGTTTGTCTCATGAGACCTACCGATGCATTGAGGAGCTATAGCAGGCTCCATCCATTACTTATTAAGCACAATTCATTCCTCATATGAACAGGTTTAAAAATAAAATAAACATTCGTATTAAAACTAGCATACGAAATGTCAATAATTTCTCCATAAACCATGAATGGTATAAAAATAACACATCCACAGTCAAACATATCACAAAACCTTCAATACAATATGGAAGTTTGGTATTATAATAAATCAACTTCAAATAAGCTTAAAATCCATCAAAGGATGTTGACATAGATGAAATCAAAACTATTTGAGAGAAATATCTCTTTTTTGAAATCATTTAAAAGTCACGTAATTATAAAATAAAACATTTTATTTGAAAATATTATTATATGCTTGTAAGGAAAGCTTCGAAGATTTTATAATGGCGGAAAATACCCGCACCTTCCGTATAAGTTAAAAATACATTCTTACCTTAATTCTGGCGAAAAGGTTAAAAATGACCTTGTTTGGAAAACGACAGAATGATTACTTTATAAACATCATATAAAAAGTAAAAATGGGTATAAATGACTTTAAACTATTGTCTATAAAATAGTAATAATGATTTGAAATACATTTTTAAAAACATGGATGTGGATGATAAAAAGGTTCCAGTAGATAATTACATATATACAACCCCGGATAATGAAGAGATTGTGATATAAACAATTACCTTGTACTTTTCCTTGGTTGAAGGTAGGTTAACCACCTATATAATGGTGAATGAACTGTTGTTAAATTATACAAGAATCATATACATTAATATGATATCATATATTATCTTTTAATATTGCTTTGTTAATAATGTCTTAGTATTATCGTTGTTTCGGGTGTTAACTCACTGATTTTCTTTTATATGTTTTCTTACATAAGTAATGTTTGTTAAGGATAGTTTGTATCTTATTCATATACAAAATTATATCAAGTCCTTAGCCATTATTTTCAATCATCAAATGACAATTAGACTTGCATGGATACGATGGCGAATGAATCTCATCGTGTTCGTGGAGACGGCAATCCGTACGTACGCACGAGTGACAATATCATTCTTTTGATATTAAAATAATATATAATTGGAAGTTATATCATATATACATAATCTTTATCATGTTATATTTATTATTTACATGAATTACACATCATTATTATTCCCATCCGAATAATAATGTATTGAATAACAATTACACCATGACATGGAGACGGTAGGCTGTACGTACGCACGTAAGGTGACATGTCATTCAAAGGATGGATAGAATGATGAATTTTTTATTACAATATTTATAATAACATCACAGTATATGAGAGATACTGGATTTATTATTTTTGAATGGAAATAACAAAGAAAGAAGAAGTTGAATAAGAAAGGTACTTGAAAGAGGGTGGTGAAAACATTACCTCTTCTTTGGGTTCTTTCTTTTGATTTGATCAAAAGGGCACATTAGCTTGGATTTCTGATCAAAATAAGGCATCTAGGTTGAATTGAGGGAAGTTGAGAGAATATTTGGGCAGGGGTGGGACGAGTCAAAAGTCTTTGATGGTGTGAATTAGAGAGAAGGGGGAGTTCCCTTTTATAAGAATGGTGAGGGACACCTTTGAAAAAAGCTAGAAATATTATTTTATAATAAATTTATATTCAGTTTCTAATGTCTCCAATGTGAATTATTTAAACTTTAATGTGGGTATGGGTTGCAATTATTTCATCCAATATATTTTACATAGGTCTGTGTCCCTATATTAACCTTATCATTTATATTTAACTCTTAGTTAAATAGTTTGACATTTACCATGTCTCTTTGTATTTTTATATTATATAGTTAATAAACATAATATATACCTCCAAGAGACCCCAAAGTGGCCCATTAATGATACACCTATCATTATTTAATTCATTTGGCTTATCCTTATATTTTTAGGAATCGAATATCAATTAATTATAAAATATTTGTTTTAAAAACTCTTTTATGTCAATTTTGACACTCTTGGGTATTTTTTTTTGATAATTTCATAAAATCATTATTACTTTGATAAAAATTTATATATCCACTCCTAATATGTCATATTTACCTATAAAATTAGTGGAATTCATAAAAATTCTCAAATTACATTTATTTTCAAATTTATAATATCAATTATTTTAATATTTCATTAATTAGGTAATTACTACATCACCATTGTGTCATAAATAAATTTAACTATTTAATGTATAAAAATAATAAATAAAATACCATTATGTAGGAAATATTTTTATATTGCTAATAAATATTTATAATCGAATTTATCTTATATTTATCCCTATATTATAAATGTTTTAGTTATTATACCTTGATTTTATCTCTTTTAACTCTTCTTTGAATTAAATAATAATAAATGCCCTAATCTAATCCAAGTGGACCTAAATGATAATATTTTATTCCTAAGGTTTTTTTGGTCGATATATACTTTTCCAATAGAATTAGGACATGTGTTAGGATAATATTAATATCATTTTTACCCTTAATTACCCTATTTACTTTTAACCATGGTAAATAAAAGTACTAAAGTTACTATTCACAGAAAATTATTTTTATCTTATTGAACAATATTTTACTCCTTGATCATAACAGTGTCTCTCCAATTTTTGAAATTACACTCACAGAAGTAGTAAAATTATGTTTTATTTTAATTTACAAATTCTTCTAGGATGTGGGTAAATAATGGTGAAAATTTCAATAAAATTTTTATATATCTAAAATTATTCGAAACCAACTCCAATGAATTACATTGAATTTATATAGTTATTATGTATCCATTTTGACCTTAATTAGATTTAAATAATATAAATAATTATTTAAATAAAAATTCGGTTTTAAACTATAACTTCGTGTTTTTTTACTATTCATCAAAAATTGAATGTTTTCAGAAAAATACCAAAAAATCACCCTAAGCTAATTTTGATTTTCCAATTCCATAAATAAAGTCCATTTTGAACGATAAAATTTATAAAATTTTAAAAAGTTTGTATTACTATTCATAATGGCTTGTTTGATTGGTTGTGGTGTGTGTTAGAACTCAAAGTTGCATACAACACACACTACTGTATTATTCAATGAGAAGCGTACCGTGGAAGCTTGGGGTTTTACACTATCCTCTCCTTCAAATATTTTCATCCTAAAAATTTCTAGAATACTACTGCATGAAAAGTCTCAGGTGATTCATCATCATATGTTCCTCGGGATCCTATGTTGCCTCTTTCATATTATGGTTTCTCCATAGAACCTTTACCAGACAAGTCGTCCAGTTTCACAGAACTTGTTCTCGGGTATCAAGAATCCCGATGGGATCTTCACAATAAGACAGATCAGATTCCAGTTCAAATTCCTTGTAAGTGAGTACATGCATAGGGTCAGACCTGTATTTTTTCAACAGTGATATGTGGAACACATCATGAACATTGGAGAGACTTGGTGGCATTTCCAAACAGTAACCTACAACCCCAATTCGTTCTAGAATTTCGAATGGTCCGATGTACATGGGACTCAATTTTTTTTCTTACCAAAATGTATAACACCATTCCATGGAGATACATTCAAGAAAACATGATCTCCTACCTGAAATTCTAAATCCTTCCGTTGGTAATCAACATAGCTCTTTAACCAAAATTGATCTACTTTGATATGGTTTTTGAATACCGTTACCTTTTCTATCATTTCCTCCACTAGTTTTGGGCCTACAAGTTTTCTTTCACCAACATCATCCCAACATGTTGGTGTGAGACATCTCTTTCCATATAAATCGTCATGTGGTTCCATATGAATACTTCAATGGAAGCTATTGTTAAACGAAAATTTAACCAGAGGTAAATATTGATCCATCATACCCTGAATGTCTAGTGGGCATGATCTCAACATGTCTTCTAAGGTTTGAATAGTTCGTTCTGATTGTCCATCTGTTTGAGGGTGGTAGGCAGTGCTCAAATGAAGTTTAGTATCCAGGGCATTCGAAAGACTTTTCCAGAATCATGATGTGAAACATGGATCATGGTTAGAAACAATCGATATTGGTACTCCATGAAATCTCAAAACTTCATTAATATAGAATCTGGAAAGACTTTCAAGTGGTAAATCCTCTCTTATAGAAAGAAAATGTGTTGACATGGTAAGACGATCAACAATGACCCATATTTCATCATTCCTTCTAGGAGTCTTTGGTAGTGCCATGATAATGTCCATATTGATATTATCCCATTTCCAATCTGGAATGGGAATATGTTTCATGACTCCTCTAGGATGTTGCCTTCCTGCTCTCACTTGTTGAAAAACCATACATCATGACACAAAATCAGCAATCTCTCTCTTCATGTTGTCCCAAAAAAATGTTCCTTCAAATATATATACATTTTGAAGCTCCCATGTTGTATATAGAAATTGTATCTATGAGCATCACCAAACAATTACCTTTTTAGATCAGGTATATTGGGAACAGAAAGTCTCCTCCCAGATTTCAAAATTCTATCTTCATACCCAATGTCATTAAATATCCGATCATTCATAGCTTTAATCTTCTTTTGAAACTCTTCATCACTAGTCTGAGAACTCTTTATCCATTCTAGTAAAGATGGTTTGGAAACCATTAGAAAAAGTATTGATGTTTCAACTTCCATGGTAATTCCCATATCCATCTTCACTAGATATATGAAAATAGGATCCCTTTAAATTCTCATCATGTTCAAAACTCCATGATCTTTTCGGATCAAAGCATCTTCCACCTAATTTACCTTCCCAGGGTGGTATTGTATCATGCAATCATTATCCTTGAGTAGTTCAAGACAATACATTTTCCTCATGTCGAGTTCATTCTATGAGAAAATGTACTTCAAACTCATGTAATTAGTATAAATCTCACATTTTCACCATAAAGAAAATGTCTCCATATCATCAAAGCAAATATTACACTATCTAACTCAAGATCATGAGTATGATAGTTTTTCTCATGAATTTTTAGCTGTCGTGATGCATATAAAATAACCCTATCATTCTGCATAAGGACACAACCAAGTCCTCGCACTAATGCATCACTATAAATAATGAACCCATCATTCCTCGATGGTAGAGTCAAAATATGGGCATTGAATAATCCTCTCTTCAGTTCTTCAAAACATTCTTCACACTCTATTTTCCAAAAAAAAATTAACCCCTTTACAAGTGAGATTCGTTAATGGGTTAGACAATCGGGAAAAGTTCTGGAGAAAACACATATAATAACCTGCAAAGCCAATAAAACCGCATACCTCAGTTATACTCGTTGGGGCTGACCATTCTTGGATTTCCTTAGTCTTAGAAGGATCAACAAATATTCTATCCTTAGAGACAATATTTCCAAGAAAATAAATCTCTTGAATCCAGAATTCACACTTGCTAAACTTCCCATATAATTCATGTCTTATCAGAGTCATCAAGATAATGTGCAAGTTATTTTCATGATCCTCGTAGATTTTGGAGTATACCAAGATATCATCTATAGATACGACCATAAAATTAGCAAGATACTCTTTGAAAACTATATTCATTAGATCTATGAATACAGAAGGTGCAATAGTCAATCCAAAAGGCATTACTGTAAACTCGTAATGCCCGTACCTAGTTCAAAATGCTCTCTTCGGAATTTCTTCCTTCTTAAAACACAACTGAAGGTTTCCAGATCGAAGGTCAATCATTGAAAAGTATTGTTCTCTATGAAGTTGGTCAAATAAATCATCAATGAGAGGTAGGGATACTTGTTCTTTATTGGTATGGAATTGATTTCCCCGTGGTCGATACAATACCTCATAGATCTATATTTCTTTTTAACAAAAAGGACATGGGCTCCCCATAGAGAAACACTAGGGAGAATAAATCCCTTATTAATCAATTCCTCTAGTTGTTTCCTTAGTTCAACTAATTCCAAAATGGCCATTCTATAAGATGTCTTTGATATATGCCTTGAACATGTAATTAAATCAATGGAAAAATCAATTTCTCGTTCTGGTGGATGTCCAGGTAAATATTCTGGAAACACATCAACATATTCTATCACAATTGGTACATCCTCTATTTGAACATTCCTTTCCTCACCCATAGTTATTTCATTCTATTACTCCCTGATAAGTGAATTTAGTTGATCATCAGGGGGTGGATCTAGATAGAATTAGGTGGTGACGATTCTTCTCTAAAGATAAGGTGTTACTTATCATCATCATCAAATATTGTAACCTCATTATTTCTACAATAAATCTTCACATCATGGTTTGAAAGACAATTCATACTAGGTATTATATCAAATTCAATCATGGGTATGATGATGAGATCAACAGATAAAGAACATTTATATGCTCTAATGGGGACTGATTCACAGAACATTGTAGTAATGATACTTCCCTTTGGAGATTTGACTAACAACTCCCATGATAAATCAAATTTTAAATATCTAATTTTCATAGAAAACTAGGAGGATATGAAACAATGAGTTGATATAGAATCAAATAAATCCTGGGCTAAACTTGAGGAAACCATTAAATTACCGGCCACCATGTCTTTCGGAGATTCTACCATAGCAGTAGTGATAGCATAAGATTGGCCTTGACCCTTGTCCTTTTCTGATGTAAGTTCCCTTGAATCTTAGGACATTCATTTTCATAATGTCCCATATCCCTGTAGTTGTATCATTGAACCTTAGTAGCTTTTTTCCCCTTTAAATCATGAGTTTGGTGGCCTTTTTCACCACACTTATAACAGACTCACATTCCCTTCAAGCAAGTACCGGGGTGTTTCTTCCCACATTTACTACAAGATTGATATTCGACTTTTAGTTTCTTCTCCTTATTTCTATTTCCATAGTGATCAGAAGATCTCTTCTTCTCTTGCTTTTCTATCAAGTTTTAAGACTTAGATAGTTCTTTTTCTGTCCTGATAGCACATGAGACGATATCTTCGAATGAAGAGAAGGATTGTGACACTAATGCTTGATTAAGAAACCATTTTAACCCATAAAAGAAACGGTCAATCTTACTTATTGGGTTACGTATATAATCTCCCACATACCATGCTAACCTTGTAAAGTTATCCTCATACTTTGTGACATTCTCATGCTCATATTATCTCAGACTCAAAAATTGTTTTTCCATATCTGCCCGATGTTCATGAGGAATGTATTTTTTTCTAAAAATAGATCTTTGAACTCCATCAATTCCATATTTGATACTTCATCATCTTCCTTCTTGTTTTGTATCAATGACCACCATTTATCAGTATCTTCAGTGAGGTGATAAACTACCATGCCAACTTTTTCCATTTCACAACTCCCCAAAGCCTGAAATATGTTCAATAGGGAACTTATTCATTGCTCAAATACTAAGGGATTTGTACTCCCATTGAATATTGGTGGATTTTTCCTCATTAAGAAGTCTAACATTTATCCTCCACACTACGGATCAGGGTGCTCCATATGGGTAAAGTTATTATTAATAACCTGAGTGAGTTGTCCCAATATGGTGATTAGCTGATCAGCACCATTTGCATCACCATCTCCACTATATTTATCTTGAGCAGGAGGACAATCCCAACATTTAGTGTGTGCGTTGATATGGTTTCCATTTCATCCACTAGGCGCCATTTCTAAACAATGGCATACACTAAATTAGTTTATGAATCACAATACACAAATCCAAACTTGTAAAACACTTATCATAAATTGAACAGTTTACAGATATAATCCATAATCATAAAAATGTTTTCTTTGAGGAAGTATATATTCATAATCTCTTCATAATTGTTTATAATGAAAATTAGAATTATCCTAAGCATATCCCCCGGGAGTGTCGTAACCAAGAGTGAATCAAGGCCCATTGTCGTGCATCAGTTCCCATTCAAGTCTAGCTCAAAGCTGTGTTTTTGGGTTTTACCCCTAGGTACATATGTGCCAGAGCCGCCTCTACCTGCTCGTATCCAGACATGGATGTATTTCTCATTAAACTCACAAAATCTATACAATACCATATTTATAGGAAGTTTATTCTATACTAATCCTCAAAGTCCATATTAGGTCTATGTGCTCTAATTAGAGTTTATCTAAAATAGCTCACAAGGATTGTACTAAACTTCTTATGATACCAACTTTATGGCCCTGACCCCAGTTACCCATAGTCGGTGAATTATTACATAACATTAGCATGATCACAAAAGATCTAGTCTTGAAAGACCGATTAGTTTGGTAGCCTTGGAAACACTAGAGACATTCATAAAGTTTATATTACATCATAAAGTAAAAAATACAACAAAATCATGTCTCCACACTCATATACCCTTATACTATCCCTCCAGGTCATTTATAAAATACATCTTCACATCCTGGGAAAAATATAACATACAAATGTGTGAGCTCAAATGCCCACTAAGGATAACAATATAGTGGAAACATTCATAAATAAGAATAGACATTTAAGACAATTTATAACTAAAACAAAAGCTTTATAAACTTGAAATTCATCATAAAATGGAAATGATAAAATGAAATAATGCCATTTACTTATTCACATTGATATTCTACTTGTTGAATAATCACATACAACATCAATAACCACTTTCATAATGATGAAATGCATAATGCCAGACTATTATAACCACATTTTCAATGCCTTGTGCCAAGACTACAAATAATATTTTGTCAAGGCCATGTGTGAAGACACTAGTTGTTCTCATGAGACCTACCGATGTATTGAGGAGTTATAGCAGGATCCACCTATCACTTATTAAGTCCAATTCATTCCTTATATGAACAGGTTTAAAATTAACATAAACATTCATATCAAAACTTGCATACGAAATGTCAATACTTTCTCTATAAACCATGAATGGTATGAAAATAACACATCCATAGAAAGACATATCACAAAACCTTCAACATAATATGGATTTTTGGTATCATAATAAATCGACTTCAAATAAGCTTAAAATCCATCAAATGATGTTGACATAGATGAAATCAAAACTATTTGAGAGAAATATATCTTTTTTGAAATCATTTAAAAGTCACATAATTATAAAATAAAAATTTTAATTTGAAAATATTCTTATAATCTTGTAAGGGAAGTTTCGACGATTTTATAATGGCGGAAAATAGCTGCACCCGTCGTATATGTTAAAAAAGTCATTCTTACCTTAATTCTGTCGAAAAGGTTAAAAAGGACCTTGTTTGGAAAACGACGTATTAATTCCTTTATAAACATCTTATAAAAAGTGAACAAGGGTATAAATGACTTTATCCAATAGTCTATAAAATCGTAAGAATGATTAGAAATACATTTTTATGAAACATGGATGTGGATGATAAAAAGGTCCCAGTAGATAATTACTTATAAACAACCTCAGATAATGAAGAGATTGTGATATAAACCCTCACCTTGTACTTTTACTTGGTTGAAGTTAGTTTAACATCCTTTATAATGGTGAAATAATTCTATTTAAATTATATAAGAATCATATACATTAATATGATATCATATATGATCTCTTAAGATTGATTTGTTAATAATATCTTAGTATTATCGTCATTTTGGGTGTTAACTTACTCATTTTCTTTTATATGTTTTGTTGCATAAGTCATGTTTGTTAAGGATAGGTTGTTTCTTATTCATATACAAATTGATATCAAGTCCTTAAACATTATTTTTAATCATCAAATGGGAATTAGACTTGCATGGATACGATGGGGAAAGAATCTCATCGTTTTCGTGGAGATGGTAATCCATACATACGCACGAGCGACAATATCATTTTTTTGATATTAAAATAATATATAACTGGATGGTAATTTATATATACAGAATCGTTATCATGTTATATTTATTATTTAAATGAATTACACATCATTATTATTCCCATCTGAATAATAATGTATTGAATAACAGTTACACCACGACATAGAGACGGTAGGCCTTACATACGCACGTAAGGTGACATGTCATTCAAAGGATGGATAGAATACTGAATATGGTTTTACCATATTTATAATAACATCACAGTAAATAATAGGTACTGGTGTTATTGTTTTTTCATGGAAATCAAAGAGAAATAAGAAGTTGAAGAAGAAAGGTACTTGAAAGAGTGTGGTTAAAACATTACCTCTACTTCGGTTCTTCCTTTTGATTTGATCAAAAGGGCTCCTTAGGTTGGATTTCGGATCAAAATAAGGCATCTACGTTTAAGTGAGGGATGTTGAGAGAATATTTTTGTAGGGGTTTTCCGAGACAAAATGCTTTGAATGTGTGAATTAGAGAGAAGTGGTAGTTCCCTTTTATACGAATGGTGAGGGGAACCTTTTGAAATGTTAGAAATATTATTTTATAATAAATTCATATTCGGTTTCTAATGGATCCAAAGTGAATTATTTAAATTATAAAGTTGGTATGGGTCGAAATCCTATCAACCAATATATTTTAGACAGGTTTGGGTCACTATATTAGCCTTATCATTTATATTTAACTATTTGTTAAATGGTTTGATATTTACCATGTCTATTTGTATTTTTATATTATGTAGTTAATAAAATTACTAAATTCCTCCAAGTGACCCCCAAGTGGTCCGTTAATGACAAATCTATCATTATTTAAGTCCTATGGCTGATCCTTAGATTTTTAGGAATAGAATATCAATTAATAATATAATATTTGTTTTAAAAACACTTTTATGTCAATTTTGACACTCTTGGGTATTTTGTTTTTGTTAATTTCATAACAACATTATTAATTCGAAAATAAATTTATATAACCACTCCTAATATGTCATATTAACCTAGAAAATTAGTGGAATTCATAAAAAGATTCAAATTACATTCATTTTGATATTTATAATATCAATTATTTAAATATTTCATTAATTCGGTAATTACTACATCACCATTGTGTGAAAAATAAATTAAATTTTTAACGTCAAAAAATTATAAATAAAATACCATTATATAAAAAATCCTTTTATATTTCTAATAAATAATTATAATCGAATTTATCTTATGTTTAACCCTATATTAAAAATGTTTTAGTTATTAAAATTTGATATTATCTCTTTTAACTCTTCGTTAAATTAAATAATAATAAATGTCCTAATCCAATCCAACTGGACCTAAATGGTAATATTTTATTCCTAAGGTCGTTTTTGGTCGAAATAAACTTGTTAAATAGAATTAGGACATGTGTTAGGGTAATATTACTATCATTTTTACCATTAATTACCCTTTTTACTTTAAACCATGATAAATACAAGTAAAAAGTTACTATTCACCAAAAATTATTTTTATCTTATTGAACCACATTTTACACCTTGATATTAACAGTTTCTCTTGGATTTTTGAAATTCCACTAACAGAAGCGGTAAAATTAAGTTTAATGTGAATTTTCAAATTCTTCTAGGAGGAGGGTAAAAGACGGTGAAACGTTCAACAAAATTTTTATATATCTAAAATTATTCTAAACCCACTCCACTGAATTACATTGATCTTATATAGGTATTATGTATCCATTTTAACCTTAATTAAATATAAATAAAATAAATACTAATTTAAATAAAAATTCAGTTTTAAACTAGAACTTAGTGTTTTTTCACTATTCATAAAATATTGAATGCTTTCAGAAAAATACCAAAAATTCACCCTATGCTAATTTCGATATTCCGAATCCAAAAATGATGTCCATTTTGAAAGATAATATTTTTAATTTTTTAGAAAGTGGGTATTACTATTCATAATGGCTATTTTGATTGGTTGTGGTGTGTGTTAGAACTCGAAGTTGCGTACAACACACGCTACTGTATTATTTAAAGAGAAGTGTACCGTGGAAGCTTGGGGAGTAACATTATAGAAAATGATTCAGAGTGGTTTGTAAGGTGGCATGTGTCCCTAAACAAGATAAACATTATTGTTTCCCTTATGAGGTACGAGGTGACAAATATAATTCATACCATTAATATGACAACATTGATAGATATGGATGTTATTTAGGTTATATTATCACCATGTTATACTAATATTTAATATACATGGAGGTATTAATAATAAAACAAATTCCCAATGAAATTTATTACATATTTTCATATAACCTGTTTAGGTTATAAATTCCTTAATTTCTTGGATTTATGATCAAAATAAGGCTTCTATGACTAGGGTAGGAAACTAGGTATGTTATTTTCATCATTCGGAACTATACCAATGAGTTCTAAAGTTTTTAAGTGGAGTTGATTAGGGGATCCATTTTATAATTGTGGGGGAGGAAATAGTTGTAATTTAGGAAAATTATGAATTCAACCCACATTTGATTCATGCAACAAGTTTCTAAAATGGATAATTTTATAATTGAAAAAGGAATAAGGTCTAAATATTACCATAATATAGTAATTATAAAAATTTGTATAATTTTAATTACTAATATTTTAATATTAATCCCTAGTAATTCTATTTTTTCCATAACAGTGAAAAATAAATTTTACTATATTAAATACACATTACTGTAAAAAACTTATATGTAAATCATATTAGATAAGATACATAATTATTTTTTGAAATATTTATTCATTTATCCATATTCAAATAATATATTGAGAATAATTTAATTAAAATTGAAATTGAATATGTTTCGGAAAATTAGTTTTCCAAAATAAATATTTTCAAAAGTTGATGTAATATATACATGAAACAAAAATATAAAATTTATTAAAATTACAAAATTTTCATTAATTAATATATAGTTTAACAAATTTCTCTTTTAAACCCACATTAAAAAATTTGTGCTTATAAATTTCTTAAATTAAAATTTATTTTTTTAATAGAAATCTATATTTTTCATAATTATTTAAAAAATGAAACTTTTTTATAAAAATCCCAAAACCACTCACTCCTTAAATTTTTATATGATGATTTCAAAAATGATGTTCATTTTTAAAATAAATGCTCTTTATGTGGATTTTTTTTTCACTAAATGAAATGAAATAATTTTTTTTAGATAATTATTTTTTTTAAACATTTAATTACATTTCATTGTATTATGTTCTATTGATCGATGTGTTCATATTATATTAGAAAATTATACATAATATTCAAAAATTATTTATCGTTATTCACACAGCTTTGTATAAAGACTATTTTACAATGGAAACTTCTAGTTATAAATATTAATTTATATAAGGGATTATTTTAACATGATGTCACATGTAATGCATGATAAACATAGTGGTAGTTTATCATAACAAATCAACAATGATTAATTATCATGAAAAATATTATTTATAAAAACTCATTGTGATATATTCTACCACCATTAAAATCAATTTCCCCTTTGAAATTCATTAATATTTTACAAATAATTGAGGATACTTCATCCTCATCACATTCTTAAGTTCATATGTAGCATCATAAAAATGGTGGCCTCACTAGAAAACATACTAAGCATGTGGTGTTATTTCAAAAAACATTCTATCTACAATCCTTAATCTCCACATAATTATCATCATAATATAAATATTTTTCAATTGGTGTGTGTTCTTAGTTTATTCCACATATTGGATCAAGATATTCATTTCTTAATATATATATGTGGAACAAATTTCAATCATGACAGAGGTTTTGTGGAACCTCAAAATGGTAAAATACTATGTCGATAAGGTAACTTATTTGGATGGAATAATATAAATAGGGATCAAATTCCATTTAATTACTAATATAATAACCTTATCTCATTGAGAAATATATTGATACATGTTCTAACTAACTTAGAATTCAAAATCCAAATGATTATTATAAGTATAGTTTTTAACTGAATTTGTGTATCCATTTTTTTCGTAAATATTTATATCCTTCTCTACCACTTTAGCAGCATAGTTTGGTAAATATATCATTAGTTTCTCAAATAACACGCAAAATTTCAATGTTTTAAACTACTTTCCATAGAGAGTATCATAACAAAAATTCTTAATACATGATTGAAGGCTATTATTATAGGAGAACTGACTTCTGGATGTTATTGATCCCAACCAACTTTGAAATATATATAATCATATATCTATGTATCCTCTTTGGTTGTTCTCTCATAATATGTATATGTATATGGATGATACTTAGTGTTGGAGCAGAAAATATATATACAAATACTACTGAAAGAATCACCGAGAAAATTAATTTAATCCTCATATCCTAATTGGATAAAACAAACTATGCTAATAAATGAAATCTTACAGATTACAAAATACTTATTCATCCAATATGATATTATGGAAATTCTTCTCCGGTAGCGATTAAATTCGATGGATTTAAAGTGTTTAACAACATAAAATATAGCATTATTCCATATTGAACTTTTTCAGTGTCTTATGAAAAATTACATGGTTATGTTTTCCAATTTACAATATAGTAAGGGTAATAGTTATAATATACCATTATAATTTTGTCTCCCAGCCCTAAATTGTTGGCATACCAACAAGTGACATACAATATCAGCTACATCTCACGACATGAAATCCCACTATAGAATATCATTCAATTCTATATACTTCATCACACATCTTTGATGGTTAGATAATGAATGACTATGAGAATATTCAAATATTTATATCATATATTTGGGAATCAATGGACGACATACATGGCTTTGAAAAATTAGCATTCCATCTTGAGTGATGTCGAACATAGGAACATTCCATACATTATTTTTTAGCTCAATATAGATTGTCTTCAACGATTTTATCATAAAATGGATAGATGTTCAAACACATATTTATAAAAACATTATTTACCACCATCCATCAATATTTTATGAAAAATCATTCAAAATAAATAAATAATAGAAATCATATTATCCTTATCATATATGATCTATTAAGATTCTTTCTAATTTAATCATTAGACACCATGTTTTCATTCCAAGGGAGGAAATGTATTGACGAGTCATTTTCCATAATCATCTCAAGCAATCTTCTCAAGCACATAATATTCACATTCTGTGTGAATATATACTTTTAATTTTGGAGATTGGTATATTTTTCACACCATCCTTAATAAATTGAATGATTCCATATAATTAGTGTAATGATATTAATAGAGAACTCCAAATAACAAGTTGGATGATTTGTCTCATGATCCTTCAATACTCTTAAGGCATCAGCTATATCCATTTCACTATGAATTAGAACATGTAATAATCTGTTCTAGCATAAATTAAATTTTATTATAATACATTCTCATCTAAAGTGTAATGAAATCATAGGTTAATTAACTAACCATCTCTTCAGTTCCACAAAAGTTTCCCCACATTCATGAATCGAAATGAAATTGTCTCCATTTTATGTTAACCTAGTGAATGGATTAGATATACATGATACATTTTTCATAATCCATCTATAATATATAATAAAAAAATGAAATATATAGATTATAATCATTATGGTTGGTCTGAGAAAATTCTCAATAGCCTCTTTATTTGGTGTATCAACATATAAACTCTACCTTATTATTATATAACCAAAAATGGATTTTTTTTACAGAAAAAATTCAACCTTTTTAAGTTGTTCATAAAACATATCTTTTCTTAGGGTCTTTATTAGAATCCACAAGTCATCATCAGTCAGTTACGTTCTATTTGAATATATAATAATATCATATATAAAGACTACCAAAAAATAAATTTGGTAAATATATAAATATGCTATTAATTAAATAATTTATGATTGAAGTGGAAATCATTAAACAAAAAATGTTCTAAAAATCTGATATGTCATACATAATATTAATGGAAATCTATTTATGTTATCAATAATTAATTTTTCGTTTAATTGGTCGATATTTATTCATAAACAAAACTATGTGTACCCAAAATTGAGTGACTTGGATGACTAAATCCCTTGTCGTGGTTCTCCTAGAGTTACTTCAATAATTACCTTATTCAATTACAGTCATCTTATAAGGAATAATGGAAATATCTGAGGCTCTAAGAATGAATTCTATTATGAAATCAAAATCATGATTCAATGGAATACAATGAACATGTCTCAGAAAGAATAAATAAACTACCATGTTATATGAATATAATTGATGTTGATTTTCTCTCTAATCATCTATGAAGAAAAATAATTTTTATTACAATTAATACCCATAAAATGGGTTTTAGTTCCATTAAAATATCACATTTTTCTTCATTATGTTATATCCAAAATAATTATTTTTGGAATATCTAATGTTACATATATTCCCCAGTAATTAATATGGGATTTTTATTTGGAAGTCCAATCCATTCATAAGATGACATCAAATTCAAATAGTGCGACTGTATAATGATTTGTATAATGAAAATTCTAAAAAACATAAAAAAAAGAATCATATGCATTAAAAATGACCCTATACCATTATTGGGTATTACTAATAATTCTACATTTAAATAATGTGGTGTAATTATTATACCATAATAAAATTCATAAATCCTAAAATAATTGGTGGATCTATAGTCAAATTAGATATTTAATGTTCTAGAGTTTTTTTGTGTACCATTCATAACATCATTATCTTAAGACTCAATAAAAATAAAGATAACATGATATTACACTTTTTCCCATAGATTAATATATTGATGTCGGTAAGCATAATAATTAAACCTTTGATTTGGGGAAATTTTATCATCACTTGCGTTATCCATAAACATAATAATATGCGGTGTTAGAGGACGATTCTATGGATCATTCTCTATATTCACAACATTATATAATATTTCTTCATTAAATTGGTAGTTCATTACTGAAGGAACATACCCCCTACATTTAAAACATTTAGTATTCCCATAAATAACATTTTAACTATGTTTCTTCCCTCACATTGGTCTTAAAGTAATGCTTATGTTCTTCTCTACTTGGTATTTAAATTTTTTTAGAATTCTATATATATCTTATTATGAAAATCATGGTATTGATATGTGACTCTAGACTCCATTTCCACCATGGTAATAAATTTAACAATCCATTTATAGCTACTGAATTCTCTTTTGTATAATTCACATTAGAGAAATGGTTTTAATCTACTAGTAATTCAATAAAATGTATATTAAATTTGAATTATAATAAATGAATTATAAAACTCATGTAATTTATAATGTTCCTTCGAGGTAACAATAGAATAATAATCCTTTTCATTAGATCATGAAACTCATTTCAAATCATTATATGAATTATTTTATAAAATTAAAAATTGAATAATATGTTCTTGAACCCATCCAAAATCATGAAGTCAATTTCATCTTGTTGCCTCGTATTCATTATATTGTTCCACTACTGATTCTCTCTATCATAAAATGGTAGAAATCCATAATTTATTTTCTTGATTGAAAAAATAAAGGAAAAAATATATTTTTTCAATGATGTTAAAACATTTCTTAGTAACAAGTGGATTAGAATATCCACTAAATTTAGGTGTACATTTCAAGATGATTGACTGAAAAAATGTTGTTCCCTCCTATTCTACATTAGTCTTCAAATTTAATTCATAGTTTGATATTTTAATGTTAGCATAGAAAAAATATGTGACAATCCATCACATGTAAACTTGCGATTCATAGGATGAAAATCATTTTATTTTCAATGAAATTTAGAATTAATATTATTTATTATTGTTTCATTCATAGAAAAATAGAAAAAAAACTTCTATGAGAAACGCTAATCATGATGTAAGACAATGGATTCATTAATACATATTTATTATACTGAATAATTGTAATTTATTCCAAGTATATTACTTCTTATATTTGACCTAGGTCATCCATGATCATCATATATTAAAATAATCTTGATTTTCTATAAATATTGTGAGATTAAACTAAATCATATATCCTTATTGTGTCAAACTTGGTGTTAATTAAGTCATGTTTCCAGGTTCTAGGTAACAATAAATTTAATAATATGTACATTTTTTAGAGTTATTAACCCATTGTACCTCTATTCAGGAACTAAGTCCACTTGAAATATAAAGAAAATTGTGTATTCTTATGAAAACTGTATTCTAGTATTTACCAAAAACATATATGTTTTCCTATACTTATGATTATCCTAATGATTACCAATAATAATTTCTCATCCTCATTTCCAAAGGATTGAATAATCTTATACTCTGATACGAAATGTGTTGAAAGAGGATTCTAATATATATAAATTTCATCTTAATTGTTAATTATTAATTTCATTACAATAATGTATTCCTAAGGATCATACTCTATTATTTTTCATAGAAACATGGATACATAAACAACTGGTTCATATGTGAACTATATCATCTCCAACCATGTTCATAATGACTACAACCCCTATTAAACATTTCATATACATTTTCATTCTTCATAACATAGATAAAGTAAACATAAGAAAGGGTGATATATGATGATTATTATGTATAATATTATGATATATCAATGATCACAAAAGAATAACACAAGAATATATGTATGCGAACATTATCATAACATTGGAAATTTTACATTGCATATTAAATATTATAATCATGACTTATCAAATAAATATCAGTAGTTCATAAGTTATGAATCATAATAGAATCAAATAAAAAGATCCATGAGAGAAAAACATTGGCAAATTACCTATAATTGGGGAATATATATAAGTATTGAAAATAATTTCAACTGTAGTCAGGGAACACTACCAAGGAAATCCTAGTGGAACGGGTTTACACTTCCATCTATTGTAGTAGTGATGGTTCTCTTAAAATACCACCATAGTTGACTAATTCACTAACAAAATGGAGGTAAATCTCAATTCTATTCATTTCTATCTCAGGAGATATATATATTTACTTAATATATGGGAGAGTGTTATAGGTCCCGACTATAAAAAATTAAAATCATACATATGTATTCAATAAGATAATAAAACATCCAAAATATCTTAACCCATCAAATGAAATTCCTTTCATTGTATTTTATTCAGTTCATAACCTGTTGAAAAGAGACAGTTTTAATAATCACATTATCATTTCATCATTTTATTTCCCTAGAAAATGAGTTTATTTTGTAATCATTTCATAATGGTGTAATCAATTCAAAAGAAATGAGTTTCTTAAAAATATAATCATCTTAATAATAAACCATTTAGAGATATAATATGAATTTTATATTTGGATCATATTTATAGTAAATCATAAGTAACATCAATAAATGTCATCATAGATGAAAAATTATTTCACATCACTATTTAAAATAATTATTGAGTATTATTTTCTTTATAAAATACAATAAACCATTTTTAAAAATAAAAATTGTTCAAAATCATTTTATATTATTATATTCATCTATTATTATAAACGAATCATCAACATAAGGATTGATCATGGTGAAAAAAAATTCTGTTCATTCCATATATATTAAATCAATGATTCTATTCACATATTTGGAAAATGACCAAAAAACAATTCACTGAAAATAATAAGAATATTATTTTTAACCATTTAAAAAATATATATGTAAAATGGGTAAAAATTAAAATCACTAATATTTAGATATTTTTAAAAACATTTTGGAAAAAAAATTGATACATTGATATAGAAGAGAAATTCATTTCCAATTGAAGTGTGAAATAAAGTTGGTTTCTTCTCAAAAACATTGTTCTGGTTTCATGAATAAATGATGAATGAGTATTGAAATTAATAAATGTATTTTCCATATATAAAATCGGTAGAATAAAATTAATGATAATTCTTGATATTTAAGTTAAAAAATTGGAAATTTAATCATAAATACTCTCATTAAATGGGGAGATTATAACATAAAATTATTTACTATTTGTTTCTCATTTAAATAGTATCACACATTGAGTAAAAAATATCATAAAATGAAACCATTTTATACAATTAAAATATATGGATTCATGTCATCAATTTTCAAAGGGGCATTATATACTTCTTCCAAAAAAATATAGTGGAATAACAAATCCTATATCCCAATAAATACAATTTGAGTTTAAAATAAACCATTGACACTTTTCATGATATCATTCATACACATTAAAACCTAAATTATATTCAATGTAGTTTTATTATTAATCTATTAAATAAACAAATTAATATATATTATATTATTTACATATATAATATTATCAACCATCTATTAAAAACAATTTAAAAATCGTTGTTTGGGGTAATAATTTTTTTATTTTTCTTGTATTTTATCTTTCAGTGATTTTGGTCCTTGTAAATTTATCATTGTTCCATGATATATATGACATTACACATGATATAAGTATAATATTTATTTATTGTACACATATTTAAAATTATCAAAAAATGTAGAGTTCAAAAATTGGATGACACAATTCTCGGAGAATGTAGGTTATATGTATGAAGAATGTTTTTTCATTTTATAAATAGTTGTAATAAAATAAATGTAATTGATTATAAAAATTGGATGAATAATTATGAGGTCATATATATCATATAAATACATTAAATGTATCATTATATCTTCCAATTTAAATCTTACATGGATGACAAATCAAGTCACATTGCAAGGTGGTATTCCTTTGTATACATGAATGTTTTTATCCTATCTCTTATGTATTGGAAATTAAAAAAATAAATATTTTATTTTTTATTTTTTATAATAATATTTAAATTAAAAATTACATGCATATAAACTATATCCATCATAATATTAAAACATCTTATCCCGAAATCCATTAAACAATTTCTCAGGTCGAGTTACCACATGATCTCAAGTGAGCCTCCCCACATGTGAGAGGTTGTCGATTAGTAGTGAGGGTCTTGTTAAGTGATGTTGTTAGACAATACACTTTTAACCAAAGTATGCCAAAAAAAATAAAAAAAATATAAATAGTTTATCAATACGAAATAACCAATAAAAAATCGTTACTAACATATCCCTAAACAAGGTACAAACCACAAAAAACAATAAACATGGTAAGACATGTTAAACAGTGATATAGTGAAAAAAATGAAAAAAATAATGTAAGTAAGAGGAATCCCCAAAATAGACATTTATCCATGTCCATAACCTCATATATGTGTATCCCAAGCCCGACTCCACTACCAAGAATGTGGCTTTTTCACTTGTCTCTTCATGTAAGTAAAACATCTTCTCAGGTACCCCATGAAACTTGAGATGGGTGTGAGTACAACTCAGTAGGACACAACCATCAAAGTCAAAAAATATAAAGTCATTATATAGTTAATTAAAGTATTATTTAAATATAAACTAAATAAAGAAATTCTGGGTTTCAATTGCTAACAAAGTTCCATTATGTCATTCCCAGCAATATTCTCAATTTCCTTACATAAACCAACTTCATTACATAGTTCACTTTTATCACATCATCAATGGGTTTGGGATGTTCAACAACATAATGCGTAATGGAAGATAATCATGTACCATATCTCACTATAAATAATTGCATCATCCAATATACAACACACTCACTATGAAGCCTCGGTCATGGTAGTCTTATCTAATAAAACAATTGGGGGAATATAACTTCATCCCATTCCCTAATCAATTATATTTGAGTAGGATTATAGAGCCTACTTCTAAGTTAACCTATGGTCATAGATCCACTTGTCAATAAACAACCCTACCATGCCATGTTCACATGATTTTCATTTCATTCTCCAAACATATGGTATACCATAACCAATCATAAAAAATGTGAATAAAAATTACAATCCATAATAACAAACATTAGAATAAGAATTATTCCACAACACATTAACACATTTACCACTAACATTACATAGAAATATGGCATATTTCCCATTTCTTATGCCTAACTCAGTATTATTATTCACCAATTCATCTAGGTTAATCCAATTAACATATCCAAAACATTTCATAAAATAATTCATTTAACACAATTAGCAATTCCCATGTATTAGCCCAAAAATGAATATCATATACATGTGACATTTCATTTGGTACATTACCATTATTCTAATTTAACTATTTTCCTTTTAATATAGAAAATCCCATATCCATTAACCAAATATAGGTATAACTACCCATTTTCACTTATTATTAATCACAAGAACCAATTATGAGAATTATCATAGGATATATTAAATCATATGTATATTTAAAACATAACATTTTTCTTAACATTGTTCAAGAAGATTTGTGCACCACATGGGTGGACATATAATTTTCAATTCATAATACATGAATCCTAAATGGATCATAAGGGGTTTAATTTTTCATTTGGATGAACATTATATCAAATCACAGTAATAGCACAAGGATCACATCAAAGGAATATAAGAACACTACAAACATTCTATAATACAGATTAAAACCTAGGGATATTACTTTTATACCACATAACACTAATTTTTTGATGAACATACTCCTAATGCAATATTTAGATCCTGATTCAAACATCCTTGGCAGCCATTCTCACCATAAAATGTGGTTTTTAGAGAGTAGTATTGTTATAAAAGAAATATGGAAAACCTAATCTAAAAAAGAGCATCAAGAGGAGGACTAGAATCACCCAAATGATCAATCCAAAACCAATGACACTCCAAACACCCTAGGATAAAAAAATCACATCTTGGAAGATTGGGTGGCTACGATTCGTTACAAGGGAATCAATGGAGGTAATAGAGAACATCAACAAGTTGGAATATAATATCCCCAAGTAGAAATTTGTTAATTTTTCCATATTTTATAGGGGTGCATGTGTTACCACATGGTTTTCTAAACTATGGGAAAGCCACTATCCAAGGAATGGTATGGGTGCATGGTTTACTAGGGAGAACCACATAGTTTCAAAATTTGTACCAACTGTGTTATATGTCACTGTCAAAAATTATATAATTTGGCCTCCCACCTTTCATGGATTACATAACCATGCACCAGCTATGTGCCAACCATGTTCCCTGACTAGGTTGTCCCGGTTTCCCCTTATTTAATGTTTGGAATCCCATACAACACCAATGAATCCCCTCAATCATTTGAGAAACAACCCATTAACAAAAAAATAGATTAAAATAAAAATTTACACAAGGTAATACATCCATGATGTTTGAGATATTATAACATGCCCACCATATAAAGGTCCATCTGAAAGACACATTCCTAAGACTCTCTTAGCATTAAAAGAAAATAGATCGGGAAACATGGTCCTCATATTTTATTCTCACACCCATGTTTATTCCTTGATATTTACATTCTACAATGGAACATGAACCAATGGTAAAACCAGTACAATAATGATTTTTTTCTATGATCCAAAATATGAACCCTATTCTCTTAAAAGGACACATGAGCCTCAATATGAACATCTCCAACATTAGAAACAATTGATGAATTGTGGGGATACTGCCAAATCTGTGAATCATATAAATAACATCATGTATTCCACTATACCAATGTGGTGTATGCAATCGATAAATGTTGGATCAAAAACCCTCCAGATTCTCAAATTTCCAAATGTACATGGAAGTCAATAAGCCTTATTTTTTAATCTAATGGTTACCCAGCCATGGAGACATTGATGAAACACACTATCACCAACCATAAAATCTAGGGGTCTTGCGATGCCTATCATTATATGACTTATACATTCTCTAAGAAATTTCCATACATTTCATAATGAAATGAACATCTTCTGACATCTTTTGTATGAGACATTGTCTCATTAGCTTGAATAACCTATTTTCTAACCAACATAGTAGAGATCTACCCAGCATCCCATAGAGATCCTCAAATGATTCTATCTGAATCCTAGCATGAAAACTATTGTTGTGGGAAAGCATTTTAAGTGGCTTGGTATTCCCATAAACCACTAAAATAAAGGACATAATCTCTCAACATGTACTATAACAACTGAATCTTATGCTCTGATAGCTCGTCCTTCTGTGGTTGAAATGTCAAATAATAAAACAATTGTCTATCAAGTTTCTTTTTTAATACTCTCCAGAAGAGTGAAGTGAATCATGAATCCCGATCAAAATCTATAGTCTTAAGTATCCTATAAAACCTCAATAACTTCATAACATACAACTCACCGAACTGATTAATGGTGAAGGCCTTTTGTATGAGCAAAAAATGAACCACTTTTAATAAACAATCCCCAAAAACCTATATTGTGTCCTTATTTTGAGGTTACCTAATAAGACCCATTGCAAAATCCAATTTTTAACTTTCCCATTTCCATTAAAAAATGGTCAATGGCTGTAACAACCCACAGTGACACTAATGATCTGCCTACAACTTCTAATATGTAAGGAATCACACTAAAATACCCACTACTTATTTCTTTATTTTATACCACCAACAATGACAATGAATATCTCGAATCATTTATGCCAAACTAGATTGCACTTCCCACATATACACATGAGACTCAGGCATCAACTCTTCTTCAATACCCATTGGCACCACAACACAACCACAAAATCAGACAAATCCATTAACAATAATAACCCACAAGAAGGTGACTTCTAATAATTAATACATTCCTTTATTAAAAACACTCTAAATCCACAATATGACACTCCAAGACCTAACAGAAGAGTAAATATTAAATATATATGGATGAAATGGTCATATTTTCCAACACATCATGCACCTATTATTTCATTAAGAAAAATATTACATCATTATCCACTCATAATTTGATTCCTAGACAACCAGATCCTAATTCATCCGACTCAGATAATCTAAAACATTATTCATCTTTCATGGTGTATAACCCAACTCAAACTCAAAGGACTATAGGTTCTGGAGAAACCTTTACTACCGAATATTTAGTATGTTTTGAGAGATGATGTACATAAGAATTTTTTGAGCCCTATACATCTTAAACCACATTGAAAATTGTAATTCTTCAAACACATATTGGAATAAAGCACATCATCCAACTCTAGATCATTACTAGGGTATTTCATTTCATGAGGGCTCAACTAAATTGTCTTGTAAAATACATCCTGATCATTATGAATCAACACTTCTCCATGATTGATGATAGATACTTCACAAAATAATGGGTACTTATTACATCGCATAGTTAAGATCAACATTGGTGACGTCTTAAATATCTTATTTTTCTCTTGAATATCATTATCTCATTTCACAGACCACTCATATATAACTCCCTTGTCAATTAATCATGGGAGTGGTGTATCCAATTTATAGAAATATCTATTGAATCATTAGAAATACCCATCCAATGAAAGAAAACTCTAAACATCAAAAACATTCTTGGGCTACTCCCAAGAAACACAACCCTCACTTTCTATGGATCCACTAACACACCGTCCTCAAAAATGAAGTGAACCCAAAACTTCATTTCATCAATATATAATTGAAATATTTATAGCATTGAAAAATGAATATACCCTCTTTGTGTACCCAAGATGATTTCATGATGTTTGGGAAAATCAGGATGAGTTTTAGATTAAATCAAAATATCATGAATGATGAAAACTAAGAACTGATCTAGAAATGGGTGAATTATTAGGTTTATTAAATACATGAATAGATTCGGTGTATTGATCATTATAAATGACATCACCACAAACTAATACTACTTGTACCATATCATGAATGCATATCATGGTATGACATAAGGTCTCACCCTCACCTGATGATTCCCTAAACTCAAATCAAATTTGGAAAACAATGATGAACATATCAACTGATCAATCAAGTCATCAATTTTCGGATGACGGTAATAGTTTTTAACTCTCATCATATTCAACCTTTTATAGTAAGAGAACAGTGGAAATAATCCACCAACCTTCTTGTCAAATAACATAGGATACACCCAAGAGGATGTAGTAGATAAATGAACCATTTATGATCCAATTCCTCTAAAATAACCATATGTTCTTGGTGTTATGTCGCTGCCATTTAGTACAAAAAATGGAAATTTGTATTACCCTAGGGTGAAAATCTATCATGAACTCCACATCCCTATCTGGTGATAGCCATGATAAATCCTTAGGAAACACATCTTCAAACTGAAAGATAATATGTGAAAAGACAAGATACTCTACACCACAATAATCAAGTGAATGGAAAGTAACATGGGATTTATTTTCACTAATCTACTACAAAAATGGCCCTACATGGACCTCTTGATCATACAATTTACGATGATGGAAATACATGTAACTCAGAAGTGACATGAATGTTACCCTACGATGGTAATGATCAATGTTGTCTTGGTATGTCACTAGCCAATCTATACCCATAATTATGTCAAAAACTGACATTGGAAGGATGAACAAGTCCTACAAAAAATGGTACCCATCAACCTCAAGAGCACAACCTTTACATTGTCTAATATACTTCACTCACACCCCTATAGATTATCAATCGACATAATCCCACACACACACACGTTCAACTGAAAAACCCCACACAACAAGAAACAAAGTAAAAATAAAATATTTTTTGGAACATGTGTCAAACAACCTCGTAGAATTGGTGTAAACTACAAGAATCATACGATTTACTATACATGGTCCCGCCTCTCCACCTACTAGTGTATATATTTTTAAGTGAAGATGTCAGGCCTCTATGTTATGAGCTCTGGCCTAAGACCCTATCACTACACTACCCAATTAATGTGGCTGTGCTCACCTCGTTGTAACATATTCACCACCCAAACAGAATGTTCAATTTAAATAAAACTACCTACAGAATGTGGGGTGGCCTACCCCCTTCTTGTTGTAGGTACCTACCTGAAACCTTTATCAATCCTCAACTTTTGATGGTTCAAATATAACCATTGCACTTGCCCCATTCTATAGCATGCCTGGTACTCAACTAGTGATCTAGAAAACCAATCACACTATGCCCCAACCATCCACCCGAAACATCTAACCCTTTCTTCTAACTATTCTCCACACTTCTACCCTGATGGAAACTCCCAAAACAATGCTTCCTACCATAGAAGCTTCAGCACACACATGTACAACTAAAAGCACAAATGTACACCCTACACCCCCCTTCAGGATCCCTTTAGAGATTGATTATTCATCCACAACTTCCAAAATCCATTATAAATGGATGGTATTTACCTAATACCATGTCTCACAACTCATCCCATTTTGAAATCCTTTACCACAACTTCTTCATAATCAACTAATGCTATAATGAAGTGTCATAGATTAGTTAAATGACTAGCATAATACAATAAAAACATTTCCTCTTATATCAAACACTTAAAATCCATGACCTTTTCTTTTCCCAACATATATGAAAAGAAATTCTACAAAACAACTCTTTAATATCAATCCATATCATCCCTCATGCCTGTTTGGTACAAACCACGATCTTCCAAAAACACTTACAAGACCTCTTAACAAATAGGCAGCCAACTTCACCCTCTTCTCAATAGGTATATCTAAATTACTAATAATATTATGAATGGTATATATCCATAACATGAAATCCTCTTGACTCCCATCTATTGTAAAGGTCATGTGGTGAAATAGCTGGAACTCCTTGGTAAGTTCAAGCATTCTATGTATGGCCCGCCCTAGGTCATGTCCTATCCTTTTTGTAATGTGAGTAATATTATTAGGGAGATACTTGTATTTACCACAATGGAATTTGATATATTCTTTGTCCACTTCTAGAAGATCATTCTTGGTAATAGCCTCTTATCACCCATCAAGCTCTCGATATCGAGGTGGAATTTCAATACATGAAAAAAATGAACTTTAAAACAGATAAAATATGACCTTCAAAAATTTCATAAAGACAACTCACCACTAACCACATAAATACATTTCACACACTATCCAAATAGTCATTAACTCTGTAAAAACAATAACATCAACCAACCCTACCATAAGTCATGGCTAACATAGGGTAACTAACTCACAATGTCAAAAGACTTAATTTAGACACCATTTAACAAATATTCCAATACATAGAATGTAATACATTTCTCTATACTCATTCCCATTTCATAACATGTTACATTGCACATTTTCAGTCTCTTAAACCATTATTATATACCATTATTAAACTAATACTGGAAATATTTTTTCTTTTTACCATTTTTATCATTTCATTACACATCATTTTCAGAAAATTTTAGTGGAATTATAAATCATTATACCTTTCAAAACACAAACATACATTCCATGTGTTTATATGATGAGGCATGCCACTTAAATTAATAGATTCTGATAGTGAATAATGATTTCAAATCCTTGTTCCATTGCAGTTATGATAAAAATTTCTTAAAATAGTCTCATAACAAAACAAGTGTAACACCCAATTTTGAAATATCATCAAATGTAAAAATGAAAAATAAGAGCAACAATTCTCACACTCAAGTACTTGGGGATTCCCTCATATATAGGATATATAATCACAAGCATCAAATTATTACAATGTCCATCCACTTTCCTAATACCTTATCTACCATCACCATATTCTATGTAATAGAAAATACATACTATGAATTCAATTTTTTATATCCTTAAACCGGATTATAGTAAACCGTGCCCCTTGTTGAGCATCCACAAGAAGGTAAGCACGCCTCCTTTTACGCCGGAGGTTACCCACTAGCAATGTGGTTTTAGAAATTCTTGAAGGGAGACTATACACATTTTAATAGAGTAATCCCTAACAGATTAGAAAACTGCAGTGATATATAAAAATAATTATAAACATATATAATGACACCTCCAAAACAGGGTACAACCACAACCATCAATGAACATGGAATAGAATGTTAAATAGTGTTAAAATAAAAACAATCCAAAATTAAAGGCAACCATAGGAATCCCCCAAGCAGTCCTGACATCAGGTCTAAAACCTCATCCATACACATCCCAGGAACTTATCTACTCCCAACCATGGGGACGTAGCCCTTATCCTAACCTGAATGATTATTGTCTACTCGGGTACCCCATGACACCTGGGAATGGTAGAAGTAAAACTCCCAAGGCCATCACCGACAATGTATACAAATATCCAGAAATAATATATTGAATGAATGTACTAAGTAGCTAAAAATTAAAACAATAATATTTGGTTTCCATTAGTTAACATTTTCCAGTTATTCAATTCATTTAATTATTCTCAATTTTATTACAGGTACCTAATTCATTACATATTTCAATTTTATCACATCATAAATGGGTTTATCATTTTCATAAAATCAATGCATTAGAAAATATAACCAAGTACCCAATATCAAAATGGAATCCACATCATCACATATACAAAATATTAGGCCCAAGCCTTAAACATTGCAGAATATTTAGGTAATTCATCAAATTGACATTAATTAACTTCAAGGATAATTTTATGTTTATAGATTTGGAGAATTATGCCATTACTAATACATATCCACTTTATTGATACAATGTATACACTTCTACTCATAATAAATATCTTTCATAAAACAAAATATATTTTTTTAAAAATCGTTCATTCCAGGTTTGAACAACATCACTTTTCCCTGATCACATCCTTGATTGTATACTTCTATTTTTCCTATGAAAAACATTTTAGAACACGAGATAAGCCTAAAAATCTCAATAAGGGATACATAAATAATAAAAACTATTAGTCTTGAAAAAACATGTAAACCATGAATACTTTCTGATAAATTAATACTTTCCACCTTTGAGAAGTAGAAAAAACACTTCACTAAATATAAGCTCCTTAATTACCATTTTGGTAACCAAAATATTTCCTTAAAACATTTATAAATCCACATATAACATATAAAGGTAACTTAGGAAATAAAAATAACTAAATGGAATAATCATACTATTGACTTCTAGACATATCACTAAATGGGATTTCCATACGACCGGCTTCCATACCCAATTCATTGGAAGTTACAATGTAACCACCCATCCAAGTGTTTTCAATGAACCACTCATCTTTGGTTTATCATGTAACTACCTGTCATTGGTTTATCATGTAAACAAACATCTTTGTTTTATCACGTAACCACTCAACTAATGTCTAAGTACCATTATATAATCATAAAATATAAATGAGTGGAATTATTAACATTTAACACATAAAATTTCACTTTCTATCACAAGATATCACTTCATGATACTGAAATAGTAAATCCAATTTCAAAACCATTATCTATAACAAATCATCTATAAGGTGAATGGGGTACTTTTTTCCTTTTAAAAAAACATTAAATCATATAGGGTAATCCAAATATAAAATAATGGTTTTAGTAGTGGATAAGTCTTCGTCACTACATACATTAAAAACAATTTTTTTGTTTAGTAAAATGTATTTTAGAAAAAATATTCCTTTTGAATTAAAAATAAATTGCATTTATTATAAATTGTATAATATAAGGTGGTGTATATTATCATAATATTCCTCAATGAAAGGATATTGAGATGAATTACCATACAATGATCATATCATTAAATGAATGATATTTCAATGACGTTATTATGTGTGAAAATATAGATAGAGAAAATATAAGTGGATATTCAGGGTAAAACAATCAGGGTCCATTCACACAAATTCATATAACAACATTACCAATGAAATTTATATTTAACGCCATTAATGGAGATGGTGTTAAGATTTACCTTACCTTGAGTCCAACTAATCACATACAATTCTTATGTTCTTGAATAATAAACATATGATAATTTATAATTTCTTGAGAACAATTTTCATGTTTAAAATTCATTTATAATCACTTATTAAAATTTTATATAAATTAAAAAAAATTATGTTCATATCAACCAATTTTTGGATATTGTGTACATGAGTCGAAAATGAACTAGTTTGATGGAAACTGTCCATGTGATAAAAATTCCACCATCTCCAAAATATTTTTCTTTATTTAAATATCATATTTATCTAGTATATATGTATTTATAATTGTCCAGAACATTTTGAGAGAACTAATTAAATGCATCATTCATGGAAATGTTATATTGTATATATACATAACCAATAATTTCACTTCATTTCCATATTAAAGGAATGGAAACTAAATGGTACAAAGGTATATAATAATTTAACTATAATATCTATGTTATATATGGTATATAAGTTCTACCATTACATCCTTTAAATGTTTGGTTTTTATCATGATCGAGTCATATCACATTGATGGGGTGGTAGTCCCAACTTCCTCAAATTAAATTAACGTATTAACACACTATGTAAATCATAAAATTATGTTGAAAATAAAAATTAAATAGGAATAGAGACAATATAAATATAATATATTTCATATATACATTCAGTGCCATCATAAGGACTACCATGATAGGTGATAAGGGAAAATTGGATATTCATCATTTTGTGATGCAATAGTTCACTGTACACCAAAACAATATGATCAATATCTAGTAGTTGGAGGTGTGTGTTAGTTTAGGTCTATCCATTATCATAAAAACAACATGGTATATTTTGGATTCTATTTTTTTGTAAATTATTTCTATAAAAATAGGTTTGGGGGTTAGAGAAAGAAAATAAATTAAACGAACTTGAGAGAAGATGCTATCATTAAATAGGGTAACTCCTTTTGATTTGATCCAGAAGGAATCCCAAAGTTTACTCCCACCCAATATAAGGAATAATTGTGGAAGTGTAGGAGTTTAAGAGATTATTTGAGCCGAATTTGGTTGATCCAAATGTCTTGAGAGGTGTGAGTAAGTGGGTAGAGATGGTGTCCATTTATAAGAGGGAGGAGGTGGACATTAGGAAAGTCTTGAAATATTATTTTATTTTAAATTTATTGTTGAAATATAATTTTTCCAAAGTGATATATTTCGAGGATAAGATTATGATGGGTAAAAATCCTCTCAACCAATAGGTTTTAGACAAGTTTAGGTCACATATTTAACATTATCATTAACATTTGACCCTTAGTTAAATAAATTATATCTTACCCAGTCTTCTTGTATTTTTTAACTATATGGTCAATTATTTATAAAAAATTCCAAGAGAACCTCAAGTGGATAATTAATGATATTTGTAACATTATCTATGTCATTTGAGAAAAATTGTATATTTTTATGACTATTAAATCATTCAAGAAAAAATTATTTTTTTAAACAAATTTATATAAATTTTGAGACTATATAGTAATTGATTTTTTAACGTGAGAAAAACATGGTTCATTCAAATAAACTACAATAACTAAATGATAACATGTCATAATCACATCTAAGTGGATCTAGGTGCCCTAAAATCGATTTTAATATGCTTATGGTCATCTATATCTCATCCAATATGATTAGGACAATGTTATGGAAGTAATATATGATTATAATATTATTTTTTAACTTTATATACTTAATTTACAATTTTACTATGCTAAATTTAAAAAATTACAGAAGTTACTATTCATATTGTCCAAAAATAAAATGTATAGATTTAAACATTTTGAACCTTCCCATTAAAAATATGGAATCCATTTTACCTAATTCAAAACATAGAAATTGTAGTAATTAATATAAAGTTAATTTCCATTATCAAACCCAGAATTCATGTTTTTTAAAACTTAAAATCTACCAAAAGATTGATATGTGTTTATGTCCAGTTTAAATGTGAAATTACATATAATGACAAACATTGAATTAAATAGAAAAATATATTCCAATTAAACATAAAAAAAATAAAAAAAATAAAATCTATCTATATGAATAAATTATATGAAAATGAAATTTTGAATTAAAATTCATTATTTTTCATTAATAATTAAAATATGAATTTTTATCAGAAAAAATCCAAAATCTCAACTCTGTTAAATTTTGACATCCTGAATCCAAATAATAAGTTTATTATGACAAATAGAACATATAAAATATTCATAAACTATATTAAAAATGGGTTATCCAACAAAAGGTGGTAAAAATATAGTTTGAAAATATTTGATTATTTTATGCTTACAAATAGGATTCATTCCCAGTTTTAGCCTATCAAATTTATTGGAAAATTTGAAAACCATTATGAAAAATATGTAATAATATTTTTTTTGTTCTATTCATTTTCAAAAATAAAATTTCTATGCCTTAACTATGATTTAAAATAATGAAAATAATAATATTTTATTAGTTTTCTGTATAACACAATGATGTGTGCAGTATAAGATTTTTGGAAAAATACCTTGTTATGTGTTTAGTATGCTATTAGAATAAGTGTCCCATTTAATATAAAATTAATATATTATTCATAATAATTTTTATATTTGAAAATTTATTATTTCATTAATACATGGGATGTATCAACCTCCCCCCATTTTGGAAATTGTGGCCTCACAATTTTAAATTTTTTCTTAGTAACTTCTTGAAAATTCTACATCAGGAATCGATTTAGTAAAACTACAACATTAAAATAATGAAGGATAAGTACAAAGGTCACACGAGATAACACATACTAGGATTTGATGTAGGAAAACATTGATATGGAATAAAAACAATGTGTTAAGTTCTCATTGAGAGTGATAGAAAACATGATCAGTAGAATGTTAACAAACAAAAAACTACAAAAATTTGATGGGTTAAAATGATATTGATTTCAATGTAGGATATTAAGGAGAATTTTTTATTTTATTTTATGAATATTTTCATAAAATTGAGGAGTTATCTTACAATATAAAATTAGATCATAATGAAATATACTTACTCGAGATGTAAAGTTTTATCCTTTAATAAATGTATACCAAAAACATATCTTTCCTGCAAATGATGTGTATTCAATATGACATGATCACACTAGGAATAGTCAAATCAACTTCTATAGAATAACATTATCAAAAAAAGATGAAATATTTATTTCCCCAATCAATAGACATTAACCAAAACCAAATTGGTTTGTATAAGATCAGATAATCCCAAAAAGAATAATAATCCATTATAAGAAGAAGGACAAATTTTAATTTATAATATTCAACAATAAGTCCTACGTTCTACAAAGACCATTCATCCAAATTATTTCCTTCAATTCCCTCAAAAAAATCTAAGCTACGATTGAAACCCAATATTCAGAAGTATTGGATCACATAGTTTTCCACGATAAATCTTAACATTTATTTCCAAATCACATAGACTACTCCAAATCTCTCATACATTATTGTAATTAAAATAATCACATATTATACTTGATAGGGTAATAATTTCCCTAAATAACCCAAATATATATATATCCTCAAAAAAACATAGATTCATCCCAAAAAATTAACCATTACCCCTCAAATGAAAACCCATAGTGTATATTTTCCTTAGGCATTTAGTGTTCCCAAATCAGCAAATTTCTTCAATAATAAAATTTATCACATATAACCAAATCATATTCAAATACCAAGGATATCCATTTGATAAAATATATATATCCAAAATAAACTTATTCATAATACATAGGATCATTTAATTAAAAATAATAAGTCATACTAAACAAAGAATTTATGTAGGCCACTGGTAAGCTATAAATCCGAATCGTACTTTTGTTGTGGCTTCGATTCCCACAACATTCTATGACGTGAAGGTTTGTTACACGATCTATGTGTTATCCTTTTTAAAAAAATAAATAATTATAGAACATTCCAAAAAATAAGATGAAATACTAATAAATAACCATAATAGTTTTTTAGAACAAATTTTATCCCATGACTTTAATTTTTCATCCCAAAAAGTAATAACCCAAAATTACATGAAAACTAATGTCTCTAAAAATACCATTACTTACATTAAAATTTCATATCATAAGTCTAAAAAGGGGTTTCAAAGACAATGAAATTATGATAATTAATATATTTATAAACCCATGATGATATCCTGACCCCTTTAGAAAATATCATAATTCCCAAAGTTGTCTAATAAATCCACTAAAACCAAATATAAGGGCTCGGCCTTAAACACTAGATAATCATGAGATAAGATAAATGACTGACTTTAATTCACTTCTTAGAACATTTTAGGTTTATAGATTTAGATAATTAGGCAATAAATCATACATATAAACCCAATTATTAGAATGTTTACATTTCTACTCACTATCCAATTTTTCCTGAATTAAAAAACTTTTTAAAAAGAAACAAGGTTCATTCCATGTTTAAAAAAAATTATTTTTCTTTGATCCCATATTTGACCCTAATATTCATTATGTCATTTATAAAATTTTTCAAATCATCGAATGATAAAAACAATCATAGTAAGGGATAGATAACGAATCAAAACTATTAGTCTTGTAAAATCATGTAAACCATGAATACTTTATCAAAAATTAATACTTTTCACCTTTAAGAAGTAGTAAAAACATATCACTGAATATAAACCCATTTCTTGACATTTTATTAACCAAATTTTTACCATAAATCTTATAGATAGAAACATATAACATATAAAGGTAACATAGTACATAAACATACTTATATGGAATATAAAGATGGTCGACATCCACACATATCGTTAAATTTAATAGACTTATTACCGAATTCCAAAAATAATGAATTGGGGGTTATAGTGTAACCACTCATCCTTGGATTATTGTGGAACCACCCATATTTGGATTATCATGTAACCACATTTTATTCGTTTATCACATAACCACCCATCTCTAGTTTATCACATAACCACCTGTCAAATATCTAAGTACCATTATATAATCATAACATATTAAAGATAGAAATTATTAAAATTTTACTCATAAAATATTATTTCCAATAAACAGAGATAATTTCAAAATATTAAAATTGTAAATCCACAATCAAATCCATTTTCAATACCAAAACATACAAAAATGGAATAAGGTATTTCTTTTCCATAAAAAACATTAATTATTTTAGAGGAATCCAAATATCAAATAATGGTTACAGCTAAAGAGAAGTTATTATCACCAAATCTGTTAAAAAAATTACTTTTTGTCATTCAGTAAATTGATTTTTGAAAAAAATTATCCTTTAGAATTAAAATTCAAATGGGTTTAATATAAACTTTATAAACAAAGGTGTTTAATATTATCCAAATATTACTCAATGAATGGAAATTGAGACGAAGTCACATACAATGATCATATCGTTAGATTATGGATAAATCGGTGACATAACTATGTGTGAAATATATAAATACACCAAATAAAAGTGGATATTCACTAAAAAATAATCATGTATATTTCATACATATTTATAGAAGAACATATCCAATGAATATTATATTTAAATTAATGAATGGACATTGTGTTATGATTTCCCTTACTTTGAGTCTAACACATCATGTATAATCATTATGTTACTGAATAATAAACATAGATTATTTTATACATTCTTGAGAAACATTTTCAAGTTCAATAGAAATTGTATATCACTTATTAACAGGTTATAAAAATTAAATAATTATTTATGTTCTTATGGGAAATTTTGTCGATATAAGTAGTTTAGTCGAAAATGAACTAGTTTGAGGTAAATTATCCCTATGGTAGAAATTAATCATCTCAATGATATTATTAATGGTTTAAATATAATATATATATAGTATTTATGTATTTATAATAGTATATTACATTTGTAGATATAAATTGAAATGCACTTTTCATTGAGACGGTTGGCCATACGTACGCATGAACGATACAATCATTTCCTTGTCATATTAAAGGAATGAAAACTAAATGATACATAGTAATACTATAATTTTAGTATAATATCAATAATATATATATTTATATCATAATTTCATTAATTCCATCCTTGGTATGTTCCTTTTATGGTATGAATGAGTCATATTCCATTGAGTGGGAAGAAGCCCACACATCCTCAAATAAAATTATCATATTTAACCATTATGAAAATCATAAATTTATGTTCTAAATAAAACATATATATCCATAAATATAATATATATAATATATGGAAAAAGTAACATCATAATGACCACCATGATAGGTGGTATGAGAATATTTAACTATCATCATTTCGTGAGGCAGTAGTTCGTCGTACAAAGAAACAATATGTTTCACATCCATTAGACAGAGGTGTGTGTAAAGTTATTTATAACCATTATCAGAAAAGCATCTAAGAATATCTATTATAATGTTATTTTTATATCAAAATGGAATAGAATAAGTTATATGGTTGGAGATGTAAAATAACAGAACGTAACTTGAGAGAAAACACTATCTTTAAATAGGGTAACTCTTCTGGATTTGAGCCCATCGAATTCATTGAGTTTTCATTCGGCCAAGGTAAGGCCTCCTGAAAAAGGGAAATGATATTGGGAGCTTATTTGAGAAAAATATGGACAATTCAAGGGGTTTGAGTGGTGTGAGTAAGTGGATAGATGTGGTGGCCTTTTATAAGATAGAGGAGGGGAACATTAGGAAATTCTTAAAATATGATTTTATTAGAAATTTATTTTCAAATTATAGTTGTTAAAAAGTGATATGTTTCATGGATAAGATGAGTATGTGTCTAAATCCTATCAACCACTCAATTTTAGACAACTGTTGGAAAAGAATTAACCATATATTTTGGAAATAACTCATAAATATGTAAATTAATTTTTACCATGTATTCTTGTTTTTTTACACTACATGGTCAATATAGTTACTATAAAATTCCATGAGAACCTCAAGTGGATCACTAATGACATTTGTATCATTATCAATGATATTTGGAAAAATTGAAGTATTTTATAACTACTATATATTTTAAATAAAATAGTATTTGTTTTAAAAACACTTATAATTCAGTTTTGACTTTATTTAGTAATTGGATTTTGTTATTGTAAAAACAAGTTGATCCATTCAAAAAAACTACATTTACTCATTGATAATATGTCACAATCACATCTATGTGGCTCTAAGGGGTCCTCAAATCGACCTAAGGGTGAACATGGTCAGCCATAGATCATCCAATTGGATTTGGACATTTTTAGGGCAGCTCTATATTATTATAATATTATTTTTACCCTTATTTTCCGGATTTACCCTTTAACCATTGTAAACAAAAACAATTACAGAAGTTACTATTCATAATATCCAAACAATGGTGCTTATTTACACAATTTGGACCCTCTAATTCCAAATATTGAATCCATTTTTCCAAATTGAGAACCCAAAAAATGTTGTAGTTAATTTAAAATTAATATTCATTGCCAAATCAAGAATGTGAGATTTTAAGAAGTAAAAAATTTCGAAATATTGACATATTATTATGTGAAATTTATATGTGAAATTACATCAAATGGAAAAATTTGGATTAAATGATAAAAAATAATCCAATTAAACTTTAAAACCAATTAAAATATTAATATAACTATATAAATAAATTATATGGACATGAAACATTGAATTTAAATGATGTATTTTTTACTATTCATTAAAAAATGAATTTTTATCAGAAAAATAGGAAAATTTCATCCAAGGTAAATTTTGTTGTCCCACTTCCAAATAATAAGTTTATTATGTCAAATAGAACATACAAAATTTTCGAAAAAATATATTTAAAAAGGGTTCACCAACAAAAGTATGTAAAATGACCTTTTAATATCATTAGTGTATTTTATGCTTAAAAATTGGATTAAATCTCATTTTAAGCCGATAAAATTTATTGGGTAATTTTAAAAAAATTTATCAAACGTGTGTAATAATATTGTAGTTAGACTTGTTCATTCCATCCAATAAAATGGCTAGGTGTTAACTACCTATTTAAATAACAAATAAATTATTTTATTATTTTTCTATATAACCCAAAGTTGGGTGAAATGTAAAATTTCATAGAAACCCATTATTGTGTGTCGAGTGCAGTATCAGAAAATTTGTATCATTTAACGTGGAATCAATATCTTATTCATATATTTTTTTAGACATGAGAATATGTTATTATCAACACACCTGGGATATTACCCAAAACACTCACCTTAAAGCCTTATTCCCAGTGGTCTTGTGGAATGAAACAATTATGGTAATATAAATCCATCCTCTTCTATAATCTAAGCATTTTTTGGTGCAGTTTAGAACCTCAGTCTAACTCGACCCATGGGCATATATCCTCATTTCAATACCTGCCTTTACCAATACTTGTGTACTTGTGTATTTTTCAATTCACCACACATTTACTAATTTAAAACCAAATATAAAAAATTAAAATATAAATCACAATCCATAACTACCATCATGGGAATCAACAATATTTCATTACCAAACAACACATTTACTATTTACATTAAATGTTTATTTATCCGAATTACAATTTCATATGCCTAACTCACTATAAATATTATGTAATTCCCTGATTTTAACCAATTTAACATATCTGTCCCTTTCAATATGTTAATTAGTTTATGTCATTTTGAATTTCTCATATATTATCCCACATGTTCATTTCAGGTATAAATCAACCATCATTTGGTACATTAACATTAATATCATTTAAACATTTTTTTGCCATGCAATGAAATCCATTAACCATTAGCCAATTCAGGAAAAAATTACAAATTTTATCTTCTTATTAATCACAATAATTTGAAAAAATTATTATCTTATTCTCTATTTAATCATAAGTCTATTTCACACATAACATTTCCATTAACCATTTTTGGGAATATCGACCACCCTATAGCTGGCCCTAAATTGGTCAGGTCATCCAACTTTCTTCACACAAGGATCATAAATGGTTCAATTTATCATTTTAATGCCCATTATAAAAAATATCACTTACAGAACAAATAACACATTAGCGGGAAAACATGAACACAACATTACTTGCATGAATCCATATAGAAACCATGGGATATAACATGTGGACCACCCACCTCAAATCTGTGGATGTACACAATCCTAATAAAATCCTTAAACCCCGAATCCACCATCCTTTTGAGACTCAAAGTAGATATCACCTAAACAGAGGGGTTTATAAATTCATATGGATATATGAGAAAGATGAAAATCCTAATAAAAAATATAAGAAAGAGAGTTATTTGACCCAACAAAAGATTCGATCACCAACCAACATGGCTCTCAACAAGATAGAATAGAAGATAATATACAATTAGATTTTTGGGAGGCTATGGAATGTTATTAGGGATTCGATGTATGTTATTTGGAAAAATGATTTAAATCATAAATTTATGATATGGAAATTTTGTATATATTCCTAATTTTACATGGGCACACGGGTTAAATTAACAGTTTCAAAACCATTAGGAAATGATATTCATGCCAATGTCCATCTAAATTTGGTTCTCATAGTCACCTAGGGAAACAAATATGGTTTAAAAATATTCTACCCACCATGCGATAGGAAACAGTCCAAAATTTCTAAATTTTAACTACCCCCTTGCTTGGTTTAAAAAATTCTATGTCGACCGTGCACCAAACATGCACATTTCCAAGGTTGGCTCTGTTTCCCCTTACATTGTGTTCTAAATCCACAAGGTACACCCTCTAGTACCAAAATCTCCATAATGAATACACCATTAAATAAAAAAAGATATTAAAACAAATACTGTAACATGTACACACCTCATAGAATTCATAGATGTCACATCATACCCTACCGTGAGAGGTTTTGATGGAAATCAAGTCACATTTGTTGATAAGGCAATAGTTCGTTGTACATGTAATAAACATTATAATTTACTATTTCAAAATATATGGGTCAGAAATAGTTCATACCATTAATATAACAATATCAATTTATAGTGAAGATACTTTATCATTAGGTTATAATAATATTTTAAGGAGTTGGAGGATGGAATAAAAAATATTCTCCTTGAAGATCATTACCCCATCATTGGATAATCACATTAGGATTTTCAAAAATTTATAGTTTGGATTTATGGTCAAAATAGGATTTTTATGAATAAGAGAGGAAATCATGATAGCGAGGTGTCATCTTGTAGGAATCTGAGTACGACATGTGTGTCAGATCGGTATCGAGATCCTACATTAGTTCCTGAGTCACGCATCTCGTCGTCAGTTGATCGTCCTGTCAGGGTTGTTGTGCCACTAGTGGTGCCCATCCCCTATAAAGAAGGTGATGGTCCCTACTCTCTTCATCCCCATCTTTCTCCACCCATTGCAGTCTTTAATGCCTCATCAAAGCCCCTCCAATATATGGATTTGGTTCCGTTCAAGACGAGTGTCCCTGTTTCTCCTCTAGCCCATGACTTCCTCGTCATTTTATTTTTTCATTCATAGCATTAGCGTCAGATCATTTATATCACCCTAGCCGAATCCTTTCTAATTTTTTATTTGGTTTTTCAGCCATCAGGTGCTCATCTTTACTTGGGAGACCCTGTTTTGCACTCGATTGTTCATGAAGATGCTTCTCTGGTGGTTGTTTCTCACAATTCATAATCTCATTCGATCACACCTATAATAACCTCTAATGCATATATTATGATATCTTATGATATAGATGAGGGAGACACTCAATATACTTCTCCCGCTTTGGAGCCTTCTATATTTTTCATGAGGTCTCGATCCATGAGTATCATAGAATGCCTGTCTTTTCATGTGCACTATCGTGCCTTTATTGGGACCAAAACCAGGGGCAAATTATTCCAATGATTTCTTTCATTTCTCGGAAATCCAGTGGCCTCGAGGCCCAGGTGAAGACTTATTTTCTTCCCAATACATTATACAAGAGCATATCTATTGTGGTAGCAGTGATTGAACTGAAACAATCTATGTCTAAGGTTGGTGACATTTGTTTTAGAATGGGACTTCATCATTTTAAGCATGGGTAACCTACAAACCACACCATCTGGATTTGCTGTATGGATTCCGTTTCAGATAATCATCATTATATATTTGATTTTCATGTTGCAGTTTTTGTTGATAACAATGCTTTTGAGTGTTTTTAACCTTTTTATATGCCAAATGTCTATCAAGGATGAGGGATCAACTATGGATCTTCCTTGAATTATCCGATCTAAGGAATATCACATGGCTTCTCACTAGAGATTTCACTGTTATATTAGACCCTTCAAAAAAAGGTAGGTGGAATTTATCATCGAAAGGAAATGCTTGCATTCGACTCATTCATGGCTCGAAAAGGACACATGGATTCAGGTTTCACTAAGGACATGTTTACATGGTGCAAAAAATAAAATGGCAGTCTTCGCATGTGGAGTAGATTGGATTGGTGTTCGGAAAAAATTCATGCGATTTCGGAATATCTATGGGTCCAAATTTCTCACCTTGTTCATGATCTGTCTAAACACACCCCTTTGTTGGTTCATATGTTGTTTCCTGTGGATTCTGGTTCTGCGTTTTTCTTCTCTAAACACTGGACTTCGGATCCTAATTTTATGTCAACAGTGAAATATTCCTAGAGTAAGCCAATGAAGCATATTTTTTTTGGCTTTGATTCCATAAAAAACTCAGATGTATGAAAGGGGATCTGCTTACTTGGATTAGAAGTCACCCACCTCTCTTTCAAGAGTTGGATACAATGGAGAGGGACCACGAGTAGGATAAATCCAGTCTTAAGGAAAACTGGTATGATGATTTTTTTGGGATTTCATTGACAAAAAAAAGAAATTGTAGGATATTATACTCGCACAAGAACGTTTTTCTCATGAGAAATCCATACAAAAATAGCTTAAGGCTGGCGAAAGAAATGTCACATTTTTTATACCTGTATCAAAAAGAGTAAGCATCACCTCCCCTATAACTCACCAGTAGGACGGTACTTACACAAACAATCTTGATGAAGTTGGTGATATGGTGGAAGGTCATTTTAAATCCATACATGTGGGCAGTAATAGTAAGATTCTAGAGGGATATCCTTGTGTTCAATCTTCCTTATGTGAAGCTATTCCGAATATGGTCTCTGATGGTATTAATTCTGAGATGGGAAAGATCACTGATAGAAGGAGGATTAGGATGTAGGGAACTATCTTAATCAAGAATGTTCTCTTGGTCCGAATGGAATTCTGTGTTCCTATTATGTGGCTTCTTGGGAGGTAATTAAAAAATATATTCATAACTTTATGGAGGACTTCTTTCATGGGTCCAAGTTACCTCAGGTGCCTTATTCTATAATCTTATTTATTATGTTAAAGGTGAAAGACCCCTCCTCTATCAAGAATTATAGTTCAATTAGTATATGTAAATACCCCTATAATGTTCATGCTAGTATCATCAATAGGAGGCCTGGACCTTAGCTCCACAATTGGATTTCACAAGAGCAACATGGTTTTGTTAGAGGGGGTCAACTCCGGAGGCAATTACTCTTGAGAAAGAGATGGTTGAAGTCATAAACAAGAAAACCATGGGATCCAACATGTAAATTAAAATTTACATGGACAAATACTATTATGGGATTGAATGGGTATTCATTTTGAATGTCCTCACCAGCTTGGGTTTCACCAATTGGGTGTCAGACTTATTATTCAGGTGATTCAACTCTCTATGGTTCTCGATTATGATCATGGGAAGGAGCTGCATCATTTTCAAATCTGTACGAGGTTTAATACAGGAAGATCCTCTCTCCCCATAACTTTTCATTTTGGCTTAAGATTCATTTATTAAGTACTTATCCAAAAATATTCATTATAAAAATATACTGCTTTTTAAATATAGCTCTCATTTCAATGGCTTCTCTAACCTTCTAGTTTCCGACGACATGATTTATTTCATTAACTGATGCAAGAAATCAATTTAGGGGGTTATCAAAGTCATAAAATAATATTTCAAGGGGAGTGGACAACGTATTAATGATGATAAGAACATCTTCAATATCTCCAAATATTTTTTTGAGCGATGTGTAAAAAATATTGAGGACTTACTAAGGGTATTCTGGAAACATTTTCCAATTGAATACTTGGGGGCCCGGATTTCCCCTGGTTGCCTTCACACCCATCACTTTGATAGCCTGACTATAAAATTGACGGGGTGCATCATCAATTGGAAGAGTCATTTCATATCATTTTGGGGTCGTATTACTCTGATTAACTCTGTTCTTACATCTATTTGGAATAATTCTACCTCAGTCCTTAGTGTCCCTAAATTAGTGATTCCAAAGATTAAAAACACTATGGATGCATTTCTTTGGGATGCACATGGAGAGGGTTGTTCCCACTCGGCATCCTGGGATTGGATGGCTAAATCAGTGGATACAGGTGGTGCTGGTATTTGAAGTGTGACAGTTACTATGGATAGCCTCTAATCTAAGATGTCTAGGGGTGCTTTAGATGTAAATTCCTTATAGAGAAAATTTTATAATGGAAAGTACGGAGAGAAATTTTGTTAACCTAAAGGGAAGGTTTCCTCCTTGTGGTAGATTTACGCAGTTATATTCCAGAATTGCAATTCCATTCCAGATTGCTTGTTGGACGTGGTGATATCAGATTTTGGAATCACATTTGGGAGGGAGAGATCCTAGGCTTCTCAGGCTACCATACCCCCGATATCTCCTTTTCCCTAGCCTTTACCTTTCCCAAGATCATTCAAACCACATTCGACTCACATAAACTAGAAATTCTCAACATGATCCAATGTTCTACTAATCCGGACAAGCTTGTGTATGCTGGAACTTCGTCTGGAGTCCTATCTGGTAAGAAATTTTGTCAGGCTACTCAGATTTTACCCGATTCAGGTGCAGGAGAGATTTTACAGTGCAAGGAGGTTCTAATTAAATATAATTTTCATTCTTGGAATATTTGGAACCATTTTGTTCTGATGGATGACTTGATTCAACGAAGATATGTACCCTTGGTGTCCAAATGTTTTTTTGTTAACGATCAAAGGAGGAATCGATCACACACTTGTTTTTTAATGGAGATTGGGAGAAGGTGGTGTGGATCGGTTTTGGAAATATCGTCAGTGTGGATATGTAAAATGTTAACAGTGAGAATATTTCTCATACTTGGTTCCACATGATCACGAATAGAAGTGTGAAGAAGAATACGAGAACCAGACTGATCTTGGCTGATTGCTAGATAGTTTGGTGTGCCTGGAATAAATCTCAGGTCGATGGTACATCTAGCTCCGGTTTAGCGATGTTTACTGGTTCAAGAATCTTAGCAGTGGACTTGGGGTCTCTGTTGAAAGGCTGGGATGTTGCCCCATCCATGAGGTTGTTTTTGAATTGTCAAAGATCTGCAGCAAATTCTAGGGACTTACCTACACCGGGAAGATGGGTTCCCTAGAAACCCCCTTTACATGTCCTCAAACTCAACATTGATGTATCTTGTGTCCTTTAAATCATGAGAGGTGGAGGCATAGTTTGTGATTACCTCAACTCGATCATTATCACTTTTAGTAGTTATTATGGTCATGGTGACTCACTTATGGCAGATGCTAAGGTGATTCTGAATGGGCTTCAACTTTTCCATGATATTAATATTATCCATAGTGAAATCGAAACTGACTCCTCAGTTATTTACAACTCCTTACAAGAAATGAATGACCCCCCATTTTTCTATTGTTTATAAAATCATGGGATTGTCAAGCTTCATCGGTCGAGCTTTCTTGACCAACTCATGGACCGAATTTAATGTTCTTACTGATTTCGTGGCTGGCCAAGGCAACATTTTTTATCCTTCTATTATTTATTCCTCATTGGGATCATTACCTCAGGAGCCTGAAACTTTTTTTCTAGAGGACGCCCTTGTTTTTCATTTTTTCAGACCCCCTTGACTAGGTCCCTTCTCATTTTTCTAGTTTGCCTCTGTTCTTTATGATTAATAAAAAATCCACATGTTCTGCTAATTAAATGTTATTACAATTAAAAACACATAGTTTCAAAACAATGTTATTATTTTCTCATTAAAAAAATATTAATAATACATCGGGGTTTGATAAAACTCACTATCGAGAGAAATACATACTAAACTCTCTATTTCATGTAAGGGAATATATCAGAAAAAATTAATTTATTTGATAAAATAAATTAAATAATCAGTGTGTTACATGATAAATTAACATTCAATTTAGGTGAGTCCATAATTTATATTTTTGAAATCTAATATAATAATACATTCCATTCAAGAATTCAAATGGAACTGTATAAAGTATTTGTTTTTAAAAAAAGACACAAACCAACTTTATAGAGTTAAAATACTGAAATAATTACTTCACACATATATCATATTGACAAAAAATAATAAATATCATTGGAAATATACATATATATTATTGTGGGTAAATGTAGAAAAAAGTGGTACACCAAAAACTGAAGAAGGGATTTATATTTCCAAGTGGGATATGTTTTATTAGGATGGTATCTTAATAGGATAATGGTATCAATGATAAAAATGTGAAAATAAATCCTTGGTAGGTTGATTATTTTGAAAAATTTGAAATAATTTGAGATGTGTCTTACTATTTGGGAATTATAGACAAAACCTTTAAAAATATAATTTCTTCTATATAATTATTTTGAATAAATATGTGTCAAACCCAATGAATAAGCTCAACACTAAGCAAACATAATTGGAATCATGTTTAACATAATGTGAAGTGAATATAAATATTAAAGACACTAAATAATTTTTTTCAACAATCAGGAAACATTAAGGAAAAAATTAATGTGGATTAAACATTTAATAGAAGAATAAATTTTGAAACATCATGATGAACAAATAATTTTTTTAGAAAATGATATCTAAGAAACATTCATGGATGAAATTTTTAAGGTGGGGGGAATAATTTAAGACCAAGGAATAAATTACAGTATAAGATGATTTAATTATAAATAAAATATACAAGAATGGAAAATTTTATTTTAAAAAAATTTGAAATTGATATATCGAATATCACTTTTGAACTTATTATATAAATGTAATGGTAGGCCTTATTTTTTATAATAATACACAGATATGTTTTTTTATTAACATAGTCTATAATATTTACCTAATATCTATTTATTTATAATATTTTTTTTAAAACAATAATTTATTATTCAATATTTTCTTATTATTTGATTTTATATGATAACAAAATAATTATAATTTATAAAGAATTATTCTATTAAGAAACTATTTTACATGCATACTGTATTAATAAATTTCAATTATAAATATTGTTAAATGTTTTTAGTTAAATGTGTATATTAAAAATTCATTGAAATTAATTTATATTTATCGAATTGTGGTTACTAATAATAGTTTTAGAATAAATTTATCTCATTCTTGAATAAAGTATCATCCAAAATTTTTTTTTCTTCTCTTATGATATTTTATTGATATTAAATTAACCGAAATATTCAAATTAAATTTTGCAAAATATTATATAAATATAAAATAAATGTTTAGAAATTTTGTAAATTTATTTTTTTTATTTTTTCTCGTAATGATTAATAAAAAATATAAACAATTGTTAATATGTAATATTTAAAAATAGGCTAAAAGGGGGTCAAAATTACATTGGTTAAAACAACATAATAACATATCAAAATTATTTTTTTGTTCATAATTTAACTTTATACCTATACTAATCTAAAATTTAACAATATGGAGACACATTACATGAGTATGAAATGTAATACATAATTATATTTCAACTATTTACATGATTTACACACACATCACTTATAAAAGGGTGACCCGTATCCACTCATAATCACAAATATTGAGCCACAAATCATGAAAAAGAACAACCAAGGTGCATTCCAAACATCCATACCAATTTCTTAGAATTCATAGTATCCCTAAAATTACTCATAACAATTTAAACAATTTTATGGCAAAGGTGGTTTGAAAAAAGAGGTATATTTTAGAACTGAGATTTATAATGTTCATTTCACCATAAAAACATTATAATTATTAATAATCATATTTACATATAGTATCATTATATTCACCATGCCTATATGGTTTTATGTAATTGTTACATCAATTTTATTTCTAATTTACAACCAATAGAAAACTGAAACATCGCCCATGCATACATACGACCTAAAGTCTCCACTTGGAAGTTTAGATTTTTATTCATCGCCAGTTTATATTGATTATTTAAAACCATGAATTAAGGGATATATATGATATTTATTAAATAATTATGAATCTAAAAGTTCAATTTATTATTTACCTTCTAAACTTTCAATCAATTAGAAAATGGTAATGTATTATTATGTAGAGACCCATGGTAATGGATTTTTGTTAATATATTATTTTATTTATTGATTATATATATTAAAAAAAATTGGTAAAATTATACTATACTAATAACAAAAAACAAATATATTTTATTCTACTATATTTATGTTTGGAGTTCATATTTTTTATTTCATTAATCCTATTTCTGGTTCATGAATGACCAATTATTTCACATGTAAGAGAATTTATTGTATAGATATTATTTTAATGTTTTTCATTCCAACCATATTCCTTCAATTTATTGGTTTGTTTAAATATTCCAACAGTGTTGTTTTTTACACTATGTTTATTATTTGAAATCATTTTCATTGACCTTTCTATTTATTGAAAAGTATTTAATAATTAATATTCTAATTTTTTTATTCTAAAATGATTCTTTTAAATTTCTTCCCATAATTGTTAAAGTAATTTTTTAACATATAAATCATGAATCGTTTATTTTCCTTTCTTACATTTATTATAAATATTTGTTCTTGTAAATGTTTCTATGGATCTTGAAATAAGTTCTTATATATGATTTTTCTTAATTCCAATGTAATCTGTAATATCTTCTTAATAAAATGAAATGATTTTTAAAAGGTATTTCTAAGACTATTCCTATAGAAGGACGAAAAGTGGTTATATTTATTGTTTTTATTTTATTTTCTTTTTTATTTTTGAAGGGATTGGTTAATATAAAAACAATTATCTTTTATAAATTTATAGTATAAATAATTTGTTATGTATTTTTTTGTTTATCTTTCTCAATGTAATAATCACTAGAACTCTCCATCAGATCATTATACATTAGTTTTGACTCCAAATACATATTTTATCTATTTTTTTATATGCTAAATCATTTCCAGTAATATAATAATGCCTTAACTGTATAAAATTTAGGTACACAATATTATTTGACCGACACTTATTTATAGTCCAATTTCGTTGTCTCTAGAATAATTTCATCTTATTTCTTCAATATAGGTAATAATTGATTTATAAGACATTTTATGAATGAATTTGAGTTATCATTAACTGTATATAAATTGCATATGGAATTAAAATTATGGTTGGGGCATAGTTACAGACATCCTAGTGAAATATCGATATGTCTCATAAGAAAAAAAAACAGTCACTCAATAAGATATGTGTATCATGTTTACACATACTATTTTATTAATATTGTCTTATTTGGTTTCTAAACTCTATGATTCATGATATTTTATAGGATAAATTTAATGTAATATCATGAATATATATATTTATCCAAATCATATATTGATAATATAGTTTTCATTAGCAAAGTAATATACATATTCATATTATACAAGGGTTTACATTGAAATAAATTGAAGGATAAAATTTCAATTGTTTTGATTATGTAGTTAGTCATATTTATTATGCCTTATTTAATCACTATACCACCCAATTTGTATAACCCTTTTTGAAGCTCACCTATTACTTATTTTCTTATCCCCAAAATATGAGGAAGGATTATTTGAATGATTTCATGGATGAAATATTTTTTCCAATTCTATGATTTTATTTCTAATGTAAATAGGAGACAATTATGTATCTAGTTTTCAAAGACTATTAAAAAAATATATCTTGTTTACTATAACCTATTTTATCTTCACCATTAAAATAAGCTAAACACTAACTCTATGATACTTGACTCTGGGTAATTATAATATAATTATACATAAATATATATCTATATAATAATATTATATAAAACACACAAATGAGATATCAAATACATGTACAACTACATATATTAATATACCAAGGAATGTTATATCCAATAATCCTCTCATATTGATAGGATGCAGTCACTAGAATAATACTCCTCACTACATGTATTCCTAGATTTATTTTGTTACACAACATTCACCAAAATATTTTTGAATCATTATGATAAAAATGGTTTCACCATGCATCCTAATACATTCTCATTGAATATAAAACTAATTCTATATATCCATTAAGACAAAAACAAAATGGATCACCATTTTTATCAACATAGTATATTTTTGAACAACTCCCATGCATCAATGAGTATAAAATTATTAGAATGATTCATAAAACCCCAAATGAAATGTTAAGAAATAATCCACATCATACTTTGGAAATGAAATGTTTAGTAATGAAAAGTTAGTGTATATATAGATATTATCAGCTACTAAAATTCATAAAGATGCATGAAATCCCTAGTTTTGACATCATTTATCCTAAATGTTCATTACTCGTTAGAGATTGGGTGATTCATAGTGTATCATTAATTCCACAATCTATTATATTAATAACCCATATGTACTTTTCATATTAATGTTTCTCAATCAATGTTGGATGATTCCCAAATCCTAAAGTATCTATTATTATAATCCTATTTAACATTAACATAAATATTAAAAACCAAAAGAGGGGACCACTCCTTACAAAAGTATGGATTTCCAACCAGGGTGTACCACACATCATTATCTACCAAAACTAATACCTTCTCTCCATTATGGAATTCTAAATGAGAGAAACTTCCTTTATCCATGATAGATTTTTTTATAATGATTATCAAACACATATATCGTAATTACCTTCCTATGAGATAACATAAAACACCTCTCTATAAAAGTCATGGATGACCCCGAAATGAATATAAAATAATCTTTTATCAAATGGATACAAACTCTATAGATACGGGGTAAACGTTTTTGACTATGTAGAGTAAATCATACCATATATAATATGCAGTGGAGGCCCCTCACCCTATTTGATCTCTATGGTGAGTGTAGGGGTGGTGGGGATAATCGAATACAATGATAATTGATCCCACATTTATTTCATGTGTGTAGAATACTAACCCTAAATTTAATGAATTAGGGGTACCATTCAGTGACACTTACTTGTTTTTAGGGGATTTTAAACCCCAAGAATACTCTAATCATTTTTCTTAAACCCACCCCCAGTATTATAACGAAAAATTCAAAAACATCCAATTAATTGAATATCTTTTCTTTTTATACCCAAATAGAAAAGTGAAATTAGATTTTGATCAACTACCACTCAATATATTATATTTATTTATCTTAAATAAGAACTCAATAAATATTTGATGAGAAATACCCCACAATGGAAACAGTATACTTCATGGAAGAATTTTGAAATCTAGTTGTATTTAAGGAGAAAAACAATACATATAAAAATATTAAATATTTTTTATGAATATTTCATACATATAATTATGAAAAAATAGAAACATTAATGTTTTTGTGTCATTAGAATATTGGATACATAAGAAACATTTACATGAATGATATATAATCTCTACTATTTTATCATCCCACCTATACCAATTTTAAATGTATCATACCTAAAATATTTCTTCATGCCATGGGGAAAACTAATCAAAATCAAGGCTGATCATATGTTATCTGTAAGGTTAAACATGGTTGATATCAATCAATGATAATTTTTATGAATACAATGATAAAATAGGTATGATAACATGAGATTTAAAATTCAAAGTCATACTAACTAATTCATATATCACAATCATAAGTCACGACATAAATCATGGAAATTCAAAGACATGAATAATAATGTAATCAAATTACATATGTGGTGAGAATATAACATTTTCATATAGTCTTGTCATTAATTAATGGAATAAGAAGTAGAATAATTAAAATCATAGAAATTTTATGGCAGGGATACCCACCAAGACATTCATTGCATGTTAGGCAGGGGTTAGGCACCGATGTACTTGGTTTGGGATGCGGATACTGTCAAGTGTACCCTAGTTAGAAATGATAATACTTCCCATGTACCAAATGATCTCATAAAAAATTAATCATTAATCATTTCATTAGAGGGTTACTACATAGCCACTCATCAAATAATCTGTTATCTTAGGTATACCATAAGTACATGAAAACATTTATCAAGTCATCATATGTGAACCCAAGGAAATGAAAATAGTTTTAAATAATATTTCTTCATCATAATTAGAAGCTATCATGATAATGATTAAATATTTTATCATAGGATCATATCAGTAAGGCCTTAACCTTAAAAATTTAATAATCATGAGATAATTAAATAATTTCATTTTAATTCACATTGATAATATTTTCAGGTTTAGATATTTAGATAATTAATCCCTAATAATTATATAACATCTCAAATATTACAATGTAGAAATGTCTACACGCTATCCAATTTTCATGACATGATAACCATTGAATGAATCAGGGTTACATTTTATGATTAAAAATCAAAACTTTTCATTGATTTCATACATGACTGTATTATACCTTTAAACCCCTATGAAAAAATATTCAAAATGTGGTTTGATCATAGAAATCTCAGTAAGGGATACAAAAAGAAGGAAAAGTTGTTATCCATACTGAAACATGTAAACCATGAACACTTCATCATTATGCATAACTATTCATCTTTATGAATAATCGAATACTCATAACAGAATATTATCTTATTGATTAACCTTTTTGTAACCGAAATATTTCCATAAAATTGAAATGAAGCTCATAAAACATATGAATGGTATATTTGACCATAATGATACATTAATGGCATAACTATATTGTCGACTTCCACACATATCATTCCTATAAATTAAATAGCCATACAATAAACTTCAATACCCAATGCATTGGATCTTATAACGTAACCACCCATCCCTAGTTTATCACGGAACCATGTGTCATTGGATTATCATATAACCACCCATTTATGGTTTATCACGTAACCACCCATAAAATGTCCTGGTACCGTTATATAATCCTAAAAAATTAATGATTTCAATTATAAACATTTCAATCATAAAATATAACATTAAATAACAAGAAATAATTTCAATATATTGAAATAGTAAATAAAAGTTCAAAATTGTTTCCAATACCAAAACACCAAAAAATTTAATAAGGAATTTCTTTTCCTTTTAACAAAAAAAATTAATTCTTATAGAGGAAGCCAAATATAAAATAATTGTTTATTTGGTGGATATGTCATTGTTGTCGAATACGTTAAGAACATTAATTTTTCATTTATTAAAACAATTCATAGAAATATATTCTTTTTAAATTATATTAAAAGTAAAATTGTAAATTATACTACTTATAAAGATGGTCGCGTATAAATTAAAATATTCCTCAATGAAATGAGATTGTGATGATGTCCTTAACAAAGAACATATCATTAGATTAAGGATCAATCAATGTCCTAAATATATGTGAAAAATATAAATCCATGCAATATATGTGGACATTAATTATAAAATAATCAGGGGTCATTCGAACATAATCATATAAGAACAAAACCAGTGAAAAATATATTTAACACAATTAATGTAGATTTAATATTTCCCTTACCTCAAGTTAGACATGTCTTAGTCATTATTTTTCTTCATGAATAATAATCCTATATTAATTTATACATTATTTAAAAACTTTTTTAAGATTATTATTCATTTTATATTACTTATTTTTATTTCAAAGAAATTATTTAATTATCGGAGTTCATAACAGATGTTTTTCCAATATTTAGTACATGTGTAAACAATGAACATGTTCTGATTACAAACTGTCCATGAAGTCAAAAGACCATTTAATTCACCATAGTATTCAAAATTTAAATATCACATATATCCAGTATATATGTATATATAATAATATATAATATTTTTTTACATGAAATAATATTCATCATTAATGGAGACCGTAGGTTGTACGTACGCATGAACCTGAATGTTATTTCATTGATATAGTAATAGAATGAAAAAAAAATTATATATAGGTATATTATAATTATAATAAAATATATATGTTATATACATTTTATATTTTCAATAAAACTATCCTTTATATGTTCCATGTATGGAATGAACAAGTTATATCACTTTGAGGTGGCGATAGTCCACACTTTTTCAAATGAAATTATCCTATTTCTAAAATATGGAAATAAAAAAAGAAATGTTGAAATATTAATTACTGGAGAATAGTGTCAATATAATTATAATATATATCATATATAAATAATGTAAAATTATAATGGCCACCATGATAATTCGGTTTAACAATCATCATTTTGTGAGACAGTAGTTCGCCTTAAACAAAAACAATATGTTCTATATCAATTAGAAGGTGGTGTCTGTATGTGTTGGTCCAACCCATAGCCTAAAAAATTACAAGTATATTGATTATACTTATATTATTAGAAATCAATGTAATAAAATAATTATAGGGGATTGGATTTGGAAAAAATTAATGAAAAGATCTTGAGAGAATATGTTACCTCTAAATTGAGTAACTACTTTTTAATTGATCCAAAAGTCTTCTTTAAATTTACTTCTACCAAATTGAATGCTTCTAAGAGAAAGTTAGATAATTTTTCATATTATTTTAATAAATTACTAATGAGTCAAGGGGATTGAGAGTATTGAGTATGTGGGTAGAGGTCATTGTATTTTATAATATAGAGGAATGTAACTTTAGAAAAGTCTTGAAATATTATTTAATTATAAATTGAATTAAGAATTTTATTATCTCCAAAGTGATATATATATATATATAATATAATGTTAGGATGGGTTTAAATCCTCTCAAACCATATGTTTTAAACATGTTTTGGTTACAAAAATACCCATATGATTTGGCTTCAATCCTTATGTAAATAAACTTACTCTGACACTATCTTTGTTAATTTTTACTCTAGATGGTAAATATAGTTTTTATGAAATTCCAAGAGAACCTCATGTGGATATTTAATAAAATTTGTAAAATTCTCTAGGTAATTTGGATAAAAATTATATTTTATTGAATATTATATCATATAATAAAATAGTATTAGTTTTAAAAACTCATTTATATATATGTTGACACTGTTTACTAATTTATTTTTGTTAAATTTAAAAAATATCGATTCATTAGAAAGAACTACATTAATTAAAATATAAACTATCGTAATAATCGATAAAATTTGTAGATGGAACAGAAATTTTAAAATTAACATAATTTTAATATTTATTATATTATTTATTTGAATCATTCAATAATAATGTAATTAATTTATCATCATTGTGTCATAAATAAATTTATTTATTATATTTATAAAAATTATAAAAAAATCATGATTTAGGAAATATTTTCTTTTATTTTTAATTTTAATTTATAATCCATGATATCAATTATATCTATATATTAATTTTTTTTTTGAAAAGATACATGTTTATGTTATATATCACTTTACATTAAATTAACTATTATAACATATCATTATCACACCCAAATAGCTCCTAATTTCCAAAAGGTCAGTGAAACAATTTTTTGGTCAAAAATGAATCATCCAATTATATTAGGTCTCATGGTAGGATAGTTTTATATTATTAAAATATTTTTTTACATTTTTTAACCTAATTTAGCCTTCAACTGTGGAAAATAAAAATAATTAAGGAAGTTATTATTCATAATTTCATAAACTAAAAGGAACCTATTTACATAATTTGGACTTTATTATTAAAAATATTCAACCAATTTTTCAAAATTCCAAAAAAAATTAATTTATGTAATTAATTAAATATTAATTTATTTTGTCAAGAGCATAAATCAATTGTTAAGATGTAGAAACTGTCAAAAGATTGAGAGGTGTTTACGTCCAATTTTAATGTTATATTTTACCCAAGGACCAAAATTGTTCAAAATGAAAAAAAATTATAAAAATATACATTAAAAAAATTTAAATCAAAAATATAAATATATAAAAATAATCCTAAAATGGTGTTCTGAATGAAAAGGCATTATTTTTCTCCATTCATTAAAATATAAATATTATCAGAAAAATAACTAAATGTCATCCAAAGTAAATTATTATACCTATATTCCAAAAAAGAAGTTCAATTTCTAAAATATAACTCATAAATGAGTAAAAAGATATATTTAAAATGGGTTCTCCCTCGAAAAGAAATAAAAATGCTTTTTATGAAAAATACTTATTTTTTGCTAAAAATTGAATTTGATCTTGTATAATGATAAGAAATCATATGATATATATTTTAAACCTCACATTGAGTATATATTTCATTAATATAATCCAAAAATATTTATTTTAATTTTGAAAAATAATTATTCTCATTTAAATAGGTTTTTATAAAAACATATTCGTTATAAATATAACATTATAACCAACGAATCATTATAAAATAATGTGTAAATAATTTTTTTATAATTCAGTTAATACATTTCATTATCTACATTGTAATAGCTAGTTTATAAAGATAACATCTAAATAATACTATTTAGTTGTTTGATTAAGCTTGATGTAGTGTATCATTTATGCAGTTGAACATAGTGTTTATTTCTTTAAACATGATATGTTACATCCTCCCACTATAATAAACTTCATCCTATATATTTTAATTTGGGGTCGGTAACTACAGTATGATAGTTCAAAATACATTTATTTCAATACCACATCAAAAAAGGGTAATTAAAATTATATTTTTAACAAAATGAAAGGTAAGTAAAAAAGGTCACCCAAGATAACACATGTTATGATTCCAAGTAAGAAAACATAGATATGTATGAAAAACTAACCATCATGATCTAATAGAGAGTGATAAAAATATTATTATGAAAAAGTTATCAATTTGATATCCACAAATGGGTGATGGGTTAAATGATCTTTCATTACAAATAATGAAAAGTGAACATGACGTGTTTTTGTTTTAATATTCTTTTCGTAAAGTTCAAGAATTTATATACGAGCTTGAATAAGAACAAAACGAAAAATACTTACATATATTTTATAGTTTCATCCATTAATAAATTTCTAGCACAAACTCATCTTTACCGTTATATAGGAATATTCAAAATGACATGGTCAAACCGGAAGTGCTAGAATCAACTTATAGATAATCACATAATCCAGAAAATATAATATATCTATTTGTCCTACCATTAAATATTAAAAAATGTTGATAAATCAGATAATTCACCCCTAAGAATAAACCATTTTATGTTGAAAAACTACTTTTATGTCTTCAAAATTCAAAAGTAATATCTATAGTTCATCAATTACCATTTGAAAAGTAATTGCCTTTATAATTACTCAAAATAATCAATACTATGATTGAAACCAAAAAATTATAAGGTTTGGATTACATAGTCCTCCAAGATAAATTTTATCATTTATCTCAAAATAATCTCAAACACTCTTAATGTTTCATTCCAAAATGTAATTATCCTAATCAAAGTTTCTCCAAGAATGTGTAATCACATCCATAAAAAACCCAAATTTCTAAAAGTCCATAATTAAATCAAATAATTATCTAAAAATAATTTAACCATTATTACTCAATAAAATACTAGAATATTTTACTTACCTTAATCATATAATGTTCCCAAAATCGTATGCATCTTCTAAAATTATTATTTTAAATTAATCCACAAATCACTTTCCAATCCCATGTTTATCTATTCGATAAAATATATGTCTACCATATAATCATTTTATTAATCCATAAAATAATTTAACTAAAAATTGTTTTTCATACTATCCAACGAATTCATGGAAGATAGTGGTTGGAGATGCACCCGTTTCACCCTTCAATTCGGGGTTTGGTCCCTACAGAATTACAAGGAAGGATTGGTAGTCACCCATCATAAGATTTGTCCTTCTTCTAAAACAATATAATTCATTTAATATTCAAAAAATATCATAATGAACTAAAATATAACTATAACATGTTTTGAAACTCAAATGTTATTTCATACATCACATTTTCATCCCAAGAACTAATAACCGATAGTTTCCTCAAAGGAGAAGATCTCCTAAAATAACATTATTCAACATAATATATCCATTCATATAGACTAGTTGTAGTTTATAAGACATTTAACTTATAAGAAAACATGAAATTAGAAACCCATTATGATATACATAACTCTTATTAAAACATCATAATCTCGAATGTTGTCTTGACCATCCTCTAATGCTAAATGTAAGGCTTCATCCATAGAAATTACTTAATCGTTAGAAAACAAAATAATTTGACATTAATTAAAATTGTGTATATTTAATGGTAAAGAGATTTATTGAATTTTTCCATAACTATTAAATAAAATTTTAATTATTACAATTTAAAAAAGTCTACACTGTATCTATTTTTCTATAAAACAAAAAAACTATTTAAAGAAACATAATTTGTTTCATGTTTAAATATCATAAAATTTCCTAGATAACATATATGATTCTATTCTAATATAAAATCATGAGAAAAACAATTTAACATTTGGGAAGAGAATAAAAAAGCGCAGTATGGGATACAAAAATAATGAAAAATTATTATCCTTGAGAAAACATGTAAACCACGAATACTTTATCATAAAGATAAAAATTTCACTTTTACGATGTAGTGGCTACTCATCACTGAATAGAATCTCATTGGAAACCATTTTCATGATCAAAATATTTCCATAAAACCCATATATAGAATTTATAATAAATAATAGGTAACATTGGACATAATCATACATAAATGTAATAAACATATGGCAGGGTTCCACACATATCATTCCTACAAAAGGAATAGCCATATAGATGACTTTCATACACAATTGATTAGATGTTATAATGTGACAACCCATTCTTAGTTTATCATGGAACCATCCATTATAGGTTTAGAACATAACCACCGATATTTTCATATCACATACACAACTCCCAAATCTCAATGTTCCATTATATAATCATAAAACATAAATGATTGCAATTATCAACATATCTCTCATAAAATTTCATTTTCACTCACCATAAATCATTCAATGATATTAAAATATTTAAACTACATTCCAAACCATTTTAAATAACAAAAAATCCCAAATGGGAAAAAGGGATTTCATTTCCATTTAACAGAAATACTAATGCTTATATAGGAATCCAAATATCAAATAATAGTTTTTGTGGAAAAGAGGTTGTTGTTGCTGAATGTGCTCCAAACATTCCTTTTGTAGTTTAGTAAAACAATTTTTATAAAAATAATCATTCGAAATGAAATTTCAATTTATTGGGGTTTATTATACATCATATAAATGAGTTCATGTAAAAAATTAAATATGCCGCAATGACAGCAGTTTGAGATGATGTCCGTTACAAATATTGTATCATTTTATTAAGGATAAATCACTGAGACAATTATGTGTCAGAAATATAAATCCACCGAATATAAGAAGATTTTATTATAAAGAAATCAGGGTTAATTCATACAGTTTTATAGAAGAACAAAACTAATAAAATAGATATTCAACTTAACAATTAGATATTTATGAATTCCCTTACCTCGAATCCGACTAGTCTTTTTCATTCTTTTTATTCGTGAATAATAAAAATAGGTCAATTTATACTTTATATATAACCTCTTACAATTTTATTATTCATTTCATATTAAATTTTACCATTTTATAGCAATCGCTTAATAATTTTAGTTCATATTGGACGTTTTATCAATGTTTGGTAAATGAATCAACAATAAACATGTTACGATTACAAATTGTCCATGTGGTCAAAATTCCAATATCTGTATATTAGAATTCAAGATTTTAATATGATATATGTCCATTATATATATTTATTATAATCAATAATATATTGAGATAATAAATTAAATGCATTGTTCATGGAGACAGTTGGTCATATGTATGCGCAAACACTCCTTTTATTTTGTTTTCATATTAAAGGAATGAAAAATAAAAAATAAATCAGTATATTATGATTAAATTATATTTTTTTTGTTTTATATGTTACATAATTTCATTAAATACATTCTTTATATGTTCTACATATGACATGAATAAGTCGGATAAATTTGAGGGTGTGGTAGTCCAGACTTCCTCAAATGAAATTATCATATTTATACATTATGAAAAGCTTAATGGTATGTTATAATCAAAATTAAATATTAATAAAGACAATATAAATATAATATATATCAAATATAAATACATTTTTATAATCATGTCCACCATGATAGGTGGTATGAGAAAGTGGAACAATCCTTGTTTCGTCATTTAGTACTTCTTCATATACAGAAACATTATGTTCTATATACATTATATGGAGGTGTGTGTATGTGATTTTTGAACATAGATAACAAAAAAATAAAACTATATTTATGATAATAGTGTTTTTATAATATAAGGGAATCAATAGTGGTTATGGGGGTGGAAATGTAAAAAAATAAATGAGAGAAGATTGAGAGATGATGTTACCTCTAAAATAGGTATCTCCTTTGATTTGAACCAAAATGAATTATAAATTTACCTTATTCATAAGGTAAGGATTGTAAGATTAAGGGAGGGATGTTGGGTGATTATTTTAGTAAATTTTTTATAAGTCAAGGGGATTGAGTGGTGTGAGTATGTGGGTATTGGTAGTGGACTTTTATAAGAGGTAGGATGAGAAATTTAGGAATGTCTTGAAATATTACTTTATTATAAATTGATTTTGAAACTTAATAGCATAAAAGTTATTTATTTAAAAGATAGGATGAGGAATGTATGAAATACCCTCAGCCAATATGTTCTAGGAATTTTTAGCACAAAAAAATTAACTTATTGTTTGGCTTTAACATGTGGTTCAATAAATTTACTCTTACCATAGGTTCTTGTTTTTTTAAACGACATAGTTTATATAGTTATTATAAAATGACAAAGATAACCTCAAATAGAAAATTAAGGAAAATTTTAATATTATATAATTAATTTAGAATATTAATTTATTTCTATGAATTTTATATCATTTAATAAAATAGTATTGGTTTCAAAAACACATTTTCGTCAATTTTGACAATATCAAGTATTTGGTTTTTGATAAATCCATAATAACTTGATTCATTAGAAAAATATACACTGAGTCAAATATTTAATTTAATAATATTATAAAAAAATCATGTATAGAATAAAAAGACTCAAATTTTATTTATTTTGATATTTATAATATCATTTATTTGAATGATTCATTAATAAGGTAATCACTACATCATCAACGCCTCCTAAACAAATTTCTTTAGTTAATGTGTAAAAAATATAAATAAAATGGAATGATGTATAAAATTTTTTATCATTATAATTAATATTTATATTCAAGTATATCAGTTATATAACCATATATTAATATTGTTTTAATTAAAATATACACGTTTGTGTTATACTTCTCTTTATTTTAATTTATTATTATTATAAAATGTCATTGTCACACCGATGTGGCACCAAAATGAAAAAAAATTATTCTTAAGGTTTTTTAGTCTCCGATGACTCAAAAAATAATATTATGACACATGTTGTGGTATTTTTGTATTATAGTAATATTATTTTTACACTTTTTACCTAACTTTTCCTTTAACCATGTTAAATTAAAATAATTTCTGAAGATAGTATTCGAAATATTAAAATATAAAATGTCAATATTTAAAAAATTAGGACCTTATAATTCCTAAAATGGAATCAATTTTTCTTAATTCAAAACAATAAAGTTACATTACTAAATTTAAAATTATTTCCCATAGTAAAAATTAGAAAGTTGGTTTGTATGAAAAAAAACTATCAAAAGATGGACTTGTGTTTTTGAAATATTTTAATTTGAAATTTATTCAAATGAAACAACTTGTATTAAGTGATTAATACATAATACATTTTAACATTATATAAAAATAAAAGGACAATATATCTATATAAAATAATAGAATGAAATGAAGTTTTGAATTAAAAATCATCATTACTCACAATTCATTAAATGATAAATTTAATGAAACAAATACCAAAATTTAAACCAAATTAAATTTTTATGTACCTATTCCAAAGAAGATGTTTTTTCCAAATTATACTTATTAATGTGTAAAAATTTGATTAAAAATGGGTTCTCCATAAAAATATTGTAAAAATGACTTTTTTTAAAAAATAATTCTTTTATTCTTAAAATTGATTTAGTTTTTTTATAGTTTCTATAAAACATATAATACGAATTTTAAACAAAAAATGTGTTTATATTTCATTAATATAAACCGAAATTAGTGATATGAATTTATAAACACAATTATTCTCATTTAAATTGGTTTTCATAAAAACACATCCATCAAATTCAATTGGGTTTTATTTCAAATTCTATATAAAAAATTAACCAATGAATTATTATATAAGAATTTTTAAAACATCTTTTTATAATTCTGTTAATAATACTAAATCTCATCATTCTAATGGATTTTTATAATATTAACATCTAAATAATAATATTTAGTTGTTTGTTTATGATTGATGAAGTGTATACTATCAAATATTGATCATCTTCTACTTTCATAAAACTTGGGATGTTATAATATCCCCAATAGTGTTTATGTCACATCAAGGGTTGTTATCTTGTAATGGGAAAAATTTAAGAGATCAAATGAATATTTATTCAGGAAAATACCATTAACAAATTGAATTCACATATTAAAATAATAATTATTTAAAAAATATTAGTAAAATCATTTTTATGGAAATGAACATAGGAAATTTTTAAAAGACTCTTCAAAAACCAAGGTTTTATTTATTGTGGGGAAACCTATTTTTGTAATATATGTTAAAACTATGATTCATTTCACATCATCAGAAAAAATCTCAAAATAAATTATTTGGTAAAAGATAAGAATATTCATTTTAAAATCATTGGTAAAATATTCTACCGGGGAAATATAATATAAAATATAATCATATAATTTTAAACTAATTCTTGAAAATATTTTATAAAAATATATTTATAGAAAATAGATTCTAGAATGAATAAATTAAATGTTCATGTATCCATAAAACGTTTTTTTTAATTTTGACTACATAGATGGAGTAAAATAAAAGGAAAACAAGTTATTTTAAAAATAAACATTTGATAATATATTTTATAATATTAATAATATATATATTTTATATAATTTCTTTACCCAAAATATATGAACAAAAATATCGATAAGATGTGAAATTGTAAAATATAACCCTTAACTCTTGTCTATATTTATTTATATGCAATAAAAAATACTATGTAATAAATTTAAATTAAATATAATAAAATTTTAGAAAAATATTAAAAATTATAATATTTTATATGGTTTAATTATATATTCATATAACCCATTAATTAACAATTCCTTATTAACAAAACTTTTCCTGGTGAAAACACTTTAATATTTCATGTATGTTTCAATTTAGTTGTTATTTTACAAGAATATTTATCATGGATAAAAATATATAAATATTTATAATCATTGTATAAATATTATATATATGTATTATATTCATATATGTAACCATTCAAAAAATCTATAGGGTAAAATTGTAATTACACTATTCTTGGACATGGTTTTTTGTACATACACATAAATAATGTTTTCATTTTATAATGAAAAGAGGGAAATAAATATAAATAATATTTTATTTTTAAAAAATATTAATTATATCATAAGGATAATATATATTTTCAAAATCCATCATTATATCGATCAATCTGAGGGTGTGATATAACATTAATCATATCACTAGACATAGACGGGAGTCCACACATACATGTGAGCGATACATTCAATTAACATTTAATACATAAGTGGTGAAAATTATTCAAAATAATAATAATAACATTATATATTGGTTATACATAATTTATCTTCTTATTAAGGACACAGTCAGTATAGATAAAATGAAGTCAGAACTAAATTTGAATGATATTGACTAATATTAAAACTTCTTATTTGAAGTACCACGACATGTTTGCACATTAATCCTTAAATTATTAGTCTCAAATTGAGACTATAGAATCTAATATAATGTGATGTAATTTGGGAAGGTTTTTTGGTAAGCACATATTTTGATATATGAGGCTCAAAGTTCATGAATATGAGACAAGAGGAGGTTCCCTTTTATATGTGTGAGGGATAGGACAGAAATGGAATTGCCTATTTGACTAAAATCATATATGGTCACATTCCTATAAATCATTCACAATATATATATATAATATAATGTGAGACAATATATTATTCCATTAAATTTTACCCTTATGAATTATAAATGATTATATTTTCTTTTTTTACCATTACCTCTTAGTTTTACACTTGATAAATCCTTTTTAATGTTAACCACTCTAACAAATTTCATTGGATTTTACCACCCACAATGGAATAAAATTTTTGAGGCCTCATTAAATTTTTTTGATATTCTGATTGAAAATATAGAATAAAATTTATATTTTTCAACAATTATATTTTGATGAAAATAATTTCAATATATTCATCTATAACAAAATAAAACACCATTTTTAGACAATGTATTTTTTATGAATATATATAAATTTATATTTTTTTAAAATCTAGTAAATACTTTTAAATGAATTTTAAAATATTTATCTGAATATAAAATATATAAATATCCATAAAATCATTAATAAAAACTGATTTATTTACTATATTCTGATCCAATCTCTATGTTATTATGAAAACAACATTGTAATAAAATAACTGTATTAACCTTTAAATGTGTTCATATTCATCCCTAACCAATTGCAAACTAATATATGAATGATTATAAATTATTTAAATACATTGTAAATATTTTTTAAATAAATATAAATATTAATAAATAATCATTGACTGTATAAAAAAAATACATTAAAAAAACTATATTTCAAAAAACAATTCTTTTTTATCATTAAATTCGTTTATTGATCTTGAGTTGTTACGATAAAAATTTTATCAATTTATATATATTTATTTATATGGTTAATCTTATTCATACATTGAAAACCAAAAAATAGTTACTAATGTTATACTATATCATAAGTTCATTAACAGAAGGGGTTTAATTGAATTTATGCTATCAAATGCTAATTGATTATTTCAAACGGTATTAATATAAAATTAATGGGTGAAAATTATACCTTCTATAAATGAATTTTCCAAGTTAAATTCTATCCAATAAATAAAAAATTAATATATCACTTCTTTACCACATTTTTTTATTTCCCATGAATCTTTATGTAATTTTTAAATCCTCTATAAAACATTAAAAAGTTATGTTTTTTTGTTATGTAGAACATTGTATCAATGATCTTAGATTTTTACCAGTGGTTCCTCATATGAAAAATAATACATCAGTAGCGTGTCCATTATGTTTAGTACCTGTGATTGATCATGTATTATCATTATTAAAAGTGATATATAAAGAACATCCTAAATTTGAAATATATATGTTGTAACCCATATGTAATGTCCAGCCCTCCCAATCCAATAAAGTATCATGAATCAACCAATATATCAAATTATCAAAATTGCCTTCAATATTAATCACATAAATATATTATATTGAAAAATTAAATGCAATAACTTATTGGAATCATTGAACTATAAATCTCACTAATTATTTTTAGAATAAATATTCTATCAACTCTTGCCTCCTATTATGTTGTTTTGAATAGATCATTTGTTATCATACATTTCATTAGATATATCATGTCCCAATAGAATTATTTTCCCAAATTATTCATAGAATGTTGGTTTTATCCACTTGTCATTATAGTAGGCATCATAAGAACCCATATGAAATATTGAGTGTAAGATATTATTATAGGTGAATTTGAAAAGAAAAGGTGTGTATACAAACCAACATTGATATCACAATGATATGTTATTAGAATATGATTTAGGGATTGAATAGTTCTCTCAAATTGATCATCTATCTAAAGATGATATTATCCAATGAAATAAAACTCTATATCATTATGTTGGTAATGGATCTTCTATTATATATAGTTAAACCTTGGATCTAGACATGAAACTATTAATTATGAAACCCCGAAAAACATTACCCCTTCCTAATGTATATCATGAAAACCTTATCATGAGGATATATATTTCGAGATAGTAATGAAATCATGTGACATAATAAATAATATGATAATAATTCGAATAGAATTATTACCATTATATTTTTAGGTGAATGCTGAAAAAAATAATACTGATTTTTTACTATTTCCATTTATTTTTTCTTAATTGGTTTAACAAACCCTTTGAATTCTATCTCACATCCATAACATTCATACATAACTAGCACAAAGATATATGATCTGCACTATATCTCACCATATTGTCTCACCATAAAAACAATTCTAGATCATTATATATTTTCATTGTTTTAGGGGGAATATATATTGATTATGTCACGACCCGTCCTCGGGGCCCGTGCCGTGACTACCCCAAGCCCGCCTTCCATAGGCCAGGGGCTGGCGACTAGCACCAAGGCGTAATTCCCGGTGAAAAGGGAAGGCATTTCTTTTTAAAGTAAACGAACACCACAGAGGAAGAAAGAATTATAAGTAAACACTAATAAAAAGTGGGTACAATAGTAAGTGCAGAAAAGTAAGTGGGCCAGAATACAAACCCAAACTGAAAGTACAGTACAACTGGAAAGGGAAAATAGAAACTGAAAGTAAATCCGCAGCCTCGAGCCGTCCACTGGAATTCCCACCTGATAGTTGGGTACAGATATCCTCCATAGCTCCTCGGGTCCAGTCGTCCGCTCCGTGTACATCCCGCCCAGTGATCCACCTCCGAGTATCGACCTGCTCCTCGTACCTCAACCACAATCAGCGTTGTCCGTCGTCTGTAACCAACACAACATAGTTCGGGCATAGACCTTGCAGGGGTGAGTATAAGCTACTCAGTAGGGACCCCGAGACCCCCTAAGGTCTCCTGGAATCCACAAAGGACAATCCACAAGGTAAGATACAATCCCGAAGTAACATATGACACCTCTTAGGTATATGCCCATACATATACCTAAGTCATCAATTCTCGTTTGGTTCCAACATCTGAGCCCAAGTACAACCCAGTCCACACAAGAAAACACAACCAAATCCATACGGGAAAGCATATCATAATCCACACGGGATTCAATGTCAATATTCTTGAAGATAAGGATTTAAAATCAAGACTCAGCTCACACAGGTATACCTCTTCATGATGTCAAAAACACAGCTATTGGAGAACTCCTCCTCTGTCGAGTACAGTGGGCCCGCCGCTACAACCAAGCGCTTCCCTCCATGGGTCTTCCGCTACAACCAAGCGCACCCCCTCATAGGATCCAGAGGTACTCCTTCTGTTGAGTACCGCGGGTCTAACTCTACAACCATGCAGTCCTCCGCAATGGGTCTGCCGCTACAACCAAGCGCTCCCTCTCATAGCCTCCAGAGTTTCTCCTTCTGTTGAGTATTGCGGGTCTGTCACTACTACCAAGCGCTCCTCTGCCGTGGGTCTGCCGCTACAACCAAGTGCTCCCCCTCATAGCCTCAAGAGGTACTCCTTCTTTTGAGTACCGCAGGTCTGCCGATAATACCAAGCAATCCTCTGCCGTGGTTCTTCTACTACAACCAAGCTCTCCCCACTGGGCTATCCGAAATACACTGAGTTGATAGATCAGTAGTCGTCAAGTCTCAGCCAGCTACTAGGTCTCTGCACTCTGCTAGCTCATCACTAGGAGGGTCCACTCCATGAGCTACCGGTCGATACTCCATGTATCATGAAGTTACATGAAGAAGTATCTCAAAGGACTGCCTCGTCTTAGGGGTCTCAACGCAATAGAAGGCACGTCAGTCGGACGCCCTGTCTGTGAGTTACTAGCCTTTTCGTCCCAAGGGCCCAGTTGGTTTCGTGTACGAACCTACCCGGTCGTATCACGACTGTACCCCGAACTATCATAGAGTAAGATCATAGGGACCATTTTTCAACGTGATCACCAATGCTGCTAACGATTCGTCAAACGGGCGTCCGGTCTGAAAGCTATCAGCTTTTCCGTTTCAGGGGCCCGGTTGGATTTCGGGTTCAATCCAACCAGGACATTATCCAACTGCATCCAAAACTCAAGTGAAGCATTCCAAAAGTTTCGTCTCATCAAAAGGATTCAAACAATGTTGATGGCACGCCAATCAGGCATCCGGAGCTCAAGTTATAAGCATTTCCGCTCCGAGGGCCCAGTTGGTTTTGTGTGCGAACCACCCCGGCCGAACCCAAAGTTCTCTAAAACGCTGATTGAAAAAATACCGAAATGACCGTCTCGATCCAAGGATCGCATCTCAACTGATGGTGCGTTGATTGGATGCCCGAAGATCATGTTATGGGAAACAGACTGAAAGAGGTTCGGTATTAGAGGGTTCAGGCCCGGTCCGACCCGACCCGATACCCCCAGCGGCCAGGCGGCTCAACCGTAACGGTCATGCGGTGAAGGGGGGGGGGGGCGCACTGCCCCCCGCGTTGAGATCCCGCGGCCCCCATGTGGGGGGCCGGACTTACTGGCCGACCGGGGGTTATAAACCCCAGCTTTCCCCTGACCAGTCGGCCCACTCTGGCCGGCCGACTGCTGCCGCCATAGGACTGGCAAGGGCCGGTTCCTCTACTTCGACACCAGTGGCCCGGAACCGGCTGCCGGTCCCCCTGCTTCGATGCGGCCCGGAACCGGCTGCGGTCTTGGTCCGTCCGGCGCGGCGCGACGGCGCCCCGCCCCTCCACCACGGCCCCACACCGACCGTGGTTATTTTGTGGTTCTCCGGGGCAGTGCGACGGCGCCGCGTCTTTGGTTCTTCTTCAATGGCGCGGCGCGATGGCTCCGTGCTTCTTCCCCCTTTCCGTAAAATTCTTGTGCGGTGCTTCGGCACAGCGTTGCCTTGCTCGTGCTGCAACAATATCAAACAACCAAAAGGTGAGGAGAGTCGGCCGTGTTCGTGCGGTCCGACCTCCTCCCGTTATTGCGATAACATGCAGCCTCAAATAGACGACAAGGCAACGATGGAGTAATAAAGAACAAACGAAATAATAATTCCCCTAACTCGTCGAATTCGATGAGATAGGATTCGTCACAGAAATAACCGTTGCAGAAGAAGGCATCGCGGAGGGAGGATTGTCGCGTCACAGAGAAGTGTCGTGGAAGAAGCGTCGTGGAAGAAGGAACATTACGGAAGAAGCGTCGCGTCGTCGATCTCCGAGGATCCGGCGTTCTTCACGTTCTTCGCATTCTTCGTCGAAGAAGAAGGCTTTTCTCCAAATCCCCTCCACGCAACAAGTTTCAACCCAAATAAAATAAGAGTTGTCTTATATTATTAATGCTCAAGACAAAGTTTGAATTTCAAAAAGAAATGAAATGAACAGTTAAATGAGGAGTTTAAAACCGCCCAATTAAGGAGGTGTTTCTTAACCAGAACAAACGCAAGGGTTGACTTAATTAAAAAGGGGGGTGCAGGTGCGTTACTTAATTAAAGGAGGGGGGTTGAAAAAAGGTGAAAGTAATGGTGGGGCTCATGTGGGCCCCACCTCACGAATATCTTACCAAGTGGGTAGGATATTGTGGGTCCCACATCACCCACTTAACTTAGGTTAAGAAAAATAAAATAAAAATTGGTTGAACCGCTTTTATATTATTTCTTAACTTAACCTCAAAAATTAAAAACCACACCCGAGCAAACGCAACTCCGGAAAAGGTGTTTCTAGGAAAATATTGGCACTGCGATTCCCTCGGTACCCTCAGAATTTGATTCCGAGAACCGGTTCAAAATTTAGAAAAACCCGCTCGTTCGTTCACTGAACGTACCCGAGCTAACCTTTAGAAAATGATTTCCGGCACACCGGGCCTCGGAATCAGGTGACGTCAGAAACTTTGTTCTTGTAAAATTCCAATAAAAATTAATAAAAAATTTCCCTTGAATTTTATGGGTCTTTACATTACTACCACCTCAGGGCATTACGTCCTCGTAAAGCATTAAAACAAACTAGGGTTACAAAAGCGGTACAGAGCACGCATCTGAGCCTTCCTCTCCCATGTGCTCACCTGGAGTTTCACGTACTTCCAGTGAAAGCGCACCCGAGGAATTGACCCGTCCTTGTAGGAACCTATCCTGTCATTCCTTGATTGCCACTGGAAACTCCGTGAGGGTCACCCCATCGCCCAAGTCCATCTCCTCATGGTCGATGAAAAGAGAAGGGTCGAACTCATATCTCCTCAGTTGAGATACCTAGAATTCGTCGTGCACTTGGTGCAACTGAGGTGGGTGGGTCAAGTGGTAAACCACCTCGCCTACCCTGTTGAGGACCTAGAAAGGTCCTTTGAACCTCAGAGATAACTTGTCGCCTCGGCCACATCTCTGTAACTCACGTCTATGTGAGACCCATAGGGAAACGTGGTTGCCAACCTCAAACTCTAGTGGTCTCCGCCCCTTGTCAGCACAAGACTTTTTCCAAATCTTAGCTATCCTCATCCCCTCTTGGATGACTTGGACCCTTCTGGTCCTACAAGAGCTGCTGAGATTTCTTCTTTGCCGATAAGAGAAATCTTGTCTCATACCCTAGATGAACCACATTCTTCGCCTAATACAGTCAATCCCGACATTGTGATGCTAATCCATAACAAGGATGACGTCGTAATGCCTCGACGCTACTACCAAGAGATCCAACTATTACTCTCGCCTCCAAGGATTGAGTCACACTTTTGGCATCTATGTGTGGTCACTAGGTCTCCTCAAGTAGGTATCTCAACGTGAGGGTCAAGTCAACGATTTTTAAATAGGAATCTCTTAGTAACAACATAAAGAGAGGATACGAAGGTAAACACCACAAGAAATATGTCTTTTATTACTGCAGATCAAAGTACAAAGACACAAAGCACCTACAAACAAACATCAACAAGGCTAGAAGAAGCATAAACAAAAGTCTCCAGGTCTGGAGCTAGTCCCGCTCCTGTCCATCTGCTCCCAGAGCTCCATGATTGTAGGCCTCAGCTACCTGAAGCCGAGCTCTCCCATGTACACCAGTTCCTTGCGGTCGGCGTGGACCTCCTGGTGGTGGAAACTCCTAGAAGAGTCTCCCACCTCCAGCTGCATGGCCAGATCCACTACCACGGTCTCCTACTCCATGCGGTCTTCCTCTATCGAACCTATGCCACTACCTGGGAGGTCCTTCATTCATCTGCTGGTAATCCGTATGGCGGGTCAGAAACTTACAAGCCATGTGACCAACCCCACAGCAGGGGTAACATTGTCCGCCCAAGGTATGTCATTGTCTACCCTAGGTGCCTCACAAAAACGTTCATGTGTCATGTCGTCGACCACCTGTAGGTCTCGTCCTCTTGGACCCCTGCATCAACTGTCTACTACCCGCTGTAGAAGACTCTGCCGCATGCCGGCTAGTGGTGGGTCCTCCTGCTGGAGACTGCTCATCAAGGAAACTCTCCACTAAGAGGGCTCTCTCCAACACCCCTGTCTGTTTCATAATTCTATGAGAAACAACTGAAGCTCTTATCTATCGCCTGAGACCCGGATCAAAGGTTTGGGCCCTGAAGAATGGGTCTTGTACCATGTCAGTCGAATAGCGCGAGAGATCGGTAAACCTTGTTGTGCACTGGGCTACTGTCATGCTGCCCTGCCGTAGCTGTAGCAGCTCCTGGATGCACACTTCTCTGAGGGTGGCTGGGACGAACTCTGAGTGGAAAAGGCTCTCAAAGTCCGTCCAAAGGAGAGATGCCTCGTCGTGCACCTAGAGCATCAAGCTCCACCATCTTCCTGTTGCCGCGTGCAGGAGGATTGCTGCAAGGACCACCATAAGGATAGCTGGTGTCCCTAGAAAATGGAAAACTCGTACAACTGCCTCCAGCTGATCCTCAACTGCTTGAGGGTCCGTCTCCCCATGGAACCTGGGTGGCCGCTGACACTGAAACTCATGCAGTGCACTAAGGCGACGTTCATTGTCAGCGGCTGGGGCTGGTAGCATCGGTGGCTCGGCAGGTAGAGGTAACACCGGTACCTCTGCTGTCAAAGGGCCCTGTACCAAGGCCTCATCGCTTGGTGGGCTGTCGTCACGTACAACGCTCGGAACACTAACTGGCTGCCATCGTGGGGCCATCCTGAAAAAAAACAGGTGCGCCATGGTTAAACAGTATACCTGGTGAGCTGACACAACGTAATCACAAGGAAAACATGGAACACGCATTCCAACAATGTTTTCATGCATTAAGTCAGAAATCAGAGGTCATGGTCGTGGTGTACGGATACGTGGGCCGCCGCACCAACACCGGAATCCCTGGACTGATATCCACACTCAATACTCTTAACACTATTGCTTCACATTGAAAAAGATCAGAGTCCTGAGTTCTGCGGTAGAATCAAACTCCTCTGATACCAATTTGTCACGACCCGTCCTCGGGGCCCATGCCGTGACTACCCCAAGACCGCCTTCCATAGGCAATGGGATGGCAACTAGCACCAAGGCGTAATTCCTAGTGAAAAGGGAAGGAATTTCCTTTGTAAAGTAACCAAAAAACACAGAGAAAGCAAGCAGTAGATGTAAACACTATGTAAAAACTGGGTACAACAGTAAGTGAGGAAAAGTAAGTGGGCCAGAATACAAACCCAAACCGAAAGTAAAGTACAACTGGAAAGCGAAAACAACAACTGAAAGTAAAGACGGAGCCTCGAGCCGTCCACTATAAGTCCCACCCAAAGGGTGGGTACAGATAACCTCCATAGCTCCTCGGGTCCAGCCGTCCGCTCTGTGTACGTCCCGCCCAGTGATCCACCTCCGGGTACCAACCTGCTTCTCGTACCTCAACCACGATCAGCGTTGTCCGTCGTCTACAACCAACGTAACGTAGTGCGGGCATAACCCGTGTAGGGGTGAGTATAAGCTACTCAGTAGGGACCCCGAGACCCCCTATGGTCTCCCAGAATCCACAAAGGATAATCCACAAGGTAAGATAAAATCTCGAAGTAACATCCGACACAACTTAGGTATATGCCCATACATATACCAAAGAAATTAATTCTCATTAGGCTCCAATATATGTGCCCAAGTACAACCCAGTCCACACAAAAAAACACAACCAAATCCACACAGGAAAGAATAACGTAATCCACACAGGATATCAAGTCACACTTATTAAAGATAAGGATTGAAAATCAAGACTCATCTCACACAGGTATACTTCTTCATGATGTAAAAACCACGGCTACTGGAGAACTCCTCCTATGTCGAGTACAGTGGGCCTGCCGGTACAACCAAGCGCTTCCCTCCGTGGGACTACCGCTAGAACCAAGCGCCCCCCTCTTAGGCTACAGAGGTACTCCTTCTGTTGAGTACCGCGGGTCTTCCGCTACAACCAAGCACTCCTCCACCGTGGGTCTGCCGCTACATCCAAGCGCTCCCCCTCATAGCCTCTAGAGGTACTCCTTCTGTTGAGTATCGCGGGTCTGCCGCTACTACCATGCGCTCCTCCGCCGTGGGTCTGCCGCTACAACCAAGAGCTCCCCCTAATAGCCTCATGAGATACTCCTTCTGTTGAGTACCGTGGGTGTACCACTACTACCAAGCACTCATCCTCCGTGGGTCTGCAGCTACAACCAAGCGCACCCCACTGGGCTTTCCGAAATACACTAATTCGATAGATCAGCAGTCGCCAACTCTCATCCAGCTACTAGGTCTCTACACTCTGCTAGCTCGTCATTGAGAGGGTCCACTCCATGAGCTACCGTTTGATACTTCTTGTATCACGAAGTTCCACGAAGAAGTATCTCAAAGGACCACCTCGTCTTAGGGGTATCAACGAAACAGACGGCTCGTCAGTCGGACACCTGTTCTGTGAGTTACTAGCCTTTTCGTCCCATGGGCCCGGTTGGTTTCGTGTGCGAACCAAACCGGCCGTATCTCGACTGTACCCCGAAATCTCATAGGTTATTCTCATAGGGACCATTTCTAAATGTGATTACCAATGCCGCTGACAGTTCGTCAAATGGACGTCCGGTCTGAATGCTATCAGCTTTTCCGTTCCAGGGGCCCGTTTGGATTTTGGGTTCAATCCAACCCGTCTGTTATCCAACTACATCCAAAACTCAGTTGAATCATGAAAAAAGTTTCGTCTCATCAAGAGGAATCCAACAAAGTCGAAGACACGTCAATAGGACGTCCGGAGCTCAAGTTATAAGCGTTTCCGCTCCGAGGGCCCGGTTGTTTTCGTGTACAAACCAACCCGGCCGATCCCAATGTTCTCTGAAACCCTAAATGAAATATACCGAAACGACCATCTCGATCCAAGGATTGCATCAGAACTAATTGTGCATCGATCGGAGGCCCGTATATCATGTTATGGGAAACAGACCGAAAGAGGTTCTTTATTAGTGGGTTCGGGCTCGGTCCGACCCGGCCCGATACCCCCAGGGTCGGCCCGAACTGGGTCGACCCGACCTAGGTCCGGGGCGCTGGCATGGCCAGCGGCCGAGCGGTGATGGGGGGGGGGCGCTGCCCCCAGCGTTGAGAACCCTCAGCCCCCATGTGGGGGGGGGGGGGGGGCGCACCTGTTGGCCGATAAGGGGTTACGAACCCCCGGTTTCCCTTGACCGGCTGGCCAGCTCTGGCTGGCTAGCTGCTGCCGCCATGGGACCGGTAAGGGCCGGTCCCTCTGCTTCGACGCTGGCAGCCCAAAACCGGCCGCCGGTCCCCCTGCTCTGCCGCGGCCCCGCTTCAGCCACGTTTCTTTTGTGGTTCTCCAGAGTGGTGCGACGGTGCCGCGTCTTTCGTTCGTCTTCAATGGCGCGATGCGACGACGCTGCACTTCTTCCCCCTTTACATAAAATTATTGCGCGGTGCTTCGGCACCGCGTTGCCTTGCTCGTGCCGCAACAATATCAAACAACCAAAAGGGGAGAAGAGTAGGTCGTGTTCATGCGGTCCGACCTCCTCACATTATTGCGATAACAGGCGGCCTCAAATAGACGACAAGCCAACTATGAAGTAATCAAGAACAAACAAAATAATAATTCCCGTACCTTGTCGAATTCGATGAGCGAGGATTCATGGTGGGAATAAGTGTCACGGAAGAAGGCATCACAGAGGGAGGTTCGTCGCTTCGTGAAGAAGCGTCGCGGAAGAAGCGTCGTGGAAGAAGGAACGTTGCAGAAGAAGCATCGCGTCGTCGATCTTCGAGGATCTGGCGTTCTTCGCGTTCTTCGTGTTTTTCGCGTTCTTCGCGTTCGTCGTCGAAGAATAAGGCTTTTCTCCAAATCCTCTCCACGAAAAAAGTTTCAACCCAAATAAAATATGAGTTGTCTTATTTTATTAACGCACAAGACAACGTTTGAATTTCAAAAAGAAACGAAACGAACAATTAAATGAAGAGTTTAAAACTGCCCAATTAATGAGGCGTTTCTTAACCAGAATAAATGCAAGGGTTGGCTTAATTAAAAAGGGGGGTGCAGGTGCGTTACTAAAATAAAGGAGGGGGGTTAAAAAAGGTGAAAGAAATGGTGGGGCTCGTGTGGGCCCACCTCACAAATATCCTACCAAGTGGGTAGGATATTGTGGGTCCCACATCACCCACTTAACATAAGTTAAGCAAAATAAAATAAAAATCGGTTGTACCAATTTTATTTTATTTCTTAACTTAACATCAAAAATTAAAAACCACACCCAAGCAAACACAACTCCGGAAAAGATGTTTCTAAGAAAATACAGGCACTGCGATTCCATCGGTGCCCTCAGAATTTGATTCCGAAAACCGGTTCAAAAGTTATAAAAACCCGCTCAATTCGTTCACTAAATGTACCCAAGTTAAACTTCGGAAAATGATTCTAGGCACACCGGGCCTCGGAATCAGGTGCCATCAGAAACTGCGTTCTTGTAAAATTCCAAAAAAAAATAAGATTAAATTTTCCTTTGTATTTTATGGGTCTTTACAGATTAAATATGATATAAATTCAATATATACATTTTCAATTTTATTAGTAATGAAAAAAAAATTTTTATGGATCCATGTCTTTCCATTACAATTGAGGTTGATATTATGAACATTTTTTCATTCTTTTATATCTATATATCTTCATTATTTGACGCTATAATATTCATATGGATATATGAAAAACACACATTTCTTCATGATAAGATTTCTCCCCTTCATTAATTATTTCATGGAATATCCCTTAAAAATACATAAATATAGGATATTTTGTATTTTTCATAATAGATAATATAGTGTGATATTTTCTACTCAAAAAATTATCCACCTTGTTCAAATTACCATTTTTGTATTTTATAGATAAAAAATAATCAGTACTCTACTGCATTCATTTTATCTATTCATATTATACTCTTTCTGGGTGAATATACACTTTAAAAATTTCTGATCAGAATATATATCACATCTTTTTCTATAAATATAATGAATCCATATTGGAAATAAAAAATTTACAATAACAAATCTAAATAAATATCCATTTATTTTTCCCATGAACCATCAATTAGATTGATTTATAATCAATCACCATATCATAAAACATAATAAAACTTCCCTATCCCATATTTGTTGAAGAAAAATATGTTTAAATCTATAAAGAACCATCATTAATCATTAAATAATGATTTGTCTTAAGATATGAATTCATTTTGATAAATTTGATGATATTTACAGGGTAATGCTTTAAAATATTGGTTCATAAACATTATTTAAATAAATTTAACATTAAAAATTTAACACCACAAATTAGTAAACATTTTCCAAAAAAATTAATTTATTAATATATTGAAATTTTAATATTCATGACGCGTTATCACAATATTGTACATGACCTCATCTTTGTACATACATATCCTGAAAATCCTAAGAAAAACATGTTAAAACGTGGGATGATCCCAATATGAATATTAATAGATATAAAATTAAATAATGAAAGAAAACTATTAGTCCCCAAATACAAATTAAAATTAACATCCTTAAAATTAATAATGGGTTTGAAAAAACATTTTATTACCCATGAAATCAAATTCTCATCAAAAAAACCTTTATAAGACATTTCAAAAGAAATATTTATGGTGAAATAAAAATAATAAAAGATTATTCGATATTATTAACACTCAAAAAATATATTTCACTTATTATTTTAACCATTAAGAATTACCAAGAAACAATCATTTAATAATATTCTCATTTTTCACACCTTATGATATTGGGAGATTTATGTTAAAAATGGAATGTATAGATAGATCATATTGGTAAACAGAGACAAAATTCTAAAAATAAATCATCAAAATGGAGTAAAAAAATTCTGAAGATCCATAATTAACCAGATAACTCAGGCCATAGAGTGATATAATGGACCCAACCATCATTGGATTATAAAAAAACCACCCATCATTGGTTAATAACATAACCCCCCATACCTAATTTTTAATGTAACTAACATTCATCATAAACAATTCAAAATGAATATAATATAATTATATAACAAGAAATCATTAATTTTCATCATTTAACTACTAATAATATTCTTTACACCTATAATGAAATATTTTTAAATATTAAAACATTAATTCTAATTAAAACCCTCGTTGAAAATAACCTAGAAATAGGGAATTAAGGTTTCTAATTGAATTTCAAATGAAATATTGTAATGGATTAGTATAAATAGAAATAAAAGTTATATAGGGAGGGAGGAATTGTTGACGTGATATCAAATAAATTAGAACACTCATAATGTCTTTTTATCAAAAAGATTCCTCTAAAATATGAAAAGGCAATATTCATAAAACCATCAAATGAAAGCCAAAATTGAAATTAAATTAATATAATAATTCTGTAATGTCTATAAGAATTCATATAATATATATTTTTATGAATATGGACATGAAAGAAAAATATTTAACGATTAAATTTTGAAATAATTTTAAAATACACTTTTTATGTAAAGAGTCACATGCCTCAGGTATGATTCATCAGGTAGTTTTGTAAAATTACGAAATGATAAAATTATATTAATTATTTAAATGATTTATAAAAAATTTTAGTTTTATTAATATTTTTATATTATCTATTAACAAGTTATATACAATCCCATAATCAATTCTGACCTAGTCATACATGTTGATAATATTTGGATTGCATCACCAAGATGACTTTTGTAAGTTGGATATGGTATAATATATCATTATTATATAATTTAGGGTACAATAATAATTTTATACTTTTTTTATATTTATACATAGAGTACAATTTCAAAACCATCCATGAATGATGCCTACGAAAAATGAACTACTTTATAATCACAAATAGAGTATGTTATACGTATTGATTTGCAACATTTCCATTTTTAAACGATAATCATTAAAATCAAGAATGTTTTATTTTATCATTTAAAATTATAATTATATCATAAAAACTATATAATTTATTTAAATACACTATTATATAAAATTTATTTTATAAACATAATGATAAATGAATCACATATCATTGTGGTGGTGATAATCCACACATGCGTGGGAATGAAATTATCATTTTTCAATGAATGAATATATAATATGATTGTTGATATATGAAATTTATATAATCATAAATATTTTATGTGAATAATATATATACATTAAACCAATTATCATATACATCCAGGAATGATGATGACAAAAAATGAATTATATTAGTTCGTTAGGTGATAGTCTATTGTACATACAAATGATGGTTTAACATCCCATTTAATGGAATAGGGACAATGATAATGGAAATTAAATAATCATAAAAAAATATTAGTATAGGTTTAATACATAACTTTTATGACACAATGGTTCAATTATATTTCATGTTATTAGAAGAAGAAACCAATATAATATATTCAGTTAAAAGATATACCTCTACTTTAGACAATTACTTATTATTTACACCATAAGTCCCCTAAGGATATTATTCTATCTAAACCAGGACCTCTATAATAAGAGGGTGGATTATAGGATGGTATTTATTTAGTTAATGGAGAAGGTAACAGATTATTATGTTTGAACAAAATCGTGTTGAAGGTAAGATTTTTATGAGAGGGAATGGGTACTATTGGAATGACATAAATTACTATGAAAAAATTAATTTCCATTCATTTATAAATAGACAATGAAATTATATATTTTAATGAATAGATGAATATGTGACATAATAATATCATCTTATATAATTTTTATATGTATAAATGATGTTTTAACCAATAGTTTTTTATTTTTTCCTCAAATTAACCCTTATGAAAATTAAAATATTACAAGTTTAGTTACTCAATATTTGTAAAAAAATAACTAAAAAGGAAAATTGACTGTTAAAGAGTCCCTGGATAATATTTTTAATCATATAAAATTCACATGGTTGAATATAGACTTTATTATAAATTTTAAATCATTTAATAATATTCTAATTCATCTAAAATATCATTAATTTTATTTTTCATACAATTGAATTATGTTCATTTATAGAAAATGAGATATATATAAAATTGAAATATTAGCCATTCAAAAACAGTGAATTTTTTATTATTAACTATAATGTTTTTGGAATACAATAACTCCCTAAAATTTTAATACATTTATTATTCTTCTACTCATTTATTTAATATTTATATTTCATGAATAAATATTGATTCCACGTTGTGTAAGGATTTAATAAAATTATTCTTTCAGTAATAATTGACAATAAATTTCACCCAATTGAAATGTTTTTTTAATTACCATTTAAAACCATGATGAGGTTGTATTCATCAATATCACAAATATTATATGAATTAAAAACAAGAGGGTGACATTTTCGACTTTATTATTTTATAAAATATTATAATTGGAAATGTAAATGAAATAAAGAATAAAGAATTCATATTCTGAAAACATGGCTAGACAGGGATGAAAAAAATAGAATCGGGTAAATTCAAGTGTTAATTATTTTCAACAATCCTTGTCAAATTATATTTAAGCTTAATTAACTACTTTACCCTTACCTCAGTGAGAAAATTTTTCAATGGTTGTTATTCATAATTAAATAACATTAATGGGTCCTATTTACAAATATTTTACTCATGGTTAAAAGAATCATAACAATTTTTCCAATAATAAATTCATATAAATTTATGAATTTATGTTAAAGTTAAAACATAAACACTCTATGAAAAATTCCGTTACAGGAAATTACTTTTATAATAATGGAAACCATGAATTTGATTCATAAGTTAATAATTTTATTGAAAATAATATATAAGAACTATTGAAATTTTGATACTAATAGACAACTGAATTTTACTTTTTTCATACTTGAATAGAATATTATATTTCTATGGAATGTATTTTTAAAAAATTCATCGAAAAATAAAACCTCTCATGAAATTATAAAAAATATATCCTAAATTAATATTAAAAATCTAAATTCAAAAATAATGGTCATTTATTAATTTAAAATAAATTATTTGGATAAAAATATTTCAATGGAAACTATATAATTTTTGAAATCTTAATTTGGATAACAATATGACTTTTTAAATTTTTACTGATATACTACCAGATATTCTTAAAATGAATATTACTCTATAAACTATAATTAATAAATTTATGAATTTGTTTTCTAAGTGTTACGAAGGAAGTTAAATTCCTCCAAAATTTATAAGTTGCATACTCACAATTTTAATCATTACATAATTAATTTGGATATATTTCCCTTTTATAATTTTCTAATTCATATGATGAATCATCAGTAATGTATTTTGTTGAAAAAAACTAAATGTTTAGAATCAAAATATTTTGTAACCCCTACTTTCTATAGACATGAATTTGAAAAAAAAAATCTCCAGATGAAAGGATAACTTACAATTGAATTAATAAAATTATAAATACATCATATTCTTATTGAATATATTTCCATAAAAATGAAACTATATATATATATCTCTACAACATGATGTAATATCAATGGAAAGGCCAATTAGTAGAAAATTTTCCAACATTATTTGTGATTTCATACACTACAATGTAAAATGTATATAACATTCCATTTTAACCAAAATTAATAAATATTTTAATAGAATTTAATTTAAATCAAATTATCACCTATTGTAAAATCACATTACCCTCAATTTGGTATTTCTATTCTCTCTTTCTCTTTCCGTCATCACTTAACTATATTTTGGTACTCCAAAGGATTGAGAGATTATTCAATAGAAAATACAAAAATTCTCAGGGATGTTTGTTTGGATTAATTAATTGATTATATATATAAGTGTGTTAAATGATTATTGAGGTTTTTCCATTTGGTGGTCTAAATTTTTTTTTTGGAGATTTTGAGTAGAATCATGGGTTTTTACGATTTTTAGGAGAAATAAACTTTGGGTGACGAAATTATATGTCCTGTATTGGTTTCCAGGAAGAATCAATGAAATACTGTAAGGTGTATGAATTACACATGATCTATAGTATATTATGAAATAGGTAATTCTATCAGGGAAGATGCCGTGAAATGATACATGGTGTAATTATTTCACTCATTGAATAAATTAAATGTCATCTAATTGTAAAATCATTAATTTTAATCTAGGAATCAAGTGATTTATCATATTTGGGTTTCATGGATTAAACAATGTGAAAACATGTTATACCATATGTAATCCTCATGAGTTTTTATTTTACGGTAATATATGAGTGATTATTCATTCATTAGGATTTCATCTCTTTTCTCTCTCACTATAAGATCTCACCAATGCATTTTAAGAGACAACCAATCCAACAAAATCATTTCCATTATTGAATAATCATTTTTTGGTCACGATACATTCTTATAGGTTATAAATCCTTTTGTTAATAATTTTTCATGGAGTATTTTAGTGTAATTGTGTTTAATGTATAGATCCATTTATCATTCATGTTTACTTATAAGTCCTTAGACTTAAACATTACATAATTTAGTTAATTCAACTATAATACATTTATTCATTTAGATAAGTTATCTTTGGTTTATAGTTTTAGAAAATTTGGTTATAATTAATAGATAATAAACCAAAATAATACATAGTTCATACTACTAAAATATATTCTATTTCTCCCATAATTTATAATTTGTTATAATTCATTGATTTTTTTCATTAGTAGTCTTCAAAACATTTAACATACCTTCTTATTTTCCCTTAAAAATCCTTAGTATCAGAGAAAACCATTATAAACATGGGATGGGAACAAAAATCTTAGTAAGGGACACAAAAAGATGGAAATAAAAAATTAGACAATGAATAGTTATTAACATATGAAATCATTTTGACAAATATAAACTTATCACCATTAAAGTATCATTAACATACATTATGAAAACATGTGTTTTCCCTAATACATAGATTACTAAATACACCATTTAGGCAACATTTGGAATCCATTTCTAAGTATACCTACTTATGATAGTAATCTACATAGCTACCATATCATTCGTAACCCTCTTGGATACCATACAATGTGACCCTCATTACTACATTATAATGTAACTATCATAGTTACACATAGAATAACCATTATTGTATACTTCCAACATACCAAATTCATTATAGGGGTATCATAGAACGACCCATATTTAACTCATAAAAGAACCACACATTGTAACAAATAATTCCAATGAAGCATGAAATAATCATAAAACAAGAATATTTATTATATAAAAAGAAATTCATGAGAGAAAACACTTATTCTAAAAGAATAATTTCCACACACAAAGAAAAATATAAATTTTAAAATTAAATAATAAATCCAAAAAATAAGAATTCAAAATAACATTTTATAAAAAAAATAGTTTAATTACGCTAATGCTATATATTTTAAAAAAAATATTTTTTATTTTTGTTATAAAATAAAATAAAATAAATTTTTTTAAATAAGTACCTTGCATATGGTTTTAATTCTTTAAAATGGGTTCAAACAACTTATGTAATTTTATACATAGTGTTATTGAATTATTATTGAACGATATTCATATGTATATTTAATCATATTATTTTATAATTACATTTTTAAGAAATTTATTTATAATGTTTGTATTGGGTAGGGTGCATTTATTTCACAGTTTCCCATCATGGTTCATTGTTGAATTTCATGTAGAATATTAGAAATTTTAAAAAAGTGAAAATAAATGGAATTAATAGGATTATAATGTTTTAAATGATTCCATATATGATTTTTTTCAGAAAAGAGGTTGATTCATTCGAAAAAACACCAATGACAATGATTTAATTTATTTTGGTGGTTTTTATGACCATCATGAATTTATATCATTTACTTTAATAGCATGTTTCTATATTGGTTCTAGAACAGTATATAAATTATAATATGTAGAATAAAATATTTATTTAATTATAATTATGTTTTGATGACCATCCATGAAGGTTGTAAAGGAAAATGAAAACACATCATCCAGGATGATGACAAATCTACACGTCAAAAAAAATGTTCTCATTTATTAGAATAATTGGAGAAGGGGGAATGACTGATAATTAATATTAGATTAACATAATTATATTCCAATATTTTTATGATAATTTAGTTATCATGTAAATTGAATGAGTGGGAGTTTATAGAGAATAATAAAATAAAATACATATAAAAGAAATTTATAGAAAATGAAAGAAGGATTTATCTGTGAAATTATTCTCCATCAGAACCACTTTAAAGAACATGGATTTATTATTTTGATGAGACAAAAAGGTCCTGGGTGTGGGTAATAGTCTTATTATGTGAATTTGGAATAAATTAAAAAATACAATCGGCTTTATAGGTGTGATGAGAATAGTTGCTGATAGGTGATATTTATAGTTGAGTAGAGGGGTATTTTTTTGATTATTTTTGTAATTTCATTAGTATTTTGGCTCAAGAGTATTAATAGTTTGATAAATTTCACTAAATATATAAAATAAATTATATAGAGTTTGAGATTATTTTCTTACATCATCTGTACAACATCTTCCACTCTATAAATCATGTATTTGTTAAATACAGTAAATTATTGTATTTTACTATTCAACAATTAATAAAATATTTTATAAAACCCCAAATATTCACAATAAACAATTTTCTAAATTAAAAAATTTAAATAATGTAATTTGTATTAAAAATATATTGAATATGTGAAAGTTAATTTTGAAATAAGTAATCATTTATTATAAAAATGATGTTTTTAAAATTATTACTGATTTTATGAGGCTTTCAAAAATTAATTATGGTCAAATAAAATTATCTTATAATCATAAGAAAACAAAATATTAATTTGAGAATATATTTTATGATGATAATTGTTTTAAAATAATTATTTTAATTCTAATATTTTTTATAAAAATTTATTTCTCACAGAAATATGAACACTTAATTTATCATTTTCAAAAGATTTATTTGTTTATTCAATTATATAAATATATCATATTTTCACATATAAGATACATAATTTTTATTTATAATTTCATAAATGAGGTTACTATTCTATTTTTATTAATTCATAAATTTCTAAAAATACCACTTATTTCAATAAACATTTATATCAAATTTAACTATTTAATTCAAGATTGAAAAAAATTATTTTACACATACCTAGTATGTTACATTCTACCCCTTCTAGATATTTCTTCCATTTAATTTCCACCCACTTATTAAATTTTTTATGTTACCTTTCCCTAATATAATTTTTAGATTCCTATATTGCTTCATCCACCATATGGTTTATCTTAAAAAACCATAACTGGGTGAATTAACTTATTATGTTGTACACTATCTTTAAGATCAAGAATATGAACTTGTTTTCCTTTATAAGAATTTCTTTTATTTGATATGAAATATAATTTATTAAAAAACTTTATATGAATCAACAATATACAATCATATATTTGAAAAATGAAAAACATTTGATACTGGATGTAAGGACCCGACCTTAAAACTTACATAATATTTAATTAAATGAATAATTCACATTGAGGATCTTTTAAGGTTTAGAGTTTCAAAGAATTTGAAAATAACTATTACATCTCAAAAGATTTCAAAGTATACACTTATACACTATTTCCATTTTTTTACAATACATGAACTCCTGAAAAAAAGAGTCATGTCTAGGTCCATGTTTAAGACAGCATGATTTTTACTTGATCTCATCCTTGACCCTATTCCACATTATGTGTTGTGAAAAACATTTCCAAAGCTTGTGATGAGCATAATGAGCTCAGTAACGGATACACAAAGAAGGAAAATAGTGAGTTTTTCAGAACAACAAGTAAACCATGAAAACGTTAACATAAGAAATACTTTTCACCTTTATGAAATAGTAAATACACTTCACTGAATAAAAGATCATCACTTTCAATTTTTTTAACCAAAATTTTACCATAAAACCCATATAAAGAACACATAATATATAAAGGTAAATTGGGACATAAACATACTTAAATGGTATAACCATACAGTCGACTTCCACACCTATTACTAAATGGAATAGCCATACGGCTGACTTCCATACCCAATGCATTAGAGGTTATAACGTAACCAATCGTCCTGATATTCATGGCACCACCCTTCATTTGGTTTATCACGTAACCACCCACCAAATGTCCATGTATCATTATAAAATTATAAGAATGAAAATAAATATAAAGGAAAGAAAAAATTTCCACATTTCAATCACGAAATATCACTTAAATATATTGAAATATCAAATCAATTATCAAAACTATTTTCAAAACCAAAATACATAAAAGTTTATATGGTATTTATTTTCTTTAAAAAACATGACAGCTTATTGAGGAAGCCAAATATCAAATAATACTCGCGGCAGTGGAAAAGGTCGTTGTCACCACTTACGTTAAAAGAATCATTCCTTTTTATCATTTAGTAAAACGCTTCCTAGAAAAAGATTCCCTTTGAAAAGTCAAGGGTGTTTATACAACACATAAAAGATAGTCTTGTATTAAAACAAAATATTCCTCAATGAATGGATATTGAGACAAAGTCCCTTACCTTGTGTCCGACATGACTCGATCATTCTTTAGTCTCTTGAATAATAAACTAAAGTTAATTTCTACTTTCTTAAGAACCTTTTTCAAGTTTGTTATTCCTTTTTTATCACTTATTACCTTGTTATATACATTATGTAACCATTTAAGTTAATAACATTCATTTTGTTGATATTTGGTACTTGAGTCAAAAATAGACTTCTTATAATTACATGTTGTCCATGTGGTCAAAGCTTCATTATATCCAAAATGATATTCATGATTTATATATCATATATATAATGTATATCCAGCATATACATGTATTTATAATAGTACATAACATATAGAGGTAAGAAATGAAATGCACCAACCATGGAGACGGTAAGCCGTACGTACGCATGAACGCTACATTCATTTCTATTTATTATTGTAATGAATTTTAACAGGATGCTACAAAGTAATATTATATTTACAGTATAATATAATATATAATATCATTAAATCTATCCTTTATTCATCCCACAAAATGAATTAATGAGTCACGTCACATTGAGGGGGCAGAAGTCTGCACTTCCTCAAATGAGATTATTTTATTTACCCACTATAGAAATAATAAAGACATTATATAAATGGAAAATATAGAAGCATAAAAAAATAAACATAATATATATCATATATAAATATAGTTCCATCATAATGGCCACCATGAGAGGCGGTAAGAGGTAATTGAACAAGCATCGTTTCGTGAGGCATTAGTTTTCCATCAACAGAAACATTATGTTCTTCACCCATTAGATGTGGTGTGTGTATGTGTAATTCGAATAAATCTCATAAAACCATCCTAGTATATTGAGGATACTGGTGTTGTTACAAAATAAAGGATTAACAATATTATTGGGGTTGGAGAAGTAAAATAAAAGAGAACAATTTAAGATAAATCATTAGCTTTAATTTGGGTAACTCTATTTGGATTGAACAAAAGGACTTCGTGAAGTGCCTTCTGCCTAAGTTAAGACTTTTAGGTGGAGGATAGGGATCTAGGGATCTTAATTGGGAAATGTTTGGACGATCCAAAAGGCTTGAGAGGTGTGAGTAATTGGTTAGAAGTGGTCTCTTTTTATAAGGGGGAGGGATTCTTTAGGAAACTAGGAAACTATTATTTTATTATATAATTATATTCGGCTTATAATGGTCCAAAAGACATTAATGACGAAAATAAAGTGACTCATATTCGAAATAAAATTATCCAATCAGAATTGGACATGTTTTGGATAATATTTTAATCATTATAATCTTATTTATTTAAATGATTTATTAATGAGGTAAATAATGCATCATTATTGTGTCATAATTGATTTGATTTATTTGATTTATAAAAATTATAAAACAAATACCATGATATAGGAAATATTTTATCTTTCCAATGAATATTTATAGTTGACACGATAATTTATATACCCCCTTCTAAAAATTAATTTACAAAAAGATATTTTCTTTTGTCATTTTTGCCTTTACATTAAGTTAATTAATCTAAATTGTCATTATTACTCAAATGTTTCTCAAAGGGGTCCCAAAATCGTTCCAAAGATGACCATGGTCGTTAATGACTCAACCAATAATTTTTAGTCAAGTGTTAAGGTAATTTTTAATTATTATAATATTTTTTTACCTTGAATTAACCTATTTACCTTTAACCGCAGCAAATTAAAGTCAAAAGAAAGTTACTACTCACCAAATATTATTTTCATCTTATTGAACAACATTATACTTCATGATAACAAAAATTAAAGTTGTATTTTATAAATTCAATTCATAAAAGTGGTAAAAATTTTATTTAAATGAAAAAGTTGGTTTTTTTAACTACTACTAAGTGGTTTCACTATTCATCAAAAAATGACGTCTTTCAGAAAACTACAACCAATTCAGACTAAGAATTATTTGATATTAATAATTCCAAATTGATGTTTAATTTACTAAATTATAAACATTGAAATGGAATTAATTAATTTAAAATTTTTTCCCATTGTTAAAACAAATAATGTGTTTTTAAAAAACAATAACTGTCAAAAGATTGACACTTGTTTATGTCCACTATCAATGTGAAATTAGATCCAATGACCAACATTGGATTAAATGCTAAAAATATATTCTAATTAAAATTTAAAACAAATTAATATTATAATCTAACTATATAAATAAATTAGATTAAAATACAGTTTTGAATTAAAATACAATATTTTCACTATTCATTAAAAAATGAACTTTATCGGACAATACCAAAAATTTACACAACGTAAATTCTGATGTCCCAATTCTAAAGAAGGATTTTATTTGGTAAATTAGAATGTTTTATAGTGAAAAAACTATATTTAAATAGGGTTCTCCATTAAAATGTGTTAAATCGACCTTTTAATGTAAATTATGATTAAAATTAGATTCATTCATATTTTAAGCCTCAAAATTTTATTAGAGAAATGTAAATAAATTTAACAAAAATGTATAATAAGATTGTAGTTAGTTTTATTCATTACTTCCAATAAAATGGTGATGAGTTAACTATATTTTAAATTAATAATATTTTATTATTAGTGTGCAATGTAAGAGTTCAAAGAAACGTGTTATACGTATTGGGTATGCTATCGAACATAGAAACCCCTTTAAAGTAAAATTAATAATTAATTCACAAATATTAATAAATATAAAATATTTTTTATTATTTATTTACCTGGGATGTTATAGCCTTCCCCCCTTTTGGAAATTATGTCCTCGCAATTTTTATTCACTTATAAAAATAAGTGGGGGTATTTATCCCTTCAAGAATTTTCTGATTCCCATGTTGCCTCTTCAACCGTATGGTTTTTCCACAAAACCTTTAATTGGTGAATTAACTTATTCCACTATACTTGCTCTCTATGGTCATGAATCTGGACTGGTTTTTCCTCATAAGAGAGATTCTCTTCTAACTGAAATGCCAATGGGCTTAAAACATGAGATGGATCTGACATCTAATTTCTCAACATCGAAAAATGAAAAACATTGTGTACCTGGGATAAACATGTAGGTAGACCTACTTTGTATGCAACTGATCCAAATTTCTCCAGAATTTCATATGTTCCAATGAACCTCGGACTCAACTTTCCATTCTTGCCAAATCACATCACACTTTTCCATGGAGAAACATTGAGACTGATATGATCATGTACCTCAAAAGAAAGATCCTTCCACTGGTTATCTGCATAACTTTTATGTCTAATCTAAGTTATTCTAATGTGATTCTGAATCAACTGAACTTTATCTATCATATCTTCTACCAATTTTGGTCCCATCATCTTCCTTTCACCTACTTCATCCCAAAAAAACTGGAGTTCGGCAACAATTTCTATATAAATCCTCAAATGGAGCCATCTGTATACTGGAATGAAAACTGTTATTATATGAAAATTCAACAAAAGAAATATGTTGGTCCCAACTTCCCTGATAATCCAGTGAACAAGCACGTAGAATATCCTCTATGGTCTGTATTGTTCGTTCTGACTACCCATATTATTGAGTATGAAAATCTGTTCTAAAATTTAATTCAGTACACAACGACTTCTGACGGTCTTTCCAAATGTTAGAAGTAAACCTTATATCACGATCAGATACAATGGAGAGGGGAACACCATGCAACCTGACTATCTCTTTTACATACAACTGAGCAAGTAGATATAGAGACAAAGAATCTCAAATAAGAAATAAATGAGCAGATTTAGTCAATCGGTCAACAGTAACCCATATTTCATTACTACCTCGAGATGTCTTTGTTAATACCAAAAAAATGTCCATGGATATATTTTTCCATTTCCACACTGGCACCGGTAATGGATGAAGCATCCATTTGGGTAACTGCCACTCAGCTCTATCCTCTTAACAAGTCAAACAAATCGCAGTAAAATCAGAAATATCTCTTTTCATTTCATCCCACCAGTAATACTCTCAAAGATCTCTGTACATCTTATTTCTTCCAGGATGAACTGAAAACGGATAACTATGAGCTTCACATAAAAACTCATTCTTCAACTGTGAATCAAAAAATCACACCTAATCTCTTTCCAAATCACAAAACACAATTATTATCAATGTTATATTTAGGCAACTAACCCTTCTAAACCAACTATACATTTTTCTATAACTCATTGTATTCTTTTTGTGCTTGATTTATTCCATCTGATAGAGATGATCTCACTGACACCTGATACAAAACAGAAGAATTTCCTACGCCAAAAACTTATATGCCAAATTTCATCAAATCTAAAATCAATGGATCTTGTTACATACGTATAATGGTTTATGAGGTATTGATTTTTCGACTCAAAGCATCATCAACATTATTTTCATTCCCCGGATGGTAATGGATTGCGCAATCACAATCCTTGATTAATTCCAACCATATCCTCTGTCTCATGTTCAATTCTTTATGAGTGAATATATACATCAAAATTTTGTGATCATTATGTATTTTACACTTCAATCTATACAAATGATGCCTCTAGTTTTTTTATGAAAAAATAAAAATAGCTAATTCCATATAATGTGTAGGGTAATTTAACTCATGAGGTTTCAAATGACGTGAATAATAAGCATTTACCTGATCATTCTGCATTAGGACACAACTGAGTCCTTTAAACGAAGCATCACTGCAGATAACAAACTCACAATTTCTGGATGGTAGTGCCAAAACTGGAGAATTCACCAATATTCTTTTCAATTCATGAAAACAATCATCACATTCTTTTTTTCAAAAAGAAAATAATTCCATTTCGATTTAACATAGTCATTGGACATGATAACCTTGAAAAAGATTAAAAAACCTTCGATAATAACCTTCTAATCCAAAAAATACTACAAATTTTGGTTATATATGTGGTTATTGTCCATTCTTCAACCACTTTTGTTTTAGAAGGATCAATAGTTATGCCATTTTTGGAAACAATGTGACCAAGGAAAGAAATTTGTTGTAACCAAAACTAACACTTGATGAATTTCCCATAAATATTCTTTTCTTTTATGGTTTTCAAGACTACCCATAAATGTATTTCATGTTTCACTTTACTTTTGGAATGATCCAAAATATCATCAATGAAAACAACCACAAACTTATCCAAGAACTCACGAAAATTTCTATTCATAAAATCCCTGAATACAACAGGTGCATTGGTTAAACCAAATTGAATAACTAAAAATTCATATTGGCCTTATCTAGTATGAAACACGGTATGCGGAACATCTGTTTACTTTAATTTCAACTGATGGTACCCTGACCTCAATCAATCTTCAAAAAATACTGATCACCCTAGAGCTAATCAAATAAATCATCGATATGTGGCAATGGATACTTATTACTAACAATGATGTTATTAAATTCTAAATAATCAATGCAAAGTCTCATGGAACCATCTTTATTTTTAACAAACAAGACAATAGAACCCCATGGTGATGTGCTAGGTCGAATGAATCCTTTATCTAATAACTCCTGAAATTGTTTCATTAACTGTAAAAGTTTAGTTTCAGCCATTCGATAAGGGGGTTTTGAAATTTTCCTAGCATCAGGAACTAAGTCAACAACAAATACAACTTCCTGATCAAGTATAATACTCGGAAACTCATCAAAAAAACATCAAGGTACCCATTTAGAACTAGCACATCATTAATCTCAACACTTTCTTTATCTTCAACAATATGAGCTAGGTAACATTCATTTCCTTCTTTTACTAGTTTCTCAACATCCTGATATATTATCAAAAGCAAGGGTTCATTATTGAACACAAACTGTAAATCTTTCTGAAATGAAACCTCTTTAGCTCTTCATTCAATCTTAGCATGATAAACAGAAATCCAATCCATGACCAAAATAACATCAAACACTACTAGAGGTTAAACAATATGGTTTTCAGGTAGATTCTTTCTGCACACAAGGACATGAATGTTCTTATGTTTTATTTTTGTCTCAACATTCCCTCAAGTTGTTTTTAATGATAGATTTGTATTTATATCTTGAGATTGAATCCCAATTTACTAGAAAAAATCTCATAAATGAATGATTGTGTAGACCCTGAATCAAACAACACATTTGCATAATTGGACCAAATGAATAGTGCACCTGATACTGCTTCGTTTGATGGCCCAACATCGGATGAATTAGTTCAAAAGGATTTCACTACCCCTTTCTTCTTGTAGTCTGGCTGCTTTCCCTCAGTTCAGTTCTTAACTGGATACTCATTAGCATAATGACCCATTTCAATAAACTTAAACATCTTAACAATGGTTTTTTATTTCCTTCTTGATCATCTTCCTTACAGTTACGAGCAATATGACCAGACTTATTACACTGGAAGAACATTCCAAACTTCAATAAACATTCTCCAAGAAGCTTTTTACCACACTTCTCACATTTTGGATATTTAATTTTCTTACCTCCAGGCATATTTGATGAACTCTATCCCTTTGCCTTCCAACTTGACCTCTTATTCTGTTGTTTCTCAACGAACACCTGATCATCAGAAAACTCCATTTCCACCTTCTCCGCACATCAAACAAGTTTTTCATAACTTTTGAAATCATGAGAGGCTAATTCTCTTCGATATCGTGGATTTAGTCTCGAGTAAAATCGGTTTATATTACTATCAAGATCTCAGAATGAAATTTGGTGCTTACCTTTCCAGTCGAGTGAACTTTTCTTCATAAGAGGCCACTAAGTCATCCTCCTGCCTCAATACCAGGAACTGTTTTTCCATCATAAGACGAACCACCTTAGTAAAAATATTTCTCAATAAAAATACCTTTGAATTCATCCCAAAACATGAGCATCAATCTCATAATTATCCATGATATTTTTAACCATCGACCACCACTGATCATCTCCACCTTCAAAATGATAAGCAACGAGACTATATTTTGATGTTCTAAAAAACCCATGACATCAAAAATCTTCTCATGTACATTTATCCACCCTTCATCTAGAACAGGGTCAGATGATCCTCTGAATGATGGGGGATCATGCCTCATGAAATTCTCCACTACCGACATGTTCCTCTATGGTCGATCTGGCTGATTTCATACATGTATACCACCACCATTTATAGCCCAATTCAATTGTGCCATCACTACAACAAACTGTTCAGTTCCAATTCCAACCATCTTAGGTTACTGATTTGGAAGCTTTTCTTCTTCCTGATGTCGTCCCAACATAGCTGACATGTTTTCTCAGTGGAAAACTATTCTGAACATAGAAATATCTTAGGCGAAGCAATATGGTAATATAAAAATTCTATATTATTTCAATATTAACATAAATTACATTATGGATATTAATTTAACAATACCCTAACTCCTAAGGTTATCTATACTGACTTCTAATACCAACTGTATGGACCCAGCCTTAAACCTTACATAATATTTAATTAAATGAATAATTAACATTTAAGATATATTCAGGATTAGAGTAGTAGAGAATTAGGATAGAACTATTACATTTCAAAAGATTACAAAGTAGACACTTCTACATAGTTTCCATTTTTTTAACAAAATATGAACTCTTGAAAAAAAGTGTCATGTCTAGTTCCATGTTTAAGATAGCATGAAATTTCCTTGATCTCATCCTTGACCCTATTCCACATTATGTCCTGTAAAAAATATTTCAAAAACTTGGGATGGGCATAAAAAACTCAGTAAGGGATACACAAAGAAGGAAAACTGTTGATTTTTCAAATCAACATGTAAACCATGAATACCTTAACATAAGTAATATTTTTCACCTTTATTAAGTATTAAATACTATTTACTGAATAAATGATAATTACTTAACGTTTTTCTAACCAAAATATTTCCATAAAACCCATATAATGAACACATAACATATAAAGGTAACTTGGGACATGAACACACTTAAATTGAATAATCATACTGTCGACTTGCACACATATCAATAAATGGAATAGCCATACGGCCGACTTTCATACCAATGAATTGGAGGTTATAACATAACCACCCATCCTTGTATTCACGGCACCACCCCTCATTTGGTTTATCACATAACCACCCATCAAATGTCCATGTACCATTATAAAATCATAATAATTAAAACAAATATAATGTAATGAAAACATTTCCGAATTTAAATCAAAATATATCAATTAAATATATTGACATAACAAATCCATTATCAGATCCATTTTCAAAACCAATATACATAAAATATTATATGGTATTTATTTTCTTTTAAAAACATTACTTCTTTTTGAGGAAGCCAAAGATCAAATAATACCCGCGGCGACAGAAAAGGTTTTTTTCACCGCTTCCATAAAAAAACATTCTTTTTTGTAGTTTAGTAAAATGCTTCATAGAAAAATATTCCCTTTGAAAGGTCATGGGTTTTTATAGAGCGTATAAAATGTTGTCATGTATTAAAAAAAATATTCCTTAATGAAAGGAGATTGAGACGAATTCCCTTAGCTTGTGTACGACTTGACTTGATCGTTCTTTAATCTCCTGAATAATAAACTAAAGTTAATTTCTACTTTCATAAGAACCTTTTTCAAGTTTATTATATCATTTATATCACTTATTACCATGTTATAAACATTGTGTAACCATTTAAGTTAATAACGTTCGTTTTGTCGATATTTGGTACTTGATTCAAAAATGGACTTCTTATAATTACATGTTGTTCATGCGGTCAAAGATTCATTATAAACAGAATTATATTCATGATTTATATGTCATATATATAATATATATCCAACATATACATGTATTTATAATAGTATATAACATATGGAGGTACGAAATGAAATGCACCATTCATGGAGTCGGTAAGCCGTACGTACGCATGAATGCTAATTTCTTTTCTATTTATTGTTTTAATGGAATTTGAACATAATTATACATAGGTATATTATAATTATAGTATACTATAATATATAATATCATTAACTCTATCCTTTATAAATCCCAGATAAGGCATTAACGAGTCACATAACTTTGAGGGGGCAGTAGTCCGTACTTCCTCAAATGAGATTATCGTATTTTCCCACTATGGAAACCATAAATTCATTCTATTAATGGAAAATAAAGAAGAATAAAAAAACATAAACATAATATATATCATATATAAATACAGTTCCATTATAATGGCCACCATGAGAGGTGGTAAGAGGTAATTGAACAATCATCGTTTCGTGAGGCGTTAGTTTTCCATCCACAAAAACATTATGTTCTTCACCCATTAAATGGAGGTGTGTGTAAGTGTAGTGTGAATCCTTGTCATAAAAACATCCTAGTATATTTAGGATACTGGTTTTGTTACAAAATAACGGATTTAAAAGTGTTTAGGGGTTGAGGAGGTAAAATAAAAGAAAACAATTTCAGAGTAACCTTTACCATTAATTAGGGTAACTCTCTTTGGTTTGAACAAAAGGACTTCGTGAAGTGCCTTATGATTAAGGTAAGGATTCTAGTTGGAGGAGATGGATGTGGGGATTTTAATTGGGTAGATTTTGGATGAGACAATAGTCATGGGAGGTGTGAGGAATTGGTTAGAAGTTATCTCCTTTTATAAGGTGGAGGAGTGGCTCTTTAGGAATGTGTGAAACAATTATTTTATTACATAATTATATTCAGTTTCTAATTGTACAATAATAATTAAAGATGAAAATAAGATAGCAAATATTATAAATAAAATCATCCAATCAGAATTGGACATGTTTTGTATAATATTTTAATCATTATAATCTTATTTATTTAAATGATTCGTTAATGAGGTAGATACTGCATCATTACTGTGTCATAAATGATATAATTTATATGATGTATAAAATTTATTAAACAAATACCATGATGTAGGAAATATTTTTAGCATTCCAATTAATATTTATAGTTAACAGGATAATTTATATAACCCCTTCTAAAAATTAATTTACTAAAATATATTTTCTTTTGACACTTTTTTTCTTTACTTTAAGTTAATTAATCTAAATTGTCATTATCTCTCCAAAGTGGCTCATTGGGGTACCAAAATTGACCCAAATATGTGCATGGTCATCAATGACCCAACCAATAAGTTTTATACTAGTTTTAAGGTAATTTTTAATTATTATAATATTCTTTTTACCTTGAATTAAACTATTTACCTTTAATAGTGGTAAATAAAAGTCAATAGTAACTATTCCCAAAAATTATTTTCATCTTATTGAACAAAATTTTACTTGTTGATAACAACCATGTATGTCATATTTTCAAAATTAAATTCACAGAAGTGGAAAATTTTCATTTAAATGAAAAATACATTTTTTTACTACAATGTGGTTTTACTATTCCTCAAAAAATGATGTTTTTCAGAAATATAAGAAAAATACAGCCTAATAATTATTTGATATTCAAAATTAAAAAATTATGTTTATTTTGATAAATTAAAAACATAGAAATGGAATTAATTAATTTAAAATTAATACTTGTTGGTTAAACAAATAGCCTGTTTTTAAGAAACAATAACTGTCAAATGATTCACACTTGTTTATGTCCACTCTCAATGTGAAATTAGTTCCAATGACCAACATTGGACTAAATGGTAAAAATATATTCTAATTACACTTTAAAAACAATTAAAATTATAATCTCACTATATAAATAAATTAGATTAAAACACAATTTTGAATTAAAATACAATATATTCACTATTCATTAAAAAAATGAACTTTATCGGAAAAATTCTACAAATTTACACAATGTATATTTTGATGTACCAATTATAAAGAAGGATTTTATTTGGTAAATTATAATGTATTAAAATGACCAAATATATATTTAAATAGGGTTCTCCATTAAAAGGTGATAAATCAATATTTTAATATAAATTATGATTAAAATTTGATTCGTTCACATTTTAAGCCTCTAACTGTTATTGGAAAAATGTAAATAGATTTAAAAAATATGAATAATCATATTGTAGTTAGTTTTTTTCATTCCCACCCATACAACGGCTAGGAGTTAACTACCATTTCAAATAATAATATTATATTCTTTGTGTGAAACATAATATTTCAAAGAACACCACTGTTGCGTATTGGGTATGCTATCGAGCATAGAAACCCCGTTAAAGAAAAATTAATATTTAATTCAAAAATATTAATAAATATGAAATATATCTACTTCTTTATTTACATGGGTTGTTACACTAGATATACAAATATAGGAAAGGCTACTTGGTAAGAAAAGGGACCTACGTTCTCTTAGATTTCATATGGTCCAATGAGCTGCGGGCCTAGTTTTCCCTACATAACAAAATTAATAACAGTTCTCCATGGATATAATTTTTGGAAAACTGTATCTTTTACTTTTAAAGAAAGGAATCTCCTCCGATAATCTATATAGCTTGTTTTTATACCCTATTATTCCCTTGTATGTTGAAGGATAATCATAACTTTCTCAACCACTTCATCGACTAATTTTGGTCCCATCAACATCATTTACATAATTTCCCCCAAAAATGATGGAGTCTGACACAACCATCCCAATATTTCTTCAAAATTTTCTATCAATATATTGGAATGGAAAATATTATTATATAAAAACTCAACCAATGTAGGATGTTGTTCCCAAATTCACTAGTAATCAATTAAACAATATCAAAATCCTACAAATCTATAAAATGTTCACCCTGAATATCAATTATATTATTGGAAATTAAATGTTTTGATGGAATTTAATCCCTTTTTTATTGACTTATATATAAGTTTTAAATTGTTAGAATTAAACTTGGGACCATGGTAAGATACAATTTAGAGAGGAACTCCATGTAATAGGACTATATAATTATGTTATAGTCATGAAACTTGATCTAAATAAATTTTATCTCGCATATGAAGTAAATGTGATGATATATTCAGTCAATCAACAATAACCCAAATCACATTGTTACCTCGAGAAGTGTTTTCTAACCAAATAATAATGTCGATGGATATAATTTTATATTTCTACACTGGTACTATAAAAGTCTAAGTCATTCCATTTGGTAGAGGTCACATTTTTATACCTTATTGACAAGTCATACATTTCGTGGAAAATAATTAATATCTATTTTCATTCCACCCATCTAGTAATACTTCTGAAGGGCTTTGTACATCTTTGTGAAACTTGAATTAACTGCAAGTAGATAAATATGAGATTCAAATAATTTAAATTTTTCTTCATATATGAATCACACGACACACATATTTTCATCCAAAATACCAAAACAAAATTTATAAAAATTTTATATTTTGGAATATTAACATTTTAGAATTTCAAAATTTTTCTATAACTCATGGTCTTCCTTCTTTTCATTCATAATTCTGTCTAATAGTGACGATTTCATTGACACCAAAAGAAAAATTGAAAAAATTTCAATTAGAAATAACATACAAGAAAAAATTAATCAAATTATTAATCAATTGGACATGTTTCAAATATAACATGGTTTACATAGCATGATTTATTCAACTCGTGGAATATGAAAAAATGTTTTCTTTTCTCAGATGGTAATTAATCATTAAATAATAATTCATTATAAGTTTAAAACATATTTTATATGTCATGTTCAATGTCATATGAGTAAATATATACTTCAGTATTTTATGGCCAGTATATATTTCACATTTGGATATATATATATATATATATAAATGATACCTATATATTTTTAAATTGAAAAATACAATGTTAATTTAAAATCATGTTTCAGATAATATAACTCGTGATGTTCATATTTACATGAAGAATAAGAAATTTCCTGATCATTCTCAATCATAACATGGCCAGTTCATGTCAATGAAGCATCTATGTAGATAAAAAAATATCCATTTTTGAAGGAAGAGAAAAAACTAGATCATTCAACAATATCTTTTTGAGTTCTTGAGAAAAAACATCATAGTATTCAATCCAAATATAATTAACCCATCATCATTTAAACATATTCAGTAGTTTATATAACCCTATAATGTTTTTAACTATCCTTTCTTATATCCGTCAAATCAAATAAAACAATTAATCTTGGTACAATTTGTAGGTCTGGTCCATCCATAATCCACTTTTGTTTTAGGTGATCAACAATTATACCTTTTTATTTTACAATATCCCCAATAAAGTTAAAATGTTGAAACAAAAAATCACATTTTTTAAATATCCCATAAAATTTATATCCATTACGAGGATTCAAAACAATCTATAGATTCATGTACCTCATTATTTTTATAATAAAAGAAAAGATGACCAATAAAAACTACAAATAAATTATCCCAATATTCATGGAAGATTATAATAATATTATACATAAATAAAATAATTGAGTTTTATAATCCAAAGGATATAACAACAAACTCATAATAGATATATCTAGTTTTGATTAGTATTTTTGGAATTCCATCCTCCTTTAAATTTTTCTGATGGTACGTGGATATCAATTCAATCATGTAAAAATATTGAGCTCCCCGAAGTTGATAAAACAATCAACAATTTCAGGAAATAAATACTTATTCTTAAAATTAATGTTATTAATTACTCAATAATCAATGAAAAGTATCATGGAACTATATTTAATTTTGACAAACAAAATAGACTCACCATATGGTGATGTTTTAGGATGAATAAAACCTTTTTCAAGAAACTCTTGTAACTATATTTTCAATTTTAAAAATTCCACTAGTGAAATTTTATAAGGTGGTTATGATATTATCTTATCATCAAAAACTATTTTAGTAGAAAATTCATCTACTTGATTAGGTAGGTCATTGATAAACTCATAAGGAAAACATCTAGGATTTCATTTACCATTGGAACATCATTAATCTAAATAGTTTCCTTGCTTTAAATAATATTCACAAGACAACATTCATTTCCTTATTTTAATAGTTTATCATCATTTTCGTATGTTATTAATGGTATGGGTTCATTATTTTTTAATGAAACTACTTCATTAAAAATAGTCATTATCTCTACTTTTAGTCTTTTCCTGAAAAAATAAATCCATTATAATCCTAGAGTAACATTAAACTCTACTTAAGAAAAAAACATATATTTATAGTTAATTTAATTCCATAGAAAACAACAGGAATATTATTATAATTATGTTTCATGTTAATATTTACTCATACTATTATAACCCCATGTTTAGATTTCATTTTTTGAGTGGAAATTTACAATTTAACAAAACCTTTCTCAGAAATAAAATATTGTGTAAACCACATATCGGATAAGGAATTTGAAAATTTTGAGTAAGTAAACAATATACCTAATACCAATTCATTAAAGGGCCTAAAAACATAAGATGTTTTCGCAGAAGAGATATATACACCTTTCTTCTAATAGTTTCTCTAATTCCAATCATTCTAGTCCTCCTTTGGGAAGGTATGATGATAATTATCTATCTCACAATATTTATAACACATTATAGTTTTATTATAACAATTAAACATTCCAACACTAAGATAATTTTAATTTAAATCAATGAATATATGTATAAACATTCAACCTCAAAAAAAACTTCAGAAATTTGTTCAGGTATTCCATACGATACTTAACCACACATTCCACATACTAGAAATTGGAAATTCTTACCATCTTATTTATTTGATTGATTCTTACCCATTACATTCATTATTATACATCTCATCTGATTTTTTTCAATGTATATGTGATCATTTTAAAATACATATCTACCCTCTCTGCATATTGAAAAATTTCTCATAACATTTTAATTCATGGAATCCAATACCCTTGGATATCATTTCTTTAATCCTAAGTGAAAATGAAGAATTTTTCTATCAAGGTCATAAGTATGATTTGGAGAATACCAAGCCAATAAAGTGAAATAATATTCATTAAAAAACTTCTTCATATTCCTTTTATTTCTATTCATTGAATTTATTTTCTATCCAATGTCAAAAAAACTTTGTAAAATGATGTTCAAGGAAAAGATTTAATAATTCATCCCATTTTTGGATATAATCACTTTTATTTCCTTCATATTATTGAACATTTACCACCACTGGTCTTCTTAAATGTCAAAAAATATATTAAAGGTATAACCTATTACTTATCTAAACACCCCATGATAGTAAATATAATCTATGGTGTTATACTACACCCATCTTCCACCACTTGGACATAAGATCCTTTTAAAACAAGAGGGGGTTTCCTAATAAAATGTTCCATTATATTAATGATATTTTGTAGTATCTCTAGCTATTCTATTGCATAGATTACACCAGCATTTATATCTAGAATCAACTAATTAATTACTATAAAAAACATCTTGATTCCAATTACAAATATTCCATGTTGTGGATTCGAAAAGATATCATCATCGCAGTGCCTTCCTACTACATATTCCCTATTTATTCTATTGAAAACCATTATGAACATACAAATCATAGATGAAAAAACAAGGTATTAATTAAATTATATTCCATTTCAACATAAATATAATGTAAAAATAATAATTTTATTTTATTAACATCATACTAACCCATAAATATATCAAAATTGTGCATTGATACTAATGATAAGAACCCAACCATAAACATTACATAATCTAGTCAATTACACTAGAATAAAAGTATTACATTCACATATATCATTTCATTTTAGATATTTAGAGATTTATTTTACAATTAATACATTACAGCCCACATGAATAAAATGGGTATAATATTAAAACAATGTCTATTTCATCAATAATACAAATGCTCTGATAAAACATGAAATATTTTCATTAAAATTCGTGACATCATTAATCATGGCTTCATATTTTCTCATAGAAATCGTAAAACCTTCTGAAAAAACCTATTATAACATGGCCTAAGCCAAAAAGTTTATGTAAGGGACATAATAGATATGAATTAATCCTTTATTCCCTGAATACTAACTAACAAATGAATGAATTTTTACAAAGATATACTTCTCAATCATAAAGTATCATATACTTACTTTTTGAAAACATGATTATTCCATAAAACATATAAAACATAAATAAACCCATTTAGGTAACTTGTGGAATCATTTTCATACCATATTACACATAATTGTAACCTGTGAGAAAACATTATGATTCGTAACCCTCTTGGAAATCATATAATTTTCCCATTACATATATCGTATAATGTAACATTCAAATATACACATTGAATAACCATTATGTTAAACATACAACATACCCAATGCATCAAGGGGATATCACAAAATCACATATCATAGGATTAGAAAGAATCCACCACCATCATAATTCATTCCTATGAACTAGTACATAATCATAAAACCTGAATACATGCATCAAAAAAAACAATTCCTTGAAGAAACATATTATTTAATAATAATATTGAAAAAAAACAAAGAAATAAATTATTTTAAAATCACCATTAAATATTTTAAATAATACAAAAAAATAATAATTTAATGAAAGTGGTAAACTATTCTCAATAAAATTATGTTAAAAAAATTTCTTTTGAATTATTCAAAAATAGAAATTAAAAGATGATTTTTGTAGAAAACTTTCTTACCTCAAGTTTCAATTTCCCCAAATGTGTTCAAACATCATCTATAGTTATTTAAATAGTGTTATTAATTTATTAAATAACTATAATCATATTTATAATTACTTATATTATCTTTATATAACATCATTCCACTAATTTATTTAACATATTTAGTTATTTTTAATGTATCAGGTGCATTTATTTAATTGTTTCTCTGGTTAGTTCATCATGGATTTTCTTATCAAGTGGATGAAAAAAATCCAAAAGTGGATTGAAAAGGTATTAATTAGTTTCTATGTTTTTATGTGATATAATATACCATTTTTTTTCTAATACGATAATGATTCATGAGATAAAACATTAATAAAAATAATTTAAATTATTTTAGCGATTTTTACCACCATCACAAAGATATATAATTTTATCTAAAATAATGTATAGATATTGGTTATTTACCATTATATAACTTATAATATGTATAATAAAATATTATTTAAACATAATAATGGTTTCTTGAAAATCATATGAAGCTATAATGAAACATGAAAACAAATCATCCATTATGATGATAAATGAACACATCACGTCCAATGTTTTATTTTTATTGAATATAATGAGAAGAAGAGAGGTATGATGATGGATATTCTATTATAAAAATAAATATCTAATATATGTATGAAAATGATGTTATCAATGACCCAAAACCTCATTATGTCATGTAGTTTTGGGTTTTTGGTTATACCATCGGGTATTGGATATGGGGAAGTGGTGTAGGAAGTGATTTGGGTAGAAATTAAACAATGTACATATTTTTTGAGGTGTGATAAGAAGAGAAATTATTTTTTAGTTTTTTTATTTTTTTATTATGTTGGATCAAGACAGGGAATAGTTTAAACCTTATCTCTAAATATGTTAAATAAATGTATGATAGTTTGAGATTATGGGCATATATCATCCATACATAATGTATGTATCAAAAAATATTTTACTTCTTAAATATTATAAATTACTTCATTACACTATTCAAAAAAGTCGACTATTTTATAAAATTCATAGAAATTCACTTTATTCATTTTAGGATGTATAGAATTCAAAAATGAACACCATTTTGTGAAATTAATTTATAAATATTATAATTTTAATTTTTAATTAAAATAATTATTTATTTGTAAAATATTGATTTTAAAATTATAATTGATTTTATGTAACATTTTATAATTAAATAATATCCCATAAAATTATCTTATAATCATAATACAAGAAAATATTTATTTATGAATTTTTTTGTGACTTCAAATTTTCTTTTAAATCAGTTTATTTATTATGAAATACTAAATATACATTTTTTCACCACAAAATACCAACAATTAATTTATAATTTATAAAAAATACATCGTCCATGATATAAAATAACAATATTGTCACTTATATGATGCATACAATTTATTTATAAATTATTTGGTGAGTTTAATTTTATATTTTTATAGATTCTTTATATTATATTAATACCACTTATTTCATTATGGATTTATAATGAATTTAATTATTTAATTCCAAAATGGAATAAAAATTTATTATATAAGTATCATTGTTTATTCATGATTATATGTTGTTCTTCTATATCAATCATTTTATCTTGCTCTGGAATCAAATCATTGAATTCATTAATGTGTGGAAAATGAGTTACTTGAATTAGTGGTTGTTTCTTCTTCTCCACCGAAAAAATTTCTTCTAGATTTGATTATGAGAGTATAAGGATTGATTTTAGGATTCTATGTTCATAAATTTTTTATTTCATTTTAGTGTATACCATTGTGGTTGTGGGAATCCTGTGATTGAAGTGGGTAATCCAATATCATGATATTGTTGAATAAAATGAGTTTCATCAGTTATAAAAACATTTTCATAAATGAAATGGAATGATTTATTGGTTTTTTCTTTGTGTGTAAAAAATGTATTTTTAAAATAAATATTGGTTTTCACCTGAACTATGCATCAAAAAGTTATTTTATATGAATATTAAATTAGATTACTATAGTGGTTTTCAGCAGAATTTTTGTTCATAAAATGTTTTTTAAAATAGAACACATTGGATGCTTTGGGTACTTGTTTGGAAGTATTACCTTTGGGCCATCATGCATACTTTATAACGATTTTAATTATGGGGTGTTCCTTTATTCTATAGACCTATTCATCAGAGGAATCGATATTTTCATTGTTGGGAGATTTACTCAAGGGGTGTTTTTATGTTACGTAGTCCAACATTTAGAGGATCTGATTGTGAAGTAATTCTTTATTCTGGTATGAGTAGTCTACTAGGCAGTAATATAGTGATCCAGGGTAGATTTTACCTATTAATCAAATTTATATTGGTTTTGATATTATATGTTATGCATGGTTTGGTTAATATAAGTAAATAAATATATCTATAACTCATCAAAACTATTTTACAAGGATTTATTTTCAAATGAGAATACATGGAAAAATAAATGTTCTTCAATGAATATAAGGTAAATACTCATTAAAAATTCATCAATAGTTATTTTCATTAATGTAAATCATGTTTTGAAAATTATATATTTACTTTTTATCAAACATGTGGGGGGACCTACTAACCCTATTAGACTACCCATGTGAGAACATTTAGTGGTGCATTGAATTTTTTATTTCATTAGACATAAGGAATAAAAAGGAATTATAGTGAGTTGGTGTGATCTCTTTCAAATTTTCCATAGTAGAAGGTATTGAGATTTTGGGAGTTTCCCAACACTATCAAATTGTGAAGATTTTTTAAATTTTAGTCATACATTGATATTTGGCTTGTAATTTTGGTTGTGATGAATAATTTTGAGTCATATAATTTTTTATTTCATTATTCAGATATGGAAAATGTATATATATTCTTGTATTTTACTCTATTGTATATATCTAGATACATATCATATTTTATCATCACGTTGGGTGAAATAGTTCCCTATATTTATTTTTTATAACTGGGATCCATTTCTGATCTTATGGGGATTGAAATTCCATTTTTTCGTAATTCCTCCATAGAATCCATTTTGAGAGGGTATCCAGATCGGGTTCCCCATATTTTGGTATCAGATTTAATATATCATAAAGCGTATTTTATTTTTAACATTGTTATATTAGAGGTAGTAAAGTCAATAAATGAGAGTTAGTTGTCTATGAGTTCAAAGCTAACTCTTTCAATGATGAGACTGAAGTTACTATGTGATTTTAGGATGCACGTCTCCTGTTTTGATTTATTTATCTTAATATTAGATTCTATTAATATCTTTTTGGTCTGAACTACGAATATTTTATTTTCATATCATTTAACCAGTTTTGTTTTCCACCTGTTTTCATCGAAGACTTCTTCTACTGGTTCCTCGGGAAGGTGCACTAGATGATCCTCAATGGATTCAACATGTGGATCAAAATCTAGTTGAGTATATGATGCTAGTTTTTCATGTAGAAGATTAAATTTTCCAAAATTTTATAAGGATGTGGTTGAAAAATAATCATGACTTAAAGGAGATATGGATTGATCTTTTGTGTTTTTAAATGAAAATAATCCTTCGGTTAAGGGTAAAACATAACCTCACGTGGTGGAGAAAACTCTTCAAATGATTGATAATATATTTGGTTTCACTGCTAAAACAATGAATATATTGGTTGTGTGTGCATCATTATGACTTGTGGGTCCTAATATGTGATGTTTGTATCCCTTGGTACATGTAGATATGCAAGGTATTCTTTATTGGAAGGGTTTTAAGACTCGCTTCGTTTAGTAGTTTATCAAAATTCAATAATGATGAAAATGTATTTTATGTTTCTATCATTGTAGTAGGATGAGTGTTCAAGGTCTGTGTAAACAAATTAGATTTCTAAGATGTATCTCTCTATCTTTATTGTTAGTAAATAATGGTTAGTTTAATCCTCAAATGTATATATTGGGTTTTTCAGTAAGAATCAAATCACAATTATTTATCTTGAATATTTCAAACTATGAGGATATGATAGACATTTAAATTATTGAAAATATGATTATGGATGGAAATGATGAATATTTTCATGTTCTCAATTACCATGAAACAACATTAGTGGTGCGCCATGTATAAAATTGGTTGTTAGAAGGTCATTATAGGATAGGTGGAAGGTGTTCCCAGTCATGGTCCTCTATCCACCTTTTTTAATTACTAGTAGTGTTCTCCTTCCATTAAATTAGTGTATAAAGGTTAGAAACACCTAATATTATTTTCTTTCACCTAATTTTTTTTAATAATGTTGGACACTAAGTTTATCTATATCCTTTCATCCATCTTATGTCTATTCTTCAAAATGACTTGGGATCTTCGGCTATAGAGGAAACTATTGAGTAGTAATATGATATAAATACTAGAGGGATCCAACCATATTATTTACATGTGATGAACCTTTATATAGAATTTGAATTTATGTTGGAGGTAGACGCATGTTAAAAGATAGTGAGAGGTACCATATTTATTGAATAGTTGGTAGTAATTACATTATTTAACACGGGTTCAAAAAAATCATTTATATATATCCATTTTTATATTTTTAAACATCCAATCAATCTAATATATTTTTTATTTAATTAATGAATATAACAAAAATTCTCATTATTACCCATTATTATATGTTTTATTACAAAAATATTACACTTAATGAAACATGGAATCTATAGAGGTATTGTGTCTTTTTGAAATTAGGTACACTACATAAATAAATAAAACATTGAATGAAACAACTTTATTGAAAAAAAAATTTAACACAAAAAAATCATTCCATCATACATAACATATCATGAGATAACATATGTACATACAGAAGAAAGATGTGATATGTAAATCCCAGTAAGGGAATAAGCGTGGCATAAAATGAGGTAGAAAATACATTATAGGAAAATGGCGTATTAAAGGAGCATAAAAGGAACACGAATAATAAGGAATCAAATTTCATGATAATCATAACATAGGAAATATGGAAACAACATAAAACACTACAACATAAAACCAAGTCAAGGGGAAATGACTTAATACGTCATGGGGGAAAACTCCCACAATGGAATCAAGTAAACCCCCATTCCCAGTATAAAGAATCATGATATTATCAATTACCCAATGCATTGGAGTGTGTCACATAGATCATATAAAAAAGATTTATTGAATATCATAATTAATTGAATGATAATGAAATGGGTAATAAATACTTCTATGACTCCAATAAATATGTATATGTGCATAAATTTTATTTCTCTGATAGAAAAATGGTCATGGTATTTAATACACAATTCTTTTTCATCAAAAATCACAATGTAATTTTGGCAGCATAACAATGTGATAGAGAAATTCATAAATTTAGTGTATTCGATCTTAAATGTGTATCTAATAATTTTGAGATGAAATGGATTGTAAAAGGGACAAATAAAAACATTCCTCAACATAATTATTTTGAAATAGATGGAGTAACAGAATAATGAATCTTGATGAAAGTCATGAATGGAAAAACCACATACAAAATTTCATCGTGGTAATAGGTATGCATGAAGAATCATTGGAGGGATAAATAAGAGTGATGGGGGATCCCATTATTTATACATAAAATGTAATGTAATGGGGGATATATAAAAACAAATCCCAATATAATATAGGTTAAATTAAAGTACATAACATTGAATGGAGTTCTTGATAAAAGAGGATAGTGGAGGATAAGGTTTCTTCATTTCAATGTGTGACTCAAAATGCATGGTAGGGGATTACGGAAAGATGTGTGAACCTTTTTAGGAGACTATGATTTATAAATAAAATATTTATCAAATTGAAAGGTGTTTTTATGAAGGGAAATGAGTGTTTATGTGGGTTTATATAGGGAAATTGGGTTATTTGTTATTTATTTTCATTTGAGAATATATATATTAAAATATTGAAAACTACAAACCAAACTATGGTTTTTTCCATTGTATTTGCCAAATAGGAGTGGTTTTAGAAAATTTATGTATTCAATGGATGAATATAATAAAATAATTCCATTTCTTATGTGGAGGTAGGTCACACTCTCAATGAAATTAATTCAAAATCATAAAATATATTATATGTCTCGGTAGATTCATTATGTATTTTTAATATAAATAAAATAAAATTAAAATAAAATTATTTAATATTGAAAACATATATTTTTTTTCAAATATACCATTTACAGTATTTATTAAATCACTATTGTTCCATTATAATGTCATAATAAACAATTAATATTTATACAGTATTGAAATTTTACTGAAAAAACTAAAGACTTTGGAAATTATGAAAAATTCACCATTAGATAATATAAACATCTTGATTCCAAAAAAAAACCATTTTACTAAATAATTATCTAAATATGTGAATTTTAGTTTTAAAAATAAAATCTGACATTAATTAACAATTTTTTCATTTTTAAAATAAGATTTTTTTAACCCTTATTAATATTACATTTGATATCATAAAAATATTAAGATCATTTATAATTAATATAATTTATTTAAGGATTAGATTATCTGAAAAAATTATTTATTTATAAAATCCATTAATTTAGAAATTATTTAATTTAATTTGAACATTGTCCAAAAACATAATTTGGTCATTAATGTATCAAAAATAAAAAACATTTATAATTTAACAATAATTGGATGAAAATATATTCAGTATGATATAATAATAATGCTCATATTCCATATTTATAGGGTTTTTATAAGTATCCATTTAATAACCCATCACACACCCTAAGAGTAAGGTGTGACATGGTGGGGCTTTAGTGGGGTTGTTTGGAAAACATGGGTTGGGATGTGATATCGATGATCTTGAACATTTCCCATAAATAGTTTTTCTCATTCTTAACTTATTGGATCCATGCTTGGGCTTAGTCTAGGGAAAATCCCATAAATTATATCTCCCTCAAAATATCTACTAAATTTTATTTCATAGGGTATGATCCTACTGGATGAGGTCATCCCATCATTTGTTTGTAACAAATTGATTTTTTAATTCTCTATATTTATTATTCTTATGTGATCATTGATTAATGGCTATACTATCAATATCAATGATACGTAGTAGTCATTTAAATACAAAGGAATATGACATTTTAAAAAAATGGAGTTCATGCTATTCCTATAACAATAATACATTTAGTTAAAAAAATGTTAATTTTATTCATAAAATATTTGGTTGTTACATTCTTCTCTCCTTTAGATATTTCACCCACAAAATTTCATTTTACCACACTAAAACAGATGAGGTTAACTCAACTTTATCACATCCTATGGTTCCCACATTTCTTATTCAATCATTTCATTTCTCTACAAAACATAGACTCGGGGCATTGTCTTTAGTTAAAGGACCTTTTCCCTTTTATATAATATCTTCACAGGATCCTCCAAGGAAGGGTCATTAAACAACGTAACAACCTCAAGATTTATTAGATGCTATGGGTATAGTATGTACTTTCATAAGAGGGATACATTAAGTACTTCATGTACTTTTGATTGTTTGGGTGGGAGTTCCAGTCAATAGGCCAGTGCTCTGATGTGATCAAAGATCTCAAAAGGGGGGATGTACATTTGACTATGATTTCAATTCATCTGAAATATCATCACTCTTTTCAAGGGAGATATGTATAGGAATAACATATTTCTGACATAAAACTCTATGTCAAATCAATTATTATAAGAATATCACTTTTTTCGACTCTGAGCATCTTTGATGTGAAGTATAATGGTCTAATATTTTTCTACTATTTCATCAACCATTTAAAACCTCGCTGTTTTCATTACCTAACATCTTCCCAACAAACTAGTATTCTAGACCTCTTCCCATAAATGTCTTCATAGGGATCCATTTTGATGAATGATTAGTATCTAGTTGTTCTAAGAGAACTCAACGAGGGTGAGATGTCAGTCCCATCATCAATTGAATTTAACTGAGCATGATCTCGACATGTCCCCAAGTGTTTTCATAGTCCACTATGATTGGAAATCAATTTCAGGGTGATAATCTGTTCATAAGATCAAATTAATGATTATATCATGATAAGTAAATATTCAAAACAAATTGGTGGATCATGTATCTCGATAAAAAAATAGATAGTGGTACTCAACATTACCTTACAACTTTTCTGATGTATATATGTGATTGCTGATCTCGTGAGAAATCCTCTTGAATAACAATGTTGTATGTTTTCATTATAGTATGATCCATCAAAACCCAAATGACATTTAATCCCAAGGATTTGTTTGGATGTCGGGTGTCAAATTCCAGGGTGATGGATTCCCATTTCCATGTTTTTATGGGTAATAGTTTCATCATCCTATTAGTGTAATTTCTTCTCACCATCACATTCTAAAATATCAGGCACTTTGATGTAAAATCAACTATCTTCTTCTTCATGTTATCAAAAAAATTTATCTCTCATAGAACTCAATACATCATTGTGATTCCTAGGTGAATGGAGAATGTAAAACTATGAACATTATCAAATAGTTCCTTATTTAACTCAGGATTTTATGGAACAAATAGTCTTGACCCAAATCTCAAAATTCATTTTTCATTATCATTTAACTATGAGGATTTCTTATTTGATATAATTTTCACGTTCTTTTAATTCACTCATCCTCATTTTTAGAATCCTTTAACCATTCAAAAATAGAACATTGATAAATAAGTTTTGAAAGGATTGATGATGATCCTTCATTTACTATTACCATTCAAATCCTCATCAAATCTATGAATATTATGTCCTTATCAATTTTCATTGTTGGGAGAATTGTTTCATATTTTCAATATATATCTTCCACGACTTTGTTAACTTTTCCAGGATAGTAGTAGATTGAGCAGTCATAATCCTTGATGAGATCTAACCGTCTTCATTGGTGAATATTAATCTATTTCAATTTTATTACACATTTAAATGTTTGGTGATTAATATATATTTAACACTTCTACCTAAAGAGATAATTCATCTATATCTTCAAGGAAAAAATCACTAGGTCCATCTCTAGATCATGTGTATGATAGTTTCGATCATGATTTTTCATCTTCCTTGAACCAAAGGCTATGACTTTGACAATTTCAATTAACACATATCCAAATCCCGTTTTGGTGCATCACTAAAATTTATAGAATGTTCCCCACCTATGGGTAGTGTGAGCACAAGGGAAATGATTTTTTTTTGTTTTGGGTGTAGTGGAATCATTTCTGTGGAAGTGATAAATGAAAATTTCATCAAATAATCATTTCCCAAAACCAAGAGTGAGGATCTTGGTAGTAAAATTTATAATTATTTTATTCAATATCTGATAAAATAAATACTGGTATTAAGAATTATCTTCATTGATGAATTTTGATCATCTGAAAAGGCCAATCTAGGTAGTATTCATTGTGCTGGTGAGGATCAAAGGGTAGATTACATCTAGTAGATATCCTAACATTTTCTAATGGTCTCTATGAAATGACACTAATTTTATGGGTGCTATCATGGATAATTTAATTTCTTCTGACAATCCTTCTCGATTGCTCGTCCTTCAGTATTGATGACATTCTCTCTCTAGTTTCTAATTCTATATATAGATAGAGGAGGATGAGTTAATTGAGAATTTATTATGTGAAAATAAGAATCTATTCCCATTCCTAAAATTAGTATCGAATTCTTTACACAATAGGTATTGACATCTATTTATAGATATTTTTTGTTGGAAAAAGAATTTAATTTCATAAAAACAATAAAATATACTCATAACCATTAATGAAATCCCATGATACATATTAATAATCGTATTTTTATTTTTTGGGGTGCCAACTTCTGAAAAATATATAAATTATATTCACCAACTCAAAAATAATTATTTTATCTCCAGACATCGTCTTGGTTTGTTCATGCTCCCATTACATTTTTTGAACACCTGAATAAGATTATTTTTCATAAAAAAAAATTTATTCAAAAACTAGTAAATAAATATTTATTAATTATTAAACAATATAAAAAATTTTATTTTATTCACATTATTTTGAAAGAAATGAATATAATTTTTGAGATAAATAGAATCTGAAGAAAATTATTAAACCATATTAAGAATAATATTTATCCCATTAATTAAATTCAGATATAATTCAATCGAGATCAATAGAAAAACTTCTTGTGGGACACTCTAGGATTTTTTCTCATTGGAATTTCGTGGTCTTAAGTAATGTCCATGATTACAATCTCGAAATGGGATATGAAACATAAGAGAAAAAAATAAATCTACAATGATGATAAACACATTCAAACAACCATCGTGTAATAGCATCCGTATGTCACAATGTATCATCTAGAAAGCTGTATGAAGGATTCATCAACTTATATGCTATATATATCATTATTTTTCAAACTAAAATAAACTAGTTGTTACACCATTGACATGTTATTTTTGAAAATAGTTTATTTTCAATAAACGCGATGAGATATCATTTTCCATAAAGATGGAAGGGACAAATACTTCCAGGACTTATCCATCAATAACATTCCATTCATGACACGCTCAGTGTACCCCACCCTCACAAACATATAGAATGATAGTTTTTTACATGAAATATTTTTTCATGAGTCATGCCATGAATTAATTATAATCATAATTTCTAATGACCATTATAAATTCTTTTATATAAGAATAACTGAAAACCCCAAAACATATAGAATTCCTACTGGCAGGTTTGTTCCCATAATCTATAAACCTATAGATTTCCATGTAAGAACTTAATTAGATATTTTCTTTTCTGCATATGTGTGCTCACACATAATGGTATATATACTATATGTCCCATAACAGTATGTTATCCGACAAAATAACTATATTAAGATTATTTTCAAAGATCATCAAGGGTCTTGTTATCGTGGGGAACTATTATGACCTTATATACACAAAAAATAAAATTGGAAATTATTACATTAATGTAATGTTGAAAAATGAAAAATATGTAATAACATGATTAATATAACATTAAATACATCAAATATTCATGAAATAAAAGTAAAAATAATAGTCTCTATGACAAAATCTCTGAAAAACTCTCAATTAGAATAGATACTACTACCTATGACTTTAAGCCCACTAGATCTTGCATGAAAATCATGTTAATAATTAGTCAAGGATTTACTCATGGGGTCTGTTATGTTGTCTTACATGGAAATATTACTCACCAAAACCTCACCTATATGATAAAAATATCCTTATAAATGATACTTCTGAAATATGTGATTCGCACAGTAATGTGACCCTGGATCTTTTGTGAGAGCCACCACTATAGTATTATCACAATAGTGTGTGATGAAAACTTTACTTTTATTTACCACATCAATATATTATATGAAACTGTGCATCTATAATTATTCCTTAGCATCCTCAGTAGACACAATATACTCGGACTCTATTGTTGAATCTGCAACAACACCCTAAATTGAGATCTTTTAGCTCATAACACCTCAATTTAAAGAGAATATGTAACCCATTTATGACTTCAGGTCATCTCAATATGTTTGAAAAATCGCATCTTCGTATCCTTTGAAAACAAGTTACTCACAACCTACCTAAACTAGGATCATATCACTATTATGCCTCAAATATTTATGTATAGTCTTGACTTCCATCTAACGGTGGCCACCAAGATCCTCATGATATCCACATACCGCACTTAATTCTTAGGAGACATCTAACATTCATCATATCATATCATACATGAGTGACCCAATTAATGATGTCTATAAAATAGTTTCAATTCTATTTATTTCCACAGGGTTCTGAGGAAACATTTTCCATGAAATATGACTTCCAAGTGATACTGGTAAAAATCCTATATTGTATTGTTTCATACTGAATCTATTCAGTATCTTGTTAATGTATGTTATTTCACATAGGAAGATAATCCTCTTGGATCTATCTGGATGGATCTTTATCCCATGGATATATGTTTCCATAACAAATTATTCCATAGATAATCATTTATTGAACCAAAGACTGACATATTGTAGGGCTAGCCTTTCATTTCCAATATGTAATATATCATCAACATATACTATTATAAAAATGATTGCACTCATAGTATACCACATGAAGACTCAAGGCTCACATTAATTCATTATAAACTAAATTCTATTAAAGATACGTAAAAATTAATGTTCCATGACCTTGATGCGTAATTCAATCCACAAATGGATATCTACATCTGGCATATCATATTTAAATCATTTAGAATCACAAAGCCTTATAGTTGTGTAATGTAGACATCATTATGAATGTTTTGTTAAGGAATTATTTTTTGACATCCATTATCCAAATATCATATTCATGGTAATCTATAATATCATATCGAATTATTTTGGATTTCATTATGGAAACTAGTGAAAAGTATTCATCATAATGAGTGTGTTGATGCTGTTTATAACCTTTTGCAACCTGTTGCACCTAATAGTTTCTGACATGTCCTTTAATGTGGAGTATATTCTGGAATAAACTTATGAATCCATCATGATTAACATCCATTAGAATATCTACAATAACCTATCATTGTTTTTGGTACATGAAATTCATTTCTGAATTCATGGATTCTTGACACATGGAAACATCTAATCCACATACTACTTCTTTGTAGGATAGAGGATCACTATTGTTAACTATTAATGAGTAACCAACCCCAGTAACTAGAAAACATACCATTATGGTTCTATAACAACTCTTATACTCTTACATAGTACTTCTGTATTTGGAAGGGTTTCTTATTCCATGTGTATTTTTTGAATATAATATTATACCAACTCTAGTGTTCCTTGAGCATGGACTTCATCAATGTTTATCTTGCTCGCACAATCTCTTTTGGAGATGCTCTACCTCTCAAATAATCTATCATTTATTTGTACTATAACCACCTTTTTTGATGGGATGTAATGTTAATATTCCCTTATGTTCAAGAGGTGTCAAATAGAGGTACACATTATTCTTCATGGTGCATGTTTGTTACCCGAAGGGTGTTTAACAAACTCTTTGCTTCCTCGCTAATTAAAATTAATTAACATGGGGTTTCCTGCACTCCATAATTATTATAAATTACTAATAATATTTTATTTTAGTAATTGGATTTGTATGTGTGATTTTTTTTGTATATCGTAGCCCCATTAAGATAATCAAAGACTCACATAACTAACTATTGATCTCACTATATTCAACAAGGTGTGTTTCCTCCTTTCAACTACACTTTTTCACAGAGGCGTGTAATTAAAAATGAGTTGGGATATGATCCCATACTCAGGTATGTAACCTCAACCACCTTATGATCAGAGTTTCTTAATATTATTACTATGATGGTTTTCATATTCATTATTTCTTTCTTTTAATTTATCAAAAGAATCAGACTTATTCTTCATTAACTAAATATATCATTATCTAATAAATAATCAGTAAATATTATGAATTATGTGTTCCCTCACAATTATTTAATAGGAATTGTGTCCCAACCCGTCCCTCGAGGCCCGTGCTGTGACTACCCCAAACCTGCCTTCCATAGGCCAGGGGCTGGAGACTAGCACTGGAAAGGTATATCCCTAAAACAAGGAAGGCATTGTCTTTGATCGTGCAATCTCACACAATCCAAGCACACAACAAGACACAAAAACAAAATAAAATATATAGTAAAAAAGGGTCAGTATAGTATGTAAAGGTGATGGATTAGAAGATTAACTGGACTATACAAGTAAAACTTAAAACACCTCCTGGGAACTCCAGCAAAGTATCATACTTGATGGGTTGGTACATCTCTCGAACAGTTGTCTCTATAGTACGTCTCGTTTAATGGTCCCCCTCCGAGCATCCTCCAGTACTATAACCCTCATCTTTGATCAATGTTGTCTATCATCTTCATACGACACAACATGGTGCAGGTGTAGCCCATGTATGGGTGAGTATAACAATACTCAATAGCGACCCTAAGACCCCGAAAATCTCTTAGAATATACAAAGGATAAACCACAAAGCAAGACCTCAATGTCAAAGCATGAAGCAATATTCATGAACACAACTTATGTATATTCCCATACATATACCTAATTATAAATATATATAATTATCTCACATGTGAGGGAAGAATACCACAAAGGTAACACCATGTAGGTAAAAGTACAACACAGCTAACACCGCGTAGATAGAAGTACCACATATGTAACACCACGAAGGTAAGTGACAAAAATGCATCGCCACATAGAATAATACCACGAAGATATCACCACAGTGAAGTGTACCACATGGTAAAGACTCATCTCACAATAGGTATATCTTAAGTACAGAAGTATATATGATTATTTGTATTTCTCGATCATCTTACTTCGTCGACAAGCTCTTATGTTGACCCACACGGGATGGTAGATGACGCACATAGGATCAGAAGATGACCGACATAGGATTTGAAGATTCTGATGCACACATGATCCAAATATGACCCCCATAGGATCCTACAATGACCCACATAGGATCTGAAGATAACGCACACATGATATGTAGATTCTTCTAATACAGCCAGCCACATTGTTGTCGCACTAACTGCACTGAATTTTGGGAGGATTGGATCCTTCAGCAACTAATATATACATTAAATAACATTATTTCCAACAAATAAGTATCTCAATGAACCTCCACGTCATAAGGGTACCAATGCAATAGACAGCGCATCAATCAGACATCTGATCTGTAAGTTATTAGTGTTTTAGTTCTGAGGAACCGGTTGGATTCAGGTTCTATCTATCCCATGCACACACCAACAATATCCAAAACTCAAGTTGATTTTACAAAAAGGACCTTTGAAATACAAGTAATCAAATGTCATAGATAGTTCTTCAAATGGACGTCTGGTTCTCATTATATAGACAAAAAGGTGTATCTTGGTACGAATGGTTCCGGGTCCAGTGCGATAGAGTCGGACTGACCCGACCCACAAAGGTGGATGCCTGGCCCGCTTGGCGAGGACCACTCGGGTGGGTTCGGTCCTCCATGGTGGAGCATTCCCTAGACACTACCTCGGGGGAGGGCACCCCCCCCCCAGAATTCCAAATGGTCCAATGGACCATTCGACATTGGCCAACTAGGTGGTGCGATGTGGCACTGGCTACTGGAACGCGGGACCCGCCGGAGCAGTCCTGCTCAGCATAACGCGACCAGCTAGAAATATGGTCATCTCCCCTTCAAGCATTGAGATGGGACCACAGTTACTCTCGGGGCCGGCCAGGTGCCGGACGCCCTCCAGGTGTGTCGTCGCGGCTCAACAATCGCGGCCTCCTCCTAAACCGGCGACACAAATGCAAGCTACCTCACTACTCCTCCTGTGGCTGTCCTGGTACCAACCACCCTGGTGCACCACCTTCACTCGAAATTCACAGCCTCCTCCTCTACCATCATTACAAATGCACGCGGGATTCATCCAAGCGATCGGCCGGCGTGTCGGCCGCCATCTTCTTCCATGAGCCAGCACAACTTCATTATATGCCTGACAAATGTAACATCCACATATTTTCGATCCTCCAGTTGATATCTCTGCATCCATATGTCGCTCTCACAGGAACGATTTATTTTCAACACACTTAATTATTGGGTGAATAATAACACACAAAGAACAGATAGAAGTGATCTTGGTATATGAGTGAATCAATGGTTGTGTTGTTTTAGCTATCATTGTTGAGAATCATTATTATGAAGAAACAATAAATAGATGTTTATCAAACATAAAAAAACTCTCTAACACCATCGTCCGTTGAAGGTGGTGTGAGGAGGAAGATGATGTGTCAGTTCTTCTCGAATGTTGGATTCTCGTTCCTCATTCAGAGTATGATCTTATTTGGGGGATCTTCTACGGTGGAGGATGTTCTTCCTTCAAGATTTCTCGAGAAAATTTTTTCTCCATGTTTTCCATCCCCTGGAGAAAGAAAAAAGGGGGAAACCAACTTGAGTAATTTTTAGAATTAATTAATTGACCAATTCATTTTGGCACATCAATTGGGGAATTACAAGAGTCACAAAGAGTTCAAGGTCAGTTGGTCCCCACCACCAAAATTCAAATGAGAGGTTTCAAATAAATAAAATAAAAGATTTATTCAATTTTATTATTTTTTTAAGTCTCCTATGATGAAACGAAAGACCAACATCCACCATCAACCTACTCTAGTTGAGGTGAAGGCTCCCTAAAGTGAATATCGTGGATGTGAGTTAAACATTGTCCTCATATTTCAATTTCAAGAAAAAAATGTGTAGATACAAAGTGCCACTCACGAGTTTACAGAACGTACCAAAAAAAGTTAAGAAATTCATTCCAGGCACTCCAGGCCTCAGAATCACACAACATCAATTTTTACAGACTCGTAATATTTCTTTATAATTAAAAAAATTACATGGAAAATCTGGGTATTTACATTCTCCCGACATCAGGGCTTTGCATCCCTGTAAACCATCACACAAACTAGAAAAACTAGTGGGGGTAATGAGACCAAATATGAGCCTCCCACTTCCATGTGCTCTCCTAGAGGATCCCGTGCTGCCATCATACATGAACCAGAGGTATCAATCGCCTATTTAGGACTATCTCATGTCGATACTCAATCTCTACTAAATCCTCTGAAAACGTCACCCCATTATCGATGTCCATCTCAACACAGTAAATGTTGTGCAAGGGATCATGTTCGTATTTTCACAGCTAGGATATGTGGAAAATGTTGTCAACCCAGTGCAACTTAGGGGGAAGAACTAAGTGGTATGCCACCTCGAAAACTCTTCTAAGGACCTGAAAGGTTCCGATGAACCTCAGAGATAACATTCCGCTCTGGCAATATCTCAGCAAACCTCATCAAGGTGAGACCCGTTGAAAGACATGGTCACTATCCTCGAACAATAGTGGTCTCTGTCTCCTATCAGCATAAGACTTATACCTGCTCGGTGTTGTCTTCATCTACTCTTGGATGATCTGGACCTTCTCTATGGTAGACTGTACCAACTCTAGACCCATATGCGTTGATTCCCATTGGTCTGTCCAGCATAGAGGTGATCTGCAAGGCTGACAATAAAAATCCTCGAATGTTGGCATACCAATGGAAGAGTGATTTTTTTTGTTGTACGCAAACTCCACCAAGGGAATGTGATCCTTCCAGATGCAGTTTAAATCAAGTATTCAATCACGCAACATGTTTGGAGGGTCTGAATGGTCCAATATTTATGAGTATCCATCTGAGGATGAAAGGCGGTTCTCTATCGAAGATGATTCCGGAATGCCTCCTACAACCCCATCCATAGCTAGGAAGTAACACTTGCATCACTATCAGAGACAATCATCAAGGGAACTCCATGAAGCAGTATAGTCTCCCTCACGCAAGGGAGTCCCATGCTCTCTACTGATCCCCGCTCTCTATTATATAGGATATGGGAAGACTTGGTGATTCGTTCAATGATCACCTATATGTAATCATGTCCCTTGGACGTGCGTGGAAGTCCTGTCATGATGTCCAAGGAAATTCCATCCCACTTCCACTCTGGCACCATGTGTGGCAGAACTAATCCTGGTGCAACCTGATTCTCTGCCATCACATTCTGACGAATGAGTCACCATGAGACATACTCTTCCATTGATTTCTTCATTCCCGACCACTAGTGCTGAAGCTGAAGGTCCTGGTACATCTTCACCACTCATGGATGTACCGCATGTGGGGATATATGGAACTCCCAAAACACATCACCCAAAAGTTCCATTGGTATTATAGTACACCCTCTAAGGAGAATGACGTGCTCCCCACCATCAGAAAATCCATCAACTGCCTGTCATGTGGATATATGAGAAATTGAGCCTCGCAGTCAGTGTCCCCAAGATACGCCTCCCTAAATCGCTATAGAAGTGGGGGAGTGACTGTCAGAGAATATAGATAAGTTGGTCCATCTCGATCCATGTAGGATATCTGCAAAGTGGTTATGAGAATTGTCCCCTCGCTTAGAAACTATATACCATTTCTCTTGATGAGTTCATCTGCTAATACGTTATCCTCCCAAGAGTATAGAAAATCTCTAAGTCATTGTCTTAGTCGAACTCAAACCAATGCCGATGTCTCAGGTTTAGGTATTTCTAAGAAAAGATATACCTGAGACTCTTGGTACTATAGTAGAATGTAAAATGTTCTCCTATCAAGAAATGTTGCCACATCTTCAAGGCGATGACCTCTTTTGCCAACTCCAGGTCATGGGTAGTGTAGTTTTGTTCATGTTGTCTCACCTGTCGAGAAACATACGCGATCACAACTCTCCCCTGCATTAGGACATATCCCAGCCTGACCCCTGATACATTGCAGTAGACTATGTACCCAACGCCCTTCTCTAGTAATCTCAAGATGGGGGCACTCTTCAGTCTCTGCCTCGGCTCCTCAAAACTCCGTTGACATTTCTCTAACCACAAAAAGTGTTTCCCCTACTTCATCAATTCTAATTAGGATGCCGAAACACTAGAAAAGTCATGCACAATATTCTTCTAGTAACCAGACAAACCCAGCATATTCCGCACCTCCGTCAAACTATTAGTTGTCTACAGAGAATAGACAACCTGGATCTATGCTTGATAGACCACCACTTCAGCCTCTTCGATGACGTGTCCAAGAAAGTGTACCTCACATATTCATAATAGGAACTTCGGGAGTTTTCTTTAATGTTGGTGCTCTTAGAGTGTGTCTAGAACTCTCTGCATATGATAGGCAGGATCCTCCTCTACATCTATGTATATCAGCATGTCATCGATGAAGACAACCACCAAGTGAGCAAGGTATGGATTGAAGATCATGTTCACGAGTCCCACAAACTTTGTTGGGGTATTGGTCACACCTAATGGCATAAAAAAGAATTCAATGTGGACATATTGATATATGAAGGCCATTTTTTGCATATCCTCATCTCGTACCCTGATCTGGTGATATCTTGATTCGAGGTATATATTTGAAACCCACTGTGCTCCCTTCAGATGATCAAGGAGATCGCCAATCCTTGGGAATGGGTCCTTGTTATTAATGGTCACATTGTTCAGGTTCTGATAGTCAAAAGAGTCCCAAACTTCTATCTGCCTTCTTGGTGAACAAAATTGGGGCTTCCCATGGACAAACATTGGGCCTAATGAACCCCTATCACTGTCAGTACTCTAGCTATACTCGCATCTCTCGAAGCTCCGCAGAACTATCTGATATACCAGTGTAGATATCGGTGTTTTCCCGGGGTAGAAGTTGATATAAAATTTCACCTCTCTGTGAGGTGGTTGACCTGGAACACGATTAGAGAAAACATCAGTGTACTTGTACACCACTACAAGATAATTTGGACTCTCAATATCAACCACTTCGAGGTTAAGGCTAGCCTACTGATGTGTGATTGGCAGCACCCTCTCTTGGGTATTTCCATCCTGTGCGACAAAGGTTCCCTTCTCTCCAGTGAAGGAAAACCTAGTACCACCCTCGAGGACACACCACACATTGTGCCTAATACATTTGATATGAGAATGGACTGTAGAAAACCAATACATACCCATGATGATGTTGTAATGCCTCGATGCTGCTACTAGACGATTCCAGCAAAAGGTCTCACCTCTAAATAGAAGCTCACACTACTAGCACCAGTGTGTAATTTTCAGATCCTCTCCCATTGGAGTCTCTATCCATATGGATTGAGCCACTACTCCACCAGAGTCATTAGGCTCCGAATGAGGTCTATGACAATAACTGAGTGACTGGAACCTGTGTCTATAAGTACTACATCTAAGGTGGAGTAGAGACAGATCGTACCTCAAATAATATCTGGAGAACCTTAGTCATAGGCCTCAGCTTATGGGAGATGAGCTCATCCTTATCCAATTGTCCCTGTGGTCGGGGTGGACCACCTGTAGGTGGTGGCGGTAGAACCCCAAATTTCCACCCAATGCATGTTGCACGACTAGCTCCTCTGCCACGTCCACCTACTGTCTGCAGACCCCTTCAATTGAATGTTCATCTCTTCCCATGATGTCCTTTGACCATCTTATGGTCGTCCGAATGGCAGGTTGGGCTGTCACGAGCTATGTGACCCGTGCCGCCGCATGAATATGAAGGAATGCTCCTTGGATATCCTACTCTGTCTCAAGATCCCTACCCAACCGACCATGTATCCTAAGGTTTTCCCCCTATAGGTCTGGTCCCCTTGGATCTTTGCATCATCTATATGATGCCAGCTGTTGATGACTCTACAGCGTGAGGTCTGGTTGTGGGTATCATTGTTGCTGACTGCTCAACAAGGAGGCTCTCTACTAAGAGTACTCATTCAAACACCCACGCATGAGTCATTATGCAGAGGGAAATAATTGGAACTCCAATCTCACTTATGAGATCCTGTTCATAGTTCCAGGCCCTGAAGAAAGGTTTATGCACCATGTCAGTGGCACATCATGAGAGGTCGGTGAACTCAATGAATACTAGTCCACAGTCTTGCTACCCTGCTACAAGTGATGGAGCTCTTGTATAAGCACAAAGCGTAAGGCCGCTGAGATGAAATCTTCCATAAAAGGATCTCGAAATACGCGCAGATGAGGGTCAACTTGTCATTAACATGAATCATCGTTCTCTACCATCTACCCATTACTGCCAGAAAAAGACTGGCGACACAGATCACCATGAGATTAGCTGGTGTCTCTACCAGTCGAAAAATTCTAACCACTGCCTCCAACCAGTCCTCAAACGCATGTGGATATGTCTCTCCCTTGAATCATGGTGGCCTCTGGCACTGAATCTCATGCAACACGCTCAAGAGGCATGTGTCCTATACTACTGGGGGATGTTTCATTGACTGGACAATAGGTACTAGTGCTGTTGGTACACCACCCGATGGTACAACGACTTAAAGGGGGCCCTACACTAAAGCCTCATTTCTTGGTGGGTTGTCATTGGATACTCCACCTGGATCCCTGGTTTTCTATCTTCATGGAGGTAACATGGAATGAAAAATGAGTTCCACGGTCTATAAGTTATACCTTATGAGATGACACAAAGAGATAACAATGAAAACTTTTCGAAAACACACACGCAATCTATGTTCTCATGCACTAAGTCGGAAATCGGATGTTAGGGTCCTGGTTTGTTGTTACATCAACCACCGCACCCACATTGGATTCGCCAAAATGATAACCACACTCATAACACTAAACAATATTCCCGATTAAAAGATCAAAGTCAATGTTCTTTGGTAGAATCAGATCCTCTCATTCAATTTTGTCATGACCCGTCCCTCAGGGACCGTGTCGTGACTACCTAAAGCCCTCCATCCATAGGCTAGGGGCTGGCGAATAGCACAAGAAAGGCATATCCCAAAAATAGGTAAGGCATTGCTGTAAAGACCCGGAAATTTAAAGGAAATTTTTTTCTTAATTTTCTTTGGAATTTTACAAGAACACAGTTTCTAACAGCGCCTGATTCCGAGGCACGGTGTGCCCAGAATCAATTTCCGAAGTTTGGCTCGGGTACGTTCAGTGAACGAACGAGCGGGAATTTCTAACTTTTGAACCGGTGCCCGGAATCAAATTCCGAGGGCACCGATGGAACCGTAGCGCCGATTTTTGCTTAGGAATGCCTTTCCTGGAGTTGCGTTTGCTTGGGAGCAGTTGTTTATTAAGGTTGTGGTATAAGTGTAAAGAAAAATAAAATTTGTGTTACAAATTTTATTTATCTTCTTAAGTGGTTTTATCCTAAGTGTGGAAGTTGGGGTGGAATCACAAGTTCCTAACTAACCAAGTGAGGATTAAGGTGAGGTGGGGCCCACACGAGCCCCAACCCTTCACCTTCCCCTTAACTCTCTTCTACCCTCTTTAAACTCCCTTGCACTTAAAGTGCCAAAACCCCTCAAATTCCAAACTCCTTAAACTCCTTAACTCCCTTGAACCCCCCCCCCCCAATAAAATGTGACTCTTCACTTCCACCATCATTAATTTTGGAGCCTCTCCACACATTAATGAAGGATGTAACTTAATGAATTTGAATTATTTTGAATTCATTAAGCTAACACTATAATAAGGTGTGTTGTTTTATTGTTTGGGGTTGGCTAAATGTTTGTGATAGAGTCATGGAAGGATTGAAGAGAATTCCACCCTCGACGAAGAACACGAAGGACATCTCCAAACATGGAACAACGTCTCCTCGACGAAGAATGCCTTTTCCAAAGAAGAACGTGAAGTTTCCATCGTCGATCCCTTCTTGGATGCCTCCTTCCCACTCCTTCCGGAATAAAGAAGGGATCACCTTTCACGAAGAACGCCGACGTCGTCAACGGCTTCTCTTTTCCGATGTCGATGAATCGCCGCCGACTTTCCATGACTTCGTCAACACATAACGAAAAGCGAGGTAGGGGTTTGTTGTTGCTTTATTTAATTATTTTCCGTTCTTGGTTCTAGAATGACAAACTTGAGGATGAACATTTAAGTGTTATCGTCTAACGAGAGGGGGACCGGACCGCACAAACACGGCCGAAACCCCCTCCTTTGTTCTTGAATGTTTCTTGCGGATGAAACAAGATAACGTGGTGTCGTCGCACCACACGGGAATCACACGGAAATTATTGCGCGGCGCCGTCGCGCCGCGCCGTTGAAGGAATTATCATGAACACGACGCCGTCGCGCCGCGTCGAAGGAAACCGAAGACGCCGCGGCCGGAGCGGGGCCGCGACGGAGGGGCACGGTGCCGTCACACCGCACCAGATGATGAAGGCCGCAACCGGTTCCGGGCCGCGGCGGATCGTGATGACCGGCGGCCCGCCGGGCCGCCGGTGCCGGAAGACGGAAGAGGACCGGCCCTTGCCGGTCCTAATGACAAGAAGCCGGCCGGCCGGGTTGGTGGAAACCGGGGGAATTTAATTCCCCCGGGCAGTTATTTGGCCCCCCATTATGAGGGGGGCCGGTTTCACAAAAGGGGGGGGGGGAAGGCGGCCCCCCGTTTCCAGCAAGGTCGGCCTTCGGCCAAGCTGGCAGCGCGCCCGGCACGCTGCCTTGCGCCAAACCGGCGCGCCTCGCCGGTTCGCCGCGCTGGGCCACGCCGGGCCGGGGCGGGACGCGCCTGGTCGGGCCGGGCCGCGCCACACCGGGCCGGGCCGGGGTGTGCCGGGCCGGGTCGACCCCGTCCGGGGCGGGTCGACCCGGTTCGGGCCATCCGGGGGGTCTCGGGCCGGGATGACCCCGACTCGAAACACCCGTTACCGAGCGGTTTTGTCAAATGCATGTATCTTCGGCTACAGGCCTCCAAACGACTCGTCGTTAGCGGCAACGCGATCCATGGATCGAGACGGTCGTTTCGGTATACTATACTCAAGGTGCACCTTCCTTTTCGGGAGCCTACGTGGTTAAAACTCTGTAGTTAAGCGTGCTTGGCCTAGAGTAGTGATCGGGATGGGTGACCTCCTGGGAAGTTTCCCAAGGTTAGTGTGAGACGAAAAAGCCAATAACTCTCAGACCGGGCGTCCGATTGACGCGCCGTCTGTTGCGTTGAGTTCCTGTTGACGATACGGAACTTTTGGCATCCTCCGCCCGAGTTTTGGATGCAGATGGATAGTGGCCGGGTTGGATCGCACCGAAATCCAACCGGGCCCCTGGAACGGAAAAGCTGATATCTTTCTGACAGAACGTCCGTTTGACGTACCGTCAGCGGCTTTGGTGATCGCGTTGAGAAACGATCCCTATGATTTTACCCTATGAGGGTTTGGGGTACATTTGAGATACGACCGGGTTTGGTTTGCTCACGAAACCAACCGGGCCCCTGGGATGAAAAGGCTAATAACTCACAGACCGAGCGTCCGATTGACGCGCCGTCTGTTGCGTTGAGACCCCTATGACGTGGCGGTCCTTTGATATACTTCTTCATGGGACTTTGAGATACTTTGAGTATCGACCTGTAGCTCGTGGAGCGGACCCTCCCAGTGACGAGCTTGCGGAGTACGGAGACCGTGTAGCTGGCTGAGACCCGACGACTGTTGATCGAACGACTCGGAGTGTTGCAGAGGTGAGCTTGGTTGTAGCGGCACATGGGAGCGCTTGGTTGTAGCGGCATACCCACGACAGAGGTGCGCTTGGTTGTAGCGGCACATGGGAGCGCTTGGTTGTAGCGGCAGACCCACGACAGAGTTGCGCTTGGTTGTAGCGGCACATGGGAGCGCTTGGTTGTAGCGGCATACCCACGACAGAGTTGCGCTTGGTTGTAGCGGCACATGGGAGCGCTTGGTTGTATCGGCATACCCACGACAGAGGTGCGCTTGGTTGTAGCGGCACATGGGAGCGCTTGGTTGTAGCGGCAGACCCACGACAGAGGTGCGCTTGGTTGTAGTGGCACATGGGAGCGCTTGGTTGTAGCAGCTGGCCCGCAGTACTCAATGGGTGGAGTTCTTCAGCAGTCTTAGGTTAGTGAGCAGTACCTCGGAGTCGTGACAGGACCACTGTACACTCCAGAGACGGAGCTCTTCAGCAGTTACGGTTTCGATAATGAAAATCCTGGTTTGAGCTAAGACTTTTGACCTTGTGTTTACCTCATGATTGAGATGGGTCACTTGCTAACTTAGGTATATGTATGGGCATATACCCGGGTAGTGGTTATCCATTGATTTCACAATCCTTGTGTTTCCTCATGATTGATATGGGTTACTTGATAACTTAGGTATATGTATGGGCATATATCTAAGTAGAGGTTATCTGTTGAGATCTTCTTTGTGGTTATCCTTGTTGGTTTAGTGAGACCTTGAGGGTCTCGGGGTCCCTACTGAGTATCGTTATACTCACCCCTGCACGGGCTATGCCCGCACCTCGTTGTGTTGGTTGCAGACGACGGGCAGTGCTGACAGAATCCAAGTGTTCGAGGACTGGACAATACCTGGAGGTGGACTATACGAAGAGATGGTACCCGGAGGAGGACCTCACGATGAGGCGGTACCCAGAGGTGGACGTGACGACGAGGCGGTACCTGGAGGTGGACCACTGGGCGAGACATACTCGGAGCGGACTGTGGGACCTGAGGAGCAGAGGAGCTATCTGTACCCACCCTTCAGGTTGGATTTCCAGTGGATAGATCGGTGTAGAAGCTTTACTTTTCAGTTGCTGTTTTCCCTTTCGAGTTGTACTTTACAGTTGGGCTTGTATTTCCGACCCCTTTTTACTTTCTGCACTTACTGTTGTACTCAGTTTTTACTTAGTGTTTACTTCTTCCGCTTGTACTCTGTGGTGCTTGTTTTCTTTTATAAAGACAATGCCTTCCCAGTTATCGGGATTTTACTCCTTTGGTGCTAGTCGCCTGCCCCTGGCCTATGGAAGGCGGGCTTGGGGTAGTCACGACACGGGCCCCGAGGACGGGTCATGAAAAATTGGTATCAAAGGAGTTCGGTTCTACCGCAGAACTTATAACTCTGATTTATCTTTCTGTGAAGCAATAGTGTTAAGGGTACAGAGTGTGGTTTTCAGTTCAGGGAGTCCAGTGTTGGTGTGGCGGCCGACGTATCCATACACCAGGACCCTGACTACTGATTTCCGACTTTGTACACAAAAACACTGGTTGCGTGTGTGTTTCCAAAGATTTAAAGTCAGCTCAAACCAGGTCAGCTCACCAGGTATAAGACGTTGACCGTGTCGCATCTGTTTAGGATGTCTCCACGTAGACAGTCAGTTGGAGTTCCGAGAGAGTACTCGATGACGGCTCACCGAGCGATGAGGCTCTGGTGCAGGGCCCTTTTTACTATGTTGGCACCCTCGGGTGGTGTACCAGTACATCACCACCTATTGGGCAGCAGATGCCAACGACTATACTAGCAAACTGTGCACGCTGGCGGAGCGCATTGCACGAGTTCCAGCAGTAGAGGTCTCAGAAGTTACAAGGCGAGGCAGATTTCCAGACAGCAGAGCAGTGGCTGGAGGCGATTGCTAGAGTTTTCCGCCTAGCTGAGACATCAGTAGAGTGGATGGTGGACTTGGCCACTAGTGTTTTCCAGTGAATGACCTTGAGGATGGTCCGCATAGTGATGAGGCTTCGGTACGTGAACCGATGCATGAGATAGTGCCTTTGGGTAGTGTGTCAGCTATACATCACTACCTGTTGGTCATCAGTTACAACCGGCGGTACCGGTAGGTGACACATGTATGTTTACTTCCTTACATGTGTTTTAACTTCAGATACCCTCATGTTCCGAGGTGAACCTGACTCATAGGCGGCTGAGGACTGGCTTGAGGAGGTGGCCGAGAATTTTCTAGAACTTTTATAGTTTCGGCGGGACGAGGTGTTGATAGCTGAGAATTCATCAAGGCGTACCGAACATATCGGGTACTCGATGGAAGCATTTCAATCAGTGCAATAGAGGTCGGACCTCTGAGCATGGTATGTTTAAGGGCTTCCGAGCCAGCACCTTTTCTCTATGCATTTCTACTTAGGCTAGAGTGCTAGAAGGAACCTTTGTGGTTGAGAATTCTTTGCTGATCGAATACAGCCAGAGAATGTTAGAAGTTTGGAAAGCAGGAAACTGACACCAGTCTCGGAGACTTGGGAATGTAAAATGTTTCAAGAAGAGGAAATGTTAAGGACAGATGAATCTGCAGAGCAGTAGACATGGAGGCAGAGCTTGGAGAGCAGCTCGTGGTGGTGTACATTTCAACATGTTACCATCACCCGCCTTTGTAGTCCCCGCTAGACTCAGGGAGTTGGAGAGCAGGGAAAGAGGGTAGCTGCTTGCGGTCATGGAGTGAGACCAAAAAGGGGCTCTAAGGATTATTCGAAGTGCGGAATTTATCTTCTACTAGCGGCCGTAGCCACAGGCATCGAAACGAATCATCCCTTCCTTCCATGAATCTCGTCCCAGACCTAGAGATTCCGGTTAAGCCGTTGACTTGACCCTCACGTCTGGAGATACCTTTGGGAGGAGACTCGATAGTCACACATACGCCGACGGTGTGATCTGACCCTTGAGGCGAGAGTCTCGGTTAGGACCTCTTGGTGGCAGCATTGAGGCCTTACGACGTTAGTTTGAGTATGTATTTGTCAATCATTGTTCATACTCAAATTGAAGGTATTAGGCAAACGTTGGGATGGGTTTTCCTTGGTCGGCGAAAAGGAAACCCTGGGCAGCACAAGATAAACTCGTGCATGGGAGGGTGTAGCCGATCATTTTTGGGTCGGCCAACCTTACCCTCATGGCAGTAGGAGTTTTGAGTTTCAGTTCTAACCTAAAAAGGGAGACCTTTAGAGTTCGAGGATGGCGACCACGTTCTTATACAGGTCTCACCTCGACGCGGTTTACGGAGATGTAGCCGAGGCGACAAGAGATCTCCGAGGTTCAATAGACCTTTCTAGGTCCCCAGCAGGGTAGGCGAGGTGGTTTATCGCTTGACCCATCCACCTCAGTTGCACCAGGTGCATGATGACTTTCACGTAACTGAATTGAGTAGATACGAGCTTGATCCTTCACACATCATCGACCTCAGGGAGTTGGACGTCGATGATAGAGCGACATGCATGGAGGTTCCAGTGGGGATCAAGAATATACAGGAGCAGATCCTACGAGTATGATCGATTCCTTGGGTGCACTTCCTTTGACAGTACGGGAACCTCCAGGTGAGCACATGGGAGCGGAAGACTCAGATGTGTACTATGTACCGCTTTTGTGACCCTAGTTTGTGATGAAGCTTTACGGGGACGTAAAGCCCTGAGGTGAGAGTAATGTAAAGACCCAGAAATTTCAAGGAAATTTTTTTCTTAATTTTCTTTGGAATTTTACAAGAACACAGTTTCTGACAGCGCCGGATTCCGAGGCCCGGTGTGCCCAGAATAAATTTCCAAAGTTTGGCTCGGGTACGTTCAGTGAACGAACGAGCGGGAATTTATAACTTTTTAACCGGTGCCCAGAATCAAATTCCGAGGGCACCGATGGAACCGTAGCGCCGGTTTTTGCTTAGGAATGCCTTTCCCGGAGTTGTGTTTTCTTGGGAGCAGTTGTTTATTAAGGTTGTGGTTTAAGTGTAAAGAAAAATAAAATTTGTGTTACAAATTTTATTTATCTTCTTAAGTGGTTATATCCTAAGTGTGGATGTTGGGGTGGAATCACAAGTTCCTAACTAACCAAGTGAGGATTAAGGTGAGGTGGGGCCCACACGATCCCCAACCCTTCACCTTCCCCTTAACTCTCTTCTACCCCCTTTAAACTCCCTTGCACTTAATGTGCCAAAACCCCTCAAATTCCTAACTCCTTAAACTCATTAACTCCCTTGAACCCCCCCCCCCCCAAATTAAATGTGACTCTTCACTTCCACCTTCATTAATTTTGGAGCCTCTCCACCCATTAATGAAGGATGTAACTTAATGAATTTGAATTATTTTGAATTCATTAAGCTAACACTATAATAAGGTGTGTTGTTTTATTGTTTGGGGTTGGCTAAATCTTTGTGATAGAGTCATGGAAGGATTGAAGAGAATTCAACCCTCGACGAAGAACACGAAGGACATCTCCAAACATGGAACAACGTCTTCTCGACGAAGAATGCCTTTTCCAAAGAAGAACGTGAAGTTTCCAACGTCGATCACTTCTTGGATGCCTCCTTCCCACTCCTTCCGGAATAAAGAAGGGAGCGCCTTTCACGAAGAACGCCGACGTCGTCAACGGCTTCTCTTTTCCGATGTCGACGAATCGCCGCCGCCTTTCCGCGACTTCGTCAACACATAACGAAAAGCGAGGTAGGGGTTTGTTGTTGCTTTATTTAATTATTTTCCGTTCTTGGTTCTAGCATGACAAACTTGAGGATGAACGTTTAAGTGTTATCGTCTAACGAGAGGGGGACCGGACCGCACAAACACGGCCGAAACCCCCTCCTTTGTTCTTGAATGTTTCTTGCGGATGAAACGAGATAACGTGGTGCCGTCGCACCACGCGGGAATCACACGGAAATTATTGCGCGGCGCCGTCGCGCGGCGCCGTGGAAAGAATTATCATGAACACGACGCCGTCGTGCCGCGTCGAAGGATACCGAAGACGCCGCGACCGGAGCGGGGCCGCGGCGGAGGGGCGCGGTGCCGTCGCACCGCGCCAGATGACGAAGGCTGCAGCCGGTTCCGGGCCGCGGCGGATCGTGATGACCGGCGGCCAGCCGGGCCGCCGGTGCCGGAAGACGGAAGAGGACCGGCCGTTGCCGGTCCTGTTGACAAGAAGCCGGCCGGCCAGGTCGGGCCGGCCGGGTTGGTGGAAACCGGGGGAATTTAATTCCCCCGGGCAGTTATTTGGCCCCCCATTATGAGGGGGGCCTGTTTCACAAAAGGGGGGGGGGGTGCAGGCGGCCCCCCGTTTCCAGCAAGCTCGGCCTTCGGCCAAGCTGGCAGCGCGCCCGGCGCGCTGCCTTGCGCCGAACCCGCGTGCCTGGCTGGTTCGCCGCGCTGGGCCACGCCGAGTCGGGCCGGGCCGGGCTGTGCCGGGCCGGGTCGACCCCGTCCGGGGCCGGTCGACCTGGTTCGGGCCATCCGGGGGGTCTCGGGCCGAGACAGCCCGGGCCCGAAACCCCCGTTACCGAGCGGTTTGGTCAAATGCCCGTATCTTCGGCTACAGGCCTCCAAACGACTCGTCGTTAGCAGCAACATGATCCTTGGATCGAGACGGTCGTTTCGATATACTATACTCAAGGTGCACCTTCCTTTTCGGGAGCCTACGTGGTTAAAACTCCGTAGTTAAGCATGCTGGGCCCAGAGTAGTGATCAGGATGGGTGACCTCCTGGGAAGTTTTCCAAGATGAGTGTGAGACGAAAAAGTCAATAACACTCAGACCGGGCGTCCGATTGAAGCGTCGTCTGTTGCGTTGAGTTCCTGTTAATGATACGGAACTTTTGGAATCCTCCGCCCGTGTTTTGGATGAAGATGGATAGTGGACGGGTTGGATCGCACCGAAATCCAACCGGGCCACTGGAACGGAAAAGCTGATATCTTTCTGACAGAACGTCCGTTTGACGAACCGTCAGCGGCTTTGGTGATCACGTTTAGAAACGGTCCCTATGAGTTTTCCCTATGAGGGTATGGGGTACATTTGAGATACGGCCGAGTTTGGTTTGCTCACGAAACCAACCGGGCCCCTGGGATGAAAAGGATAATAACTCACAGACCGGGCGTCCGATTGACGCACCGTCTGTTGCGTTGAGACCCCTATGACGTGGCGATCCTTTGATATACTTCTTCATGCGACTTTGAGATACTTGGAGTATCGACCTATAGCTCGTGGAGCGGACCCTCCCAGTGACGAGCTTGCGGAGTACGGAGACCGTGTAGCTGGCTGAGACCCGACGACTACTGATCGAACGACTCGGAGTGTTACAGAGGTGCGCTTGGTTGTAGCGGCACATGGGGGCGCTTGGTTGTAGCGGCATACCCACGACAGAGGTGTGCTTGGTTGTAGCGGCACATGGGAGCGCTTGGTTGTAGCAGCAGACCCACGCCAGAGTTACGCTTGGTTGTAGCGGCACATGGGAGCGCTTGGTTGTAGCGGCATACCCACGACATAGTTGCGCTTGGTTGTAGCGGCACATGGGAGCGCTTGGTTGTAGCGGCATACCCACGACAGAGGTGTGCTTGGTTGTTGCGGCACATGGGAGCGCTTGGTTGTAGCGGCAGACCCACGACAGAGGTGCGCTTGGTTGTAGCGGCACATGGGAGTGCTTGGTTGTAGCAGCTGGCCCGCAGTACACGATGGGTGGAGTTCTTCAGCAGTCTTAGGTTAGTGAGCAGTACCTCGGAGTCGTGACAGGACCACTATACACTCTAGAGACAGAGCTCTTCAGTAGTTACGGTTTCGATAATGAAAATCCTGGTTTGAGCTGAGACATTTGACCTTGTGTTTACCTCATGATTGAGATGGGTCACTTGCTAACTTAGGTATATATATGGGCATATACCCGGGTAGTGGTTATCCGTTGATTTCACAATCCTTGTGTTTCCTCGTGATTGAGATGGGTTACTTGATAACTTAGGTATATGTATGGGCATATATCTAAGTAGGGGTTATCTGTTGAGATCTTCTTTGTGGTTATCCTTGTTGGTTTAGTGAGACCTTGAGGGTCTCGGGGTCCCTACGGAGTATCGTTATACTCACCCCTGCACGGGCTATGCCCGCACCTCGTTGTGTTGGTTGCAGACGACGGGCAATGCTGACCGAAGCCGAGTGTTCGAGGACTGGACAGTACCTGGAGGTGGACTACACGAAGAGATGGTACCCGGAGGAGGACCTCACGACAAGGCAGTACCCATAGGTGGACGTGACGATGAGGCGGTACCCGGAGGTGGACCACTGGGCAAGACATACTCGGAGCGGACGGTGGGACCTGAGGAGCAGAGGAGCTATCTGTACCCACACTTCAGGTGGGATTTCCAGTGGACAGCTCGGCGTAGCAGCTTTACTTTTTAGTTTCTGTTTTCCCTTTCGAGTAATACTTTACAGTTGGGCTTGTATTTCCGGCCCCTTTTTACTTTCCGCACTTACTGTTGTACTCAGTTTTTACTTAGTGTTTACTTCTTCCGCTTGTACTCTGTGGTGCTTGTTTTCTTTTATAAAGGCAATGCCTTCCCAGTTATCGGAATTTTACGCCTTTGGTGCTAGTCGCCAGCCCCTGGCCTATGGAAGGCGGGCTTGGGGTAGTCACGGCACGGGCCCCGAGGACGGGTCGTGAAAATTTCATTTTTTCAGTAATCTCACGCATTCCTAGCACAAAACAAGATATAAGAACAAAGTAAACTATATAGTAAAAAGGGTGAGTACAGTATGTAAATTGGCCAGAATACAAGTCCAATTGGAACGTACAGGTAATACTGAAAATTGATCATGTGAACACCCTCTATGTATCCTACCTGAAGGGTAGGTACAACTCTCGAATAGTCATCTCTACGGTATGTCTTGTCTAATGGTCCACCTCTGAGCAACCTCTTATCCTAGAACCCTCATCCTAGATCAATGTTGTCCACCCTCTGCATAAGACACAATAAGGTGCAGGCGTATCTCATGTAGGGGTGGGTATTACATTACTCAGTAGGGTCCCTGAGATCCCCTACGGACTCTCCGAATTCAGAAAGAGTAAACCACAATGAAATACCTCAATCTCAACATATGAAGAAATATTCATCAAAACTACTTTGATATATGCACATACATATACCAATTTTATCAATATATATACTTATAACACACATGGGGAAATAATTCCACAAAGGTAAAACCATGAAGGTAAAATTATCACATAGGTAACACCACAATGATAGAAGTACCACACAGGTCACACAATGAAGGTAGGTGCCTCAAAGGTATCACCACCAAGATGAATTCCATGAAGGTATCACCACATAAAAGTGTACCAAAAAGGTAAAGACTTATCTAACACCAGTTATATCTTAAGTATGGAACTATATATTATTAGTTGTATCTCTAAATCATATAACCTCATCGAGAAGCACTGATGTTGACCAACACAAGATCACAGATGACCCTCACAGGATCTGAAGATGACCCGCACATGATCTGAAGATGCAGACCCACATCGGTTCCAAATATGACCCTCACAGGATCTGAAGTTGACCCACACAAGATATAGAGATTACCCACATAGGATCTGATGATAAACCACATAGTATTTGAAGATTCCTTAAGTAAAGAAACCCATAGGGTTCCCGCATAAAGCATGCTTGATTCAGGGAGGACCCGCTCCTCAAGACATTAGTAAATACTTCAACAACCAAGAAGTACCTCTAGTAGTATATCAAAGTACCACCACATCATAAGGGCCCCAATTCAAAAGATGGTGCGTGAAGCAGACTTCGGGTCTGTAAGTTATTACTGTTTCTGTTCTAAGGGCCCGGTTGGACTAGGGTTCGACCCAACCCGACTACACTCCAAATTAATCCAAAAAACGAGTAGAGTGAACCAAAAAGATTGTCTCGACCCAAGGAATCCAATTTCAGAAATGGTTCATCAAACAGATGCCTGGTTATCAAGATATGGCCAAAAATACATATCTGGGTCCAAATGGGCCCGTGTCCAGTCCGACCCGACCCGATCAAAGTCCGACCTAGCCCAGAGGGCCCATCCCGCTCGGCTGGGTGTGGTTGGTCAAGGCAGGGCCCACCGTAGCCACTACCTAGGGCGAAGGACCCCCCCCCCAATTCTGAATGGTCCAATGGACCATTCGGCTTTGTCGAACCCGACGGTGCCATGTGGTGCCACCTATAGTCATGCGGGCCAACCAAATCGGTCTCGCTCAGCGTGACATTGCCGGCTGAAAATTCGACTAGATCCACTTCCAATGGCGTGATGCCCACACTTTTCCTCCCACGGCTGGCCAGGTGTGGGCCGCCCTTCGGGTGCGCCACCATGGCTCAGAAGCCGCGACCTCCTCCTCTACCTGTGGAATAGACACGCGCGGCCCCGCTGCTTCTCCAATGGCCGGACGGGTGCCAGCCACCCTGGTGTGCCGCTGCGGCTTGACAACCACAACCTCCTCCTCTACTAGTGGCACAGATGCACACCTCCTTCTTCAACATAGTCAGTCGTCATGTCGTCCACTACCTTCTTCCACGGGAAAGTGCATCTTTATTATATGCCCAAAAAATGTGTCACCTACATATTCCTGATCCTCTAGTCTAGATCTCCACATCCATATCTCGCGCTCAATGAAACATTGTATTTTTAGCATGGTTAATTATTTGGCGATGAAGAACATGCGAGGAATGTGCGAGGAATAGTTAAAAAACATCATGGTATATGTGAAAATCAAAGTTCATGTTTGTTTGGCCATCGCTTTTGAGAATAATGTTAATGAAGAATCAATAAATAGATGTTTATCCAACTTCAAAATAAAATCCCTACCTCAATCGTCCTTTGGAGGATGTCTGAAGTGGAAGATGATTCGTCAGCACTTCACTAACATTGGTTTCACGTTCCTCAATCAGAGGATGCTCTTCATTGGAGGATTTACTTCGTTGGAGGATGTTATTCCTTCAATAGTTCTCCAGAAAATGTTTTCTCCACATTTTCCACCCCTAGAGGAATAAGAAAGGGGAAGCCAACATGATAATGTTTATAAATTAGTTACTTGACAAATAAATGTTGGAACATCAATTGGGTAATTTGAAGTGTAACAAATGTTTCAAGGTCGGGTGGTCCCACCACCAAAATTCCAATTAGAGGTTTCAAAATAATAAAATAAAAATTAGTATTTAATTTTCCTATAATTTTTAACACTCTCTTGAAGAACTGAAAAACAAACTTCCACACTCACCCTACTATTGTCGAGGTGAAGGATCCCTTAAGCAAATATCGATGATACCATTTCAACAGTGTCCTTGGATTTTAATTTTGAGCACCCGTTCATAAGATACAAAACTCAGCTCATATGTTTACTGAATGTACAAAAAAATTTCATAAATTCATTTTGGGCACTCCGCGCCATGGAATCATGCACCGTCAACTTTCACAAACTCATAATATTTCCATATAATAAAAAACAATACATAGAAAACTTGGTCTTTACAAAATGTAATATAAAAATAAGTATGACCTAATTAAAGAAGTTGTTTATCTAATTCACCATTCCCACTAAATGGAGATTTAGTCATTTTCGTTATAATCATGTGTGACATACACCAATTTGTTTCTATTTGAAATAGTCTAAATATCCACAATGATGTATTATTTCCATGAAGTTTTCATTTATATGATGTAGGTGGTGATTCCAATGTTGGTTTTGGTATGATTCATTTGATGTAACTTTTTTATCAATTTACATTAATTGGTTCATGTAATCCAAAACATAATGATCTACTTGTAAATGTAACATACCAAAAAATTTCTATTTTTATAAAAGAAGAAAAATTAATTCAAAAAATTTGAAAATTAATCCCTCTTTATCTAGAATATATATTTATATATATATATATCTAAAATTTTAACTGAATCAACATAATAAAAACCCTTGAATTTAATGATTAGTTTTATTACCAATGTGCGGTGGTAATCTCAAATAGCTACAGATGCAATTTTATCTCCCATTGTTAATCATAGATCTACATCCCCTCCATCAATAATCATTGAATCTACTGGGTTAATGTATTTGACTACATATGTGTGAAACCAAAGCTATAGAAAATACCTAATTTTTAGAAATAGATACACTGAAATCGATAATAAAAACACCTAAATATTTACATTGATTCTTTTTTTGGTGTAGTTTTTCATGGAGTGTCCCTTCTTGCCAAATGATAAATGAAAACATCATGTTCCCTTGATTATCCTTTTATCTTATTTATCTTGTAAGGGTGTGAAGAATCACTTTTCCTAAATATCTTTGATTTCCCATTCTATTTGTTCACCATAATTATATAAGTATTTTAACTCTTTATATAATTATGTACTTGGAAAAGGATGATAAGAACATCTCAAAGAGACTTATCAATGTTGATCGTATTTAAATTAACAACAAAAAAAGAAAATATATGAGGGATAGATTCCATACTGATATTTTTTCCTTGTTTGTAGGGGGAGTTTCAAACCAAAATCCTCAAGGGAATCAATATATCCAGTGTTATTGACTATGTGGGGAACAGTTGTGGCACCCTCTCAAATAATACTCTGAATGAGCACCTTTGAAATCTAAAATTCTTCATTTATAGATCTCTCCTGGAAAATACCATTAATGTTCTAATTCATGATATATGAGTCCATGTTTCAATGAGACATCACGAGTTCACTAGACATAGATGAAGGCATTAATCATTGAACATTGACTGCATCGTTGATATATTTTTTGTAGACTAGGAACTGTTCAACACTCACCTCTTGAGTAGGTGGATTTGTCATTGAGAATTATAGCATGTAATACTTTAGTTCATGCTGTATGAAAACTTAATGGCATCTAAACCACTTATGGATGTTACTTCTAGTGAGGATATTTTCTTTATCCAATATTTATCAAAGGTATAGTTTCGATGATGATCTTTTCATTTTATTATTCACATAAAAGTTAATTTTATTAGTACTTTTAATCAATAATGTTTTTATTAATTAATAAGTCAATTTATTTTATTATATCTTCTACTATTTTATCATTCCCTAATAGCAATCACCATTAAACATGGAATTTATAATTGAAATAAAATTCTTCTTGAATAATCCATATTCCCCTTCACATAACCCCGAAAATGGTTTTCCAAGTTATTTTAAGGTATTTCTGTTGGGAATTATTTCATAACTATAGTATTGGAGCTCCATGATCTATTGAGTCATCTCCCTATTTAAAAAAAATACTATTTTTGATATTCTCTAGACGTGGCTCGAAATAAAATAAATTATAGAAATGGTTACTTCACATTATGTAAAATGGTTATGTTATCCCAAATACGTCGTAAGAACTCCCATTATAAAATTAAGATTCCTAAGAAGGGCCAGTTAAACACATAGTTCTACTGTGTTTTATTGCCAGTCAAATAATTAAAGGATTAGTTGGAATTAATATTATATTAATGGATTTTATTTTATTATACATAATTTTTAAACATGTTTTATCCTTTACATTTATTTTTAATATTCATGTGGAATTTTAAATAATTAATTAACAATGTTTGGAGAAAATATTTATGCATAATCAATTATATTTAAATTCTATTTTTTCTTATTAAAGTTTTTATTTTAGTGATCGTGGTATTGAATAAATAAATATAATTTTAATTCCTAAGATAGAAATTAAATAATTAATTAAATGACTCAATCACGGGCTTATCTGATGGTTGATTTAATTATTGGACATTAAATCTAATTATGACTGAGTGGAAATAACTTATTATTTCATTAATTGTATGAGTTACAACATTCCACATGTACATCTATGTATCGCTGATTTGGCATCATTATTGTTTTGTCTTTAACTGTCTCCATGTTCCATTAGATGATCCATTAATTTTAAATAAGTATTAATTAGGTGTAGGTGAGGGGAACCGAGGGATTTGTTAAAGTGAATTACATAAATATTCTTGGATATGTAGATCCTACATAATAATCGAGGGGAAAATGAACACAACCCATCATTGAATTTAATAATAAATAATTTTGAAGCTATGAAATAAATTCAATCAATTAATTTCCAACAAATACATAGGTCTTGGTCAAGCTCATCATCAGTCGTACATTCAATGAATATGAAAATAAAATATTTATGTAATTCATTTCATTATTCTTTATTTATTATCACAATGAATGCACTTGTATTATGAAATTAAGAAATTATTTATTTATCTTTTTTCTAAATGGCCATCCGGACATAATTGGAGATACCCATGAATTTGGAATTTAGGGAATATTAAAAAATGAACCATTAATGACATATTTTTTACAGAAAATAAATTGTTTATTTAAAATTCATTAGAACTGTAATAAAATATTCAATAACAAAATGTTGTCCTAATTATAAAAATAAGGTTTTACTGGTGAATGTTATCTTATTTCATGTATTTGCAATTTTTCAATTAATGGGAGACAAAATTGGGTGTATATCTAACTACAATCCATATACATCAGTTTATCTATATATTTAGGTCCCACGCCTGAGGTATCAGCATGTTAACTCGGTCGGACTACATGGTGTGTAAATGTCGTCAAAACATTATATATCCACTTTCTATGTTGCTTGTTTTCCATGTAAACATGATTTATGTAATAAAATTACCACATTTTTTAATTTCTCATTGAATATAGATAAAATTCAAAATGTTATATGTCGTGTGCTCTGGCCACACGATGTATAAACCTGATTTTTTATCCAATTGTTTTTAACTTCCCAAATGGTTTCTCTATCCATTCTTGAGTTGTTCTATAATCTCTATAAAAATAAAATATTGAATGAACATGATTAATTTGTCTATAACATGATAATTCAAATTAGATTAATGAAATAACAAATTGAAATGAAAATCTAACAACGATTGTGTATTGACAAACAATAAAATAAATAATTATAAATTTAAACATGACTTCTTTGATAAAACATGTGGGTTTTGAATTAAGTGGAAGAATCTCGATGGATGGTGATATAATAAAATTTCATTTAATAATCATTCCACAAAATCATGTGCAAGGATCTTGTATGTTAAATTTATAATTAATTTTTTTAATATCTCATTAAATAAATAACTGGTCTTAAGAAATTACTTCATAGTTGATTTTTTATTCTCTTAAAAAGCCCGTTCGGATTGCCTTCATGTATCTTGTGAATATCCAAGGGTAGATTCAGTCTTACACTATCCACACATGCTCTAATGGTCTCTGAACAATGCCACTAATTCTCCAGGTCCTACCGTGGTGAATCAAATGTCTTGCATTATTTTTTCGTGATTATAATGGCCCATACATTACACATAGATATTATATAAACATTGAAGAATATTTATTACACAACATAACAAAAATGATGTGAGGAATGAATGAGTTTAGTGTCTTTAGAAATTGGGAAATAAAAACAACTGGTTCATAAAACATCTAAATTGTGTAATGCTTATTTATTCAAAACAAGAATATTTTTATATATATCTTAAGTAATACACCTATTCATGCCATAGGGAAAAGAATCATATTAAAGGTGATATGAAATTCATAGTAAGGGTAACTAATAGTGATATCAATCATATCATAATTATAAGAACCTGATATTTAGAAATATTATCTTTCATATAAATGATCAGAATATCATTTCATGAGACAAATCATAAAAGTGTAATGTAATCCCAACATTCATAACATAAGACATTAAATTTTTTTTCATGCACAAATAATCATAGTAAATCGTTTCATATTATTCAACGTTTATTTCCAAGACAATCATAGCAGACAATATCTTTTAATGAACTGAGTTCACTCCTCGATCCAGCCCTGTGTTACTAAACTAGATTTATTTACCATTATAATCATGTCAATCTCATGAGTTATAAATCATTAAATAATTCATTGGTGTGGGATACAGGTCTCACCCATCTCATAATTAATCCATTCATAGATGTTCAATAAAAAAATATAAACATTCACCATTGCATAACCCATGAAACAAAATGGGTTTCTTAGATATCAGTCCATCATAATTTATATAAAAAAGGATTTCAAAAATAAAATTCCAAAAAAATATCAAATCACAATTATAAAGGGGATTGAAATATAACCCTATTTATAGATTTTCATCTTTTATGGGAAATAATTTTGAGAAAACAAATGAAATTAATTACAGAGAAAAAAATATTTTCTTTTTCAAAAATGTTTTCCTTCCAAAAAATGCCACTAAATTTTAGAAGAATTAATTTTATGTGAAAACAGGCTTGTAATATGTAATGGGAGGCTTCAAGAATGTGTATTATTATGTAATAATAAAAATCTGTTCATGTTGTTTGAATTAAAAAACATTATTCTCGTACATTTTTTAAAAAATTATAAAAATTACCTCGTACTGAAAAGGACAAAAAGATTCTAGTCACACAGTTTAGTAAAATATCTCCAATGAGAAAAATTTTCATCAAATAATTTTATAAGGATATAATGTGTACTATGAAATACAAATTTTTTAACAATAGATGTTGATGATAAATATACCCAAGTAAATACTTACGAATAATGAATCTCAGACATAAATTAGATTTTAAATGTTATCGATTATCATAAGACATGTATCCTTGGTATGTACCATAACATCATATATAATGATTTAAAAAATGTTAATGATTTATTAAATAAACATAATCTTTTTTATTGTAACATTTATGATCTTATTTTCTTCTGTTTTTAGTTACATTTCATTATTAATCTTTATTCGAGTATTAACTACTAAATCTTATTATTAATTTTTTGTCGAATTTATTATTATTCATATTTTTAGTTTATAGTTGTATCATTTATATAATGATATTATTATCATATTTATTTAGTCATTTCATATATATAATCATGTTCTAAATTATATCATGTAGAATGAATCACATCTCACCGTGGAGATGGTTGGTCTTATGTACGTAAGAGAGATGATATCATTACAAAATATATTGAATGGCACTGAATTGGATGGGGTATGATATTTAAGAATTAGAATCACGTAATAATAATAATATATAGTTTTTATTTCAATAAATTTTCCCATCCATGTAAGGTAGTGGTGAGAAAAATATTACACCACAGCGTGGAGATGGTATGCTATACGCACACACAATTATTTAGTTATTCATAGGATTGATAGAAGGTGAAATATGGATGTTTCATATTTATAAAAAATTTATCATAAAATGAGTGATACTAATTTAATTACTTTATAATGAAAAAAATAATGAATATGGAGTAGAACAATAAAGAAGATGGAAGAAATATGTAGAAGAGAATAAAACTTCCATGACGTTTGTTCTCTAAAACAGTTCATAGAGCACTAGAGATGGTATTTGAAGATGAAAAGAACCTATAGAATTAAAATGGTGCATTTGGGATGTCATAAGGGTTGGGGTTGGTCAATCATGAAGGTTTAAAATAGAGTGAAGAGGTAAGGGAGAGGTTCCCTTTTTTAATTGAGGTGAGAGGAACTTTTGGAAACTCTATAAATAATAATTTATAATAAAATAAAACACTTCCCAAAATCCTCCCAAATTTCCCAGCATTGAATATGAGATTATATTGGGTTGTAATATTATCATCCATTAAATTTTGGACAAGTTATTTGGTCAATTTAAACGATATAATTTAAATTGACACTTAGTTATTCTATTTAATTTTAATTGTGGTAAAAAATTTATAAATATATAATGTTTATAAATATTTACTATAGTTGGATATTTTATAACATTTTAGATCTTATAATTACAAATTTGTAATTTTTCAATATTTTTATTATTTTTAAATAATTTAATTATATGTTATTTTAAAAAAATATCAATAGTGTCTATTTTTTTACCATTCATTTCTTTGATTGTAAATGAAATCCAAATAGAAGATAAATTTGAAACCAATAATTAAATAAAGTCATAACATGTCATATTAACCTTATAAATCCATGTATAATATTAATCAGTTCATATTATATTTACTTTAATATTTAAAAACAATTTATTTGATATTTCTATTAATAAAATAATTTTAACATCACTATTGTGTCATGATTAATGGTAATTGTTTAATGTATAAAAATTATAAATAAATTTCTATGATATAAGGTATTATTTTAGATTTATAGATACTATCTATAGTCTATATTATCTCTTATTTATCCATATATTAAAATTAATATACTTATACAAAATGAGATTGTGCCATTTTTCCACATTCATTAGTTTTTATTACATTCATCTCATATTCATAGGTAACTGTCCATTAAGGGATTAAATTTTAGAAAATATATGATAAGGGTAGAGTTTAGTCATCCAATAAGATTTTTACATCTTTTAATGTAATTTAATAACATTATTTTTACATTTAATTATATGATTTACAATAAATATGTTAATAAAAAAATTACCAAAGTCCCTATTCATAAATCCCAAAATTTCAAGAATCCTATTAAAATAAACTAGACATACTGATCCCAAATAAGGAATAAATTTTTAATAATTCAAAACACAAAACATTCAAAAATTAATTTAAATTAATCCCATAATTCAAATGAGAAAACATGTTTTAAATTGTAAAATATTACAATAGATTGAAATGTTTTTACATGTGAATTTAATATAAAATTATTTCCAATGACCTAATTTATACTAAACGGTAAAAAATATTATATTTATATATTGAAATCATTCAATAATATTATATAACCATTTATATTATTTCAATGAAAAAACCTATTCACAATTTATATTTAGCGTATTTTTTCTATTAATAAAAACATGAATGTAATCAGAAAAATATCAAAAATTCATCGAACACAAATGTTTATATCCTATATCAAAATATAATTTTAATTTTGTCTAAAAATTTATTAATTTTTCCAAATCAAACTTTAAAAGGTTTTTCCCATTCAAAGGTGTAAAATTAAACTTTTTTTAAAAAAAATAGATTTTTATACATAAAATTGGGGTTTATTTATACCCTATGACTAAAATAACCATAGGATGAATTTAAAAAATATTTAATTATGTATATAACACATATATATCTTATTGTTTTCATTAAATAAACTATTTCACAAAAAAAATAAAAAAATTTAATTGATTTATATTTCTAATAAGTAATTGATAGCTAATGAAATCACAATAAATTTTTATATGTTAGTTATAATTATTCATGAAATCCTAACGGCTAAGATATAATCGTAATTTTATAATAAGGGCATCTTAGAGTTATTTTATACTCATGAATGTGTGCTAAGAATGACACTGAAGAATAAAAATTATTTAAACATATAATTTCATAAAAAATCATGGATTTACAATCTACCCCCTTAAATTAAACTTTACCCTCGAAATTAACCACTTGAAAACAAAGAGATGAGGATACCTCTACCTCATCATATCCTCAAGTTTCCATAAAGCTTCGTCAAATTGGCAGCTCCTCCATTAAACTTTAACTAGCAGAGTGGTCATCTTATGTAGAATTTTTTCTCTATAATCTATAATATCTACCTATTTTTCATCATAAGATTTATCTTTCTCCAAAAGTAATATTTCTGAGTTTAGTACTTCTGAAGGATCAGGTACATACTTTTTCAAGAGAGATACATGGGACACATCCTGAACATGAGAGAGATTTGATGTAAGCACCAATCGGTAAGCTACAATCACATCATGATCCATAATTTCAAAACGATTTTATACATAGGGCTTAGCTTTTTATTACTTCCCAATCTCATAACTATCTTCCTTGTAGATATTAGTTAGAACACTTTATGACCCACTTCAAACACTTTGGCTTTTCTTCTGCTGACATCATTTCTTTTTATTACTATGAGTTGATCTTATATGTTGTTAAATAGATATGAAATACTCTTCCATTTTATCAATAAGATTAGGTCATAAAAGTTTTCTTAACAAAACTATATTGCCGCAAGTTGGAATTATTCCCTTCATTCCATAGAGGGATTTATAAGGATCCATCTAAATATCGGAGTGAAAGATATTATTTTATTAAAATTCCCCCAATGGTATTTGTCGATCCCAACCACCTTTGAAATTCATAGAGAGAGCTATCAAAACGTCCTACATAGTTTGAATTGTCCTCTCAGACTGACCTTCTATCAGAGGATGATAAAAAGTGCTGAAACTCAAAACTATATCAAGATCATGCTAAATACTTTTCTAAACATTAAGGTAATCCTAAGATCCCAATAAAATATAATGTAATTTGGTATTACATGGAATATTCCCACTTAATTTAAATATATATTATAAATATGATCATGGTATAAACCCTCTCTTATAGAAATGTAGTGTACCGACCTTGTAAAGAGATCAACTATAACCCAGATAACATTATTGGATTTGGATGTTTTGGGTTGTTCGACGAATAATTCCATAGAGATATTTTCCCATTTCCATTCGGGTATTGGTATTTTTTATAACATCCCCTCATTCTTCTATCTCTTTATCTTTACATGATGACAAATCAATCATGAAGTGACATATTCCGTGACATCTCTTTTCCTGCCATCACCCCATAAGTAATCTTTTAGGGGCATGTATATCATTGTGCTTCTTGGGTGAATAAAGAATGAAGAACAATGAGCCTCATACAATAGTTCCTTCTTTAATTTTGGTATGGGATATATCCAACCCCATTCCTGAATCTTATTATTTCCTCCCAATCAAGGATGAATTTAGGATCATTTCTAACCTCTTTTGTAACTATACATTTTTCTTATGTTCCTCCTTATTCATTAATTTTATAGATGGTTGAATGTTCATTTGAGAAAGATAATATTTCTCCCCTTCCACTAAATTTTATATATCTATCATTTTAAGACCCATAAATATTGTATCTTTCGTGATCCATATCATAGTTAATCTATCATGGTCTTTTTGACTCAATGAATCTTCCATCTTTTTCACTTTCCCAGGGTGGTAATATATTGAGGATTTGTAATCATTAATCAAATCCAAGCATCTTGTTTAGAACATATTCAATTCTTTTTGTGTGATAATATACTCTACACATTTTTGGTCAACAAAAATACAACACCTTTCATGATAATGATAATTCCTCCATATATTGAATGAAAATATTACCATTACTATCTCCAAATCCTGATTTTGGTTGTTTTTCTCATGTATTTTCAACTTCCATGAGACAAAATCCATCACCAAATAATTTTTCATCAGAACACATCCCATACCCTTCATGAATGTATCACTATAAATCACAATCCATTCACAACTATAAGGTAGTGTGATCACAGGTTCATTGGGAAACCTTCTTTTTAGGTATTTGAAGTTTTCTTCACATTCTTACATCCAAAAGAACATAACTACTTCTGGGTCAACATGATGAGTGGATTAGATAATCATAAAAAATATTTCACAAAACATCATTAAATTTCACCCAAAACCATGTTAAAATCGTAGCTCAGTTACCATTATTGGTCTCGAACATCTTTCAATAACCTCGCATTTTTTAGGATCCACATATATCCCCTCTCTTGAGATTATGTGACCCAAACATTAAACTTTTTTAGGCTAATGTTTACACTTGGTAAATATTTCATAATGATACTCATTTCTCACAGTCTTTAGTACCATTGAGAAGTTAAGTTCAAGTTTTTCCACGCTCTTTGAATAGAAAATAATATAGTCTACAAAGACTACTAGAAACTGATCAATGTATTCTCAAAAGACAATATCCATTGTATACATGATGATAGAAGGGGAATTATTAAGACAAAAAAGAATCATTATAAATTCACAGTGTCCATAACTTTTACATAATTCTTTCTTTGGTATATCCTACATTTTGACCCTTAATTGATGATATCTTGAATGAAAATTAATTTGGGAATGTATTGAGCGCCACTTATTCGGTCAAATAAGTCATCAGTATGAGGAAGGAGAAATTTTTTATTGAAAGTGATCTTCTAATGTTCTCGATTATCAATGAATAGTCTCATTGTGATAACATTATTCATATCCAATAGAATAGGTTCTCCCCAAGGTGACACAGTAGGTCATATGAATCCCTTATCAAAATTATCTTGGATATTCTATTTCTATTTCTCCAACTCAATTATGTACATTTTATAATGTTTCTATTATGTTTTCATATCACCCAATATGGGTTCTATTGAAAACTTAACTTCACAATTTAGTGTAAGATATGGAAATTACCTTACAAATAAATTATAAAAATCCTATAAAATTGTAGTATTCTTAATCGTGAGCTTATCCACAATAATTTGAGATAAATAACAATCATATATAGGAATCAACAACCATAAGATGGAATAAATTTCTAATGGAAGGTTATATTTATCCTTGCATAGATTTATGATCATAGATTGATATGTGAATTTATGTGAATTTCCTTTATCTTGGTCCTTATGATTTTATTGGCATCGATCATTATCATTAACCCTAGGGATCAGTGCATTGCTTCGTATAATTCCATATTTCATAGCACTTTTAACATTTTAGTGTAGGAGGGGAATTTTATGCAGCCTTTTCTTTGTTTGCATTAGTAGATATATTTTTCTGAACACATCGGCATTAAATTGCCTAATGACATTCTTTACCAAACATAAAACATTTATAAGTCCCTTTTAAGACAATTCCATGGTGTTTATTTACAAACTATGTGCATAAGGTAAAAATAATCTTATTTTAAGTGTGGTGATTTTATTTTCCATTGAATTCCATTTTTCTATTATTTTCAAACCCATATGACGGATGAGTTACATTAATATCCATCTCAAACATGATAGAACATATAATAATTTCTTCAAAGATATTGAAGTCCCTTATGGATAATTACCTTCAGTACATGGATTTGAGAAACTAATGAATTGATCAATTTTAATCTCAGGTTGGATAATAATTAATTATGTTTACATTTCTTGTCTTGTAAATTGTTTTTGTAGGTTCCAAGAGAGTCATTATATTTTTTCTTATTCTTAAGGGAATAATTCTTCATAATTATTTGAAGAATACAAGGAAATTACTTGATGAAAAATATGTTCTTGAACTCGTCACTTTCCATGGAATCAATTTCATCTCTTTCCCCCATATTCTTGATACAATTCCACCATTGATCAACTTCACCTTCCAAATGATACTCTACTAAGACGACATTATCATGTTCTGAACATTGTAGAACTGAAATTTTTTTTAGTGGTACAAATCCATTTTTCATCCTCTAATGGATCAGATGATCCGCTAACTAAAGGTGGATGAAACCTTATGAAGGATCGGACAAAATGGTGCTCCCTCCATTGCTCATTTGGATGTCTGGCATGATTCATAGCTTAAGAAATTTTTTTGAGCTTGGATAAAATATTTTATATTCCATCTCCCATAACATTTAGTTTCTTAGGGGGACAATAATTGCATTGCCCATCACATTCAGTATTAACATGGTTTCTTTGCGTTCCAGCCATTAACTAAGACCAAGAAGAATAGTGTAACAAACATTAATCATGACAGGAAAACCACATAATCTAGAATAAAATTTCAATTTAGGACACTTTTAGTTTTCTCCTAGGTTATTAATAGTCATTTATAAAACACTTGGATTGTATTATATACTTAGACATATCCATAGTGTTCTTACTAAGGCATTATCATCCTAGTTTCCAAAGGTTAACTATATATTTTCTCTGATTCCAACTATAATGGACCATGCATTAAATGTAGATATTACTTAAACATTGAAGATTATTTATTACATGACATAATAAAAACCACGCTAGGACCGAATATGTGAGGTATCTTTATAAACTGTGAATCATAAACAAGTGGTTCATAAAACATATACTTTGTCTACTGCATATTTCTTCAAGACTATACTCCTTTTTGACATATCTTACTTAATACGCATCATCATGACCTAGGGAAAATAACCATATTATTAGGTGAGATAAAATTAACTATATGGAAAACAAGATATATATCAATCGAATCGTAATTATAAGAACATAAAATTTAGGAATCATAACAAGAATATAAAATATCAGAATATCATGCCATCAGATAAATCATAAAATTGAAATGTATTCACAATAGTCCTAGCATAAGTCCTGAAATTTCGTGTCACACACACATAATCATAGAAAATAATTGCATACTGGTTAAGTCTTATATCCAAAACCATCATAGCAGAAAAAGTCCATTACTGAACTAAGTTCACTCTTCATTCCATCTTAGTATTACTGAACAATATTTACTTGTCATTCCTATCATTTCAATATCATAAGATATAAATAATTTCCCAATGAATTGGAGATATATATAAGTCCCACCATCTCGTAATGGACTACTCATACGTGTGCAAATAAAATATAAAAACATTTACCATAGCTTATCCCATGAAAAAATATATTTCATAAACAACCCTACATCATAATTGATATAAAAAAAATGGATTTACATAATTACATTCTATTATAAACAAATTAAAATCATAGTAATAATGGGTATAGAAATATACCCATATTTAAAGAGTGTCAACTTATATGGAAAATAATTTTTAAAAAACATATAAAATTAATTCAAGAGGGAAATATATATTCTTTTTAAAAAATGTTTTTGCTTATTCAAAATGCCACACAATTTTAGAAGAAATAATTTTATGTGAAAAAAACCTTGTGGTTTTATATAGTATTCTTCTAGGTTGTAAGGTGTAATATAACCATAAATATCTAATCATGCAGTAGTAGTTAAATTAAATCTTCACATACTTTTGATGGAAATGTCTAAAAGTACTTCATACATAAAAGGTCAAAATATTACATTCAATCTATTTAGAAAAAATTCCCCAATGGGTAAAATTAAAATGAAAAAATTATATAAGGATATAAAGAATATTTTTAAATAATTATTTAGGAAGCATGGATGTTGATGATAAACATACCCCGATAAATACTAACGAATAAACAATATTGGATAAAAATGACTTTTGAAAAGTAATCCCATACCATAGGTGCTATATCCGTTGATTGTATCTAAACCTATGATATGATTTCTTAAATAACGTCACTAATTTAAACATGTATAATAATTATTTTATGATAACATTTGTCATCATTTTTTCATGTGTTTTTTAGTAGCATTTCATTGTTACTCGTTATTCAGGTATAAAATATGTTATGTTCTTTTGAATATTTTGTCAGATAAGTTATTATTTCTATTTTTAGGTTATAGTAATATCATTTTAATAATTATATCTATATCATATTTAGTTCATTAAATTCATTTATATAATCATGGTTTAATGAAGATCATGAATTCTGAGTCGCAACAAAACGTGGAGACTGTATGCCTTACGTACGCACGAGCGATGAGATCATCCCCAAAATTATTGATTGGTATTGAACTGAATTGTGTATGATATTTCAGAACAAGTATCATGTTATAATAATAAAATATATTTATTATTTCCATCATTATACCCATCCAATTAAGGTGGTGGTGAAAAATATATTACACCACTACAAGGTGACAGTAAGCTATACACACGTGATGATTTTGTTTTTTGTAAGATGTAAAGAATGTGAAATAATTTTTTTTCATATTTATAAAAAAATATCAGTATATGAGTGGTAATAATGATATTAATTTAAATGAAAAAACTAATGAATAGAATATAGATGAAGATATATGATTGAAAGAATCGGTAGAGGAGTTTACATATTCCTTTAGTTGATGCCTTTAAATATCGTCAAGGATCACTGTGATGGTATTTGAAGATGACCAAATCCAATAGAATTAAAATATGCGGGTTTATAAGGAAAAATGGTAGGTATTGGCTGAAATTGAAGGCTCAAAATGGAGTGAATATGTATGAGAGAGGTTCCCTTTTATATTTAGGATAGGGGAACTTTTTGAAACTCCATAAATAATAATTTATAATAAAATCAAAACCTTCTCGAAAACATCCAAAATGTATCCATTTTAAAGATGGAAGGAGATAGGGTTTTAATATTATCAACCAATAAATTTTGGACTCGGTATTTTGTTAATTTAAACCATATCATTTTAATTGACACTTGGTTATTGTATATATTTTTAATTATTGTAATAACATTTCAAATAAATAATGGTAATAAATATTGATGATAGATGAATATTTTATGAAATTTTAGACCTTATAACTATCATTTTTTAAAATTTAAATATTGTTATGATTTTTAAATAAATTAATAAAATTTTATTTTTATAGAATGTCCATAGTGTTAATTTTGAGAATATTGATTTATTTGGCTATAAAAATATCAAAACAGAAGATAAATTCAAACCAAAGTTTTTATTACCTTCCAAACATGACATATTTACCTAGAAAATTCATGAATAATATTAATTAGGTCATATTATATTTCATTTAATATTTTTAAAACCATTTATTAGATATTTATATTAATAAAATATTCTTTACACCACTATTGTGTACTCATTAATGGTAAATGTTTAATCCTTAAAAACTATAAATAAATTTCTAAAATATAGATAATTCTTTTAAATTTCTAAATAATATCTATAATATATATTATCTATTATATAACGATATATTAAAATTAATATACTTATATAAAATTAAATTGCGGAATTTTGTCGCATTCATCAATTTTTTACATTCGTTTCATATTCTTATGCAAGTGACCATCAAGTGATTTCATATCGAATAAATAAATGAAAATGGTAAAATGTATTCATTCTATAAAATATTTAAAGTTGTTAATATAATTTTATAATATTATTTTTACCCTTAATTACATGATTAACCTTTAATCATGGTAACAAAAATAATTACACAAAAAAGTATTCATAAAGCCCAAAAATAAAAGTAATACATTACCATAATTTGAAAATAAGGATTACAAATATGGAGTACATTTTTAATATATTAAATAAAAAAGATTTATAAATTAATTTTAAATTATTCTCCTATATGAAATAAGAAAAAATGTTTTAAAAGTTAAAATATTTCAAAATATTGAAATGTTTTTTCATACAAATTTAATGGAAAATTTATTCCAATGATCAATATTATATTAAATGGTAAATATATTCTATTTATACATTGAAAAAATTAAATAATATAATTTAACCATATAAATTATATCAATGAAAAATGTTATTATCAATTAAAATTTATAGTACTTTTACTATTCATTGAAACAGAAAAGTTATCAGAAAAATAACAAAAATTCATCCAATGTAAATTTTTATATACCTAATCAAAATAATATGTTTATTTATTCATATAAAAATTATTAATGTGTCAAAATATTAATTAGAACTTGCTTCTCCTTTCAATGGGGAAAAATTAAACATTGGAAAAAATGTTTTTATACATCAAATGGAGTTTTATTCAAGACCTATGACAAAAAATATCCATTTTTATGAATATGTAAAATATATTATTAAGTATATAACAAATATATATCTCATTAGTTTCATTACCAAATTTTATTCACTACATAATACAAATATTTAATGGATTTAAATATTTATAATTAATTTATATCCAATAAATTCGTAATGTATTTTCATAAATTAGTTGTAAATATTCATGATAACATAACGGTTAGGCTATAACGATGATGTTATGATAAGGTTGTCTTGTAGTTTTTTTAAACTCATGATTGTGTGCTAAGAAAGTTACTGAATAATAAAAATTATTTATAAAAAATATTTCTTAAAAACATCTCGGTGTGACATTGATCACTCGTTCTTCAGTATTGAATAAATTATCTATTTTAATTATCATATTATATAGGGTGGAGAGAAGGTTGAGTCTAAAGAGAATTGATTTTCAAAAATAATTCCTTACTCCCAATCATGATACTCATTTCAAATGATTTTTAAAATAGATATAATCGTCTATTTAAAAATCTAAGATTTCGGTTGAAAAATTTCAATTCATAACATCCATTAATCATAATTATAACCATTTCTGATATACCATTACACATACTAATAATAATATTATTATTATTTTTTGGTGTGCTAACATGAAAAAATGGATAAATAATATTTAAGGTGTCGTATATAATTAACTTTTCATTAGAAATGTTCGTGGTCTGTTTTAATTCCTCTTGCATTTATTAAACAACCAAATAAATTTATTAATCTCTTAATTAAATATTTTATTCCAAAAATAAAAAAATTAAAATTTATTCAATATTTAACACAATAAATTAATATATTTTATTCAGAATACAACAAATAAATTAATATTTAATTTATGCAATCAATATAACTCGGAAAAAAAATATTTCCCAGTATTTAGAATAATATTTATCCCATTAATTAAATTCTAATATATTTCAATCTAGTCCAACAGAAACACATAGTGGGTGAACATCTAGGATTCATTCTCATTGGAATTAGGCAGACTTTCCTAAAGTACAATATTACTATCTAGAAAAAGATAATGGCACCCAAGAAAAATAACATAAATTCACAATGATGATAACCACATATGAACACTCACCCAATAATATAATCTCTTTGTCACAATACATCATCATGATGGCTAGATTATGGTTCCATCAACCTATGTTATCGATACATCATTCATTGACTATATAAAATAAGCATTTCGATACACCATAACCATGAAATTTATGGTGATCATTCTATTTCAATTAAAGGGAAGTGATATCAACATCAATAAAGATAGAAGGGGATATACATCCATGAATTATTCATGAATAACATGTCATTCATGACACACTCAACATACACTAATTCTAGCAAAAATATTACTTTCTTGATTTCATTAACAAAACTATGTGCATGAGTCGTGACATGCACTGATGATAATCGTAAAGTCTAAGAATCCTTACACACACTTGTAGATAAAAATATCTGATGACACCAAAACATAAAGAATATATACTAGAAGTTAGCTTCTTATGATATATCATTTTAAATATTACCATGTGATAATATCATGAAAATAAGTCTCATCTTTTTACGAGTACTCATATATGATGGTTTATATACTATGTGTCACGTAATATCTTGTTATCCTACAGTATAACATTTTAAAAAAAATTCAAAGAACTTAAAGGTTCTCATGATATCAAAGAACTACTCAGTTTGTATATATATGAAAAATAATCTAGTAAATTATTTCATTAAATTCATGCTTAAAAATGAAGAATGCGTAATAATATGTTTAATTTAAAATTTAATACATCAAATATTCGGGTAATCAATGTACAAATAGTCTGTAATAAGAAACTAACTCTAACATGAGAAGCCAAAATTATTCAATGAATATTTCTTCATATTCATAATTCTATGAAAATTTTAATCTCTTCCTTGTTATATTGGTAAGGGGGTTAACAATCATGTGAAATTTGTCACAAATCGGTGATAATATACAGCTAACCCAAATAAACAATGGATATTTGTCAAAGATATTGGCCTAATCAATCATTTAATTTATTTTTTCATTGAATGATCCACTGATATCCAATTTGTTTTGATGATATTTCCCTAGACGGAGGTTTCCTTTAACAATAAATAACACTCACTATACTAATCATAGCCCTTCTCCTTTCACACGTTCATTATCATAGTGCTCAAATACTACTCATAGTCCTCCTTGGTTTTGGAAAATATTATAATATAGTCTAGAAATTATACCAATAATTTTTTGAGATATTATTTAATGACTAATATCATCATTTCCATATATATTTCTGGATCATTATTGATTTATAATTGCATCATTATGATCTTATAGTTCCTGCACATAATACTAAATGTAGCCTGGGGGATACCCCCTTCTTCACCATAAATTCGTTAATATAGTAAAAGTAAATCAACTTATAGATGTATTTTGATCGATGTTTCTGATCGAACAAGGCATCAATCCATATTTAAGGATACTTTTCCATTAACATTATATTGATGAGATCACACTAACCAATGCAAAGAAACAATGTCACATCTATCTTCATGATGAATTGGAGCAGTGCACCCCATGGTGTAACACATGGGTGTATGAATTGTTTTCCGAGATTCTCTATTAGTTTTATTTTAGTTATTTAGGTTCCACAAAATCCATTAAATACATAGTAATTTAAATTAGAAATGCACCAGTTATAAGAAAAATTAAATATTCAACGTCTCGTCTAAAAAATTACATAGAAAATAGATTAATATATTCCACACTATATGAAGGTCTTCAAGGGTGATCCTTTACTTTGACATAATTAATTGAGATGGATATTATTTTTCAGAGGGAAATAATATCCAAACCTGAGATTATGGTTCTATAGAAGATTCACCCTCCTTAAAATTGTAGAAAATCGTGGGATGATTAATTTTATGGAGGAAAATTTTCCTCTTGATGATATTTATGTTAGCTCTATATAGGGAATGAAAATTCATTATTATAATTGCATCATATTATGAATTTTGAAGTCTGAAAAGGTTCACTAAGAATAAAAAATAAAAAATTGTGATAGGGGATAAGTTATATTTTTGGGATTCAATAATTTCACTTTTTTCACCAACATACATATGCTAATTCATTGTAGTGGTTATTGATAGTTGCACTAAACATTCTTGATATTAAGGGTTTCATAGAACTGTTTGTGATAACCCCACCCATTCACAATTTATTTCTAGTTCTAAATTATCCAATATAGGCTTATGAGATATTATTTTAATCTATTAACCACATAAAGGAGATTCCATTGAAAATAATGGAATAACTAATTAATTACATTTATCTCCATGACATAGGTGTTTCTAGTCTTTAATCTATGTAATCAATGTTCTATTTCATAATATATATTCTTATGTGAATTTTATTGTTCCCATAATAATGGTAATTAATGATCTTATGAATTTACCAAATCATATCCCTAGGAGTATAAGATTTTTTGTGTTGTAAGGACTATTTTCATGTACTAGATTACCTCGAATCATTCTCATAACATATTGTTAGAGTTTTCCCCCCTATGTACATTTGTAATAGAACCAAATCAACTTGTAGTATTGATACATGGATGTCTTTTATTGATAATCCAACAACTCCATACACAATAAAATTTGGGTAATTTTTCATACACATTGTCATATCCCAAAATAATTTTTTAGAGTTACCCAATCCTATGGGGTTTTCTTCAGTTTCATAATCGTAATCCCTAAAAAACTAATCATGTCCTCTAATACAAACTATAACCACCCTTGTATTTTTTAAACATTAGTAATTATTTTATTGTATTAAAATATACATAATTCAACCCATAAGATTAATATTTCAAGTGTATTTGGAAAATTAAGTATATTACTTAACAAACATAAAACATAAAAATAAATATCATATTGAAAATTTTTTTAACATGAACAAAATGATCCTTCATAAATAAGATGGCAATATATAACCTGGGGACATGCATAGGAAAATGGTGAGCTATAAAAATGAGTATGAGAATAAATAAGCAATAACAGTTTTAATACAATACATGTTTTTAAATTGTCATACCAATAGAGAATCAAATAATTATGAATAATAAGGCCTGATATAACATGATAATCATAACATGGGAAATGTGGAAAAAATTAAAAACAATAAATAATATATATATGACAATGCTAATCATTATTAGACATCATGGTGGTCGAAGTCCAATAATCGAATCAGGTAAACCCCCTTTCCCAGCATTACAAATAATGATACTAACCATTACCCAATGCATTGGAACACTATCAGGGTGTTCCCATCAACACCATTTCATTATCATTCTTAATTGTGTCACATAGATCTAATAACAGGGATTAATTAAAAATCATATTTTATTCCATAATAATGGAATATAAAATAAATACATGTAATAATATAATGACTATGTTAATCTACATAAATATAAAAACATTTGATAGAATAATGGTTTGGTATTCAGTAAATATTTATTTTGGCAAGGAAATTATGGTACAATTTTGGAAGCATAATGATGTCATATAGAAATTAATAAAATAGTTTTATGAGAGATAAATCATCCAATAATCATTTAGACATGAAATGTACATTATAGTTACATGTAAATACATTTCCAAGAATTCAAAATTAGATGTTGAAGGTGTAACATAATAAAGAAACATGAATAATGAGGAGAAAGGAAAGAACCCTTACAAAATATTGGCATGATTATAGTTGTCTGTAGAAGTTTGTAGGTGGGATAAATGAGAGTGATAGGGGATCTAATAATTATTACAAAAAATGGAATGTAATGGAGGATATTTAAAACATATCCCATTGTTATCAAATTGTGATTAAATGATATAACATTAAAATGAGTGCTTAATAAAAGAGGAGAGTGGAGGTTGTAGTTCCCTTACTTGAGTGTGTGACTCCAAAGTCTTTGGAGGGTATTATTAAAATCATGGGGAAAAATTGTGAAGAATAAAGGTAGTATAAGGTAGTGTATTCTCATGATACAAAAATTTTGAGTGAAGCTAAAAACAATCATGGGTGGGTTTCTTTAAAGAATGGGTGGGATTTAATTATTATTTTGGTTTTGGACACTAAATAATACAATATTCAAAACCTCAAAAATCCCATGGGTTTTGAAAATGGTTTCAATAAAATGGGATTTTTTACATTATTTTATATTTCCATGGGATGATGGTAATAAAATAATTCTCTTATTTATATAGAGGAGAGTCCCACTCTATGTGAAATGATGTCAGTATCTGAAAATATATTATAAGTATTTGAGGATTCACGAAGGATTTATAAAAAAATAAAATAAACAAATAATTTAATTTATTTAAAAGAACATATATTTGGTATATTATACATTTTATAGTATTTATTGTGTCATTATTGGACTATAATTATGTCTTAAAACACATGACATATTAATAATGTATTTATTTTTTATCCAAAAACTCGACTATCTATTTTTTTTAAAATTTACCATTATATAATTTTTATATCTTTATTTGAAAATTTTTATTCATATTATCAATATAATTATCTGAATATGTGAATTTTATCTTTTAAAATAAAAAATATCATTTCTTGAAATTGAAAAGTCTGCCACAACAATATTTTTTAACCCTTTTTAAAATTACATTTGACTTCACAGAACTTATATGATACATTATATTTAAGAAAGATATTTATTGATAATATTTTATTAAAATATTATTAATTTCAAAAAACCATTATTTCATAAATTCATTAACATATTTAGAATAATAACCAGAAATAGATTATGTACATTGTTGAATCAAAAACAAAAATTATATTTTAATTAACAATAAAATGATGACAATATATTAATTTTTATTCAAAAAATAATGTACATATTCATATTTTAATAGTCTTGATACATATCCCTTTAATTGTAACACCCCATAATTTCATAGTATGTTATCTCTTTAAAATAATTCAATAGCTTGTGATACACACAACACCGTGTTAGAGCGCACCCCGACTTACCAAACTCACCATTCTGAAAGCAGGGATGAATAGTATTAACCAAATCTAGAATTTTATATATATCCTATAAAATTTTAAAAATCAAATTTTGTATTTCATAGAGATAATATAAGGACAAAATCAAGTTTTATAATAAAATATATATTTTTAGAAAATGAAATTTTACCAAATTTTAATATAGAGGACTTTTTAAAACCAATATTTATCACTTTTATAAATTAAATTTAAGGAAATGTAATTATTATTTGGAAGTAGGAAATAAAATTTTTGTCTGTTTTAATTTTTGAAACATTTCTGATAACATTCATATTTTGATAAATAGTGAAAAAATACTAAATTTTAATTGAATTTTTTTTAATCTATATATTTTTTAGTTTTATAATATAAATTTTAATGGTTTGGAAGTATAATTAAATTATATTTTTATCATTTAATACAATTTAGGTAATTATAAGTAATTTCACATTTAAATTTGACCTAAACACATGTCAATCTTCTGATAATTTTTACTTTTAAAAAACCCGGTTTTTGGTTTTGACAATTGGAATTAATATTAAATTAATTAATTAAACTTCTATGTTTTTAATTTCATAAAATAGAAATAATTTTTTAATTTTTAATATCAAAATTAGCTTAGGGATAATTTTTAGTATTTTTCTAAAAACAATTAATTTTTGATGAATAGTGAAAAACACTGCCTTATTATTTAAAACCGCATTTTTATTTAAATAAATATTAATATGGTTTAAATTTATTTTAAGAATAAATAGATATATAATACCTATGTAAGTTAAATTCAGTTCATTGGAGTCATTTTATTGTAAAATTAGATGTATAAAATTTTATTGAAATTTTTAACGTCTTCAAGCCACCTTCTCGGAACATTTGAAAATTTTCATAAAATATAATTTTATCACTTCCGTAACATGAATTTAAAAAATATGACAGAGGCATTTGAAAATGGTATGTTTGGTGCGGTTCAATAATATGAATATAATTTTATGTGAATAGTAGATTTTGACTTTTATTTACAACTTTTAAAATTAAAAAGGGAAATTAAATGAAAATATGATATTATAATTACCCAAACACATGCCCTAATTCTATAGGATAAGTTTATTTCTACCAAAAACCACCTTAGAAAAAATATATGGTTTTTTTTGTCCACATGGATTAGATTAATAGATTTATTATTATTTTATTTAAAAAAGAGTAAAAGGTGATAAATTAAAAGTATAATAACTATACCATTTCTAATATAATGATATATATATAATAAATTAGAAAATAAATATTCAATAGAAATAAAAAATGATTTTTGACATAACTGTATTTTATTTAATAATTTTAGTGATAAAATAATTAAATTTATTTATGATACAATAGTGATGCCATAATTATGTTATCAATGATTGATTCAAATAATTGATATTATAAATATAAAAATAATTTTAAATTGATTCTTTTAATGTCATCCTATAATTTTCTATGTTAATATGAAATTTTAGTGTTGATTAAATAATTTTATTAAGAGATAAGGTTTTTATGACATTAGCAATAACAAAATACCAAATAGTGTCAAAATTGACATAAATGAGCTATTAAAACAAATAATATATTATTAATTGATATAATATTTCTAAAAATATGGGTTTCTCCAAAGTACATAGATAGGGTTAGATATAACAGTAATGAACCACTTGGAGTTCTTTTTTATTTTTATAGAAATTTTTTAAATATTTATTATAATAATACAAGAGGACATCGTAAAAGTTAAACTATTTAACTAGGAGTAAAATCTAAATGATGTGGTTAATATGGTGAAATAAACTTGACTAAAACCTATTGGTTGAGTATATATAGACCCATAACCGCCTTAACATATAAATAAATTAATTTTAATCCATTAGAAAGAGAAAATGATTTTATAATAAAAAAATATTTCTAACTTTTTCTTAAAGTAACCCTCACCTCTCTTATAAAAAGGTACTTCCCTTTCTGTAAAAACCATAACTCCAAATCCATTTTCCTCTGCCAAACCCTTCCCAAATCTCCTCCTAAATTCCCTCACTTCAATATATTGGACTTGCATTAAGAATAAATCCAACCTAAAGAGCCTTTTTGTTCATATCGAAAGGAAACACTCAAAGAAGTGGTAATTATTTTATCACATTTTTCAAAGTTGTTTTCTTCTTCCACATGCCCTTTAAATTTTATTTTCAAACCAAAATAATAACTCAAGTAACTTATACATAATTTGATGTTTTTATAATTATGGTACAACTATAAAAATTATTCTATCCATCCTATGAATGATAATGTCACCATGAGTGTGTACGTAGGGCTTACCGTCTCCACACCATGGTGTAATTTGTTATTCAAAAATATGTAATTTGGATGGATATAATATAGAGTATTATATATATAAATAATTAAAATAAACTACTAATTAATTTTTATAATAAATATGCCATCCAATTCAAAAACATTTAATCCTTAATGAAGTGACATCGTTACTCGTTTGTACGTATGGCTTACCTTCTCCACGATGCGATATGATTCATTTCCAGGTTCACTATTCAATTATGATTATAAAATTATATATTATTAATAAGTATGTAATATTTGAAATAATAATGCTACTATTTATATATATATATATCTCTGTGTGTGTGTGTCTTTGTGTGAGTGATTAATTACATATATCTTATTCACTTACTTCCGTTCAATAATATATGAAAACCGAAACCGAGTTTATGCGTACGTATGACCAACAATCTCCATAAAAGGTGTTATCCAATTATTATATCTATATATTATACATATTTTTATTATAAATATATATTGTATATAAATCATGTTTTATATTTTGGATGTATTTAAATCAGGATCTATATGATATGACCAAGAATAACAAGTTAAAACACATACGATAAAGAATGATATTATTACAGGAATAGTTTATTTAACACAGAAATCATTATTAAATGGGTAATATAATTTCATAAATTAATCATGTAAGATATTATAAATATGAATATGGTTTTTTATAATTTAATAACATATTATAGTCATTATACAGGAGGTAAAACGTACACTCGAACAATCGAAAGTGAAAGGTAAGGGTTTGTTCCTCAATCTCATTATTATCCAAGATTGTTTATGTGTATGTATTTTCTAGGAAATATTTATTATTCATATCCATGTTTCATAAAACAAATTTTAAATTGATTTTATCGAGTTCATCATTAAGAAAATCATCATTTTAAATGTTTGCAGTATTTACTATTATATATCATTCTCATTAATGTCAAAGTTTTCATAATGGTTTTAAGGATTTATTTATATATGCATGATTGTTTTAAATTGTTAATTCCTTTCAAATGTTTAAAGGTTTCATGGGTCAATTTTATAAAAATATATTTTTTAAATGAATTCCATTATTAATGTGTTACGTTAAAATGATTTCACAAAAAAGGATATTTCTCTCAAATAAATTTAATGATCATTTTCAAATATGTCAACATCATTTACTAGTTATTATTCTTGATTGAGATTGATTTAATATAATACAATATTTTTAATGGTGTTTAATTAGTTATGATATGTTTGACTGTTGATGGGTTATTTTTATACACCTCATGTTTTATGGTTTACGTATTTACATTTCGTATGCTATTTTTAATACGAATGATTATGTTATGTTTCAACATTTTCATATGTGGAATGCAGTGGACTAAGTAAGTAACGGGTGGGGCCCACTAGATCCACCCGATGAATTGGTAGGTCTCACGAGACTAACTAGTTTCCTCACACAATACATTGGAAAAAAATTTATTTTGTAATCGTGGCCTGAGGCCTTGGTTATGTGGTAATGACGTCCAGTGTTAGGCATTACCTCATTGTGAAATTAATTATTACATGTGATTATTTGACTAGTAGAATGTCCATGTGAATGTTTTTATGATAATTTTTAATTTAAAATATCAATATAATGTTATTTTTTATGTTTAAAAGTTTGTTGTTTTTATTACACATCATGTCTTAAATGTTTTTAGCTTCCGCTGAATTATATACCCTTATTGAGCATCTGAGCTCACTGAATTCTTATATTTTATTTTCCTTGGATTACAAGAAGAGTATTATGCTTGATATGTTAAATGAATCTAGGGGAATAATGGAATTTTTGAACAGATTATTTATGTTATGTTTTATGTTTGAATGTTAATGTAACGTTCATGTATGTAATCTGTTTTCCAAAACTACTAAACGGATCGGTCCTTCGGGACTTGATTCCTTCTAATAATGCTAATCAATTAAAATAGTTAACTGGATTCATGCTTATGGAGTCGAGACATTACATTTTAAATTAGATGAACATTTAAACAAACATTGGAAAGTAGATTTAGAAAAACTCTGATAAGACAACATTTCCCAATGATAGACTTAATAAATTAGTATAGAATAAATTCCTAAAATATTAGTTAAGTAGATGTTTTGTGTATTTTTTAATCAATACATAAATGTCTGTATACGAGTATATAGTGGTGGCTCTGTCATAGATGTACATAGGAGTGAAAACTCCAACAAGGAGTTTCATGCTAGACCTTGGGTATTCTGCTACACGACAAGGAGACTTGCTTCACTCTTGGTTAAGACAATCCTGAGGGATATTCTTATGATAAATCAAATTTTCATTACAAAAATTTATAAAGGATTTAAGATTATATAATTCCTCAATGAAAACATTTTTAGGATAATTGATTATATGCATAAGAATTTCAATTTAGGATAGGTATTTTACATGTTTGGAATTATGCATTGTGATTCATAAACTAACCTAGTGTGTGACATTGTCTAGAAATGGTGCCCAGTAGATGGATTGAGAACCCCCACAATACACATGATCTAATGAGTAATAATAATCATATCTTTCATGGTCATAATCCATCATTTATAATGGAAATATTCTACCATGTATTCTAACCATATAAGGAAATATTATCATGTGTTAATTAGATATGTAAAGAATTTTTTGAGTCCTATGGATTTGAAGGGAATCCAAAGAATAAAAATATGGTAGAGAGAAATATGGATAAAGGGAAGAAGGGAATGAATGATTTTTTCATTTGTGATAACTGTGGAAAGAATCACATTCATAAATGATTGAATGCAATGGAATTTTATTATAAGTGTGGAAGAAAATGACATCAAGTACATGATTAAAAATGTAAGAAAAAGTGATCAAATGTACAATGCTTAAACAACAAGGAGTTAGGACACTACGCGAATCAATTTCCCAATAATCAGGGTATACCCCAGATGATGCTATTAGATAACAATCAATTAAGGATACTATCGCAAATGAAGAGGAATGATTAATGTTATTAAGTTATTATTTTTGAATTGTGTCATTTGAGTATAACATTAATGATGTACATGTTATAAGAATTATAAATTATAGCTGGATTGTACTCCAGTACATTTTCATTAAGGATTTGAGATTTTATGGTACCTAGAATATTGAAAATGTTTCAAGTTAATAATTTTAGAAAATATATGGTTGGGGGAAATATAAAACTTAATATGTTTCTGAAATTGAGATAATTATTTTGGAATAATATACAGTTGATTTGGACAAATTGTATTACATATTCACGACTACCTTGAAATTAATTAATTATTTGTTTATTACATCATTAATGGAGTTTACAAAATTTTGGGATATAAAGAATATATCCAGTATTCTATGATGACTATGGGAGCGTGAATGTATTCCATAAGGTTTTATGGTAATTTAGTGTGATACCATGTATTAAGAGTATACATGATGATGTTATTCAATGCTATTACGTGGAAAAAGATATCTTCAATATGATTACCTTAGTTATAAATTTTGGATTGTCAGTTTAGACATAACAATTATGTATATTTCTAAAAGCTGGAATGAATTAATTTAGACATTTCATTATTTTGTTTAATCTTAAAAAATCTCTTAATATTTTTTTGGATTGTTATAAAAATGGAAACCCGGAGGTTGGGTGGCAACCCGTCATGTCGAGCAAGGCCACGAGACTTGAAATGGCAACTGAAGGCCGAAAAAGGTGCATTACCTACCACTGGCCTATGTGATGTTCTGTTTTGTATAATATAGTTTTATTCATATGGATTGATAGATGAATTATAAAGTCAGTTTTTTGAACACTATATGTTTAGGATAAATAGAATATTTTGGAGTTCTATGATGAGCTTGTGGTAGAAACTATTTAAAGGATATGACTTTTTTTGTCAATTATTATTTTCTTCTAATTATATGATCAAATTAATTCTTTAACATTATGTAAGTGATCTTAAAACCAAAATTTCGTGTCCTTATACCTATTTTTTGGTTGAACTTGTGATATTTTAAATCGTCGTATATTTATGCTTTGAATACATCAATTATCCATTCACTTTCTTGTGATTTATGACCTCAATTACACCCTATAAATATTTATGTTTTTTCTTCATTTAAAATTTCAACCAATGTTCCCCTATTTGAATTCCTAATTTCGTGGAGAATTTTTCATTTCTCGTTCACTATTATTTGGCAAAAATTTTATTAACCATAATTTTTATGTGGTTTTTCCACCAAGGTATTTTTTATTTTCAACCTTTTATTTTCTAAGAACAGTTTCAAATTGTGAGGACACAATTTATTGATGGATTGGAGACTGTAATGCCCCCAGATTTCATAGTACGTTATCTCTTTAAAATAATTCAATATCTTGTGCTACATGCAACACCGTCTTCGAGCGCACCACGACTTACCAAACTAGCCATTCAAAAAGTGAATATAAATAGTATTAAACACATTTTAAATTTTATATATATCCTATATAATGTTAGAATTCAACTTTTCTATTTCATAGACATAATATAAGAACAAATTTAATTTTTCAGATAAAAGAAGTATTTTTTAGAAAATGAAATTTTACCGCCTTTTAATGAATAACCATTTTTAAAACCAATATTTGACACTTTTATATATTAAATTTAATAAAAATAAATTCTACTTTGGAAGGACATAAAATTTTTGTTTGGATAAATTTTTGGTACTTTTCTGATAACTTTCCAATTTTTATGTATACAGTAAATGACTAAATTTTAATTGAAAAAACGTTTTTAATCGAAATAATTTATATTGTTAAATTATGAATTTTATTGGTTTGGAAGTATAATTAGATTATATTTTTATCACTTAATTCATATTAGGTCATTATAAGTAATTTCACACGTTAATTTTACATAAACACTTGTCAATCATTTTATAGTTTTTCCTTTTTTAAAACGCTTTTTTTACAACAAGAATTAATTTTAAATTAATTAATTCAACTTATATGTTTTTAATTTGGTAAAATATAATTAATTTCTGAATTTGGAATATCAAAATCCAGTTAGGGTGAATATTTGGTATATTTTAGATTATTTTCAATTTTGGATGAATAGTGAAAAATACTTTGTTATTTTTTAAAACTGACTTTTTATTTAAATAATTATCTATTTTATTTAAATTTATCTTAATTAAAAATAAATATATAATTCCTACATATGTTCAAAATAATTCATTTTATTATTTTTATAATAAAATCAGATGTATAATATTTTATTGATCTTTTTAACGTCTTTTTCCCACCTCTTATACACATTTCAAAATTTTCATAAAACATAGTTTTACCACATCAGTGACTTGAATTTCAAAATTATGAGATACACAGTTTCCATTAGTAAGTAAAATTTGGTTCAAAAAGATGAAAATAATTTTTAGTGAATAGTAGCTTCTGAGTTTGTATTTACTAAGATTAAACGTAAATAGTGTAGTTAAAGGTAAAAATTATATTATAGTTACCCAAACACATTTACTAATTCTATTTGATAAGTGTATATAGATCAAAACCAACCTTATGAATAAAATATGATCATTTTGGTCCACTTGGAAAAGATTTGTAAATTTATTATTATTTTATTTAAAGAAGAGTTAAAAGTGTTAAAATCAATGCTTAATAAAAAAACCATTTATAATATAGGGTTATACATAAGATATATTGGACTATAAATATTATTTAGAAATATAAAAAAAAATCATACATAATTTTATTTTATTTATAATTTATAATGAATATCTAGTTAAATTTATTTCTGAAAAAAATGATGATGCATTAATTAATTTATCAACAAAAGATTAAAATAATTTATATTATAAACATACCAATTTATGTAAATTGAAGATTATTATTCCATACAAGAATTTTATAGGTTAATTTTATATTTTAGGGTTTAATGAATAAATTTTGTTTTATGTTATAATGTTGTTATGACTTTAACAAAAAAAACAAATAATGTCAAAATTGTTATAAATTAGTTTTTAAAACAAATTCTATATTATTATTTGGTATAATATTTATAAAATATATGGTTGGCCAAATTACATAGATAAGGATAGATATATCAATAATGAACAACTTGGGGTTCTATTTGATTTTTATAGTATGTTTATTAACAATTTATTATAATAATACAAGAGGACATGGAAAAAGATAAACTATTTAACTACATGGTAAATCTCAAAGATATGGTTAATATGGTGACCTAAACATGTCTAAAACCTATTGGTTGAAAGGAAATAGACCAAACACCACCATATCATGGAAATAAATCAATTTGGATCCATTATAAATTGAAAATGATTTTATAATAATAAAATATTTTGATCTTTTCCTAAATTTACCCTCAACTATCATATTAAAGGGTACGTCCCCTTATCTGAAAACCTCAACATCGAAGCCATTTGGATCGTCCAAAAACTACCCAAACATCCTCCCAAAAACATTGACATTAACTTAGAGGCCTTCCCCTGAGATAAAACCCATCCAAAAGAGCCCTTTTGTTCAAATCAAAATGACACACCCAAAAAGAGTTAATTAATTTATCACCTTTTTCAAAGTTCATTTCTTCTTCCACTTCCTATTTATTTGTTATTTCTATATAAAAATAATAAATCTAGTTCATTCTACATAATGTGATGTTATTATAAATTTTTTACAACCATACTCATTATTCTATCCATCCAATGAATGATAATGACACCATTCGTGTGTGCGTATGGCTTACCGTCTCCACACCATGGTATAATTTGTTATTCAAAACAATCTTATTTGGATAGATATAATGATGAGTAGTATGTTTATAGATAATGAAAATAACATTATAATATATCTGTAAAATTAATATACCATCCAATTCCAAACATTTTAATAATTAATGGAATGATATCATCGCTTGTGTGAACGTACGGCTTATCGTCTCCACGATACGATGAGATTAATTTCAAGGTTCGGCATTCAAAGATGATTATACAAATATATATTATTAATAAGTATGTAATATATGAGATAATAATGCTTTTGGATATATATATATGTATTTACTTACATATATCTTATTCACTTACATTCATTCAATTTGATATGAAAACGGAAACAACATTTATGCGTACGCACGGCCTACCATTTCCATAAATGGTGATATCCATTTCATATATCTATCTATTATACATATTTATATTGTAAATATATTTTTAATATAAATCATGTAATATATTGTGGAATTATTTAAATCATGATCTATATTATACGAACAATAATAACAAGTTAAAACATGTACGATAAAGAAAGCGATTATTACCTAAAATTCTAATTTAACATAGAAGTAATTATTAAATGTGTTTCATAATGTCATAAATGAATCATATATGATATAATAAAACTGAATATGATTCTGGTATAATTTAATAACACACAATGGTCAATATACAAGATGTTAAATGTACTATCGACCAATGGAAAATGCAAGGTAAGTGTTAATTACTCAATCTCATTATTAACCGATATTGTTTATGTATAAGTATTTTCTGGGACATATTTTTTATCCGAGTATATGATTCATAAAAGACATTTAAAAATGACTATTTTATGGTAATATTTATCTAAAACATAATTTTAAATTTTTTAAATATTCATTCCTCAAAATCTTTTTCAATATTGTCCATGTTTTCAAAATGGTTTTAAGGATTTATTTATATGGACATGATTCTTTTAAAATGACATTTTCATTAAAAAGTTTCAAAGTGTTATAGGACATTGGGATTAAAAAATATCTTTTAAATGAATTACTTTATAAATGTGTGACTTTTATATGATTTCATAAAAAAGAGACACTTCTCTTAAAAAGTTTTATTAATCCTTTTTAACTATGTCAACATCCTTTAAATGATATAAATCTTGATTAATGTTGATTTATTATAATAAAATATTCTATATTTTATTGAATGATTTAGGAAATTTTCGACCATGGTTGTGTCATTTTTATACCCTTCATGGTTTATGGTGTATGTATTAACATTATGTGTTCTAGTTTTAATGCAAATGTCTAAGTTATGATCCACCAATATCATATGAGGAATGAGTAGACATAGTAAGTGATTGGTGGGGGCCTCTATATCCTCTCGATGGATTGTTAGGTCTCATGAGACAAAATAGTGTGTTGGAAGAAGGACTTGTCAATAATTTTATTTGTATTCGTGGCATGAGGCCTTTTCTATTTGGTAATGATATTATGCGTTAGGTATTTTCTCATTTACTAATTAATTGTTACATGTGATTATTAGACTAGTAGAATATCCATGTGAATGTTTATATGGTAATGTTTGATTTATATTCTCAATATTATGTCCATGTTTGTGTTTAAAAGGTTTTTGTTTTTCTTACAATTGTTACCTTAAATGTTTATAGCTTATACTAAATAATTTACCCTTACTGAGCATCTGAGCTCACCCCTTTCTTATATTTTTTTCCTAGGATTCCCCAAAGTGTGTTACTTTTTATATGTAGGGTGAAAATAAGGGAATAATGTAATTCTCATTGGATTTTTTATGTTGTGTTTTTTTTGAATGTGTAATGTAATGTTCATGAATGTAATGTATTTTACAAGGATTCTAAAATGATCGGTCCTTTGTGATTTGATTCCATGTATAATGAAAATGTATTAAAATAATAAACTAGAACTGGTTATCTATGGGTGGGGAATTACAGTTTGTATCAGAGATTGTTTAGTAAAAACCATGGAAAACAGATTTAGAAAAACTATGATCAGTGAACATTTCCCAAAGATAAACTTTGAAGATCAGTATATTACAACATCATATAATTTTGGTAATGTAGAGATTTTGTGTATTTTCATTGCAATACATCCCTATTCGGATACGATCATGTAGAGGCTACTCTGGAACAGATGTACCTAAAAGTGGAAACTCTGACAAAATTTTTGGGCAAGACTCGGGGTATCCTAGTACTCGATAGCGGGCCTTGCTTCACTATTAGTTACAACACTCAAGGGGGATGTGATTACGAAAATTCACATTTTATTTACAAACAATTATGAATGATTTAATAGTAAATACTACCACAATGAAAACATATTTCTGATTATGGATTATATGCACAAACATATCCATTTATGTTAGATATTTTACATTTTTTGAATTATGCATTGCAATTCATAAACTAACATTGTGTATGCCATTGTTTAGAAATGGTTTCCAGTAGAAGGAATGATAACTCCAACAATACGCATGATTGAATGAGTAAGAAGGATCATATATTTCATGGTCTTAAGTAAACATTTAGATTGTTAATATTCTTCCATGTATTCTCCCCATATGAGGAAATAGTATCATGTGTTAATAAGATAAGTAAATAAATCTCTGAGAGTTATGGCTTTGAAAAGATTCCAGAGAATAAAAGGATGGTAGATAGAAATATAGATAAAGGGAAGAAGGGAATGAAGGATTTTCCCATATGTGATAACTATGAAAGAATCAACATGGTAAATGCTTCAAGGGAAGGGGAGTTTGTTATAAGTGTAATGGAAAAGGACACCAATTATGTGATTGCATGGGTAAGAAAAATGTTTCAAATGTACAATGATTCATTTAAAGTTGTTGAGACACTATGTGAATCAATGACCCATTTATCATAGTATATCACATATAATACTAATGGATAATAATCACGTTATGATAATACCACAAATGAAGAGAAATGATTAGTGTTCATAAGTTGTTATTATAGAATTGTGTCATATTAGTATTAATTTAATGATGTACAAGATATAAAAATTATAAATTATATACGAATTGTACAACAGTACATTTTAATCAAGGATTTCAGATTTTATAGTTCCACCTAAAGTGAAAATTTTTCATGTTATATATTTTTGTAAATATATGGTTTGGGGAAATATAACCCTTAATATGCTTTTGAATTTGACATAATGATTTTGGAAAAAGATACAATTTATTTTAAAACATTATATTAGATATTTTTTACTACCTTGAATGTAATTAACTGTTTTTTATTCCATCATTGTTGGAGATTACAACATTGTTTTCATATAAGGTGTATATCTAGTATTATATAAAGAATAAGGGACAATGAATGTAATCGGTAATATTTTATGGTAACTCAGGGTGTTCCCATGTTCTGAGAGTTTACATGATGAAGGTATTATAATGTTATTACATGGAAAAAAGGATCTTCAATATGATTACCTTCCTTATAAATTTTTGACTATGAGTTTAGAAAGATGTATTTTGGATAAGTCTAAATGTTGGAATTAATTAATTTCGAAATTGGTTAATATTTTTTATGCTTAAAAAATTTCATAATATTATTTATGGATTATTATTCAAAGGACAAAACAGAGGTTATGTGATAACACATTGCATCTGGTAATGTTGCATGACTTAAACCCGCAATTGAAGGGATACTCGGGTGAATCACATACCACTGACCTACGTGATGTCATAATTTGTATAATGCAGTTTTTTTAAAATGGTGTGACAGATTAATTATAAATTCATTTTTAACCCTATACGATCAGGATAAACAGAATATTTTTGAGTTCTAAGATGATTTAGTGGTAGATATTTGTTAAAGGATGTGACTATATTTATCAAGTTTTATTTTTTTTCTTATTATATGATGAAATTAATTCATAAACATTAGGGAAAGAATCTTATACAAAAATGAATTATCCTTATTCTTTATGTTTTTTTGAACTTGTGAAATTATAAATCTTCATAGATTTATGGCTTTGAGGACCTCAATTTTCCATTCACTTGTTTGTGATTGATGACCTCAATTACTCCCTAAAAATATTTATTTTTTTACTTCAATTATAATTCCCACCAATGATATCTTATTCGAAACACTAATTTATTGGTGCCTTTTCCATTTCCCTTTCCATCTTATTAAGACTAAATTTTCTTAACACTATTTCCAATGTGGTTTTTCAACAAAACCGTTTTCTATTTTCAAAAATTTATTTTCAAAGAACAATTTCAAATTGTGAGTATTCAATTTATTAGTGTAGGGAAGAATGTAACATCCCAGTATTCATAGTACGTCATCTCTATAATGTAATAAAATAGCGTGTGCTACATGGAACATTGAGTTTGAGTGCACCACGATTTAGAAAACTAGCCATTCAAAAAGATGTTATGAATATTATTAACCACATATTTAATTTTATATATATCCTATATAATTTTGGCATTCATATTTTGTGTTTAGTATATACAATATAATGGAAAATTCAATTTTTTAGATAAAAGAAATAATTTTCAAAAAATGCAATTTTATCTCTTTTTAATGGATAGCCCTTATTAAAACGAATATTTTACACTTTTATATATTTAATTTAATGAAATTAAAATCTTCTTTGGAAGAGGGAAAAAATTTTAATTTGGATAAATATTTTTTACCATTCTTATAACTTTCATATTTTGATGAATTCTGAAAAATACATAATTTTAATTGAAAAAAATATTATTAATAAAAAAATTTATAGAGTTAAATTATGAATTTTAATAGTTTTTATTTAAAAAAAGATTACATTTTTATCATTTAATACAATTTAAGTTATTATAAGTATTCTCAAATTTATATTTGACAAAAACACATGTCAATCTTTTAATAGCATTTACATTTTTAAAACCCACTTTTTGGTTTAGACAACATGTATTTATTTTAAATTAATCAATTCAACTTCTATGATTTTAATTTTGTATAATATAATTCATTATTGAATTAGGAATATCAATATTATCTAAGAGTGAATTTTTGGAATTTTTTTGAGAACATTCAATTTTTTATAATAGTGAAAAACACTGCGTTATTGTTTAAAACTGACATTTTATTTAAATAATTATTTATTATAATTAAATTTATTTAAAGTAAATATAAATATATATATTTATAATAGCTATATATGTTAAATTTAAGTTATTACAGTCATTTTATAATAAAATTAGATGTATAAAAATATATTGAACTTTTTAACGTCTTTTTCCCATCTTCTAGGAACATTTGCAAATTTGCATAGAACCTAATTTTACTGCTTCGGTGAATTGAATTTCAAAAATCTGAGGGACATGGATGACATATAAAAGTAAAATTTTGTTCAATAAGATGAAAATAAATTTTTTTAATTGTAACTTTTGAGTTTTATTTACCATGGTTAAAAGTAAATAGGCTAATTAATGGTTTAAATGATATTATAATTAACCTAAAAGATGTCCTAATTATATTGGATAAATTTATTTCGACCAAAACCAACATGAGGAGTAAAATATGATCCTTTTTGTACAATTATATTATATTAAAACATTTTTTATTATTTAATTTAAAGAAGAGATAAAAGTGTTAAATTCAATGTTTAATAAATACGACATTTTTAATATAGGATTATTCATAAAATCAATTTATTAATAAATATTCAATATAAATCTAAATATATTTACTAAATTATTTTATTTTATTTATAATTTTTATAGATTTAATAATATAATTTATTTATGACACAATGATGATGCAATAATTACTTTATCAGTGAAAGATTAAAATAATTGATATTATAAATATAACAATAAATGTAAATTGAGGTATTTTATGACATCCACGAATTTTTATGTTAATATAACTTTTTAGGGTTGATTAAATAATTTTCTTGTGAAGTGATAATGCTGTCATGACTTTAACAAAAACAAAATACCATATAGTGTCAAAATTTACATAAATGAGTTTTTAAAACAAAAATTGTATTATTAATTGATATAATATTTCTAAAATTACAAGGTTCGGGAAATGTATTGGATAAGGTTATATATATCAATAATAAACCACATTTGGTTCACTTGTATTTTTATAGTATGTTTATTAACCATTTATTATAATAATACAACAGGGCGTGGTTAATGTTAAAATATTTAACTAAGAGTTAAATATAAAAGATAGGGTTAATATGTGACATAAACATATCTAAAGCCTATTTTTTGAAAGTATTTCGACCAATCCCCACCATTGCTTCTAAATTAAACAATTCATATCCATTATAAAACGAAAATATATTTATAATATAATAATATTTCAAACATTTCATTAAGTGACCTTCACCTCACTTATAAAAGGATACTTTCCCTTCTCTCAAAACCACACCTCCAAATCCATTTGTCTCAGCCTAAACAATTATAAATATCCACAAAAATTCCCTCACTTCAACCTATATCCAATCCATTGAGAATAATGCCATCCTATAGATCCCTTTTATTCAAATCAAAAGGAAACACCCAAAGAAGAGGTAAATATTTTATCATATTTTTTAATGTTTTTTCTTCTTCCACTTTTCATTATTTGTTATTTTAATACAAATATAATAATTCTAGTACCTTAAACATACATTGATGTTCTTATACATATGGTACACCCATACTCATTATTATATCGATTCAATAGATTATAATGCCACCATGTGTTCGTACGTACGTATTACCGTCTCCACACAATGGTGTAATTTGTAATTCAACACAATGTTATTTAGATGGATATAATGATGAGAAATATTTATAAAAATAATGAATATAACATTATAATTTCTGTTTAAAATTAATATACCATCCTATCCTATTCCTTTTAATCATTAAATAAATGACATCGTCACTCATGTGTACGTACAACTTACCGTCTCCACAACGTGATGAGGTTCATTACAAGCTTCACCATTCAATGATGATTATAAATGTATATATCATTAATAAGTATGTAATATATGAAAAAATAATGCTACAAGATATATATATATATATATGTATGTATGTATGTATGGGATTATATATATATTATTTGCTTACTTCCGTTCAATATGATATGAAAACGGAAACAATGTTTTTTCTTATGTACGACCTACCATCTCCATAAACTGTGTTTTCCATTTAATATATCTATCTATTATACATATTTATATTTTAAATATATATGGTATATAAATATTGTTTTATATTATATAATGTATTTAAATCGTGATCTATATGATAAAATCAAGAATAAAAAGATAAAACACTTAGGATAAATATAGTGATTATTACCCGAAATGTTTATTTATCAAGGAAATCATTTTTAAATGTATAGTATAAAGTCATAAATGAATCATATATGATATATTAATATAAATATGGTTCATTTATAAATTAATGACATACTATTATCATAATACAAGTGGTTAAACATACCCTTGACCAAAGGAAAGTGCAACGTAAGGGTTAATTCCTCAATCTCATTATTATATGAGATTGTTTATGTGTATGTATTTTCTAGGAACTATTTATTATCCATGTCCAGGTTTCATTAAACCCATTTAAAAATTATTCTTTTATGGTAATATTTAATTAAAACATCATTTTAAATATTTTAAATATTTATTTTTCTTTATGTTTCTTATTAATGTCCTTTTTTTCAAAGTGGTTTTGAGGATTTATTTATTTTGACATGAGTTATATTAATGATTAATTCCAATTAAATTATTCATAGTGGAGTGGGACACTCTGATTAATAAATATTCTTTAAATTACTTCCTTTAAAAATGTGTTACTTTAAATGATTTTACAAAAAGGGATATTCTCTCAAAAATATATACTGATCATTTTCAACTATGTCACATCCTTTACTTGAAATTATTCATGATTATGGTTGAATTATTATAATAAAATCTTCAATTATATATTAAATGAGTTATTAAATTTTTTATTTTGGATGGGTTATTTTTATACCCTTCGGGTTTTATGGTTGAATTATTGACATTTCGTATGCCAATTTTTAATACGAATTTGTGGTTATGTTTCAACATTTTCATATGAGGAATGCAGTGGACTTAATAAGTGATGGGTGGGGTCCACTATAACCCCTCTATGAATCGGTATGTCTCATGAGACAAACAAATTTCTTATCATAATTCCTTGGAAAAACTTTATTTGTAGTCTTGGCACGAGGCCTTGGCTATATGATATTGATGTCCAGTGTTAGGAATTCCATCATTATGAAATTTATTATTAAATGTGATTATTTTAATCATTGAATATCACTGAGCATGTTTATATGGTAATATTTTATTTATTTTCAACATATCATGTTCTATTTTAAGTTTAAAAGGTTGTTTTTTATTACACATCTTGCCTAAGAAATATATTTCTTCCACTAAATTATTTACCCTTACATAGAATATGAGCTCACCCTTATCTTATTTTTTTCCATAGATTCCAAGATGTGTGTTATGTATGATATGCAGGGTGAATCTTACGGAATAATGTCATTCTAAATTGTTTCCTTATGTTTTTTATGTTTGAATGTGTAATGTGATGTTCATGTATGTAATCTAATTCCCCGGACTACTAAATTGATCGGTCCTTCATGACTTGATTCAATGTAACCAAGATAATATATTAAAATAATTCAGCTGTTCTAGGCTTCTAGGATTATGGAGTCACATTAATAGCCCAACATATACCCTAACATTATGTTTTGTGATGGTGTCGCTTTCATGGGGACATTAAGCAAACATTGTCTGGGTTGTTATCTAGATGAGATAGAACATTTCCCATAACTGGTTTCTTTTATTCTTATGTTCATGGATCTCATATTATGATTGGTCTATGGAAAGTACAATAAATATTTCCTCCATCAAAAACTCAATTAAATGGGATTCCTAGGGTCTAATCACACTTGTTGAGGCAATCCGTTTCGTTTCTAATGAGAAATGTATTTGTTAAAAATAAATATTTATACTAGTCATGTGATTTCTATTCAATAGAAATATTATTTTCAATAATTATAATTACGGATCATTTAAATCCAATGGGTTATAATAAATCCAAATAGTGCATGTTTTTTTCTATAAATATAGGATATTTAATTAATAATGGGATCATTATTCATAATAATACATATCATTGTACTAAATCCTCTTTGGAAGTGGAATGAGAAGGGGTTATAGTGTCATTATTAAATATTGATTACTAATGATTAGTTAGTATTGAATTTCATTTTTCATGAACTATATCTTCTTAATGTAATCAATTGGAGTGATTTCCTTAATAATCACCATGATGAGGTTGATTGTTGTCATCAGAATTGAAGGATTATTATGGACAATGAGAGATAAATATTTATTCAGAAAGAGTGGGATACATTTTCTTTTTATCCAAGAACTTCTATCCTAGAACCTAGAATTTTTTTTTCTCCTATTGTAGTTATGAATGATTACATTTCTTCTACTACTGATCAGCCAACTTTTATTTGGGACTGTCTTATCATTTTTTCATATGAATTATTTAAATTTCCTTTATAGAGAGGGAGGTATATATTATGATTGATTTGGTGAATGGTAAACAATTAATTTTTATTCCTTCATTCAATATGTATCTTATTGAGCTAAAAACATAAAATTTCATTTGGATAATATAATAGAGAATGGTTTTGTTCTCCCTAGTGTTTCACCTTGGGTTGACCATTCGAAATTTTCTATGAAGTCAGATTTTGCATCCCAATTGCCTGTTTAAAATCAGATGTTATTCAGTGTAATGGTTATGAAAATTTATCCTTAGCTACATGTGATGATATATTTGAACAGTTAATGGGGATATGTAGATTTAAAATATTTATGTTTGATCAATTTTTCATCATCTTTTTGTTTCAGACTATGATATACTAGTGAATGAATTTAAGAGTAGTTACATTGATTACAATGTTCTTATCATTCTATTTAGAAATAAAAACACTCCTATAGTTTTTATGGATTTGATGAAATAGATATTTCATGTTTATCTTAACACATTTGTGGTAGTTTATTTGGATGATATATTGGTTTATTTGATATCAATGAATAAACATGAAAATTATTTTTATTTGGTTTTGGAAATATAGTGGAGTCATTGTTTTGGTGTAATAATTTAAAATTATAATTTATGAATATAATAAGTTATGTTCCTGTGAAAATCATGTCCATGAAGAAATAATTAGTTGATCATGAGAGGGTGAATGATTTTTTTTCTTATTAAGAACTAGAAATTGTATTTAACATTAAAGGATTCCTTAGTCGTGCTAGATATTATTGACTACTCATACCAAATTTCTCAAACATGGATTCACACATGACTATTGTGACTAGAAAATTGATAAATTATATATGCTAATCAATGTGTATGGGTTATTTTGATGAGTTTAAATGAATTCATTTCTTGACACCAATCATCATCTTAATCGAGACTGATAATGGATTTGTGGTCTTATATAATGTTTCTAGTGATGTTTTGGGTTCCATGCTTCTGTATGATGATCATATTGAATATTATAACTATATTCGTCTTTAAAATCTTCCTAATATTTTCATTACTTGTGATTTATATCATTTTAATTTTATTCATTAACATAAATGTGTGTGGAACTATATTTTGGTGGATTGGATCATTCATCATTATAAAATAATATTCTAAGAAATATTATTTAATAGAAATACATGAAACACCGAAAAAGATAGTGGGAGAAATAACTTCACACATTTGACAATAAATCTTCTACAACCCTGTGGAGAGAATGTTTTTGGGTTTACCTTAGTTGGAAATATCCATCAGAGGCTCTTCACAAATCAAAGGATGTGTGTAAACTTATGGGACACTACATGCAGTTGCACATTGTTTCTCCAGATTATGATTATAATATGGTTATAACCAGTGTTATGTTAACATAATCTCACCTTGATTCTATTCAATATAGTCAACAATAGGATTGTATGTTTAGAAGAATTTTGGAAACCATTTGGGGGGAAAACATTTATATATGATCCATATAATTAGATTCTATTATTTATATTAGATATTTTTTTTCATCATAGTAGTTATGAAGAGGTCAACTCTATTTATTATCAAAGTTCTTCATGTGCCATTCATTTGGGCACTCAAAAGGAAGAGAATTTGAACCCTTCTTGTTTTCTTGGGAACATCTATGTCTGATTTGGAAATGAGATATGGTTTCCATGGACTATGTTGTAAAATTACTATGGTCCCCTATGGGAGGGATTTTATCTAGTTGGATATTGATATGTTAAAAAAGATAGTTCATTTAATTCTAATTAGGGGCACAAAAAATGTTGAAAATATGGGTAGGATTTATGTGAAGTATATAATGAGGTTAAATGGGGATCCATCTTCCATTTATTCGTAATGGGATCCTAAATTTACATTAATGTTTTTGAGTAGTATCCATGGGTCAAGAGGAACATATGGAATGTTGAGTAATATATACCATTCATTAATAGATGTTCAGAAAAACTGTGCAAATATACTCCTTGAGGATATTCTAAAATAATGTGTCTTGGGTTTTTTGGATATTTGGATAGAATTATAGGATTAGATGAGTTTTATTATCATAACATTTATTATTATTCAATAATGATGTATCCTTTCAATTGTTTTATAGTCTCACCAGCAAGTCACATCTTTGAGGGTATAAGGTAAGAAAATCCACATTGGATGGTACGAGATTATTTGTGTAGAAATAATTAAGGACTATAGAAATAAATTGGAATATAATTATATCTTAGTGCTGGAATAAATATTATTTTGATATGTGGAATCATCCTTTGGATTATTCTATTGGTGACCTGGTTTTTTTGAAATTTTATATGTGGATGGGTCAATGTCGGCTTGGATAATAGTGGATGTTGGTTGTGAGATATGTTGGATGACTTGAGGTCACCGAGATGCTTTGGATGGAATCTTAATGGTTGGAATATCCCTTTTGGATGATGGTAATTCAATATGTATTACACATAACACAACTCTAGAAATACTATCCTGATCTCTCTCACCATTTATGTTTTGAATATTTTTAGTTAGATTGAGTTGTCTATTTTTATTGAATACACTAGATATCACTGAATCTAAAGAGAATTTATTTATTCATAATTCTATAAAATTGTTCAATATTCTTTGGAAGTATAGATCATACTCTCATTAGTCATGGAAGCATGATTCATTGTTGAGGGAGCAGTGGCCTGACCATTTTTCAAGAAAAAATTCGTCCACGTGACTTATGAGGCATAAAATTTTTAATTGTGGGGAGTTCATAACATCCTCTTACCCAATATTACATATTTAACATCTCTATTATCATTTAACTATTCACATTGGTTCATTTGGTGGATTTGAAGGATTTGTAAAAACATTCATTAGAAAAGGCCAAATGTACATGGATTTATTCTTGTTTAAATTAATGTTGTCTAGATTGATCATGTTAAAGGATTTATGGTGTTCTCCATGATTTCAGAGAACAATAGATTTGATTTAGAGATTTAAATATTAATTGTGGGTTTGAATGTCTTTATTATAAATACACACAATGTAAATGGATTAAATGTTGTGTATTTTTCATCGAGTAGAAGTTGCGAATTGGTACTAGGCATGAGAAGTGTAAATTCCATGTATCATGTTTACATGTCTTGTAATGGATGTTTGAATGATGTTGTGGACTAAAAAAATTCATGAATATTTCACAAATTGGATATATTACACCCCATTATATGGTAAAATATTGATTTTTAAACTAAACCAATTAATTTGTGTTGATTTTTTAATGGATTACAAGCTGTGAAAATGTATTACACCCCACATTACCATATTGATATTTTCTTTTCAATTATCTTTTGAGATATTTTTCATTCATTATATGGTGTCAATTTTGTTGATCACCCTTTGGTATCTCTGTGTATATATTATAGACCACTGATCCTTATGAATCACTTCATTCAACATGTGATTATTATTGTGTTTGTAGTACGTTTTTTCAGGTGAGTAATCCGTCTATTTCTACATATTAATCTATCATAGTAGTTCCATTCAATTTGTTTTTCTGATCCATTGATCAATAATTTTTATTTTTCATTTTTTATTAAAGATCCACTATGTAATCATCCTCTTGGTGCCAATCCTTTAATCTATTGTGTTTCTTCATATGAGTTTCGTGAGGTATAAGTTTTTTCTTATTTTCCATTGATCATTCATCCTATAAAATTTATTCAGATAGGGTGTAGATTTATTCTAGGTCCTCTATTATAATCATTATTTTATTCATTACTAGTGGATACCATTATGGGTGTGTACTAAATGAGTTTGAGATAGTTTGTTCTCTCTATAGACAATTTTTGGTGATCTATGCTACTATAGTATTATAACTAAAATTTCATGATTTATTGGTTAATTATTTAGGTGTAAAAAATTTGGGTTTTAGTAAAATAAGTTGTGTCCATTGATTTATAAACTGAAAATTTATTTTCAATGAATTTTGAAAATGATTTCTAAAATGATTTTTTATAATGGGTGTTTTTTAAATACATTAGAAAATAGAGAACATGGGATGCCTTCGGTACATAGGTTCTTGATTATATTATGGCTATCAAACTTGTATTATAATGGGATTCAATCATGGGTTGTTCCTCTATTCCATATGCTCATTATTTGAGGGAATTTTTATTGATATTTTTTGGGGACTCACTCATGGAGCGTCTCTCTACTAAATATGCCTTTGTTATAAATACATTATTATGTTATAGTTATTTATTGTAATAAGATTAATATACTTTACTCAACAATACAATTATTTTTCCTGATGATACAAATGTTTCCAATTTTTATAAGTTGTTATAGGATATGTAATGAATTTTAATTTTTATATGACTACCTGGATGAATATAAAATGGTTTGAAACTATATAACCTGGATTTTTTTGAATATGGGGAAAATATAAAATGTAATTTTCTTCATGCCATAGATGAATAAAATGATATACTTTTCATCATTAATTTTTTCATTAATGATGAGTAATTTCAAAAAAAAAATTATATACATCTTATATAACACATGTGGTTCATAATGAGATTTTTAGATCACACCATGCGAACCCCTTCAGTAGTGCATATAGATTTATAGGCCATTCGATACAGGGAAATAAAAGGTGCATTATTAAGCCTGTTAGGTTTCTATGATCTTTTCATGGGATGCTAGTTGTGAAATGGTGTTAGTTTTACAATGATATCACATGGAGTAGCTAGGTTCTATTTTGGTTTTCCATTGTTGTTGCAATTTTACATTGGTATATTCTGACTAATTTGGAGTAATATCATTTCTCTTTCTCACTTTATGATTTGGAATATGATTATTTCATACACTATTTATTTATATTGAATATATATTCCCTGATGTTTCATTATGTTTGGAGAAATAAGACCCTATTGTTATTTTTAATGACTTGGTTCTACTCGAAAACTCTTCGGAATTGAGAATGCCCGTTGGGAATGCGGTAATTTAGGGTGGGTGCTATTTTTAGAGTGTATCTTGTCTCGGTTTAAAATAGTTTTCTTTTAAATATTAGCTATCATGAAGAGTCCATATGTTCATATGTTTTTTATAATACATATAAAAATTTCTTAGACATGAGATGTAGATGGAAGAGAGATCCTAGACAACTCTTACCCTGAAAAGTATCATGTTACCATAGGATAATGGAATGTGTGTCTCAAATTTAGAGTTCTAAGTCATAATCCTTGATTATGATTATGATTTTTTTGGTTAGAATTGGGATTATTATCCAATATGATATTTTTTTTATTTAATGTTTAATGGTACGCCATCAAGACATCTTTATCAAGTTCCTTTGGTGGGGGAAATAGATTCCCATAATGGGAATCCACCTATAGATCATAATCGTTTCAAGGTTATCATTTGGTTAGATTGTCTTATAGTTAAAAATTTATCAAAAGTACATATTGAAGTTTAAGAAGTATAACCAGGACCTGGAGGATATAGTGATCCATCAATGTGTTTCTTTCTGAAAAGCTATCATCCTTTAAGGGTATGAATAAACCACAAGAGTAATTTGAGTTTTGTGGAAGGATTAATTTGATATTTTATTTCTTGGAAACTCGTATGATTAACAAGGTTAGGTGTGTAGCATTCAGTCATGATTGACCCAAAAAGAGATGGAGGGATTCAATGTTATAAGAAGATATGCATGAGGGATTCAACTAGAAGAGTTTAAAGACTCAATTATTTCATTAGTTTTATCTGTATTCACTAGTGGTTGGACTGTCTCTGTTTTCCATCACATTTCACTATAATGATAATTTTTTGTTGTCATACACCAATCTATTGGCTGAGTTGGTTCATTTTTCCCTAGAGTATGTAATTAATGATCAATTGAATGCTCAAAAGTAATGTCATGGTATGTGAGTGGATGTCAAAATAGAGGTACTTATACTGATTCTTTTGAGATATATAAAGAAACCATTTAGATAAATTATGGATGTGATAAATATGGATAGAAATTTATGGTATACTACACCATATATTATACAAAGTGGTAGCTTCAGTGGTGTCCACATAAAAATAAGAAGTTGAATGTTCAACACATGTGTGTTGGAGGTGGTTTTTGGCAGCAAGACGCCTCTACACCATTAGTCAAAACTAGTAGTGTTCCAATGACTTAATTTCAATGGGTCATGTTCAGACACACTGGTAAATATTTCCTTCATTGGTGGAGACTTGAAATAGTTGTGTGCAATATGGTCATTTTAGGTATTTGTATTTGGACATGATTATTCCTCTTTTAGGTTGGGGATCATCATCTACATATGTTACTGATGCGCAATCAGATGCTTCAATGACTAAAGTGGTCTAGACATAGGACTCAATAGTGAAGATCATTTACATGATATATGCATTTCAAATGGGGATATATATTTTTTTAAAAAAGAGAATAGTTGCATTAATATTTCACCATCACTAGAATTTACAATATTTGATACTGGTACTCTCCACTCATTGACATATAGACATTTTTTTGATATTATTAATTATAAAATAGAGATCATTTGCATTATTATATAGTTATCCATACCTATTGGTAAGATTATAGTGTATGGTTTTTTGAGTTCTTCTTCATTGTCAGTGGCTTATTTAGTGCTCATCGGGTATTTCATCATTCTCTATCAGTATATATTTGATGTAATTATATAGATGGATTGGAGGGTTCCTCATCATGATGAGTTTTATTTTTATCATTGAAATTTATCATTTATTATGTCTGAAGGAATATCACGTGTATTTTAAGAAGATTGGAGTTTGAATTATTTCCATGAAGCCCCTTCCCACCCAGAGCTCGAGAGTTTGTTTTTTGTTGTACAATTTGATTCTGAAAATGATTCTTCTTTTTCTGATCTTCACATAGTTATTTTGGACACTTCTAATGTTATACCATATGATTACTCTAGGATTACTTCAATGAGTGATGTAGAGTTTATTATTGACCTGGTCCCATGTACATGTCACGAACCCTCCTCAGGGCACGTGCCATGACTACCCCAAGACCGTCTTCCATTGGCTAGGGGCTGGTGACTAGCACCAAAGGCATAAATCCCTAAGCTAGGAAGGAATTTCATTTATGAAAGTAAACAAAAACAACAGAGTACACAATAAGAAGTAAAAACTAAGTGAATACTATATACAAAAAGTTGTGGTGAAAGTAAAGGGGTCTGAAATAAAAGCCCACCAGTAAAGTACAGTTACAACGGAAATAATGTACAACTAAAAAAGGGACAAAAGCTAAAAATGGTAGATCCTGGAAAATCCGTCATGTATCCTACCTAATGGTTAGATACAGATTTCTACCTTAGCACTCCACGTCTATCAATCCACTTCTTGTATCGTCTCGCTGTGTGGTCCACCTCCAGGTACCGTCCAGTCCTGGCTCGCCCTCTGCCTCTGTCAACGTTGTCCGTCGTCTGCATCCAACACAATGAGGTGCGGGCATATCTCATGTAAGTGTGAGTATAACGATTCTCTGTAGGGACCCCGAGACCCCCCAACGTTCTCCCATAATCCACAAAGGATAAACAACAGAAGATAGGTACAACCACTATGTACCAACCAACCCAACTTAGGTATATTCTCATACATATACCTATTTTATCAATCTCTGTTCGGCTCCAACTATCTAGCCCAAGAACAAACCATTCCACAAATGAAGTAAGTCAATCACATCAATGATAATGAATGAATGTCAAGACTCAACTCACACATGTATACATCTCTTGTATAGATATAGAGATGATCAGACTAAGACACTAATTCATCAAAGCTATCAGACCCACACAAGATACCAGACCAGCTACTCTGTCGACCCACACATGATACAATTACATAGTTCAATACTCTCGGACCCACATAGGATAAAAGTACAATAGTCATCGGCGTCGATCCCAAAAAGGATTCCAGTATGGTATTCATCGATGTCGAAACCACGGAGGATCCCAGTACAGTAGTCTTCATAGCCAAACACACGTAGGATCCCAGTACAATAGTCGATGCAGTCATAGGCAGCTCTATGGTTCCCTCACATAGCACGCTCAATTTCGGGAGGGCCCGCTCCTTGAGAAATTGGGTTTGATACATCAATTATCATGATGACTAGAGCTAATGTATCCTAACGTTCTGTCTCAGCAAAAGCAACACAATGTGACTGACGGCGCATTAATCGAACGCCCAGTATGAGAGTTATTGGTTTTTCCGTTTCAGGGGTCCGGTTGAAATTAATCTCATTCCAAACCCGGTCTTTTTCCAAAGTCATCCGAAACTCCCTTAGAGTATTGTAAATGGACCCCCTCATTGTGAGGATACTAGTTCAGCAAATGGTGCATCGATCTTACATGCGGTCTTGATGATATTCACATTTTAGTGAAACTGGCCCGACTAGTCATGCCCAGTGGGCTGGCGGGTCGGCCCAACACGGTTCGGTGTGTCCGACCAAGCTGGGGGGTCCGCCCGGCCCGGTGGGGCGCGGATCATCCTGGCGCTATGTCCTGGAACACATGAGGGAGGCCTGGTCCACGCGGAAGGCGGCCCGGCCCACGGCGGGTCATGGCTCGGCCTGCTGGTCGAGCAAAAAGGGGGGCACAAGCCCCCTGTTTTCTGACATGGTGGCGCTGAGCGGCGCCGCCCCTCTTTCCTGGCCGGCTAAAGACGTCTGGTCATCTCCGGTGTGAGCAGTCTGCCTGGTGGTCCACTGCCCTCCCATGCGGCACCTTCGGGTGCTGCGACTTCCTTCAACACGGCCGACAGGTGGCTGACCATTTCCCCCGCTGAATCGGCCTGCCCAGTGCAGGCCATGGTTCTCCACAGCGCGGCGCCATGAGCCGCCCCAGTTCTCCAGCCCGGCCAGTTCTTCTTCGGACGAGCGGCCCGCGGTTTCAGCAGCAATCTACCCTCTGTGCGGAACCCAGTGCCGTGTTTCTTTAACGGGCCAGTGGGCGGCCACCGTTGCCGCCGTCACCTTTGGTTGTTGCCGCCCCCCGATCGTCGTAAACTCTGGTCACCTCCACCTCTTCCATCACCACCTCCATTGCGAATAAAAATAATAATCATTGGAGGGACGTCGGTCCATGTTTCTTTAGCCCACATTCTCCGTGTTAGGTGATATCAAATGGCCGAAGACACTCCATGGTATTCAATGAAGAATGAGGCACAATTTTATTCAATTAAAATTGATCATATCCCCCACCTCGATTTCAAGAACATTGCATGTCGATGAGCCGTGGAAGATGAGCGTCGCCGAGGTCGGGCGTCGCAGAAGACGACACTGCTTAGGATGGATATCATTCCGTCAACATCAGAGGAAAAAGGTCGCTAGTCATTGGTGATGTTATTCGTGGAAGATGTTCTTCTTTGAAGAACGTTGTTCTTCATTGAGTGAATGATGTTCCAACAGGAGTTTTCTCCCAAATTCTCCCCACAAAATATTTTCCAAGGAAAATATAATAATAGGCTTCCCCAAAAAATATAAACTTTCCATGAATTTAAAATTAATTCAAAAGAACTCACGACACCTCAAAATAATTAATAAATGTATTAATAATTCTTTAGTTGGCAACATTATGAGGGGAAAGTGGAAAGGCTCCCCTTTATGTAGGAGTTCAAATGTTTAGAGATAGGATTCAAGGGGAGTTGAAGGGTTAGGGTTTTTGTGGACCCAACCTTAGTTATATCCTCTCAGGGGAGGTCAGGTGGGGTGTGGGACCCACCTCCAACTCCTCTTTAGAGAAGTTAACCACCACTTGAATATAAAATAGTTTAACACAAAAATTTTATTTAATTAATTAAAAATCCCTAAATGATAACTTCTACTCTCGAACAAACGCAACTATGGTAAAGGTCCCCTTAAGCAAATACCGATGCTGCGAGTTTATCGGTGTCCTCAGATTTCAATTCTGAGAAACTATTCAAAATATAGAAAAACATGCATGTATGTTTACTAAATGTACCCGAACAAAACGTCAGAAAATGATTCCCTGAACACCGGGCCTCAGAATCCGGAACCGTCAGAAACTATGGACTCGTAAAATTCCAAGTATTTATGAAAAAAATTCCTCGAAATTTTTGTGTCTTTACATTACCCCCACCTCTGGGATTTACATCTCCATAATGCTACAACACACACTATGGAAACAAATGGGGGTACAGAGCACATATCTGAGCCTCCCACTCCCATGTGCTCTATTGGATGTTATCGTGCTACCAACGAATTCACACCAAAGGAATCGACGATCCATTTAGGACCTACTCCTATTGATCCTCGATCTCCATAGGGACCTCTGTGAATGTCTCCTCATCATCGATGTCCAGATCCCTATGGTCGATGATGTGGGATGGGTCGTGCACGTATCTCCTCAGCTGAGATATGTGGAAGACTTCATGCACCCGAAGTAACTGAGGTAGAAGGGCCAGGCGGTAAGTCACCTCGCCTACTCTACTGAGGACCAGGAACGACCTAATAAAACACATATATAACTTGTCGCCCCATACAAATCTCCGTAGACCCCATCGAGGAGAGTCCCGTAGGAAGACGTGGTCTCCATCCACAAACTGCAGTGGTCTCCATCTCATACTAGCATATAAATTCTTCCCACTATATACAGTCATCATCCGCTTCTCGATGTTCTGCACTTTCTCCATCGTAGCCTAAATCATCTCTTTTCCTACAAGTTCTGACTCCCCTGGGTTAGTCCCGCATAGAGGTGATATGCATGGTCAGTCGTATAGTGCCTCGTAAGGTCCCATCCCGATGGTGGAGTGGAATCTGTTATTGAATGAAAACCCCACCAAGGGTAAATGATCCTCTCAACTGTGACCAAAGTGGAGGACACATGGACGGAGCATGTCCTCGAGATTATGAATGGTCCTATCATTCTGACTGTCCATCTGAGGATGTAAGGTGGTTCTCATGCGAAGCTGCGTGCCAAAAGCCTCGTGTAACCCCTTCCATAGTCAGGAAGTGAAACTATAGTGACCCGGCCTTTTCATACATTACTATTACATCATTACGAAGATAAACAGCATAATATTATTACACATTGAGGATCCAATGGTTTAGTGTCTTGGGAAAACTAGGACCACACATAACAAATACAACATCAACCATAAACATTTATTTAATTTCTTCTTCACTTGCTTCGTAGTGGCACTTGTCCTCTCCTTAGTACATGTTGCCACCTGAGGATATACATCAAAAGGGGTGAGCTAAAAGCACAATAAGAGGATAGAAAAGAACAATATAGCCTAGGGTGATCATAATCATGACATAGGAAGAAGATCATGAACATGAGAGGAGCATAAATAGTAAACTTGAAATGTGGCAATGCATAAAAATGAAACATCATGTCTTAGTGGTTAAATACCACACATACTTGTGCACAAAGCTAGCATCATGTTCACACATCATTTCACATTTACTCATGATATTCATCACTTTACACAATGAATTGGAGTGCTATATAATTCCAGGCGCACCCGTCACATTTAAACATTCATATTACGCTATATAATTTCGGGCGCACCCGTCACATCATAACATTATCATTATCATGATTTCCACATAGAACACATATAAAACATTTACATAAATAACCCATGGAATGTAATGGGTTTCATCTCATAATAACATATTCATAAGCTTTGGGTTCCCAAAAGAAGGAGGGAACAACATACATGATACAAGAACCATCAACCTTGAATGAAAGGTAAAAGGTGAGATCATGACAGAAGAGTTATTTTGGAAAACATTTTGATGGACTTAAAAGCCAGTGACAAACATTTATATCCCATAAAAGTAAATGAAATTATGAACAAATGATCTTTTAGGAGTAACCATATCAAAAATGGAGTGAAAGAGGGAGAACCCGAAGGAAGAAAATTGGGTTCGAGATTTCCCCTTACCTTGTACTCGAATGCCTCCTTCTCTTTAATGTCCGGTATAATGACATTATATTAATTAATTAGAAAATCCATAACCTTTTATACATTAATAGGGTTCATTCTGGTTTCATTATTTCATATTATGCTCCTTTGGATGACTTATAGAGTTTAAAAACATTGATCGGGGATGTTCGTTTTCATGGTTTTCTTGAGCGGTCCACTTGTATTCTTAATTTGATGTTTGGGTAGATCATGGGTAAACATCCAAAAATGATATTACATGTTATTAATGATATTACATAAGCTTAAATTATTTTATAATGAGTTATATTAGATCCATGTGGACAAATCATTAGATAAGAAATAAATGAAGATTATTTGGGTTTATTTGAGCGGTTTTTGGATCACAATGAACTCGTTTTAACTTTTCACTTAGTAATATGGACATAGGTTATTTCCAGAACTTAAAATATAACATAATACATATACAATGTTCTGGTTCAACCCTAAAAATGATTTCATTACCAGATTGAAGGTAGAAATGGAAGAAGAGAGCATGTTGTTTTTAAAGGTGATAAATTTAACACCTCATGAACAACGTTCTCTTTAATAAAATAAATGGAAGAGGGAAAGAGTGTGGGGTGATATAATATAACATTAGATTCATAATATTACTATATATATATAATACTAGATTTACAGAACAATTTGGATGAAGATAGGTAGGAAGAGATCAATAAAGGAACATGAACTTGAAAGGAAATTAAAGGAGAAGAGGGAGAGAAATTACCTTTAGAATACTCCTCTTGAGAACCTCTTTAAGGAAGTTAGGATTGGTATTTTGATGAGACCAGAAGCTTTTGGACGTGGGGGAGAGGCTAGGGAAAGTGTTTGGTCAGAGTTTATAGAAGTCTTGGAGCTTGAGAGGTGTGAGGAAAAGAGGGAGTGAAGGGTGGCTTTTATAGTGGAGGGGAGAGGGGTTTCCTTAATATAAAATTGAATAGTTTATTAATTTCACCTAAGACAAGGAATAGTGAGTCCTGGATGACTAAGAATAGTAAATTAAACATGTGAGTTCGGTATTTGGGTGCTTACATCTCTTGTGATGTCAGGAATAGTGGGATTTAATTAAAAAGTATTTATATGGTAAATTAATGTATTATACTATTCACAAAAAATTCAAGTATCTCAGAAAAATCCCAAAATTTTACCCCAACCATTTTTCGACGTGTAGAATCCAAAAATGAATTCCATTTTTCAAAAATAATTTTCTAAATATTATTAATTTAATATTTAATTAAAATCATAATTTACTTAAGAAACAATTTTTTAAAATTAAAACTGATTTTGTAGTTCTTTCAAAAATTATGTAGGGTCTTATAAAATTATCTAAAAACTATTAGACATTGATTCAATAATTTATGAGTACATTACAGTAAAATAAATATTATATTAAATTAATTAATTAATTATAATTAATTATTTATGACTTATAAAATACCAAAAACGTTTACTAAGGTCAAATGGTCACTAAGATGTCTAAATTTTATTTTATTATTCATAGGTAATGTTACTCTTATTTACTATTCATAAGGGGCACATTACTATTCATAAGGGTAGGTTTCCATTCATAAGGGTTGGTTACTATTCACCAAAAATTATTTTTGTTTCATTAGACTCCAAAAACTGTCTTGAACACAACCGTGTATGTCGAATTTTTAAAATTCCAAACATAGGGTTGACAAAATTATGTTTAAAGGTCACTTATCACTTAGTAGTTCATTATTTTGTGTTTTTATGACATAGATATAAGAAGGGAACTTTCTATTGAAATACTTTGGGTTGTTACATTCTTTCCCCCTTAAGAAATTTCGCCCCCGAAATTTCACTTTACACAAACAGGTGAGGGTACTTCTCCTTCATTGCCTCTTCTAGTTCCCAAGTTGCTTCCTCAAACTTATGGATGCTCCAAAACACTTTGACAAGGCGGGTTGTCTTGTTGCGTAGAACCTTATCACATCGGTCCAAAATTTTTACCAGCTGCTCCTTATAGGAGAGATCATCATCCAGCTGTACCACCTATGAGTTTAGTACATGTAAGGGGTCTGGTATGTACGTCCTCAGTAGTGATACATGAAACACATCATGAACATGAGCCATATTCGGTGGAAGTCCCAGACAATAGTCCACGTCTCTTATAGGATCATGGATTTCAAAGGGGCCAATGCACCTTGGGCTAAGATTCCCTTTCTTCCCAAATCTCATGACTCTCTTCCATGGAGATATTCGAAGGAAGACTTTACCTCCAACATCGAACTCCAAGTCCCTTCGACGATTGTCAGCATAGCTCTTTTTCCAACTTTGAGCAGCTTTGATGCGTTTCTGTATGACTTGAACCATCTCGGTCATATCCTGTACAAGATCGGGTCCAAGTAGCTCTCTTTTTCCAACTTCATCCCAACAGGTTGGAGTTCTACATCGCTTCCCATAAAGAGCATCATACTGATCCATCTGAATACTCGATTGGAAGCTATTGTTGTATGAGAACTCAGCCAATGGGAGGTGCTGATCCCATCCACCTTTGAATTCTAGAGAGAATGATCTTAACATATCTTCGAGCGTCTGGATAGTCCTTTCAGACTGACCATCGGTTTGGGGGTGATAGGCCGTGATGTAATTTAATTCAGTACTCAAAGAATGTTGAAGGCTCCTCCAGAACTTAGATGTGAACCTTGGATCACGGTCAGAGACAATTGAGAGTGGAACACCATGCAGTCTCCCCACTTCCTTCACATATATCTTTGCAAGTTGTTCAAGCGATAGGTCTTCCCGAATTGCTATAAAATTGGCAGTCTTGGTGAGTCGGTCAACCACTACCCATATCGAAATATTCCCCTTTGACGTCTTCGGGAGACCCATGACAAAGTCCATAGTAACATTTTCCCATTTCAACATGGGTATAGGCAATGGCTGCATCATACCTTTGGACTTTTTCCGCTCAGATTTAACTTGTTGACATACCAAGCACCTTGATATATATTCTGCAATCTTCTTCTTCATTTTATCCCACCAGAAGTGCTCTCGGAGATCACGATACATCTTGGTACTTCCAGGATGGATAGAGAAAGTTGAGCTATGTGCATTATCAAATAGATCATTCTTTATCCCGGGTGATGAAGGCACACAAAGCCGCGTTCCAAACCGAATCACACCATCATCGTCGATATGTAACTCTTGCAGATTCCCTTCCTTTACTGCATTCACCCTCTTTTGTATCACCACATCATCCCTTTTTTGCTTCCTTAATCTTCTGTTGGATGGATGGATGCGCAATCATTTGGGCAAGGTAGGATGTATCCCCTGCCCTTATGATTCCCAAATCCATCCTTTTCATATACAAGAAGATAGGGTCTTTCTCAATCCTCAACATGGATAGAGTAGCAGGTTCCTTTCTACTTAGAGCATCAACTACCTTGTTCGCCTTTCCAGGATGATAGTGAATAGAGAAATCGTAATCCTTGATTATCTCTAACCATCTCCTTTGACGCATGTTGAGCTCCTTTTGTGTGAATATATACTTTAGGCTCTTTTGGTTGGTGTATATGACACACTTCTCGCCATAAAGGTAGTGCTGCCAGATTTTCAAGGCAAAAATCACGGGTGCCATCTCTAGATCATGCGTCGGGTAGTTCTGCTCATGGATCTTCAACTGTCATGAGGCGTAGGCTATCACATTATCATTTTTCATTAGTACACAACCCAATCCTTTCTTTGAATAATCACTGTATATCACAAAACATTCTCCACTTTTCGGTAGTGTCAGTACAGGTGCAGTGATCAGCCTTCTCTTTAGCTCCTTGAAGCCTCCCTCACATTCTTCTGTCCAGACATACTTTACCACTTTCCTTGTTAACTTAGTTAGCAGGCTTGACAATCGTGAGAAGTTTCTCACAAAACGTCGATAGTACCCAGCTAATCTAAGAAAACTACGGATTTCTGTGACACTAGAGGGCCTGGGCCATTCCTTAATTGCCTTTGTCTTTGAAGGATCCACAGAAATTCCCTCACTTGTGATCACATGTCCCATGAGCATGACTTGATTCATCCAAAAGTCACACTTGCTGAACTTGGCGTACAACTTCTCCTTTCTCAATGTCGCCAACACAAGTCTTAGATGTTCTTGATGTTCCTCCTTGCTCTTGGAGTAGATTACAATATCATCGATAAACAATACCACTAATTTGTCGATCTAATGTCTAAAGACTATATTCATCAAATCCATGAAGATTGTAGGGGCATTAGTAAGTCTGATGGGCATCACCAAAAACTCATAGTGCCCATACCTTGTACGAAAGGCAGTATTCTGAATATCTTCCTTCTTCACCTTTACCTGATGATATCCAGAATAAAGATCCACCATTGAGAAGTATTGAGCTCCTCTTAAATGATCGAACAAGTCATAAATCCTTGGGAGAGGACACTTGTTCTTTATGGTGATCTTGTTGAGTTCCCGATAATCGATACACAGCCGCATGGTTCCATCCTTCTTCTTCACAAAGAGCACTGGCGCACCCCAAGGTTATGCACTAGGGCGTATGAACCCCTTGTCCAAATGCTCTTGCAGCTGCTTCTTTAACTCCTCTAGTTCGATAGGGGCCATCCTATAGGGGCACTTTGAGATAGGAGTAGCTCCGGGTATGAGTTAGTTGAGAAATCTACCTCACGATCCAGGGGAATTCCGGGTAACTCTTCGGGAAATACATCGTTGTATTCCCTTACGATGGGAATTTCCTCAAGGTTGGAACTTTCCTTTGACTCAAACATTTGGGTGAGGTATGCTTCTTCATAGGGAATCAACACCCACACCATTGAAGGATTTCTCATAGGAGATTCATGATCTTCCTTGCATTTCTAGAGGAGCATGGGATGGTTCGGAATATGAAAATATATTTCCGTTTCCGGAAATTTTATATGTGCTCTATATAACAAGAGCCAATCCATTCCCATTATAGAGTCGAATTCCACCACGGGATGTATTATGAGATTTTCCAGAAGAATCTTCCCACATACGTCAACATGAGAAGAGTCAAAAACATGGGTTGCAATGATTGCACCACTTGGTGTTTTTACAGATATCTCTACTTCAAGGTTTCAGGGCTTCGATTCTATAGTTCTAGAAAACTTTCAAGATATAAAGGAATGTGTAGAACCAGAATCAAATAAGACTTTTGCCATTATTGAGTGAATAGGAAGTGTACCTTGTACGACTTCATTATCATGTTCCTCCTCCACAGTAGTGGTGGCATAAGCCTTCCCTTGTTCCTTTGGATTTGGTGGTTGATGGCATTGATTACCCTCGAGATCTCGAGGTTTAGTGCACTGGTTTGAATAGTTCCCTAGCTCCCTATAGTTGTAGCATTGAACCACGAGCGGTTATCTCCTTTCATCGGATACAATAGCCTTCCTTTTCATGTCTTTTCGACACTCGTGAGCTTGGTGTCCTTCCTTCCCACACTTAAAGCATTTCGCCGTACCTTTGATGCAGTTCCCATGGTTCAACTTCCCACATTTTTGGCATGTGGGTCGATTTTTCTTCCCACCTTTGTCACTAGATCCACCAGCTTGAAACTCCATCTTTCTTTTCTTATCACCATAGCCATGGGACCATTCTACAAACTCTATATACACATTGAGAGCACACCAAACAACTTCTTCATAACTCCCAAATTCTCGAATAGCAATAGCCTTTCGAAGATGTGGTTTTAATCCACTAAAGAATCTATCAATTTTGCTATCATTGTTGATAACAAAACTCGAAGCATAACATGCGAGCCTTGTGAAATTTTCTTCATAGGTTGTGATAGATTCTCCTTCTTTTTTCTTGAGCTCTATGAATTCTCTCTCCATCTTCGTGTGAAGAGTTCATGGGATGTACTTATTATGAAACATTATCTTAAAGTATTCACATTCCATCTCTACAATTTCTTCCCTTGGCTTGGTGTTCATAATCAAACCCACCATTGATCAGATTCTCCATCTAGACGGTAAATGGCTAGAGTCACCTTCTCCATCTCGGAACAGTGAAGAACAAAAAAATTCTTCTCCATGGAGTTGACCCACTGTTCTGCAACTAGTGGATTAGAAGATCCACAAAACATCGGTGGTCGTTGTCGCATAAAACATTCGATATCTAGTTGCTCCCTCATTGGTGAAGGAGGATGTTCCCCATTATTATGGTTATTATTCATAACCCGAGATAATTGGTTAAGAATTTCCATGATGTTTTGAACTCCACCTCCAAAATCATTGGGGATGTCGTTCGGGAAATCGTTGCATTGTCCCTCGCAAGAGTTGTTGGCCTGATTTCTCCTGGTTCCCACCATTTTCAAAAATAGAAAAGGTTAGAAAAAAACAAAAGTGATCAAGTCATGAATAACTTATTCATTTAAACAATTATACCAAAAACATAACATATGGGATCCCAAGGTAAATATACTTGTGTGCATACTTGGACATAGTCTCATTGTTGTAGGTTTTCTCTAGGGTTCACTAATCCTAATCCCCAAATTAACTAAACCTCCCTTTGATACCAACTATATCGACCCGGCCTTTTCTTACATTACTATTACATCATTATGAAGATAAACAACATAATAGTATTACACATGGAGGATACAAAGGTTTAGTGTCTTGGGAAAACTAGGACCACACATAACAAATACAACATCAACCATAAACATTTATTTAATTTCTTCTTCACTAGCTTCTTAGTGGAACGTGTCCTCTCCTTAGTACATGTATCCACCTGAGGATATACATCAAAAGGGGTGAGCTAAAAGCCCAGTAAGAGGATAGATAAGAACAATATATCATTGGTTGAGCATAATCATGACATAGGAAGAAGATCATGAACATGAGAGGAGCATAAATAGTAAACTTGAAATGTGGCAATGCATAAAAATGAAACATCATGTCTTAGTGATTAACTACCACACATACTTGTGAACAAAGCTAGAATCATGTTCACACATCATTTCACATTTACTCATGAGATTCATCACTTTACCCAAGGCATTGGAGCACTATATAATTCCGGGCGCACCCGTCACAGTTAAACATTCATATTACGCTATATAATTCCGGGCGCACCCGTCACATCATCACATTATCATTATCATGATTTCCACATAGAACACATATAAAACATGTAAATAAATAACCCATGGAAAGTAATGTTTTTCATATCATAATAACATATTCATAAGCTTGGGGTTCCCAAAAGAAAGAGGGAACAACATACTTGATACAAGAACCATCAACCTTGAATGAAAGGTAAAAGGTGATATCTTGAAAGAAAAGTTCTTTTGGAAAACATTTTGATGGACTTAAAAGCCAGTGAAAAACATGAATATCCCAGAAAATTAAAGGAAATGATTAACAAATTATTTTTGTGGAGTAACCATATCAAAAATGGAGTGAAAGAGGGAGAACCCGAAGGAAGAAAATTGGGTTCGAGATTTCCCCTTACCTTGTACTCGAATGCCTCCTTATCTTTAATGTCCTGTATAATGACATTATATTAATTGATTAGAAATTACAGAACATTTTATACATTAATAGGGTTCATTATGGTTTCATTATTTCATATTATGCTCCTTTGGATGACTTATAGAGTTTAAAAACATTGATCGGGGATGTTAGTTTTCATGGTTTTCTTGAGCGGTCCACTTGTATTCTTAATTTGATGTTTGGGTAGATCATGGGTAAACATCCAGAAATGATAATACATGTTATTAATGATATTACAGAAGCATGAATGATTTTATAATGAGTTATATTAGATCCATGTGGACGAATCATTAGTTAAGAATTAAATGATGATTATTTGGGTTTATTTGAGCGGTTTTTAGATCACAATGAACTCGTTTTAACTTTTCACTTAGTAATATTGACATAGGTTATTTCCAAAAATTAAAATAGAACATAATACATATAAAATATTCTGGTTCAACCATAAAAATGGTTTCATGACCAGATTTAAGGTAGAAATGGAAGAAGAGATCATGTTGTTATTGAAGGTGATAAATTTAACACCTCATGAACAACGTTCTCTTTAATAAAATAAATGGAAGATGGAATGGGTGTGGGGTGATATAATATAACATTAGAATCATAATTTTACAGTATATATATAATACTGGATTTACAGAACAATTTGGATGAAGATAGGTAGGAAGAGATCAAGAAAGGAACTTGCACTTGAAAGGACATTAAAGGAGAAGAGGGAGAGAAATTACCTTTAGAATCATCCTCTTGAGAACCTCCTTAAGGAAGTTAGGATTGGTCTTTTGATGAGACCAGCATCTTTTGGACGTGGGGGAGAGGATAGGGAAGGTGTTTGGGCAGATTTTAGATAAGGCTTGGATCTTGAGAGGTGTGAGGAAAAGAGGGAGGGAAGGGTGGCTTTTATAGTGGAGGGGAGAGGGGTGTCCTTAATATAAAATGAATTAGTTTGTTAATTTCTCCTAAGACAAGTAATAGTGAGTATTGGATGACTAAGAATAGTAAATTAGACATGTGAGTTCGGGATTTGGGTTCTTACATCACTTGTGATGTCAGGAATAGTGGGTTTTAATTAAAATGTATTTATATGGTAAATTAATGTATTATACTATTCACAAAAAATTCAAGTTTCTCAGAAAAATCCCAAAAATTTACCCCAACCATTTTTCGACGTGTAGAATCCATAAATTTGGTCCATTTTTCAAAAATAATTTTCTAAATATTATTAATTTAATATTTAATTAAAATCAAAATTTACTTTAAAAAACAGTTTTTAAAATTAAAACTGATTTTGTACTTCTTTCAAAAATTACGTAGGGTCTTATAAAATTTTCTAAAAACTATTAGAAATTTATTCAATAATTTATGAGTACATTAAAGGAAAATAAATATTCTATTAAATTAATTAATTAATTATAATTATTTATTTATGACTTATAAAATACCAAAAACGTTTACTAAGGTCAAATTGTCACTAAGATGTCTAAATTTTATTTTATTATTCATAGGTAATGTTACTCTTATTTACTATTCATAAGGGTCATATTACTATTCATAAGGGTAGGTTACTATTCATAAGGGTAGGTTACTATTCACCAAAAAATATTTTTGTTTCATTATACTCCAAAAACTGTCTTGAACACAACCGTGTATGTCGGATTTTTAAAATTCCAAACATAGGGTTGACAAAATTATGTTTAAAGGTCACTTATCACTTAGTAGTTCATTATTTTGTGTTTTTATGACATATATATAAGAAGGAAATTTTCTATTGAAATACTTCGGGTTGTTACAGAAACGAGCCTCTCGATCGGAGATGATAGTCTATAAAACACCATGAAGCCGTATGATCTCCTGAACATAGAGGTGTACCAAGCTCTCTACTGAGTCATGCTCTTTGATCGGTAGGAAGTGGCCCGAATTGGTAAGTCGGTCGACAATCACCCAGATAGAGTCATGCCCTATGGATGTACGTGGAAACACTATCATGAAATCCATGGATATCTCATCCCACTTCCACTCAGGGACCTCTAAGGGCTGACCCATCCTTCTAGAACCTGGGGCTCCCCCATCACTTGCTGACAAGTGAGGCATCGCGAGAAAAACCCTATTACAACCTACTTCATACCCAGCCACCATTGCGGTCGTCTGAGGTCTGGATACATCTTCACTACTCCTAGATGTACCACTATAAGGGAAGTGTGAAACTCCCTCAACACCTCCTCTTATAATGAAACCGGTACCATGGTACGTCCTCTGAAGAGGATGACGTGCTCCCCACCTTCTGAAAACCCATCAGGTGCCTTCCCTTAGGATATCCGAGCATGTCATGCCTCACAGCCAACATCCCCATGCTGCTCCTCTCTAACTCGCCGAGCTAGTGGAGGAGTGACTATGAGGGACTGCAGAAAGGTTGCTCCATCTATATCCACAAAGAATATCTGCAACGCGGCCTACAGCTTCATCGCCTCTCCTAGTAGCTGAATTCCCAAGCTCCTGCTAAGAGCATCTGCTACAATGTTCCCCTTCCCAAGAGTATAGACTATCTCGAAGTCATAGTCCTGGATAAACTCAAGCCATTAATGTTATCTCATGTTCAGGTCCTTCTGTGAGAAGATTTACTTGAGACTCTAGTGGTCATAGTATACTGTAAAAAGATCACCCATTAGATAGTGCCACCACATCTTCAAGGTGAATATCACTACTACTAACTCCAGGTCATGGGTAGCATATTTTTGCTCGTGCTGTCTCAACTGCCATAAACCATATGTGATCACTGCTCGCTCCTGCATCCGGACACACCTGAGTTTGGTCCCTGATGTATCGTAGTAAACTATGTACCCAACAACCTCCTATGGTAGCCTCAAGATGGGTTCATTGGTCAATATTTTCCTCAACTCTTGAAAGCTCTACTGGCATCTCTCTGACCACAAGAAGGGTTTCCCCTTCTTCGTCAATGCTGATAGAAGTGATACAACTCTAGAGATGTCTAGCACAAATCTCTGATAGAACCCAGCCATACCTAGAAAACACCAAACCTCGGTCACACTCCTAGGTGGCTCCCAAGCTAGTACTGCCTCGATCTCCGCTGGATCCACTACTACCCCGGCCTCCGAGATGACGTGTCCCAAGAAGTGAATCTCTCAAATCCATAACTGGAACTACACGGGCTTACCATAAGGTTGGTTCTCTCGGAGTGTGTCCAGTACTACCCACAAATGGTAGACGTGATCCTCCTTAGTAGTCGAGTAAATCACTATGTTGTCGATGAAAAAAACGAAAAATTGATCGATGTAAGGCTGGAAGATCCCGTTAATGATACTCATGAACACTTTTGGAGCATTGGTTATGTTGAAGGGCATAAACAAGAACTCATAGTGGCCATACCGACAACTGAATTCCGTCTTCTGCACATCCTCACCTCGAACTCTGATCTGGTGATAGCCCAACCAGAGGTCTATCTTCGAGAACCATCGTGCTCCCTTGATCTGGTCAAAGAGGTCGTCAATACTCAGGTGTGGGTAACTGTTCTTCACGGTCAACTGATTTAGGCTATGGTAGTCGACACACAGTCACAAGCTCCCTTCCACCTTCTTGGCGAATAAATTCAGAGTTGCCCAGGGTGATACACTACGTCAGATAAATCCCTTTCCCTGTAAGTCCTCCAGCTATACCCGCATCCCATGAAACTCGGAGGGAGCCATATGATATGTAGGAGTACATATCAGTGTTGTCCTATGGTATAGGTCCATGTATAAGTCTACCTCTATGTAAGGAGGTAGTATTGTAATATTGTCAGGAAAAACGACCGTGTACTGATGCACCATAATAGGAAAACTCAGACTCCGCACATCAACTGCTCCGAGGATGAGACTACCCAACTGATGTGTGATCAGCTGCCCCATCCTCTGCATAAGTCCATCATATGCTGCAAAGGTTCCCTTTTCACAAGTGAAGGTGAACCTAGTCCCATACCTGTGGACACACCAGACTTTTCACCTAATACAGACAATCTGATGATGAACCGTGGATAACCAGTCCATACCCAAGATGACGTCGTAAGGCCTCGACGCCGCTACAAGAATACCCCAGACGATGCTCTCACCTACTAGAGTAAACTCTCACTTCTGACACCAGTTTGTAATCTTCGATTCTTCTCCATTAGGAGTCTCTAACCGTAAGGATCAATCCATCGGCTCTGCAGAAATATCCGAACTCCGATAAAGGGCAGTGGCAATAAAAGAATGACTCTCACCTGGGTCTATATATACTACATAAAGGGTGGAGTAGACACAGATATCACCACGAATCATCTCAAGTGCTCCATGGTCATAGGCCTTGACTGCCTGGAGTTGAGCTTGCCTCTGTCTGCCAGCTCCCTGTAGTCGGGGTGGACCTCCTGGTTGTGGTGGTGGTAGAGCCTCGAAATGTCCTCCACTACTCACTACTCGGCCAGCTCTTCTGCCACGTCTGCCTGCTCCTAGTGGACCACCATGGTCAAACCTCTACCTCTGGCTGAGAGGTTCCACTACAATCTGCTGCTCGTCTGCATGGTAGGTTGGGAAGTTAGGAGCCATGTGGTCCTGTCTGCCACATGCATAACACTGCCTGCTCCTCATAAGGCTGGCTCTTTTTCATGTGCCCCAAACAACTGAAACAATATCCTTAGATCACCCACCAAATGGAACGTCCGCTTGGACCTATGCGACATCTGTCTACAGCCGTCTATAGAAGAATCCACCACATGTCGAGCTGTGGTGTTTCTTGCTGCTGGTGACTGCTCAATGAGAAAACTCTCCACTAGAAGAGCTCGCTCTAGCACCCCCGCCTGCATCGGGATGTTGAGGTGAATCTTCTAAGACGTGATCTAATGACTGAGTCCCTGCTCGATGTTTTGGGCCCTGAAGAATGGGTCTCGTACCATATATGTGGTGTAGCTTGAGAGGTCGGTGAACCCCACTGAGTACTGAGCTACTATCATGCTTCCTGGCTACAGATGTAGTAACTCCTAAATCCACACTGCACGAAGGGTGGCTATAAAAAACTCTGAGCGTAAGAGACTCTCAAAGTCTATCCTTATTAAAGATGACTCATCATGCACCTGGAGGATTAGGCTACACCATCTGCCTGCTTCTACGTGCAGGAGACTCGTGGAGAGGATCACCATAAGGTTGTCTGGTGTCCCTCCCAATCTAAAAACTCCAATGATAGCATCCAGCCAATCCTCAGCTGTCTATGGGTCCTTCTCTCTACGGAACCTGGGTGGCTTCAATCGCTGGAACTCGTGCAATGCACTCAGGCGGCGTGCACTCTTTGCTTCTAGGGCTGGTGGTATTAGTGCCGTAGCAGGTTATGGTACCGCTGGTGCCTCAGCTATGATGAGGACCTGCACCGAGACCACATCCCTCAGTGTGCTACCATCTCGTACATAACTCAGAACCATATCTGGCTACCTTCGTGGGGCAATCCTAAAGAGAAACAGGTGCACCACGGTCAAAACATTATACCTGGTGACATGACTCAATGTAATCACAATGAAAAATTTTGAAACACAAATTCAATCAGTGTTTTCATGATCTGAGTCGGAAATAAGAGGCCAGGGTCCAAGTGTAGGGATACGTCAGCCGCAGCACCAACACAAGACTCCTTGGACTGAAAATCACACTCAATACTCTTAACACTATTGCTTAATAGAAAATAATGATCAGAGTCTTGAGTTCAATGGCAGAATAGACTCCTCTGATACCAATTTGTCATGACCCATCCTAGGGGCCCATGCCGTGACAACCCCAAGCCCGCCTTCAATATGCCAGTGGCTAGTGTGTATCCCCAAAGGCGTAAATTCATAAGATGGGAAGGAATTGCCTTTATGAAAGTAAACAAACACAATAGAGTACACAATAGGAAGTAAAAACTAATTGAATACTGTATAAAAAAAGTGTTATTGAATGTAAAGGGTCCAGAAATAAAAGCCCAATAGTAATGTACATGTACACCGGAAAGCAAGTATAACTGAAAAAGGGACAACAACTAAAAAGGGTAGCTCCTGGAATGTCCACCGAGTATCCTACCTGAAGGGTATGTACAGATTTCCACCTCAACACTCTAAGTCTATCAGTTTGATCCATGTACCATCTAGACATGTGGTCCACCATCAGGTACCATCCGGTCCAGGCTCAGTCTCTACCTCCTTCAATGATGTCTGTCGTCTACATCCAACACAATGAGGTGCGGGCATAGCCCGTGCAGTGGTGAGTATAAAAAACATAGTATTGACCTTCATACCCCCAAAGGTCTCCCAAAATCCACAAAGGATAAACCACAGAATAAAGATACAACCATGAAGTAACAGCCAACCCAACTTAGGTATCTTCCCAGACATATACCTAAGTTATCAATCTCAGTTCGGCTTCAACTCTCTAGCCCAAGCACAACCCTGTCCACATAGGAAGTAAGTATATCACATCATTGAATATGATTGAAAGTCAAGACACATCTCACATAGGTATACATCTCTTGCATAGAGATAGAGATGACCAGATGTAGACACTGATTTATCTAAGCTATTGGACCCACACAGGATACATGATCAGCTATGCTATCAGACCCACATAGGATACATGACCAGCTACTCTGTCAGACCCACACAGGATACAAGTACTGAGGTCAATACTATCGGACCCACACCGGATTCATGCATAGTAGTTATCACCCTCTAACCCATGGATGATTCCAGTGCGATATTCATCGTTGTTGAACCCACAGAGGATCCTAGTATAGTAGTCGTTGCAGCTGAACCCACATAGGATCCCAGTACAGTAGTCGACGCAGTCGCAACTAGCTCTAGGGTTCCCGCACACAGCACTCTCGATTCCAGGAGGGTCCACTTCTCAAGAAAAGGGGGTCGATACATCAAATATCATGAATTCTAGAGTTGATGTATCCTGAAGTTCCGTTTCATTGAAAGTAACCCAACGCGATTGACGACGCTTCAATCAGACGCTTGGTCTAAGAGTTATTAGCTTTTTGGTTCCTGGGACCCGGTTGGAATTACGCTCATTCCAAACCCGGACGTTTTCCAAATTTTTTCCAAAAATCACATAGAGTATCTCAAAAAGAACTCCACGTCACGAGGATCCTAGGGCTGCAAACGGCACGTCGATCGAACACGCGGTCTTGATGTTATTCACGTTTAAGTGAAACGGGCCTTGCCCGTCATGCCTAGTGGGCTGGCGGGTCGGCCCACCTGGTTCGGTGGGTTTGACTAGGTTGGGGGGGGGGGTGTCGGCCCGGCCCGTGCGATGGAGGCCCGGACGACGCGAAATTGGCCCGGCTCATGCGGAAGGCGGTCCGGCACGCGCATGGGCGGCCCGACCCACGGTTGGCCAAGGCTCGGCCAGCCGGCCTAGCGGAGTGTGGGGCGCGACCCCCCTGTTTTATGAATCAACGGTGCCGAGGGGTGCCTCCCCTCCTTCTCAGCCGACCGAAGCTGGCCTATCTTCTCTAGCACATGCGTCCCTCACAGCGGGATGCTCTCCTCCCACGAGGCACCTTTGGGTGTCGCGACATCCTTCAACCCGACCAGCAGGTGGCCGACCGATTCGCCCTTTGAAGAAGCCCACCCAACGCTGGCTGTGGTTCTATGCTGCGCGGTGCCATGAGTCACCACAGTTCTCCAGCACACCCGGTTGTGGGACCAACAATTTCTTCATCGGCCAAGCGACATGTAGTTGTGGTCCGCGTTATCCCCTACGTGCGGCACTCGGTGTCGTGGTCCTATAATGGGCCGGCGCGCGACCACCATTTCCATCGCCGCCTTTGGTCATTGCCACCCCCCGATCGTCGTAATCTCCGGTCACTACCACTTCTTCCATCACCTACTCTGTTGTGAATAAAAACAACAATCAACAGATGGTGATCGGGCTGTGTTCGTTCGGCCCGCTCCCTCCGCGTTAGGTGATATCAAATGGACGAAGATAATCCATGGTATTCAACGAAGAACGAGGCACAATTTTATATAATTAAAATTGATCATAACCCCCAATCTCGATTTCATGAACGTTTCATGTCGACGAGCAGCGGAAGATGAGCGTCGCGAAGGTCGGGCTTCGTGGAAGACGATATCGCATGGGACAAATATCATTCTATCAACGTCGGGGGAAAAAGGTCACTAGTCATTGGAGATATTCTTTGTGGAAGATGTTCATCATTGAAGAACAATGTTCTTCGTCGAGAGAATGAAGTTCCACCAAGAGTTTTCTCCCAATGTATCCCCACACATATTTTCCAAGGCAAATATAATAACAGGCTTCCCCCAAAAATATAATCCTTCCATGCATTTCAAATTAATTCAAAAGAACTCATGACACCTCAAAATAATTAATAAAGGCATTAATTATTCTTTAGTTGGCAACATTATGATGGGAAAGTGGAAAGGCTTCACTTTTAGTGGGATTTCAAAAGTTAAGATAGAGGTTACAAGGCGAGTTGAGGGGTTAGGGTTTGTGTGGAACCCACCCTTAGTTATATCCTCTAAATAGAGGTTAGGTGCGGTGTGGACCCCACCTCTAACTCCTCTTTGGAGAAGTTAACCACCACTTCAAAATAAAATTGTGTAACACAACACTTTTATTTAATTAATTATGAATCCCCAAATTATAACTTATACTCTCGACCAAACACAAATGCGGTAAAGGTCCCCTTAAACGAATACCGGCGCTGCGAGTTCATCAGTGTCCTAAAATTTTAATTACATGCACCACTTAAAATGATTGAAAAACTTGCACGTACGTTTACTAAACATACCCAAACAAAACATCAGAAAATGATTTTGGGCACACCATGCCTTGGAATCAGTCGCCGTTAGAAACTGCGTACTCATAAAATTCCAAAGTATTTCAGAAAAAAATTACCTTTAAATTTTCAGGTATTTATAGTACACATCTATTATTAATATGTTATTATAATATTTCACTCTTGTAGCTGATTGATCTCATGTTTAGTTGGATGATTTATTGGAGAAAGGTTTTATTTTCACCATTGATTCTACTTGTTGAATACCGATTCTATTTACCTTGAAGGAAGATGGTTCCCTCTAATTATTCATGGACTCTAATAATTTGAACCAAATGTTGGGGTTTACTAGGTATTTTTTACCTTGTATTGAATTTTTTTATCATTAAATGATGGCATATTGGTTTATGAGGGACATTCTTCGGTTAGGTTATCATAACCTAATATATTGGAGTCTCGGAAAATTTTGACGGATGTCAGTAGAAGTAATATCCATTATGAATATCTAAAAATGACATTTTTTTATTACTAACACACCTATATTTTTTTATGGATTTAATGAAATGATTATTCCATGTGTAGATAGAATATAATTGGATAGTGTTCATGGATGAAATCTTTGTTTCTTTGATCTATGAGAACAAGAAAGTGAACTGAGAGTGTTTGGTTATGAAAATCTATAAGAGTTACCATTTTTATGAAATAATTTCAAAATTATATTTTTGTATTCATGAAGTGATGTTATTGGGGAACATAATTGTTGAGAATATATTATCACCTGATCCTATGATCGTTAAGGTTGTTTTGTCTTGTGATGAATCATGGAATGTTTTTGAAATTTAGAGCATCAATGGTCTTAATGGATATTATTGATGGGTTTTTATGAATTTATCAGACATGTAACCACTTTTGGATTCTTTTAATAGTAATTTGGTGAAATTATATGAGATTCAATGTTTCATTTTTCATTTATTGAGTTGAAATGGGTTATGACATCAGCACCTATCATGATCGTACCCAAGTCCATTAAGTGATATGTGGTTTTCTGTGATTCTTATGGTGATTTTTTTGGTTACATGAATATATAATATGATCATATACTATCTTACATCACTCATTATATTTGACCATATGAGAAGAACTACCCAACACATGATTTAGAGATTTCTGCAGTTATTCACATGCTTAAAAATTGGAATTATAATCTTTTTGGGGAGGGTTTCACAATTTTTTCTTACCATTAGAGACTAAGATATATATTTTCATAGAATAAATTGAATCTCATATAGATACAATTTCTAAAACACCATAATATGTTTTAATCCTATATCACCTACACATCAAGTAAGGGTAATCCTATTGTAGATGTTCTTAATTGGAAAGTACTATGGACTGTTGTTCTTGAAAAAAAGGAAGAATATAACCTTATGGGACTCACTACTCAGTTGAACATAGATTCCTAGAAGGATGTTTTCGGTATGCTAATGAAAATTTTCAGTTATCATCATATCTCCTGAAGTCTATTATGTAGAGTCAGCTATAGGCTGACATGTTTTGAGAAATTAGAGAAACCCATAATGGTGGGGAGATCATCTCTAGTTTTCATCTCTCTTCGGATTATATTTTCTATTTTTTGAACAAAATATGTTCTATACATCTATGAGTATTTTAGTTATATTTTATTAACATAGTTCATAATGAATTAATCATCCAACCACTACTAAGATGTATTAAGACATGATATATCATTTTTTCTGGTTGGGAATGATACTGGAAATTGCAGATTATGTGTCCCTCTATTACATCTACCAACAGATAATGGTAGAGAATTTGAAACCTTATACTTTTCTCCAACATAACCTAGTTTTGATATATTAATTTTATGATCTGTCTGTGGAAATTGTTGTTGGATTACCATAGACTCATTGAGGGAGTAATAATTTTATGGCATGGAATAATCAGTTAACAAGGTCATATCTTTTAATTCTGATAATGGAAACGACATAATTTGATGACCTAGGTACGACGTAGGTGATGATGATAATGAGGTTACATAGGGTTACATATATCATTGTATCATATTGGGATCATAGGGTTACATTGAGGTTCTGGATGAGTCTCGAAGAGGTGATAGAGACTCATGTTAGGTTATGTAGAACTTACCAGGAACATATATATGGTTATACATAGTGTTCTATTAATATCCTTGATAATATGCTCTGTGATAGTTTCACGGATATTGGATGGTCATGTTATATTCATATGGGAGATGTTGAGTTTTGTAATAACAAAATTTATCAATTGAAATTAAGAATGAAAAATATATATTTAATTAATGGTCACTCTTGCATGTCTCCTAATTATGGGATGAGGTGGACGAATACACCATTGTGGGACAAATTCTCATTCAATAGATATTAGCTGGGATTCAAGATTTATGTCGATGTATAATAATAACACTGATTTGGAAAAAATATTGTGTGGATCATCAGGGTTTTAATATCTAGTTTTTTATTATAGAACTGTTTTTCAACAATATTTCTCCATGGATGGGTCACTTATGTCATGGAAACTAGGGGATGTTTTCTCCAGGATAAGATAGATCATTTGAAGTTGCTAAGTGAATTTCATTGGTCACATATTCTTTGCGATTTCTTGTTCACATTACAAGAATTTTTTTTAACACATATCTCATCATAGAAAATACCATATTGATCCCTATCATGTTTGTATTTGGGATGATATTGAAATATAACCAAAGGATTTTTGTGGAGAAGCAAAGTCAGATCATGGTCCCAAAATGAATGTATTTCATGGGAAGTAGAATGTGTTGGCCTGACTATTTTTTCAACACAGATTAGATTCTCATAATAATTTATGTCATGATTTGTTCATGAGGGAGAAGTGGTCGCACCATCTTTTTATTTATAATTAATCCACATGACTTCACAGGGATAAAAGACTAATGGTGGGGTGCCCAAATTAATGTATTTATCATCACTTTTTTATTTCCCTTATTACTTGGGAGAATTTGGGGACTCATGAGAATGGATTGAATTTACTAGGAAAAGTGGAATAAGGTTATACAGTGTATTTTTTTATTTTGTAGTGTACAGGTAAAAACATGTTAAATTCATTGTGGGTTTCTCCAGATGATCAGATTACACCAGAGTTGAATTGTGGATTTTTCACTTAATGTACTGTTTTTGGAATCTTTATTATAAATACAAATCATGTAATGGGATTACATGTCATATATTAGTCATCTAGAAGATTCCATTAAATGGTTTAGGGTAGCATATGTTTAGACACCATGCATTGTGTTAACACACAATGTAATGGTTTTTGGGACGATCTCATGAACCAAAACAAGGCGTGATGATTTCAAAACATGAATAAATTACACATTATGTGGTGGTTAGGATTTTTAACCCAAAAGGTTATGTATTTTTGAATTTTTGATAAATCTATAACATGATTTAAAAATGGATTTCATGTTGGGTAATCTTAATGGGTTGATATTTAAGAGGGTCATATGAGTGATTATTCTTTCATTCTCTTGTATCTCTTTCAACTCATGACCAATGAGCTCTCCGATTAAATTATGGAGACCAAAAATCCTTCAATATAATTTTCATGAACAATATAATATTGTTTCAGTCACGTTACATTTCAATGAATGAGTAATTTCATTATTTCTTTATTTTTTGGTAATGATCTGGTGCTATTTTTTTGTTTATTGATCCACTTATCTTTTTTGTTGAGTCAACTTTTTTTCTTCTTCTATATCCATCATGCGATCTTTATCCAAATGCCAATCATTGAGTTTGTTATGATGTGGTGTGTGAGATTTATGATTTATTGGTTATTTATTCTTCTATATCTACTAAATATTTTCATATTTAATTTCTTTTGATAGTTTGAAAATTGATTATGGTGACTAAATTATTGTTAATTTTTATTCCATTTTTGTGGATCCTTTTGCGAGTGTGTGAGACATGAGATTGGGGTTACCGGTTCCATCTGTATCATATGTTGGATTAATTTCATTTCGGTTGATTTATAAATTGTTCCTTAAATAGAATGTAATTATTAATTGGTTGTTTTTTTGTAAAGGATAATTTTTTTATAAAATAATGGTTTTCCATTGATTTAGTAAGAGAACTTATATTGTCAATTAATTGTGAAATTCAATTCTTACAATATTTTCAAATCATTTTTTTAGGAAATGGTGTGAATATTGATCACATTATAATCCATGGGTACTTTTGTGGATATTTTAGCTTTAGGATATAGTCCATGTATTATCTATGGGTTCACTCATCATGTTATCCTCTATTCCATAGGGATATTTTTTTGGGGAATTTATATGGACATTACTGGTGGAATCACTCATGGAGTGTTTATCCCATCCATAAGAATCTAATCTAGGGACATTATGGTGAACTTGTCATTTACTATAGTAGGAAAACTATTTTATCATGACCTATAGTGATCCTTGGTGTGATGTTATATATGTTTACAACTTATTTTATTTTAATTTATTTTTCATGAATTCATTGATTTTTTATGACTGCTTTTATTTATATAAAATTCTTTAAAACTGTTTAATCTAGATTGATTTGAAAATGACAAAAAATGGGAAACTAATTTTTCCCCTATTTTGTTCAAATTAAAAACAGTTTAATTTTCACACATTCATTATTTTATATAATGTTGAAGATTTTTATATAATTATAGAAGTAATTCATATAAAAAACTTTGGGGATACTTGCATGCTTTTTAGCTCCCAAACATTGCACCCCATCCATAGTTCATAGATTATTACATGTCATTTGATTTATGGAGAGGAAAGGCTGTAATGTGAGAATGTGAGGTTTCTGTCAAATTTTACTAGGTAGATACTAGTGAGATGGTGGGAGTGTTTCCATGGTATCACATGGAGTATTGAGTTCTATGTAATATTCTTTTTTATGTTTGAATTGTATATTGGGGGGTTTTGACTTGTTTCTAATTTTATTTATTCTTCTATCATCTTTTAGTTTTAAATATGTTTATATCTTCAATTATTTATCCCATGTTTATATATAAATTCAATGTTGTTTCTTTAATTTGGATGAAATAATTCACCATGGTTGTCATTGTCTCCTAGGTGTAAATCACAAGTCCATGATGGTTTGGAATCCACTTCAGGTATATTGTGATTCAGGTAGTGAACTGGTTTGAGATTATTTATGGGTTTCGTTTTCCACACCTATGTTGAACTATTGTTCATTACATTGGTTATATTCATAACTTGTCTTCCTCTTATTATGTTGATCATATTTACATTATTGATCATTTCATCTACTGATTTTCGTCCTAATAACATACAATCCTCACTCCATCTTGACAAGATACATTCTGACACAGTTTTCCATATAATGTTTCAAAAGGTTACATTATTTTTCATAAATGAAAAATATTATTATAATAATACTCAACCAAAGACGTATGTTTAACCAAACTTCCTGGTTAATACATTGAACCGTCTGGAAGGATAACCCTAAGATTCTATGTCATTCTCTCTAACTATCCAACATATTGATGATGAAATGATTTAATTAAATTTAGTTTAAAACAAAATGAAATCTGAAGACTCTCCCAAAAATTATATATGAACCGGGGGTAATTATCAAATAATATTAAAATAAGGTCACCATTTAATATTAATATCTCTGTAACATTGTGTTTAGAATATTGAACCAATAAATTTTATATCAAATTGTTTGAAAACATCAGATGTTGTTAATAGATTAACAATTAATCAAATTTCACACATTCTATGAGATTTATTTCATTATCCCTCCCAAAACTCCATGGATATATTTTCCCATTTCAATTCTTGACATTTGAGGACCTTAAATATTCACCATCCATAATGTGAATTATGATTTATCCTAATGACAATTCAATAATTTCATTGAAAAATTAGCAATATAGTTAATAATTTCTTCGCATCATAAATGTTAATAATCTTCCATATATGTTTTTTGTTTGCATTATGTATAGATAAAATAGAACTAAAATCCTCATAAAATATTTATTTTTTCATGTGAGGTTCAAAAAAAGTGAATATACCATTTCTGATTCTCAAAGCAATATCTATTCTAATTTTCATTTCAGGAAACAAAAATTTCTTAACCAAATCAACATTTTTCTATATCTCATTGTCCTTCTTCTGATATTGAGTAATATTATGAAAAATACTAGAATTTAAAAAAATATATAGTTTTCTTACATGAATAGTTTGCAATCCACTATTCATCAAATAATTAACTGATGGATCACATTCCAGATACAAAACTTTTAATGATAAATTATCTCTCCAACTGAAAGATACAACTATTCATTTCTCCATATGTTGATGGAAATGAATTGTTCATTCCAAAACCACTATCAATTCTGACAATCTCCTCTATCTCATGATTAAACCATCATTAGTGAATATATACTTTAATCTATTATGAAAATCATATATTTCACAAAATACAGAATATAAATGGTTTAAATATGTTTTTAAAGATAAAACTTCAACCTAAAGATGGAGATCATGTGTAATACAATTTTTATTTGGGGGATTTATTTGAAAATCTAGAAATTTACCAATATTTTTAAATTAAAACAATACCACACCCATAAACAATTCATTGTTCTGTATAATAAATTTACTCTTTTTTGTTGGAATGGTCCCAAAATAAAAGGTTCACTAGTATTCTTTTCAATTCCTAGAATCATTCACACATTCCCAAATCCACATAAACCAATCTCAATTTTATGTTAACTTATTGATGGTTCTATATAACCAGTAAATATATTTTAAAAACACAAGTAATATCCATATAACCCAAGAAATAAATAAATTTCATTCACCATTGTGTATAATTTCTATTAATAATCAAAAATTGTTTTAAAAGGATCATTATTAATTCTATATATGTTAATGTTATTTACATGGAATGAAATTTATTATAACAAAAATACACATTTTCCATGTTTTCGAAATAAAATCATTTATTTTAAAATTCTCAGGACCTTAATTAGATGATTTATATGATCCTCATAAATTATAGAGTATAAACATATCATAAATAAACACAAAAATATATCTATATAAATAATGATTGAAAACACTATTCAAAAGATCCAAAAAGAGATATTGCGAACTTTCTAACCCATAGGGAAAAAACCTAATACCCATACATTGTATAAAATGCCATTTTAGGGATCTCATTGTACTTCACAACCAACTTATGGTACTTAGACCATATATTAACCATCGAAAAATACTGATATCCTTGGGGAAGATAATACAGGTCAATAATATGAAGAATAAAATAGTTATTCATAATAGTGGTGTAAATAAAAGCTGAATAATCATTGAAAATTTTTATAGAACAATATTTATTTTAAAAATAAAAACTGGAGTACACCATGGTGATGATTGAGGTTGAATAAATACTTTATCATGAAATTATTCATCCAACATATTCAATGCCGTAATTTCTACATGATCCATTCAATAATCAGTTTTTGAAATAGTATTAGAATAATGTTGTATGTTAATATGAATATCATCATCTCAATCTTTTGTAAAATAGTGAAAGACAACACAGAAAATCCCAAGGTATTCTTTTAAAACTAATACAACATTAATCTGAGTAGTTTTCTTATTATAAATAATACATGATAGGTAACATTCATTTCAATCTCTTGAAAATTACGTACCTTATTGATAAGTTATAAATGGAATAAATTAATTATTATATAAAATAAAAAATTAATTTGATTAAATTATACATTTAGATCCGAAATCATGATACACTGAGTGCCAATCTATACATAGAATACAAAAAATTATTTAATGGGAATGGAAAAAATGATTAGAGTGAAAAACCATCCACATCTGATAACATCAATATCATTGTAAATTATGTTTTATATATTATTACCCCATATATTTTTAATAAATATATCGAATCTATTTATTTAGGTTAGTTTTTCATTTTACAAGAAAATTTCTCAGAAAATAAAAAACTTGTAGACATGATGTGGAGTAATAAATTAGAATTATTCATATTAACTTGTAATTTACTAGTTACCACTTCATTTGATAAACCAAAATCATCTTAAATTTCTTTCAAGTATTTCAATACACAATTCATTATATATCCTTGTTTGTTCCAATAATTTATACCATTATTTAAACTCTTATTTGAATACTAAATTTTCTCATTACATATAAAATACCATAGAACCTACATATCAATATCTTTCTTACCAGTACCGAGGTCATTTATTAATCATGATATATAGTCTTAAACATACAACATCAGAATTACTTCATATATTTCACAATACATTTCCCAATTTACTTTTTCCACAACTATAATACTATAAAAATATTTATTTATTACGTTACGATTTCTATTATTTATTCATATCCAATTTATAGTAATCTAGATATTTTCATCTACTTATATTCATGGGGTCATGAACCATGAAAGGGTTCCATCCTGCTAGGCATCCGACTTTGTTCATGGAATGCCCTAAAGGCGTTCTTGATCCCCGATGGATGGAAACTACTTTCTAGGTAACAATAATACTGTTTTGTAAAATTTTTTTTCCATTTATATAAATATAAGAAGGAAATATAAATAAACATCACAGTAATAGATAATCAAATTCAAACAAGGCACGCATATTTTCAGATGAAAGGATTACAACATTAAAGCAGACTCAAAATATTTCAATAGAAGGGAGACCAAAAAATGGAACAGAACACTACCTAACATATGCGGGAACCACCATCAATCCTGCAAAACAAAAACCTATAAAAATTGGAACACTATAATCCTTAAACACCAAAAAATCCATGACACATCTTTCCTTTAACTATGTTATACATAAAAAAGTATACTAACAACAAGAGTTGTATGTAGGTTGTGAGCCATAGAATGGTAGGATTCAACCAAAAATATGTGATTACATGCTAAACTACTATAAGAAACTTTTACATTAACATTGATGTAAAAAAAGTTAATTTTTTTAGGAAAATATTTTACAAAAATCCATCTTCAAGGAAACACTTTCAAGAAAAAAATTCTCAATAAACAATCATCCAAAATTAATATACACAAGGTACCCCATATACCAATGGTATGTATAATATCACATGAGAGAAGTATATCACGTGAAATACCTACATGCACTAGCTAATGTGGGAAACTTTTTACCTCATATCATGGTAAAATGTTGTATTGAAACCACACTATTGACAATCCTCTTGCATGATCCACAATAGATGAATATATCCATAATTATAGTGATATATAATCATTATGTTTTAGTTAGTGTTTTATCTTCAATCCCTCTATAAATAAATTGGCCACATCCTCACTGATAAAACAATAATACATGTCGTATTCCATAAACCTAGTAACATAGTATTACATTTTCACTAAATATTCATTCAATATTTCACACAAAACATCATGTTCAATCATGAACAATACTATCAACATATCAGAATTGGAAATCACTACATTTTCTATCCAGCAAAAGGAATCATCCATTCATCATAAAAAATCACTTTCCATTTAACTCACACCAAAACTATTTTTGAACACATTTCACATGAAAGTCACAATCATTGAATCCCTTTTTTTAGTATTAAAATAAAATAACATATTCAATTTAATCATTTACATAGGAAAATTCGAGTTTCAAATAAACCCATAAATCATTTTATTTTAACAACATAATTTCCATATTTTAATTAATTCAAAAATCACATTTAGAATTGAAGAAAAATATTTAGCATTCCAAAATAATGCAATATCATTTGAAAACCCACATTCAAACACATTACCACTTTATGTTTCTTTTAGAACACATTTATCACCTTTCAAAAATACCTGAAAACATTTCCACAAAGCACCAAAATATATCCCACACAAAACATGACCACCATTGTTTAATAAAATACATTTCCATCACATTAGCATGATAAACACTTTGAAAAAAATTTATCACCCTAAAACAATACCACAGAGCACATATAATTAACAACTGAAGAATATCAAAGCATCTAAAAATGATAGACGATGGAACCACATATGTCACACTCAAAAACTTCTGGAAATAAGTTGGAAACCATAACTAACCCACCACAAGACCCTATAAAAGAAAACTTTCAACCGCAAGAATCCATATTGAACCCTAATAATTATTATTCAACCAAAAATAGTTCACCCAAACTATTGGATATTGAAATACTAGAGATGGAGTAAGAGAAATCATATAAAAGAGGGAACAACCTGGTAGAGAACATACCCACTTGATGTTTCACTGACTAATCCACATCCAAACCACAACCTGTATGGAGACCATGGGAGAATAGAAATATAAAGGTATGATCCTAGTTCAATAGATGTATAATGGGGGTCAGAAAGTGTGGATATGGGTATAAACTCCAAGAGTACTGAAAAAGAAATTCCAAAATTTTTAATGACAAGGATAAGTCACACATTTTTCAAAAATGTATTTCTAGACACTGCGACAACCATGAACCCCTTAAAACTTTTTATTTAATTTTATTATGTTAATACCGATTGATTTTATAATTATGTGAATTCCATTTTATTATCCTCTATAAAATGGGTCACTTTGGCCAATGGTGTCTTTGGAAAGCCATTTGATTTTTCGAACTTGGTGCCAATTAAGGTCCCCCATTAGTAAACAAAAAAACAAAAAATTTCGTCAAACTCAAGTGGGAATCTCATGGTCCAGAACCTGACTAAAAATAAAAAAATAAAACACCTCAAATTAAAACCTATCACAACCTAAACTCGATAAAAAACTGATAACCAAATGAAATACGAAGAAAATAATGAAATAAAAGAGGCATACTATGATATTTATCCCCACTATAAAAAATTTTCATCTCTAAAAATACATTCAATTGAATGATAAGGAATAAACTAATACTCACCCATGAATGAAATAAATTCTATAAAAACAAAATAACAAGGAGAAAACAAGAACAGCCATAATAGAAGCATAGGTTCATAAGAACTGACTCTGGTGGCTAGAATGGACATCCCTCTATACATCTCCCCTAGATGAATCAACACCAACAATTGATTTTTCATATGAAAAAGGAATTATAATAACTACAAAATCCAACCTATTAATCCATTATCACTTTAAATATTACCAAACAAATCTCATACATTTTTCGTGAAATGAATAAATAAACTCAAACCACTTCTCCAAAACTACCACCATGGCATTTCATCAACAAAACCAATATGAACACTCCCTCACAAATATTCACTAATGAAGGGAACCTAAACATAGATTAATCCAAATTATACTACCCACTACGAATCCAAAATTACAAACAAAACAAGATTATCATAATAGGGAGGACCGATTAGACTCTTCACTGTATGAGATGACCTAACATCGATTTACTCTAGATGAAATCTCAACAAGAACCATGGTGGGACTCAATGCCATGAAAATTAATCAAATAAACTAACAATAATAGGCCAACAAACCCATCAATTAAATATGGAAACACCCACCCTTGAAAAATTCTATAACTAAAACCAATTCATATATTCTAACGGTACAAGGTCAACAAAATAGTGCTCTCCATTTAGAAATCACCAACACATGAATCAAAATATATTTAGACTACCACAGTTGCTTAAAACGAATATATAATTATATTATCACAATGTTTAAAAAAAATTAAATCCATAGTTCCCTTCCATTATAGAGGAACATTACATACTGAAGACTCTACCAGAGTGAACATAAATTTTCCACAATGTAGCCCTAGAGACAAAATCCAAACCATGTTCTCTCGCACCTCGTGGGTTCCTGACTATGCATGTGTTTCACTATGAATCCTATGGATGGAGCCCTAATGTTCAAAGGATATCCTTCCTCATAGTCAGAGACTGTTGGTCCCCGATCATAACTCATTATTTTAGTTTCATAAGAGTCCCCACATCATTCCTAAAAGAATGAATAAAATAGAACCCCGCATGGATCCCATTTCACCTCAACACGACACGTCACTAAGGTAGGGATTTATGAGATACATTCGCATCATTTTTATTCACCCTTTAAAGAAACCCCCTGAACAAATAACACAGAGAATAGACATATATTTATAATAGAGAAATTTTGCATTTCCTGAAGGACATAATGGTCTCATTAAAAAAAATTCATAAAAGAGTCATAATCCAAATCTGACATCTTTAGCCAAACAAGAAGCACCATGAAACACCACTAGACACAACCATTATAATAGAGTAACCATTCATAGGATGGGACATCAAATTGATCTCCAAAAAAACACTACTCTTATAAACATGAAGGGGTGTTTTTTTTGAAATATGGGCCTAGATCTATGGGAATTCTTAAGATCCTATTAATTGAACCATTGAATGTTCCCTAGATTCCCACAAGCATGTAGTTATTTGAATTATTTAAATAAGATAAGATATTCTGACTATATTATCCACATCAATGGGACATCATGGTCCTATGCCCAAAAGAAGGTGATTATAGATCAAGAGGACTTCTAATTCTTCAACCAACACCAACAAAATCAAGATGATCACCCATCCCTTTAACAAAAAAAATCCTTCACTTCATCCAGAGACTGCATTAAGTCATCTACCTCAAGAAATCATTCTTTATACTTCCTTAACATTAATCACATGCCTTAACACATCAACAACAGAAATCACATCAAACTTTGACAACCCAAGGATATCATTTGAAACTTCACCTTGAATCACTCTTATCTAACACTATCCCCACTCATATACTATTATAAGATATACATTACCATAAAATAGAGGACTCAACATAAAAAATAGGAAAAGAATATATATGGGATTATCATCTTGGGGGTCTTCCAATGGTGAACTATATATGGATAAACTTTTAATATTCATCGAACCATTGTGGGTGGATATACAATCAAATCTGAGAAACTGATAACCAAATGAAAATAATACATCAAACTAGATATAATACAAAAAAAACTAAGCACACCATGGGTCCTATTCAATGTATTCCCGGAACATGTTTCAAAAAATCCCTCTAATCATTATCTATGAAATGAGATCATTGAAAAGAACACCAACATGAAAGAACATAAAAAAATTACCATTCTCAAAACACATCACATGAATCATTTCCATGTCACTATGAGACACACTACACAACTAATGTATATCAAAACATAAGGTTGACTCTTTATGTCACATTTGACCTGACTACAATATAGGTGTGTTACACACTCACCAATGGTTTTCCATGGATCCTCACAGAAGAATATTCTAATTCCAAATTAGCCACCCATCAACACATTTCATAAAATGTCCCCATTTCCATTCATCTCCATTCATGTGATCACTCGTGGAAATGCCAAAATCAATAAAAAAACTTTTTTACATTCCACTAGAAAACATTAAACCCACAATTCCTAATAATAAATTAAATTCACATTTATAATTTTCAAAAAACATATAAAAAGTTCATTAACCACTATTTTATAAATCGTTTTCAAAAATAATATAACTATACATTTTCATATTTCTCAAAATAAAATCACATTTGAAAACATTTTTTTCAGAACAAAAATCTTAGTTCAGTAATAAAAATTTAATTAAAAAACTGATAACTTCTTATTTATAGCATTTTTTCAAAATAGTCTTGAAAAAAAATTCCATTTTCATAACTAAAAAATTTCAATATGACCTATGAATGTATTTAAAGAACATAACGTTCAATTAACTTTTTCATGCATTCCCGGAAAATCATTTTATAAAAATGAACTCTTTTAATGATTTATTATGAATGATTCTGAAAACCCATTTTTCCTCCTAAAAAAATATACTTCAAATACAATTATAAAAATTCCAAAACAAGTATTTTAAAAAACAAATTTAGAACCCATGGCCTCACAAACACATAAAAAGATGAATCCAAAGTCAATGGGTGACATGGACATAATTTTGGAGGGAATATTTCAATCACACCACCATCATTGAGAGTATTCTTGGACCATATCCTTATCATCACATGGACATCCTAAACCTATGAGATCCATGACACCTTTAAAACAACACTCTTTTAATATCTCTAAGTAAAACAAATCCTTAAGAACCAAAAACACCAAACGAAACCCCACTTCCCTTTGAATATAATGTTTTGTTCCAGAATGTGTTGGCTATACAGGCCTCTATAATCACACCCCAAGATATGATAGTGAATATCTATCTAAATTGATATCCCAAATAACACAAGGTTCCACTAAATCATGGTCCTCTAATGAGTATAACCTGGATTTGATAATACATTTTCGTTAACCAAGCTGGGGTGTCACTCATCCCGACACACAACCAGGTCTATGGCATGTCCATAAGGGGGGATTAATTATCACTATAGGATGGAAACTAGTTCCAATGTATCAAGAATATAAATTTGTAACAATATCATCCACCTATATAAATATGAAAAACTAATCGAAATAAAAAATAACAATAATATCTACAAAAATCCAAAAAAGATCAACTATTTTCATTTGCATGTTTTACAATATTATATAATATTTAAAAGACTAAAACAACAAAATTTCCTAGAAATCCCTACGCAACAGGAGGGGAACCACACTCAAGACACCAACACAAACACTTTCCATAATAGGAACACTATAAAGATGAAACACCTATATCTCAACGAAACATCATTACATTTCCTAGATTATATATAACAAAGACTACATACACCCAATAGTGTTTATAGGATGTGAGAAAAATCTCAGTATGATTCCACCCAAAAGAAAAAGAATCCATAATTCAATATTTAATGATAAATTAACTTACAAATTTCTGTGAAATCTATTAAAAAATTATTTGAAATAATTTATTCAAAACCATTCTCTTTAAAATAAATTCAATAATACCGTTTCTATGATAGAAACATAAATATAAAAAAGATAAACTGTATACTGACGGTAATTATTGTTTCATAAGAGAGAATTATGTCATGTGAAATCCCCGTAGGAAATAGAAACAGAGAGAGACTAGGTAACTGATATATTAAATAAAGGATCAATAGAAACTACACTAATCATACACTCGGTGAAAAATACAAAATAGGGGAATATTTTTAAAATTATATTGGTCTCCAAAATCATGGTTTAGTTAGTGTTGAATATTCAATCCCTATAGAAAGAATCGAGCCTCGACCTTGCCTATCCAACCAACATACTAGTCCTAGTCTTTCCACATAGTCACCCTGGATTTATTTTGACTTCATTATCTATTCCAAAATTAAGAAAAATCACTTTCAGAAATGAACTATCTAATCATTATAACAGAATGGAAAATCACCACATTCAGAAACCAACACATTGAAAAACCCTTATTCATAAACAATCCTCTTTTGATTTTACACAAAAAAATTATTTATAAATAGATTTCACAACAACTGGACAATCCATGAAAACCATTTTCCAACACTATGTGAAATGGACACAATTAATTTAAATATTTACATGGGCTATCCCCTTTTCAAATCCAACCACAAATCATGTTCAATTAAAAAAATTCATCAAATAATATATTTAATTCCCAAATAAAAATTAAGATTTCTCTACAATAACTAAAAATCTAAAACAATTTAATATTATTTGAAAACCTATCATCAATCAAATTATGACAATATGATTCATTTAAAATACATTTCACACCTTAAAAAACCATAAAACATTTCCATGAAGAACGAAAATAATTAAAATAAAAAAAAGAAACATTTTTTATAAAGTCCATTTTCAACACTTAACTATGCAAAATCCTTCAAAAAAATTTCTCACCATAAAAATAAACCCTAATAACATATAATAATCCACAAAAACATACCAATAAATCTAAAAATGGTAAATCACGGAACCACCTACCTCAAAATCAAAATAATATGGAAATCATTGTGAAAACACAGTTGAACCACCACAAGACCATATAAAGGAATCCATAATGAATAATCATTAATATTGAACCAAAATAATCATCATTTAACAGAATATAAGTCACCCAACCCACAGGAGAATAAAATCCCAATGAAGGGGGACAAGAAATGCTATAAAAAAGGATATAACAATGAAAAAACTTTCTTACATGATGTTTCTAGAAAATTAAACACCAAAAACATTAAAAGGAGGGACCACGAGGGATTATAGAGGGTAATAAAGAGGTGACTATGGTGGTAGAAGTCAAATTGTCTGAGAAATGGTTGATTTGGGTATATAACCATATAAAATAGAACCAGATATTCTATAAATTTAGGACTTAGATGGGACATATGATTTTCTAGCATTGTTTTACAAGATGTGAGGAAACTAGGAATACCTTAATGAGTAAGAGTAACATGTCTCATAGTTATACACTATTAAAATTTTAACATTGTCCACATGGTTTCTAGGGAAATTAATACTATTTTCCAAAATGTGTCTCACCTGTTGTTAACCCAAAAACTCAATTTTTCTTTAAAACACAAGGAGGATACCCATGGAGAACTATCAGATTAAATATTTAAAAATGAAATACCTCAAAAGTCATACTCATCACACATGTGACTCATGAAAAAAACCAAGATCCAAATGTTATCCATAGAAAAGGATGAAAACAAAATCTGGGTGTGACACATGGAATATGTGATGACTAGAAAACTACACCTATACCATCTCCGATCATTATGATAGTCTCCTTGAATTTTAAATCATAAAAAAATTCCATTATATCATGGATTCAATAGTGATTAATTATGATTAAATTTACAATCTTGATCTCTGATAAAATTTGGTGCCCACCATAAAAATCTGGTGAACTTTTCCTCAAACATGTTCACTAAATCTTCCTCCCTTTGTTTAAATTAAAAGAATTTTTTTTACATAATATTTGAAATAGACTTAATATAATATTAATTAAGTAGAATATTATTGAATTAATCACATTCCAATGAATCAAAATATTACCTTTCTCTAATATGATTTACCATTAACCCCCACTACATGAAAAAAACATCAAAATAGTAAATATATGGATTTGCACTTTTATAATAAAAAAATTCCCTGACAAAAAAAATATATTATCTAGGGGATTAATCCATACATTAGCTACTAATAGGTCAGAAGAACAACAAAATATAGAAGGTTTATTTCTCATAAAATTATATGATACTGACTTTTACCTTTGTGGTATATCTAGTGGCTCTATATAATGAATAAAACTAACATTTATAACATGATTGAAATGAGAAAACATGTTAAAAACAATCCCAATTCCAATTAATCCAATTTTAGGTTTCTTATTTGGGTGTATATTTCCCTCTTAGAGCCTTCTCACTAAAATATCCATATTTCCACTATGAAAACCATTTTGAAATAACATGGTTTAGATGTAGAAAAATTGTAATCTTAATATTATATATATATATATATATATGATTACAATGTTTAATCTCTTAATGGTTCTTAATTAATCAATCATATCCTCTTAAATTATATAAACGATTCCATTGATACTAAATATATGAATCCATAATTATTCATTACGTAATATTATTTCATAACTAGAAAATTAATCATAATGCATTTGAATATCATTTCAATTTATTTTATCATAATATTATGTCATCCACATTAATAAATATATAATAAATCACAATGTGGAAACCTTCAATTAGTATAAATTATTCATGTAAAACAAAACTTTTATGATATAACATTTTTTATTTTCACGAAACATCATGCCAATTTTGATATTTACATCATCCTTGTCCCTAATAATCATTAAAACCCTATGAAATATATTTTAAAATTTTAAATGAAAATTGAATTATCTATTAGTGGCATAAAATAAAATTAATCCAAGAGACCCACAAGTCCATGAATACATATTATTTTTTTCATTTTTTGATTAGAAATTATTTATAAAATAAACATTATATTTCCTAATAAATAAAATCCTATGAAAAAAAAATTTCAGCAGACATTTCAAAAAAAACATTATTTCAAAATAAAACTCATAATGATTTACTTTGAATCATGTAATCAGCTGATATTTTATAAAAAAGATTACTTTTCAATCTTTTGTATTATAAAACACATACCTTAAACAATAATATCATTATCATACCTTTTGAAATAATGATATTTATGTAGCATCCCATGATATGAAAATAAATCATAGAGGTTAGTTGAGATATAATCATCAACATCAATACTATGAATGGAGTATCTTGTATCTCCAAATTTATTAATTCTCAAAAGAACCCAATGTATTGGCGGGTATAACGAACTCACCTGCATGTGGTTTATAATAGAACCAACCACACATGGTTAATAATGATACCAACCTTACATCATATATAATTTAACCAAACACTATCATAATCAATTAGTAAAAACCATATCATTATATATATAATTGATATCACACACTTTCACCAGTACACTCGTAAAATTATTTTTTACACCCATAATGAAATTTTTCCAGATATTGAAATGCCCCATCCATTTAAACCTCTTTTAAAATATAACCACAATCTCAGGAAAGGAAGTATTTATTCTGATGAATTTTTTTTATTTTAATGGAATCAGAAAATTAAATTACTAATATAGAGGCTGATAAAAACGATTACTCTATATATATAAAAATGGATCATTATATTTTTTTCTGACACATTCCACATAAAATATATACAAATATCTTGTTTGAAAACCATCAAATAAATGTAAAAAGAGTGTAAAATTGAATTTATAATTCATTAATTTCCATAAAAAAACATATAAAAATATTTTTAAGAACATATACCTGGTATAGAATGATTTGTATATGAAATTATAAAAATATTTTTACATATGATTTTAAAGTAAATTTCCCATTACATTAAGTATGACTCATCACATAAGTTCTATATAACACTGAATAATAAAATTATTTTAATAATGTAATTAATTAGAAATAATTTTAATTTTTATTATTCCTATTTTTATTTTAGAATGTTAATTTTAATCCCTTATTCAGTTAAGTTAACATCAGATATTTTGAAGTTATTTGGATTGAATGTCCTGAATGACTTCGGTAGGATGAAAAATTAAAAGAGGTAGTTATTCCATAATCCAAAAAATATAATAAATATATATTATTCAAATTTATTTAGAAATTATAATTTTGAATCCATCTATGAAATATAATTATGGAAAATGATCAATATTACAATCAAGGAGAGGATATGCCATTCATATGATAGATAAATGATTCCATTTTTGAAGGATAATAATAGAACGATGGAAAGTATTAAATTAATATTAGATACTAAAAATAATATAATAAATACCATATTTATTCATTAAATATATTTTTATATGATTTCATCTTGATGTGGTAAGGATAATTGAATCTAATCAATTAGTCGGGGTGGTAATCTATAGGTAGACATGAATAAAGTTATAATTTTTCAATGAATAGAATGATAATAATGTGAATGATTTTATATATTTCTATAATGATAAATGTTTTATAAATATAATATATATACATTAAATCCACAATCATTAATACATGTGATTGGTAGTGATGTTAAAAGAATTAACTAGTTCTAGAGGCGGTAGTCAATCGTATGTAAGAATGATGGTTTTGTTTCCCTATTAAATATAATAAGGTGATTAATATTGGTTATTACATTAACATAATCATATTTTTGAATATGGTTAAATAGGATTCATTATATAAGTTTTTCATGAATACAATAATAACATTGTGGGAAAAACATAAAACTAACACATTCAGTTAAAATCTATATATCTTCTTCAAACAATATCTCTCTATTTACACATTAATTACTATCAAGTTTGTATTATTCCTAAACTAAAACCATTATAATTATTTGAGAATTTATAGTAATATATTTGGGTTGGTATATCTCAATCCAAAATTCTGTTGTACTGTGAAAAAAGGTGTTAAGGATGTGACCTTTTATAAGAGAAGAAGGGGAACTCTTAGAATTTATGTAAAATATTTATATAGATAATAAATCATGATAAAGTTAAAAAAATAGACATTAAAAAATTGGATTATTATGGATGAAAATATTATCATCTCATACAATTTGGATTTTTTAGGCTATTTTCTTCCATTATCATTTTTTTACCACTCTTTAGATCGTTTGATAGTTATGATTGTAATAAATTTTATACTATTTAGGTAATAAGAAACATTCTACAAAAACAAAATGTGTCCTAAAAATAGACCATGAATGATATTTTCAATGATATCAAATTTATCTATTTAATGATATTATTTTTAATAATTGTGAATCATTTAAAAAAATATTATTTAACATAAAATGTCATTGTTCATAATATTAATTTAGTTCGACATTAAAAACATTGTGATAAACATGGAATTAGCATATAAAACATTATGAACACCAATTAGGTTAATGTTATCTAAAAATTTAATATTATACTATAAAACACATAAAATTTAAATCTTTTATACATTTTATAATCATATATTAATTTTATGTATAATTTGAAAAAATATTCGTTCGGCGTTGACTTATGATTTATAGTATATATATGACAACTAATAATTGTAAACAAAATAAAAAATACAAATATTAATATGACCATTTATAATAAAAAAAATGTTTTAGTTGTCCTTATCAAATATTATTAATGATATTACAAATAAGAGTGTAGAATTTTTGAATTTATCCTTTACATAAATTTTTTAAAGTAAAAAATAATAGAAATATAGAACCATGATTCAATATTTTATAAACAAGAATTGTAAAATAATAATTTTAATAATCCAATTTGATATCTTCCACTTTTGTGGTTAGTTTTTTGTCCTTATAATATTATTTTAATTTTTAATTACTCGAATTACACAAAATGAGTAGAGAAAAATTTACTAATGTTATTATTCATAATTTCCAAAAATTAAAAAATATTACTTATAAAATTTTTAGATCTTAATTTCAAATATTATATAAATTTCATCGTTAAAAAATTAACATAATTCATAAATTTTATTGTAAAATTAATCCATAAAAATTCTATGAGAAGTGGATATTCAGAATTTTTTCTACAAAATATATTTATGAATATAATTCCAATGAAAGTAATTAAATTTAGTTTAATGGAAAAGAAGATATTTAATATTGAATATAATCTAAAATAGAGTACGAATTTGTAAACACCTTAACAGAAAGATGATTTTTAATAAAAATTAATATTTTTTCAATATAAAATGAAAAAACAATAATCATAAAAAAATCAATAATTAATTATAAAATAATATTTACATGGAGAATTAAAAAATTAATATAGGTTTGTTAAATTAAAGTTCAATTATTTGAAATTAATTATTTTAAAAAAAGAAAATAATTCTTAAAATATGAAATAACTTAAATTTTTTTTTTTCATTTGACTGAAATATTACATGATATTTTTATAATGAATATAAATCTATATAATATAATTGATTAATATATGAAAATTATTTTCTTAACATATATATTTAATTATAAAAACCATTTTCCACTACAGGGAAGTATTATGAATGGTTCCCTAAAATTCATACACACAGTTCCTTGACTTGTTTTTCTTACAATCATCCGTTCAGAAAAAACCTGAATCACATCATATTTAACATAGTGAGTATATTATATTTCCCTAATATATTTTCCAACTGAATCTTTAATATCTAGTGAATCGAATAAAAATAAAGATCTAATTTACAATGTGAGGTTTTTTTCCAATTAGTAGTAACTTATTTTTAATGATCATCTGATATACCTTCCCTTGAGAATATATAACCCAAAAATGAAAAATTATAAAAATAATATTTAAACATGGTAAATTTTCCACACACCTTTTTCTTCTATACGGTCTTTAGTAAAATCCTCCTTTGAACTTGATTCTCTTCCATAATCATGGAATATATAATAATATCATTTCTGGGATACAAGCATATGATTTAGGATACATATAAATACTATATTTATTTAATACATGTAATGAGTAAGTTAATTAGAAATAATGACTAAAATCAAACTAAATTCATAGTGTCCATACCATATAATAATGATTGACTCCTGTTTGACATCACATTTCAACCTCAATTGATATAATCTAGATCGAAGATAAATTTTGGAAAAATATTTTACTCCTCATAATTTATCAAATAACTCATAAATATGGGAAAGATGAGACATATATTTTATCCTGATCAAGTTAATATACATATTGTCAATTTAGAGCTTGATTGATCCTTCATTTTTCATAAAAAAAAAGAAATGGTTCTCCCCAAGGGGATTAACGCGTGAAAATGAATTCTTTTGATGATTCTACATGGGTCGTTTATTTTATTCCAGAAACTCTTTTGAAGAAATTATATATAGAGTAATGTAAATAGTTTTATCACCTTAAATGAGTTCAATGGAATATCCAATTCCATGATTCATAAGAAGATTAGGAATCTCTTCTATAAATACATCAAAAAACTCCAAAAAAATAGTATTATCGAATTTTATGAGTCCCTCCCCATCCATTATCGATAAATTATATAATTTATAGCAATAAATTCATATAAAATGATGGAATATTCATTATTAGTTCATATTAATCCCCACATATATAAATGATCATAGTTTGCTTAGAAATATTAATTTTTACTTTTTGTCCTCAACAATTCATATGGGATATATATAATAAAATTTAATCAATTCCCAAAATAATATCAAATTGAACTACATTGAGAATTGAATGATCTATATGAAGAAAATTCCAAAAAATGTTAATCGATAAATAATGGTAGATTAGAGATGTGATAATCATACTATTATGAGTTTCATGTACTAATTGATAATTAAATAATTGAGGTGGCAATGTGTATCCCATAAAGATTTACTGGATTTATCCAAAAACAAATAAAACAATACCAGTTTTAGAGGAAATGATATTTTTTCCTTTCACTCGTTCATTCTCACAAGCTACATAAAAATAGTTATCACATGATATTTAACGTTATCTATTTTTATTAGATGTTAATCAAATTTCATATACTTATTAACCCAAATATTAAATAACATGTAAGAATAATTCCAATACACTATGAATTCGTCTGAGTTTAGTGTGTGTGGTGAATTCTATAGATATTTCTCTCCATTGACACCCTTAAATAAAATATTGTTATCATTTAATAATTTTATTTCACAATAAACATCCTTCCCAAAAATAAATAATTTAATCACACCCATAAGACAACTTCATCTATGATTACTTCTACACATTAGAAATATAGAACACTCTTAATCATATATATATGGTTTATATCATTGTAAAATACATTAAATTACTTATTTTTAATTTAAAATAATGACATTGACTAATAACTCTAATATATATTTTACCTTGATAGAACATCAAACAATTTATTCGTTGATACTGAATAATAATTCAGCTAACACCCTTCAACAAGTTCGTTTAATTCCACCAAATAATATAAAATTCATTATTTCTAGTTTGATGACAATAAAACTTTTCTTCCTTATATTTTAGGAAAAATTTCCCCTATTCATAAAAATAAATTCATAATCATTTTAATTTATCTCATGGAATTCCATATAAATTTTCATATGATGAATACAAGGAATGTAATTGATAAAAAATAACCTTCCAAATTATTCTAAATCAAATAGACCATTTATTCTTATTTCTTCTATTCCTAATATTTTTCTACATTTATATACTTCTCCTTCTAAAGGATACACAAACAAAATTACATTCTCATACACTATGAACAAGTGAATCAAAACATTCAATACATCGTTATTGATACATATATATGTATGTTTTTTATTATAAAAAAGACTAAAATAAAGTCGATTTTTCATCATTAATAACTCAAATAACACTTTCAACACCTTATCAATTTTCAATAATAACATCAATCTTGGTTGGATAATTTTATATAAGCATAAAAATGTGATTTTTTATTCTGAATCAAACAAGAATTAGTTTATTTGAAGGAAAATCATTGTATTTTCCTTTAAATTTATATATATCATAAATCCATCAAGTTTTACTGATTGAATAAATAATTGAATAGCGAGTTTGGATTAAATAATCCTAGCATGAAACCATATGAGAATGAATGCCAAATATTTAATGTCAAAATATTAATACCTTCATTTCACACTGTGAGACAATTCTTTTAAACATTTTCATCTATGGTTATTATCTATTATAATATTTTATAATTTCTCATAACTAATGTTCTTAATTAATCTAATAATATCCCTAATGAGTGTATAGAAAGTTGTTTAGTCTATGAACCACTTATCACAAACCAATGATGATCAAGTTAATATTTAATAGGCCCCTTTCAAATTTTTTACCCCTAGGTTAATCTAGGCCACAACTACAATGACATGAAATTATCCCAAAAGGTATTATTTATATAGGAAGTCATTACTTATTTCATTACCATACTATAATTTTTTTATAATATACTTGGGATTATATTAATGGTTATCCCTAAATCTTATTCATCAATGTTTTTGAAAATTACTCAACAATGCTCTAATATTGAAAAAGTTAACCCAAACATTACATATATAAATATTAAATATTGGTTGATGATAATTAAATATATATCATTACGATATTCCCTTGAATAGAAATTTTTCTTATAAAAATATTGTAAAATAATGGGATTGAATATAATAGATGCATGTCATCTTTAACTAAGTTCCTACAATATAGAATCCTTCTTTGACATATCATACATAGTAACCTTATTCATATACTTGGGAAAAAGAAACTCAATATTGGGTGAGATTAGACACATAGTATGTGGGTATGAAACGAATATATCAATATATGGTAATTATAAACATTACATGGTAATAGTGTTATGTGAACATGAATATAACAATTGAAAATCAAACCCATAAATCTATAGATCATTATCCTGAATCATAGAATGATTCTTAGAGGTTCATAAGCCTTGAATAATTAATGAATTAATCAACACAATAAATGGAAGCATAAAATTTTAATGATATTATTTCACAAAATTGTTTCATAATCATAATCATATAAATCTCATGTCAACTCTACACACAAAATTTGTGAGGGAATATTTTTAAAAAATTTCCCACTATTATAATGGGGATTTTAGATATTTAAAAATAATAATAAACGATGAATTAAGAGATAAATAACTAGTGAATTGTTTTCCCCGAATGGGTTATTTGTTGAAAAATATATCTTTCCATAATAATTTCATTAGTGATTTTGAAGATCTGTTATTTTCCCCCCAAATTCATTAAATTCACTCTAATTCTACTCATGGACTGTCTTTTTATTAATTCTCTCTAATTATAGGTTTTATAGTGGTTAATAATTGGATTAAATAATATTAGGATAACATAGAAAACCAAAAATTCATATCACATTTTGAATGTCTCCATGACCACTATCAGATTTGAGAACCATTACGAATGAATTAAATTATAATAAACCTAGCATAAAGCCCCGATCATGAACATAATTTTACTATGGTATTTTCTATTGGTTACTTCATTTTTCATGAAAATAACAATTCATGTCGATAAGAATAAAGGATCTAAAATAAATATATATTTCCTAAAATACCACTCATAAGGCTCTTTAATGCCCACAATTCTAAACAAGATTATCCTAGGGGAAAATATTTTCATCCGTGATTAAAAGTAACAAAAAAATTATTTAGTCATTTCAAGGGTAAACATAAAATATTACCACTTTGGTGGTCATAAGTGGTTGAAACTAATAATCAAGGTAATAACTAACTAGGTAAAATTTATGTCACCACATTAAGTTCGTTTTTATGGTTTTATGATATACATTTATTATCATAATTATTATTTAAACATATTAAAAGATAGACATAATATGTAATTGAGGTCTATATTGATTAAATAATCATTTTTAAAGGTCCCTTTGGTTGGACTATTAACTAAAAATTCAACTTATGACTTTTCTAGATATGTTTTTATTGGTTATCTATTGCTTCATCATAACTAATGTGGAGATTATTTATTATATATAGTTCTATTCCACTAGATGAAAGGTATTCTTTAAATTTATATGTGCATCATATTTCTATATTTATTGATATATTTGGTTTCTAAATTTAGAATATTATTTAAACATTGATTTTCGAAATGGGATACATAATATTATGCTGTGCATATATTAATTTCATATAAGTAATAAGTATTCCAAAACTAAATAAATAGAAGGATTAATAAATATAGTGATTACATGAAATGTGTGGATTTAGTGGGATGTAATAGTTTCATATGATATGCATATGTTGAATAGAATAATAATGATTATAAAAAGAAACATTAATAAAAAATATGATATTTTTCCTCAAGGTAAATCATATCATGAAAATAACCATTCATCAAGGGTGGATTTAGCCAATATTACCCATGAATTATCTTGTGTATGGAAATACTATTGGTGTTGAAAATAATGATTGTGTTCTTATATATAACATTGGAATAGGGATATATTTTATATCTTGAAAATAACCATTAGATTCTTAGAGGAATAATATTAGTGTAATAAAAATGTTGAAATAAGAATGTATTTTTCTATATAACTATCTATCATGAAAAGATGATATGATATAAATATATTTCAAAAAATCATATTTACCATTTATATTGAAATTAATGCTTGGAGGAATCATAATGAAATATTGAAATTGTGTAAATAAATAGATATGGTATATGAGGTCATAATTTTAGTGGAAGAGAATTAAATAGAATTTATTTAATAAATATTTATTTTTTATTTTCCAAAACATTTTATGGGATATGTGAGAAACCAGAATTCAACCACAAATTGAAATAAAAGATTCATTAAGTATAAATTAATATTATAATAATTGGACTCTCTGAATAATTTCTAAGAGATAATGATTCTATGGGTGTCTAGTTCAACCATTATATGATCATCAAATCGAAAGGTTAGATTATCTCAAGAATGGATGTACTCCTCCAGACTGATCTTCCCACCATTTAATCCCTTACTAATATCAAGACCTTATTGTTAATCCAGGAACATTATTAATTACATAGATTAATCAGGAAGGTTATCCCCATCAATTTAGAATCTTATTCTTTAGTTGTATTGACAGAAAAAACCTGTTCAGCCATAATGTCTTATAAGATCAAGTGAAAATCCTACAATTTCTTGATTTCATCACATACCATTCCTTGGTTTTTCATCTTCTTGGCTTTCTTATTTTACTGAGTCTCTATTGGAGAAGGCAACGAGGTGTATTTCTTCCATTCTTATTTGATTCCCTTATGCCCATCATTGGGGTATCTTACATGCTCACTTTCAGATTCCAGATTATTATCATCAATCTCTTTATAGAGGTTAGCATGGTGAACATCAGAGGTGAGGCCAACCTCATCTGGATAATCCCTCTGAATAAACCCTCTTCCCATATGAGTTTCATCACCATCAGTATATGCCACATGGACATCATTCACCTCACCTTTCTAGAGATAAGTAAGTGGAACAATAGTAACTAATCTAGTCAAGGGACCCTCCATAATAGTAGGAATACCTCCATTTGATTCTTTTCTTCAGTCATTATCCTCAAGACAAATTAACGTTTTTCAAACTATAACCATTGTACTTTTCTTCTCAGACACATCCTACCTCCTAAATTCACCATGCTCACACAATCATCCCTATTGACACCAACCCTTGTAATTTTTCCACCATCATCATTCTTTAACCCAATATGTTCCTTTGAATTTTTCACTCCCATTGAATCGTCTCTTGTATTGTAATTCTTCTTTAGAACCCTATAATTTTCTTCTATGTCATATTGACCACTCCCTAAACTGGCTAAAGAATCACCACCATGTATCAACATAGACTCCATTCCCATAGTGGCTTCATCAGATTCCACTTCCCCATATCACACCCAATTCCAATGTTATGTTTTAATTTCCCAAATATTACATTCACCATTGACTTAGGTGGTAACTATTGTGCCATATTCAGAGGAATTAAATCCTTTAACTGAAAAACTACGTCTTGTAACCCATTCTCTTGTTTTGGATTGGTTCTTACACTGAACGTCCCTCAGTCTTGGCCCCTCCACTTCTATTCTTGATCCCACGCATACAAACTATTCTAGGGTGATCCATTTTCTTACAGGATGAAAAAGATCCACTCATAAATTTTAAATAACCTATATATTGTAATGAAAATCATTCCCAAAAACAATCCATACAAAATATATTGGCACCTTATGTACGTCCACTTCCTCAAAGACTCTTGGATAAATAGGATAGAAAATCTCTCCAGTCTTACTATAAGAACATAGATATCATCCCACAAGGTTCCCGAGCATATGAATCAAGGATTGATTATGGAATGGGAGAGGAAGTTCTATAAATCTATCCCATGTTGTAGTTATTGGTGATTTTTTTTCATATAAATACTGTAACTTCACTCGAAGAGGAGAAATTTGAGTTCATTTAAGCATTAAAGAGCTGAGGACCACATGTGGTTCATGTCCTCCTCCATCGTAAAGGTAATCATGATATGTTGTTAATCGAGTAACCCCAGCACATCTCAGTCTTAAAGAAAAAACTATCTGAAGATAGACCTCTCAAATGAGACCACCTAAGGATGTATATTTAAAAATCAAGATATTCATGTTAAGATAAGATGGGAAGATTCCTCATAGAACAACAAAATCTTTATTTGATGCTACCAAATAACCTTGTACAAATCAGGAACCATAGAAAAATGCTCAATCTAAGGAAATGGTTGAATGAAATATTAGGCCGAAAAAAGGATAATGAAGGTTTTTAAGCCCCATCGTAGGATGATGAATATCCATCCCCAGCATGGGGGGTGCACAATGGTCATCACTGTTAGGGGTTTCTTAACGGGAACTGATGCCAATATACATGGTAACATAAAATCAAAAATAAATTATAATGAAATGATATAAAATTTGACACTAACATATTTTTATGTTATTTTAATTGACAATTACATGAATCAATGTTGAACTTGTGATGTTTAATATAGATACCAACATTAATGTAATTTTAATACTAGTATTTAAGGATTATAATTGTTCTCAATGAGAAAAAATAAGGATATATGGTTCATAATATTATTGAATACATTTATCAAACTCTAACACTAGGGTAATAGATGTTGGGTAAGAAATACACAATTAAGATGATAAAAATTAATTAATCATTACAAAAAAATTGTTTAAAGGATGGGTATATATACCTTTTATTAATAGAGAATGATATTTTAAATTAACAGCTGTAACATAGTATATAAGAATATATAGTGGATTAATTATTCAATTTTACAATTTTTACTATGGTACACCTACAAACTAAATTTTTATTTTTTTGGATCTTGTATATATCATAGAGGATTATATTTATAAATTAAAACACTACTATATACATATGAATAATTGGTTAATTTTATTTTGAATATGAATCACTATTTATAGATTATATATATGGATAACCAAATTCAAAAAATTTAATATTAGAAGGTGGACGATGATTTTAACACTAATTATCTATGGAATTATTTCATTGGACATTAAAATAATAAAAACATATAAATATTCTATGTAAATGTATTATCATTATTTTTAAATTATCAATAATTTTTTTTTTGAATTCGATTAATTAGCCAAAATGATTCATGCACAATTTAATGAATAAAGTGAAAGGCTTTGTCAAATATGGGATCTTATACAAAATAATTCATTTAAAAAATGTTTCAATATTAAATAAGTTGATGTAGGTAAATTATAATTATTACTATTTATTTAGGATAGTTTGGTAACAAGTTTTTCATGTGGAAAATGATTGAAACTACTGAAAATATTAAGGGGTTCTGTAGTTATTTATATATTCAACATGGAATAATTATTAAGATCTTAAATATGATTGTGGTTGTGAATAATTGATATCAGAATTTACTGATCCTCAATGATATTTTGGTATTGTTTCAAAACACCCACCTCCTAAAATACATTAATGTAGTAAACAGTATAAGACTAAAAATCATTCATCATACATTGTTGTATAAACAATGATTAAATTTGTCCTTTCATTGTAATTATGGGGATATTCCCTAGAATTGTAATAAATTACTCTAATCTATGTTATTTAAAAGGATGTGATAGAGTCACAATATGAGGTATTGTAATAGATGAGTATGAATCTATACCTTATGAGAATTTGGGATGGTGAAGAATATTATAGACATTTTTATTCTGATAGGCATATCCCCAAATTATAGAAATGACGTTTTTTTAGTTATCATGTTTATAATAAAGGATACTATTTTTTGTAATCATATTAAATAAAAAATTTTTATTGATCAACATTGTGTTTTTAATGATAAGGATTAAATTATATGGGGATTTAGTTGTAAAATATATTATCAAAGAATATTTCTAGACCATGAAATATGAATTCTTCTTGCTATGGAAATTTAGACAGTTTCAAAAGATATAAATTAATTTAAATCAACTAATTTTACAGAAGAACCATTATGGAAAAATATTATATATTAAGAGACTAAGTGATAATAATTTTTATTAAAATTTTAAAAAATTTAGAAATATCAATTGATGAACCTATAACCTATCTAGTGTTTATTCCATTTTTTTGTTCTAAAAAATATTTAGATTCTGTGAATCCAGTGAAGAAATCCATATATAATAATTTTTTGTAATATAGAGGATACGTCCCAAGGTATGATACCTATAGGATTAAAGTGTTTTTTAGAATGAAACATATGATTGATTTTTTATTGTGAACATATAAATTCTATCATCTAATTATAGGTTACAACAAAATTCAAAGAACTAACAATTATGAAAACATTTCACTAGTTGTGATGATAATTCGTATTAAAATATCTTACACTATATTATATCAATATGATAATTAAATAAATAAAATATATATATAAACCACTTTACTATATGTGATTTTAGTCAAAAGATTATATAAATACAAAATAATTCATTTGAATTCAAAAATTAAGTTTTAATTTCTTGTATGCTTCAATAGTATATTTATGGATTATTACACACTTCTATGAGTTGTAATATTTTATATGGTGTTATATACGTGTTTAATGTCGTCATAAATTTTGCTGATTATTGTGTACCCAATTGGGTAAGTGGAATTCTGAATAAATTTTAGATATTTTGTTTATAAAAGATACTTCTCATGAAAAATTACAACCATTGATTGCATTTTTTAGGATATGATCTAAGAAGTGTGTAACACCCATGATTTTAGAAAATCTTATCTTCAATAAATTATATGTGATTGATATATTATTATTCCTCAAAAATTTAAATTAATTGAATAATTATTTATCAAAATAAAAATTGTACTGTATTATTACAAAATAAAATCGAAAAACATTTAAAAAATGGATAAAAATAAACTATGAAAAAAATTGATTTTAAAGACATGATTTTGAGCATGTATATTGAATTGTTCATTATAATTAACATTAATAGTTTTCAGAAATGTTATAAATGAAATTTATTGATAAAATATTAATAAATATTATGAAATAATTTAATAACATGGATATAATTTCTATGTAACAATAAGGAATATTTATTTCAATTTTCAGAACTGAAAGAATACATTTATATGAAAAAAATGTTATATAATATATATTGTATTTGAATGAATAAAATAAAATTTTAAAGGTATATTTTTAAAAAGTGAACATCATTTTGTAATTTATAATATTGAAAATATAATATAATATTTTTTAATGAAATAAATGATTTTGGGTTGAATTTAATGTAATGCATATTTTATTAATACTATCATTTAATAAAACGCTTTGAACATAAGAATTCCCTTAATGTTTGTGATTTTTTATAGATGAAAGATTATTTTATTATTAATATAATTTATTGAAAAATATAATGTTGAAACAACTTATCTTTTTTTCATATTGTGACCATTATATTTATTATATAAATATTACAATTTTTAAATCAATATTCATTAAATAACATTGTGTTCCAAATACAATTGTATAGGTCCCTTATCATTTGAAACATGATCCATAAAAAAAGTTCATAGAAATACGAAACCACCTCATACTATGTACATAATAACTAGATCCCCTAAGAATTTTTCATACATAACATATTTTTCCATTAACTTGCAAATGAAAACATAATATAGGGTGATCATAATGTTAAAAAAGGGAAAACATTAGATATATCAATATTATTTTAAACATAACAAAGGAATATGAATATGATGACTTCAGCATTACAGTTTAAAACCATAACATGTATATCAGAGATCATAATATTGTTTCATGGAATAATACATGGAATTCTATAAGACATGAATCATGATGAAATCATAAAACAAGACCCATCAGTGAATATCATTTTCATAAGATAGTTTAATATAAGAGTTTCATAAAATATGGAATAATAAATATCATAGACATTATATATAATTGATACCCACCAATACATAAATCACTAGTTAGGATTAGGTTTTCCTATAATGTAGCTGATTTTTTATTGCGATAAACTCCCATGTAACCACCATTGCATGAAAATGATAACCTTATGTGTACCCGTTAATCTCAAAAACAATACTAAATAAAAAAAATGTTAATAAGGTATATAATTCAATTCCGACCATCATATAGTAATTAATAATTTCATATATATAATAAATGATCAAAAACATTCATCCTAAATTAACCCATGGAAAATAATATGGTTTTCATTGATAATGTTTCACCAATGCCTTAAACCATCCAGAGAGATAACAATGGAAATATAATTTTATCACATCGGTAGTAAAGAATATTTAATATCATAGGACTCTATCATTGAAGAAAATTTGTTATGAATGATTATAAGAATATTTCGTTAGGAAAATTATCCTTTTTATCTCATATATTTTAAATCTATAAATATTAGAAATATTATTCAGAACATTTTATTGAAAAAGAATCGAGGAAACATGTAATGGAATCTTTTTAGAACTGAGGGGTCATGATGGTGGGAAGTTCTATTCATACTATGTATATTAAAATAATGATTTCTTTAACATATTTACTAAATATTCAAAAGTACCTCATTCTGAAATTGAGAAGATGAATCAATGTGTGATTTTTAAATAAATAATGTGATAAAATGAAAAAAATCAATCATTTTAGTATAATGAAAATATTTATTGAAAATATTTTTAAATCATATTGATATGGAAGAAAAAGGATTTTAGACCAATGAGAGACATAATGTCTATTTTCATTAAAAATGTTCATTAAGACTCTTAAGTAACTAAATAGAGTAAAATGATTGTATAAAATATAATTTATAGTAATAAATATAAATAATAATATAAATTATATTATAGACATATATATTATGAAATTTCATAATTATAATCTTAATCGTTTACAATCTTGAAAAAAATATTTCAGTATAATCTCATACCTCAAATACAAATTTAATTTAATGCACAATATCATATAATATATTAAATTAAAATTTCTTTTAATTAATTAACATGATAATGAAAAAAAATATTATATATTATCCTCTTATAACACTTTAACTCCCATTTATTATTAACTCGCTATTTAAATTATTGAATCAAAGTGTTAACATTTAGGTTTTTCATTATAATTTTATTTGGGTTGTTCTAATATTTATACATTGATCATGTTTCCATCATCTTTATAATTTTAATAATGAAAAAAATATGAAATATTTTCATCATATAAATATTAATCATTATTCACAGTATGTTTAAATAGAAAAATTAATTTTTTTGTTCAGGGTTATTGTAGTTGGTATGGATGAATGAAAATTGTGTTCACTTTTTGAAAGATGAAGGGAAAGAAAAAATCACAATTAAAGATTAATTATTCAATTATATATATTAGATATATTAATTATATCAATCCATGTTACCAAAAACATAAAATGGGATTGAAAAAAAATCTCATTATTCGTGTATGTGGAAGTTCACATATACGCATGGGAAACATTATCATTTTACTATAGATTGGAAGGAACAAAGGTAGATGTGAAATTATAATTATACATGGATATTCATTTCATTGTTATCATTTATAATATATAAATCATTAATAATAACCATTCATGAATGATGGTGATAGTAAATGAATTTTTCCAGTACATGTAGACGGCCAAATGTACGTACAAACAATAAATACAATCACTTCCCATTTGATGTAATGTAGGGTGGATATTGGTGAAAATATAAACATAATTAAATTTTAGTATATTTGAAATCCTTATGTAGTTACATAATGATAAAAAATAGAATTATGTGATGTAGAAGTATAAATGAAACTGAAAATTAATTGTTAGGAGATATACCTCATCATTTAGAATCCTCTTTTATCATACACTTTTATCCTTGAAGGCAGGAGAATTTTTAAATAAAATAATATATAGAATGTGTAAAATGATTATATGACGTTATTATGGATATGATTGAAAGAGTAATAAGGCTCATAGTGGTTTAAAGAATGGAAATGAGGGGTTCCCTTTAATATTTGAGCGAGAGGTGACACATAGAATTTCATAAATGATTAAAATATTATAAATTCAATCTCAATCAAAATTCATCAAAAAAATTAATAATACAAAAAAATTATTTATATTCCAAATAAAATCATCCAAATTTTTTTGATAGGTTTTGGTGTCATTTCGAACCAGGAATGTTTTACTAACCCCTTCATTAATTATTTTTTGTCAACCACTATAAAAAGTATTTCAATAATAAAATATTATAATTGAATCCCAAAATAGATAAATAATACCTAAATGTACCTTCAGTTATATTTTCAACCATATTTATATCACTTCACAAAAGATATGTTTTTATGAATTTTGAATCATTTAATATATTATAATATTTTATAAAAAACATTAATAGAAATTTTTGATGAATTCATTTTATATTACATTAATAAAACCTAGAAAAATATGGATGTTAATACAATACTTTTAAAAATTAATAATATGTTACATATATATAAACCAAATTCATAGGATATAATAATTAATTTATTTTATATTATTTTTAAAAATTTTAACGTCATTTATTTTATATTTTTACTAATTGATTAAATAACTAATATCCAATTCATAATAATTTATTTTAATATTCAATAACTAAATATTATTAATCAACATAAAAAAATTCAGGATTAAAATATAAATTTATACCATATCATATATTCTATATATCCTTATGTAAATTCTTTTAGATTTATTAATGTCCGGAGGTCTGTATTTTTTCATTAGAGATTATGAAATTTATATAAAGTCTATACTGAAAGAAATATTTATTAATTGGCCATGTATTATGGAAATTTTTGAAAAGGGAAGGAATAAATTTATGAAATAGGATTGAGGAATGATTTCGATTAATTTTGACACATTATCATATTTGTGTTAATAAAAACTAGCCCATTTTACCTTTCCCGTGGAAATAAGCTATTTCTATGATTATAATTCATTGTTATCTAATATAAAAGGGAAATTTTTAAAAAAAATATGTATAATAATTTCAAATATGGAGTCCATTTTTATTGTTATATTTATATTAATGGTATAATTAATTTAATATAAAATCACAAAATGAAATGGAATAAAACATCTTTATAAAATATTATTTTAATTTATAAAATATATTTTGATACAAAATTCATCCATAAACATTATTAAAATTTAATAAACTTGATAACCCAATATATAATAAGACTACTATTAAATTAAAATAAATCTAAAATAAAAGGTTACTTTATAAATATGTATACTAAAAAAGATTCAACTAAAATCATCATTTTCAACTAAAAATAAAAAATATTATTACATTCAAGAACATCTCAAAATACACAATTAAATATATTTTAATCTAATGTTTAAAAATGAAATTAATTTTTTATATTATTTATAATATTAGGAAAAATAATAGTATAATTTTCACAAACAAATAGATAAATAAAAATTATTAAGAAAAATTTAATATTTGAAGCATATATTTAGTACTGCAAATGTAATATTTATTTAATCACATTATCTAATACAATTAAGAATAATTTCCAAAATATAGTTATCCCTATTCACCCAAAAAATTAATGGGAAATGTTATAATATTATAAAATATAACTTCTCATATAGACATTGGTTTTTAGGTACAAAGAGATATTGATGAAACAAAATTTATTTATAAATATATAATTCATAAAATAAAATATTGTTAGTTTATAACCCATTTAAATTAATTTTTTCCATTTAAATTTGTTACAATGATTCAAATATGGGGATGAAATTTTTAATGAAATCCTTGGGATCCTATTCTTCTTCATAAAATTTTTTATTCCTCTAGAAAACATTATGTAGGTGAATAGTCTTGTATTTATGTACTTTTATCTCTAAAATCCAAGATTTCTACTAGTAGTTATTCTTTTGAAATAAAATAATTCTACAATATGACCTTTTATTTCATAATATGTGATGGGTTAGGTCGGTACTTCCCCATTAGAGATAAAATGAACACATTGATAACATGATAATTTTTAAGATGAAGCACTATGTAATAAGTTAACATCCCTTCTCGATCAAGAATATCAAAGGATACAATATTCAAATTAATCAACATTCCCTTATTTTTGAATATCATAACCTATTTATATATAAAAATTCATATAAGTAGCTTCTCACAAACAATGAAATCGATATATCACCAATGATTATCAAAACATTTTTCCAATCATCACTAAGGTGTCATAAAGCGTTGTTTAATGGATCTAACATTCTCCTCCATTTTCACATTTATATCAGGTCCTAATAGATATTTTTCTGTAACTTCATTTCATCATGTCCTTTCAATAATGGGGTTCGTAGATAGCCATCAAACTGCTCTAGTGAAACATATTATTATAAGAAAAATCTACTTGGGGAATGCATTGAACCCAAAAAAATTAAAATACCTAGAATAAGATCTTATAATATACTCTAGGGTTTTAATGGTTTTCTATGAAAAAGCATCTATCTAAGGATATTCTAAAGTACATAAACTTGTCGTCATATTTAGAGCGTGATGATGACATCACAAGAACATTATGTAGTCCTTAGATCCCAATTAGATAGAATATAATTTCTTACTCCATGCAACCAAACCAATTCTCTATATAAATTCTAGAAAGATTATCCAAATAGAAATAACATTTGATATGAATTAATTGTTCTGTATTCATATGTTGATCAATTACATCCGAAATAAGAATATGTCCTTTAGATATTTTTTGGATTTCTACAACAATATTCATTGTGATTTTTTTTAATTTTTATTCTAGTATGGGTAATGGTTGTAACATCAACTTATAATTTTTTCTTATATCCATATCATATTGACATATTTAGCACATATATATGTAGTCTTCAATATTTTTTTCTTGTTTTCCCACCATAAATACTCTTTCTGATCATCATAAATATTAAAAATATTAGTATGAATTGACAATTAAAAATTATTTTCCCGAACCAACAGCTCCTTTATCAAAATTGGTATGGATGTATCACATAAAAGGTCCTCAATCCATATCTTTCCATAAATAAAGGTTTAACATGGGAAAAATTTTGACCATATCATATAATTCAAAATCATTCTTATATACATTTTTCTTATAACCTAGATATATAGTTGATTAGTAATTTAAGAAAGAAAATATCTCTATCATTAAATAAACATTGATAGAACCATATTTTCAAAATCCTGAAATATTAGATACATAGCAATCCACATCATAGAAAAGCTACAATAATCCTTTTGTGTCAAGCAATCTTCCACACTATTATCCTTCCTAGATTAGTAATTATTGAGATGTCAAAATGTTTAATAAACTCCAACCATTGTCTCAGGTACATGTTCGTCTCTCTATTAGTGAATATATATGTTTATATTTCCCATTATTATATATGTCACACATTTCTACATAAATATTATGACTCCATATCATTAATGATAAATTTACCATAGTGATCAACAATTCACATTTTTTGTAAATTTTACCATGAACAGTCATCTTTTTTGAGGTCTTAAGATATTGTAATATAATTTAACCAGAGGACACATCCCGGTCATCTTTTCAATGAAACACTATAAATTTAATACCCTTCTCCACTATATACTAATGTTTTCACAATTGTGATTATAAGGCATCACTTTAGTTCCTTGAAATTTTCCTCCTATTGATCAATATAAAGGATCATGGTTACCTTTTGAGATATCTTACTGAGTAGATTAGATAGTTATGAGAAATTATCCAACATTATTTAATAATATACCGAAAAACCTAGAAAATATGGATTTCAGTTACATTGGAGGGCTTGATTGAACATTAAATAGCTTCCGTAATTGATAAATCCACCTATATAACTTTTCATGGGATTATATTAGCCAAAAATGAAAACTTTTGTTCCTTAAGTTCACACTTTGTCATTTTTTTAACACAAGTTCTCCTTTCTTATGGACTATAGAAATATATTCAATTCAAATTAATTAATCTACCTTCCCAAATAATATATAATAATATCAACTATAAATACTAAAACAAACTAATCATGGTATTATCTAAATATGTTATTTATTAAAACCCTTATGATTTTAGGGGTATTAGTATGACCAAATGGTACTATTATAAAAAGTAGTTTCATAACATATATAAAATTTTTTCTCGACTATAACATCATTTTTAAACACACAGTTTATGATAACCATATGAAACATTGATTGTAGAAAAGTATTGATATTTGACAAGTTGACCAAAAAATTCATCAATATGGGATGGATGATACTTATTCATTTAATAGAAAATGTTAAATTCTCAATAATTATTGAGGTGTACCATTTATCCATAATTATCCTTAACAAAATTAATCGATTCACTCCAATTTGATGTACATCTCAAAATTCATCCATTTGAAATATTATCCTACTGTTTGTTTGTCAATTTATATATCTCAATTTAGGCTATTCTCTATGAAGATATTTAATTTGTAATAGCATTGTGCTTGAGTTCTATTGAAAATCTAACATCATTATTCGGTGGTAAAAATGGAAAATATTCTCAAAATTATTCTATAAACATCGAAATTAAGAATATCATTAATATTGAGTAACAATCAATAAATCAGAGATAAACAAAACATTTAATTGGAAATAAGTCCTATATAACAGATGTTCTTTCCATTGAAAATATATATATATATATATATATGTATATATAGTATCACTAATTGATGAACATTGGTTTTTTTGTCACATCACACCAAACATTACATCTTTCGTAATTGACGTCAGATTTATGTAAAGAAATATATTCCTTATCCATGAAGATATAAAATTAATTTGGATGGAGAATAATGGGAGTAAAATTAACTATTTAACATTGCATATATTTAATTTATGTATTCTTTGACTATTTTTTTGGTTTCCCTATTTGTTTCTTTCTATTGTGGGGTTTTCAAAAATTGTGATTCCTTGATGTGGAAGACAACCTAAAGCCTTGAGATATAATTTTTTTTTGGGATTTATGGATTTGGGAATAAATATTAAAATGGATTTATAGGTTTATTTATGTGACTGGGGTGCCATAAGTTATTTTATTAGATTTCAAATGAAAACTGGGATTAACACTGCCAACTAGAAATATTCATGTTATGGATTAGTTACACTACATAATGTTTTTGTATGGTAGATTCCTTGAGTTTCATGTATAGTTTGAAAAGTTTTAAATTCATGAAACCATTACAAATAATGAAAAAATATATCATTTTTTAATATAATCTAAGTCAATGACTTTTTTGTTGAGTTTTTTACTTCATAGTATTTCATGTCTCTAATGGAATTCATGAAAAAAATTAATTATGTCCAATAGTTTGAAACATGTTATATATAAGGTTCGATAATCATTTAGTGTGTATTATTTCCTTTTAAACCTTATGACAATATTGGATGATTTTCAGTGATATATCTCATTTTGGATCACTCCATTCAGTTTTTGACTACTGTAGTCTTTGAAACACATATCCTTAGTAAGAATTAATTTTTCTTCTTCATTACCTTTGGTCAATGTACAGATGTTGGATGTGATTTTGTCATATTCATGATCGATTCATATATTATATCAATAACATTCAGTTAATTATCATGAATTGTGTTTCAAAGTTCAATCCAAGGGGTTCTACTCGCAATTAGTGAAGGAATAAATGATTCCATAATTTATTATGTATGTTTGTGTATAAATGTGTTACAAATTCATGAATTTCAAGATATTATTGTTGATACCTCTGTGAATTTCATTGAAATGGATTTTATTTGGTGTAAAAATTTAATTTAATATATGTTATCATGGATTTGGGAAATTGTTTTCAACAATCATCTAACATTGTGAATGATCAGTGCATCATGAAATAGGAATAGGTGACCCATGTGTGTGTGAAAACACTAGGTCATACTTCATTGATATCAATCAAAAGTAAAAAAAATCAATATAAATTAGAATAAACATTTTCATGGATTTTGAATCTAATATGTTGAAAATTTATCTCTATAGGATAGATCCCAAATTATGTTCATTTATTTTTGTATAAAGTTTTTCGCATGATGGTTTATTTCATAGTTATCTCCTCACATATTTAAATAATCTATTTTTTATACCTGATCAATTCCTCGACATGTTTTGTATTATGTGAATTAATGTAAAATTGATGCATGTTCAAAGAATAGATTTGTTTAAAAAATTACATAAAATGGGTTTTTTTAATCTATATATTTCCCATTCATGATATTGTAACTGTTATATAATATTTTTTGATATCCTACTATGAAATGTGATCACAAAATTCCTTTTTTTCTAGGACTTTTTTGGATAATTCTCTATAAGAGTTTTTGAAAATGAAGGTGTTATGACCCGAACTATTATAAATTAAATTCCCTTTTATATTAAATAAAATAAACTTCTATGATTATAGAAAACACATGAACTTTAATTTTTTATAATATCATAATGGATTTACAGAATCATTAAGAATGATAATTATTGATAGTAAATCCATTTAAAAGTTCTCACAAGATTAGTATAAATATATTGTTGTGATAAATAAATTTGCAATAGAAAAATAAATTCATGGCCTTATTGATTAGGATAATACCTTATAAATATCTCAAGAATATCTTCCCATGATTTGTAAATCACCCACTCAAGGTAAGGGAACTCCCTCATCTTTTAATTCAATAACATCATTCTTTTTTTTCCTTTAGAATTCAATTAATTCTTCTTCGGGTATGTTTTTATAAATCCATATTACATCCATGTTGATTTATATGACATGAGATATAGTTTTATTATCATTAATACCTCATGTGAACCTTCATGTACACCTGGTATACTGTTGAAATTGTTTTGCAATTTTCTATCCAAAATTTAAGGTAAATCTCTCATTTGTTTTCAAATCCATATATTTAATTTAATTTATTAATTTTTTATTTCAGTTGGTTATATTAAATTTACATTATAAATGTAAAGACATATGTATTTATAGAATAATAAATTTTTATATCTATTAATATTTATGAATAAGATAATAATATTTTGTTACATATGATACATCATTTGATAGAATACTCAACACACAACAAAATGGTTCTTTTAAATCCTAGGTTTCCCACAACATTGAGTTGTACAAAAAAAATAAAATAATAATAATATTTTAAATGGTAGTTAAAGTATAGTATTTTTATTATAGCGAATGATCTAAACTGACTACATTAGTATTACACATATTTGTTAAATGTATTTTCATTGATCCAATAAATATTTGGGGATTAAAATAAAAATGAATATTATTTTAAGTATAAAAATCATTAAAATTTTTTAAAAGGTCAATTTTCCAACTTTTTATGGATAAAACTTTCTAAATCTATATTTTTTAATTCTTATATGTCCCATTTTTTCCAAAAAAAATTCTTATTTAGAAGCGGGAAATCAAAATTTACTTTGGAAATTTTTTTTTCTAATAAAGTTCATTTTTAATGAATAATGAAAAATACTGACTTTTAATCTAATTTATTTTTATAGAGAAATTATAGTTATAATTTTTTTAAAGTTTAATTGGATTATATTTTTATCATTTAATCAAATTTGTGTCATTGTAATGAATTTCACTTCAAAATTTGACATAACGCATGTCAATCATTTGGTAGTTTTTACTTCATAGAAACCCGCTTTTTTGATTTCACAACCAGAATAATATTCATATTAATTTATGCAAATTCTATGTTTTGATAATGGAAAATTAGATTCAAAATTAGAAATTAGGAGGTTCAAATTGTGGAAATTGGAAAATTTTATTTTTAGACATTATGAATTGTAACTTCAATAAATATTTTATTTACAATGGTTAAATGGTAAATCTGATGAATAAGGGTAAAAATATAATATTATAATAATATTAGCATACCCTAACACAGTTCTTAACCCTAATGGATGAAATTGTTCCGATACTGGGAATCATTTGGTCAATTTTAGGACCCCATTGAGCCAGTTGTGTGTTAAAATGACATTCCATTACCCCTTAATTTAATGTTATGGAAAATATAAAATAAGCACATATCTTTTTGTAAAGGAATTTTTATATGTAGCTATATAAGTTATATATTTGACTATAAATTGTAATTTGAAATCTAAAAATATTTTCTAAATCATGATATTTAATTTAAAATTTTAAAAAATTAATTAAATAAATTTAATTATGACACAATGGGGATGGACTGATTGCTTCATTAATAAAGTATTCAAATAAATGATGTTTTAAATGTTAAAATAAATTTAATTTTGTTATTTTGAGGTCATCCATGAACTTTTTTGGATGATAATTACATGTTATATTACCATTAATGATGTTTTTTTATATAATCATGTTTCAATGGAATTTTTAAAAAGTGATGATATGAATAGTGTCAAAATTGACATAATTCGAATTTTAAAATATAAAATATTTTATTAAATATAATAAAATTTCAAAAAATTCTAAAATTTAGCCAAATAATTTTAAAAGGTCTAAAATTATGTTATTGACTCTTTAGTTGGATATTTTTCATTCACTGTAAATATTTTTATTCTCATTGTGTTAAATGATTGCTAAAACTTTTAGAGTAAAATAGGATAAATAAAAACTATATGGATTAAAAAACCCCTATATATTTCTTATTGGATGATTTTAATTCGAATTATATTTATTTTACGTTTGAGATAATTGAATTTGGACTCATTTATAATCGAAATTGAATTTATAATAAAATAATATTTCATCATATTACTTATGTTCCCCTCCTCCCCCTTATAAAAGGGAACCACCTCTAACCCATTACACACACCACTCAAGCCCCATTGGCTTATCCAACATCTTAAAAAAAAGGTCCCATCACACCTCTCTTCCTCCTAGATTATTTTCCCAGGGCAGAAGAAAATTCAAGAAGGCCTTTTAGCTTAAATCAAAAGGTGTTACCCGATTTTAGATAACATCCTCTGCCATGCTCCCTTCCATTATTTTCCTTCTTTTCCCCCTAAAGTTTTGTTATTATTTGATTATATAAAAACACCAGTAGCCTCAATATACTAGGCTATTTTTATGAGATTTATTATAACTATAATCCCACACACCTTCGTTTAATTCATATAGAACATACTGTTTCTATGGACGACGAACTACTACCTCATGGAATGATGTTTGTTCAATATTCTCCTACCACCTCTCGTGGTGGCCATTATGATGGAAATATATTTATATATGATATTTATGATATTTATTAAATCTACATTGTTATTTAATTCTCATTTATAACACGCCTTTATATTTTTCATGATCTATAAATATGATAATTTCATTTTAGGAAGGGCGGACTACCACCCCCTCAAAGTGATATGACTCGTTCATTCCATACATGGAAAATATAAATGATGGTGTTAATGAACTTGTGTGACATATATAAAATAAGATATTATACAGTATTTATAATATAAAAATGTATCACTTAGTGTTCATTCCTCTAAATATGAAAAAGAAATAAAATTATTGTTCATGCGAACATACAACTCACCATCGTCTTGAACGGTACTTTTCATTTGTTATATCCAAATGTTATGGAATATTATAAATAGATATATAATTTATATATATGATATTTAAATACTGAATAAAATTCTCTAGATATTATACTTTTTACCACAAGTATAATTTGTAAATATAACAAGTTCATTTTTTACTCTAGTACCCAATATCGACATAATGATGAATATTAACTTAAATAATTAAGTAATTTTTATAACATGGTAATAAGTGATAAAAAAATAGTAATAAATGTGAAAAAGGTTCTGAAACAATTATAAATTAACACTATTTTGTTATTCGGGAAATTAAATAATGAAAAAGTCTAGTCGGAAACGAGATAAGGGAACTTCATAACCCAATTTCCATTCATTGGGTTAAAATTATACATTTTCATTATGTCGTGATATTGTTTTGTGATATATAAATTATGGTATCCTATATTTTATTTATAATATCATTAGGTTTACATATTTAGAATACACATAAACCATCTATTTTATTTACAAAATTATCATTGTAAGAGAACCCTTCACCCTCCTTATTTATTCAAAAATATATTTTATGTTAACTATTTTAATTTTAATTTTCTTATTTTGGTATATATTTTTTATGTCATAATTTTAGTACACTTTCTTCCAATGTGATGTGATACCATTTTCTCTCTCATCAACTCATTTCTTGAATTTTTATGTAACACTACTAGGCTGCAGAATTTTGGTAAGGGACTTCGTCTTAATCTCCCTTCATTGAGAAATAATTTTATTTCTATGTGAAATTATTTTATATGGTTAATAAACCCCTTATACATTTAATTTCATTCCAAGGGAATATTTTTTCTACATAGATTTTTATTAATGGAAAAAGGGAATGTTTCTATTTGACGTACATGATGACAAAGTCCTTTTCACTACCACAAGAATTATTTGATATTTGGATTCGTTAATAAGACGTAATTTTTTTTTAAAAGGAAAATAATTACCATACACTCTTTTTACATATTTTGGTATTGAAAATGGTTTTGATAAATGATTTATTATGTCAATTTCTGGAATTGATATCTTGTGATTTCAATGTGGAAACATTATCTTTCATCTATGGTCATTCTTCTTTTATGATTATATTGTTGTTATTGGGCATGGTTTTTGTATAAAAGTATAACCATGATAAACATTAGGTGAGTGAGCCCGAGATAGCACTCCAATTCCATGTGTAATGTCACTAAGGTAAATGTTAATATTTATCCAAATATATTTAGGTAATATACTGTGATGGGTATTCCAAACGTAACTTTTTATGTAGCTATGAAAGTTACAATTTAATTATGATATAGATGCCAAAAGTTTCCTTTATGATTTATGATTTCTATGTGTTATTCATAAATCTTATGATTTCATGTGGTATGTCAAAGAGCATATGTTTTATGATTAAAAAGTATTATTTTATTGATTGTTATGTATTGATGGACTAATGTTTTCTTTTATTATTTTATATCATGTACTAATATTTTTAATCCCATCCGATGTTTTTTGAAATGTTTATTCATTTGGTATAAGTAAGGTTAAGATAAAAGAATAGTTCAAGAATATTTAGATCATGAAAATAATTGTTGTTTTATTTTCAGAATTTTTTATTTTAGGAAAAAATGGATACTGAGTGGAAGTGTCTACATTGTAAGATTTGAGATGTAATGTAATTTTTATGGCCTAAATCGCTAAAACTATAAACCTGAATAGACCTGAAATGTCAATTCTTGATTTAACTCATTATTATGTAATGTTAAATGTTTGGTTCTTATAGTAAGTATCAAAGATCAGTTTTGATAACTTTAGAGGTTAGGGTGTTATATTTGCGTGGGTAAAGGATCCCATATAACCAATTAGATTATTATCATATAGAATCTTTTGGACGGTTATGGTAAAATAGGTTGTTTGGATAAAACATGAACAATGGAGATATAATGAGGTTGATGGATAAAAGTAATATAAATTTTGTTATGTTATCTTTAACCTATAGAGGGTTATTTTTTCATTATAATATTTCATTTCATGTTTAAGTGTTGATTATTTTCATCAGATCATCTATCAAGATGAAATAATAGAGATCTTTCGCAACCATCTCATCCCTCCGTGATTATTTGATCATCACAATTATGAAAAATGAAAGTTAAAATGATTTTGACGTCATCTTGAGTATTCAAATAACATATAAGAAATTATTTGAGTTATCCAACACCTATTTATTTCTAAAATGATTTTTTGGTCATGGTATAATTTTCCTATGATTTCAAGATCTCAACATTTCCAATTCAATTGAGAATAAAAATTACATAAGTAGAGAGAACATTTACTTTTTGAATGTATGAAAACATGATGAAAGAGAAAGGGAACACCCTAAAGGTCATGATATCTGCATTCAAGGTATAATTTATTTTTTATCCATAATGAATGATGAATCCTTGGATTGATATATATATGTGATGAGGATATTCGATCTGCAAGAATTATGTATTATTAAATAAGTTTTAGATTCGTAGTTAATGAATCATGGAGGATGTTGAATGAGTAATAAGTCTACATATAAGTGATTCAAGTGTTATAGTAGGTTTTAGGATGATTAAATGTTTAAATGTATTATGCTATTCTAATGATTGGATTACTTTTGGAAGTCTTTTTCTAATATGTTTAACCACGATGTTTGTTATATGAAAATGTTTTTCAATGAAGAATTTCTTTTTCTTGTGTGGACATAATGGATAACCATATGGTATCAAATGGTCATTTTTTAGGTGATTATTGGTTATTACATTTTGGGATGAAAAATGAAATGTATTAGATTTCCTTGGAGGATAATTCCGAGTATAGTAAATTTTAAAGAAATTATCTTATTATTGTGAGTGTTGTAAGAAATATATAGTTTTAGAAGAATAAACACCCATAGGATGGGTGACAACATGTCGCATACATCATGGCCACAAGAATCGAAACCACAACCTTAGGGAGACATGGGCGCATCACCTATCACTGAACTATGTGAAGTTATTTGTAAGTATGATTTATTCTTTTTAGTTAAATGATTTTATTGATCATGAATATGTTGATTTAGAATCATAGGTTTTATCAAATGTATATCCTTATTATAGGAAAATGATTTGGTAATTAAGTGATAATGGTTATTTTGAAAGACATTATCTCTTTTGGGAACAATATATTCCTATGAAAATATAAAACGTTGGGATTTCATTTGTGGAGTAATCGTTGAAATTTTATTTTGGAAGTATCTTAAGTTTTTATTATGAAAATATAGAGATTTTTGTTGTTTGTGGAAATGATTAACCAATCATGGAGAATATGTGATTAGGTTAATTAATTTTTAGAATTAGACTTTAAGTGCTGTAAATGTTATTTAGAGATAAATGTCATGATTTTTGTGGAATACTATGTGAAAAAAAAACATTCTGATTTTTTGGTTTCAATCAATGTTCGAAATATTTTGAATAATTTGAAGGACTTTTGTTTCTTGGATGGTCATTATTGAACATTGAGGTATTGTTTGATGAATTTTTTATATTTAGTGTTGTATTTCATTTTTTAAAGGACTATTGTTTATTAGGATTATCTGATCTTTTACTAACCATTTTGGTTTGGGTCAATGTTTATAGATTGGGGAAATATTTATTTCACATTTTATGGATTAAGTGATTTTATAGAAGATGATTCTAGTGCTTCATGAGATCCCAATACATATTGAATAGTCATTGGGTCAAGACCCATCCCCTAGGTCCCATGCCGTGACTACCCCAAGACTTCCTTATATAGGCCAAGGGTTGGTGACTAGTATCAGAAAGTCGTATCCCTAAAACGGGAATGCATTTCTTTAAACCTGTAAAAAAACATAGTCTAAGAACACAACAAGATGCAACCAAAAAGTAAAACTACATTATTAAAAGTGTATATTGAATGTAAAGGGTCCAGAATACAATATCAAGTGAAAAGATAGAACTACAACAAAAAACAATAAACATCTCCTAAGATCTACACCATTGTTCCTACCTGAAGGGTAGGTACAACTCATCTCCACAGCTCTCCACGTCAACTGTCACTATCGTCCACCATCAGGTCCTAGATCCCTGAGTCTCAGCCACTGTTTTGTGTCATCTACACAGGACACAACATGGTGTGGGAAAAGCCTATGCATGGGTGATTATAACAATACCCAGAAGGTAAATTGAGACCCCCGAAGGTATCATAGAATTCTACAAGGGAAAACCGAAAGGCATGATATCAACCATAAATCACAATATAAAATACTCATCTCAAACCAAGAATACAACTTATATTTCTGGAATAAAGACAGTTATTCTAAATCTATATCATTTTATTACATTATAATGCTTCCACAACTGAACCTCGTGGTGGTTATTCCATTGTCGATCCACAAAGCGTTGTATATCGTTGATCCATGAGAGTCCTCTCTAAGGATGGTCTTCATCGGGTCCTGCACTGTTGATTGACACAAGGTCACTATGAAGCTAATCCACATAGGGTCGCAATGATATTGATCCACACATGGTCTCTATGATGGTGATCCACACAAGGTCTATATGATGTTGATCCACACATGGTCCCTATGATGCTGATCCAAAAATGGTCTCTAGATTCTAATCTAGACAGGGTCGATATGATATTAATCTACACAGGGTCACTAGAGTTTGATCCACATATGGTTGCAATGATGATGATTCACATAGGGTCTCTATGATTCTAATCTACACTAGATCACTAATCAAATTATATAAATTATTCGTACATTCAAAATCATGAAGTCCCACTATGATGTAACCCATTTATTTTTCATGTCATAAGGGTTCCAACGCAATAGACAGCGCATCAATCAGACACCCGGTCAGAGAGTTATAGGAATTTTAATTATTAGGGCCCTATTGGATTTGGTTATGATCCAAGATGGCTATAATCCAACGTTCTCCAAAACCCATGTCGAGTTTCTCCAAAGGGTCATCTTGCTCCAAGTATCACACCCCCACTGAATATTCGTAATATAGACGTCTGCTTCGCAAGATACATCTCTTTAAGAGAAACTGGGCCTGGAAGGGGGTCTCGGTCTAGCCTAACCCGGTCAGATAGATACGGTAAGGGTCCAACCCAACCTGAACCAAACTAGCATGGGTTGGGACACAGCAGACTCGACCCACTGGGCTGCTGATCGGCACGGTCCACCTGGCGGTCCGGCCCGCTAGGTGGCGCAACACCCAACTAGTGGGACGCACGGGGAAGGGAACCACTCCACCTCCTTCCCGAATGGCTCAAAGAGCTGTTCGACTCTTTAATTGGAGGTTCTATGTGGAAACAATATGGTTGGTTGTGGGACCCATAGGAAGAAGGCCCACATCTACCGTGGCATGCGATAACACCCCACCCTGCCACCAATGCGGCCGACTGTTATCAGCCGCTCCGACTATCTAGTGTGGCACCGAGTGGCACCACCTCCTTCAATGGTCCCTGAACTCCGGCCACTACCTTCACCAACTGGATCTAGTCGCCTATATCGGTGGATCATCCGTGAGCCACTAGGTGGTCTCTAGTGGTATGTTTTTCCTTCCGCTCGAACATACGGCCCTCCTGAGATACCGTAGTCATTGCACAACTCCTTGATTGAAGGCTCTACTATATTATAAGATCGTCCACCAAAGAACATTACAAGGACAAAGTGGCGAAGAGTAAGAGGATTGTAGTTTAGGCATGCACCCTCCTCGTTAACATCTTAATAGTTAGTATAAATTTAATCCATCAATGATAAACTGTAATAATAAACCCCCTACCTCCTGAACCATTGGATGAGGTGACAGTTATGTAGGATGAAGAGTCCTCATTCAGTGATTTCCTCAACATTCATTGATCCTAGATCAATCCCTCCAATGAAATCAAACCTTTCTTTCCTCGACTTTGGAAGACTTCATCTCACTTCATTAGATGTTTTTCACTTCCTTTGAAAATACCATACCACGAGCCACACATAAATAAATGGTAAAAAAAATACATTTCACTATATTAATGCGGTTCATTTATGAACCACATTTAATGTTTCAACATCATGGTAACAAAACCAATAGTCATAACATTATGTGGGGGAACTAGTCCTCAGTCCCACCACCACTGCTCAACTGCTAAAAAAATAAATAAAATATATTTTTTGTTATTTTATTACATTTTTTTAACATCCTAAAAATATCTCTTTCTGGGAACTCTGTAAAAGTCACCTCATCGTCGATGTTCAGCTCTCCCTAGTCAATAACGTGCAATAGTTCATGCTCTTATCTCCTCAACTGTGACAGGTGGAATACATTATCCATCTGGTGCATCTATGCTGGGGGGGGGGGGGAGGGGGTTCTAGATGATATGCCACATATCATACTCTCTTGAGGAAATGGAAGGGCCCGATAATCCTCAGATAAAGTTTGTCTGTCCTGCCAAACCTTCGTAATCCTCAACGAGGTGAGACCTGTAGGAAGTCATGGACTCCCTCCTCAAACTCCGAGGGTCTCTGGCTCATATATGTATAAGACTTATGCCATCTCATTATAGTCTTCATCCACTTTTGGATGATCTGCACCTTCTCTATAGTATCATGTACCAACTATGGACCCATAAGTGTTGACTCCCCAGGGTATTTATTGAAAAGAGTTGATCTACATGGTCTCTCATATAAGTCCTCAAATATATCCATGTCAATAGTGGAGTGAAAACAATTTTTATATTAAAACTCCACTAGGGGCAGGTGGCCCTCCCAACAGGTGAAAAAATCGAGGACATAAGAATGAAGAATGTCCTCGAGTGTCTATATGGTCTGCTCCGTCTGACCATCAGTTTGAGGGTGAATAGAGGTGCTCAGGTGTAGTTGAGTCCCAAAGGCCTCCTAAAATCCCGTCCAAAAATGGGATGTAAAACGCATGTCACGATATGAGAATATTGTCAATGGAACATGGTGAAGTCGCACAATCTTATGCGCGTAGAGGAAACCCATGTCCTCTACTGATCCTTGCTCTCGGATGTGCAGGAAGTGGGAAAACATGGTGAGTCAGTCATGATAAACTAGATGGAAAGGTGGCACCTATGCGTATGTGGTAGCCATGTCACATCATCCATGGAGATACCATCCCACTTCCACTATGGTACCACAAGTGGATTAGCTAACTATACTGGTACCTGATGCTCGGACTTCACTTGCTGATAAGTGAGGCATCAAGATATAAACAATGCTACTGCACTCATCATCTCAATCCACTAGTAAAGATGCAAGAGGACCTTGTTCATTTTTTAACACTAGGTTGTACCACTAAATGGGATGTATGTAACTCCCTCAAAAACTCCCTTCACAGCGTCAGTAGTACAATGGTGCATCCAACAAAGTGAACGACATGCTCCCCACCTTCAGAAAAATTTATCAGGAGCCCGTCTTAAGGATATCTAAGCGCGTTGGGCCTCGCAGTCCCCATCCCCAAGCTGAGACTCCCTGAATTGATGAAGAAGGGGGGATTAAATATCATAGACTAGAGAAACGATGATCCATATCTATCCACAAATGATATCTGTGACGCAGCTAGCTTCTCTTTAGCATCACTCAGCAATTGTAGTCCAGAACTTCTATAGAGTGCGTTTGCTACTATGTTCCCCTTCCCAAGAGTGTAGACTATATCAAAGTCATAGTCCTGGACGAACTCTATCCATCACTACTATCTTAGGTTCAGGTCCTTCTATTAGAAGATATACCTGAGATTCTTGTGATCATAATAGTCATTACACAATTCATCCATCAATTAGTGCCACCAAATCTTCAGTGAAAAAACCACTGCAGCTAACTCTAGTTCATGGGTAGCGTAGTTCTATTCCTGTTGTCTCAACTGTCATGAGCCATAGGCAATCACCCCTCACTCCAACATTAGGAAACAACCTATTCAGGTCCTTGATGCGTCACAATAAACTACATACCCAAGGACTTATTCAGGTAGCCTTGAGAAGGGGGACACTCATCTGTCTCTACCACACCTCTTGAAAACTCTAATAGAATCTCTCCATCAACATGAAGGTATTTCCCTTATTTCTCAAATATGAAAAAGGTTCCGCAACCCTAGAAAATTTGGGTATGAATCTCTGGTAGTACCCAACCTATCCTAGGAATCTGCGCACCTTAGTCACACTTCTAGGTGGCTTCCAAGAATGCATTGCCTCTCTCTTTTTCGGATCAACTGCATCTCCAGACTCTGATATAACATTCCCAAGTAAGTGGAAATCCCATATAAATATCTAGAACTTAGAGATATTTCCATAAATTAGGTTCCCTCAGAGTGTTTCTAGAACTATCAGTAGATGCATGCCATTATCCTCCTATGATGCTAAGTATAACAGGATGTACCGTGAAGCAGTAGCGGTAACACCAGAAGATCCTATTCATGAGAACCATGAACACCGTTGGAGTGTTTGTCACGCAGATGAAAATCACCAAGAACTCGTAATGGCCATACCAACATCTGTTGGTCATCCTCTTTACATCCTTATCTTGTACCCTGAGATGGTGATAGCACGATTTGAGGTCTACCTTCAAAAAACATAAAGCTCCCTTTAACTGGTAGAAGAGATTATCAGTCCTCGGAAGTGGATATATTTTCTTCATTGTCACCTGGTTCATGCAATAATACTCCACAGAAAACCCTTAGATTCTTATATGTCGTCTTGGAAAACAAAATTAGGGATTCCATTGGAGAAACACTAGGTCATATGAATCCCTTATTATTCATGTCTTAATGTTGTACCCGCATCTCACAAAGATCTACGAGTGCCATCCCATACGTTGTTGTAGATATTGGTGTGGTCACTATGTACAAGTCAATTAAGAAGTCTACCACTCTACGAGGAGGTAGTTCCCAAACATCCTCATGAAAGACCACAATATACTAGTCCACCACAATAGGATAAATCAGACTCCTCATAGAAACAACAATGAGGTTAAGGCTAGCCAACTGATGAGTGATTGGTTGTGCCCTCCTCCATGTAAGTCCATCATGTGCTACAAAGGTTCCCTTCTCGCCGGTGATGGTAAACATGATCCCATCCACACAGACAGACCTCACATTGCACCTAAACTAGTTGATCTAAGCATAGAATCTAGATATCCAGTCCATACTTAAGATTATGTCGTATGGCCTTGACGCTGCTAGAAGGAGATCACAGCTGAAGCTCTCACCTCATTGATTGTGCTCACAATACTTGCACTAGTGTGTAATCATTGAATCTTCACTCATATAAATATCTAATCATAAGGATCTATCCAATAGCTCTATTACAATCTCAAAACTCTTAGTGAGTTTTGTGGAAATAAAAGAGTGATTGGCCCTTGAGTCTATAAGTACTCCATCTTGGGTGGAATAGACATAGATGATATCTATAATCATCGCTGGATCACCGTGGTTGTAGGCCTCTATTAACTGAAGCTGAGCTCTCCCCTGTCCACCTACTCCCTTTTGTCGGGGTGGACATTATATGGGTGGTGGTGGTAGAACCTCCAACCTTCTTCCACCTCCTACACCAGGACATGATCCTCTTCCACATCTGCTACCCTACAGAACTCCTTGCTCGTACCTCAGCTGCTACCACAATTTTCCCTCGATCGTCTACTGATATTCGGTATAGTGGGTCAGAATGTCGCGAGCCATGTGTCCCGGCCCACCGCATGACAATCACAGTCAGCATCCATGCTAACCCCTGCCTTGCGATCTCCATACCTCCAACCCTATGTCTTGTGGTCACCCATCAGAGGGTCTGGCATGCTTGGACCACTACGTCATCTACCTATTACCTATTGTAGATGATTCATGTACCCATCATCTAGTGGTGGATCTCACCATTGTTGCCTGCTCAAAAATGTATCTATCCACCAATAATGATCTCTCGATCACTCTAGTTTGCTTCAGAATAGTAAAAGATATCATCGACGCGTTGATATCTCACTAGAGGCCCTGATCAAAGACCCATGCCTTAATTAATGAGTCTTGTACCATTTCAGTGGCATAAGATGATAGGTTAGTGATTCTCACAGAGTACTGGGACACTGATAGTCCACCATGTTGTAAGTGTAGTAGCTTCGGGATATGCGCTGAGCTTAAATTCGCTAGTAAGAACACCGCCCTGAAGAGGGTATTGATGTCCAACCATGAGAGTGTTTCCTCCTTGTGCATTTGGAGTGTCAGTCTCCACCCTATCCCTATCGTGCCCAAGAAAATGAGAGAAGCTAGGAGTTTCATTTGCACTGATGGTGTCCCCACTAGAAGAGCAACTCTAGCCACATCATTTATCAAGTCCTCAACTGCTTGGGGATTTATGTCACCTCAATACCTTAGAGTCATCTGCCACTAGAATTCATGAAATGCACTTAGTCAGTGTGCACCATCGTCTGGTGGGGATGGTGGAAACTGCTTCTCTCTAAGTGGCAGTGTTGTTGGTACACCACCCGAAGGTGCCAACATAATAAGAAGGACATGCAGCAATGCCTCATCCCTCGACGGGCTATCATCATGGGGTCTCTCTTGAATATTGGGTTTCTCTCTACATGGTGGCATCCAGATTAGAATCTGATGCACCATAGTGAATAAGTCTTACCTATTGAGATGACTCAAAATAGAACATGTAAAACATTTTCAAAACATACGCATTCAGTGTTTTCGTGCACTTGGTCAGAAATCAGAATTCAGTGTCCTAGTGTATGGATACATCAACCACCACACCAACATCAGAATCCACAAACTGAAAACCATAGTCAAGAAACATAACACCAATACTCCATTTGAAGGATCTAAGTCCGTGTTCTTCGGTAGAACTAACTCCTATGATACAACATTGTCATGTACTGTACACCGGGGCTCATACTGTGACTACCCCAAGCCCACCTTCCATAAGATAGGGGTTGGCTACAAGCACCAGAAAGGCATATCATTAAAAAATGAAATAATTGACTTTAAACCTATACAATCACATTGTCTAAGAATAGAACATGATTAAAACACAATGTAAAAATGAAGTAGTGAAAGTCTGTACTAAATGTAAAAGGGTTGGAATACATGCCCAGCTAAAAATATACAACTACAATAGAAAATAGTAAACAGATCATTTGAACATCCACCAAGGTTCCTAACTAATGATTAGGTACAGGTCGTCTCTAAAACTCTCCAAATCTATGGTAACTACTATCCATCATCAAGTACAAGCTCCCTGAGACCCATTCAAGTTTCTCTTCATCCGAACAAGACACAACAATGTGTGGGTAAAGCCAGTGTCAGGGTGAGTATAACAATACCCTGTTGGGACATTGAGACCCCCAAAGGTCTCTCAAAATTTGACAAATGTAAACAATAAAGAATTATTTCAATCACAATGAACAACACAAAATACATAACATAAACAAGATATACAACTTAATGTTTAGAAGTAATGATAATTAGTCTAAAGATATATCATATTATTCCATTATGAAGTTTCTACAACTGAACCTGTTAGGAGTTTTTCTATTTTCCATCCAAATTGGGTCGTATATTTATGATCTATGATGGGCCTCTATAAGTCTAATCTTCATCGGGTTGTGCACTGCAGATCCACACAGGGTCGCTATGATGCAGATCCACATAGTGTCGCTATGATGATGATCCACACAGGGTCTCTATGATGTTGATCCACATAGGGTCTCTAGGATCCTTATCTATAATGGGTCACTAGATGGTGATTTTCACAGTTCCCATTGATTCTAATCTACATAGGTTCCCTATATGTTGACCCACAAATGGTGTCTATGATACTGATCTGCACAGGGTTGATATGATGTTGATCCACACAGGATCACTACTCAAATGACAACCATCAGTCATGTATAAATCGGAACTATGTCTCACTATGAATTAACCTAATGATCCTTCATGTCATAAGGGTTCCAACACAACAAACATCGTGTAAATCAGATGCCTCGTCTGAGTGTTATAGATATTTTTTTGCTGAGGGCCCGATTGAATTTGTCTACGATCCAACCCGTCTAAACTCCAACATTCTCTAAAACCAAAGCTGAGTATCTCAAAAAGGCCATGAAGCTTCAAGTATCCCATCTCTGTATATGATTAATCCAACGTATGTCTAATTAGAAAAATACAACTCTTTAAGTGTAGTTGGACCCAAAGGGGTCTGGGTCCGGTCGGACCCGGTTAGACCGACACATCCCGATTGTGCTGGGCTGCAGCAGGCCTTGGCCAGCACACCCTCGAGGGGCTGGGCCACGGCGGGATCATCCCACTGGGCTACGGACTCTCCCAGTCTGCTTTGGCTGTGTAGGACCCACCGTGTGGTCTGGCCTGCTCGGTGTCATGACACCCAGTAGGTGGCCCACACGAGGAGTGGAAGTGCTCCCCCTCTTTCCCGAACAGATCGAATAGCCATTCGACTCATTAATTAGAGGCACTAGTTAGCACCTATCAGGAAGGCCTTTAGACCTGATGGGTGTGGGTCCCCTTCCTTCATGGCTTTAAATCCGCGGCCTACTTACTATGGCACATGACTCTGTGCTGCCTCACCACCCTTGGGGCTGGCCATTGCCGGCGACACCGACTATCCGCTGTGGCGCCAAGTGTCACCAACTCCAACCGTGGACGGCAAGTGCTGGACACTTCCTTCCACTTCTAGTGCTAGTCTCCGACTCCACCATACCGATGCCTCTCTGACAGATCATTCATAGGACATTGGGTGAGCTCTGGGGGTCTGTTTTCCCTTCCTCTAACACGTACAAGCCTCCCGGGATGCCACTGTCAATACACGGCTCATGGATTAGAGTTTTTTCCATGTTGTAATATTGTCACCCAAAAAAAGAGAAAATAATAATGCAATGGAGGGTTAGGGACTTGTTTTTTTGGACCTCTCGATTCAAATTAACAACATATTTGGAGGTATAAATTTAATCAATCAAAGATAACAATTAAAAATAAATCCCCTACATCATGAATTGTTGGATGAGGTGGTGATTTTGGAAGGTGAATATTCCACATTTGTTGAAGTAACCATCATTCATCGATTCCAGATCAATCCCTTCAACAACGTCTAGGATTCAATTCCTCATCAGTGGAAGACTTCAGGTTACTTCATAAGAGGTTCTCCACTTCCTTCTTAAAAACCAAACCCTGAGACTCACATAAATAGATGGGAATCAAACCATGTTGCACAAAATTAATGCATTTCAATTATGATCCTCTTATAATGATTCAAAATGTTAGTTTAAAAACCAAAATTCAAGCCATTAAATGGCTTTAAAAGTCATCAGTCCTACCACAACAGCTCAAAAGTTACAAAAAAAAGAAAAAAAATGTAGTTTATTTTATTATATTAATTTTTATTGTAATGAAAAAATATATTTTTCTCTCATCCTACTATAGTTGAAGGGAAGCCCCCCGTAAGTGAATCCCATCACTGAAAATTCAACGGTGCCCTCTAGTTTTTAATCAGAGCACCAGTTCTATAGATACAAAATGTAGCCCATGTGTTTACTAAACATACCTTAAATAGAGGTCAAAATGATATTATTTTCCCACCGGGCCTCAAAATCATGTGCCTTCAATTATTGAAGACTCATAACAATCGAAAAAAATATTACATGGAGATATCGGGTCATTACAAATCCTTTGGAGAAAAAATGTGTTTTTGGTAGAAATATATTAAAGGATTAAACTCTACATGAAATGTATATATATTTCCTAATGTTTTTAGTCAATCTCATGAATAAAATATACAAAATTATGAAAGTAAACTTAAAAAAACATTTTCTGTTTACTATTCCTTCTGGGTAATCCAAGACTTTTTAAACCATTACATGTTTATGGTTTTATTGATGTTTACTTTCTCCCAATCATTTTTCTATCACTCTCTATATGAACTTGATGGTTAGTTTTCTTTTCCATAATATTGTTTTTATAGAACCCCGGTATGTTTTATCATGGCTAACCTTTTTAGTTATCTTTATTTCTTTAAAAGTGATAGTTTTATTTTCTCTTTTTTAGATGTGAGACTTATAATGATGTTTCTGCGCCTAATTTAAATATTGTGGGGACATAATTATCAAAATGTGGGAAGGATGTAATGACCTAGGTATTTATAGAATAATACTTTTCCACGTATTGTAATTTTTATGAAAAATATATTAACGTTATGCTAAATATGACACTTTTTTTGATATCATAGTCAACACAAAACAATTTTTTTTAGAAATATTATGTTTCACACCACATTGAGTTATACCAGAATATAAAATAATAACATTATTATTTTAAATGGTAGTCAACACATAGATATTATATAGTTATGAATGAACTTAACATACTAAATTATGATTACACATGTTCGTTAAATGCATTTACATTTATCTAATCAATTGTGGAGGCTTAATATTAAAAACAAACTGATTATAAGAATTAAACAATCAAATATTTTTTTAAAGGTGGATTTACCACATTTTGATGGAGAACCCTCTTTTAATCTATTTTTGTCACTTTTATATGTTAAATTTGACAATATGAAATTCCTATATATAATTGGGACATCAAAATTTACTTTGCCTATAATTTTTGGGTATTATTTTGATAAAGTTCATTTTTAATGAATAGTGAAAATACTGAATTTTAATTCAAAACATAAGATTAATATTATTTATTTATATAGATAGATTACTAATATAATTGGTTATTCAAGTGTAATTGGAATATATTTTTATAATTTAAACTAGTTTTGGTCATTGGATGTAATTTTACATTGAAATTGGACATAAAAGCATTTCTATCTTTTTATAGTTTTTACTTCTTAAAAACACACTTTATGGTTTTGACAACATGAATTAATTTCAAATTAATTTTTGAATCTTAAGTGTTTTGATTTTGGAAAAATGGATTCCATATTTGGAATCAGGTGGTCGAATTTATTAAAATAGGTACCTTTTATTTTTAGACATTAGGAATAGTAACGTTTGTAAATATTTTATTTACCACTGTTAAAAGATAAATCAGATGAATAATGGTAAAAAAATAATATTATAAAAATATTAAATTACCCTATGACATGTACTAACCCTATGAGATAAAATAGTTTTGATCATTGGCATCCTTGGGAGGATTTTAAGTTCCCATGGAGCCACTTTTGTGTGAAAATGACATTTAATTACATCTAATAACTATACCAATATTATCTTCCAACTTATCTATGTGTCTGACGTATATACCTCCTCTATTATATGTGTAATTTCATCCATTTTATACCTCTAGGTAAATCTGGTGTTGTCTCTCCATCCCTATGGGTGGTGACATTCCCCTTTCTTTCTCCTCCCACTCACGATTCCTCTCAAATCGATATAGGCTTCCAGCATCAACCACTAAATGTCTTTCTTCCTCCCACTCATTCTTCCTCTCCAATTGATATAGGGTTACTGCTGACCCTAGTAGATGTGATTATTTGTGTGAAACCCTTTTTCTCCCTCCCTCCCTCTTCCGCACATGATTTCCCAGTGTTTATCCTCCCACTCATTCTTGAACTTTTTTCGAACATCGTTTCCCTTCGTTGTGATTAGGGTTCCAGTCATTTTGCATACCCCCTTTGCCTATGTCAGCTCTGATACTGCCTGTTCCTCCTCAGTCATCCACATCCTCTACCTATCCATTAAGAAGGGTCTATTTGTTTTTATTAAAATTTTCTGTCCTTTCATTATTGTTTTCATTCCCTCATCTTTGAGCCTCTCATCATCCTCTATTCTCTTTTGAAAAAAGACCTCCATTAAAATCTGGTCGTTCATCTTCATGATCTAAAAATCTATTAGCTATAAGTGTGTTCTTAATGGCTACAGGTATATTCATATTCCCTCCTTCCTCTCATCAATGGTTCCAATGTTTTTTCCTTAATTATTTTTTGATGTTCCTAAACCCCAATATTCTTAGATGGATTGGACCATGTTTTGATACATAGAAATTTTGAACGGAAAACCTCATATTCTAGATATCTGGCATGATAACATTCTTAATCATCCTATCCGAAGTAAGGTTATTGTTTTCTATATGTTCGTTAGTGTTAATTTTTTTCTAATTTGTGATCACATGTTATCAATTATTGAGTTGGAACACTATCACTCCGGGGTTTCACATTTATTTTTTAGATTTGGATGCTTTACTCACTAGTCCTTGTGGATTATTTAATTCCAATTGTCAACATTCCATTGAAGCAACATTTCATTGTCATCGTTGCTAGTTTCATTCGAATGTATATTTCACCGTGATTTATCACTATTGAGAAAACACAGAAGCGATTGTACATGTATGAAAAATTGACTTTTTCAACATAGTAGTTATGAATTAATTGTCCAAATCCTTCAAATTCTAGAAAAATGATGATCCTACAGACCTGTAATGCTTTTTTAGTGTGATGGAAACTTCAAAGAACATATAAGGGAGTGAGATATTTGCTTGAAAAATTAATCTTATCCCCTGAGTATTTGTTAGTTCCCTTATGTTTTTCTATTTTTCCTTCAGTGATGGCTTCGCCTCATATTTGTTACAGGATACTCGGAACTACTACCGAGATTTATTGTCTAGATTAATCCAAAAATATGTTCCCCTAACTATCTGTTGAAGCATTTGTGTGTTGCAGATGGACATTGGGGAACTATATGTCAACATAAAATTTTATTCCGAATGAAATTAACTGCGTTTTTTCCCTCTTTTTAGTACATGAAATTATAGATTTTGGTGTAGCTTATTTCTCATAAGCAGGAGGAGAGTACATTGTATTTCCATGAAATGGTTAGTAATCCAAATAAAGTGTTTTTATTCACAATTTTATCATATTTTATGTTTTAGGTAAGATATGAAATTATATTGAGGAGTCATATTATATTTCAAATTTATACCAACTGAAATACATTTTATATTTATGGGATGACTTAATTTTTCATTTCTTTATGGTGTAAAATTTTATGTTTTATTGATTTAGTAAAAAATTGGTCAATGTTTTGAGTGTTTCCCCCCTGCCTAAATTGTTAATTTTAAAAGTTTATTGTACTTTTTTGATGTTGGTAGTGTGAAATATGTTTTGAGATGGTTTCCCTTCATCTATGTTACTGAATTATTGGATATAGTAACGAGTTTCGTTGACATGAAGAATATATAAAAACATTCCCATCATTATCCTTTGAAGCAATCATGTGTTTTATTTGGAGAATGGGGAATATATCTCATCCTTAAATTTTATTCCCAATAAAAATAGATTTGTTATGTTTCCCTCTTTTTAGTATATGAAATTATAGATTTTGGTATAGCTTATTTCTCATAATATAGGGGTGTGAGTAAATGGTATTTCCATTATAATGTTAGTAACCCAAATGATGAATATTTATTCATAATTTTATCATATTTCACATTTTAGGAAGGATATGAGATTATATGGAGGATCCAAATTTTATTGTAAATTCTTCCCCACAGAAATCCTAATTATCATTTCATGTCCAGCTAATGTTTCATTTTTTATGGTGTATAATTTTATGTTTCCTTAATTTAGTATGAAATTGTTTATTGTTTTTAGTGTTCCACCCTTGTATACATTGTTATTTATAATCCCTTAATGTACTTATTTGATGTTGGTATTGTGTAATAATTTATTATGTATTGTTTTGATATGCATTGTGGTAAATGTATAATCTTTATTGGATATGAATTCATGTAATGTTTTCAATTATTCCCTACTTTTCACTCTTGCTCGATCGAATCACATCTATATTTTGGCATTACAGATTTTATTTTCATAAATAATCATTAGTTTCAGTTGTTGATATCATGATCAACATTATTGGTCTATTTTATATCATTTTTTTCTTGAATTTTCATCCTTTAAAGGGCTTTGATGTTTCTCTAAATTTTTTGATGCACAATATCATCAAAAATCCAGCCTCTCAACCACATAACCCAATCAAATTAAGGTAGATATTGATTTAAACACTATCAACACCACTTTTGTTTGCTCATATGACTATCAAAAATATTTTCTTTCCAATTTTTATTTATAATGAATGGATATTGTATACATATTTTTGGTTAAGCTATTCATGTGAAACACAATATATAAATATGCCTAACATTTAGTTATTAACTATACCGTTGTTCCTTTTAGTTCTTAGTGATTTAGTTCACCTATGGATTGAGTTATATGATAATTCAAAAAACTCAAATCATGTCATTTTTGTATATTTGTCATTGAACATATAATGAAACATCTTATTTCTTATATGTAGAGGGTTATTGGATAATATTAACAGGATCCATTAATATAAGATCAAGATGTTTAGTTTATTCTTGGGTTAGTTGGAAGGATCATGAGGCACTAGACAAGTCATATAGTTCATGATTTTTAAGGGTGGTTAATTAACCATTGTGGAATTCTTGGACAAGGCATTCCTTTGGGGTTTTTGATTGTTAGTTATCATTTGTGGAATTTTCATTCTACCATCTTCCACAAATCTAAACAACATGTGCATTGTCTTCTCTTCTTCTCTTTTATCAAAAATATGTTATTCATTTTTAAAATCCAATTTTATATGAATATTCTTAATTGATTGATTATATTTTGGTTATTCATATTATGTATACTATATATTTTCAGATGAATATTTCTTATCCATCACATGCATATTACATATTCATCTTTGAATGTATACCCCTTTTGTAATTTATCAACATCATAATTTAATCTCAATGTTATCTATTACATTTTCATTACATATAATGTATTATAGATTCCATAATCCTTCCACATGCTATTTTTTATTTGTTATATTGATCGAAAACATTTTTGGTTGTTTTCCATTAGTTCTATTATAATTTGTCTATGAAAGACATTATTAATGCATGTTATGGTGTCAGGATTGTAGTAATACTCACTATATTTGATGTACATATTTTTAGGCAACGATCCACTCAATTTTTGATGATATTTCGGATCAAAATAAGTATTTTCAAAACACGTCTTTTCTTTACTGTTCAACTTCAAGTCTCACAAGATGAAGGGTATACCGGTGGTGCTGGTGAATTTCATTCCATCGTATTGTTTATCATTGATTTGATTGTTCATTCACTTATTGTTTTGAATCATATAAATATCTATTATGTAAGTTTCCCCATTTTTCATCATTCACAATTTTCACCCATAGAACATGTATGTTACGAACATTAAACAATTCATTTAGTTTAATGTGTTTTACTATATTAATGATGTCTTAATAGTTTCTCCACTATTATTTTAACAAACTTTTCCAATTATTTGGTACATAAATAAATTAAATATTATTTTTCATGTTTATAATTGTAATATAATATTTTATTATTGAAATATGTATTTATTATATAGTGTCGTGCGAATGCACAAGTGAGTAGTAGCTTAATTTAAATTTAAGGAAATATAACATACACGTATATATTTTACTAAAACAATATTTATATGGGGTTATATAAGTGATATATTTGACAATAAATGATAATTATAAAGCTGATAATATTTTCTACATCATGATATTTAATTAATAATTTTTAGAAATTTCATAAATAAATTTAATTATGAAATAATGGTGAAGTAGTGATTGCTTCATTAGAAAAAGATTAATATAAATGATATTATAATTGTTAAGATGAATATAATTTTGTTAATTTTATGTCATCCAAAAATTATATGGACAATAGTTATGTGTTATCTTTGTATTAATTAAAATTTTAATATGTAATAATGTTTTTATGGATTTTAAAAAAAAAGTCCTGATATGAATAGGGTCAAAATTGATATAATTAATAGTTTTTAATATAAAAAATTTTATTAAATATTATAAAATCTAAAAAACATCTATTATTTTTCCAAATAGTAATCATAAGTCTAATATGTTATTATTGACTCTTTAATTATATATTTTTCATGTTATGGTAACAATTTTGATTCTAAAAGTGCTAAATGATCGATAGTATAATAAGAGTACAAAATTTTTAATTAAAAACGATAATGATTAAAAAATATCCAAAGCCTATGTAATTGTTGTTGTATGATTTTAATTCGATATTTATTCATATTATCATCGATATAAATGAATTTGGATTCATTTATAATAAAAATATAATTTATAATAAAATAATATTTCATAATATTCCTTATGTGCCCCGCCCCCTCTTATAAAAAGGCACCACCTCTAACACATTACACACACCTCTCAATCCACCTTGGGTAATATAATCTCTACCCAAATAATCTCACAACATAACTCTATTACTCCTAGAATATTTCCCTTAGGTAGAAAGAAATTAAATAAGTACATTTAGCTAAAATCAAAAGGAGTTACCCAATTTGAGGAAACATCTTCCCTCAAGTTCCTTTCTATTATTTTTCCTTCTCCACTCCCTTTTCCCTTATTATTCATTGTTTAAATAAAAACACTAGTAATATCAATATAATCTGCAATTTCTAAGAGCTGTATAAGAAATACACTTACACAAACCTCCATCTAATGAGATTAGAACCCAGTGTTTCGGTGGATGGCGAACTACTGGCTCAAGAAACGATGATTATTCAATATTCACCTACCACCTCTCATGGTGGCCATTATGATGGAACTATAATTATATATGATATTTATGAAATTTATTTTATCTTATTTTTTCTGTAATTCTCATTTAGAACAAACCTTTATGATTTAATTGATGTATAAATATGATGATTTCATTTTGGGATGTACAGACTACCGCCCCCTCAATGTGATATGTCCCATTCATTATATACATGGAATGTATAAAAGAAGGAGTTAATGTGTCACACCCTCCATTTCAAAATTTATTTATTTTATTAATTTTCTTTGCGTCAGGTATTTCAAGTCGAAACCTAACTTTTGATTTTGAGTTCTTTGGGTTTTGGTCTTGTTTGCGTCCAGCGCAACACGATCGAAGCTGCGCGGCCTCGCCTAGGTCACCGCGCGACCCCACCCGGTTCACCGCATGCCTTTCTGATGTTTAATTAATGAGATAAAATGAATTAAAAATTGTTTTAATAATAATAATAATAATAATATCAGCTGAGATTGTTATTATTATTATTATCATGGATATTAATTTAATTTAGAGTATTATTTTTATTATTTTCATTTCATTAAGTTTATTTTTATAAAGTTTATTATTTAATTCATTAATTTTTTTATTAACTTATTATTATTATTATTATTTATAATTTTAGTTTTATTTAGTTTCCTTTTATTATTATTATTATTAATATTATTTCTTTTTCCTTCTTACTTTCCTTTGAGTAGGGTCCCCCCCTTTTGTTATCCGCCGCTTCGCCCCAACATGAGCTCTCTGCGTCGTTCCACCCTCCACACCAGCTGCTGGAAACCTCCTATCCTCCTGTTTTTTTTCTCTCGTCACGCTGCACCCCTTATACTCAGCGTGTTCCGTCCCCTACCTCTCCCTCTCTTCTTCCCCGCCGGTCACCCCCACCTGGTTCGCGCCTACCTCCAACGTCTGGCGAGCTTCTTGTTCCGCACCTCCTTCCTGGTTGTTCAATCATGTTGTGACTCCCCCACATCCTTGGTATCCTATTGTGCCCCACCTCCTTGGTACCCCACTGCACCAAACATTCCTCCCCCCATATCCCCATCCCGTTTCACACACCCCATCGCACCAGACTTATACTACCTCTCTCAAACTTCTGTCATTGCACCCCTTCCTGGCCAGCATCCTTGTCGCGCACCAGACCAGTCGCACACCTATTCCTGGCTCGCACCGCCACATGGACCCTCCCTACTCCCCTTTTCCAACTCAAGGTGCAACCCCCTGGAACCCCATGCTGGCCGGCACAACCCGCAACTCCCGAACGACCTCACTCTCCTCCCCTTTTTCCGGCGTCGACCCCCCCAGTTATGTCTTCCTCTCATTTTTTCCCTTTTCGTTTGAGTTTGGTTGTTTTTTTCCTTTAGCGGATATATGTTCTATCTTTGTGGTTTAACTAGAATTTTTTTCAGTTTGAATTTATGGTTGCGGGTTCGCATTAGGTTCTTTGTGGTGTGAACGACAAGCGATTGATGTTTCGGGCTGAGTGTTCAAGTCTTTGTCACTGAGGTAGGCGGTTTCCCGTATAATTTTTATCTGATGAATTAATTCGAAAATGTTTATTTTGTTTCACATATTTTTAAATAATTATTTTTGTGTGATTTCAGTTTTATTTGAAGTTTGATTTGTACTGAAATTGCTTAGTAAATTGTTCATATTATTGGGTGTTTTCTACTGAGAACATTATTAGTGACTTTGGAATTGTGAGGTTATCTTATTAAGTCATGTAAGTAGTGCGAACTGTTTTTTTTTGACGTGGCGTTGGGTGCGTTGGGTCGTAAAATATGTCTTTGCTTGAGCTTAGTGGTTAACATTAAGAGATTTCTTCAAAATTATTTTATAATATTTTATTTTTGGCATGTTAAATTATGTGGTTTATGCAATGGTGTTTTTCATATGGCGTAATGGTTTTCCATCAAACCTTTTTGGTGGTGCAGGTTACACTTTATATTGTATTTGAGTGCGTGCACTGTAAGAATGTGTTTTGGATTTATAAATGGTTAATTTTGTGTGTGTAAAACCATTCGACACACTTTTTCTATTGTTTTATAAACATTTTAAGTGGTTTATTAGATTATGTCGGTAGTGTTAAACGTGTTTGGAAAATGTTCTAGCGGTGTATTATTTCAAATAGATTTTGTGTGTGAAACTGGTTTTTTTGGTGTGTGTAGTGTCTTATTGGGTTTGAGTGTATGATTGTGACATGTGGCATGAACTTTTCATTTCTTGAGCACAAACGAGAAGCCTGAGTACTTGGTGGGCGGACTAGACTAGCATGCTAGTGATACAGGAGTGGCCTCGGCCTAGTTTCACTTAGTGGGATTGACGCTTACAACACTAAAAAAACATTGGATGATGACTGGAGACCACTATGTTAGGAGGTATTTCCCTAACAGTGGCTCGTGCACGGGAATGTATGATATGGTTCACCGAGACATTAGGTTCTTGGGTCCCATTTCTCGCTAGTATCTCTAGGGCCTCTCCCATGTATTGTGCACTTCTTTTGCTTTCTGCTCACCGTCGGTACATGGTGTGACGTTGGGGTTACCAAGTAAAGCGTGTGTGCGTGCGTCTCTGTGTGTGTGTGAGTGTGTGTGTGTGTGCATGAGTGTATGTGTGTGTGCGTGTGTGTAAGTTAATTGATGTTGTTTTCTCCTTAGAGAATTTTTCCCTAAAAAACCGTTTTCATTAAAATTATTTAAACACTTATTTATTTTTATTCTGTTAAATTGAAAATGTATTTGTCTTTTAATAATTATTCTTGAAACCTTTTCTTGGTGGAATCCTACTAGGATTTTAGCTCACACCCTACATACACCCTTGGGTGTATGTAGATTCTATTTCTTCTGCTTTCCAGGTTGTGACTTCGGGCTCAGTGATGGTGGTTCAGGTTGCAGTTGGTCTTTTCATGTAGAGTGGTGCTGATGTGGCCTCTCTTCTGCTGTGTGGTTTGAGTAAGAGTTTTGGTTTCCACTGTCGTCTTTTCTTTTTAGTTATTGGTTCGAGTTGTAGACTTTAAAAATGTTCATACTTTAAAGACGTGTTTGGTTGTATTTTTTTTCCAGTTTCCATTTCTTTATCTGGATAGTTGTTTTTCTATCTTTTATTTCGGGTAAAATCATTCCCACTTGTTACTTACGATACCCGGGCACTTGTGCCAGCCCGTGGGGATCGGGAACGCCCTTCTGGCATTGTCGCGGACCGGGTCGGGTGCTGGGTCGGATGGAAACCTCACCTGGTTCGTGACAAAATGGTTTCAAAGGGCAGGGTTTTCTCTCTTGGGACGTGGTCTTTTGTGATAGGGTCACAGTAGACTTGAGTTAAGGTTGTCGGGACTTGACGTCCTGGCTACGAGTAAGGTGCCTGGCCCGCACACCTCGTTGATGGACTCAAGTTACCAATGTATGTTGAGGTTTTCCTGAGTTTTTGGTCCCCGTGGATAATCGTGTCTAAGAGAAATGAAAAGGAACTAAGTTCAGTTGTTCTAGTGAGCTTGCAGGGTCTAGAATGCCTTGTAGAGCTGTGGAAACTGTCCTAAAATACTTTCCTTGGCCAATGGCGTGATTGGTGAATGACCGCCAACCATATGCTCCAATCACCTATTGACACTAGGTTCCTCCTGCTGTGTTTCTCATCTCTTTAATTTTGATTCGTGGAAATTTGGTTTTTAAGTAAATTTTTTTTGGTCTTGGACAATTTTTTCAAATAATGTGCTTTAAAAAATTAAATGATGTGTGAGGTTTGACATGTGTGGGTTGGATGTTTTGGTTTTGAAAAATGGAAAGGTCTGGTTTTGTTCCTTGGTGTTCTCATGGGCAACCACATGCATGAGAGTATCTGGAAAGAGAAAGGGTTAATGGCATGGGCGGATGTGTGCCTGTATGGATATGAGGTGGGTGCCGGTGAGGCATGAGAACATGCATATGCGAGGCCCATGGGACACCATTGGGGTTTGTGAAACCCACTGGCTTTGATTATTTTCAAAATGTTTTGTTAAAGGAAAATTTTGTGTTATTAAATAAACGGCGACGGTGTGGTGTGTACTAGTATTTTTGAAAGGTTGGACGTGAGGCGTTTCGAGACAAGAATCCTTTTGACTAATTTGTTTATTGAGTTTAAATTCTTATTTGTAAGTTGGTACGCAAGCATGTGTCTAGTTAATTATTTTGAAAAGTACATCGGGGATCCCTTGTAGTGGTTCCCCTGCATGTTTGGTGTTTGCTTGTGGTATTTCTTGACCACTGGACTAGTTTGGTTGGGTCCATGGTTTTTTTTCTTGGCTAGTGTATGCCCCCCATAAAGCGTTGATAGGTGATTGAAGTGTGGCCACAGGCAATTCGCCGTTGGCTGGCCCTCCAGTTGATTAGAGGAATCTCTTCTTGGATTATATAATTGAACCCACCTATCAGTTTTACATCTAATCGGATCCTCTCGCAGCGGGATGACAGATTCCAGGGGAGTTGAAGGGAGTTTCATCCTCTTTGAGTTGTCTGAGTCATCGGGTATGAAGTTTGACATCGTTGCGTCTGATGGTTACCCCTTGAAACAATGAAAGGAATTCTAGTAGGGAAGGGTGAAAGTGGTTCAGAGTTATAAGTGTTGACCAATGTCTGGATGGACATTGTAGTATTTTCATCGGCTGTAAGGGTCATTCTCGGTGACGTCTTGCAGTGTGAGTTCTCTTTGATAGTCAAGGGTGAAGTTTGACATTATTAATTTGAATGTTCTGTTTAGAAACGGTGAAGGAGATCCCAGTGGGGAAATGTGGAAGCATCATGGGGTGGATGGTGCGGGCCACTATTCTAAATAACCTTCGGTACTTCGTTGGGTTTGTTTAAGAAAGGGTCTACATTAGGCACTAGTGTGGCAGGGCCAGTCACATGGGGATGCTACGGTCGAGTTTAGGAATCACGTGTTGTTTAAGACTCAGTTTGAAGTCCCTCTCTGTATAACGTTCCTCTCAACAAAAATGGTCATGTTCAGGTGACTATTTGTGGTGTCGTGTTCTCATCCATTGTGACAAAGGGTGATGCGCATGCACCATTTCAGCTCTTGTGTTGGTGAATGTTCAGTGTATGATTAGTTGGATGTCGTAATGTGTTGTGGTTGATGGTGTTGCCTCGGATGAAATATGATTACGTGTGGCGCCAAAATTAGAAGCTTCTCTCGGGAGTCTTCAATGCCTGACTGCGAGGTAGAAGATGCTTCAAAGATCAGGGCTACAGCCATAGGCCTCATAGTGAAGCTAGCACGTGGTTAGAAACCCCGAGAGTGTATGGGACCCCAACTTTATTTCTGTCACCAATGTTAAAAGTAAAGGCAGTTTAAATTTTTTCCAAGGTTGTTCCGCTCCAAATGAGTTTTCTGGTTGCATAAGGTTTTTCCGACCATATGGAGGCGTGTTCGTCTCGTTTCCTTAAATTAATTGGGATTGTGTCCCATTGGATGCAATCATTTTAGCAGTCCTTATTGGAGTTTGTTGAGTAAATCTATCTCAAATCTGAATAATTCTCATCCAGGAATGTGGAAATGCTGGTTTGTCTTGGGTCATGCTTTTGAAGCCCGGTAGTCGAGCCCCCCCTCCACGCCCTTGTGGTGGGATGTTTGGTCACCATCAAGAATTTTTTCACTGTTTTGTGTCCTATGTTCATTCTAATGGCCTCGAGACCCACGATTGGTCTCACACAAAGGTCTCTGGAATAAATCGGTGTTGGCCTTTCCTGAATGGGGGGGAGTCCACTCGGACCACCCCTTGTTGGTTTTCTAGTCTCGCCTTTGGTGTCTGTAGATTCATAATGGTGGGGAGACCCACATTGGGTCTCACACGAATTTCTCTAGAATGAATCAGTGTTGGAAATTTATTTAATGGCAGAGAGTCTGCTCGAACCTCCTCGTGTCGGTTTTCCATTCTCGTTTCGTGCACCAGTGAGTTCCTAATGGTGCGGAGACAATCGGGCACCCCAATGTTGATCTTTTTCTTCTGTTTCTAAATGTGGCTTCGTGATAAGTGATGAGAGTGTTTCTTAGACTTGGTTTGACCTTGTTTGTTCATTCTAGCCAAATGATGTGGTTTCGGTTTTATAGTGCTTGACGTGTTTTGGCTTGTGAAGTTGGTTTCCGTGGGTGCGAGAGTTCCCTTCCTTGAAGAGGCGTTCTACCTCTTCGGGGCGAGTGACACATATCAAAAAGTCTTTATTTGAGTTTCTCGAAGTTGAATTTTAGTCACATTCTCTAAGCACGATAATTTTGCCTCTCTTTTCTTGATGTTTGTGGGAATCCCCTTTGGTCTTTAAGGGAGGTGATTTTCTGCTTTTAGGTTTGGTTTTAGTTGTGGCTTTCTGGGGACGGAAAGCGCTATGGTGGGGAGAATTCTCACACCTGCCATTTCAAAATTTATTTATTTTATTAATTTTCATTGCGTCAGGTATTTCAGGTCGAAACCTAACTTTTGATTTTGAGTTCTTTGTGTTTTGGTCTTGTTTCCATCCAGCACAACGCGGTTGAAGCTGCGCGGCCTCGCCTGGGTCTCCATGCGACCCCGCCCGGTTCACCGCATGCCTTGCCGATGTTTAATTAATGAGATAAAATTAATTAACAATTCTTTTAATAATAATAATTATAATATCACTTGATATTGTTATTTTTATTATTATCTTGGATACTAATTTAATTTAGAGTATTATTTTTATTATTTTCATTTGATTAAGTTTATTATTGTAATGTTTATTATTTAATTCATTAATTTTTTTTACCTTATTATTATTATTATTAGTTATTATTTTAGTTTTATTTCGTTTTATTTTATTTTATTTTATTATTATTTTTATTATTACTTTTTCTTTTTCCATGTTAATTTCCTTTGAGTCGGGTTTCCCCCGCTTTTGTTGTCTGCTGCTTCGCCCAAACATGAGCTCTCCGTGTCGCGCCACCCTCCACACCAGCTGCTGGAAACCTCCTATCCTCCTATTTTTTTCTCTCATCACGCTGCAACCCTTATGCCCAACGTGTTGCGCCCCTACCTCTCCCTCTCGTCTTCCCCTCCGGTCACCCCCACCTTGTTCGCGCCTGCATCCACCGTCCGGTGAGCTGCTTGCGCTGCGCCTCCATCTTGGTCGGTCGATTATGCTCTGAATCCCTTGCATCCCTGGTATCCCGCTACGCCCCACCACCTTGGTACCCCGTCACACCAAACCTTCCTCCCTACAGATCCATGTCACGTTGCACACCCCCCATCGCACCAAACCCCTACTGCCTCCCTCAACATTCTTCTGTTTCACCCCTTCCTGGCCAACATCCCCGTCGCGCACCAGACCAACTGCACCGCAATTCCAGGCTCGCACCGCCACATGGTCCCTCCCTGCTCCCCTTGTCCAACTCAAGGTGTAACCCCCCCCTAGAACCCCCATGTCGGCCGACACACCCCGCAACTCCCGAACGACCTCCCTCTCTTCCCTTTTTTCAGGCTTCAACCACCCAGTTATGTCTTCCTCTCATTTTTTTCAATTTTCTTTTGAGTTTGGTTGTTTTTTTCCTTAGCAGGTATATGTTCTATCTTTTTTGTTTAACTAGAATTTTTTTTGTTTTTCATTCATGGTTGTGGGTCTGCATTAGGTTCTCTGTGGTTCAAACGACAAGCGATTGAAGTTTCATGCCGATTGTTGATGTCATCGTCACTGAGGTTGGTGGTTTCCCATCTAATTGTTATCTGATGAATTAATTTGAAAATGTTTATTTTGTTTCACATATTTTTAAATAATTTTTGTTGTGTGATGTGATTTTTATTTGAAGTTTGATTTGCACTGAAATTTATTAGTAGATTTTTAATATTATTGGGTGTTTTCTGGTGAGAACTTTATTAGTGACTTTTGAATTGTGAGGTTATCTTATTTAGTCGTGTATGTGGTCGAACTATTTTTTTTACGTGGTGTCAGGTGCGTTTGGTCGTAAAAGAAGTTTTTTCTTGTGCTTAGTGGCTAACGTTAAGCGATTTCTTATAAATTGTTTTATAAGATTTTTTTTTCGGCATGTTAAATTATGTGGCTTATGGAATAGTGTTTTTCATATGGTGTAAGAGTTTTCCATCAAACCTTTTTGGTTGTGTGGGTTAGACATTATATTGTATTTGAGTGCGTGCAATGTTGGAATGTGTTTTGGATTTATAAATGGTTACATTTGTGATTGTAAAACCATGAGACACTCTTTTTCTATTGTTTTATAAACTTTTCAAGTGGTTTATTAGATTATGTCAGTAGTGTGAAACGTGTTTGGAAAATGTTTTAGCAGTGTATTATTTCCAATGGATTTTGTGTGTGAAACTGGTTGTTTTGGCATGTGTAGTGTCTTATTGGGTTTGAGTGTATGATTATGACATGTGGCATGAACTTTGAATTTCATGAGCACAAAAGGGAACCCTGTGTACTAGGTGGGCGGACTAGACTAGTGTGCTAGTGATACAGGAGTGGCCTCGTCCCAGTTTCACTTAGCGGGATTGATGCTTACAACACTAACTAAACATTGGATGATGACTGGAGACCACTATGGTAAGAGGTGTTTCCCTACCAGTGGATGGTGCATGGGAATGTATGATATCGTTCACCGAGAAGTGAGGTTCTAGGGTCCCATTTCTCACAAGTATCTTTAGGGCCTCTCCCATGTATTGTGCTCCTCTTTTTCATTCTGCTCACCGTCGGTACAAGGTGTGACGTTGGGGTAACCAAGAAAAGCGTATGTGCGTGCGTCTGGGTGTGCGTGAGTGAGTGTGTGTGCATGAGTGTGTGTGTGTGTGTGTGAGTGTGTGTGCGTGTGCGTGTGTGTGTGTAAGTTAATTGAAGTAGTTTTCTCTTTAGACGAGTTTCCCCTAAAAAACAAGTTTTCATTAAAATTATTTAAACAGTTATTTATTATTATTATGTTAAATTGAAAATGTATTTGTCTTTTAATAATTATGCGTGAATCCTTTTCTCGCTGGCATCCTTCCGGGATTTTAGCTCTCACCCTACATACACCCTTGGGTGTATGTAGATTCTGTTTTTTCTGCTTTCCATTTTTTGACTTCGGGCTCAGTGATGGTGGTTTGGGTTGCAGTTGGTCTTTTCTTTCAGAGAGTTGTCGATGTGGCCTCTCTTCTACTGGGTGGTTTGAGTAAGAGTTTTAGTTTCCTCTATCATATTTTCATTTTAGTTCTTGGTTTGAGTTGTAGTCTTTAAAAATGTTCATAGTTTAAAGACGTGTTTGGTTGTCTTTTTTTTCAGTTTCAGTTTATTTATCTGGCTAGTTGTTTCTCTGTCTTTTATTTCAGGTAAAATCGTTCCAACTTGTTACTTATGATTCCCAGGCACTTGTGCCAGCCCGTGGGGATCAGGAACGTCCTTCAGGCCTTTTCACGGACCGGGTCGGGCGCCGGGACGGATGGCGACCCAGCCTGGTTCGTGACATAAGGAAATAATGTAATGTATATAAAATATGATATTATACTATAATTATAATACACCTAGGTATCATTTATTTCTCATTTCAATAAAGATGAAAATGAAATGGAAGGAGTGTTCAGGAGTACATACGACTTACTGTCTCCATGAATAGTGATTTTAATTTATTATATCTAATGGTCATTGACTATTCTAAATATATATATACTAGATATATATGATATTTAAATAATGAATTAAAATTAGGATATAATTTATTTTTTACCACATGGGCAATTTGTAACTATAACAAATTCATTTTTTATAAAGTTCCCAATATCGACAAAAGGGCCGATATTAACTTAATTAATTATGTAGTTTTATAAGGTGGTAATAAGTCATATAAAAGAAATAATAAACATGAAAAATGTTCTCAGGCAACTAGAACTGAAATTATGAATATTATTCAGGATATTAATGAATGACCGAGTCAAGTCATGCATGAGTTAAGGGCACTTCTTAACACAAATTCCATTATTCGGGTTAAAATTATACTATTTGATTATGACGTGCTATGATTCTGTGAGATATTAATTTTTAATCCTATCATTTATTTATAAATTATTTATGTATACATATAGTGAATAAACATAAACCATCTATATTTTTTTACAAAATGATCTTTCTAAGGGAACATTTCACCCTCCTCTTTTTGTCAAAAAATACTTTTTTGTTATGTCTTTTAATTTCCATTTTGTTATATTGGGATATGTTCTTCTATATCCATATTACTGTAAATTTTATCCCAAGTGATGAGATATCTTTTTCACTCTCATTGACTATTTTTTTAATTTATATGTAACATTGTTAGGCTGCTGAATTTATGTAAGGGACATCGTCTCAATATTCTTTCATTGAGGCATATTTTGTTTTATACATGACTTTCTTTTATACAGTGTATAAAGCCCTTGAAATTATAATTTCAATCAAAGGGAATTTTTTTTCTCTGTATCATTTTACAAAATGGAAAAGGGAATGTTTTTTAACATACGCGATGACAACGACCTTACCACCACCGAGTGCATTATTTGATATTTGGATTTTTTTAACAAGATATAATGTTTTTAAAAGGAAAATAAATACCATAAACTCTTTTTATATACTTTGGTAAAAAAAATGGTTTGGATAATGGATTGGTTATGTTAATATCATGTATATATATCTTGTGATTATAATGTGGAAATTTTATCATTCTTTTATGCATGTTCATCTGTCATGATTATGTTATGGTTCTGGGGAATTGTTTACATTTACGGGTGGTTCCGTGATAAACCTAGGGCTAGTGAGACTGAGATAGTACTCCAATGCATTGGGTAACGTGACAATGGTAAATGTTAATGTTTCTCTTAATAGATTTAGGGAATATATTGTGATGGGTATTCCTAACATAACTCGCAATGTAGCTATGAAATCTACAATGTAAGTATGATATGGATGCCAAAATTTACCTATATTATCTATAATTTTTATGTTTTATTTATATATATTATAATTTCATGAGGTATGTTAAATATAATATGTTTTATTGTTGAAAGGTATTATTTTATTTATTTGTACATATTGATGGACTAATGTTTTATGTCCTTATTTTAAAACCCTTATTAATATTTTCTTGTTCATCATATATTTTTTAAATATTTTTCATATTGTATAAGAAAGTGTAAGATGAATAAATAATTCAAGAATATTTATTTTAAGAAAAGAGATTTGTTTTCTTTTAAGTGTTTTTTTTTATGAAAAAAATGGAAACTGAGGGAAAGTGTCTACTTTGTATTATTTGATATGTAATGTAATAGTTGTGGCCTCATTATCATAAACTCTAAACCTAAAAAGATCATTAATTTAAATTCTTTATTTGACTCAAGATTTTGTAATTTTTATGTTTGGGTCCTTAATATAAATATCCATATAATATCAAATTTATTCTATATTATTGATTGATCATTTTCTAATGTCATTCTCTAATTAACCTATGATGACACTATTCTGAAATTTATTAACCGATCCTCCCATTCTCATCTTTATTCATGAATATTCAACAAAATATTACATTTTTTAGAAATTAATAATGTTTTTATATTTTATTTAAAATACGCATTACTGAAATTATTATTTTTAAATGATTACTTTCCCTTTCCTCTATCATTAATCCCACCCATTATCATTTTCCCTCCCCTGTTATATTACAGAAACATCAACCCATTTTTCCATTCCAAAATTTTTTTAGTGAATACCCCTTCTCATTTTCTATCAAGGGTGTTCACCATTATACACATACTTATTTTGTTTGGTACATAAATATATTTATTCCTCATTCCTTTATCATTTAATTAAATGTTATAAAATATGATCATATGTTGAAAAATAAATGTGGCACACTTATGATTGTACATGATATGAAAGTGACTAGTTCCCAAGTACTATATAATTCTATAAAGCATTGGGTAATGATTTTATCTTATAGGAAATAATTCATGGGATTATGGAGTAATGATAATCCATAACTATAAATTTTACATCTTGTTATAATGTCTTGGTTATTTTCCTTGACCTATATTTATGAAAACCTATTTAATGATGTTTCCAAATTTCCCATGCATCATTTATATTATTATACCATGAATTATTATTGAGTTCTATGGCTATTATCCATTAAATATCATACTCATTTTAATAATTTCTTACATATAATAATTTCATCATGATATTCATTTTATTCCCTTATTTGGATTTAAGCATATCCACTTTCTTTTGTACATCCCCGGTTTATCCCATTATCTATTAGGGGATTGATGATTTATAAGTGCATGTCATGTAATATATCAATATTTTTTTTATCCAATGTCAAATATGTTAATAAATGTACTAAAATCACAATGTAACTAGAATTAACCATATTCTGTAATTTATTATGTGTTTTTAATTTTAATAAATTCTAAATTAATTTGTAATACATATAAGGGATATTATATTTGGTATAATAGGAATGTATAGTAATTTTTAGATAATTATTAGAAAACTATATCAACTCACTTATAGAGGATTATAAATGTAATAAGGAATAATCAATTTTTTATATATTTGTGAGAATCTGGTTTCTATGAAAATATGGCCTTTTCCAGATGGTACATGTTGATGTCTCTATAGAACAGATGTACATATGGGTAACAACTCAAAACACTATATTTAACAATATTCGTTCAAGAAATGGTTCTTGAAAAATTGCATTTCTACACACATATTTTTATCACTCATGGGATATTATTTTGGTAAAATAAAAATCAAATTATGAACCATTATTAAGTGAAAATGAATTCCCTTAAGCTTTAATTATTGGAAATAGATCCTCAATAACATAGGTTAAATCCTAAAAATTCTTTAAATAGGGAATAAATTTCATTCATGAGTTATCCCTTTATTGCAATTTGATTACCATTTTCATATTAACGGTTTAAAATTACTTATCCCAAATTTCTATTGATTCATGTTTATTTCAAGTAATATGATGAAATGAATAAATAACTATTGAAAAGGACATTGTGATTATTCCTCAATTGAGATTCCTAACATTATTGGTTATCACGTAGGATTAATTTTGATTATTCTAAACTAGATATAAAAAAATCACAATTAACAACTTTTACATTGTTTAATTCCCTAATACATATAGAAATAAGTTGCTAAAATATTAGTGTTTTTTAAAGAAATGTGATAAGTAAATGAAGACCCAATTTCAGTTGTTCAAAATTGTGGAAAGAGTCAACAAGGGAATTATAAAAAAGTAACTATTTGATATATAAAGTGTGTAACTATAGGGATTATGATATCCATTCTCCATGGAAAATGGATAATGTGAAGGATGAAATATTTTTCCAAAATTAGGTTACATATAAGGTTCCATTTCATAAATATTGATATGTTGTGAAATATCTCTCACAATAATCAATTCTAAATGATAACAAGCATGATCAACACTAAAATTCTCTAAGACCAAGTGAACAAGAAAAGTCCTATATTGAGGATGATCATGATGGATTTTCTAAATAAAACCACTAAATAAGATCATTGATTTTCTTGTTGTATTAGAATTCATGAAATATTTGTATATAATGTAACATTTATAAGAAAAACATGTCAACACATGAAATAATTTTATATCATAAGGGAATTATTTTTATTATTTTATGACATGTAGATGTTATTTCGGTATTATATTATTCAAAAATAATATTAATCTCCCATTTGGGGAATTTTATGTTATCCAATTTATCAAATGGTTTTCCTTTTATAAAGACACCATAAATAATGGGGATACAAAAATAACAACTTGTACTTTGAATCACCCTTCATTTATATGCATGTAAAACGAGGAAAATGATTAATATATGGTACTATCCTCTAAAGCATGGATATTACTTTCCTACAGTCACCAATATCTAGTTGATATGGTCTTGTATATGTAAAAGTTCATCATGTATGATTTCCCATTATGATGGAACACAATAAATTGTTTCCTATATAATTTCCTATTTACCCACATAAATGAGTGGTTGAGATATCAATAAATGTTCTACATGCATCTCGTAATAATCATATGTAATTTTATTAAATGAATTTTGATGTCTATAGAACCTTCAAATGTAAATTAAATTGAAAGATATACAAGGGAAATATCTATGACCAAAATTCGTACTTTCCTTATACCAGAAATGTAATGACATTGATTAGTGAGCAATTTCACAATATTTTCAAACCCACTATCCTGGATAACATGGAATGGAATATTTTTTTTTGTAATAATGAATTTTAAAGGATAATAAAGGATTAGAAAATAGGATTTTCACTTCACCTGAACATATTCTATCCATAAATGGGAAACTTTTCATGGTATCCACTTATTCTTTTAGAATGGATAAGGTTGCGTTGTGTTGTATAATGATAATAAGACAAAGTATGATTTATGGAAATTGATTGTTTGTGAGTAAAATTACCAAAATCTTGATCTAAATGGTTCCACAGTAATCTTCTAATTAAAAATAAATGGAATTTTCTACATGGGTAGGAGTGTGAAATATATATAAAACAAAATCGAATGAAGTATATACTCATACAGAAAAAAGAGGAGAATATTCACTAAGAATGATAGTTAGAGCTGATGAATGACTATTACTAATCATTACACTACCATCCGTGGAAATAAAATAAAGTGGAAGACACTCTATGTCTAAATAATGTATATATTTGTTTAATTCATGATAAATGATAAGGATCTAATCTTCTTGGACTAGTAATGAATACCCATGGGAATCATAGAGGATAGAAAATCCTTAATACATTCCCAAATGATTTTGAAAATTTCTATTCTATTTAAGATAATGAATTTATAAAGAGATGATGTGATGATTTTTAATATGAAGGATTCTATAATTAAATGTAAATCATCAAAGATCAAAATTACTGAAGAATGACTGGTATGATTTGTTCAAGACTATGCGTACCATAAAATCCCAATCTAATGAATGATTTATCGGATAGTTCCCCAAGATAGACATTCTACATCCATCCTGGGAGAACAGTGTTGTATTGAGATCTCTACAATCACTATTGGTTTTATAATATGATGAAAAATACCAGGGAATATACATTAAGGTGTCATGTATATCTGAAATTGATGGATTAAAGGAAAAAAAATCTAGGGTAATGATCCAAGAATTACACATACCTATATAGAATAGTGGCAACATAACCATGTACATTATCACTTGTATTTTATTTAATTCAAGATAAAATAATGTTACAGAGGATGTGGTTTATTATATTATTATGAATTCTCAAATAATAAAAATTTTAGAGGAGTTCTCACTCGATGAACGTGCAAGGATATACATTATAGAAGTGGGAACCATGCGTGGAACACCACAATCAATTATATTTTATAGGGATCAAATATTTAGATCCATGTTCTGGAAGATTCTCCAACATGATCTAAAAACTAATTTGTTCTTCAACATGGATGATCAGACCCATATTGATTTCCAATCTGAGAATAATATCCCAATAGATGATTTAGTTCTTAGATCATAATTAGTTGACTTCAATGGTTGATGAGATCAACATGTTCCTCTAGTCTATTTATCAAAAAATATTAATTTCAAATATAGACTAAAAATGGGTATGTATATTTTCCACTGTAGGAAGTGGTGTAGAACACCTAAAATATGGGATGATGTTAGTGAATGAAAACTAATGGGTCCATAAATGGTTGAAAAAATGTGGTAAAATGTCAAGACCAATCTGCAACACAATAGGGTTGTTCAACATCGACAGATGAGATATGCTAAAAATCATCGAAGATTCCTTAAATTTGATGATGCATATGGGGGTTAATCCATATATTTCAATGTTAGATGTTCAAAATATATTATTAGAATGGAACAGTTAGTCAAATATACATCAGTTCCATTGAGATCCTTGATCGCATCAAAGTAGTGGCCTATCGATAAGCACTCAAACCTGACCCATCTCAAGTACATTATGTGTTCTTAGTATTACTCGTGAGGTAGTAGATATAAGAACCATTATATTTTTTAAATTTACATGTGTTTCTATTGGGAAATGGTCTTTCATATGATTAGAAGCTGGTGATGATCTCATATAATAGAGAAAATGTTATATGAAATAAGACAATGGACCAAATTAATGATCTTCTTTGAAACCCTATGTTTGAAGAAGTTACATGAGAACCCATGGATATAAGGAAATATAATTTTCATATTCTATTTTAGTTTGATAAAAAAATATTTGTAGTCTGAAAATTTTCCTATAGGAAGATTGAAATGCCACAAAAGTTTAAAATTAAAATTCCATTTGTTATTGAATTTAATTCTATATAGTAATTATAGAAAACACAATTAATTACCAATTTTTTTATATAATTTATTGTATAAATGATATTTAACTATCATATATATTGATAATAATGGTTTTAAATAGTGATCACATGATTAAACAATTTATTAGAATTTGGTAAATCCATTTGACATAGAAAAATGAAGTGATGTCCTCAATAAATTAGTTTATACACCTTGATGCCCATTTATCAGAGAATCCAAGGGAGATATCATCGTTGAGATTTTAAATTATATAATTCAATGATGATATCAAAAATAAAAATCACAAGAATACAAATTTTCAAGGGAAGTTCAAGATCATTGAGAACACAGCCCGGAGCATGTATGCCACATCACCCTAAGAAAATATCACCATCGAGCAGCTTACCCTCAGGGCGTCTTTTGGTGTAATAAATAGATTTACATTAGGACCTTATAAATAAGAATATATATACATTAGTATCAATATAATAATAATTATAATTTTTTGGTATTGAAGATAATTTAGAAATTGTTAATTTTTATACGATAAAACATAACTTCTTAAACTAATATGAAATTTCACTTAATAATTTTATTTTGTCACAGATATAGATTTTTAAAATATAATATATTTTAATAAAATATTATTAATAATTGATATTCATTAAAAATACATTATAATTTTTTTAGGGCTCAAAAAATGGTTATAGTAAAAAAACCTAGCATTTCTCAATATATGTCGAATATACTATAAAAGAATAAAATTACATATTTAAAAAATTATTTTGTATAAAATATAAATTATTTATGGAATCAGAACATAAAAATTATCTAATGGTTAATTTTTCAATGTTTTCTGAGCCATGAATTTTTAGTTAAAAATTAAATATGGTATGAATATATGGTGGGTATTATGACATCAAAATAAACCAAAAGTGATTTAGTTAATGTTAAAATGTTATCCAAACCAAATATATGTTTCCTGTATAAAATAATGATATTTTGATATTATTTTATTAATTTATTAAATTCATTATGAATCCCCTAAATCCAATATTATATTTTATGGTTTTAAAATTACTTCTTTGAGAACATGACTCACTTACACAGAATAAATGGATAATATTTAAATATCTTTAGATAATGGACATAAAAATGATGAAAACAAATAATAATTGATATTTAACTTGTGAAAAAAACCATAATATGATTAGGGATTTAGAAAAATTATTATATAGTGATCAAAATATACATTTTAGAAATAATAAATAACACCCCAATATTTTCCAATATAAATCGACCCAATCGCTGCACCAAACTAAAATAAAGTCATTCAAGAGCCAACACACTCTATCCACACTTATCTAGATTTGTATTTAGGTTCCCCTAATCTCTCAAGAAGATCATTCCATGTTTATGGTATCACCCACACAAGGTATGAGAAATCCCTCTCTTTATTTTAGTTATGCACTAATGTCATGTAGTGCCTTTTAATTTCCATTTTCAATGTTTGGATATGGTTTTTTACAAAAATCGGGAATTTGTTTTGATTTAAATGTAATAAGAGAAAAATTTAATTGTAATTATTCCCTCCCATGAACATTTAAATACACACGTTATACTTATAAACTTGTACTATTATTTCCATCCCAAATGTAATATACATGTCTATTTTCATTTCAATATAACATCCATATTTTCATTTATCCATATAAATATCAATTAGTAAAATTTCCATAACTTTATAAAAATCTCAATACTATATAATTAATGTCCCAATAATGATATATCTTTTATCTATTCTCATTACTGCATTTTCCAATGCCATTACAATATTGAAGTTTTTTAAGGGATCATCTCATTCTCCAATTTATTCCTAGATCTTCATTATCTATGGGCTTTTCAGTCAAATACTTTATAATAGGATATGATTGTTTTATATAACCTTATAATTCTTACGATTTATATATTATTATAGTCCCATTTCACTTTTATTAATCTCTCCTATGAACATTTATGTTCCCCCATTATGCTGTCAATTTTTCACTATGATATTCAATGACAAAAAATTGTATAGTGAGTACCCGTACAAATTTCATATAATTAATTATCACATTTATGAATGTATATTTCTTTTATTGTGGAATAACATTCACTTATTCCAATTTTCTTGATCATGGAATTAAATGTGTTAGAATATGATCATATTTTGTAAGATCTACGTTGAACACTTATGAATGGTTTTTCTACAAAAGTGATAGGTGTGCTCAAAATTATATATATATCTAATGAATTGGGTAATATTTTAGTCTCATACGATTTCAAGAATAGGACTAAAGATTCAACATATTCTATAATGGAAATTTTTACATTCCATTATGATTTCATGGTGGTTATCCATGATCTACGATTTGGATTAAATGCATAATATTTCTAGAACATTTCCCCTATTGTCTTTATGTTACCATGCCATGCCTTATTATTCATGCATATAATTATCACCCTATCTATGTACCATTTATATGATTATTTTCTATCATGTAATACATTATTCATGTTATTATTTATTTATTCCCTTACTGGCATTCTAGCTCACCCAATTCTTTTTTATATCTATGAGTCATCCTATTCAGTTTTAAATAACCAATGATTTCATAGTGCAAGTTAAGGATGTTTCAAATAATTGTTTTCCATCCCATGTTAATGATGTTATTGTATATACAGAATTCCCAATTATATTATACTTCCTAATCTTATAGGTTCTATTTTTTGTATTCTAATAATAGAAATCATGAATTAATGTGAAATAAAAACATGGGTTATCATAGAATGGAATTAGTTTAAAAGATAGGTTTTGTAATTGTCTATCTAATTTTTAGTGGAATCGATTGGTGGTGGTAGATGGTCGAATGGGTAAATAACTAGTATCTCTGATTTATCAATCATGTTGTTCTAGTTGGGAAAGAATTTTTTTATATAAAGGATATTTATTCCATTCATCAATGTTTTACTCTAATATTGTTTCTATTTTATATGATACATTTTGTGATCTTCTGTATCCCACCATGTTCCAGACTACAATGGATGACCTATATGGCTGACCCATGATGGTTAATTGTGTTTTTTATTAGTAAAAATAACCATCCTAAAGTGTTGTTAACACTTCTTTGATGTTTTTTTTCACATAGTAGACGATAGTTAAGAATAGTGAAATTTTTATGTAATGTACGAAAAAAGGGGATTGGACATCTCACTTCAGTAACTGAGTGAGAGATAAAATTTTTGATCATGGATTTTTTCCTTGATTAAGGCATGGTGGTTGAGGTCATTATATATGACCATATTTGAGGTTTATTTGAGTAGATATATTTAGTTCTTATGATTTTTTCCTTTTTTGATAAATACATGATTTATTTAAATTCAATTTGTTTTAATGTATTTATATCAATTAATGAAGGTGGCCCTATTATTTATGAATATTATCTTGACAGATGGGTTATTATCTTTTTATATTATGATACTAATTCTTTGAAGAGATCTTATAAATTTTTAGGAGGATGTGGAGAGATTGGTTTCACAAAACAAATAATTTCGTGGACCTTCCTTGATAGGATTTGTACTATACACTATTTTTACTCTAGATTAAGATGGGTTGAAGATACCATGAAAAGTATGGGACCAATAAATATATTTTTCAATTTAGTGCCACCTATCTTATTTAGTTACTAATGAATACATGAAAATAAGGAATGGATTTAGTCGATTGAATAGTTCTTCAAAACATTAAGGAATCCATTGAAGTCTAAGGTATGTAATTCCATATATATTATTGATAAAATAAGAAGAAAATAGTGGGAAACTATTATTGATTCTAAATTCATGAGGATATTATATAGGCTTCATTCAATATAATATTCAATCAGTAGTTTTATCATGAACAATCACCAAGGGACAATACCTAGTAGTTTTTGAAATTATATAAGTGAGATTGAATGTATCATGAGTAATCCAATATTTTTTTCTAAGTTGGTTCAAATTAAACTAGATCTTTTCACCAGTTTTTTAAATAATGGAATGTTGTTTTGTTTTGGGGTTGAAGGATGATATTTATTCATCACTAATTCATAATTGATGTTAGACCATTAAATAAGTAGTTAAAATTCTATATTTTAAGAGTATGACATACTGTGATTTCGAAGATCATCAATTTGTACTATCATTATCTAGCCTCTATCTTCTAGCCATGAAATTAATCAAAATGGTAGATAGTTTTCTTCTTGGAAAACTATAGAGTAATTTTTTGGATTGAAGAATGATGTTTATTATCTGTGAGGTCATATTGGCCCAATTTTATTTGAAGGCTCTAAATACTTTTCCTAATTTCATATAATCTTCAAATATCATCCATATTTTCTACATGATGTTCAAAGGTAGTATGGTTGGATACACATTGAACACGTTCTAATTTGTTCATATTGATGCTTTATTTGGTGGGGGATATTGTAATCATAGTTATGGGGATGATCATGTGGCTATGAACACTCATAGTGGAGCATAGACCATGTCTTTATTTGTGGTGGTGTACACTCTAGAGGAATATAAATCTGGGCCCCCCATAGGGAGAGGTGATTTTTTAATTTCCACTAATTTAGTGATTGTATTTTTTAATATCATTGAAACATGTTATTTTATATTGTAAAAAAGTTGAAATTTATATATTGAGTTCATAGATAATAATTTTATTGATCGATATTTAGAAAAAATTTAGAAAAATAATCGAATACGGTTTCAAGTGTCCACCATTTCAAGTGATGATTATGGAACATGAGGTGGAGTGGGAGTTCGTAATGATGAATCCTGACATCATATAATTTATTATCTTCAAGAAAATGATCTGTAATATTATGTAAAGGTTATGATTTTATCTTCATCAGGTCAAATTCTTATCCATAAATGGGTTCACTATTGTTTTTAGGGTGAGTGGGACTCTATATCATGAAGATAACAGAATATTTTTCCATATGGTAGGATAATCTCATCAGAGATATGAGTGACTTTTCATGATTCTATTGATCCTTTTTTATAGTTAACTATATATTGTGGTGTGTACACATTCTGACGTCCTTCCATATGATTTTTTGGTTTACATCCCCAAATAGAGGTAGAGTTTTCAATAGATCTTTTACCTGATACAATGATCATTTCAATTCCATCATATCATATAAATCCTATAGATTTGGTATAATTTATGGTCCCTATTATACAACTTGGGTATTTTTTATTTATTCATCCTATCATGTCACTGTGTGTTACACCTGACCTCTTTCATAAGAATGAATATGAAATAAATGTACTTTTTATTTTCCATTTAAATATAAATCAGGTGACTACCAAAAAAATATCTTGTACCATTTATTGATGATATCTTTCATTTGTTTAGAAGGGATCACCCATTTTTGAAGTTTGAAGTACATTTAAGAAACTACCAGTTGAGAGTCTGAGAAGTGCATATACCTATGAAAACAAATCAGGAGCTAATATAGATATTCTGGGTATTTAGTAATCCTATTTATACTAACTAATGGTCAAATGATTTTATTGGGTTGAGGATCCATTACATTCATCTATTCTTTGACCCCTTTGTTTTGGTGTTGGTGGATGAAATTTTGGTTTATCCCATGCCAGAGGAGTAATATATCCAAAGAGTATCCTAGGTGATGAAAAAAATGGCCTTGTAGGATTAGACTGTGACTCCCATGGGTGGTGGAAATTATACCCAAGCTGAGGGGGGAGTTTAGGAGGCTATGAAATCACATTGATGAGATAATACAATATGTATTTATTTGGTGATGTATACATTAGAGGAATGTGAAATTGTTCCACCCATAGATAGAGATATTTTTTTTATTTCGTCTTATTTGATTCAATAAATGTTTGATATTGGTGATATCCATTCTTTTGGATCATAAAATCAATTTTACACGATGGGATTGATTCATATATTATATTGTTATTTTGGATATTTCTACTCTATTGGGGAAGAGGTTTGAAGAATTTTTCATATTCCTAAAATGCTAAGTAATGATAGTTGGTCCAGAGGTTGAGTGTGAGCACATAGTTATGAATCCTTACATCATAGAATTTATTTTCAGGATGGAAGAGATGATTAATGTCAAGGAAACGATTTATTATTCTCTCCATCAGATTCATATCTATTCATCTTATAGGGTTACAATATTTTTTTTGGTGAATGTGACTATTCTTCATGAAGGTAATAAAATATTTTTTATGGGGTACCATATATGGTTATTTCTGATAGTGACCCAAATGTCACATCTAAGATTTTCATAATTTTTAGGAGGCGATGGGTTCATAGTTGATATTGAGAACAACATATCATTTAGAGTTATATAGATATACTAGGAGAGGGATCTAGGTTCATTATTATTAATTATGGGCATGTGTGTTTGATTTTGGTGGGTCATGGGAATTGTTTTTCTTTAGTTGAATTTTCCTATAACAATAGAAATCATGACTCAGTCAAATAGAACCCTTTAAGGATTTTTATTGGAGGCTATATAGATCTGCCTTGTGCTAGTAATATTTGGGATAATAATCTTTGGATGGTTTAAGAATTCTTTATGAGATGATTTAGTGGTTATTATGGAAATAAAAGATATTTATTACAATGTATAGTTTATAGAATAATTATATAGACAATCATTTCTACTTGGTGTGGTTCGATGATTGTGATAAGGTATTACATAGTGTTTCAACTCACATGGGACCTCATTTTTTTTTGGGTAGGACGGGTATGTTGGAAAAAATATGTGTAACTTTGATATCATTTGACATATAGGAAAGGATTCTAATCGGGTGGACATACCATACCATTTTAAATCCATCCAATTATTTTAACAAAGGTGTTATCAAAAGGATCCTTCCAATGAAATTAAATGATAAGACACCGATATTTATCAAAGTAAAACATTCGATAAGAATCAAATTTATAGTATCGATATCCTATAGAATGTGATTTGTGGTAAAATGATACTTTTGGTCTGTGTACTATGGATGTGTTCATGGGATATCCACAAAATGTGGGAGTCAGAAGTACAGATGAGGTAGTAGTGATGTACATTTTTTGTAGTCTATGATCTGGAGGACTTTAAGAGGATATATATCCATTATAGTGGGGAGATTATATCACCATGATACCTTCTTTTAGGGAATCATTCACTCTTTATTTTTTTTCCAATTTTAATTGGGTTCAATGCAGGATTCCCAAAAATAGATGCCCTCTATTCGAGATGATTTCCTAATGTCTGTAAATATATGTTTGTTTTGAATAATGGTATCCATTAAATAATGTTTAAAGGGAATTATATGGTTCTTTATGTTAAATAAGATCCATAAATTTTGGTTATGAGGCTTTCAATAGAAAATTAGGGTAATAAAATCCAAATGTATTCACGTATATCTTGAATAAGTTACATGACATGAATATTTTATAGGGATTATTCCATGATTCTCATATAGGGTGGGAAAAGGTCACTTATCATAAAAAAATTACATGACATTGAAACATTTAAATTGATTTGATTTAATCAAAGGATCCTCCATTGTCTATATTTTTTTAATAAATGTAATTTTATACCATGAAATTAATCCACAACATTATTTATCAGGTACAATGATTTAATACATATTCCATGACTAGATACATTATAATTCTATAATAATGATTTCTTCTAAAACCCTTTGATGATTTTGGATGAATTTTGGTGGTATGAATCATTTTGATCAATTTTATTAGTCTTCGGACTCATTTTTTTATTTTAGCATATATTCCTAGTAATATTTCTTTATTCTTCTTCATCTCTATTACTCAGAGTTGTGGCATGTGATTTTTTTTGTTTTTGTTTGTGGATCACTATGTGTTTTTTATAGTTCCATTTCAATTTCATCTTGTTCACTATCTTTCAAGGGATTCACTGTGGGTTTTTAATCTCTATTGTCAATGTTTGATAGGGTTTTATCATTCCAGGTCTAAGTGTATCTAGTCCAGTTTTAAAATTTATTGAATTTATATATGGTGGTGTTGATACCGTTGATTTTATCACTAAAAGGTGTTTTCTTTTTTTTCAAAATTTATTTTCATTAAAATAGAGAATGGATTTTAGAAATCATTCCAGAAAAGATTTTCTCATTGGGAACCATAATTGATCTGATAAATGAACATAGGAATACCTAGTGCATGTGTCACTAATTAGAGTTACATTTTTTGATATCTACGGACTATGGAATGACAAAATATCATTTATAACCAACATATTATAGGTTTATCCTATTTTATTTCTTTGGTGTATTCTTATATTCTTTATCCCAAACAGTTTTTTTCTTTAAATAGGGTATATCTTATGATGGTGTATTTCATGGATATTATAACACATGTTTACTATGCATATTTTATTTTATTCCCAATTCATTGTATACATTCTGAATATGGAATTAGTTTATAGTAAAATGTATTTTTACATATTTTTTACTTAGGAGACTAATTTATAAAAAAAATTGTTTTAACTCTACAAAATGGGAATTCATAATTTTAGAACTTTTATATATTAATTGGTAATATTATATTGGTCTCTATTTTAACTCCCTAATTTTTCCATTATATTGTTTTAGAAATTTATTTTTAGGACTTATAGAAAGGTTATGAAAATCTGTAGAATTCTATGATCTAATTCATTTGTTACCTTCAGAGTGGGAATGATTTTTGGTTAAGGATGTTCACATGGAGTCATTTTTAGTTCTTTATTCTCTATTTTTCTATTTTGGATAGTCTAGCTTGACTTTTTATGTCATACAGATATGTATGTCTTTATTCCACATTGTAAATTTTTGTTTTTTTAGTTTGAAATTATATATGTACTTCTTTTCTACCTGTCACCATGTGTTGGACCACCCTATGTAACATTTCTTGTCGAACATGGCTAGTTATTTAATAATAACATTTCTATAATCATAAAATAGAGAATAATCATAAATTTAATATTGGATCCTCATCCCAATTGAGGATGGACATCTAAATCCACATCAAATCATTGAGTATGTGTTGTGACTACACTTTTAAATTCATCATATATTAAAGTGTGGTTAGATCTAGAATCAAATAGTTCATTTTTTGTTCTAGAGTGGATGGTATGTTTACCATTCACCACTTTGTTATCATAGACCATACCAAAAATTATGAAGACATGTGATATCCCATTACATATTTGAATTAGAGAGTTTTTATGTCATCATCATTATTTACAATCTTTTGTGAGTACCATTTATAAGAACTCCAATATTTATTTTATTTGATATTATATTGAGTGGGTGGTGTGTTTTGTGGTTATTTTCCACTATTATTGGATAAATAATTCACATTACCTCAATATTCTATTGCATGGTGACAATTCCTTCAACAAATAACGAATTTAGTAGCTCCATTTTAAGAAAACACACCACGTATCCTTTCTCACCTTATGCATAATTTAAGTCTCAACTTCATTCAAAAATGGTTTTTAATATTATAATTTCATTTTAAATTCTTTTTATATATTAATTTCAAAACCATGAAGTTGATGCGAAACTAAAATCTCCACTTCCACATTGGAATACATAATATCATTTCATAATGTCTACTCATGTCCGTTATGGATAATTATCTTCTCACACATTATTTTAGAAAACTAATGCTTTGATGATTATTAGTAACCAGTTCAATGATAATACATTAATAATACCACACATGTCTTTTAATCTTTTCTTCTTAGGTACAAATATATTCATCATCCACATTCCATATCATGTGGAACCCATTATTCATTGTTATATGAGTAATAGAAGGGATTTACTTATTTAAAAATAACCATATGAACTCATCCAACTCTATTGAGTAATTTTTCATGAGTTTCATCGTGTTATTGATTGTATCCAACCATTGATATTCATAACCTACGAAACAATTGACAAATAAAATGAATTTCTAATTAACTAAACATTATAGAACATAGAATATTTATTTAATTATAGTGATGCATTTTTTATGAAATACTTCCTAATTATGAAAACTAAAATATCATGGGAATCACCTCATTATGGAATCCAAAAAATGTTTTTCCCCGATTTTACTTTTTGGAAAATCAATATTATTCATGCATTTTTAAAGTGAATAAATACAAAAATGATTTTTTTTATTTCAATAAATGAAATCATTTAGTTTATTAACTGGAAAATAATTTTATTACATGTCACTTTCATAATTAACAAAATTCAATTCGGTTCGAATGATTAAAAAAATCACAGTTTGAGAAACAATAATAAGAGAGGGAAAAATATAACCATAAAAATTCATTTATTAGATTTATATATCAAGAATACCTCTTAATACTCTATAAAAAATTAATTTAAATATAATTTATCCATGATAATTTCCCAAATTTTATGATTTTATTCTTCACCATGACCTATTCAAAGGCTTCTCAATTAAATGTTATCATCTTATTTTCCTATGGTTTTTATTTATATATATATATATAAAAACCCATACATTTCATTTTCAATTATTAAATTTTTTTATTACTATTAATTATATAAAATTAACATCTATTCCAAAATTATACCAATATAATATATTTGGAATCTTGGAAACATAAAAAACAAGTAGATTAAAACTCAACATCATCTCCCACTATTTTCTACATAATTTAAAATTATCTTATAAATATCATAGATAAAACCATTCTTTAAATTATGAGAAATAAAAACATAATAATTGGTCATATTTGATTCTGGGTATTATTAATCATGGGAGTTATCGATGATCAATTAAATATAACAATAAAATAACTATATTAGAACAAATTCATAGCATTTGAAAATCCGGCCATGCATATCATAGATCATTGTATTATTTTATTAAATTTAACATGATATTTCATTGACATAAATCAAAAAATAATCAATGAACAGAATCTATTAGAGTATAAATTTAGAATAGTAAGATTTAATAATAGAGTGCAATTAAATGCGGCATAATCATAATAACATAATCCGTATGTCATGATTACTCTAAAAGACATTAAACACGTGTGTGGTTGGGATAAACTCCTATATATATACTTAGAAATGTGAAATCCCTCCATGTAACCATTGATATCATAAACATCATTCAAAACATAATTTTTTATATGGTTGAATAATTCTGGTCCCATATGAAACATAAGCATAAATACAGTCATTACTATGCCACACGAAAAGAAAAAGGTATTCATAACACATCATAGGGATAAGAAAATGAGTTTCATTTATATATAATTATCATAACCATAAACCATTCAAGTAATGATAAATGACAGTTTTATTTTTCATATTTCAAAAAATACTAACAAATATCAATATATGTAATGATGGATGAAAATTTATACTTTAACATTACTGAAATATTTATTACGGAAAATATCATTTAACTAAACATTTTAAAATCTTATTTTTTGAAATACTATATAAAATATTTTATTTATGATAAATCAAAAAAAATTAATAATTTAAATCATTTTGTGCTCTTGAATGTGGTAAAATCCGTTAATTTTATGTATTAAAAAAATATTTCATTAATAATATCAATATTTAGTCATAATTACATCATTTAAAAAATAATAAAATATACATTTAAAATCAATTTTTAATAATTCAAACATGGTGAACTATTTCTAAAGAAATTACAGTATAATAATAAAATCATTTGTGAATATATTTACTTCAAACATTTATATGAATGATAAATGAATTTATAGGGAGGTAGTAAATAATGTTGTTTCAGATAAAAAATGATCTTTTACTACATTAAGTAATTAATTAAACGGAATTTAATGGATAAATGTTTATCTAATGAAATTAAAAATGGGGAATAAAATATATTTGACTCTTGATACATAGATCCTGAAATTTATTTTTCATAATCATTATTATGAACAATCTTGATAAAAATGACATTGTAACCTAATCCCTTACATTAATATTCACTTACATCTAAAGTGAATTATTGTACTGTATAATAAATTTATATTTATTATACTTATCCACAATTATCCTGTAAAAAATTATTATGTATGATCCTATTGTAATTTTTTTAAACCATGTTATTAATAAATCCTAATAAAAATCATTATTTATGAGGTTGACTATTTCATTTGAAATTTATATTTCTGTTTGGTAGTTTTATTCCCAGAACATTGATCCAGGTTCCAAAATCTATAAAATTTTATTCAAGATACAAATATCATATTTATATTATTTATATACATATTTATATTCATTCATAATAATTATTTATATTAAAATAAATTAAACCATTTATAGATATGGTAGGTCTTACGTACGTATGAATGTTTATTTAACATTTCTATAGGGGAAATTAAATATTTTTAAACAATAATTAACCATTATATATTCATTATTATATCATATATATTAATTATAAATATCTTTATTACCACCAAATTTAAATGTAAATGTGAAAAAAATCTCATCACTTTGTGGGGTGCTAGTCAAAATGCACAGAAAATACATGAATATAGTTTTGAATGTATTCGCAGGTAAAAAGATAGATGTGAGATTAAATTTACATAAATATAATTATATAATAATTATATTATATAATATTTGATCCCATTACAATAACCATCCATGAAGTATGTTGTTGGAAAATTAATTTTATTTTAATTAGGATATGATAAGATTTATATTTTCATGACGGATACATTGACATCCCATCTGACAAAATAGATTGTGTTTTTTGGTGGTTCTATAAAAATTATAATTTTTTAGTGTATTTAATATAATGATGATATTATTTCATGATGACTACCATATAACTGTATGATGTAGAAGATAAATCAAATTCAAAATGATTGGTTATGATTTATACCTCTTTTTAGAGAATTATTATATTGATTACATATTATTTTTTAAAGGGATGATCATCAGTAAATACCTGAAGATCTGATATGTGTTTATGGCTGCTTGAAAGTCATTAAGGTAGGTAATTTCCATGATATAAATTTCAATGGTGTGTAAATAGAATAAGGGACGAATTCCTTAGTATAAGGGTGGGCGAGAAAAAAATTTGAATTATATATAACATTAAAATGTAAAAAATCATTCTCATTAAAAATTCATCCAAATTTCTTTCAATACGAAATAATAGTACTGTAAAAATATTTTAATCTGATGAAAATTATTTTTTTTAATATTATTTTAAAAACTATTTTTTTTAATTACCCCTTCATTAAATGTTTTGACTGTAACTATAGTGACAACTATTACAATTTTAAAGGGTAAAAATGTAACTATAATGGAAAATTGACACTTAAATGGAATATGGATGAAATTTTATATCATAATCAATTTATTTGGAATAATAATAAATTTTTATGAATTTTAAATAATATTAAAATCTATTATTTATTATGAAGTATCATTATGTTCTATTTTTAAATTATTCATATGATTTGGATCCTAATGGTAATTTTTTTCCTAAAATAACCATCCTTGATTCCATATGGTGTTTTAAAATGATATTTTTTAATTTAGAGGTATAACTTTTTACCAACATTTTTCTTATATGATTATTATTAATAACCATACAAATAATTTATATCCATCAAAAAATAAATATTTTTTTGAAATAAATATACACAAATATTTTTATGTTATGATTATTATGATTTTCTATATCATTTCCATCTAAAAGGTGTTCTAATTTTTTTTCGACATACATGTAGACTACCACATCCATGAATCAATATTTTTCATGTTTCCATACCATGTAACATATATAGTTATAAAGATATATTCATGGAATACATATGATTTTTTTGGAATATTTATTATTCTATAATGTTAAATTATTATTTCTTTAATTATTTCATTCCATCCAGTGAAATTTGGGAACAACACTCATGCATACTAGTAGGAAATTGCCACCACAATCTGATATGATTTATTTTTCATCCCTGTATTAGAATTATGTTTTTAAAGATTCATATAATGAATAAATATTATATTTATAACATGATTCTGTTTACAAAAAAATTATATTAAAAAAAATCATGTATTCAGTTGTTATAAATATATTTTAGTGGATGGTTTATAACTATGATATATTAGTTAGGTTTCATGAAAACTTTTTTTATCTTAGTTTAATTAAGCATTAATGAAATAATAATTGTTTTTATAATGTTATAGAACATTTATTAATATTTCCCATTATGTGATTGGTGGAATCAAACTAATAAATGCCTTTGATACTTTTAGTAATGAATTATATCTCATTATATCATAAGAAAGGGAATGTGGATTTAAAATACTATTAAATAAATTTTCCTACTATAATAATTGCGAGAATGAAATTATATAGCCATATAATGTAGTAGGTAAGGAGTTATATCTAACTTTCTCACATTTTAAGGATTGGGGTGTAAAATCAATCCATTTTGTTACTATTTCCACTACGATAGTCATGGATATGATACCTGACTAAGGAAATGACTGTTTATTTTTATGTGTATTTTAAAAACGTATTTCCCATGCTTATTATGTGGTCAGATGGTACAAGATTGAATATTTATGATTCCACACTATTATGACACCTAGTTTTTTTATGATAGATCATTGTGACATGAAATATGATTAATGTTCTATGAGATAGAATTTTTTATTTCATAATATATTATCATGTTGTCATTACTATATGATCATCTTACTATCAATTATGATATTTGACTGATAATATCTATATTAACACATAATGAGGGTTTGGGATCACCCTTCTAATGTTTCAATTTCCTTATATTAAGAATAATGATATTGTGTGATATATGATTATAATTGTTTCATGTGTGGATAACATTTTTGGTGATGTAGAAGATTTAATGAAATAATAACATATTGGTATAACAGAAAAATTCACATTGGTCGCAAAATACAATGTTTTGTTAAATATGTGGTTTTTCTCTAATTCTAAAAATCATTAAATCAAAAATATTATATTATTATATAAATTGTCCAAAATTATTTGTTTATTTTTAACAATAATTATTTATATTATTGACTCGTATGTTTATATCAACACTAATATATAAATATTTAAGATTTTATCAATCAGTCTCGGAGTGTGGTTTAAAGGATATATCAGTTTTTTAGAATATGGTTTAAATAAAATTTGGGGTTATTTAAGAATCATTTGAGGAAAATATAAAATATAAGGAAACAATAGTTGGTAGATATGTTTATGTTTTATAATGAAGGTATAGATAACCAGTTCAACTTTTTCATGATGGAATATTAATGTTTCTTAGGATATTTGGAGAGATTATTATTAGGTTTCAATAAAACATTGTGGTATATGAAACCCTAAGGTTTAACATGTGATGGATATATTAAAATAAGGTTACATTATTTTTTAATATATAAAACAAAAAATATTGAAAACCATTCGAGTTAATAAGTCCTTCAATGGAAAGGTAATTATTTTGAAACGGGACAATCAGATAACAGATTTGATGAATATATATTGATAGTAATAGATAAACATGGTGATTGAATGTGAATATGGGAAAAAATATTTCTTTTTGCGTTTATAATAATACATTTTGGTGGTTAATGTGATTATTGTATACTATGATTGATATGTAATTAATAATATTTAGGGATTTTTATATGATAAATTTTAATGGTTTACTATTCAATTAGATATTGGATTATAATATGGTAACCATGATGATGATATTGTGTTGTTATTTTTGTATATTTAGATTAGAACAAAATTCCGAGAACACAATTTATATGTCTTTGTACTAGATAACATTGCCTATTTTTAGTAAATTAAATATTTTATGGATTCATACAAATGAAGGCCATGTAAATATAAAAATAATTTTTTTCACAATTGTTATAAATTAACATAAAAATAATAATAAAAAATGAATTTTTTGTATTAAATAAATTTTCACTCATAGCATAGGATGTGGACCATGTTGTACAACTGTTTTGACACACCCTTGGAATATTTTTTTGATAATTTTTATGTGAATTACTAAACATTTTAAAGAATATAATTTGGAATTTTGGATGTATGTTATAGAGTCTACATTACATTGATTGTAGATAATCATGGTTAAACTGATGGAATTATTTGCATATCTAATTATATCATTTAAAAAAATTATTGGTTTCAATTAATGTGTCATAAGTAAAATCATTATTAGATTTTGATAAATTATTGATATTATCTTATTATACTGTATGATAGAAATTTTATTTTAATTAGTAAATTCAAATTAATCATGAAAATGAAGATATATAATGTATGTTCAACAACCAAATAAGGAATAATACATTATAAAAAAATTGATAAATCAAAATTACATTGCATCATACTAAATTGGAGATGATGAGTCTAATATTATCTATGATAGTATGGATTTTTGAGATGGTATGTGGAGTATGATATACTCTATAATTCCAAATGTAGGATCAAAATAATAATGATACTGAATGTAGTATCTAATAATTCTCAAAATAAATGAGGGGGTAAATTGTATACTTTAAAAATTCCTTTGGAACTTTTAAAGATGATTTTTTTAACATGGTTAAACAAGGTAATTCAAAAAACCTCTTGTGCTACAGAATTGATAGATTATGAAAAGATGATTTTGAGAAAGTGATTCTAGAAAAGATGGTTCCGGAAAATAAAACTTAATGAAAGATTAAGAAGATAAATATTCTACCTTAAAACATATGGAGTCTTACTAAATCAGAGTACATGTATAAAGAAGTATATGATAGTTATACATTCGTCAACAAAAAAAATACCACGGAAGACTTTAAACAAACAAGTAACAAGTAATGAGTCTTTTAACAAAAATAGAAGGGTATCCAACAAATATGGATAAAGGTCCCTTGATTTATACTGTCAATAAATTATGTCTTACCCACACTAGGGTAAGCCCTCGATACAATGATCGGAGTCAGTCATGCTATCCCCACAAGACCTCAACTTCAAGGTAGTCAGCACCTCTGTCTTCCTCAGTAAGAATGTCCTCAAACTTTAAGGTAGTCAGCACCTATATCTTCTCATCTCAGGAATCCCTCGAATATACTCTACAATATTCAGAGTTGCACGAAGAAAATCTGAACAAGGTGTTCAATACTCACTAAGAAAGAGAGTCACTCTCTATAAATCACTTTAACAGCATGTAATATCTATTTTCATAGAATAATATTGAGCTCTTTCAAATGAGCTCCTAATTATAGGCACAACTCTAACGGTCGGCTCCCTCCTCCAATGGTCATTTTGTTCCTTGAATTTCGGAGGCACATGTACATGTTTCACTCAAAAAACGGTTAGCAAGTAACTGAATGCACGTCATCATTTTATAACTAATACAAGTGTAAGAAAAAATATGCTCACATAACCAAAATACAAAATTAGGAATGTAAGAGAATAAAAGTTCGGAGTCTAACCAAAAAAAATTCTATGTCTATAACTCAAGGATATTCATATTCTGTTTTGTACGGAATCCGGAACCTAAACTCTATAGAATTCTGGAGACTGAATATCAATGAAATTTCGAATTTGGATTCACAAGAATTCGGAAAGTGAACTTACAATGTTCAGAGTCAGAGTTCATGAGAATTCAGAGTCAAAACATATAATTTTTAGAGTCAAAATTCAATAAAATTTAGATTCTGAACTTACAATGTTTGGATTTGAAATTCAGAGAACTAGGATTCAGAACTACTGAGAGTTCGAAGTCTGAATTCAAGTAATTTGTATTTTGAACTCGGATTATGAAAATAGAATGCTCTTTATCTATGTATTTTATGATTCTGAAGTTTTAGATATGAAACCTAATTTCACACTTTGACATCATAATGAACAATGAAAATCATGGTGAGGATAAATTTCTTTGGGGAAGGAAAATTGTCTTTATACAAGTAAAACACATAGTAAAAGAAATTTTCCATAAGATAAGGTGTTTGTGATTTTCAAAACAATAAGGAATGGTAATGTCATAAGGAAACCTTATTGACATAACAATATCCCGAATCCTGAAGGAATGAAAAAGTCATAAGGAAAACCTTATTGACTCAACAATCTCCCCTTTTTTGAAAATCACAAACCTCCTTATGAATAAGAATAAAAGGACTTATAATATTTTTTTCTATAAATTGAAAATAAAACTTATCTCTCTTATCATATGGTCAATGATGAATATGAGAAACTCCCCCTTAGACTTCAGAACACTAATTATCATATTCTAGATTTCCAGAATGAGATTTCTCATTATCTTGAGTACAGAAATCTCTATAATGATGATTCCAGCTTAGATAAACTCCCCATTACATAGGGATATGTCTTCTTTACATTGTATTCTTTTCCTTTTCTACCCCTGTGTGATTTTCATAAATATTTTGAGGGAATGGAAAATAAATTATGGTAACTAAATGATTAGTACAACAAATCCAAAAGACAAGAAACCAACAAATTTCATTATGATTAGAAATAATTTGTACTATGAAGAAAAGTAAAACAAATGATCAGATTATAACACAAGTATCCTTCCTTTTCCTTAGGCATCAACTTACTGACTATGGTTTTCATATTTTTATGCTTTTTATGATATTCCTCTGCTCATTTAAGAAGCTGATCCTGATCCTCAACATTCTTCTCTAATGCATTGATTTATTTTTTCTTGATCCTTAAGAGCCTCTGCCGGAGCCTTCAAAACTTATTCTTGATTAAAAATATTTTCTCCAATATCAATCTGAATATCACATTCTCTCTTCCAGCTTTTGGAAACATAATTCAAAATTCCATTCAAATCCTTTACTTCCTGAATCCATGTATTCTGCTCAAGAGTTGTATTTTCTTTAAAAACTGTTTGTAAGATCCTCGATCCTACCATCATCTATTTCAAAAGCCTCCTTAATAGCATCTTGAAACTCATCATGTTCTCTTAAATTCTCTACTTTTTTCTTCGACCAGCCAACCATTTTCTTGCAAGACCTTTTTTGGGCGTCATAGTTAATGATGAAATTCTGGAAATTAGCCTCAAGCTTGACACACTTATCCATCACAATGGATATTGAATCTGATTTCTAATTTATTATGTCTTGAAGCATCTGTAATATAGAGTCTGTTATTGGGGAAATCAGAATGGGGCCCACCAGCTTCTTTAGAGACCACAAAAAAAATCATGTCCTATATATGATGATTCTGATTCTGAGACATTTCATGGTGAGACTTCTTTCTCTAGCTCAGCAGTTTTCCTCTTTGACAATCTACCAGCTTCCTTCTTCTTTATAGAAACTTTAGTAGGTGTATCAACAACCACCTATTTACCATTACCAACTTTTGAAATGGATTCTTCATATGTAGATTCATGTTTACTGTCAAACAGCTGAACAATTCTTTCTTCATCTATTTTCTTCTTCTCAGCTCCTGCCTTAGAGTCATCATGATGAATGAAATGATGATTATAACTTTCATCTTCTGACAACATATTCACTTCATCTTCAGCATTTTCATCTATTCTAGGAGTATCAAGATATGAATATTTGTCTTGAGAGGTTCGGAATGACAATTTCTCAGATGGACTTTACTTCTCATTAAATTCTTCCACATGCTTAATCAAATTAGTTGTGTCATCACTACTTTAAGCTTATTCAACTTCTTCCACAACTTTTTCAACATCTTTTTCTTGGGCCTCTTATGGAGTGAGAAATTTCTTACCAAGAGTCTCATGTAAGGCCTCTACCAAGAATGATTCTTGTACATGGATGTTCTCTAATTCTTTCTTATTATCCCTTTGATGAGAATGAACAATTTCAGTCTCATACATCTTCTTATTTATATTCTTTTCTTTGTCTTTCTTCTCAATCTCATCTATTGTCTTCTCCTTGAAACCCTTTGATTCTCCAGGATATAATCTATACTGTGGCAATCCTTCCTTTCGGGTTTTCTTATCTTCCCTTCATTTTTCTACAACATCATCTGGATATGATTTTTGCTTCTTAGGTTTAGGAGGTGCAGATTTGGATTCTTTAGCTTTTGGGGTTTTCACTTATTATTCTACTTCCTTCAACATCCTCTTCTTTCCTTCATTTTTGGATGGTTCAGCCAATTCATGCTTCTTCAGAACAGCTTCAGCTTCCTCCTCGGTTAGGTCATACAATTATCCAGAGTCTTTAGAAAATCCAATTCTCATCCTATTCAGTGTATCATTACTAACATGCATAAATTTACATTTCTTGGGCTTCGACCTAAAAGGAATTTTAAATGATTCTAGACACCAAACAATTAACATTGATAGAATAGTCATGTACATGATAATATGCGCCTTTATATTTTTATTCATTATATTCTCGATTGTAATCAGAATATGCTAAAAAAAATTGACATTTCTTAGGTTCACCATAAAATCTTAGATGTACATATCACTATCATTCAATGTGTCCCTATCACCTTTTCTCGGAATGATAAATCCTTGAACCCATAATTATGGGATCCAATTATTTGTAGAGAGGTGATAAATCTTCGGAGTCTTGACATCAATAAGACCAAGGAACTCCATAGATTTCACCTACACAAGCTTCCTTTGACATCCAGAAAATTGTGGGAATATAATTCGACTTCTCCTTCTTATGGAACACCAACTAAGCTGGGTTCATTTTTATATGAAAGAGAATAGGTATTTTCATTTCTTTTAAAGGAAAAATTATCTCTGACTTCTTCCATAAAGAAAATGATAGACTCATAAAACTTAATCAGCAGATCTAGATACACCAAACCTTGAACCCCTGGCTTCGATATGGTAACACTCTCCCATACATTCAACTTAATGTTCTTTGAAATAATAGAGCATAGTTGTTGAAGAAGTTCGGATGCACCAACCTTTCTCTATACACATGCCACTCAAATATTGGCTTAATAATAGCCTTATATTTCTGATATGATTCTTCTACAGGAATTCAAAATTGAGTAAACTCTGAGAAGTTCAGAATGGGATTAGGTAGAGGGTCAGAACATCAGCACGCAAGATCTTGAGATTGGTGTGGGAAAACCCTTCGAGGGTCCTTTATATAGGTTTTGGAAGAGACAGTTCATCTTCAAAACTCAATATAATGGCTGAAAATACTTCTGATCAGATATGACAGTTGATATGATAGTTGGTAGTAATTCTTGATAGAATCCTATCTTTTGGGGTTTTGAGAAAAACAGTCAGATTTAAGGAAAAAATAATCTGAAAATTTTTAAAAGTAAATGAAAATACCAGCAAGTAAATAATGATTATGAAACCACAGTAACGAAACTTACTTTTAGAATTTCTATGAATATTTTTTATATTGAGGGAAAAATTTTCATAAAGAACTTTAGATGCCGAAAAATTTTGATTACGAAAAAAATATTTGAAAACGGAAAACCTCATTAAGAAAAATTTGATTACGAAAATCCTCGTAACGAATATTTTGAATAAGAAAATCTACATTACATAAATTTGAGTACAACAAATTTGAAAAAGTGACTATGAAAATACTAATTATGAAATTTTTGTAAAAACTAAATAGAAATATTTTAATTACGAAATTTTTATAAAAACTGACTACTAAAATTTTCATTTAGCTAATAACCAAATGTACTCCCCCTATGAAAAGTAGTTTATTACTGTAAGGAGATTGATTTCAATAGAATGTTAATAAAAAATATTACCTTATGGTTATCATTCCTAACTTCTGTATAATGTATTCAAATTTATTGGAGGGTAAATATTTTCTGAAAATATCAGCAAGTTGATCTTGAGTTCCAATAAATTGAAGAATGATATCTTCTTTTTGTGTGTGATACCTAAGAAATTGATGCCTTATATTGATGTGTTTTGCACGAGAGTGCTGGGAACGGCTTTTAAATAGGTAAATGGCACTAATATTATCACACAAAATTTGTGTTTTGGTAAAACTCATACCATAGTCTGTGAGTGTGTGTTGCATCCAAAATATTTGAGCACAAAAACTTCCAGCTGCAACATATTCAGCTTCTATAGTGGAAAGTGTTAATTAGTGTTTCTTCTTTAATGACCAAGAAACTAATGAATCTCATATGAAATGAAAAGTTCCCGATGTAATTTTTCTATCCATTCTACATCCACCAATGTCAGCATCCAAAATCCTTTTTAGAATAAAAGAATTTCTAGAAGTATAAAAGAGTCATAAATCCATGGTTCACTTTAAGTAGCGAAAAAATATTTTCAATTCCATTAAATAAGATTACTTAGGATTGGATTGATTTCATTCACATAAGCATACTGAAAACACTAAGTCTGGAAAACTAGCTGTCATGAATAGTAGACTTCCTATCATACCTCTAAAAGATGTTTGATCTACTAGTTTCCCAGCTTCATCATGTTCTAGTGTGTTTGAGGTACCAATGCGAGAACAAATACTTCTAGTGATGTCATATACATACTACTTAAGAAGGTATTTAATATAATTATGTTGGAATATATAGATTCCTTCTGGTTTTTGAGAAATTTGAAAACAGAGGAAAAATGTTTTCTCACCCATCATACTCATTTCAAACATAGATTTCATTATATCTACTAAGGAACCGTTTAAATATTGATGAGTTGAACCAAATATAATGTAATAAACACAAATTTTAACAATAAAAATATGTTTCTTATATTTCTTTATAAAATGTATGGATTTTCATTTTCATTAACATAATTATTTTGACGAAAAATTCTAGTAAGCATATCATATGAATCTCAAGGGGCATGATTAAGTCCATAAAAAGCTTTGGTATGTTTATAAACATGTTCAGGGTGTTTTGTGTCTTCAAATATTAGAGGTTGTTCAACAAAAAACATCCTCTTGTACAAAACCATTATGCAAATCACATTTCACATCCATCTACAAATGATGAAAATTGAAGAATGCTGCAAAGGAAAGTAAAATACGAATAGATTCAAGTCTAGATATTAGAGCATAAGTTTCTTCATAATCTATCCTTTCTTATTGATCATATCCTTTAGAAATCAATCTACCTTTATTTCTTACAATGATTCCATTCTCATCACACTTATTTCTGAAGACACATTTTACACTAATAATAGACGTTTCCTTATGCTTTTCAACCAAGGACCAGACTTTATTCCTTTCAAATTAATTTAGCTCATCTTTCATAGATTTTTTCCAATCATCTTCGCCTAAAGCTTCATTAGTTCCATTTGGTTATAATTGGGAAATAAATGGTTGATTTTCTACTTCATTTCATAAGGAACTTCTAGTCCATACAGATTGATTCACATCACCAATGATAGTATCATAGGGATGACTTTTAATAAACAATTGATTTGTATTTAGTAAACCCAGTTCATCAACATAGGGTAGGAAATCATCTGGGGTAGATGATTCAGAATTATCTTCTTGGACATTTTCCTTGTCAGAAGGATCTTCTACCATGGTTTGATAATTAGTTTTTGAAAAGGCATATGATGATGTATGTTAGGTTTGTTTAATAACAAAAAGATCAGTTTCATCAAATTTTACATGTACTGTTTCTTCAATAGTTAAAGTGTTTTTATTGAAAAATCTATAACCCCTAGATGTTGTGGAGTAACCTTAGAAAATCCATTATCAAATTTTGGTGAGAATTTTTGTATAATATCATTAGTATTCATAATGAATTCTTACAACCAAAAACCATAAAGTAGGAAAGTCTAGGTGTTTACCATTCCATTACTCATAAGGCGTTTTATTAAAAAGAAGGTCCAAAAAAACTCGATTTATAGTATAGCAAGCAGTACTTACAGCTTCCACCCAAAAATATTTGGCTATAGAATACTCTATCAACATGGTTGTTGTTATCTCCTGAAGAATTTTGTATCTTCTTTCAACAACATCATTCTGTTGAGGTGTTCTTGGTACTGAGAAGTTATGAGTAACGGATTTTCTACTAGAAAAGTTTCAAACGTAGAATTTTGAAATTCTCCTCCATGATCAATATTAATAGTTATCAGAGGATGGTTTTTTCATTTTTAAATTAGGCTATAAATCTTTTGAAATTGGATAATGCTTCAGATTTCATTGCTAGAAAATATACACACGTAAATCTAGTGTAGTCATCATCTAAGATAAATACATAATACTTTCTTCCAATGATTATAGTTTGTGTTGGACCAAAAAGATCCATCTGAACTAACTGTAATGCATCAGTATTTGAGACATTACCAACTGATTTAAAACTTGATTTATGTTGCTTTCCATATTGACAAGGATCAAATACTTTTGAAGAATAAAATCTAATCTCTGAGAGATCCTTAACAAATCTTATCTTTGATAGTTTTCATATGTTTCTAAGGTTACAGTTACCTAACCTTCATTGACACAACCAAGAATGATCTTCTATTGCACTAAGTCAAGGTAAGTCTTTTCTCTAATGGTCTTTGAAGTATAGTGTGCAAACATTCTCTTTCATATTTATAGAAAGAATAAACTCTTCATTTGAATTATGTACTAAGAACATGTCAATCCTAAAATTCAAAAGGTATCTATCATCATATAATTGAATTATTCTAATGAGGTTGTGCTTAAGACCCTTAAAAAACAATACATTTGAAATCAATGTTTTTCTAAGAAGAACGATGTTACCTATACCAATTATTTCTCCCTTAGCATTATCTTTGAATGTTACTTTTCCTCCTTTAGTCTTGATAATATTTTCAAAATAGTTTTCTTTACCAGTCATATACCAGAAACATCCAAAATCCATGTACCATGTATTTATGTAGGTACATTATTTATTTTCTTGAGAACAAAAGAGTTGGACTTTCGGAACCCAATCTTTCTTGGATTCGGAAATTTTTGAAAGAAAAATCTTGGGCACCCACATTTTTATAGAAAAATAGGCTTTATGAAATACTAATTACTAGATTTTTTTTAAGGAATAACTTTTTTCCAGTGTACACCACACTAAAACTTAGTGAATAATGGAGCACTTTGAGGAACAAAATAATTATTACTAAAAATCACTTTAGAACTAGTATATCCAAAACTAGAATTATTCCTTAGAAGTCAAATTTGTGAATACATCTTATCAAAAAAATTTACCTAAGGTAAAGTTTGACGAAGAATTTCTCAATGAAAAAAATTAGGACTTAAGTATAATAACTAATTTTTTATCTTCCAAAACAATATCTTTAGAACTAGAGTTAGGTTCGAAAACATTTTTCATATAAATTTCATTTTCTTTGTCTTTAAGAAGTTTATCCTTCTCATAATTTACTACCTCAAGATTTTTTATATATTTTTAAAATAACGGTTTTTCTTATAAAGATCTTTAGAATGATCTGATATTTCTTTAGTAAGTATAGAAATCCTCGATTTTTCCTTATTAAGCTTTTTGTTGACATTAAAATTTTCATTCTCAAGAAGCATAACAATCCTAGAAACATATTCATAGCTAGGTAGAGTGTCATATTTATCAGAAGAAGATTATTCATCAAAAGATTAATAGTATTTATCATTACTATAAATTTCATTTAAAGAAACATTGGTCATTGATATAGAATTGTGTAACTAATCCATTAAGAAATGATTGTCAATAGGTAGTTTGGGTATTAAACCAATATTCTTCTATCCAGAAGATTCTAATCTGATGATTCATCTGAAGAGTCACCACCACTGGAACTCTAGGTGTCATTAGCTTTCAAAAATTTCATAACATTGGCATTATAGTACTTCTTTTTGTTTCTCTCAGAATTATTTTCCTTTATTTTTTTCCTTTTAAGCATATGGAAATCAGGTCTTATATGTCCAGCTCTCTTGCATTCATAATAAGCGACTTCTAAGCCTTTATTATCTTTCCATTAATTCTTCTTGTATAAAGATTGAATGTTCGTTTGTCCAACTATCTTGTTCATCCTTCGATCAAGATTTACTAAATCATTCTCTGAAGATTCCCTTCCATTATATTTAGATTGTATAACAACCTTCTTATATTTGGATCTAGAAACTCTCTTAGGAGTCTTGGATTTTATATGATTTAAAGTGGTAGTAAAATCAACTCTACTATTCCCATTATTCTTATTAATGTTGTCAACATCTCTCTTCATTTTTTCACGTGTTGAAGAAGAGTTCCAAAAATGTTAATCAAGAGAAATATGAGTAACATTTCTATTATCATCAATAGCAATCCTCTTGGATTCCCACTCATTGGGCATGATGTCTATGATCTTATCAACAAGAGCTTCATCATCTAATCATTTCTCCAACATTTATTGTAAAATATAAACAATAGTTATAAATCTCTGTTTCAACTTATATATGGGCTCTCCATAAGGAAAGAAAAACCTTGATATTCCTCTCGATGCATGGATCTCTTAGTTTTGATAGCATTTGAAGTTCCAATGTGTGTAACTTTAAGTTTCTTCAAAATACTATTTTCTTCTTCACAAGATGAAATTTGTCTATATATATTTCTATTCATAGAACAAAGCAATGTATTGTGTACCTTATAATTCAGTTGATATTAATGCTTTTCAAGATTTGTGAATGTACTAACTTTTTTGTCAGGAAATTTATAACCTCCAGTATGCATGAAAAAATTTAATACTCCAGTATTGATAATAAATGTCTTCATGTGATCTATCTAATATTTGTAATCATTCCCAAAAAAAAGTTGGTGTAATTGGATTTAGGTTTTTATTGAATCCAACATTAATTCCTGCCATCTTACAGAAAAACATTCCACAGAAACATGTTAGTAATAAAAGATTGTAATTATGGAAAATATTTCTCAACAAGGAAAATATTGAACAATAGTATCTCCAAGAAATATATGAATCCAAACATTATGAGTCCCGAAATTTGATTCTAAAAATTAGAAGAATAATTCTCTTCCGAATCTAATCATGAGATTAATTCAGATTTAACCAATACTCTGATACCAATTGTTGAGATTGTATGCAGAGTATGAAATAATCTAATATACCAAATGCTGGATTGAAATAATATAGATACTGAATGAATTATCTAATAATTCTCAAAATAAAAGAGGGGGGTGAATTGTATACTTTAAAAATTCCTTGGGAACATTTAAAGATGATTTTGTATTACATAGTTAAACAAGGTAATTCACAAATCAACTAGTTCTACACACTTTCTAGATTCCAGAAATATCATTTCGTAAAACTGATTTCGGATAAGATGGTTCTGGAAAATGAAACTTAATGAAAGTTTACAAAGATATAGATTCTACCTTAAAGAATACAGAAACATACTAAAACAGAGTACATATATAAGGAAGTATAGTATAGTTATAATTGTAAAGACCCGTAAAATTCAAGGTATTTTTTTTCTTAATATTCTTTGGATTTTTACAAGAGCACGGTTTCTGATGGCACCTGATTCCGAGGCCCGGAGTGCCCGGAATCATTTTCCGAAGTTTGGCTCGGGTACGTTCAGTGAACGAACGAGCGGGAATTTCTAACTTTTGAACCGGTGCCCGGAATCAAATTCCGAGGGCACCAATGAACTCGCAACGCCGATATTCTCTTAAGGGGACCTTTTTCGAGGTTGCGTTTATTGCGGGTTGAAAGTTAGTTTTGGGTTTTAGAATAAGATAAATAAAATTTGTAGAATACAATTTTTATTTTAATTTGTTGTTTTTTTAAACCTCCCAAAGGGAGTTAGGGGTGGGACCCACAACCACTTAACCTCCCTTGGGAGGATTAAGTGTGGTGGGGCCCACACGAACCCCAAATCCTCAACTTCTCTCAAAACCTTTCCTTTAACCCATTTCAATTAATGTTTGACAACTTGGTTTAATTAATTATGGTGGGTTGTATTGAATTTCAAACCTTTGAAATTCAAGTTGTTATTTGTGTAAATAAAATAAGCCTTAGCTTATTTTATTTTGGTTAGCCATCTTGAGAGGATTTGAGAGCTCCTTCTTCTTCTTCAAACATTGATGAATAACATGAAAAACACTCAAGCTCCGATGAAGAACGCCACTCCTCTCTTCTTCGTAGCCGGTTGTTTCTGAAGATCGACGACGCCTTCCGTGTCATCGAAAGGGAACGCGGCTTCCTCCTCGGACTTCCTTCATCGGCTTACGAAGATTCACCAATGACGTACCACTTCGGACGTACCTCTTCGTCATTGGAATTGACGAACGTTTAACATGACGCCTGACCTCCGCGACGTTTGTCTTCCGCGGGTCATTGATGAACATTGTACTTGAACCCGAGGTAGGGGTTTATTTATTGCTTTTGTTCATGATTTATACCCGAGAATATTTCTTCATGAAATTTATCCAATTGTTAGCAATTAACGCGAGGGGTCCGGACCGTACGAACACGGCCAACCCTCCTCCTTTTCATATTGATTTTGTTGTGGATTGAGACGGGTGAGGCGCGGTGCTGTCGCACCGCGCAGGATCATACGACAAGAAATGTGCGGCGCCGTCACGCCGCGTTGTAAAATAATTCAAGGATGCGACGCCGTCGCGCCGCGTCAAAGAGATTTGAAGGCGCCGCGGCCGGAGTGGGGCCACGGCGGTGGGGCACGGTGCCGTCGCACCGCGCCGAACAACGAAGGCCGCAGCCGGTTCCGGGCCGCGGCGGGACGAGAGGACCGGCGGCTAGCCGGGCCGCCGGTGTCCTAAGCCGGAATGGGGGACCGGCCTTGCCGGTCCCGTTGAAGAAGAACCGGCCGGCCATGTTGGGCCGGCCGGAAGGGAGAAGGACCGGGGGAATAAATTCCCCCAGCTGGCCAAAACAGACCCCCCATAATGGGGGGGCCGTCGTTACACCAAGGCGGGGCAGCGCCCCCCGTTTTTTTTCAAAAGCAGGCCCCCACGAGGGGGGCCGGTTTCTCCAATGGTGCGGCTTTCTGCCGCGCCGCCAGCAAAGAGGGGCGGGGGCCTTGCCCCCCACACGTGGCACCCGAGCGGCGCCCAGGCCGCGCCAAACCGCGCCGCCGGCCGGGCCGGGTCGGACCCGTGTCGGGTCTACCCGGTTCGGGTCGACCCGGTTCGAGCCGACCCAAGGGGGTTGGGGGGGGGGGGGGGGGCGGTCGGGCCGGGTTGGCCCGGACCCAGACCCCCCCCCCCCCCCCCGTTTTCGAATCGACTTCGGTCTTTTGCCCATAACATGATCTACGAAACTCCGATTGACGAACCGTCAGCGGCGATGCGATCCTTGGATCGAGACAGTCGATTCGGTATATCGCACTCAAAGTTTTGGAATAATTTGGGTTCGGCGGGGTTGGTTCGTTCACGAAACCAACCGGGCCTTCGGAGCGGAAACGCTAATAACATGAGCTACGGACGTCCGATTGATGTGTCGTCAGCTTTGTTGTGTTCGTCTTAGTGAGGCGGATCTTTTGGCATACTCCGCCCGAGGTTTGGACGCAGGTGGAGTACGGTCAGGTTGGTTTTTCCTTAAAAACCAACCAGGCCCCTATGACGAAAAAGCCAATAACTCACAGACCGAGCGTCCGATCGACGCGCCGTCTGTTGCGTTGAGTTCCTGTTGACGATACGGAACAATTCGAAACATCAACTCTGGACTTTGTGATAGTTGATGTATCAGCCTCTCAGCTTGTGGAGCGAACCCTCATGAACAAGCTTGCTGTGTGCGGAAACCCTAGTGCTGGCTGCGACTATGACTGCTACTGCTACTGCTACTACTACTGTGACTGCGACGACGACAGTACAGCGATCCTTAGTGGATTCGACGACGACGACTACAGCACTCAGCGATCCTACGTGGATCAGTGCTACAGGTCCTGTGTGGGCCCGATCCTGTGTGGGTCCGATCCTGTGTGGGTCTTTGCGCTCAGCGGTCCTGTGTGAACCAGCACATACAGGTCCTATGTGGGCCTGATCTTGTGTGGGTCTTTTGCGGGGGTTAGTTACCTATCGATCCTTCATGGGTCCGAGGACATAGATGGATCAGATATCATCTTTATCATCTTTCGAAGAAGTATACCTGTGTGAGCTGAATCCTATTGCTTTCCTGTGTGGATTGAGTTGTGCTATCCTATGTGGATTTCGTTTTTCTTTCCTGTGTGGAATACATTTACTTTCCTGTGTGGACTGAGTTGTACTTGGGCTCGGAGGTTGGAGCGTATTGGAATTGAAGACTTTGGTATATGTATGGGCATATACCTAAGCAGTGTTGGTTGTTACATCGTGTTTGTATCATCCTTGCGGTTTATCCTTTATGGATTTTGGGAGACCTTCAGGGGTCTCAGGGTCCCTACTAAGTAGCTTATACTCACCCCTGCACGGGCTATGCCTACACTACGTTGTGTTGGTTGCAGACGACGGACAACGTTGATCTTGGCTGAGGCTTGCAGAGCAGGACAGTACCTGGAGGTGGACCACTGGGCGGGACGTGTTCGGAGCGGACGACGGGACCCGAGGAGCAGTGGAGCTATCTATACCCACCCTTCAGGTGGGATTTCCAGTGGACAGCTCGGAGTAGCGGCTTTTACATTACAGTTGCTGTTTTCCATTTCGAGTTGTACTTTACTTTCAGTTTGGGTTTGTATACTGGCCCATTTACTTTTTCGCACTTTCAGTTGTACTCTATTTTCACTTAGTGTTTACTTTCTGCTTGCTTACTCTGTGGTGCTTGTTTACTTTTCAAATGAAATGCCTTCCCTTTTTACCAGAAAATACGCCTTGGTGCTAGTCACCAACCCCTGGCCTATGGAAGGTGGGCTTGGGGTAGTCACGGCACGGGACCCGAGGGCGGGTCGTGACAAATTGGTATTAGAGGGGTTCAGTTTTACCGCGAACTCTGATCTTTTCAATGTGAAGCAATAATTTTTAGCGTATTACGTGTAGTTATCAGTCCAGGGAGTCCAGTGTTGGTGCGGCGGCCGACGTATCCGTACACCAGGACCCTGACTTCTGATTTCCGACTTAATGCACGAAAACATTTATTGCGTGTGTGTTTCAAAGTTTTCTTTGTGATTAATTTTTATCAGCTCACCAGGTATACTGTACTGACCGTGACGCACCTGTTTTCTTTTCCGGATGGCTCCATGATGGCAGCCAGCTAGGGTTCCGAGAGTCAAGTGTGACGACAGCCCACCGAGTGACGAGGCCTCGGTGTAGGGCCCTTTGTCAGCAGTGGCACCGGTGATATCTCTACCCGCCGAGCCACCGATACTTCCAGTACCAGCCGTTGACGATGCACGTCGCCTTAGCACACTTCATGAGATTCAGCTCCAGCGACCACCCATGTTTCGTGGGGAGACGGACCCCCAGGCAGCAGAGGACTGGCTGGAGGCAGTGGTACGAGTTTTTAGGCTAGTGAGGACACCTGCAGACCTCATGGTGATCCTCGCTGCGAGTCTACTGCACGCAGCAGCGGGCCGATGGTGGAGCTTGATGCTCCAAGTGCACGATGAGGCATCTCTACTTTGGACGAACTTTGAGAGCCTCTTCCGCTCGGAGTTCGTCCCAGCCACCCTTCGTGCGGTGCGTATCCATGAGCTTCTTCAGCTGTGGCATGGTGGCATGACGGTCTCTCTGTACTCGGCGAGATTTACTGATCTCTCGCGCTACTCGACCAACATGGTACGAGACCCATTCTTCCGGGCCCGAACCTTTGAGCAGGGATTGAGACACGAGATCAGGGCATCGCTGATCTCTCTCAGCATATCGACTCAGACAGGAGTACTGGAGCGGGCCCTTTTGATCGAGAGCTTCCTTGTTGAGTCTACACCAGCGCCAAGACCCACCGCAGGGCGGCACGTGGCAGAGTCATCTACAGCAGGCAGTCGACGGATGACTCAGGGGTCCAGGCAGACCAGACCTTCAGGCAGACGACCTCAGGACACTGGCTCAACAGTGCGGGGCGCACAGCAAGGAGCCAGTCTTTCGAGAGGCAGACAGTGCTACTTGTGCGGAGGGCAGGGCCACATGGCTCGTGACTGCCCGACCCGCCGTGCTGAGGAGCAGTAGACAGTTGAGGGACCACCGAGGCAGACGCAGAGGGTTGACCGTGGAGGTCTGCAGGGAGGAGGCGGACGAGGCAGAGGGGCTGGCCGAGCAGCAGGTGGTGGGAAACGCTTTGAGGCTCTGCCACAACCACCACCAGGAGGTCCACCCTGACCATAGGGAGCAGGCGGGCAGAGACAGGCACAGCTCCAGGAAGCAGAGGCCTATGACCACGTCGCACCCGAGATGATTCGAGGTACTATCTGTGTCTATTCCACCCTTGCTGCAGTACTTATAGACACAGGAGTGAGTCACTCTTTCATAGCCGCTTCCCTTGTTCGGAGCTCGGAGATTCCGACAGAGCCGTTGGCTCGATCCTTACGGCTAGAGACTCCTACGGGAGAAGACTCAATGATTACGCACTGGTGCCGGCAGTGTGAGCTTACTCTAGGAGGCGAGAGCTTCGGCTGGGATCTTCTTGTAGCAGCGTCGAGGCCTTACGACGTCATCTTGGGCATGGATTGACTATCTATGGTCCATGCGCAGATTGACTGTTTTAGGTGCAAGGTGTGATGTGTACGGACCAACAGGAGCAGGTTCACCTTCACCAGCGAGAAGGGAGCCTTTGCAGCACAGGATGGACTTCCGCAGAGGAGAGGACAGCCCATCACTCATCAGTTGGCTAGCCTTATCCTTGGAGCAGCTGACATGCGGAGTCCTAGTTTTCCTGCAGTGGTGGATCAGTTTGCGGACGTTTTTCCCGACGACGTTCCAGGGCTACCTCCTCACAGAGAGGTAGAATTTTATATTGACTTGTACCCCGGGACAGCCCCGATATCCACTCCAGCATATCAGATGGCCCCTGCCGAGCTTCGAGAGCTATGAGTAAAGTTGGAGGACTTGCAGGGAAAGGGGTTCATCCGACCCTGTGTTTCACCCTGGGCTTCCCTGATATTGTTCGCCAAGAAGGCGAACGGAAGCTTGCGACTTTGTGTTGACAATCGTCGCCTGAACCAGGTGACGGTGAGGGACAAGTATCTGCTACCGAGGATTGATGACCTCTTTGATCAGCTCAAGGGAGCACGGTGGTTCTCGAAGATATACCTCTGGTCAGGCTATCATCAGCTCAGAGTCAGAGACGAGGATGTGCAGAAGACGGCCTTCAGATGTCGGTATGGCCACTTTGAGTTCTTGGTTATGCCTTTCGGCGTAACCAATGCTCCAACAGTGTTCATGGCTCTCATGAACAGGATATTTCATCCATACCTTGATTGTTTTGTCGTGGTCTTCATCGATGACATTCTGATTTACTCTACGACTGAGGAGGAGCACGCCTATCACTTGCGAGTTGTACTAGACACACTCCGAGAGAACCAGATTTATGGTAAGCTCTCGAAGTGCCAGTTCTGGATATGGGAGGTCCACTTCTTGGGACACGTTATCTCTGAGGCGGGAGTTGTAGTGGATCCTGTGAATATCGAGGCTGTGTTAGCATGGGATCCACCCAGGAGCGTGACTGAGGTTCAGAGTTTCTTGGGGCTAGGCGGATACTATCGGAGATTCGTGCTAGACTTCTCTAGAGTTTCGGCACCACTCACAGCTTTGACGAAGAAGGTTACACCCTTCGTGTGGTCAGACAGTTGTCAGCAGAGCTTCCAAGAGCTGAGACAGAGATTGACCAGCGCACCTATCGTGAGGTTTCCTGAGGAGGGAGTAGGGTACGTAGTCTACTGCGATGCATCAGGGACTGGGCTCAGATGTGTTCTGATGCAGGAGCGGGCAGTGATCGCCTATGGATCATGTCAGTTGAGGCCGCATGAGCATAACTACGCTACCCATGACCTGGAGTTAGCAGCAGTGGTCTTCGCTCTGAAGACATGGCAACATTACCTGATGGGCGAGCGTTTTACAGTCTTTTCTCATCATCAGAGTCTCAGGTATATCTTCTCGCAAAAGGACCTAAACCTGAGACAGCGGCGATGGCTCGAGTTCCTCCAGGACTATGACATTGAGATAGTCTATACTCCTGGGAAGGGGAACGTAATAGATGATGCCCTCAGCAGGAGGAAGGGAATTCAGCTACTTGAGGAGGTGACAGAGCAGCTAGCCTCTTTGCAGATATCCTTCGTGGATAGAGATGGAGCAGCCTTGCACCAGTCTCTCACAGTCACCCCTCCACTACTGCAGCAGGTCAGAGAGGAACAGCGTGAGGATGCTGACTGTGAGACACGGCGTGCACAGATATTCTCGGGACAAGCACCTGATGGTTTCTCCCTTGGAGCAGAGCACGTCATCCTTTTTAGAAGACGTACCATGGTACCAGTCGCTTTGCGAGAGGAGGTGCTGAGAGAGTTTCACACTTCTCCTTTGGCGGTACATCCAGGAGCTGCGAAGATGTACCAGGATCTCAGACGACAGCACTGGTGGCCAGGCATGAAGAAGGCTGTAGCAGAGTTCGTTTCTTGATGCCTCACCTGTCAGCAGGTGAAGGCAGAGCATCAGGTACCAGCAGGCTTGGTACAACCCTTGGAGGTTCCAGAGTGGAAGTGGGACGTCATATCTATGGACTTCGTGACTGGACTTCCACGCACTTCCATAGGTCACGACTCCATTTGGGTGATTGTTGACCGACTCACCAAGTCGGCACACTTATTACCCATCAGAGAGCAGGGCTCAGTGGAGTGCTTGGGACGTCTCTACGTTGATGATATTGTGCGGCTCCACGGCGTGCCATCATCTATCATCTCCGATCAAGATGCTCACTTTACTTCCCGGCTTTGTAAGGGGTTACAGGAGGCGTTCGGGACGCAGCTACGTCTGAGCACAGCCTTTCACCCTCAGACGGATGGTCAGACAGAGAGGACCATTCAGACTCTCGAGGACATGCTCCGCGCATGTGTCCTCAACTTTGGTCGTAGCTGGGAGGACCACCTACCCTTGGTGGAGTTTGCGTACAACAACAGCTACCACTCCACCATTAGGATGGCATCGTACGAGGCGTTGTACGTCCAACCTTGTAGATCTCCTTTGTGCTGGACAGACCCATGGGAGTCAGCACTTGTGGGACCGGAGAGCCCGGAATCATTATCCGAAGTGTGGATCGGGTATGTTCAGTGAACGAACGAGCCGAAATTTCTAACACTTTTGAACCGGTGCCCAGAATCAAATTCTGAGGGCACCGATGAACTCGCAGCTCCGATATTCGCTTAAGGGGACCTTTTTCGTGGTTGCGTTTATTGCGGGTTGAAAGTTTGTTTTTGGGTTTTAGAATAAGTTAAATAAAATTTGTAGAATACAATTTTTATTTTAACTTGTTGTTTTTTTAAATCCTCCCAAAGTGAGTTAGGGGTGGGACCCACAACCACTTAACCTCCCTTGGGAGGATTATGTGTGGTGGGCCCACACGAACCCCAACTCCTCAACTTCTCTCAAAACCTCCCCTTTAACCCTTTTCAATTAATGTTTGACAACTTGGTTTAATTAATTAAGGTGGGTTTTTTTGAATTTCAAACCTTTGAAATTCAAGTTGTTATTTGTGTAAATAAAATAAGCCTTAGCTTATTTTATTTTGTTTAGCCATCTTGAGAGGATTTGAGAGCTCCTTCTTCTTCTTCAAACATTGACGAAGAACACGAAGAACACTCAAGCTCAGACGAAGAACGCCGCTCCTCTCTTCTTCGTAGCCGGTTGTTTCCGAAGATCGACGACGCCTTCCGTGTCAATGAAAGGGAACACTGCTTCCTCCTCGGACTTCCTTCGTCGGCTTACGAAGATTCACCAACGACGTACCACTTCGGACGTACCTCTTCGTCAACGAAATTGACGAACGTTTACCGCGACGCCCGACCTCCGCGACGTTTGTCTTCCGCGGGTCGTTGACGAACATCGTACTTGAACCCGGGGTAGGGGTTTATTTATTGCTTCTGTTCATGATTTATACCCGAGAATATTTTTTCGTGAAATTTATCCAATTGTTAGCAATTAACGCGAGGGGGCCGGACCGTACGAACACGGCCGACCCTCCTCCTTTTCATATTGATTTTGTTGTGGATTGAGACGGGTGAGGCGCGGTGCAGTCGCACCGCGCAGGATCATTAGACAAGAAATGTGCGGCACCGTCGCGCCGCGTTGTAAAATAATGCAAGGACGCGACACCGTCACGCCGCGTCAAAGAGAGTTGAAGGCGCCGCGGTCGGAGCGGGGTCGCAGCGGTGGGGCCCGGTGCCGTCGCACCGCGCCGAACGATGAAGGCCGCGGCCGGTTCCGGGCCGCGGCGGGACGATAGGACCGGCGGCTAGCCGGGCCGCCGGTGTCGGAAGCCGGAACGGGGGACCGGCCTTGCCGGTCCCGTTGAGGAAGAACCGGACGGCCATGTTGGGCCGGCCGGAAGGGAGAAGGACCGGGGGAATAAATTCCCCCGGCTGGCCAAAACCGGCCCCCCATAATGGGGGGGGCCACGATTACACCAAGGGGGGGCAGCGCCCTTGGTTTTTTTCAAAAGCAGGCCCCCACGAGGGGGGCCAGTTTCTCCAAAGACGCGGCTTTCAGCAGCGCCGCCAGCAAAGAGGGGCGGGGGCCTTGCCCCCCCGCACGTGGCACCCGAGGGGCGCCCAGGCCGCACCGTCGCCGGCCGTGCCGCGCCGCCGCGCCGGACCGTGCCGCCGCGCCGGGCCAGGTCGGACCCGGGTCGGGTCAACCCGGTTCGGGTCGACCGGGTTCGGGCAGACCCAAGGGCGGGGGGGGGGGGGGGGGGGGGGTCGGGCCGGGTCGGCCAGGACCCGGACCCCCCGTTTTCGAATCGACTTCGTTCTTTTTCCCATAACATGAGCTACAGACCTCCGATTGACGAACCGTAAGCGGCGATGCGATCCTTGGATCGAGACGGTCGATTCGATATATCGCATTCAAAGTTTCGGAATACTTTGAGTTCGGCCGGGTTGGTTCGTTCACGAAACCAACCGGGCCTTCGGAGCGGAAACGCTCATAACTTGAGCTACGGACGTCCGATTGATGTGTCGTCAGCTTTGTTGTGTTCCTCTTAGTGAGACGGATCTTTTGTAATATTCCGCCCGAGGTTTGGACGCAGGTGGAGTACGGTCGGGTTGGTTTTTCCTTAAAAACCAACCGGCCCTCTGGGACGAAAAAGCCAATAACTCACAGACCGGGCGTCCGATTGACGCGCCGTCTGTTGCGTTGAGTTCCTGTTGACGATACTGAACTTTTGGATACATCAACTCTGGACTTTGTGACAGTTTATGTATCAGCCTCTCGACTCGTGGAGCGGACCCTCCTGAGCGAGCTTGCTGTGTGCGGGAACCCTAGTACTGGCTGCGACTGTGACTGCTACTGCTACTACTACTACTACTGTGACTGCGACGACGACAGTACAACGATCCTTAGTGGATTCAACGACGACGACTACAGCACTCAGCGATCCTACGTGGATCAGTGCTATAGGTCATGTGTGGGCCCGATCCTGTGTGGGTCTGATCCTGTGTGGGACTTTGCGCTCAGCGGTCCTGTGTGAACCAGTGCCTAAAGGTCCTATGTGGGCCCGATCCTGTGTGGGTCGTATGCGGGGGTAAGTTACCTATCGATCCTTCGTGGGTCCGACGACTTAGATGGATCAGAGATCATCTTTATCGTCTTTCGAAGAAGTATACCTGTGTGAGCTGAATCCTATTGCTTTCCTGTGTGGATTGAGTTGTGTTATCCTATGTGGATTTTGTTTTGTTTTTCTGTGTGGAATACGTTTACTTTCCTGTGTGGACTGAGTTGTACTTGGGCTCGGAGGTCTGAGCATATTGGAATTGAAGACATAGGTATATGTACGGGCATATACCTAAGCAGTGTTGGTTGTTACTTCGTGTTTGTATCTTCTTTGTGGTTTATCCTTTGTGGATTTTGGGAGACCTTCAGGGGTCTCGGGGTCCCTACTGAGTAGCTTATACACACCCCTGCACGGGCTATGCCCGCACTACGTTGTGTTTGTTGCAGACGACGGACAGCGTTGATCGTGGCTGAGGCTTGCAGAGCAGGACGGTACCTGGAGGTGGACCACTGGGCAGGACGTGTTCGGAGCGGACGGCGGGTCCCGAGGAGCAGTGGAGCTATCTGTACCCACCCTTCAGGTGGGATTTCCAGTGGACTGCTCTGAGTAGCAGCTTTTACTTTACAGTTGTTATTTTCCCTTTCGAGTTGTACTTTACTTTCAGTTTGGGTTTGTATACTGGCCCATTTACTTTTCCGCACTTTCAGTTGTACTATGTTTTCACTTAGTGTTTACTTTCTTCTTGCTTACTCTGTGGTGCTTGTTTACTTTTCAAAGGCAATGCCTTCCCTTTTTACCATAAATTACGCCTTGGTGCTAGTCGCCAGCCCCTGGCCTATGGAAGGCGGGCTTGGGGTAGTCACGGCACGGGACCCGAGGGCGGGTCGTGACAATAATTTCCTCAACAAAAAAACACTATGGGAATGTTGAAACAAACAAGTACCAAGTAATGAGTATTTTAACCAAAAGAGAACGGTATCTAGCATCCTTGGATAAAGGTCCCTCAATTTATATTTGCAAGAAATTTTTTCTTACACACACCATGGTAAGCCATCGATATGAAGATCGAAGACTTTCTTTCTATCCCCACAAGCCCTGAACTACAAGGTAGCCAAAACCTATGTCTTCCTCAGCAAGGAATTCCTCGAACATTAAGGTAGTCATCGCCTCTGTCTTCCTATCCCCGGAATCCCTCAAATGTACTCAACAAAATTTGGGGTCACATGAAGGAAATATGAACAAAGAGATCATTACACACTAAGCATGAGAGTCACTCTCTAAAAATCACTTCAACATCATGTAATATCTAGAGTCACAGAATAATATTGAGCTCTTTAAAATTAGCTTCTTTTTATAGACACAACATTAACAGTCAGATCCCTCCTCCAACGGTCATATTGTTCCTTGATTTTTCAGAGGGACCTGTACATGTTTCACTCAAATAAAAGTTAGTAAGTACTTGAATCCACAACATCATTTTATTACCAATAAAATTGTAATAAAAAATTTGGTTCCATAACCAAAATCAAATATTTGGAATGTAAGCGAATAAAGGTACAAAGTCTAACCAAAAACAAATTTGGTGTCTATAATACAAGGATATTTGAATTCTGTTTTCTATGGAATTAGGAACATGGAATCTATAGAATTCCGATTCTAAATTTCAATGAAATTATGAATTTGGATTCAAAAGAATTGAGAAACATAACTTAAAATGATAGGTGTTAGAGTTCATGTGAATTCAGAGTCAGAACATAAAAAGTTCAGAGTCAAAATTCATGAGAATTTGGATTCTAAAAATACAATTTTCAGAGTCTAAATTCATTAGGATTCGGATTCAGAACTCATAAGAGTTTGGAGTCTGAATTCAAATAACTCGGAGTCTGAATTCATAGAATTCTGAGTCTGAACTCGGTTCATGAATACAAAATGATTTTTATCTATGTATTAAATTATTCCACGGTTTTAGATATGAAACCGAATTTTACATATAGACTAGATATTGAACAATGAAAAAAATGGTAAGGATAAATTTTCATGGGGAAGTAAAATTATACTTATAGAATTAAAACACAAAGTAAATGAAATTAAAATTAAGATAAGGTGTTTGTGATTTTCAAAACAAGAACGATTGGTAAAGTCATAAGGAAACCTTATTGACTTAATAATCTCCCAAAACATAAAAGAATGGAAATTTCATAAGGAAAACTATATTGACTCAATGTTGATGATATATCAATAATAAACAATCTTGAAATTATATTGGATCCATACTATTCTTTTATTAGTCAATGATAATTAGTATTTTAATGAAATTATTTTGTTGTATAGGTAGATTGTAACATTCTGAAATATTATAATGATTTATCTTTTAAAATTTTTATTTGTTAAATATCTTGTGATGAACTAACTACAAACCATATGTTAATAATTTTTTAATACTATAAAAAATGGAATTCCTTATCATATATTTGAATAAAATAAATTTGTATAAATGAGTACAATAAAATTTTTAATTAACATTTGATTATAGAGATAATATTTGAAACTTTTTGTTGAATTAATAATTTGATTTATTTTAATACATTTATGTAAATTATATCAAATAAATTTATTTATAAAATTATAATAATTATTTTTTGAATAAACTAAAAAATTAAAAATAAGGATTTATCAAATATAATGTATATTCATTTCATTATTTCTGATCAATTTTTAAAAATACATTTTCATAATTATATATGTAATATTTATTATTTAAATAAACTACTGTTAAATTTAATAATCGTATTTTAAAATGTTATATTATTTATAGAATTCATTATATAATGTAAATTTTTTATATTTCATTGAAATAATTTATTTTGTCTATGGATATTAAAAAATTTTGAATTTAGAAACGCGTTCATTTTATGATATATATAATAATATAATACCCACCAGATAGTTTAGGAAAAAAATTGTTAAAAATTATATAAAATTTATTTATTTTCAAATATAATGGTTGACTTATATATCTATATTTGTCTATTATGAAAAATATACATTTTTTATTCAAATAAAAAACTATTTTTATTAATGATGTTTAATAAAGTAATCAAAAAGGTTATTTCGGTTAAGGATATGATTTATAATATAAAATGTATAGATTTATTTTAAATAATATAATTAATTCCATTATACTCAACATTATACATTGTTATGTGGTAACCACTTATTTTTATTAAAAGGATATTTTTTATAAAAAATTGTTTTCATTTCTTTTTTATAACATGTAAGAATTATAATTTTACCAATTATAATATTGAATATTATATAATTTAATCAAAAAATAATATTGGAATTTTGAATTTATTTAATATACCCTATTTCTTTTTTGCATATATTGAATAGTTAATGCGGTATAAATCTTATCACCACAGTATGGTATAAAAATAATAATGTTGTTATGTGAGGGCATAGACATAGAGATAATGCATTAAATATATCTAAAACATCTGTAAAATTTATTTTTAGTGTATTAGATCTAAATATATCTTGTATTTTATGTTATATGGAATTTTAACCACATTTCATGAGGATGAAATTTATTTTATTTGTCTTATCTTAATATTTTCATGGGCTCTACTATCACAATTTATAAAAGGTACCTTCCCTGTTTCATTTATAAAAATATTAATCACCTAATAATGACATTGGAATTTTCAAATACCGTAAAAAAAAATTTCTCTATGTCCTAGAGGATTTTTTCCCCCAAAATATCCATCCAAAAATCCATAAGTTGTCTTTTAAAAGAGACTATCCACGGAAATGGTTTATAATAATACCCACCATTTTTTGGAATATTTATTCTTAATACTAATCAAATTATTATAAAACAATATTACCATAATTAAATAAATATATTTAATATACTCCATATTTTTTATTTTAGTATTACATCCTTTTTATATCTCTTTTATGTAAAATGAATAATCCAAACATCACTCATGCATATTTGGGGCCAACCACCTCCACAAATAGATAATTTTAATTCCATATATCATAGATTGTTATAAAAATGGATTTAATTAATATTTATTATAAATTATGTATAGTATTAATCCATTAAATATGGATTAATTTTTACGTTTCTTTAATTCCATCAATTTAAAAATGGAAACATCACTTATGTATAAATGAATATTACCGCCTTCATGCAGTAATGTGGCTGGTTTTTCATGGAAACCGTGTAAGGATATTTATAAAAGAAATTATAATGAATAAATTTTAGTTTTATAATGTGAAATAAATTTTTTTGAAATGTTATATTATAATTATATAATAACTATTTTTCACTTAGGTATCTTTTAAAATGTGTTATTGTTTTTGTTAGTTTAACCACAAACATGAACGTTGTAATATTTTATATGCCAAGAGTGATTATATATTGATTTGTAATGGTAAATGTATGTAAAAATGGTGAATGAAGAATTATTTTATAATTCATGATTAGTATAATGGAAATTTATATTGACTAATAAGTTTAATTATGCTATTAAATTCAACAATAACATAAAAATGTATTTTTAAGTGTTAGTTACTAACTGTTAAAAAATATTTCATAGTAAAATTATGATGCACAAAAACATTTTCAAAGATATGATTTAAATATTATATAATATTTTAAATATATTAAATCCCAGGCCACTTTGAAAGGAATATAACTGTTACATCAAAACATTCATCAAAACATCATAGTTAATGAAAAATTAATGATTTTAAAATTGATTTACAATTATATGGGTAATAATAAATTATAGTGTAATGATATATAGTAATCTAATTATGAATTTTTTTCGAAATATATGTATAATAATTATATCATTTTTGTACTTGAGGTTAGAAAATGATTTATAATCAATAATTCTGAGAGATTTATATTTCATACTGAATATCTTTTCATTGGGTTCTATCATATCATAAATGATTATGATAATATAAGGTAAAATTTGTTATAATTTCTAATTGTTTATGTTGTATTTCAATTTATTTGATGAATATATATTTTCCCCACAATATAATTTCAATGATGTATTAAAATTTTAAACATTTTGAATCTTTATAAGGGTTTCCTCGTCTCAATTTCCATTCATTGTGATATATTATATATTCACCACCATCATTATTATTTTTTGGAATATAAGCTTTACATGAATGTATTTTCAGATAATTTTCATGAAAATTATAGTTATTTACAAATACATATATGGTTCTCTCATTCCATAAAATTTAATTCAAAGGCTACCAAATTATTAATGGTTATCATCAAAATATAAATTTTTATGGATTTATTTTTTTATCAATTTTAATTACAAGATATAATTTTATAATTATATCATAAGCACACTATATTTTCTTATAATGTTTTTATATCAAGGGATTTTATATCTTCTTTCAATTATCTCTATATTTTTAAAAATAATACAATATATATATATTTCTAAGAGAAAGAATCATTATTTCAACTTTTAAAAAATGAACTATCGATTCAATATACATGTCCATCAAAATTATTTTATGAGTGTTATTATTTACATTTAAAATATTTATAATTGTATTTATCTACCATGATAGAATATTTTTTCAAATACTTTTAGGGAATATTCTTTTTAAAAAAATAGTTCTATTATTAATTACATTACAAATATTTGAAAATAATATTTTAAAATGTTTATGGAATGAATAGACTATCCTACTGTCCTGAACAATTGTTTTTATCATAAAAAACGTCGATGATTCAATGATTTTTGAAGGAAATTACATTCCCATTATTCTAATAATATTTATTTTTTATGTAATAATATGAAGATTAAGTTTTTATATAATTTATTCCTATCATTTTTATAAATATATATATCAACTTTTTCATACATAAATATTACATCTTACTATATTCATATTAAACACGTAATATTATTATCAATTCCTGAATCACATAGTCTATTTGTTATTAGAAACATTTTTAAATTAAAAAGTTGTACATAAAATTTCTACATGTTCTCCCTATAGTATTTTAATAACTAGAACCATTATTATACATATGATACTTAAAACATTTATTGATACCCAAGGGAATGAAAAAAAATAATAGGTGAGATATCATTCTCAATAATGGTATGAAATTGAGATATCAATGATCACTTGAACCTAAAATGATCATAAGGGTGTAAAAACATTATATTAAATTTTTAAAACCCTTCTCATAATATCATAGATCATAATATTGCGTCATCACATATAATATTGTAGTATATATTACATGGATCAAAATAATAAATCAGGAAACATAATATACTAATTCAAAACATTTTCATAATATATAAGTTTTTAGCCTACCTAAATGCATAAAAATTTATTTCATAATTCAAGGATCTCAATTAGGACTATAATAGTGTCTTGGGATTACCCACTGTTAAATAATATCCTTGGGAATGGGTCACTACCAAGACTAGCCTAGTGGAGAATGTCCCTTACTGAACCCGGTTCACTAACCATTATATTGTTAGTAATCTATTGAGATATCCATCATTACTAAATGAATTGGATTTAATATAATTCTAACCCAACCCATCACTTAAATATACTCAATCCATAAGTTTATAATAGGATCCTAAAATATTCAGTATATATCATAACCCATGGAAATATAATTAGTTTCATAATCATATAAATATTTCATCATAGCATAACCAATAAAAAATAAATAGTATTCCAAAACATATTATCATCATAAAAATTAAATATAAACAAAAAAATGATATTATTGATGTATCGGGTCCCAATTATATAATAATTAACAATACTTTATTTTTATAAATAAATATTTATTAGAAAAAAAACATGGAATAATTCATGAGAAAGATAATATTTTTATTTTGGAAACGCCTGTCTAACATATTTAAACTGTCAAATTATTTTGGGATTAATATTTATTTTAAATAACCATTGAAATATGTAATGAAATAGACAAATCGTTGAGAGTTTATGGCTGTAATTAATTAAATCCACTACCTGGATATTAACTCCTTTATTTCATTGACATTTTTTTTAAAAACTCAAAACTACCAAATTCAAAATATTATAATAATATTCAAAAGAAAATAATTAATTAACTAATTTGTTAAAATGAAATTAAAAAAATCATTGGATAATTTGAAAGAGGTCAGGTGTGATGAATTCCAAGTATTCATTAGTGGTATTGGGAAAATTATGTTTAATGTGGCTACGTAAGTTGATTACATATTCTTTAGTATAGATACTTTAGATCCATTGTTACGAAATGTAGAGAGGTCCTCAAGGTATATTATATCATACATTTCAAGTGTATATAATTTTATAAGTGAATTGGTTAGTATTTTTTCATGATATATGGATCAATTTGTAGTAAAAAAGATAAATTAATGGTGTCCTTTTATTTGTAGGGTAGAAGACACACTGTACATTTCATAAAATAATAAAATATAATAATGTCATAATCATTAAATTTGATTTAAAATTTAAATTAATTAAAAAAAATTATATGATTATAGGGAAATATTTTCATCCTATTAGATTTATAAATATTTATTTGCAATCATAATCCTATATATTGGAGTAACAACATATAAACCCATTTTAACATTAATCTTAGTAATTATTTTGAACTATTATTACTATTAATTATGATGAAAAACATGTTGATAAAATTATTTAAAATTATTCATTTTTATAAAAAATATGGAATGCATGTTATTATATTCAATGAAAATAAGATTTATATTATAATTTAATATAAATCCTTTAATATGTGATGAGAAATATTTTTCAAGATTATTTTATTATCTATGACATTTTTTTATAACAGACTCCAAAATTTGAATGATTATAAAGAAAATAAATTGTCTTTTCTCATAATATAAAAAATATAATCATTTTATTAAAATATTTAACAAATATATATATTTTAAATTCTTGCAAGGAATAATTTTTTTTCAATAATCATTGAGAAATCAAACGTCTTAGAAAAAATTAAAAATCGTACTCTTAGATAATATTTATATAATAATTTTAATACTGATGTTCATTTTAATAAATATATTTCTTAAAAGATAATAAATTATTAATATATTTAGTCGTCACGAAAAATAAAAATAAATTTTAAGGGAAAATATAGTTTTTATTTATATAAATACATAGCTAAAAATATATATTTTTCTAATATATATAGGAATCTTTTTCAAAATATAATTACAAATATTCGCTTTTAAAATTTAAATTTTATTTTATAATGATATTCTATGTCATCTTTCAATTAGACTTGCAGTTGTGTTTCTAAAAATATATCAATGAATTTAAAAATATTAAAATTGAAATATGTCATAAATTATTGGGGTGTTAAATTATAGACCCCTTAAAATGAATTCCACCCATGTAATTACATAACAACCACATATTAAAATAATGATATCTCGATTTTAGAAAATCCTTGGGTTCCTATATAAGAACATTGAAATTCTAATTAACCCAAAGAAGATTAACTTGGCGAGTATTCTTGTACAATATAACTTTTTCTCTATAGTAAATGTTTAATACCGATTCATATTCAATGAAAATAAATTTCTCATTAAATAAAATTTCAAAGTATAGTACATGAGATCTGACAAGTATATATTTCCTCCAGACAGAATAGATAGAACACATCAGGAACGTGATATATGTTTAGTGGAAGCACATGGAGATAGAAAGCCCTCTATACTCGATCAAGAAGCTAGAATGGGCCATAAAAACATGGGATAAATATTCCCCTATTTCAAAATATCATACCTTTATATCAACGATATGTTCAAAGAAATACCTTATCAATAACATATAGTTCATAATTTCTATGATTCTTTTCAACCTAAAATTTATCTATTCATTAAGATTCATTAGTGTGTTGTTGAATGGATCTATCATTCCTTTCACTTTCCTAATGTATCTCGTATACAATAGGTTTCATTATAAACCATACAGCCAACACATTAAATGTATACATTCATTTCGATAGATGGATCTATTAGGATCACATAGAATGATTGATTGAAAACTATTTTCGTAAGAAAACTAGACTTGAAGAAGGTGTTAAACCCAATGTACCAATATATATATATAAAAGAAATCATCAAAAAAATTAACCTATGGTATAAAGAATTTTTATTGTTTGAAAATATAAATGTGGATGATAAGTATCCTCAAAACAATACTCTTAATCCTTTTTTATAACAAATATTCCTAAAAATCCAATGCAACAAAAAATTCTAATAAGATATAGAAAATTGGGATACTCAATGATTCCTCTCAATTTCATTACTATATATTCTGTAAATCCAATTAAAAATGAAAACTTCTATTATATCAATAAATTGTGATGAAATCATAAGGTAGTCTAATATAAAAGATATATAAATACAGCCTTAATATTTTTCTTAGTGTACGAAAACAAAACCCTTAGTAATGTTTCCCTATTTCCATTATCTTATGTATAATGGTGGTAAAATCTTTTTATACATCTATCTCTTAGAAAAATTCATGAAAATCTAATCATTGTGTTGCATACTTGTTCATATATATTTTAATTTTATCACACAATATATACTCATTAAAAAATCAAACCATATTCTTACATCTACGATGAATGTGAAATGTTAAATATTGAGAATCAACCACTAGATCCTTCTTTAAATATGGTATTGATAGGTCACATACAAATTTTTGTAATCCTTAAAATTCATTGAAAATAATTGATTAAGTTAACAACATTTTTTCCTTAAATTATATATGTACAAATTACCTTTTCTCCTCTTTAATATTCATATAGGTAGATGGTTGAACACTCATTTGTGGTAGATAATATTTCTCCCAGACTTAATGGATTTTAGGTTATAAACATTAAAAATAAAATAAAGTTGTTATTTTATATCCAAATCATATTTTATCCAATATTATCCTTTATACATAGATCTTTTATCACCTTGTTAGCTTTACCAATGAGTTAATTTAATGAGAAGTCATAACTATTAATCAACTCCAACTATATTCTATTTTTCATACAAAAATTATTCTTTGTGAAAATATATATAAAACATTTATTATCTCTATATATTTTCACATATTCCCTTATAATGATAATTCCATATATATTTTAATGAAAAAATTTCCAAATTTGACTCCAAATCAAGAGTGGAAATTTTATTAAGGAACCATCAATTTATTGGAGGAATCAGCTGTAACGATATCATTCTTCATGTTAATGAGTCCCAATATACTCTTTAGTGTGTCACTATAGATCAAAATCCCATCCCCACCATAGGATAATGTTAGTATATATGTGATGAAAAATTGATAATAAAATATATTGTATACATTTTTTATAATAAATTTATTTTACTCTAATGATATAATTGTCAATGAATGCCTATTTCCATGAATGTTTTGTCATTTTTTTGAAACTAAGGGTTTGGATAATTGTGTTAAAAGAGATAAAACGTCAGTGAAATTCATCAAAATATAGTTTTTTAAATTTCTTATCTTCATGGAACAAGTATTTAAAAATAATTAATTAATCAAGGTGAAACAAGGATTCTGAATAAAAAAACTGACTTTACATGTCTTATACCTACTACATGTTGTATAGTGATATTTTTCATAAAATAACTACAGGTTATGATGTGTAAGAAATAATTTTGATGTAAGTGTACATGTTTCAAAGCATTACGCAAATTTGTCACATCATGAAGCATTTGATGATGACCAAATAACATCAGGACATTAGTTACATATATTTAGAGAAATATTTACATGTTATGAAATCACTACACAACATATAATGTCCATAATTTGTAAAAAATATGGTAGGTTTAACTTGTGTTGAATATTTTAAATATATCATGACCCTGGTTCACATATGGATAATTTTTTATCCTCATTAATTCATTCAATGTTACATGATCCCATCATGAACCTCAAAATTTTGATTCAATCTGTTTGTGAGAAAAATACCATCAATGGAAAAAGCATGGAAGGAGAACCCACACTCTATAGGGTCCCCCTAGTTTTATATTTATTTCATTATGCATTATTTTTATTTATCCCTTATCACTTCATCAATAATTACTAGAATTAGGGGTACACCCTCCATGGGCTATGTTAATGGATCTAAATTTGGAAATATTTGCGATATTTATTTATTTTTCAATAGTCAGGTATTTATGATTGCATCAATTTACAGATTGAATTTTTAATCATATTCCATTAATTTTTTCAAGTATTTTTTATAAGAAACTGAATGAATATTTATAAATTTCCCAATTTCATTCCATTAAAAATTTATAACCATTTTTTTCATTTAGGTAAAACATAATTAAAAATGAAATGGAGTCAAAATTTGTTTATAAAAATCCAAAATTACTTAAATGGTGGGAAATATGGTATTTGTATTTTAGAGAGGTGGTACTATGATGGTTGGATCATCCTAATCTCAAATCCATCAATTAACATGGAATAATAATTTTTTTTTATAAAAACTAATATCACCTACATCCTGAAACTACATAACTACAGAACACATTAAATGATTTTTTAAAAAACTATTTATTTTTTGTATTTTATTATTCAAATTAATCAACCTCATATTATCCTCTTCATATTTTTAAAATTATTCAAATAAAAAAGTTGAATCCTAATCAAGCTAATTCACTATATTTTTTGTTTTTAACTAAAAAATTCCTAAATATAAATATTAATTTATTTACTTGTTCATTATATTTTTTATATATCATTTATTTTGATTATTAAAATTGTGAAATAACAATTCCCCAAGTGTGTGTTCATACTACAACCATTATTAGTGTCATTTAAATGTTATTTTTTAGGTTATTTATTTAATATTATTTTTAACTTTGTTTATTTCATACATCTTTTAGTGCACTGCGTATTTATGGATGTGATGGTAGTGATTAATGGTTTGATAACTACCCAGATTAGTTTTTTTCCATGAAAATAAAGATATGATGCAGTTACTCAAAAATGTTATAATTATATAAAATCAATTTAATGTGTTCTCAAAACCATACCCACAAATTTAAAATGAATCACCTGATAGGCTAGAAAAATATTTCTATACAGGGAACTGTAATCAGTAAACAATGGATAAGAAAATATAAACATAAACTGCTTCAGATGATTGTTTTTATTCTCATCATGATTCCCTTTGTATTGACGATTCAAAACATGATTAATATTGTAATATAATTAAATAAATGAGGGGTTTTAAACACACATTATCATATTAATGTTCTATAAAAGTGAAGAAGATGAATATAAAAATGAGTAAGAAGAGACCACCTCTACTGAGATTTTACCAAACTTCCACACGAAAATTACACCACAACCAACAAATGAAAAAGTATAAGTGGAGGAAGAACCAGATACATCATTTGATTACTATGTAGAGGAACCCATAGAATCATAAACAATATAGGTAGTATAGAAGATAGATGTAGAACCTGAGGTGATTATTTATCAATATCATCACATGTATCTATCCATTAAAAAGTATAAATTTAACTTGTCTTCATTGTGTTGTTTTATTATTGGCTACCTCCAGACTCTGGTCACCACCTCCATGATCCATACCATATTAATTGGGAAAATTTATTTTAGATTTCAGTGGATTTAAAAGTATGAATTGGGTGAATGCAAAACAATTATATATATAACACAATCCAATTAGACATAAAAGTATGGTTTAGCTAAATGACCATGAAAATGGGGAAATTTTAGGTTGTTTCTGATGTTTTTTGTTTTATTTATTTAGATTATTCTTTTAGGAATGCATGATAATTACTGAAACAAAAAAATTGATAATGTAATGTGATTTCACATGTTACTTTTTGATTTTTCAGAAAATCATAACCCAAGTGGATAGAAAGTAGTTGGAATCATAAGAAGAGGAGACAAGACTCATTCATGTATTGGATCAGAACCAATAACAACAATAAGAACTGACTACCATGAGACCTTCAAAATTGGATAAAAAATTTCAATATATAATTTTTATACCAAATTTTCATCATTTAATATTTTTAAGACTTTTATTCAATAATTTCATGAACACATTGGATTATTTCTACAATCAACAATGCTATGAAATCTAAACTACTGTGCACAATAACCATGACATTAATATAAATTTATTTGAGAATAAATTTGAATGATAAAAATGTGAATTTTTTTTGAAATGATAATTAAGTTGATTATGATATGAAAAATCATGATTTAGTGGAGCTTGATGGTTTTTGTAATTGAAATTTCTATACACATTATTCACGCATTAAATTTATAATATTTTTATAAATTTATTTAATTGTTTGAATACAATTCCATGGGTGATTATCCCAACCCTTCGCTCTCATTCTTGGGGCATCCTCAAATCAAATATGATCTCTTAATTCTATAATATATTTTATAGTGAATCATGATAATTTTTTCATTTAGAACATTATTTTTATATTATCAATGAAATTACAGAACAAAATTACTTATTCTAGGATTGAGTAATCTTTATTTAGCTTTTATCCTGAGTCCCACCTTATGTTTTACAATTTTATTCCCATTAAAGACATGGAAATTATTTCTAGGGAAATTCCTTGTCAAAATACTATCATATTATTTCCTTCAATTTAAAAAATATTTTTATGATTATTGAATAAAATAAGAGTAGTGGATTTAGATATTGATAGAGGGGATTTATTTTTTATAATATTTGTTGTGGGGAAATATCATAAGATTTTTAAAAGTTACATTCATCGAATTTATATATTATCATCTTAAATAATGTGGATTGTCTAGGAATGTTCAAAAATAACCATTACATGATCTTTGATATTGTTAAAACTATTAGAAATACTGTTGTGGGGAGATCATTTGGTTTTGGGTGTGAGATATGATAATTTTACCTAGAACATTCATTTGGAAATTAAATGAAATGAAATGAAAATGTAATAAAAAACAGGGTGCTTTTTTATTTTATTTAATTTCTTTATGATCATTCTCTTAGATATTTGGGGAATAATAGACATTCATTATGCTAATTTTGAGAATCATGAAATGTAATTGAGAGAAAATCATCTTTTTTATTCCTAAAATGAATTACATAATTTACCTAATTTCCATAATATTTAGATTTATTTGATCTTAAATAGTGAATCCAACATGATTATATATTATAAAATCTTTACATGGTAGAGATACTATTGTCTTTCATGCCTGTGTAAAGTGGCATGTTCTTGAGATATGTTAACCAATCTATTAATTCGTACCCGGATGAAAGGAAAAATTAATGTGAGGTAAATTACAAAGGGTATTTTTATTAATAGTAAATATAAAAATTTAAATTCATTAATGAAAATGATTGTTAGTTTTGATAGATGAAAATTAAGATATTCTGTTGATTTTTATTCATTGAAAAATAAGGCATTGATAAATTTTCTACATTTGATGCTGAAAAACATAATTACCCATTTGATAATTTTTTATTATTTATCATTCAATTTAAATAATGGAAGAGTAAGAATCTATTGTATTATTATGAGATTCCATTCTTGACAACATGTATTAATTTATGTGTTGTTGAGGTGGTGTTGATAAATTAATTTATTGTATATATTTGTGAAAACAATTTGAATTGAATCAAATTATTTAATTATTAATTCATTTTTATTCTCTAATATTTATTAATTTTTATAAGGATGGTAATGATTGTGAAAATGGAGTAAAATCATCTCAAATAGCAAATAAAAACATCAAATGAAGCTTTTGAACAACTTTTGATAATCATAGATCAATTACGGGGCACAAAACTGATGAATCAATTCAAAATTTGTATTTATGAGGTTAAAACTATCTTTACACATCATGTACCCTTTACACATCTTCTATCAGTGCATGTCCTAGAAAAACTACAATAATAGAAGTAGATTAAATCAATTTTATGTTAAGATTAGATTTTTTATGGTGTAAAAAATATTATGATTACTCAATGAACTAGATTTCTTGTTCTAAACACAGGTGGAATGAGATTTACGAGTCATGTAATCACTACATGACATGTAATGTTTGTGAGGGATAAAAATCTAGTAGATTTGACATATCATGATTAATTTAAAATTTTTATTACATGGGACCCACCTGTGATTATTTTTTTACATTCATTAATGTCTTTCAGTTCAATAAGATCCCATGTGGATCCAATAAATCGAAGGTTAAGATACTACTATGAAAAAGGCCCCAAGAGAGAGGATCATGGAGCACAATGTTGCATTTTGTAAAGCCCTCCCAAATTTCATCTATGTTAAATTATTCTTACATTATAATTATTAATTATTTATTATTTTCTCATTAGTATCATGATAGGATAAACCCTATATTTCTATGGTTATGTAGTTGAGGGGGGGTGTTGTTTGATTTATTCCTTCTTTTTATTTCAATGGTTTATTGAATAAATTTCCAACTTCATTCCTCACTTTTATAATGAAACTTGGTATTTTAATATGAATGAAAATTTAAAGGTTGAAAAATGTATTACCTTGAATCAAGGTATGTACATTTACACATTCATTGAAACTAATTTTTAAACATTATCAAGAAAATTGTGATTCAGAAAAATAAAAAACTACTATTGTAAAGGGAAATAAGGGATTTCCACATCATTGAGGGGATACCCTGACCATTGGATCAACCTAATATTTTAAATTATTCTAAAGAACAATTAATATATTTTTTATAAAATCCAATTTCACCCGAATTATAAAATTACAATAACATGGAACACATTTAAATTTGATTTCAAATCATCCTATCTAATATGATTTTTCTTTCGTAAAATTAATAAAACTCATCTATTAATCACCCTATATCATAAAATAAATCAAATAAATAAGTATTTTTTTAATACTAATAAAAATAATTCACTCCCTATGTGGGTTCGACGTCAAGACTTCTTAATAAAACATTTTATTTGATTCAATAGCCTATATTGAGGTTTTATAAATAAAAAAATTTGACTTGTCCCATATTGAAATAATGATACCTCCCTGGGATGTTAAAACAAGAACCATTGCTGGGGATGGTTGTAAGTTATTTTTTATGTTTTTTATTATAAATTTAATTTTAAATAAATTTATTTAATTAAATTATTCTTTTTAATGATCAATTTATTTTCTGTAGTACTGACAGGGTTGTAAGGCATGATAACAATCATGGATAGGATCGTCTTCTACTGTAATATATGAAACAAAAACTAAAAAATACTAGAATGATGAAAAATCAATAAAATGAGTTCTTATAATTGTACACATGTTTCGAATACACAACAACTGATATGATAGATCCATAATTAAAATAATGAGAACCATGGTCAAAGAATAATGGTTACCAAAATAGTGGTATATAACAATGTTTTATATTTTTAAATATGTTAATATTTGTGATCAAAATTTTTTAGTTTTTGTAGAAATTGATTAGGGTAATATTACTTCACAATACGAGTTTCCTCACACACAATTATAATAACTAATAGTGGGAAAATTTCATGAAGAAGAAGAAAATAATGAGGATGTATATACCTTAGTTGATGAGATGTAACAAATAATATTTGAAAAAAATGACCCTGGAAAGAGGATGAAATTAAGAAGAGGAGCAAGTACGACCTGTATCCTTCAATGAATATATTGGGGGTTAAAAAGGAAGATAAAAAGGGATTAAGATGAGTAGATAATTGTAGTACCCAAGGAAATCAATAAATGAACTCAAAACCTATAGCTAGTAATTAAAAATTATTAGTTTAATTATGTCTAGATAGATGGTGAGATCTCATTTGATATCTCTAGACTCTGTTCACCATGTCTAAGTTCCACATCAAATTCAATGAGTAGAAGTCAATATAAGATAATTTTATTTCAAATATAAAATTGTGTTAACAAACTATTGTTAGTTCAATGACCCACATCAATCAGATATCCTAGTTATGGTTGTTCTAAATGACCATAAAAATTGTACATTATTGGAGACTACCTGTTTTTTGTGTTTATTTATTCATTTTTTATGAGATAATTATCATTCATTAAATACTTCAAAATTTAACAATAATGATAGTTTATTTGAAGTGATTAATTTTAAATTATCAGGACCATCAAAAACCAAAAAGGATGTATTTATTAGGAATAAGAAGAAGCCTTTGTAGGAATAATACACATAATGGATCAGAACTTGGAAAACCTTCTCAACCAACATTACAGAATGAGTCAAAATTCTAATATTCCTTTCAATTAATAATTTTCCTAACATATTCCCATCATCAAATATTTTAGAAAACTTAACGTCCAATTTCATTACACGAATTTGATTATTTATTTAATGAAATTAACTAGGAAACATAAAATAAACTTCACAATTACCATGTTAAGAATTTAAAATTATTTATCAATAAATTTAAATGGGAAAATTGGGAATGAATTACTAGAGTTTAAGATTCAGATACAGATTTAAAAATCTTGATTTAGGGTACAATGATGATTTTGGTAAATTAAATTTTTTATTTATTTTTTCATTCGTTGAATTTATAAATTTTTCATTAATTTATTTAATTATTTGTATCAATTTCTATGGGATATTATACCAACCATTCATTTTCAATTATGTGATATCTTCAGAGATAATATCTTCCATTCATTATATAGAATATTTTCTATGGAAACTCTGGTATTTATACTTATTTAACATTAATTACATCATATCAATTATATGAATGAATGAAATCAATTTTAATATGAATGATGTATCTTTTGATAGTTTTTATTTAGATAAACTTATCGTATTTAACGATTTCTTCTAATAGAATACAGAAGCAATACTATTATCAAATAATCATGTAAAAATACCATCTTATCATTTCATTACTAAGTCTAATTATTTTACATGATAAAAATAACAATAGTGGGGATTATGGAGATCGGTGGAAGGGAAGAATATTTTGCAACATGTGTGGGGAAAAATTTATTAGGATTTGGAAAAGGAATATTAATTGAATTTATTACACACCTTCTTTATAAAAATTTGTGGTGTTTAATTAAATTAATTATTTTCCATTTCTTGATAAGGGATCTGGTTATATCTATTAAAAATAGGGTTAGTGGGAGATCATTTTGATTTGGGTGGTGGGAGTTAAATTTTTTGTAACAACCTATGATTTTGAGGATTTTTTTGGAATTAATTTATCATTTCAATATTTTTCATTTCATGTGAAACTAGAAATAGTTATATATATATATATATATATATATAGTAAAAAACTAATTTAAACATTCTTTTCACATGAAATACTAACTGGTCTTTGTTATATGAAATACCAACATGGCTTGCAATACAAGCAACACCGACTTGGTGTAAGTTGCACACAACATAGTGTTTCGATGAAACAAATTATTTATATAATTAACTAAATGATATAATTATAAAAAAACCATTTAACATAATTATAGGAATATAAATAAAAACATTACAAATATGGTTTACAATTTCATTATCAAAATAAACAATTTTGATAATGAAAGATAATATTTTTTGTAATGTCATTTTATGTTAAAATTACTATTTTCTTAGTTAAACTGCAAATAATAATTACTTTAAATTTTTAAAATTTTAGAAATCTAATTTGAGAAAATGAAAATAAATATTGAATTTATAACATATAAAACAAACTATGTTGAATTATTTTTATTTTTCCGAGATACCTTATTTTGGGATGAATAGTGGAAAATACTGCAATGTAGTTAAAAATATACTTTTTGGTTAAATAATTATTAATGCTAAATTATATTTTATATTTTATTTTGAAGAAAATTATATCAATAATACTTATATTTATATAATTATGTTCTTTAGAATCAATTTTACTATCAAATTGAATATAAAAAATATAACAAACATCTGAAAGTTTTTCTACATTAAAAACACTTTATTGCCCTGTCTATGGGATTCAAATAAATAATTTTTTTAAAAATATGTGATTATAATTTTGAAAATCCAATATACCTAAATATAATTATTTTGAAATTTTTGGTCTAGTAATACCAACTTAATTTTTTACCAAACTGATTAGTGAATTTGATTTAAATTAATTATGGTGATTAAGGTACGATTAAGTTTAATAAGGAACCAGACCATAATATTAAGGACCAAAATGACTTTTACACTTAAACACAACCATGTGATACCGAAATTTGACCATTTCTTCACCTGGATCGAAATATATGGGTTATTGAGATAATATATAATGTATGTTCCCTATAAAAACGAAATTAAGGAAAAAGACAAAAAAGGAACTTTACTTGCCTTCAATATTTATAAAACATTAAGATATGTACAACACATCATATATTCGGATAAATGTGTCCTTTTGAATGATACATGGATTATTTTTATCATAATAAAGTATCCATAAATTTTAGATATGTTTTAGGTACATCAAACGCTTAAGAAGCGTCAAAATAATGATTATTTAGTTAATAATTGTCAAAAATAAATGAGGTTATAAATATTAAAAGTTATGTTAATTGCTTTAATTATTGTATTTTTTAGATTAATATATCAATTTACTAACTAGTAAACATAATATATTTTAATTTCAAAATAATATTGTTATTTTAAAATTAACTGTAAACAAATAATGTCAAAATAAACATTATTATTTTTTATTATTAAGGAATATTATATGATTTAAAATTGATAAAAATCCTATATTCTTTCAAGATACCTCTATGAGTTAACATATATTTAATATTTTATATTAATGGAATAATTATGTTTTTTTATTAACATATTGAATTATATTTTGTAAATATTTCTTTAAGACAATCCGTGTTCAAGTAGAGTTTTAGCACGTCACATGTGATTATTTTAAAATTAATTTACAAAAAAACTCACATTCAATTTTTTTTAATTTTTAAATTAATTAGATTAAAAAACTAGATGATTTAATAAAAACCAAAATGAACAATTTGGGGAATCCTAGAAGTTAAGGAATCAAATAATTAAAATAAACATATTTTATGATGGATGAGGTTTTTCTTGGCCATTAATCTCCTTTAATACATTATTTTACCATTTTCGATGAACATTAGGTATGATATACCACCAATTTTTGAATACCTTTCTGTATTCACATAAAGGACACCCCCTCTCCATTATAAAAAAAACTGTACGATACCCCTTCCTCACACCACTCATACGTCATATGTTCAGACTAGTCATACCAGAATTTCCTCCCAGTAGTCCTAACATTAACCATGAATCATAACTTTGGGTAGAAATTATCTCAAGGTATATACTTGGCACAAACCAAAAAGAGTTATCTTATTTAGAGGAAGGTTGTATGATTACAAAGAGAGTCAATACACAACGTAAGGTGTTTTCATCTCATATTTAATTTTCGTGAGATAAATTTTATGTTCACCACTATTTCCTTTTCTGTAGTATCTGTACATCCCATGATTGTATTATATGTTTCATGTACTTAAATTTATGGTTATTCACTTTCACTTTTTATGATCCTTCATTCATGACACATAAGTTTCAAAAGATACTAAATCAGTAAAAATGTTTTGTCTCAATTTTCCTTCATTGATATTTTTGTTTTGATTTGAACCTAAATTATTTTTCGAGGTTTACATAATTCCATTTAAATTTAATATCATGAATCTCAATATTTTCATGATATTCTATGATTAAAATTATTTCATTTCCATACAAGAGAGCATGATCATATGATACATAGTCATAAGAGTTTATTGAGACAATATCACTAATTATCAAAATTGTTTATGATTATGTTTCTTTTGATGGAATATTATGATCTATATCTCATGAAAATTCACGATTTTACTTCTCCTATATTATATCATGATATACTCATGTATTGGTAAAAATATCTACTTTTGGTACGTAAAATCGTCATGAATATTTTTTTAGGAATGGCAGATATTACCCAATCTTCAACAAGGTATTTATATTTTCTAAAAATGGTTTCCAAGAATATTATACCATTCTTTTATAATATCTAAAATATATTTTTAACCATTTTTTCATTTACAAATATCTTTAAGGTAATATTTGTTTTCCAAACAAGGCACTTTTCTACCATTTTTATTATGAAAATGGAATGTTCATTGGACCTTGTATGACTTGTATAGATTCACCCATAGTCATTTCATTAAATATCCCTATTTTATTATTAAAAAAATTAATAATTAAGAAAAAAATTACATTTAATTTTCAAGGAAATTGTTTTTTCAAAATCTTTTCAAAATTCTTTTATATGTTTTCATGGAAAACTATTTTAAAAATGTTTTTATCCAGTCTTAAATACAAGTTTTCAATGTGTTTTCAATGAAATGGTTTTCAAAACACATTCATGATTTCTTCAAAATTGTTCAAGTTTTTTCAAAGGATAATATTTTAATTTTTTTAAACATTATTTTAAAAAAAATCAAGTAATAATGTTTTCCAAATTATTTCATTTATTATTTATATGTTTTCATGGAATTTTATTAGAAAATAATTTCCAAATGATAGTATTTATTAAAAATAAATTTTGAAATAAGAAAGGATATTTTTTCTAAGAAAAGTATTAGAGGATATTTCTAAAGAAAATTCCATCTAAGATGAAATATATTGATGTAACTAATAGCTTCTAGGAAATGATATAATAGTTCCATTCACATCATTTCTAAGAATGAATTATCTTTAATTTCATGGTATTTATGAAACCTAATTATCCATCATGGGTAATTTGTTTCTAAAACCCATTTCTTTTACACAAGTTATATCCTTTTGAAAACCACTTAATTTCATGGGTAATATTTATGATGAAATGATTATGAAATGTGTATCTTTATATTGGTTATGATATGTTTACAGTTTTATGTTACTCATTTCATTTCATGGGTTATAATATATGATATGTATATTTATCATCCTGCGGAACATGCATGTTTGAATTCATTACAAGATGTGGGGGACCAATATCTCCACCGAATTTATTGGGTAAATTTTTATATCTCATTAGATAATATTGGTAATCATGTTGATGGGATTGATCCACTATAAGGATATGTGTAAACTCAATCCCTTACAACTAATGGACTTCCACTGGGGATGGTGGTTTGTCTCACACAGTAGGTTTAGTCACACTGACGATGGAATATACAGAAAATTGATTCATTACTGGACGATGGGAAAACCAGATCCCTTACGAGTAACAAAATGTCACTGAGGATGATGGTGTGTCCTGCTTATTGCATGGAGTTCCCAAGAAGTGATTGGATAAGTTCTAGAAATTTATCCTGACTTACATGTAATGATATAACTTGTTTATGTATGCCATAATTCTATAGATTACTCCTATGTTATGATTTCATGGCTTATATTCTTTATTTACTTATGATTCATTTCTTGTAAACTACCAAAAATTATGCCATGATTCATCATTATGATGTTTGATATGTAAGTTATGGTCTTATATTTTTTGAATCATATTCTCATACCCTTATGATATTTTTTATACTTGTATATTTCCCTTGTTTACCCTTACTATTAATTTGAGGTACCCATTTTATCATTTACCATTACCCGAGTTATGAAGAAAGGTTTTAGGTAGACGTACTAAATGTTGAAATCATGATGGGAGATGTTTAAGATATTTTATGAAGATAGATGTTTTTTTAATGTTTCTAATGACAAAAAATTATTACGGACCACTGGAATGTATTTTTGTATTGTACTGAATATTCAACTTAAATGATGTAATATCCATATCAGATAATACATGGTCATTATTATTGGAATCAAATGAATGTTTAGTCAACTCTTGGAATCTTGGATGAGAAAAATTTACTGAGATCCATTGGTATATTTCTATTGCTGTGTCTAGGAATGTCCATATAGATAATTATAAGGATGAGATAACATTTATGAAAATAGTTTGGAAATTTGGTAAAGGTTCGTGTTTGTGGTTTCCAATAAATATATCCATATCTAGATACTATAAGTGTATGTGGCTCTTGCACTAATGTACCTAGAAGTAATAACTCCGAAAAGATATTCTGAGCATGACTCAGGGTAATATGGTACATGAAAATGGGTGTTCCTACACACCTATTTTAACAGTCACAGGGGATATTCTTTCGTAATTCACAAACTATTCATGAAACATAATTACGTATTTAGATATACATTATTTATGAATACACTATGATAAACCAATGTTTTTATTGATTATGGGTGGTGTCATGACTTATACAACCTATGTGTAATTTATTTCATCACTATGTGGTTTTCTATTTTGAAATGTATTTCTCACACTATTCTTTAGGTTTAGTTAATGGAAAAACTACAAGGAACTAGATTAATTTTGAAAGTGGTGGTTGATTTTCTGATGAACAGCCAAACGGGTTGATCAATCGAAAGAAGAAATTGTGATTATATAGGATTAGCTATCTTAGTATCTGATCAACAATGCTAGCTTTGGGGATATTTGTAATATGTCAAATAAGTGAAATATTTACTATTAGGGTATGTAACATATAAAAAATTATTTATCTTCCTTTATGTAAAGATGAATATAGGAAGAACCATGATAAATACCTCAAATTTAGGGGAATATGTTATTTGTGCGAGAAAAAGGTTTATATTATGATGACTAGTCATGGAGTTCAATGTATTATGTGTGAGAACACAGGGATTACCAAAAACAATGTCTCGAGAAAATAAGTTACTTCTAAACCATGTAAGGACCTCTTCCATTACAAATATTAAATTTGCAGGATTTTAATATTTATGTATTTGGATTACATGATTAAAAATGGAGAATTATTTTTCGACTACTTAGTTTAAAATTTTGGTAAGGATTTTAAAGAATATGTTGAATGTTCATGATGGACTAGATAAGTGATTTCCTAAAAAGGTTATGTTTTGATTAAGGTCTGATAATACTTAATTATTCCTGATGCCAATATGATCATGTACGGATATAGATGTAATAAATTTGAAATAGTAAATTTGATAGTAAAAATTTACCTGGAATTGATTATCAAAAAAATGTTCTATGTCATCATGGATGATGTTTACAAATTCATAGATAAATCGGATGTATCTAGTAATCATTGGAACATAGAATCATGCATGTTTTCTAAAATGATTTTGGTAATTCAGGTTCTTACCTTGTTTTAAGAGAATATATTATGAGTTTATTCACATGTTTGGAATGTGAATACTTAGAGATACTTTATGAAATACAATAGAATTAATGTTATTCATATTTCATGTCTCCATTTAAATAAATTTCATTTTCACCTGTGAGAGGGGTTACAAGGGTATCCATTCATGAAAAGTTTATGTTTGGTTTAGAGGAAGTATTTATGCAATGAGTATGTGTCAAAAACCATGTATAAAATGCTAAAATGTGTTTATATATATTTCAATTATGTATATATTTTATATATCTTTTTGAAATTGGATTCATGTATGATGGGTGTCATCAAATCAAGTCAGGAAATGTCATATGACTTGATCTAATGACTGAAGGATGACAAGGGTTCCCCACCAACCAATGGCCTACAAAATCTTCTGGTTAATGTATAATAATTTTTTATGAATAAATATATATGATGATAAAGTAGTGTTACTTTTTTGTTCTTATTTATTTTAGAGAAAAATAGTACGACATTTTATTCTTTTATGGGACATAAGATTAATTAATATCATATTTTAGTGCATTATTTATCTATGTTAATTCTGGATATTCATTCTAAGAGGTAATGGATGTATTATAAATTTTATAAAGAATAACCCAATAATTTAAAATTGTCTAAAAAATTTATCTAGAATTACTCAGCATTATAAATGTTATTAAACAATGTTTTTTTAATACCTTAAATTTTGTGAAACCAATGAAATTGGGAGTCATTACCACTTTATGAATTTGAGGCCCTCTACATTCCTTTGATAATTCACGTTTTTTAGAATGATGAACTGAGAAAGAACGAATAAATATTTATGCTTTTCCACCATGTTCAATCTCCACTCTCATCATATGTTCTCCTATGATGAAACTGAGTTAAATTTTTCTTTGGAAAACCATTATGGTTCCAAAATTCGCATTTTTAGTGTTTTTTTAGTATAAATTTTTACAGTGTATTTTTTCTATGAATAAAACATTCTATTATTACAACTTTGATATCCCAGATGAATTTTGAGGGAGAAATTTAATTTATTTGGGGTAAAATATAACACCATAATATTTTGAGAATTTTTTTTTCAAATTAATTTATCATTTCAATATTTTTCACGTAAAATGACAATGAAATAGTTATATACATCTATATACATTAAAAAAATTCAAACAATTCGTTAACACAAAATACCAACTTGGCTTAGGCTACATGCATTACCAACATGGATCGCACGATATGTAACACCGACTTGGAATACAATGCTCAAAACATTGAGTTTTGATGAAACATGTTATTATTTATATAAATAATTAAATTATTTAATTAGAAAATTAGAATTAAAGATATTAATAGTAAAATTAGTAAATAAATTAAAAATATGGTTTATAATTTTTTATATAAATAAAAATTTTGATAATAACAGATAATATTTTGTGAAGTATCCTTTTTTGTTAAAAATATTGTTTTCTTGAATGAAAAACCTTTAATAATAAAAATAATATTAGAAAAATAAAAAAAATATTTTAAAAAAACGAAAATAATTTTTGAATTTAGAAGGTTGAAATTATACTAGGAAGAGTTTTTGGCATATTTCAGATAAACTTCAATATTTGATTAATAATGACAAATAATGAAATGTTGTTAAAAATATCCTTCTCATTTAAATAATTTTTAGTCCCTAATTATATTTTATATTTGTTTTAGAGTCACATTAGATCAATTTTAAATCATTTTATATAATTATTTTTATTTGAATCAATTTAACAAACAAAATGATTATAAAAAATATAACACATATTTGAATGTTTTTCTACTATAAAAACCTGTTATATCACCTTGTCTTCATTATTAGCATAATTCTTAATTTTTCCCACTTTTGAGAATAGAATTTGGAAAATCCAATATAAAAGAGTTTAATTATTATGATATTTGTGGTCAAATAAGATGAAATTATATTTTTGACCAAAATGAATAGTGAATATAATTAAAATTAATTACTATGATTATGTTATGATCAAGCTTAATATATTACTAAACCAAAATATTAAGGACCACAATGAAAAAGGAATCATGTCTAAAAGCCATTAGATTCAAAATTTGACCATGTACCCACATTTACATATATATATTTTACTAGAATATTATTAGATGTATGTTCCTTATAAAATGGTAAGTAAAAGGATAAAAATGGATCTTTCTCAACCTTTATCTTTTATAAAACTTTGAGATATGTACAAAACATCATATTGTCAGTTATATGTACAATTTTAAAATAAAATGCATTATTTTTATAATAATAAATTATAAATAAATTCTAGAGATGTTTTAGGTATTTAAATTCTTACTAAACTTCAAAATAGGATTATTTAGTTTATTATTTACTAAAATAAATGATACTATACATTTTAAAAGTGATGTTAAGTGATTGAATTATTGTATTTAATTTTTTTAGAATAATATATCATATTACACACCATTTAATGTAAAATATTTTATTTCCAATATATTATTAATATTTTCAAATTAACATTTTATAAATATTTCCAAATTGACATTATTGTAATTTTAATATAAATGAATCTTATAAGTTTTAAAATTGTCTAAAATCATAAACATTCCCAAGGGACATGATTGTGTTAAAATATATTAAATATTTTATATTAACGGAATAATTAAAAAATATTATGTAAATACGTTGTTAAGAAAGTATGGGTTTAAGGATTACTTGAGTGCGTCTATTGTGATTGTTTTAAAATTAATTTAACAAACAAATATGATATTAATTTTATAAATTATATATAATCTTAAAAATTTAGTGTATCTATATTTTCTAGTAAATTTCACTTTAATTTTTTAGTATTTTATAAATTATTTAGATTAGAAAAATAGATTATTTAAAATAAATGAAAAAATTAGGGAATCATAATAGATAAAGAAACAAATAATTTAAATGCTCATATGTTTTACGTGGATGAGGTTTGTCTCGATTATTCCTCTCTATTAATCCATTAATTTTTCATTTTAGAGTTTCTTTATGTAAGATATAACACCCATTAGAAAAAACCGTTTGGTATTTAAAAATGTTCCACCCCCTCTAGTACATAAAGGATAACACTCTACACATTCCTCACACCTCTCTAGCCACTTATGTTCAGCCAAGACCTTACTAAATTGCCTCCAATTATTACTAACATCAACTGAGAAGCCTACTTTTGGAAATATTTCACATCAAGGATGAATTTTGGCATGAACCAAAATGAGTTACCACATTTAGAGGTAGCTTGTATGAGTGTGGAGAGAGTTAAGACACATGGTGATGGTTTTCATCTAAATTTTAATTTCTTGAGATAAATACCCTGTTCATCACTCTTTCGATTTTTGTTGTGTATGTAATACCCATTATTGTACTCTATATATCATATTCATAGATGTTTGGTTATTTAAATGAACATTTTATGATCCTTCTATAATTTAGGCTTATCTTACAAAAGATACATAACTGGCCAAAAGTTTTTGTCGCAATTTTCTTTCATTGAGAAATATATTTTGTTATGAACCTAAAATCTATTTCAAGGTGTAAGTACATCCATTTTATATGTCATATCATGAATTTGATCTGTTTCATGTTATTATTAGATTCATATAATTTCCTTTTTATCTAAGGAGAGCATGATCCCAAGATACCATGTTATAAGTGTTTATGGAGACAACCTCATTGCATTTCGAGATTTTTAATTTATATGCTTCCTTTGATTAAAAATTATAATATAAATATAAAGAAAGTTATTGAGTCTCCTTTTCCACTATTACTTCATCATATACTCATTTATAAGTATCATTATCTACACATTGGTATAATAGATAGTTTCAAAAGTATATTTGGGGAAACCCAACGTTACGCTATCTTTAGTCCCAAATATAGTTTTTATAGAAATGGTTTCCAATAATATTATACAATTATCCAATGAGATCTAAAATACATTTTTACATTTTTTTCCTTTACTTACAAATTTAAAGGGATTCTTTTTTTTAAAATACACTTTTCCACCATTTTATCTGTGTAAAAGGAATGTTTTTTGTCATCATACGACAGGTACCGATTTACCCAAAATCATATCATTGAAGCCCCAATTTATATTATATAAAATAACATTCATTAGAAAATTTTCTTTAAAATAAAATTTCCAAGGAAATAATTTTTCAAAATGGGTTCAAACTTCTTTTATATGTTATCATGAAAAACTATTTCCAATATTATTTGAAGTCATAATTACATGATTTCAAAGTGTTTTCAAAGAAATGGTTTCATATTTTTTTCAAGATTTATTTAAATTTTTTCAATTGTTTTCAATGAAAATACATCTATAATGTTCTTAATAGAATTTAAATAAATTTGAAGGAATACTGTTTTCAAAATTATTTCCCGACTTGTTTATAATTTCTCAAGTAATTTTTTTATGAAAATAATTTTCAAATTGTATTATGAAATAAAAATCATTTTTCCATGAAAGAATGGATATTTTCCTATAGAATCATTGTAGATGAATTTTTATAAAATTAATTTTCATCTATGATGAAGTCTATATATGGTACTCAAAGATTCTTGGAAATGAAATAAAAGTCACATTCATATCCTTTCAATGAATGAATTAAACTTAATGTCATGGTATTTATAAAACACATTTCTCCTTCCTGGGTAATGTAGTTATGAAAAAAAATTTCAATTTCACATGTTATATTCTTTTGAAACCCTATTAATTTCACAGGAAATGTTTATGATTGAATTATTATGAAAAATATATTCTTTTATAGGTTATAAGATATTTACACAATTATGTTACCCATTTATTTTTATTGGTTATGATATGTGATCTGATTTTTTTTATTATGTGGTACATAAATGTATGATATAATAATGAGATAAAGGTAACTATATCTCCCAACATTGAATTGCGTAATGATTTATATGTTAGGAGATAATTATGTGATTCAAGTTAACATGATTGATCCACTATGGGGTGATAGAGAAACCAGATACCTTACAAAGAATGAACATATGTTGGGTATGGTGGTTTTTCCCGCACAGTAAGAGTAGTCACTATGATGATATATGAAGGAAAACCAAATATATTTTGGGAATAGGGGGAAACGTGGTCCCTTACATGGATCAAACTACAACTGGTTATGGGGGTTTGTCCTGCCTAGTGGGTGAAGATCCCATGTAGTGCCCTAATATTTTATAGTAATGTGTCTTGAATTATAGGGAATAATACCATGTGCTTATGTATTCCAAAATTCCATGTATTAATCCAATGTTTCCCTTTTATGAATTTTGTTATATTTATCCTTCTGATTCATGTCATATGAATTTCCATGATTTATTCCGTGATTTATCTTTATGATCATTGATATGCCCGTAATAATCTCGTATTTTCTTGTTCACATTATCATACCCTTATAATCATGATTATGCCAATATGTATCTCTTTTCATCCTTTACTCGGCATTTGAGGCCACCAATTTCTTATTTTCGATTTTCTAGGATATGAATAATGATTTTAGGTCTAATTACTAATGGTATATAATGGTATGAGAGATGATGAAGATCCTTCACTAGGATATAATATTTTTTTCCATGTTTCCAAAGACACTAAACTTTTATAGTCATATTTTATTTATTTTTTTAATGTACTAAATATTCATAAAAGATTATTTAATATCCATGTATGTTAGGCTTTGGTTGTTATAAATTTCATTAGAAAAACCCATCAAAAAAAGGAGTAAAATTTAATAATAAAATATGGGGTTTCAAATATTTAATTTATTCATTTTATGTTCTTACTGTGGTATACAGGGAAATGTGGAGACATTCATTATGCTATTTTTGACTATCATCTAATGTAAATTAGAGACAAACCTCCATTTTTTACTTAAATTATTTACATCATTTACCTATATGCCCTTAGCCTTAGAGTAATTTTATCCTAAATAGAGATGCCCAAATGATTGTTTTTTATTATATATTTTTGCGGTGTACATGCATGATTCCATACATGCCTATGGAAAGTGAAATGTTCATGATTTTTGTAAATGACTCTATTAATTCATAAATTGATGAGTGGAAAAAATCAAATGAATTAAATTAAAATGCTCATACATATTAATAATGTATTGAAAAATGAAAATTTATGAATGATAATGGTTATCTATTTATAAATAGTAAAATTAAAATACATTATTGATCTGTATTCTATGAAAAATGAGTCATTAATAAATTATCTAATGATGATGCTCAAAAATATATATTTACATTTGACCTATAGATTCTGTTTCCATTGAATAGAAATCATTTTAGATTAAGAATTAATTGAAGTATGTTTAGATTACAACCATGAGGTGAAGTATGAATTCACGTGGTGGGGGGGCTTGATATGTGAACTTATCGATTAAATTTTTTATCATTAAATACATTTATTCAAATGATTTAATGGTTTATTAAAGCTCATTTAGCGGATGTATTCGTCAATTTGGATACAAAAAATTATTAAATTTGAGTAATGAGAGCTAAGATGACTTTTAATTTCCTCAAATGATTTTTTGATAAAATTTCACCTAATCAGAAAATAATTATATTGAACAAAACTGATGAAACAAGGCCAAAAGTGGAATCTACAGATGAAAAATAACATTAGACACCGTTTACCCATTATAGATTGAATATCGGTGGATGTAATGAAAGAACTCCAAGTTCTGAAGTGGAGGAAATCATGTTGATGTAAAGATTACAAGTTTTACAGCATTATACATATGTGCCAGACCATGAAACATTTGATGATGACATAAAGAGATTAAAGCCTTGTGTCACATTTATGTGGTGAAGTATTTATAGATTTTTTTAATGACAAAATGGTGTGTAAAGATTGTGATGGACCAAAATCTATCATATTTGGCATATCATGATGATTTTACCTATATTATAAGATAATCCCTACTGTAAATTGGGGTTTTGCAACGAGTGTTTTGCAACGCGGTCCCATTAGAAAAGGTCATTTGTGATGAGACCCCGTTTCAAATGACCTATTACAGGAAACGATATCCTGGAAATCTTTATTTTTGATGGGGAATAAAAAAATCTTTTTGCAATGTGATGTGAACATATTGCAAATTGTTTCTCTAACATTAAATAAAAATCATTTCTGATGGGCCATCACAAATATCTTTTTATATCAAAAAAATAAAATAGAATCAAATAATACAATTAATTAAAATATAGAAATATAAGAAAATAATAATAAAATAATATTAGAAATTAATAATAATAATATTATTATTATTATTATTTATATAAATAAAATGAAAATATTAATATTAGAAAAATTGATAAAATTATAATATTTTATAATAATATTATTATGATAATAATAATAAGAAGATAGTTTTAATAATATAATAATATTATTATTATTGATATTAATAAAGTAATAATATTAATAGTCAAAAATTGTAAAAAACAATAAAACAATAAAAACCTCAAAATTTATTAACATAAATAAATAAAACAAAAAATAATAAAAAAAAATAATAAAAAAAAATTAATTTTTTTTAAAATAAACAAAGTAATAAAATTTTAAAAACAATTAAGGAAATTAAAAAAATAAGAAAAAAATTAAATAAAAATTTAACAATGCCATATTCACAACAATATAAAAAACACACTATATAAAAATGTAAATTGTTAATATTAATAAAGAATTCATTCAAATGATATTTCATTAAAAAGAAATATCACTAGGTGTCCTTGGAAGGAGCTCGAGGAGATAATTTAGGGAACTCCATCCCAAAACTGTGTGTCAGATGTCGCATGTACTTCATCTTCTCGTGCTGCTACTACTATAATTATTGCTTCTTCTCCTACTCCTACTCTTTCTAATGATATTTTCAGAGATTTTCCTACTACTACTAATGCCTTTGGCGCAACTCTGGTTGCTGCTATTGACGCATCTCCTTTTTCACTATATGCATACTCTCTATAATCTCACTCTGAGCTTACAGCTTCTTCTTATATTTTGTTACGGATGATGATGACTCTCTATGATCTCTGCTTAAGCTAGACTCCAACATCGTAGGGCTATCATAATAACCACCCAACATTAATCAAGATCCAATACTGAAAATCCTTCCTTTTTCAAAGGAATACTAGGTAACCATCATCAATGATGCCTCATCAAATCAGTCCACATTAGTCTAACCCGAGGCATCAACATTACTCCAACTCTAGGATTAACATGTCACAGCCTCATGATACCTTTTAAAGTTAAATTTTAAGTAATAATACTTAAAATATTATTTGTAGATAATTTTCTAACACAAAAAGTTATTATCATAACCACAAGTTGATGTTGGACATCACCTCTTATATCTCTAGTGACCGGATCTATATACAAGCTCTAATAAGAATTCAACTCTGTAACATCAGGTAGTGTGACTGCTTATTTTAATAAAACAAAAACAATTACATTTAAAGGTATATAAATTATACAAAATGTATTAACCACATGTTCCCCAAGCGTACTAAATGTATGACTATCAGATAGATGGTTTACCTCATGTCTCCATAGGTTTTTTCGACCAACTGATTATCTTCATGTGAAAATTTATACCGATCCAATGTTAACAAAAAATATCCCAAACATAATATGAAATGTAATCAGGTAGCTGGACACAAAAAGGCTCATCACACTCTATCACTCCTTCTTTCTTCTATGCTTCATTTCTCACATATTAATGAAACTGAAGGTAAAAATCTTGCATAAACCCCTCTAATTACTTCCATATATCTCCACTAAATCTATCATCAATTGGATTCCATAAAACATGAAAATAACTTATAATATCGCTAAATAATTTCAATAAATTTAAAAATAAATATGATTTATTTACATTCCAGCCAATGATCAAACATTAAGAGTTAAACATCAACAAGATTCTCATCCCATTGAACTATGCTTTATAAAAATAAATATGCAATATAGAGCTCCCCAATCCTATAGAAATATGTAAAAAGATGTTAAAAAAGATCAAATAATCAAAAAATAACAATATTGAAATTTTAATGAAAAATACCTAAAATACCGAGGTAAACATACCTCTATATGATGGGATCGAAGCAAATATATGGATGTCGCTTTGGTATAGGGATAAGAATCATCAATCATGCATGACCACACCACCTCTGAGTCCTCCCTGAACCAACAGTAGTCTGAGGGTCAAATAATCCAACATACTACTCTTCCAAAGGTAGATCAGCCTCCTGTAACATATAAAATAGATCCGAGTCCATTAGAAACAAAAAATGACTATTGTTAAAAAAACATATTAAACAACAAATATATATAAATTAATGTTATATATGATAATTTCCAGCATTTTTCTATGTCAATATTTATCTTTATCCAAATATTGATAATTATGATGTTAATTTCATCAAATTCCTCATCAACATCATCAGTTTTTATATGAGTTTCAATTTAATCATCTCCTGTCATTTCAAATTACTTTTTAACATCATTAAGTTCATCATCAGAATCAAACCTTAACTACGGGGTGCAATCATCTATATTCATGTCACATCATGAAAAAGAAGGATTTAGAGAAGTATCTTAAAATTTTCAATTACAATCATTTCAGTGGAACCACATTCACTTTAAGTAAACAGATTTCATTGAGATTTAATTTTTATTCTACTACACTAATCACACATCCCATTTGATGTAGAATTGTAATTTTCATAGTAAATTTGATGTGTCGGTTGAGCTAGTAAAAATACTTCATTTAATAAAATATGACATTTAAATTTAATATCAAGGATTCTATTGGCAAGATTAACAGACAAGCCACTCTCAGTATCCAACCACTCAAATATTTATTTCATTTTGTAAATCGGTCTTAGATAGCATAATTAAATAATTTATTCCAACATCCCATAAAAGTAAAAATCAGTTTCTCTATGATTATTTCTTCTCATGTAGACACCACTAATCATTGTTTTTTATTCCCCATTTTCACATGTATGAAATCTAAAACCATTCATGACATATTCATTATAATATTATACCATTTTTGATGATGGGTTACTCAAGACACATAGTTGATTAACTATTTAATCAGTATTTTGAGAGACCTAAAAATATGTAAAAAATTTATCAATATATCAAGTAATAAATTGATTTTATATGTAAAATCATAAATAATGCATGTTATCTATTTTTCAAAGTAGTAGGAAAAATTAATTTGCTGATGTTCTTCAAGAAAAGATTCTATAATTTATGGATTTTGATTCTAGATATGGTTATCAAATAATCTAAAAATAAAATAATATTATTTTACTTTAGAAAATATTACAGAATAAGTTATGAAACCACTCATTATACAAATGGTGATATTTCCTCAGAGTTGAGAAGAACATCTATATGAGATATTTGATGTTAATTCTCTTAAATCCATCATTCATAAACTCCACCAAAGTGATGTTTAGGCTAATTAGAATCTGATAATTTATTTCTCATTTCATCATCAAAATTTCCTCATCACATCCCTTGCATGTTTTTTTTATATATTTTTAGATTCAAAATAATGATAGAATAAAAATGATTTTTCTTCTAGTAAATAATATTGGGTAATATAGTATAACACCAATTCATTGTTGCATACATTTTTCTTCAATTTATGCATGATTATATCAATTGGGTACATCCATCAAAACTATATTGGTCGTCAATATTTTTATTAATCTATAAAATATAATATCAAATTTTCATTGATTCATAGATAGTTGGAGTGAATATTTTTTCTAGTTTACAAAAATTAAAACATCTTCATGCAGTATTCCCAATGCATTGTAGTCAATTTTCACCTAAAAATATCTCAAAAAATATATCATCTTACTTGTATCATATCCAAAATCATATAATTAAACAAACTGCTTAATCAAATCAGCATAATTCTTTCTATTATATTATGATAATAATGAATTTTAAATATGGTAATATGACTATTTGTGACACATATTCAAAAATTGAAATCATAGAAATATAGAAGTCTCAAATCTGAGTTCCACTAAAAAAATAATAATTTATTTTCTTTTTACATTGTATAAGATTTTTTTGGCTTTATTAAAGTCTATGACCTGAAATTTTTAAATAGATCAAGTTCTTCGCTCTTATATATTTGGGAAAGATTTAATCAGGCCTTTATAATATATTTGGTAATCACTATTGTATCCAAAATAGTAAGAAATAAATTATAAAAATAGTTGTTCTCAATATGCATGATATCTATCATGTGATAGACCTATAAATTAGAACAATATGGAAGATCCAAAAAAATCACCATTTTGTCCAATTGTGTTCTTTCCCAATGACATCAATTTTTAGAAGGATTTTAATGATGTAGATATTATGGGAGGTAATGAAGTGACAATTAATTTTACCTACGTACCTAATATCATTGTTGGAGGTTCATGTCTATCAATAGTACATTTGCTAATATGATATTTTTCCCCATATAAGTATTATTGGTTTTAAGAGATATATGTGATGATATATGAAAATAAAGGTTTTTTCCATTCATAAGTATATGTGCATTGACTTCACTCATACATTATAGAAATTATTTTAGATAATATATAGTCTAACAAGATGACATTCTGTATTCTGGGAAGTCTATAATTGTTCACATCAATATGGATTTTAGTAGGGAAATTGGTTTTACATCAACATCATAATTACAGACACCATTAAACCACAATAAATTTATTTCATAAATAAATGGTTTCAAATAACCATTAATATTCTTTTTGGATGTCCTATAATTAATATGTTCATTATAATATATGTATCTTTCATAAATATCCAATGAGGTAAATTGTATGGAGTTATAAAGGCAGAACTATAGTGATATTGACTACCGAAAAAACCAAATGGAAAGAAATTTTTACAATAAAGATCCAATTTCATGTTTAGGGATTCAAAATAAAAAGACCGATGCACCTTGTGAAAATGTTTCCATAAATCAGTATCAAAGTGATGATTTTTTATATTACTAGTTCACATAAATTTTTTTTCTATAAAATCACTATCAATGTGTTATGAGACATAAATAAAAAATTAAATTTGTTTGTATGTGGGAAATATATCAATTGTTTTATAGTAATCCCTCCATATTTCCCTAGTTTATCCTATTTATACAATGATTTTCCACAGGTGGGAATAATATTTAATTTATTATTTTCACCATAATATAAATTATATTTTTTTAATGTGCATGAATCATTTGAAAACCATGACCCAGATTAAAAACCACCCTCTAGATCTCAAACAGATTTTTAGGAAACACATTTATTTCAGGTAGTAGTGTTTTAGTCAAATGAAATATTTTATCAATACATCAATTTGACTTTCCATTGTCTGATTTTATAGCCATAAATTTTTTATCCACATCAAATTTTTTTTGATGTCTCTTCTAGGATAAATGGAATCCTCAATGGACCTAAAAAACTCATGAAATTTTGATAGATTCATCTCAAGAGTAAAATCAAAACCATAAAGAGTTTTATATTGTTGGAAAGATAGATCGACCAAATCATGTACAAAATTTGGAAATCGTGATGGACCTAGAACCAAATTATTAATACCTTCTCCAATTCTAAATTCACCATGTTGACACCAAAAACCTATTCTGGATGAAAACAAAAACCCAATAGATGACCTCCAATGTTTTCAAATGTTCCCAACGTCCTCATAGAATGCAATTTACAAGGACATTTAATTTTTCCTTCTAAATTAAATTTTAGGTTTGATTATTAATATGATAAGGACACATCAGCACCTTCAATATATTAAAGATTTAAACTATAATTGTTTGGATTAAAGCACTGATTTATCCAAGTGCAGTCGTCTAATAATGACTGGTGTCGACTTCCTTGATTGATATTTCTCTAAAATACTTATATAATATTTTGTTATTTTGAATAATATTAAAAATAAAAAACATTATAAAGAATAGATGAAATTTAAATTCAATTTTCAAGATATTTATAATAATTTATATTATTTCATATTTATTTATAGTATTTTCTTTAAAATATATACGAACCTACAGTAATTTATAATAATTTATACTAATTACTAATTATTATTAGTAATTGCACTAAATTATACCAATTACTACAAATTAAGACTATCAAAATTCCCAGTGGAATGATGGATACTCCTTTTCCCATCATCTTTTCTCCTCGCAACATTCTCTGACTGAAATCACAATGAAAATGTGCTCCCAATTATGAATAACCATTTTCATATGTAGGAGAATGGATATCTTGGAGGCCTCACTGCACTGCTCTCCATTCTCGTACATACAAAAATGTACATTCGTACGTTAGAAGAAGATTTCTCATAGTTATTTTAGTCGTGGTAATGTTAAAATAAGATGGGTCATCGGGAAAAAGTGCCAGTTTCTTTATACATCTTATATATTTGCAGCATTCTCTCACTAAAATCAGTATAAAAAATATAATCCAACGTATGCATATTAATTATCATGAATACAAAAATAGATATCTATACATTAGAGATATTGAGAAAAAAATGTTGCCAATCTGTGAGAAATTATGTTAAATTATTACGAATTATTACGAATTATTGACAATTATTGCATGTTATTTCTGTTTATTTCTAAATATTTATAATTATTTTATATTGGTATTTGTTGCTAAATATTTTCATTTATTGTAATATATTACTATTTATTTCTATTTATTGCAAATTATTTCTAACTATTACTAATAAATAATAATAATTAATAATAATAACTGATTATTCCTAATTATTACTAACTAATCCAAATTATTTCTAGTTAATCGTAATTAGTACTAAATAATACTAATTAATACTATCTAATCATAATTATTTCTAATTAATCCTAATTAATTATAGTTAATCCAATTTTCTTCTATTTAATCCAAATTATTTTAATTTATTACTAATTATCCCTATTTATTACTTATTATTCATAATTATCACTAATTATTTCTAATTATTCCTTATTATTACTAACTATTACTAACTATTACTTATTTTTACTAATTATTACTAATTAATCCTAATTATCAACAATTAATCCAAATTATGACTGTGTAATCATAATTATGACTATTAGTTACTATTTATTACTATTTATTTCTATTTATTACTATTTATTAGTAATTAGTACTAGTTATTATGACATATTAGTAATTATAACAATATTTATATATTTATAACTACTTATTGTTATATATTACTACTAATTATTTTATAACAATCTTTTAATAATTAATTCTAATTATTAAGAATTAATACTAGTTATTACTAATTAATCCTAGTTATTACTAATTAATCCCAATTATTATTAATTAATTAAAATGATTAATAATTAATCCTTATTATAACAAATTAATCCTAATTATTGATAATTAATCATATTTATTACTAATTAATCAAAATTATTACTAATTAATTCAAATTATTACTAATTATTCTTAAATATTAGTAATTAATACTTATATTTACCAATTAATACAAATAATTACTAATTAATCAACATTATTTCTAAATATTCTTAATTATTCCTACCTGTTACTGTTTATTACTATTTATTAGTATTTATTACTTATTCTTACTGTTTATTTCAAATTATTATTAATTATTACTAATTATTACTAATTTTTTCTAATTTTTTCTATTTATTACTAATTATTTCAAATTATTTCAAATATTTTATAAATAAATCTAATTATTATTATATATTCCTAAAAATTATCATTTATTCCTATTTATTGCTATTTATTCCAAATTATTACAATTTATTCTTAATTATTACAATTTATTAATATTTAATACTAATTATTACTAATTAATCCTAGTTATTAAAAATTGATCCAAGTTAATAATAATTATAACTATTTATCACTAATTATTAATATTTATTATAAATTATTACTATTTATTACTAATTATTACAATTTATTATTAATTATTACGATTTATTACTGATTATTATAATTTATTTCTTATTATAACTATTTATTCATAATTATTTATAATAATCCCAATTATTAATGTTTATTTCTTATTATTACTATCCATTCCAAATAATGACTATTTATTCGAAAATATTTTTATTTATGCCTAATTATTACTATTTATTCTTAATTAATGAAAAATAATTTCTAATCATTCCTAGTTATTAATAATTACTCTTAATTATTACAAATTAATCCTAATTATTTATAAATATTATTAATTTTGTATAAATATTACTAATTAATCCTAATTATTACATATTAATCATGATTATTACAAATTAATCCTAGTTATTTTGAATTAATCTTAATTACTATTAACTAATTCTATTTATAACTACTTATAACTATTTATTACTATTTATTACTATTTATTACTAGTTATTACTATTTATTACTAATTATTATTGTTTATTACATATTATTACTATTTATTACTAGTTATTAATAATAAATATTATTTATAACTATTTATTACAATTTATTTCCATTTAATACTAATTATTACTAATTACTAGTAATTATTGCTAATTATTCCCAATTATATCTATTCATTACTATTTATTGTTATTTATTACTAATTAATTAAATTTCTTAAAAATAAATCCTACTATTAACTAAATAATATTGATTTTTTCTAAATAATTCTAATTATTGATAATTAATTCTAATTACTGCTAATTAATTCTAATTATCACTAACTAATCCCAGGAATGTGATTTCAAAAAATAAAGACAGTGAGATGTAGCATGAGACTTAAAAATTAGAGTACTTTTTAGGAAATTCAAAAAGATTTGAACTTGAGACAAAGTCATTTAATAATTCATTTAAGCCCAGTTTCAGGGAATAGATTGTTTCACTCATTGACAAGAGTTTCAAAAGAGGTAATGATAATCATTTCAGTTCAAATGTTTCAAAAACACGAAAAATATTTAAAATAAACACACAAATATCTAAATTTTGATTAATGAAAACAATAAACCAAACATCAAATGATCATCCTAACCTAAAAGGGTTCCCTCCCCCAAACATAATTGATGATGTTTCCATGGTGAAATCAACTAGATTTAACATTTAATTAGTTTTTTATTGATTCACAACAAACAAGTATAATGGAGAGGTACGACCTAACTTTTTAAAAATGAATCACTGAGGCAGGTTCCTATGTGTTGCTCTTTGAAAACCTAAAAAGGTAAAAAAATATCATTATAAATTTATTAAATAAAAAGAAAATATAATTGGGATATGAAAAGAAGGACAAAACTCGTTTTAATCCCCCATACGGGCCCAGGGTTTTTACTACCTCCGGATGTGCAGTTCTAATCGATTACCCCAATCTGATGGTGGTTTTGTTTAATTTGAGATAAAAACAACATGTGAATTTTCCCTATTTCAATGAGTAAAAAATTAATTTATAGAAAACAAAAGCAGAAAGTAAACTTCCCAACCCCCATGAAATAAGTAAGATAAAATTTTAGTTCAAAGATAGAGGTAATAAAATATAGGGATTCTTCATATTGACGTTCACGGTGCCCTCTTCTATAGGGTGTGTAAATTTTTGTTGAAGAGGTAGTCAGACCACTAATAGTTGGTCCAACTCCTCTTCATTAATCACCAACACATGGGTTGTTTCTTCTTTAACATCCATGGTCTCTTCCATTTATGGTGTATCATAAATTTATGAGAATGAGAAATTAGAAAAAAATTAGCTTGATTAATATTGAAAAATGAATAATTAATAATGAAATCTTCCCTTTCATGTAATTCATCGGGGAAATTGATTTCTTCAAGAAAATCCCCCTTGAACACCTCTTGGGATCCCTCCAATAAATGATCAATATGTTTGGGGAGCTCCATTCGTTCCTATTTGGGTTTATCTAATTTTTCATTATCACTCTCCAAAGAAAAACATAGGTTGTAGTAATCTGAAAACATAAAACAAGAGGAGGTAATAATCAATTCAGTTTCAACAAAATCAAGAGATAATGAGTTCATGAAAATATTATCTCCCAAATTTTGTTCATCTTCAATATCTTCATCACTGGAAAGAACCTCTTAGTGTTTATCATAAGCAGATAAATGCGGGTAGTCAGTTTCCACTATACCATGGAACTCCCTACAAAAATCAGGGATAACTAAGGGGGTCTTATAGGACCTTAAAATCATCATTCAATTATTGAATGTATTCGGATAACTCAGTTATCATTCTTTCCAATTCTACAAAAACATCTTTGTTCATGTCCCCCCTTGGTCCATCTATGAATTCATTTAATGTTTTCTCCTCATTATTTTTATTCCAAAATAACCACACATGTCTACCAATAGATGAAACACCATCCACCATAGAAAAGGTTGAGTCAATAGTTGGTTGATTTATCTGTGGGTAAATGGAACATGAATTAAATAAATAATCAATTTAAAACTACATGGGAAAATGTGTTTTTTTGTTTTTTTATTTGAAAAGAGACAAATATTTATTATTAGGTTCTCGCACTGCCTCCCCAGAAATGGCATCGATAAGGACCCATGTCAATCATTGGTCATGGAAAAGGAATATATATTAAGATAAATTACTATAATGTGGTTGACCTGTGATGCCTCCCAAAGAGTAGTGCAGACAAAACAGTTTGAAACTTTTAAACGATATTTGAAATGGAGTTTTAGAGATGAAAATGAATGAATGTAAATTCAAATTAGAATGATTGAAAGAAACTGTGATATTAAAAATAATAATAGGTCGGGGTAGGTTTCCCAATTGTAATGTTATCCTTGTTCAATTTAATTCAATCCCCTTCCTCATTTTTTTATTAAATTTAGTTTCCACAATTTTTTCCTCTCACATCCTTGGTGAAATTATGATGGTGAGAGAAAAACTTACCAAAATATCAGTTTAGATAACTCTCCTTCCATTAGGAATGTAGTTGTATTGAATATCCTCAATTGACATGGGAAACACCTAATCGGGTCTTGATTATCCCAAACAATCAAGAACATTCACTACAACTTTAACACATATTGACGATGGTTGAGTACTTCACCACTAATCTGTGGTCTATTCCAGCATATATAAAAAAGAAATCAGCAGAGATAGATAATGATTATTTTTTGAAGGAAAACATCAATAAAAGAATGAAAATTCAAGAACAATCACACTTGATAATGAAATAAGCTATATCAAATTGAAAAAAAAATTGATGAAGGATAAAATTTCATTAATTTCGTCCCAAAACTCAAGCATTACAAAATAGAAAACCAACCATTCCCAAATCAGTCCAAACTTTTACCCCACCATGGAAAGGGTAATAGAGATGAATGGGGAAGAAAATGGATTTACAAAATTTTGTAAAAGAAAATAAATAAAATAGAACACACAAAATTTCTCCTCTTTTTTGACCTAGAAGGAATGGGACGGAATGAGAGATTCTTTGAGAGGGAGGAGCTCCCCTCCTATTATATCCATAATTTTCCCCAAAATGATGATGTGTTTTATCTCCATTAAATGAAATCTTCACGTATTGAACCCTTATTAAATGTTGTTCATAATTATCTTTTTTGTTTTCCCTCAAAATATCAACGGATTTGGACATGTATTACGAGAGTTATGCCTGTTTTACTGTAGCTATTTATTCATTCCAATCATACTCAAAAAATCACAAAACTCTAGATTATGATGATTTAATGACCCCATAAACCCCAATTCACACACCATCTGTTTCATAAAATTTTGTTCCAAAAAGTCTTCTGTGTCCACCCATCGAATTTCAAAGCATTTGTGCCCATGATGAACAACTTATAGACCCCACACCAAATCTCGGCAGATCTATAAATAGTTTTCTTAGACCAACTTGTGATCTTCTTTTCATCTTCTTTATGGTAGATTCTGATTTTGGTCCAAAATAGTGAAATGATGCACTAGATGTTTAGAATCTGTAAAATAATGAATTGAGCAATTTTTATTAGTTTAGAAAATGTTATGGCCCAAATAATAAATAATATAAAACAGTTTAAATTCTGAAATAGACCATTTTTACTATTCAACTCAAAATAACACCAATTTCATAAAAATGCAGCAATTCATCTTAATGTAACACTTTTTTGGGCCTAATATATTTAAATTCAATGTAATTTTAATAGAAAATATTTTTTCTATCATCCATCTATACTAATTTAAGACTTTTCTGCATAATATCACTTGACTAATACCCAATAAAAACAAATTAGGATCGAAATACCTTATGTCTTTGTAAAACTAGGCATATGAAACCACAAAAATTGTTTAAAGAATGATACATTTTTATTTAATTATCATTAATTCCTTATTATATCCCATTGTTCCCCTAAAAATACAATGTATAAAATGGGTAAAACAAAAAAAGGTGATCTATATTTCCCTTTAAATTAATTTTCATGGATATGAAGCAAAAAAATGATCTATTATACAAAAGAGAATAACATAAAAGGAATTTATATAGAATAATAATATGGAGGGAAAAAATAATGAAGAATAAATCCCATGGTTATGGAAGAATAGGAATGTGGAAGCAATATAAAACATGACATTGACAAAAGTCAAGACTAACTACCGATACAAATCACATAGTGGATAGAGTCCCATCGGGGATTATTATTACTCCATAATCACATACATATGGCCTCATGAAAGTAACAAATAGCCATATTAATTGGATTTACCTCTAAGTGAAGCCATCATAATATGTAGATGCTCATGTTTTCCAATTAATGAAATCAAACATGAGGCATAAGCATAAGGATTTCCTAGGTAAATAAATTGGTCTCATAATCTCTTCATTAGGCATATCATTTTGAAATTTCAGATTGTATTCCATGGATAGTGGTATTTTATATTTCATGGACATTCTAAATGAAAAAAATGAAATTAAGAAGAGATTTTTTGTCATAATTAAGTGATAACATGAAAAAAATGAGGTTATGGAAACATTCCCTTGTTCCACTTAAGTGGGATTTTTGGGAAATGTATAAAGAATAATTAAAGAGGGTATGTGAATAAAAATTACCATTGAAAAATAATTGAAGAATTTTTTTCATATAAACTGAAATTTTTGATATCATCAATGATTATAAAATTTTCATTTATTTGAACTTTATTAGAGGAAATAAAAATAGATAATATACCTATAAACATATTATCTAAGGACATTTAGAAGGGAACCATAAAAACAATTTTATTCCAATAAAATAAAGGATAAAAACAATATAAATATGTTTATAAAATATATAAATAACATATAATATTAATATAATATTAATATAGTTATAAATTTAGGTAAATTGGAAGAATATATGACTAAATTTAAAGAGTTATTCATATATATCCCTTACCAAATGTTCTAGAATCCTTATACACATGAGCTTAATTTACATGATAATTTTTTAGTTAATTACATAATTTATAACCTATTTAAAATATTTGACATTTATTATAGTTTTATAATTTTAATTAATGTAAATTTAGATGATTTTTAATGTATAGTTTCATTGTTTTAATGTAATTCAATTATTGTTTTCAATGGGGGATGATTGATGTTATTAATTGATATTACACTTAAATGGGAATTAAACAACATAAGTAAAATTAAATGGTATTATTGAATTTCAAGATTTTTAAATTGACTCAAATACCCAAATGTGTTGTGATATAGGAATGGTACTTTGAATAAAACATTAACATTAGGTTGTAATTATATTTTTCTGGTTTTATAAACAATTATGAACTTGTTTGGTTGTATTTAATATTATTTTAATTTCATATTAAATAATGTGAAATAAAATATAAGTATTATATTTAAATTTATCTATACCATTATAAGTGAGTTTATATCTACCATTATCAAGGTTATGGATAATGAAAATTCATTATTCACAGAGGTAGTAAACCGACATATAAAAGATGCATCTTTCATTTCACATTGAATAATATAAAAAAATAATTAGATGGTGGGTAGATTTTACATTATAAATACAAAATTATAGTATATATTTGATATAGAAGATATCAGAACGTTTTTATGGGGTAGGTGTGGAGGTGGTTGAAAAAGAGAAGATATTTAGAGGGGTAGATTGAGAATATTACCTCCTGAATATCACCTCCCTCAAATAACCCATAAAGAACCCAGAAGAGTTCATTTTGTGAAAACAGAAACACTATAATGTGGAAAGGAGTCGGAAAGAGGGTGGTTTGGAATAGATTTTAAAATCTCCATGCCTTATCTGGTGCAATTAAATGTGTTGGTAGAGGTTATACTTATAAGGTGAAGAGTGAAGTGTTTTCAAATATTATATTCGTTAGTTTATTATTTTGGCTCATGAAAATCAAAAGTATGAAATATTATTATTCTATATAGTAAATAGTCTGTCTAATATATATATATATATAATGAGTTATTACATCATCAATGACTCAAAAATTCACATATTTATCTTATAATAATTTATAAAATAATTTATCGAATTTCACTATTCCCCAAAAATTCAACTCCTTTATAATGATACCTTACGAAACCCTTTTTTAATTATGTAGTTTTCATAAAATGACAATTTTATGGAAAATATATTCTAAATATGAAAAAATTGACAATAAAATTTAATACACATTTTTCTGAAAACTAAAAATTCTAATATTATAATCAATTTTAAGACCCTTGAGAAATAAATTTATCTATCATAAATTTATATTATCACTATATTTAATTTTAATATGAATTTATAAATAAATTTTATTAATATAAACCTTATTATTTTTTATATCAATGAAATATTAATAAAATATTATTTCAAAAAAATATAGATTGATTACATGTAACATTAAAATAAATATTTACCATTATTGTGTTCTAAATATATTATATTTTTATATTGAATATACCTAAATATTATTTTTCACTAGCTTTGGCGAGGATACTATTTTAATATTGAGGTTACTATTACTAATAGTCATATTACTATTCGAATGGTTAGGTTACTATTTAATGGTATGATTTTTAACAGTCAAGAGAGTTCCCTAACTCTTATAAATACATCATATTACATTAGGTCATCATTATGCTCAATTTTTTCACATATTTACATAATAATTCATTTTCAAAATGAAAATTTTGTTATTAATATTGTGTTTTATTTATACATCTTTTTTTGTGAGTGTGGACATTTTATTAGATCGGTCAAAACCAAATTTTTATATATTAGATATCTGAATTTCCATTTTATCACAATATAATATTTTTATTTGTTAATTTTTTACATGATAAATATTATCACAGTATTGTTTTTATGGTTTCTACGGTACCTCTATCTTTTTTATGTTTTTAAATGAAAAAATTAGAATGGAGATTTCATTAAAAATATTCAGGGTTCTTATTATATCAACAATTGTCGTCATGGTTATAATCCTTAAATAATGAAATCATTTTATATTATTATGTGTACACCAAAAATTTGTGTGTTATGATTATTATATGAAATCATTTTACAAGATTGATAATAAATTATTATCCACTCTTATGAGACAAGTCAGTTGTTATAATAATGTGTTATTCAACAACTTGTGAATTCTGTCTTCCTACTGGGTGGGTATATTTCAATAAATTACATTCATGTTCTCATACCCATATGATCAGAATTTCCATAATTATGATCATTTATTAACAAAAATAATGTTTAAACTTATTGAGATATCGATCCCATCCATGTTATGTTTCATATTGTTTGGGTTTTGAATATTGATATTATGAATGGTATATAAAGAAGGTTTTATGTTTGTATAATTTAGCGGGTGATGATCAATGATTATTTTAGAATTTTTAGTTCATCATATAATAATAAAATTGATATTATTCTATAAATACATGGTTTTTGTATATTTTTGGTTATTTTATAACAATATAAAACTATAACAAAAAATATAGTTTTCGTTATATAAGTGACCGATTATTTGTTATTGGCTTTTTGGTTTTTGATTTATAATCTTGGGTTGTTAAAGATGGAAGAAAAGATACTATATAATGATAAAAAAATTTGGCCGTGGATCCAGGACTATGGGGATAACACTATATTGATGGTACACTTCATGGAGAATTTTTTTCAATTAGTCTATGTACATAGTGAATATATATAGATATATAATAATGAAATTTCTCATATTAATTTGAAAACCATATATTGGCAATCTTATATTAAAAAAATTCACAGAGAACTCCATGAAAGAAATAGTAGTAATTTTATATAGAATCAATCATAGTATAATTCAAGATCCTTTTAAAAAGATATAACGGTGTAATGATATTATATAAGCATTAGCCATAAGATCTATCATTTTTTACTATGTTATTTACTCTGATAATTTTTACTTTTTACATAATAATAAAAAACTGATATATATCCATTTTTTGTGAGTCTTTGTATGTATATAACGAGTAACCATAATTACATACAATGTAATATAAATGTGTTATTATTATTTAGAGGTGTGGATAATATAATTTTATTGGGTCACATAGAAACATGTTTTCATATCGCTTAATATTATTAGATATCCAAATATAGTTATGTGTTTTCTCTCAGTAATGGAGTTATGTGTTAGAATATTCCCAAATAATCCATTATGGTGGAATCAACAATAGAGGTACAGTGCATTATTACATCAGATTATATGAATTTTTTTGTTCAGTTAAATATGGTTATTATTAATCTTAGGGTGGCTCGAATATTTAATAGTGAATGTTTTATTTATTCTATAAATATTAATTTTATTCATTTTACAAGGCAACCCATAGTCACTAAATATGAATCTTATCCTTAAACATTACTATTGTATACAATAAATAATATTTATAGCCATTGGAAAGATATTTTTCATAGATATAGATAAAAATAATGTAATATTTTTACAAAAACAAAATATAATAACTAGAAGGGAAATATTAAATATTTGGGTAATTCGTATTTTGGGGTGTTTGATGGAATTATTTGATAATGGAATATGGTTTTCTAATAATGTTAATATTCATTTTTTAATCATTCACATGTGATAAAAATATTACAAGTCAATAGGAATGAAAAAAACTCATCCATTGTTTAAATATAATATATACATAATCAACGACTATTCATGATAAATATGGGTTACAATAGTATATTTTTATTAGAATATTTGTGATAACATAAAAGATGTTGTGTTAACTCATATGATAATTAGTGGAGGCATAATATCTGGAACAATGGATAAAACTACATCTTATGGAATGTAATTGGATAATTGATTTATAGAGGGATTTATTCTTAAAATTAATATCTGTTACACATTTTTTAGATGATAATTAGTTAGTGATCCTTAATATGTTTTTACCCTTCCTAGACATCCCATATGTACAAACTAATCAAAGGGTTGTTGGGTATCATGTAGATTATAGAGTTTGTAGAATTTATCTAATATATGATGTTTCCACTTTTACGAAATTTAAGATATTAAAAAAAATAAATGAATTAATAGAAGGAAATGCATTCCCATTATTGGGTTTTCAACATTTTATGTTCTCGATATCATAGATTAATGAAAATCGGTTTAGTCATTCAAACAAGGTAATCTTTTTGGTAGAATTATTATTTTATGATATAATCTCTATAAGATCTATATATTCTATATAAGTCTTATAAAAAGGCATTATATAAAAATAAATATTATGTATAAATATATATATTGTTTTACAAATGTTCAAGAATAAATATTGGGGTGTTTGATCGAGAAAGGAAAAACCCCTTTGTAGTATTATGATAAATAAAATTTTAATTTACTGCTTTCATTAAATATAATAATGGAATAGTGAATTCATATTTCATTCCCATGAATCAAAGGATTAGATAATTATAGAAAATTTCAGTAAACGAGGATTAATATTGATAAAAACTATTAGTCAATAATTTGGGATAGATTATAATAGTCATCTCAAAATGGGATTGGATAGATTCACAATGTTATACGGATATTTTCATAAATTCTATATTTATTTATTGAAAGGTTGATATATATATATATATGATATAATTTAATCATTATTTACATTTTTATTAATATAATTATTTTATCTTATAAAAACTTCATAAGAAAATATTTAGATAAAATATAGATTATTAAGGGAGATAGATAAAGTGAAAAATTAATGATGATCAAGAGAAATGGTTTTTTCATTTCATAACATCAGAAATGTTAAATATCTATCAGTATACTATATAAAATAATAGTGCTATATAAAATTAATATTAATGAACCTCATTTGGTATAGATTAGTTTTTACTGAGAAAGTATATGACATATTACCCTAATTATCATCTAGGTGTTCTCCTTTTTGGAAAATGTGTGACAAGACAAATTTATAAAAGATTTATAAATAAAGCATTAAATAATCCTATTTTAGTGGTGGATGAGTTAGATGGTGGATTTTTTTTATTACCAGATGTGTAACTCAATAAAACTTAATATAAATGATGTTAAAGTTCATAAAAAATTATGTACTCTTATTTTATGGTTATTCTTATTTCATCATGTTCATTCCACTATTGGTTGATCATGGATTGAGTTGTTTGTCGTGTTTCACTTCATATGTGTACAAATATATCTCAAAAACATATTACATCCCTATAATTAAATTGAATATGTAAGATGAATAATGGAACCTAAAACACATTTAATATATTTTCAGGGTAATTAGGGTTTTAGTAGTAATAAATATATATACAATACCCCAATACACAACATCATCAAATGAATAAAATAAAAAATTATAGAAATCTTGGAAGTGTAATTTTTATTGTGGTACAATGAATATATTTAACAACTAGATACATTAGACTCCTAATTAGTCCAAAATAATTACTAGAACACATTCATTAGAAAAGAACACAATTACAATGTAATCACTTTTCCTCTATAAATGTCCTTCTAAATTATTGAATAACCCACTTCGGAAAATAACCGGACCGTCACCTATTTTATTATTAACTTGAATTATGGTTTAATTTAGATATTAACAATGTAACATGTTCTCTAATAGTGTTATTTATATTCTTAACAAAATTAATGAAAAAATTATAACCACGGCCTACAAATTGTGGTATGACACGTACAACATAAATAAATATACATAAATCATTTTCATAGATAAAAAATTAAAAAATATGAATGTTAGGATATACTTTCTTATGAATCACAAAAAAAATCCAAACACAAGTTTCAATACATTTTTTATTTCTATCTACAATAATTCTCATTCCTATAACCACATATCCAAAGTAATAAAATCCCTTACATAAAAAATTAATAGTATTTTAATTGTATTAATAAAAGTAAAAATATTTAATTTGAAAATAATTTACAAAATAAATAAAAACATTTCTTCTAAAATAATGAAATTAATGTTAATTAATGAGCCCATTTGTTTTTCCATGTACCCATTAATGATCTAAAACATTATTTTAAATTCATTTTGACCACTCATCTAATAATTTTCTAGTTTTGTAATCCCCTATTAATAGTTTGTAACAGAATATGATGTGGATAAATCTTTATTATACTATGAAATCATTCCATATAGTATAGAAAGACAATACCCCGTGGAACATGAATTATACCAACCTACACTCAATCTTGAATCACTTTATCCATCAATTAACTCACCCAATTATACAATATTTTAGAGGATATAGTTGAATAATTGATGTGAAAAGTATTGGTTTCTATATGATTTTTGTTTTATTATCATATCTTTGAATTTTTATATATAATTTTTTAATAATTTCACGACCCCCTCCCCACAAAGTGTACCCATCCTATGCTGGTAATTAGAGAAGAGAGATAATAACCCCCAAGTCCTTCCTCCAGCAATCACCGGGTTGGTGACTAAAACTGAGAGTATAGTAAACACAAAGATGAGAGGAATTACCCTCTAAGAGAACACGTAAAGAAGGGAGATATAATATAGACACCAACCAACTCCATCTAAGAAGAAAATATAAATGAAGACCCAAGTTCACATATGTAATTTCATGAAAAACTACTACAACTGGAAGGGGAGACCTACATGTACCCAAATGAAAGAAAAAAATAGCAACCACAAGCCCGAATAGCTCCAAAAATGACAAGCTAGTAGAAACCATCTTGATCTCCAACCATCTCCTAGTGACTTAAAAAACAGTTTATATATACATGGGGTGAGTATAACAGTATTCTCGATAGTATCCTCCCCAGATCCTCTCGCACAAATGTATTGAAATAGTGGTAAAGAACAATGAACAACAAGGGAAACTAACTCATCACCTAAATAAGTATACTATGTTACTAGTCAGTCCATTTCTACTCTCACCAATTGACACAGACAAGAGTATATAATATAAGAAAGAATATCCAGGGTACCCCGTTAATAATTCGCCACTGGATTCCCACTTTTCCTCAACATCGCACATCATAAGCATCTCTCTTTAAATAGGATTTCCCACAGAAACCTGGGTGATTCACCACAACATGCACCTCATGCATCAAAACTACCACACACACGTAAGAAAAGTAACCATGTAATTTCTTGGATCCACCACAACTCTCAAAATGTGTATCATATGTCAGATATTATACCTCAAGCCATTACAACCCACATACCAAGTAAAAATCCTCAAGCCATCAGAGCCTATACATGTTACACCTATAGTAGTCCATAGATTACTATATCCATAATATATGTGTGTGAATAACAGCAAGACAAAACATCCATCTACACACAAATATGTGTAAAACTAACCATTCTGCCCACCAGCACAAATAACTACCAAGAGAATAGGGCGGAGCCAAATGGGATAATGAACCATCCATCCTCCCATTGGAATGTTGGGGAAAACACCCCCAGGGCTCAGAATCCCTAGGGTGTCTGTTGCCCTAACTAACAGGGTGGAGTAGTGTATAGAAAAAAAGTACAGAATATACAATACATCCCAACCACACTATGGGCATAACCTAGTCATAGAAACAACTACAGCTAACATCTCTCAGACTCCCGACTGCAACTTCTAAGACTAGGTATCCCATAATCACAAAACAATTTAATGAGATTTATTACATTACTTCTTTCCCTTTTTGTCAGTTCAACTTTACATCAATTAATTTTTTAAACATTAATTCACTGTTATATTTCCCCATTATATTTCACTTGGATCACACTCAAAATCTACAGTCTTAATTATTGCATCCCAACAAGCTCTGAACCCGTGTTTTAACATAATTTATTCAATTATTTATTTACATTAATACTTTACCATATTCCAAGGCATTTTAGAAAAACATTCTATGCTACTAAACACAAGGGGGCTCAACACAGTGATTAGATGAACGAGCTTTTGAGTATTAACTGCCTATATCAAGAGTGAAGAAACATCCTCCATTGAGAAGCAAGACACAAAAAGAACGTGGAAAACTAATACAAGAAATAGTAAAACAACCAATATGCCTCCCTACCCCCACATATCACAACACATGCTTAAACTGATGAATCTCACCACTCTATGCATCATCAAATGCCACAACCAATATGCCTCCCTACCCCCACATATCACAATAGACATCCACGCTCAAATCACAACACAATAAGCATGAAAAGATACTTCATATCAATTGGGCTCTTTTCCCTTAAACAAGAAAAAAGGGTAACCTAGAACCCTACCATAAATTATCATTCATTAAAAAACCAGTTAATTAATCCATCTTTGATTAACCAATTTATTATTCGTTAGTTTTAAATACAGTAATCCTAACAGGTAAGCTATCACAAATAATTAAACATGCTTACTACAATTGTTTGATTAACATCAAATTACAACAACATCAATTGGATTCATTCACATTACTCTTTATATGTATCTAAGTGATTATAAATTAATTAGGTCTTTAAATTATTTTCTAATTTCAATCTAGACTGAAAATCTAAACAACCAAGATTTGATATCACACTATTTAAAAAAACAAGAGGCAATAACATATGATCGATATCAATTTATTTATCTGTTTCAAATACTTATTATTTAAATTCCATTGTGATCATGTGCGATAAAACATGCTAACAAAATAGTTTCATGAAAAATATGAGAGAAGAAATGAATCTAATACCTCAAACAGTTCTTGACGTTCTTTATACAAGAACGATCCACACAACTTGTTTTGATCTCCTCCCATGTGACAACTATATCCACCCGAGGATGCAGAGACACCACCACATCAACAAACTCCCAAGAAATTCCCATTTGGAACACGATGGTAAAATTACATAAAAAGGAAAAGGAGAAAGAATGAGATGAACCCAAAATAATATAGATAGATCATACCTTAAATCAAAGATTGATCAACATTTCATGGATGCATGAAACATGTGAAGAACAAGTCATATGAAGAAAGGTTAATTGCACGCCTCCTATAGAAAAGAACGAGATTTTTGAGCATCTCGCACCCAAGAACAATGATAAAGAACTAGAAATGAAGACATATTATCCCATTATGATATTTAATGGTTAAATGGATTAAGAAACTCTGGGTTTTTCATTAAAATGAGATCGAAATAAACCATGTGGTTTGACTAAGTAAAAAAATCCTGATCCTTACAGGAAATTAATATAGGAGTGACAACCTTTGAATCTACCTTAGAGTCCTTAATAAAAGGATTTAATAGAATTTTACATCCATGTAAATGGTAAAGGGTAGAACTGTAAGAAGCTGGAAAGACTATTCATGAACTTGAAATTTGGAAAGGGAAAAACATTGTTTATGAACCTTACTGTTGGAACCTCACCATTCTGGAAACACTGTTCACAAACCTCACCATTAGGACCTCACTATTGGGACATCATCATTCAAGAAACACTGCTCATGAACTCAAATTTTTTCAAAGGAGAACAGGTCACTATTGGAACCTCAGCGTTCTAGAAATACTGTTCGTAAACCCAAAATTTGGAAGAAGAAAAAGGTCACTGTTGGAAACTCACCTTTCTGGAAACACGTTTCAGGAACTCAAAATTTGACAGAGGAAATAGGTCACCATTGGAACCTAACTATTCTGGATACACTATTCATGAAATCAAAATTCTGCAAAGAAAAATGTTCACCATTGGAACCTCACCATTTTGGAAACACAGTTCATGAACTCATCATTTGGCAAAGGAAAAAGGTCACCGTTGGAACCTCACCATTCTGAAAACACTGTTCATGAACTCAAATTTTGGAAATGGAAAAAAGGACACCATTAGAACCTCACTGTTGCATTATTCACATAAGTTTATTGATGAAACTGTTCATAGAAGGTCCCCAATGACACTTTTCACATAAGGTCCCCGATTTCACTATTCACATAAGGTCACCATTGCACTGTTCACAAAATGGTCACTGATGAAACTATTCACATAAGGTCACTAATTTCACTGTTCATGTATGGTCACTGATATAACTGTTCACATAATGTCACTATTGCACTATTCACATAAGGTTATTGATGACACTGTTCATATAAGGTCACCGATGAAACTATTCACATAAGGTCACCGATGACACTGTTCACATAAGGTCACTGATGCCACAATTATCATAAGGTCACCATTGCACTATTCACAAAAAGGTCACCAGTGACACTGTTCACATAAGGTCATCAATGAAATTGTTCACAAAAGATCACCAATGTCACCATTCACAAAAGGTCACAATTGCAATGTTCATAGAAGGTTATCAATACAGTGTTCACAAAGGTCTACCATTTTAATTGATCACCGTTGTAACTGTTCATAGAAATAGAAATTTGGCCAAGTGTTGGGGATAAGTCACCTTGACCGCCCAAAACACCTTCAACACCTGATTTTTAAAATGTAATGGTCTAGGTAGGTCTGGGCCATTACAAATAATACATTGAATAACGATATGTAGGAATTCTGATCATTACCATCTATTCAATGTTTTTTTGTCCTGAGATGTATCTGATTGGATGTAGTGAATAAGAAGTAGGTGAGTGGATGTAACAAATTAAAATATGTTGACGAGAAGAAGCTCAATATTAGTAAAAATAATAGTACTTCCATGTTTCATGAATAAATAATGAGGAATATAGGGATTGAAGAACTTAGGGAGTTGAAAAATTTCAAACAATTCATAAATGTAGTAATAAGGGAAATTTTAGATACAACATTGTTGTTAAAGAAAAAAACGATGGATGTGAAGAATGTATAAATTCTATAATGGTCCCTGTTGGGTGAATGTGATTGTTAAAAATACATTCTTTCTTGGTGTTATGTTAGATTTCATGATTTTTTATTCAATGAAATATATATTGGTTATTATTTGCTTATCTATTGGTTACATAAGGGATTATTAGTCATACATGTGAGAATTATTTTTTTAAATAAGTAGTGGTTAGTAGTACTGGAGTAATTTCATATGGGAAATTATAGATATCTGATAAAAAAGTGGATCCCCAAAGAAAATTGAAATTTGGCTGAACTGATTGATCAGTTGGGCCCAACAGTATTTAATGTAGTGGGTCCTCCTAATCTATGTCTGATTTAGTGTTTTTATAATGACAAAAATTGAAATATGTTCTTTTATTAAAGGATATAGATTTTTTTCAAAATGAACTTTATATTGGGATAATGAAAAAAATATAGACCTACTGAAAGAAATTATGGAGTCTCATAGAGGACCACATTTTAATATATTTTTTTTGTTATAATGAGAGTTTTGTGGCAAGTTGTTTTTATAGATACATATTCTATTCTATCGTCTATTAATATATTTTGGGGTATAGAACATGATTCCCTTGTATCATGGTTGTCAATTTCATTAATAAAAGTGTTTCTACTCTAGTAGATGTGGTCTAATGTCTAAACCACATAATATTATTTCTGTAATGTGTTTTCATGTTTTCTATTGTGTTCATGTATCAATTTTGTTTATTATACTCATCAGAATATCATGTTGAATTAAAATTCAGGGGTCCATAACTAGAGGTTGGTATGGAATTTCTGTGTTTGGGATGTTGTTTACTTTTAGTTAAAGATGTTGATCCCATGAAAATTACATACTATTTTGAACATTTGTTTGAATGTGTTTCACATATTTGATTGGGAGGAAAATACTAGTCATTAAATGTTTGGTTTTTCAAATTATTTTATTCCAAAATAAGATATAGTCTCTAAATTATTTACTGACTGTTTCTTGATTCCCAAATTATTGATACTTGATATTTGATAAAGATTATCTTTTAACTGGTTAATAATTTATCTAAGAATGTTCTTAGTTAGAATATTGATTGTTTTATCTAGTAGAGTAGTATAATATGATTTTATATGGAAGCTAATAGTATGATATTTATGGAACCATTAATCCTAGGTTGGCTAAAAACATCGATTCTTTTTTCTGGTGATGTGTTATATTATTGCAGTGGCATTCAAAACCTGTTTGGAATATTTTCATAGGCTTCCAAAATACCCCCGGGATCGCACACACTTTTTAGATTTATTGTCGTTTCATTATTTATAGATGATTTTTATATAATAGGTTATGAATTGATTTTTTTTTTCTATTGTTGAGGTTATAGAAATTAGATGATGCATGTTTTTATACACCATGATAGTTTTAATGGTTTGGTGATAGTCAGTCCTCCAAGCTAATTATGTATTAATTTAATGGATGAAAATGAAAAAAAATAAATAGGATTATTCTAAATGGTGTATGTTATTATGTTAGTGAACGAAACAGAATTATTTTATAGTTGTAATTTCACAATATATCTCTTTGATAATCATCCAGTGATGGACGTTTTTGAGTTATTCTTGTTTTATTAAGTATGATGGTCTATTTACAATGGTTTACTTATACATATTATATATGTACTAGACATTATAAACATGATGATTTTTTTCAATAAATTTTGTTTGACCATTATTCGATAATTTTTTATGGGTTTGGGGTCTAATTAAAATACATTTTAGATAGAATTAGTTGATTGTTTTGGAAGAATAATTTTTTGCGAGAACATGAGACTACTGGAAAAGTTGTTTTTCTATCTAGTTAAGTAAATAAAATAAAATACTTTCAGTCATATATTATTCCATCAGAATCAGAATTTAATGAATATTTGAAGAAGTAGGATGATTTATATGTTAACTATGAAATTAATTTATTGGGGAATATTTTTCATGGAAATATGTTATGATAACTTTCATTGTTCCCCATAAAAATAATTTTTTTGTTGGATACATGGTTTACACAATTCAAGATATATACCATAATTTTCTCGGTATTCATAAAATATTTAACTAATTTACACATATATTACCTTTTTTTATTCCATTCTTAGAATAAAAAGACCCCATTTTCACTTATTTTTAAAACACCTAAAAATCCTTAAAACCACTTATTTTTCTTTCATATAAACAATAATTTTTGTTCTATATAAATTCATTAATAAATTATATTAATTACTTATCTATTCGTGTAATATTTATCCATATAAACAAATATTTTATTAAATTTGTATTTATTTATATATTATATGATTGAATCATTATTTTATTATGTGATGAATTCATAATATTTACATTTTTATAATAGAACAAAAATAATCCCAATCAATATTTTGTAATGTAAATCAATGAATATTGTCTCCTCACAAGAGTTGAATCATGTTATTTTTGAAAATGTTATACGGTCTTTCCTGACATGGTTCATTGGCCTCTTTTATGATCATGTAAAGAAAATTATTTTTTGATATAATAATTATGTTACCATTATTATTATATCTATGGATTATGATAGTCCAACCATGAATTACAACAAAAATAATTCATCCTTAATAATTCCCATGTAATTTAATTTATTAAAATTTATGAAATAATTAGTAGTTTTTATTTAAATACATCTATAAAAATATTACAAATTGAATTTAACTTCCACACTATGATATATATTGTGATAAATCCTTTTATTTTGACTAATTAGTAATTAATAAATATGATTCCTTAGTATTTTAATATTTAAAATTATTTTATATTAGTTTATCATTTATAATTTTCAAAAGATATTCATTTTCAATAAATAAAATAAAATCTTTTTTATAACCATTCAATTAAAGATTCACTTTACATGCTTTCTCATTAAAATTTTCACAATTATTTTGGAGGCTTTTTTCCAACTATAAACTCGAAAATAATTATTAAAAACATCATACCAATTTTCTATATGTAATCATATATTATAAAAGCATAAATCAATTATAAATATATACTCATCACTAAAAGTCGTCAATTTTCAATATCTCTATGAGTTTTTATTCAATTATATGATTTTCTTCTCCTGATAACCATCATTTAAACATTTAAAAAAATTATTTTAATGACATATTTTTAATCAACAATTTTATTCCAAATAATATTATCTATCACAGTACCAATAATAACCAATGTATGGGAAATAATATGAAAAAATAATCTTTATGAATATTAAAATATAAATAGTCCTTCCTTTTCCTGAACATTTAATTTGGACCTATTTTTATTAACAAAATAATGTAGTGCAATTTACATGTTACATTTTATTTGATGATTATTATTTAGTTTTTTCACATTTTATTTTACTTTTAATTTTTTTCTATGAAAAAATATATTGATTTTTATGTATTTTAATATTATTTTATAAGAATATATTTACATTTTCATTAAATTCCATTAATTATTAGCTTTTATCACATTTTAGTTATGAACTCAAGAAACCAAATAATTATTTGATTTATTATTGTGATTATTAACAATATCCATAGATTATTTAAATGTATTATCATTAAAATTAATTATTTTTCTAACATATTTCTCTTAATGATTGAAATTAAAAATTATTTTTTTCAACTAAAATTATGTATAAAAAACAATGTTAAACATTTTAATTTCATATAACATTAAATTTGATTTCCATTTTAATGAAATATTAAATTAAATTTAAATGTTAAGGAAGATGTTGAAATTCATATTTGTTTCAACAAATTATATAAAAATAATGAATAAGTATTATTGATGTGAATTAATTCTTGATATTCGATTCCCAACATCATTTTTTTCTTATATATCATATTTATCATTGAAATACATTCATTCATATCATAATTATATGAGAATTCAATTATAATTTCATTATTTTTATCTTCACTATCAACATCATCCCTAGTAAAAATAACTTTATTTACATTATTATTCAAAAAAATCACTTTTTTCTCATATATTGTTTTAAATTTACTCTCATCCTTATCACATTTATTATAATATTACATATATATTATATTTATATTTTTTTTGTAATTAATTTATTTTTTCGTTGAGATTATTTATTTTTGATGAATTTTGAATTTTTTTTCTTTAAGAGTGCTTCCTCATCATCTTCCTCACAGTCTAATTAAAAAAAATTAAAATGTTTTATAAAAATTTCTAATATGTCTATATATAAATCAAATAAATATATTTATTTTCTCAACTCTTTCCATTTCCTTCTCAAAAGAACATTATAATAAGAAACAAAAACCTGACAAATTTAAACTCATAATTTTTAATATCATTAATATAATTAAATTATTTAATGATTTCCATTTAATATTTTACTTTTAAAATTTTGTTAATTGAAATTGATTTTTCTTATTACCAAGTTTTCTCATAATAATCTATTTTTATCATTTAATAAGATATTATGATTATTTGTAATTTATCCCAAAAATTATAATTTTTGATTATGATCCCCATAAAACAATATATTAAAATTAATAATGTCTAAAAACATAGTATTATGACTATCGACTAATATATAATCCATAATATTCTTTCCAAATCGTTTAATAATTTACACTACCACATCGAACTAGGTGAAGAAGTTATCAATAAATTAAACATGATGTATACAAATTTTTTAAATGTTTTAACACCAAATAATAACATGAAATCATTAAATCCAAAATTTCAGTCATATATATTCACTACCATATACAAAATATCATTTCATTTATATTTATACCCATGTATATATTAAAGTAATTCATTGTAAAACTTGAATAATTATCATTTCACATGAGATTATCCTTTTCATATTTCAACCTACTAATAATAGTCATCATTATAAATTCCACGTATGGAATATCTACATTTTCATTACAACATACACATATCAAATGATATATCCTAGGTAGGGAAATTTCATATCCTTATCAATATCATATTTTTTTCATAATGTTTTTAGTATATTTGGTATTCAGCAAATTATCTTTATTCATTATGATAAAGTGATTTTATAACATGATTAATCATCAAAAGATAAATCTCTATCCAAAATGAAATTATTAAATGAATATATAGACATGATTTAATTCAAATTGATGGTATCATACACTATTAAATATCATGTGGATCATTTGTGAACATATTTATGTTAATCAACTAAATATTTATTCAAAATAAAACATCGTCACTTGGTAAAGCGATTAATCGCCTCCAAAAAGAAAATGTATAAATAAATTCAATAATAAAACTGATCTCAAATTATATTGTCAACTATTTTACATTAATGGATATATACAAACCATGATCTAGATAAATCATTGTCCTATGATATATGAAAATGATTATAGATATAATTAAAAAGTTTCATTCCGGATCTATTGATATAATTGATATCCCTCTTAAATAATTTTTTCTATAACATTTCACTAAATTTCTGAATGTAGGAGTTGTTTTTTCTGAATTAATATATAAATATTGTATTACGATTCCATAATGAATATGGAGATTATATTTTTTACTTCTCTATTTTTCATTTTTTCTTCCAATACTATTATTATTATTTTTATCCTCATATTCTTCACCATATTATTATAATCTTATATTTTTAGTCATGCTGAACACTCATTCCATTAAAACTCTCCCACTTCATTTAATTATAAATTTATGATATTTAAAATTTTAAATATATTTTCTTATGAAAATTCTAACAAATCATCCATCAAATTCGTACTACAAGACCATTATTTACATCAAAAACATCATTACCATGCCTAAGGTACATTTATGGTTTTATAAGATTGAATCATCTTGAAACACATTGATAAAAAACCACAATATATATATATAAACATGAAAATATGAAAAAACATTAATTATTGATATTTATTATCACATATTGAATTTAGATACCATAAAGTTATTCTTGAATACACTTCAAGTATACTCCAATATTTATTTTTTGTGACATAATGAAGAATAATTATAACAAATTATATTAATATCTATATTTATTCAACTAAATAATAGAACAATCAAATATGAATATGAATAAATTTTTTTACACTTTTAATACAGAATTACATATTACTATAATTAAGATCTTAAAGGAAAAACCACTTCATTCACTACATAATATGTAATAAATAAAAACTATTTTGAACACATATAATTCACAAAATATGATGTGTTAAATAATTTATATTTCATGATGATCCATATAAGAATCATCATCCATGGATGGAAATAATAAATTAAAATAATACTAATTTTAATTGTTTTATTTTTCTTCAAAAAGTTTGTCTATATCTTCAACAATCACTCAAATATTTCTCTATCTATTCTTAGCTACATGAATTATGCCCAAAAAACAATAACATATATAACTTATAAAATTTAAGTGTATAATAATAATGATGAATGGGTTGAAAACTAATGATAGAACCATGATGAATATCACTAGAGGAAGCACTGTGATCAACATATAGTTCATCTTTTCCATAAAAAAATATCTCGACCTTTATATCAACTATATATTGTGTAATATGAAAATAAAAAAATTAATTGTTATTCAAAATAAATATAATCTTGAATCATTTAACAGGATGTAGTATATAGTGGGGAATCATTTTTTATTTGATATTTTGTGAGTATATTCATATATATAAATACATTGTTATTTTTTGAGTTAATGTTTGATTAAAATTAAGAATCATTATTATAATATCAAATCAATTTAATCATTGATGATTCGTATTGTAATATATTTTTTTTATTTTCCAATATTTTATATATTGTGGATTCATGTGGATAGTGCTGAATAATTTTTTCGAATCACTGGTTGAGATAACCACGTTGAGTATCATATCTAAACCCTAAATTTACACACGTTTTCTTCCTACAATTTATCATACTAATTGGTATATATATATGATTGTTTTTTATTGGGATGATAAAGATTTATTTGACATAAAGTTGATGATCATTTGATGGATTCACTGAGAAAACCACATTATATTCATTCATTCAATTCATTATAGCTCGTTTTTTGATATGTCACACCTTTATAAGGATTCACTTAATCATTTTATAATTTGTTATAGAGATAATTTTATTTCAAAATATTTATTTATAATTTTTTTGTAATGAATTGTATTATGGTTTATTTTGATTAATGTGACATTTGTTAGCTTCTATCAAGCGGTAACACCAACACTCAGAAAATTTAGATACATAAATTCTATTATATATCCATTAACATTTTTGATGTTGACCTAAAAAGTTATAATGTTAATTTAGAAATGTGAATACTCAAATATATGAACCATGTAATTTATTTGGATAATAAAACCATGGCATTTTAACAATGTTTCAAAAACATAAAACATGATGAAATAGTATTTAAATTATCCTTAGGAATAAATAAGTTGATGATTGGTGTCCCATAATGTTTTCAGATAACATTTTAATCAAAAAAATATCATGTAATACGATAAAAAAACCAACCAATGCATTGGAGAAATTTTTTTACCCATGATAATATTTATAGAAATATTTGGAGAATATACTTGGATAATTAATAGGTCATAATAATATGGAAATATCAATTTTAATAGAAATGTGTTACATATTACTATATTAAATCATAAAAAACTTATTATCATATATATAGAATTAATTAATAGATATCATAAATTTTTTGATGGTCATTGTGAATTAGAGAAATATAAGTCATGAAGAAAAATCTATGATAGGTGTATACATAAAAAAGAGTAGAGAAATGAGTTTTTTCATTGATTTCAGAAGTGGGTTTTAAAAAAAGTGCAATGATTCGTTAAAGTGTGTGAGAGAAGACCAATTTAAAAAAAATGAACCCAAACCTATTAACATAATTTTTTTTATAAAAAACACATTAAAAAATTAATTGAGTGGTACATGAAATGAGGTAAGTAAATGAAAAACATACATTCCTTATGATATTCGTAACGAATGAAATTTAAAATGGAAAGAAGAAAAATATTTATCAATGAATAGTGACTTTATCTAGGTATATATGTATTGAAAAAATATATATAAATATAGAAAAGATATTATAATAATAGAGTGATAATGTGTGAGAGAGTGATAAAGAGTAAATCGTAAAGAACAATATTGGTTTGGAAGGATATCATTCCTCATATCTAAATTATTTCAACTACAAAACCTAACCACCTAAATAATAAAAATATATTTATATAATACCTGATTTATAACCTTATTAAAATATATTAATTTTACTTTCAAGATTTAATGTTAATTTATAGTCATTTAATTTAGATAACATTTCCTTTTCAATTGTCCAATGTTCATTCATGTCATGTATCCAATTACGTATTATTAGTGGATGATTATAGATATTCATTATAAAAATACTAAATTAGTCTAGAAGAATATTTTTATGGTTTAAATGTGTTTCTAAAAGTCAAAATGGTTCTTAGAATCCAATATTATTCAAAAATAGCGATGATTTAGAGGGAACAATCATTATATTCATGGGTTCTTTATGTGAGTTTCAGAATATGATGATTCTATTGAGTTTCTTTTAATACTACAGTTTTATATTAATTTGAGAATTTTAAAAAACATAAAATTTACAAATTGAATAAATTTTAACCATTATATGCATATTTCAACAAGGAATGAATCTTTAAACAGAAAATGGAACACATTGACCATGGAGGCAGTGAAAAAACCATAATATGAATCATTTATTCATAAATTTAAAATAAGAAAGGCAATAAGTTTAGAGAAATGATAATCCATAAATAAAAATTTATATTTATATATATAATTAAATATATAATAAAATCATGGAATAAAAAGATAATAAATCATGTATTAGAAAGAATCAAAAGATAATTTTCTTATATATATTTCCAAATTATATTTCCTCTCATAGAAATCCCCTTAGGGAACCTGTGATTTTTCAATTGAAGAGACAAGGAAATCTAGGGGCCTGAAAAATATTGTGGGATGAAATCTGGTAGATATTTTGAAAGGATTTATTGTTTGAATGTGTGAGTAAAGGGGTGACAGGGGTTATATTTACAAGGTGAGGACAATTGTGTTTTTGAATATAATAATCATTAGTTTATTAGTTTTATTATAATTAAAATTCCATTTTTTTCAATTTTCACTGTAGATAAAAAATAAATTATTTTATAAAAATATAAAAAAACACCCAAACCTCTCTTTATTATATATATTATAATGAAATTTATTAAAATTATATTCCTAATATATGAAAATAAATTTCTATATAGAATCTTGGAATATTTTTAAAATTAAAATTTTTGTATTATGATCAATTTTATGACACATTGAAGGGTAACATATTGTGTCCGAAAATTGTATTATCAATATAATAGAAAATAATTATTTTGAATTCTTTTTTCGAAACACATTATATTATATATATTTATATCTACCTTAAATATGTAAATTAAATATATTTTTTTATAAAAATAACCACTCATATTTTATAAAAAATATGAAAATTGTTTATTTTTTTCATTACCTAAACGTTCTATATTTTAATTTCATGTGGTTTGTAAACATTATTCTATGGTTAAATAGGCAAGGTTTCTATTATAATGGTCATGATACTCTTCATTAATCTCAGATTAATATTCCATTTATTATATAACTATCTTAATTAACAGATTCACGTCATTCATATGAGATCCCTAACATCTTTAAATACCTCAAATTTCATTCTTTCTAACTTAACATTTATTTTCTATTATGCTTATATATATAAATATATTAATTTATAAAAAGAATATTTATTTACTAATATTCTACTTCATTGCTGCTATGTTATTCAGGAGTACGATCAATACAGTGGGTCATGCAAAACCCAATTATCATATTACTCTAATCATATTTTTTGAAAACAATTGTAATTAATTAAAATATAATGGATATATTTAATATGTAAATTTAATTCCCCAAATAATATAATAATAATGTTTTTATTAAATATTTTGTTTTACGTACTATAAATAAAACTGAATTACTAAATATGTAACATTTATAATATCACTAAGGAAATATTATTCACAATCTTATAGAAATTTAAATTCATCCCCCATTAAGAAATTACTCCCCCAAAATTTCATTTTATCCACTAAGATGATAACAAATCATGATACTTCTATTACATTCATCTATCTGATTCCAAAATATCCTCTACAATATAATGTGTCCACAATATTATAATAGCATGTTATATATTCTTTTTGGGTAGATCATTGTCTCTATGGTTTAATATCATAAATTATTTCTCCTAAAAAGAGGTATCATGATGAAACTATACATCAACTATATTAATTATATGTGAGATTTATGGTATGTAAATTATCATGTGGTATATATTGATCCCTCCATATTATTGACATATGGTATTTTGGAGATCATATATATAGGACACAACTCCTTTGTGATCAGGACTCTTGAAGTGGATGATGTATATTGGACATATATTTACCTTAAGTAGAAATATAAGAAATATTTTTCATAGACCTTTTCTTAGGAACTTTAAGCCTAACCTCATCCTATAGGTCTTTCTTTTAGTTACCCACATTATCCTTTTTCAACTATATGCTATCTGAATATCCTATTAAATGGTCTTGACCATTAAAAAATTTCATCAAATATTTCCATTACCCTCAGATCACATTCTACCAATTCTTCTCAACAATTAAGTGTTGTACTTATCTTCAGATAATGGGATTAAAATACACCCACATGGATTCTTGTGTGGAATAAAATATTTTACAATAACTCATCCCCGTGACATTATTTATCCCATAAAATATTAAGTTCATCGATAATTCTTTTAAGTTTCTCTTAATTGTCCAGGTTGACTTTATATTTTTTTCCACCATATTAGTTGTGATAATCTATAATGGTATTCATCTTAGTGTTTCAATAATGCTAGAACATTTTCCAAAACATGGGGAAAAATATGAGATCTCAATCATAAACAATTGATAGTGGTGTTACATTAACCCTCAAAAATTCTTGGATCTATAATCATATAATATTTTTGATTGATAATTCGGCCAATGGTAAAATGAATTGTTATGAATTTATAATATGATCCACTATAATTGATATGGAATTGAATCATTAGGATATATCCATATGTCTTATGAATAAGGACATGACAATTTTTTCCATTTCTATATAGGCATGGGTTATGGTTTCAAAATTCCACAAGAATTTTTATTATTTTACATTACATGAAGACATACCAGGTTTATGACTTCAATAATATCCATCTTCATATTATCCCACAATTAACGATATCATATATTATTAAAAAATAAATATCATAATGGTTGGATAATGAATTGTGATATATTTTTATCATTCAAAATGTCATCATGTTTATCATGATTTCAAAATATACAAAGTCGTGGACCGAATCATGCAACTCATTATTGATTAATTTTGATTTATTTTAATGTCCCTTTTCATATGGATTTTATGTTAATCTGTATTTCCACATAATCCCTTAGAGAATCCATTATCTTATATTGAAAGGATTTTTGTGGAATAATTTGTGGTAGGACTGATATTGTACCTTAATCTATTACATCTATGTAGATAACTTCCTTTCGAAATAAGATAGGATTATTTTTAATTACAATTATTGATTAAGATAGTAGATAAATTATAGATAGATAATCATCCAACTTATTCACCATCCATGGAGGGTAATGGATTGTTCAATAATAGTTCTTAATCAACTCTAACCATAATCATTTAAAAAATTTCCATTTCATGGAAATATATTTTGGTATTTATTATTATCTGTATTTATTTCCAAATCCTCCAATGCTGGAAAACATATTGAATAGTTAATATGAATATCATTTCATCGTATTATAGATCATTTTTTCGATACTTTTATTCATGAACATTCAAATACCTTTTCATAAATGTTTTCAAATTATCATTTGGGGATAACTACATATCCCAAGAACTTATTTAAAGAATTGAATAATACCTCAAATATTTCCATACATATGGTTACTCTGAGTACTGGTATACTGATAACCCAATTTCTCAATTAACTGAAATGATCATTTAAAACATTATTCTATGAATAAATCTCTACCATTCTATGTTATCCTCATAAGCATGTTTAAAATTCAAAATTTTTTTCTAAAAAATCATTAATAGTACCCTTACAGTCTAAGAGAACATTTTATCAACATCATATATGATGGTATTAAAAACTATTAAATTTCTAGTATATAATAAGGGTTTATATATAAAAATTTTCTTATGATAACATGCCCAAATAATGATACATACACTATCTAAACCTCAAAATTATTGTACATCACATCGAGCATTACATCCTAAATTAATTTACCATAATACATAATTTCTATTTCTATTCCTCCATATATATGGAGTATAATATAACAAAATTTATAAATACTACCACATATTTTTCAATAGTATCTGTAAATAGTATTATAATAAATTCAACAAAGATTGATGGATAATTATGGTGTTTGAATGGATACCATATAACTCCTATTGTCCAATCTATATTTGAAATGTATTCATCATAATATTGTCCCTCTTCATCATTAAGTGAAGATATATAGGCCAAATGTAAAACCTAGAGAAAAACTAGAATCTATATAATTGATTTTTTAATTCCTAAATCTTCTATTTGGTATATTTGTTATTTATCATGAGTTTTTCATGTCAATGATAATCAATGTATAGTTGAATTTCATTATCCTTCATTATGATGATGAATACTATTATAACCCATGATAATGAACATCTGAATATAAAAATGGTTTTTTGATTAGACAATGTTTGATGGAAGTGCTTTTCAGAGGATGAAATAAGCAGCAACAAAATGTTTTCTATTTTTTCAATAATATAATTCAATACAATTTTATTTGTGTTTGTGAGCCAGAAATAGTTGTTTTAGACTCAAATAATTAGTCAAAAATTGATTAAAATGTTCAATGATCCAATTTTTTTTTGTTTTAAAACATTCTAGATGGTGATTTTCTGGAACTCACACTTTGCTCAGACAAATATTTCATATTAGAGTGATATGTCGTATTTGATCCCAACTGATATTCATGATGTTGGACATAATATTTGATGTTATAGTTCAATTATGAATGTTATCAAAATTATATATTAAATGAAAATAATTATCCAATATTAAATAATTTTTTTGAGAAAATATGATTTGGTATTCTACATGTTGGAAATAACATTAATATTCTGGTGGAAAGATATAAACTATCAAAATATTGGTCAACAGAGAACATTACATCTTTAATGAAAGGACTATAAAATGATCCAAATGTTCACAACATCATGAAGAATTCATGATAAAAGAACATGTTTTAGAATAAAATCAGATATGATGATGAATACTTTCTCCCTCAGATAATCAGTAAAACAAGTAACCAATTTTGAATTGTATTTTTTGGAATGGGATTTTTATATGAAGAAAGTGGTTTTCCAAATGTGTGGATTGACTAATTCATTTGATCATAATTTGCATCAAGCATACTAATTGTTTAATGATCTATATTTTTTTTATGTTTTGAATAATGTGTTTATTTATTTTGGTGCATCAAAATCATCAAGGTAATAATTTTTTTGAAAAAATATGATGTTGATAATTCATTGGATTATATAAAACAATGTAGTAAAGAATTTTCATGAGATCTAAAGAATCAGAGCATAGTCAATAATACATTTTTTTCTATTTCATGTGAGAAAAAACTGTGAACACTTTTTAATTGGGCCATGAGTCCTCAAACCAGACCTAAAACAAGTACATCGTATAGAAATATGAGACTTAAAGAACATATTCTTACTAATATCGATAAGCCCTTGGACATTGTACTTCATCAGATATTGTCTCATTGGTTATATAATATTGTTGAACAATAGAAGAAAATTTTAAATGTTTTGATGATGACATTGACATGGCATGGAAGGGTTTCTAAATAATTATATTTTGAAATTATGTTAATGGAAGAAAATGTTTGGTTGGATAGTTCATTCTGTATTCCCATCATTATGATGGTGTAATGAAATTTTAAGGTGTAGTTGAGTTAAAAAATCATGATTCAATCCTCCTAGATTCATGAAGTTAATCATGCATCTAGATCTAGGAAAATGGACAACAAAACGTCATGCAATTTCACCACCTCATCCACAAACATCTAAGAAAAGGATTACACTCTGCAAAACTCCATGATCACAAAGAAGAGGGCCAATTTCATCAATTTATCCACTTTCACACTAATAGAATCAAAACATACAAATGAAATGGTTAACCATTTGATTTAATACATTTATATTTAATCTCATTTCTACTCAAGAATATCCAAGGGCTGATATAAACTAATAGGAACATGATGCATGGCCTTTACCAGATGGGAAAAGATGCATTTTTTCACAAAATCCGCCATTTGTGGTTTTATCATTGTCCAATAATACTACATCCCCAAGACACGATACATCTTGGAAACTACTTGGTATACCACAAAAGATGATCTAAGAAACTCACGAAGAACTCCATCATGCATCACCACCGGAACCTAAAAATTTCCAAGAAACAAAATCTAGTTCTAACCATCCTCCAACCATCCCTCTAAAGATTCACCATGGACGACATGATCATGAATAACCTATTCCTTAGGGTATCCCCACAGATACTCTTCCAACTACTACATCAGTGAAGATTTCATCATTATCTGAAACAAACATCATTTACCACCATATACCTCAATATCGATGTACAAGGCTACCACAACTCTGCTATTACTCTACATGAATCTATATTTTTTCGAACTAGGAAGAGCCTGACTAGACCGGCGCGGGTCGAGGGTGACTGATAATAATTTTCTGAATTTTTTTTGGGTACGTTCAGTAAACGTACGTGTAGGTTTTCCTATCTTTTGAACCCGTACTTGGTATTGAAATCTGAGGGCACCGATGAACTCGCAGCACCGGTTATTGCTTAAGGGTACCTTTACCGCAGTTGCCTTTTAAGCGGGTTGAGAATTAATTTTTGGGAATTAGTTTAAAATAAATAAAATTGGTGTGTACAATTTTATTTATACTTGAGGTGGTTAAATTCTACAAAGGGGAGTTAAGGGTGGGACCACAACCACCTAACTACCCTTGTGTGGATATTTAGAAGGTGGGGCATACACAAGCCCCAACCTATCATCTCCCCATAACAACTATTAACCCCCCCCCCCCTTAAACCCCCTTTTTAGTTAATTTGTTAACTCCTCATCTCCCCTATTAATGAGATCTCTCCATATTCCTCTAATTATGTTTGTCAGCATAATTAAATTAATGGTTTCATTAATTAAATTGGTACATCACAATTTGAATTATTTTGTGTTGCATGACACTTCTTAAAATGGGAGATGTCTTTTGTAATATTTTTGATAGAAAATATTTTGATGGGAAACCTCTCGATGATTAGAAAGAGAGGTGTTCTCCCTCTGACAAAAAACGTGTAGTCCCGACGACGACTCTTCCTCCGACGCCAACAGAATCGACACCATTCTTCTGCGACGTCTGACCACAATTCGTCTTCTGCATTTTGACGACGTGCGACGTCTTTGCGAGGTAGGGTGTTTTCTTATCAAGTGTATATGTGAATTATACCCTCGTGCTTGCGTATTTTAATTGCAGGGCGTTTTTATAATTTAACTTGAATAAATTAAACACTTGTCGTTGATGAGTTATGGATTGAGCATCTAATGCGGAGGGCACGAGCTAAAGAACCATCCCGGACCCTCCACAGGTTGTTCTTTTGTGTGCGGGATGATGATCGATGAATAAACGGGCCACAACCGCAATTTAAAGTCGTCATGGTAAAGAACAGGTCTCGGGAGAGACGCGGGCACAGACGGTAGGCGAATCGGACCACCGGAGCGCGTCCGGTGGTCCGCGGAAAGTGCTGCCAGCGCACCACGCCGGGACGACGAAAGTCCAAAGGAAACATTTTTTTTTTGAGGAGGAAGTAACCTGTGGGTTTGGAGAAGAAGAAATTTTGAGAGTGAATTTTTGTGGGTTGTAGAATAGATTGGAGAGAGAAGATGTTTTGAAAAGAAATAAAATAAATCAAAATAAATAAAAAGAAATAAGGATGGGGCGTGGATGATATGGATTCAAAGGAAGAGGTTTATTTTTTTGTGGTGCGTGGATTTGGGGTGTGAGTTTTAAGGAATTTAATTAAATTAAAAATAATAATAATATAATAATGTTATTATTATTGGTTTTTGGGAAAACCGTATTTTGACGGTATCTTCTTCGGGTGACCTCGATTTCACGAACCATCAGTGGTAGTGCACCCCTGACTTCGAGATGGAATTTATGAGTCCAATATTGGATATATTTTTGGGTTTTTGGATCAGGTACCTGGAGTGCTCGGAAAATAATAGATTTAATATTATTATTAAATCTTCGACCTGCTATAACATGAGCTCCGGACGTCCGATTGACATGCTGTCGACTTTTTTGGATTCCTCTTGAAGAGACAGTTCTTTTGGAATACTTCACATGAGGTTTGGACACATTTGGAGTATGGATGGGTTGGATTGTAACCGAAATCCAACCAGGCCCCTAGACCGGAGAAGCTGATAACATTCAGACCGGACTTCCGGTTGATGAACCGTCATTGGCGTTGGTGATCAAATTGATAAACAGTCCCTAAGAGTATACCCTATGAGAGTTCGGGATACAGTTGAGATACGTTCAGGTCGGTTCGTACACGAAACCAACCGAGCCCCTGGGACGAAAAGGCTAATAACTCACAGAGCGAGCGTCCGATTGATGCGTCGTTTATTGTGTTGAGACCCCTATGACGAGGTGGTACTTTGAGATACTTCTTCATGAGTCTTTGTGATACTTGGAGTATTGACCAGTAGCTCGTGTAGCGGACCCTCCTGGAGATGAGTGCATGGAGTACGGAGACCGTGTAGCCGGCTGAGACCTGACGACTGCTTGACCGACTCGACTTGGAGTGAGTCGACTAGCCCAATGGATGGAGCACTACTTTGTTTGGGTGAAAACCCATAGTGGATGGAGCACTACTGAGTTTAGGTGCAGACCCACGGTACTACTCCAGAGAGTACCTCTGCAGGCTATTAGGGGGTGTGCACTACTGTGTTTGGGTGGCATACCCCGGCGGGAAGCACTACTGTGTTTGGGTGGCTGACCTGCGGTACTCGACATGAGGAGTACCTCAGCAGTCTTAGGTTAGTGAGGAGTACCTCAGAGTCGTGATAGGACCGTTGTACACTCGAGAGACGGGGCTCTTCAGCAGTTACAGTTTCGATAATGAAAATCATGGTTTGAGCTGAGTCTATGACCTTTGTGTTTACCTCATGATTGAGATGGGTCACTTGATAACTTAGGTATATGTATGAGAATATACCTAGGTAGTGGTTATATGTTGATTTCATAATCTTTGTGTTTCCTCATGATTGAGATCGGTTACATGATAACTTGGGTATATGTATGGGCATATACCTAGGTAGAGGTTGTCAGTTTAGATCTTCTTTGTTGTTATCCTTGTTGGATTTAGTGATACCTTGAGGGTCTCGGGGTCCCTAATGAGGATCGTTATACTCACCCCTACACGAGCTATGCCCGCACCTCGTTGTGTTCGTTGCAGACGACGGGAAGCACAGACAGAGGCCAAGTGTTCGAGGACTGGACGGTACCTGGAGGTGGACCTTACGATGCGACAGTATCTGGTGGTGGACTTCACGACAAGATGACACTCGGAGGAGGTTGACCGGCGAGAGCGTTGTGGAGGCTATCTGTACCTACCCTTCAAGTAGGATCCGTGGTGGAAGATCCAGGAGCTACGCTATCTGTACCTACCCTTCAGGTAGGATCCTTGGTGGATGATCCAGGAGCTTCTTGTCACCTTCCGGCTATTTTAACTTTTTCCTTTTACTTTACAGTTGGGCTTGTATTTCCGGCCCCTTTACTTTCAGCACAACTTGTTTCAGTTTTACTTAGTGTTTTACTTCTTCTTGTACTCTGTGGTGTTTTTTTTACTTTTATAAAGGAAATGCCTTCCCAGTTATCAGGATTTATGCCTTTGGTTCTAGTCGCAAGCCCCTGGCCTATCGAAGGAGGTCTTGGGGTAGTCACGGCACGGGCCCTGAAGACGGGTCATGAAAAAATGGTATCAGAGGAGTCGGTTCTACCTCAGAAGTTATAACTCTGATATTCCCTTTCTGTGAAGAAATAATGTTAAGGGTACCGAGTGTGGTTTTCAGTTCAGGGAGTCCAGTGTTGGTGCAGCGGCCGACGTATCTGTACACCTGGACCCTGACTACTGATTTCCGACTTTGTGCCTGAAAACACTAAATGCGTGTGGGTTTCCAAGAGTTTTAAAGTTAGCTCAAACCAGGTCAGCTCACCAGGTATAAATCGTTTGACCATGTCGTATCTATTCAGGATGTCTCCATGCAGACAGTCAGTTGGAGTTCTGAGATAGTACAGGATGACCGCACACCGAGCGACGAGGCTCCGGTGCGGGTCCATTTTTACTATGTTGGCACCCTCGGGTGGTGTACCAGCAGCACCACCACCTGTTGGGCCGCAGATTCAACCAGCTAAACTAGCGAACTGTGGACGCTGGCAGAACACATTGCATGAGTTCTATTAGCAGAGGCCTCCGATGATACGAGGTGAGGCAGATTCCCAGACAGTAGAGCACTGGCTGGAGGCGATTGCTAGTGTTTTCCGCCTAGCTGAGACATCAGGCGAGTGGATGGTGGACTTGGCCACTAGTTTATTCTAGTGAATGACCATGAGGATGGTTTTCATAGTTATGAGGCTTCAGAACATGGACCGATTCCTGAGATAGTTCCTTCGGGTAGTGTGTCAGCTATACATCACTACCTATTGGTCAGCAGTTACAACCGGCGGTACCGGTAGGTGACACATGTAAGCTTACTGCCTTACACGTGTTTTAACATTAGATACCCTCATGTTACGAGGAGAACCTGATTCACAGGCGACTGAGGACTAGCTTTAGGAGGTGGCTAAGAGTTTTCTAGAGCTTATACAGCTTCAGCAGGACAACGTGCCGGTATCTGAGAATTCATCGAGGCATACCGAACATTCCGGGTACTTGATGAATACGATTCGAGCCATAAATGTTTCCTCTATGCATTCCTACTCACGTGAGGGTTCTAGAGAGAACCTTGAGGTTTAATGTTCTTTGGATGAAGGAATACAACTAGAGAATGTTAGAAGTTGGAAGGAAACGACCTGATGCCATTCTCAGAGACTTGGGCGTGTGAATGTTTCAAGAAGAGAAAATGTTAAGGATAGATAAATCTGTAGAGCATCAACGTGGAGGCAGATCTAGGAGGGCAGCATGAGGTGGTGTAGATTTCAACATGTTACAACCACCCGCCTTTTTTGTCCCCTCCAAGCTCAGGAAGATGGAGTTCAGGGGAAAAGAGTAGCTGCATGCGGTCAAGGAGTGCGACCAAAATGGCTCTAAGGATGATTCGAAGTGCGGACTTTGTCTTCAACTAGCCGCCATAGCCACAGAAATTGATACAAATCATCCATTCCTTCCATGAATATAGTCCCAGACCTAGAGTTTCCGGTTAAGCTGTTGACAAGACCCTCACGTCTGGAGATACCTTTTGGAGGAGACTCGATAGTAACACTTACTCGGATGGTGTGATATGGCCCTTGAGGCGAGAGTCTCGGTTGGGAACTCTTGGTGGCATCGTCGAGGCATTACGACATTAGTTTGAGTATGGATTGGGAAATCACTGCTCTTACTCAAATTGACGGTATTAGGAAAACGTCAGGATGGGTTTTCCTGGGTCGGCGAAAAGGAAACCCCAGGCAGCATAGGATAAACTCATGCATGGGAGGGTGTAGCCGATCATTCATGGGTCGGCCAACCTTACCCTCGTGGAAGCAGGAGTTTGAGTTTTAGTTCTAATCAGGAAAGGGATACCTCTAGAGTTCGAGGATGGAGACCACGTTCTTATATGGGTCTCACATCTACGAGGTTAATAGATATGTTGTCGAGGTGGTGAGATATCTCTGAGGTTCAATGGATCTTTCTAGGTCCCCAACAGGGTAGGCGATGTGGTTTACCACTTCACCTTTCCACCTCAGTTGCACTGGGTACATGAAATCTTCCATGTACCTCGGCTGAGTAGATACGTGCATGATCCTTCACACATCATCGAACTCCGGGAGTTGGACGTCGATGACAGGGTGACATGCACGGAGGTTCTAGTGGAGATCTAGGATCGACATGAGCGGGTCCTATGTGAATTGTCAATTCCTCATGTGTGATTTCACTGGCAGTATAGGAACCTCTAGAAGAGCACATGGGAGCGGAAGGCTCAGATGTGTGCTCAGTAACACATTGTTTCCCTAGTTTGTTTTATAACTTTACGGGGACATAAAGCCCTGAGGTGAGAGTAATGTAAAGACCCGGAAATTTCAATTAATTTTTTTTTCTTAATTTCTTTTGAATTTTACGAGTATGCCGTTTCTGACAGCACCTGATTCCGAGGCCCAGTGTGCCCGGAATAATTTTCTGAAGTGTTGTTAATCTTTATTTAACGCTCGTAAGCAGTTTTACTGAAATAGTTTAATAACTATTAAACAGTTACTCAGATCAGAAATTTTAGGGCACTGTTGCGCTCAGAATGGCGGGTTTACCCTAAGCGCGACTTAAGTTTAGTCGGTGCGGGCCTCCTGTGAGAAATTCCAAAAATGGCATAACCGTAAATAAAATAATTAAATAAATTATTTTATTTTTCAAATTCTTATAACTCACAAAAGGTAACTCGGATTAAAAATATGACATAACTACTGAACTCGTGAGGGCATGTTTTATTTAAGAAGATACTAACTTTGGCCGATGCGGGCCACAAGAAAAAGTTAGTTTTTGGCCGAAAATAAAATAATTAAATGACAATTATTTTATTGTAAAATTCGTATTTTTTAAAAGGTAACTCGGATTGAAAATCCGTGAGTACCCTTGGATTCTTTGGGTCAGGTTTCACTTAGGGAGAGCCTGACCTTGATCGTCACGGGTCGACGGTGACTGAAAATAATTTTCCTAACTTTTTTTCGGGTACGTTCAGTAAACGTACGTGTGGGTTTTCCTATCTTTTGAACCGGTACTCGGAATTGAAATCCGAGGGCACCGATGAACTCGCAGCACCGGTAATTTCATAAGGGGACCTTTACCGCAGTTTCATTTTAAGCGGGTTGAGAATTATTTTTTGGGGAATTAGTTTAAAATAAAAAAAATTGGTGTGTACAATTTTATTTATATCTGAGGTGGTTAAATTCTACAAAGGGGAGTTAAGGGTGGGACCACAACCACCTAACTACCCTTGTGTGGCTATTTAGAAAGTGGGTCCCACACGAGCCCCAACCTTTCATCTCCCCATAACCACTCTTAAACCCCCCCTTAAACCCCCTTTTTAATTAATTTGTTAACTCCTCAACTCCCCTATTAATGAGATCTCTCCATATTCCTCTAATTAAGTTTGTCAACATAATTAAATTAATGGTTTCATTAATTAAATTGGTACGTCACAATTTGAATTATTTTGTGTTGCATGACACTTATTTAAATGGGAGAAGTCTTTTGTAATATTTGCGATAGCAAATATTTCTATGGGAAACCTCTGGAGGATTAGAAAGAGAGGTGTTCTTCCTCCGATGAAGAACGTGAAGTCCCGACGATGACTCTTCCTCCGACATCAATGGAATCAACACCATTCTTCCACAACGTCCGACCACATTTTGTCTTCCGCGGTTTGACGACGTGCACCGTCTTTACGAGGTATGGGGTTTTCGTATAAAGTGTATATGTGAATTATACCCTCGTGCATGCGTATTTTAATTGAAGGGTGTTTGTATAAATTAACTTGAATAACTTTAACCCTTGTCATTGATGGGTTATGGATTGAGCTTCTAATGTGGAGGGTATGGGCTAACGAATAAGCCCAGACCCTCCGCTGGTTTTTATTTTGTGTGCGGGGTGACGGGCGATGAAGAAACGGGCTGCAACGACAATTTGAAGTTGTCGAAGTAAAGAGAAGGTATCAGGAGAGACGCCGGCACAGACGGTAGGCGAATCGGACCAACGGAGTGCGTCTGGTGGTCCGCGGAAAGTGCTGCCGGTGCACCATGCCGGGACGATGAAAGTCCGAAGGCAACATATTTTTTTTTAGAGGAGGAAGCAGCCTACAGGTTTGGAGAAGAAGAAATCGTGAGAGTGAATTTTTGTGGGTTGTAGAATAGATTGGAGAGAGAAGATGTTTTGAAAAGAAATAAAATAGAATCAAAATAAATAAAAAGAAATAAGGATGGGGCGTGGATGACATGGAGTCAAAGGAAGAGGTTTATTTTTTTGTGGTGCGTGGATTTGGGGTGTGAGTTTTATGGAATTTAATTAAATTAAAAATAATAATAATATAATAATGTTATTATTATTTTTTTGTTGGGAAAACTGTATTTTGACGGTATCTTCTTCGTGTGACCTCGGTTTCATGAACCGTCAGTGGCAGTGCGCCCCTGACTTCGAGATGGAATTTATGAGCCCAATATTGGATATCTTTTTTGGGTTTTTGTATCGGGTATTTGAAGCGCTCGGAAAATAATAGATTTAATATTATTATTAAATCTTCGACCTGCTATTACTTGAGCTCCGGACGTCCGATTGATGTGTCATCGACTTTGTTGGATTCCTCTTGATGAGACGGTTCTTTTGGGATACTTCACTTGAGGTTTGGATGCAGTCGGAGTAAGGCCGTGTTGATTTGTACCCGAAATCCAATTGGGCCCCCTGGAACGGAAAAGCTGATAACTTTCAGACCGGACATCCGGTTGATGAATCGTCAGCGGCGTTGGTGATCACGTTGATAAACGGTCCCTAAGAGTATACCCTATGAGAGTTCGGGGTACAGTTGAGATACGGTTGGGTTGGTTCGTACAGGAAACCAACCGGGCCCCTGGGATGAAAAGGCTAATAACTCACAGACCGGGCGTCCGATTGACGCGCCATCTGTTGTGTTGAGACCCCTATGATGAGGTGGTCCTTTGAGATACTTCTTCATGGGACATTGTGATACTAGGATTATCGACCAATAGCTCATGGAGTGGACCCTCTCGGAGATGAGCGTGCGGAGTACGGAGACCGTGTAGCCAGCTGAGACCTAACGACTGCTTGAACGACTCGACTTAGAGTGATTCGACTAGCCCAGTGGATGGAGCACTACATTGTTTGGGTGCAGAACCATGGCGGATGGAGCACTACTGAGTTTAGGTGCAGACACGCGGTACAGGTCTGGATAGTACCTCTACAGGATATTAGGAGGCGTGCACTACTGTGATTGGATGGCAGACCCCGGTGGGAAGCACTAATGTGTTTGGGTGGCTGATCCACGGTACTCGACAGGAGGAGAAACTCAGCAGTCTTAAGTTAGTGAGCAGTACCTCGGAGTCATCACAGGACCATTGTACACTCTAGAGACGGGGCTCTTCAGCAGTTACGGTTTCGATAATGATTATCCTGGTTTGAGCTAAGTCTATGACCTTTGTGTTTACCTCATGATTGAGATGGGTCACTTGATAACTTAGGTATATGTATGGGCATATATCTGGGTAGTGGTTATCCGTTGATTTCATAATCATTGTGTTTCCTCATGATTGATATGGGTTACTTGATAACTTGGGTATATGTATGGGCATATACCTAGGTAGAGGTTATCTGTTGAGATCTTCTTTGTGGTTATCCTTGTTGGATTTAGTGAGACCTTGAGGGTATCGGGGTCCCTACAGAGTATCGTTATACTCACCCCTGCACGGGCTATTCTCGCACCTCGTTTTGGGGGTTGGAGACGACGGGCATCGCCGAAAGAGGCCGAGTGTTCGAGGACTGGACGGTACCCGGAGGTGGACCTCACGACGAGACAGTATCTGGTGGTGGAATTCACGATGAGATGACACTGGGAGGAGGATGACGGGCGAGAGTGTTGTGGAGGATATATGTACCTACACTTCAGGTAGGATCCGTGGTGGATGATCCAGGAGTTGCGCTATCTGTACCTACCCTTTAGGTAGGATCCTTGGTGGACGATCCAGGAGATGCTTGTCACCTTCCAGCTGTTTTATCTTTTTCCTTGTACTTTATAATTGGGCTCGTATTTCCAGCCCCTTTACTTTCACCACAACTTGTTTCAGTTTTACTTAGTGTTTTACTTCCGCATGTACTCTGTGGTGTTTTTTTACTTTTATAAAGGCAATGCCTTCCCAGTTATCGGGATTTACGCCTTTTGTGCTAGTCTCCAGCCCCTGGCCTATGGAAGGCGGGCTTGGGGTAGTCACGGCACGGTTCCTGAGGACGGGTCGTGACAAAGACCACAGAGTGGTTCCCAATGAGTTAATACCGCCACAAAATTAGCACCAACACAACAATTTCTAGCTCTTGATCATGGGAGACATAGTTATGTTCATGAGGGCATAACTTTCTACACCAATAAGAGATCACACTCTTCAATTGCATCAGCATACATCCCATGACCAGATTGGAAACATCACAAAACACCTAGAACATTACCCCTTCCCTAAGAAACTGGAACACTAGGGTGCTAACCATCTTCCCAATCATGAAACTGAAAACTACCTAGAATTTTTCAATCCATTAAAAAACATGGACATTCCTAGTAGAAGAAATCAATAGGATTGTCAATAAAGAAAAAGTGGGTACAGACCTATGATAATATCCTGTGAGACCAAGGAAACTGCATACCTCTTCCACATTCTTGGGCAATTCCCTACAAAATTTTTCTTCAACCTTCAACAGATATACTAACACACCCTAATAAGGCATCACATTCCCAAGGAATCCATCCTGTCATTTTCTGAAGTTACACTTGGCCAACAGCCCAATAAGTTGGTGGTGTCCTTGAACATGCAAGAATGTTTTGAGATTCTAAGTGTACTCCTCCTCGAACTAAGAGTACGTTAAGATATTGTTGATGAATAAGATGATGAATTGATCCAATTACTCATGGAACATGAAGAACATAATCCCCATGGACACGGCTGGTGTATTTAGGACACTAAACCACATGACTGCAAACTCTATGTTCCTATACATGCATCTCAAGGAAGTCTTTAGGATATAACCATCTTTCAACCTTAACTGGTGATACACAGACTACAGATATATCATAGAAAACCCACTCACCCATCTCAATTGTTTGAAAATATTGTCTATCCTCAGAATAGGGTAACATGTCATGAATGTCACCTGATTCAACCTTCGGTAGTCAATAAAAAAACCTCAATCCATCATATTATTTCTTTGTGATGAACCCTTGATCACCCGAAAATGACACACTAGTCCATACAATACTGTTCTTCCTTAGATAATATATCTTAATCCCCATCTAGGGAAACACATAAGGATCCATTTGATAAGGATCCATCGGGATCCAAGAATCAACAGGCGTCATGTTCATCCAAATATCGATATCATGTCATGGGGGTAGTGTCAAAAAATCCTTATGGAAATCATCCTAAAACTCCCAAACAAACCTAGGAACCTATAAAATCACAGTGTCTAATAATTATACTAACAAGTCTACCAATAATGAATGAATGCGCTTCACATGTTACTTCCCTCTTGAAAACTCTGATCACCAATGAAACCGACATGCTAACCATTCACATCAGAAAATAATACACTCATCCAAAAAAAATTCAAAAATAGATTGTATGGAATGAATGTAGTAGATTATAAGAATAACATCGTATAGTAGCATCAATAATACGAAAATTTCCCCATAGGACTGATGTAATCCCATAACTAGTCTACACCCCCTGGAAAAATCAAACATGTTTGTATGGCCTCATACTGGGATACTCAACACCGGGTTCTCAGGGTGGATTTCTATTTCTAGTACTCGATAATGGTATATAGTGGGTGAAAAAAATTATTGTGGATCTTCTATATTAAATAAAGAACAACCAAGGGTTCTAATCAAATAGATCGTAACTCTGAGGATCTGTGGCCCCATTAGAATATATACATATGTTGCATGAAACTGACCATTCCCAACTACACTAAATCTCTTTTGATGACCACCTCCATGACCATTCTTGTGAAATGGTCCCTGAAATTGAATAATATTTTGACGTCGAACAATGCCAGCTCTATCTTCCTTTGAAAAAGTGAAAGCTTCCTTGCATTTCTTCTAAAATAGTCTCACTAGAAATTGTTGTTAAGGATGATGTTAAACCTATCCACCTACACCAAACTGATCTTGGGGATCTAATTGGATCTAGATTTATTGTTGACCGCCAAACCCATATCCAAAACACACTCCTGAAAAGAACCTAGGAAAAGAATGAAAACCCCTAGAACCACAATTCCCTTAAGGAAGCAGCTAAGGACGTCTCTATTCCAGCCAAAACCTTTAAGGTCCTGGAACCTGATATCTACCACTAATAAAATTTACACACAAAGAATATGGTTGTTTACCCTCTAATGTTTGGACTCCTCTCTAGTGCATCTTTTAGATCACCTCTTCCTTCTTTTGAACCTCCAAATATAGTGGGAACATAAACTGAGAATCAACATACTGTATGGAATGATGATGTGACTCCTCAATTAGTATCGCTTGAGACTCCCCATCTAGAGAATGGTTCGGAGAAAAATATATAAGGTCCTCAAAATAATCCATAGATCCCACACTGAGATACTCCAATGATGAAGGGAGAGTATCTCTACCCTCTATTATGTATTCATGGTCACTGAAAAGAACTATTTCAAGAACTCCTATTGGAAGTCAAACTAAAAATAATTCCTACATCCTCCCTCCTATATACAATATCAACCATTGACACAAAACAGCCCACATATGACTAACTACCAAAGGGACCAAATACCCTATCATGGCTTGGATAAAACTAAAATTGATGTCGAGTTCATCCAGCTAGCTATGTGTCACTACATGTGAAACATTTCCTTTGTACTTCTCTAATGTGTACCCCTAGAAAGCAAGAAATATCCTCTTCCACTAATCATCCATCTCTGTTGGATCAAATCTATGGTGATCAACCTCATTAGCCCACTTACCACAACTATCTGAGTAACACACAAACAACGTCCAAGACACATAGATGAATGGAGAACAAGGATTTCATAAGATCGATTAGAATAGAATATTCATTATGATATATTTTAATTAAACTTAATTCATTTATTTTATTTTAAGAGTTTTTAATTCCCCAAAAGAACCCAAAATCAAAAAAATAACACACGTTATTATGATAAATGTGTCTTTCATAGGTATCTACCCTATATGTAGGTCCATCATATATAGTCATTCTATAAGCTCAGAGTCTCTACACCAGATCATAGGGACCATAAAATCCCATGTTCTAGCTAGTATTAGTAGCCAATGTCACACACAAAGGTCAACTAAAAATGTTGTCATACCACCACATGAAATCATCAATTTTTTAACTCCAAACTCCATCTTATATCTCAGCCATCACATTTTATACCACTCTGTCATGACCCTCTCCCTCCAAAGACAACATTATTGGGATAGAAAAGAAGAAAAGGATATAATGACCCTAATGTCCCACCTGAAATACTCCCTAAATTAGAGACTAGAAATAAAGTTCTATTGATCTCCGAATATGAGAGACATTACCATTTATAAGAAATAGGTTTTAAAGATCAAATGAATCATCCAAAACAACTACCAGACATAATATAAAAGGAAAACCCAAACAATACCACATGCATATATAAAATAAATCTTACACATATACCATAAAGCCTCCATGGAAAATACCCATAATTATTACTAATTTAATGACTTCAAAACTTTCAAGGATCAAATATAGTAAGGTATAAGATTCTCTGACAATCCTCCTAGAAACATAAAAATAATAATATAATCATAGGGTGGGTATACATGTGCACTCAGTACAAAAACCAATGTCCCTCATACACATGTGAATGAAGCATAATAATTCCCATATGAAAATATATTAGAACTAAACAAGATCTAAGAAGGTATATTAACCAAGCCTGACCTCACCAAGGCACACTCACGAAGTAAAGAAACTCATGTAATATAACATGATATAAATCACAATGAGGATAGGGTACCCCACACAACATTACCACCGGTATTCCACTTTGGCACGAAATCATAAGTCTTGGAACTCCAAACCCTTTCGTATACCACATCACTACCAACCCCAAAACCTAGGCCTCAAAACACATCCCACCATATCACATCGTAAATAAAACTAGTAATGGGAAACACATCTCATCCCAAAGACCTAGTGGACAGCACAAACCACCTCTCCTGCAAACACTTGGGAAATCACATCTCACCCAAAGACACATGGGCCATCACAACCACCATCTAAAGCAGTAATAGACATCTTTCCATCACATCCAGTGCCATTATTACATCACTTGGATGAGGGAGAGGAAAATAGAGGTTACCCATCCATCTATACCCCTTAATGGATGCTGATAAAATTACCCTACTTGACGATCTGGGTGTTTCTCACATAGTGATCAGCATGGGTGGGGTGCTTATATAAATCACAAGAATATAAAAATATATGTATAGTATCAAACACTCAAGTACATCCATTCAGTTCGCAAAAATAAAATCATCTCAAAACACTGTAAATATTTATTCCACCTATAAATACATTTATTAGTATCAATAATAGTGACTTTTCAAGGTAATGAACTCTAATAAATTAGGGCTTGTATAGATTTACTATACCTTTAACACCCATTTATTTCATCATTTTTCATCAACCATAATTAATATCACAACCATCATTTAATATTTCATTAATCAATATCATCTCATTAATCAAAACCAACCAAGTCACTCCAAAATGTGTTAATCAATTATTTATTTATTACATCACTACTCAAGAAACTATCATGCATGAAAAACTTCAAGAAACATAGTAGCATTCAATTAGGAGGTGAAGATACAAGATAAATTAATGACCATACCATGACCTTTTGATATGTGGTGAAGCTTTATGAAATTTATCAATGAAAAAACTCTCATCAAAAACCCACAAAGTCTCTTCTATTTGTTTTTAAACTCATTCAACCAGTTCATCATATTAATGGAATCAACCCATAACTCACATACACATTCAAAGACACTTTACAACAATGCCAAATTTTATATACCTAATGTATAATCAAACCAAACCCATGACATACGCACTATAAAACCACATGCCTACCATTTCCAACACACACACACCACTAAAATCCAACACACCACATCACCCAAAATAACAATACCAAACACATTTTCTGATTTAATAAGGCATGCATTATGTAATCACACTTATTTATTTTTGGATTATCACAAAACCCTATGGTCTAGGGAATCCATTTATTATCCAAATATAAATTATTAAACCAAAATTTTATAAAAGTGTTCAAAAAAATAAAAAGACATGCATTGCACAAACCATCCAGTGCACAAACAAGAACCACCAAAAACCCCAATTTTTAATGTGTACTTATCCAATTATGGTCATAATATCAATAATAATAATAATAATATAGTAAGATCATGTGTCAATTTACTTAGCCTATGTATATTGATTTAAAATCAATTAAGTTATGTTTTTTAATCTACAACTAACTATATTTTCGTGGAAAAAAATACTATATACCCATCAGGCATGATGCAGAATTTAGAAAGATGAGGAAAATCCTACATAAGAGAAGAATAATCAATACATCTTGGTTGCACCAAAAATAGGGGCACACGTAAAACATGAGAATATTTAGGCAATCACTAACCAAACTCCAAAAAACACTCCAAGGAAGTAGAATGTGGGGATAACTACTCATAAGAGAAAAGAGAAGGTATGGATAAATGGTTGGGCATCCCATATTTTGGATGATTAGGTCTGATTCCATGGTAATTAGATATATGTTAATATTGAAATTAATGAAAAATATGAGCAAGAAAGTGGGGTTTGACCATCAAAAATCCTCCAGAACCATAGGGAAATAAATATATAAGTATTTATTTTTTGAAACAACTCTAAAATCCATAAATTTAGTCTTTAAAACTAATTATCATCATAAAAGTTATAAAATTGGGATCAACTGACACTATTAGAAGAAATGAAATGCTATTGGAAGAGAGGAACCATTGGCAGTGAGAACCATTTGGATCAAAATCCTAAATCCATTACTGAGCCACTGCTATATAATATAATTCAATGCAAGACACCGCAATGCAAGACACTACTAGGGTGACCTACTACCTGGCCCAAGGCACCATAAGTTGAGGAACAACTGGTCTAGTGACCATTAGTGTGAAAAAATGCCAGATAAGGAACTCTGTGATGTTACACAACTAGGGGGACCTACCTCCATGCCTGAGTCCCCTATAGATAAGGCATCAACTTTTTAATGACCGCCAGGGTGAGACAACGCTTATGAGAGATCGCCAGGTTGAGACACCATTATTGAGCTATAGTTATGTTGAGACACTATCAGTTTGAACTATCATCATCAAGTAATCTCTATGGTGAGACATATTTTGGGAGGAGGATCCATTACGAAGCATGTAAAACATTGAATTTTAAAAAGTTCTTCAAAAAAGACACCTTGAATTCCTAGGAAACCTTAAAAACACGATATTACACAATGTAAATAACCTTTAAGGTCCTAGACATTACATTCAAAATTATTTATATTATTACACATAACTTTTATAAGTTAATTTAGTATTTATGTAACAATTTTAGATTAATAAAATTCAAGATAGGTTTCTCATTTTGGAAATCATCACATTGACTATCATGTTACTTAATTCCATGATTTCTCATATTTATCAAAAATTTCCTAAAATAATGGAAGATTATGGATGATAATACATAACTTAATAATAATATAAAATTGTAAACCGTGAACAAAGATATAACAACATAAAAATGAAATGTATATTCTAATTTATTATTCTCTATGATTCAATATAGTATATCCATTTTAATTTTTCAATTAGGTTTCCAAACATCAATATCCTTATATATCACAGATAATTGTTCATGAATTTTTTCCCAATGTATCCCCCCATGTATTATCAAACAGATTTTGCATCATGATCTCTTTTTCATGAACCAGTAACAATTCAATTTAATACCCAATTATCTATGTTATGGTTATTAAACAAAATTATGGCTATGTAAGACCAACATCCACTTTTAGTATCTAGAGATTGATTTAAATACTTGGTAAACACACAATCTATAAATTATCAAGGTTTTATGATGTTTTCATAAGCAATGAAATATCTATATGGTTTTTACAAATCATGTATATTCCTTATCCCCTAAAAGAACATGACCATTTTCTGAATCCGAAAACATTGAAAAAATACTCTTAAACATATTATTACTGGAGTTTGATCATAAATAACCAATATAAACAACTCATGTATCATGATTCAATTAGTTTCTTGGAGACTGGTTTATAAAACATATAAATGAATATAAAATACTAATATATTTTATTAAAATACATAATTTTATATAAGGTCCTCTTGATATTCTAAAATTAGTACGTAATCACTATAAATTAATAAAAATTTGGATGACCTATAAATACAAAAATGTGAATGAGATGATAATAAATCACAAACTAAGAATCTAATAGAATTAAAAAATATCAAAAAAATTTAAGGATCTTGAATAATCATATCAAATCATGAAATAAGAATATGACATCATAAGATCATGAAATTATAGAAATGTGCAAACAACATAAGACATAACATAATCATATTTTAGAGACCCCAACAATGAAAACGTAACATGATTGAAAGTGTTACATTTTGTATTTGGTTTTATCACCAATACCATACATATAATTCCATGATATATAAACATTACTATATTCATTTGGGAACTATTAGGTAACACCACCTATATAATGTACATGAATATGTGCACTACATAACAAATGTAGAGACCCGAAGGTTGACGTACATGGACATTACATTACTTTTCCGGAATACATAATACATAGCAAAAATAGACACACAAGGACCGTAATAGTTTAGTGTCTTTGGAAACTTGGAATAAAATCTTCTAATCGTTGTGAAAGATCTTCAACATCTCTCATAAAGATCATCCCCTTTTTTTTCTTACCTAAAACCTTTCTTTATACCCTGGGGAAAAGAAAACATAAAAAGGTTGAGCTCAAATGCTCAGTAAGGGTAAGCATGGATAAAATAAAACATACTATATACATTTTAACATAAAAAGATGAACATAATGTTTAAACATCAAAAGCTTGAGCAATGACATAAAACATAGATGTATATAAAGCATAGATCATAAAGGAACATTAATCAGGATAAACTAGCATGGAAATAAAACTTGTAATTGTAGAAAACATTAAGCACATGATATGATTTCCATAGTAGCCAAGGCATTGCTGCCAAGATCGTATTAGTGGACAAAGTCCCTTTATGAATCGAGTTCACTCCTCATTTCAGTCCTGTAATACAGAACCAGATTAACTTACCATTCCAACCATGTCTATCTCATGAGATATAAATATTTACCCAATCCATTGGAGGGAGATATATGTCCCACCCATTTCATAATGAAATCATTCTTACTTGTGACACAAAATAAACATACGTCATTCATAATAACCCAATAAATAAAATGGGATTCATAAACATCATCCCTTCATCGTATAATCCATATAAAAGAAATGAATATCATTTCATAATAAGACAAGTGAAACCATGTAAATCATAGAGACATTAAACATAAAACATACACATATGAAATAATTTCATCTTAGATGGAAAATGGTTTTGATAAAAACATTTCAGATGAATTCTTGAGGAAAATATCCTTTCTTCTTCAAAATCAATTTCTTTTCACAAAACGTCATTCTATTTTAAAAGAAAGAATTTTTTTTGAAAATATTCATGAAAACTTTTGAAGGAAGCCTCATGAAAATAAGGCTTTATAAAAGCGTAAAAATCTATTCGTGTCGTATAAGTTAAAAAAAATTCTTTTCGTACTTTTGCCAGAAAAGTCAAAAAGTACCTCGTAATAGTAAGATTCCATACATACCATGTAGTAAAAGTCAAAAATCGGAAAAAAAGACTTTAAAAATACATGAAAACACTTTTATAAAACATGGACATGGATGATTACAATAACCCCAGTAAATACATAAGAATAAGAAATCTCGAATAAAAATGAAATTTGCAAAATTATCCCCTACCTTAGGTACGATATGCTTCGTATAGATCCGAAACTCCTGTATAATGATTTAAATATTGTCAATGACTTATTAAATAATCGTATTCATTTTTATGATATCATATATTTTTCACTTATGACTTTATATTACCCGTTCTTTTGTAAATCCCATGTTAAAGTATCATTTTGGGTAAAATCATTTCATTTATCGTATGTGTTTCGACTTGTCGTTTATGGATATTATTACTTATATCCTGATTTAAATAATTCTAGAATTTAAAACAAGATTTATATATAATATATATTCATCATATACATATATATTATAGATCGATCAAAGGAATGAAATACACCGTTCACGGAGACGGTAGGCCGTACGTACGCATGAATGCTGTTTTCGTTTCCTTATTATATTGAATGAAACTAAATAGATGACATAAATATATATATACGTAAGTCCAGTAGCATTATTATATCATATATTTCATTATTATTAATTATATAAACTTTATGATCATTCATGTATGGTTAATCATGGAGAATGAATCTCATCGCGTCGTAGAGACGGTAGTCCGTATGTACGCACGAGCGATGATATCGTTCCCATAATTATAGAATTAGACTGGATGGTATAATATATCAGAATCAGTATGATGTTATAGTAACTACGTATAGTTATTCATTATACCATTATACCCATCCAAGTAAGGTGGTGTTGGAAAAACAGATTACACCATGGCGTGGAGACGATATTCCGTACGTACGCACGCATGGTGATTTCATTTTCCGTAGGATGAATAAATGGTGAAATAGGGTTGTTTCATACTTATAATAACATATCAGTATATTTGTGATACTGATGTTATTACTTCATAAAGAGACTACTAAATAAGAATAAGTAGAAGAAGAAATAATGTTGAAAGAATCGGTAACGGACATTACCTCTTCTTTGAAACCCCTCTTTGAGACCTCCTCTTAGGGCACTAAAATTGGTCATTGAAGATTAACAGGACTACTAGGATGTTTCTAGGGAAGTGGAGAAGAGAATTTGGTAGGGGTTGGCCGAGCTTGAAGGCTCAATGTGTTGCGAGGAAAAGAGGGAGGAGGTTCCCTTTTATAAGGGAGGAGAGGGGCTCCTTTGGAAAAACTAAAAATATTATTTTATTATAAAGCCAAATTCGGTTTTAAATAGATCCAAATTGATTTATTTAGATTCTAAAGTGGGTATGGGTATAAACCCTCTCATCCAATAGAATTTAGACAAGTTTAGGTTCCTATTTTAACCTTATCATTTATATTTGACTTTAAGATAGATAATTTTACTTTTACCGTGCCTTTTTGTGTTCCTACACTCTATGGTTAATAAACATACTATAACAAGCCAAAAGGACCCCAAGTTGTTTATTATTAATATATAAAACCTTATCTAAGTCATTTGGCCGATACTTAGATTTTTATAAATAATATAACAATTAATAATATAATATTTCTTTTAAAGACTATTTTATGTCAATTTTAGTACTATTTAGTAATTGATTTATGTGAAAATTATAACAGAATGATTAGTTAGAAAAAAGTTAATTAAATCAATACTAACATGTCTTATTAACCTATAAAAATAGTGGAATTCATAAAAAGTCCCAAATTACATTTATTTGGGTATTTCTAAAATCAATTATGTCACTATTTCATTAATAAGATAATTACTGCATCATCTTTGTGTCATAAATAAATTAAATCATTTAATGTCTAAAAATTACAAATAAAATAACATTATGTAGGAAATATTTTTAGATTTATAAATAATATTTATAGTCTAATTTAACTTAGGTATAAACCTATATTAAATATTACTTAGTTATTAAACTTTGATTTTAACTATTTTAACCCTTCTTTAAATAAATTAATAATAAATGTCATAATCTAATCTGAGTGGGCCTAAATGGTCATATTTTATTGATAAGGTTGTTTTTGGTCGAATTAAACTTGTCCAATAGAATTAGGACATGTGTTAGGGTAATAATAATACCATTTTTACCTTTATTACCCTATTTACTTTTAACCGTGGTAAATAAAAGTAAAAACTTACTATTCACCAAAAAATATTTTCTTCTCATTGAACCAAATTTTACTTTCTGACATCAAACGCGTCTCTGAGATTTTTTAAATTCCAATCAAAGAAGCGGTAAAATTGTTTTTTATGAAAAATTCATTTTTTTAACTACCACTTAGTGGTTTCACTATTCATCAAAAAATGAAAGTTTCTAGAAAAATATCAAAAATTAGGCCTATGATATATTTGATATTATGAACTCAAAAATGATGTCTATTTTACCAAATTAAAAACATATATATTTCATTAATTAATTTAAAAATTATTTCCCGTCTCAAAACAAATAGCGTGTTCTTATGGGATAATAACTATCAAAAGATAGACATTTGTTTCTGTCTGCTTTAAATTTGAAATTACATCCAATGACCAACATTTTATTAAATTGTAAAAATATATTCTAAATTTACTTTAAAACCACTCAAATTAATAATTTATCACTATTAATTATTTCAATTAAAACAGTTGTTTTTAATTAAAATGTAGTAATTTTCACTATTCATCAGAAAATGAATGTTATCGGAAAAGTACCAAAATTTCACCCTAAGATAATTTAGATATTCTGAATCCAAAAATGAAGTCCATTTTAAAAGATAAAATTTATAAAATTTCAAAAATTGGGTATTACTATTCATAACGGCTAGTTCATAATAATATTATAACAATATATCTTTTATTGAAACATGGTATTGCATACTACACACGCTATCTAGGAAGGTCGTGATTGCGTGTAATGCAAGGAAAGTCAAGGATGCGTATTGTGCAAGCTCCTTTTGGTGTAGCGTACAACACAAGACATTAATGAAATTAAAAATAATATTTTTCATAAAATCTCGGGGTGTTACATTCTACCCCCCTTAAAATTAATTTCGCCCTTGAAATTTTTCGGGGTTATAAATGGTTTACGACTCAAAAGTTTCTTCAATAGAAACCCACATTGTAAAAAGGAATACCAAAACAAGGCTTTAAAAAATAAATTATGAAACGTAACAGTTACCCAAATTAACTCATCACTGGGTTTCCATGTAGGAGAACATAGGTGAAAATATGGATATAGAAGAAAAATCTAACCATCAAGTTATGATGGAGAGTGGTAGAGAACATGGATATGAAAAATAAAAAAATCACAAATCCATAGATTTGTGATGACCTGGGGTACCATCTGATTCATCGGATATAAGGGCACTAGGAAAACATTTTTTCTTTTCAAGATCATTTCCCTAAAGTTGAAGAATTTGAATTAGAATAAATACTTACTTCATTTTGGCACAATCTCACTATTGTTCGTGCTTTGAACAATTTCCACTTCATCTCTTAATGAAATGAAGTTGAATTTGTTATTCTTGAAGTTTTAACAGATCATGTGGTTGAATGAAGGGTCATTTCATCTGTTTCAAACAAAAGGTTAGAAAAAGTTATCAAATATACATAAGTCCATCTATGATGAGGTTAATTGTATACGATTCCAAAAATGAACTTATAATTAATATATCATACCGCGTAATAAAATAAATCTAGTTTCTACTAACCAGGGACTTCTTGTAGGCCAGTGGTAGGCGATAAAGGCCAGTTACACTTCAGTTGTGGGTTCGATTCCCACAGCCTTTTCCGACGCGATGGGTTGTCGCCCGTCCTGCAGGTTGTCCTTTTTATAAAACTATATAACTATAACATCCCATCAATAATATCGAAAAAAGTTCTATCCTTAAAAAATACTAACTTGTGTCCAACATAATCCATTCCAATCTTTAGGCTTATCTAAAATACTTCAGTCCAAGCTCATAGTATAAAGAAAATGATTACTTGAAATGTCACATAACAATCACGTGAATGCCATCATTTATCCCCCATATATCAGAAGATATATCATGTTGGTCAAATTACAAACATTTGAATACCTTAATCATGTATTATCTTGAAGAATGAATACCCATTGAACCTTAGTGAAAAACATGAATGCAGTTAAAAGTTAACACTTTCCACAAACCAAAATCCTCAAAATTCTTTATACTCAAACCATGATATCACTTAGTCCTTATATCAATAACGAGCTCATGAATACAATCAAACACCTCATTATCTTCCTATGCCTTCATTATGAGCATATCATCTACTTACCAAAAATATCTCAATCACTTTCCATGGTTACAGGTACCATAAAATTATTGAAAACCACAATAGACCAATACATAAACATTCTAATATTACACGATACTATATACTACATTATTTTGGAATCCCATTACATAAACACATAATAATTCCACCACATCGTTTTCATTTTCAACATCACCAATAGTGATTGCATGTGACTTCCCTTTATCCTTTTCCTTAAGTGGATACACATGTCGATCATCATTAACCCTTTGATTAGGGCATTGATTAGCATAATGCCCCATTTCATTGCACTTGAAGCATTGAAGTGTTGTTGGGGTGTTCTCTGCATTATTTTCTTTATTCACACCATTAACAACCATTTTTCCATTACTTAGACACTCAGATACTCGATGACATTCTTTTCCATACTTAAAACATTTTCTAGTCCCTTTAAGACAATCTCCACCATGATTCTTTCCACACTTTGAGCATAAGGAAACATTCATCTTCTTTTCACCATTATTCTGAGATTTCTGCTTGAACTCCATCTTTTGTTTCTTGTCAAAACCATGAGATGGATATGTAACACCAACTTCCATTTCTACCTTAATAGCACAGCGCACAATTTATTCATAGCTACTGAAGCCTCTTATATCTATTGCCTTTCAAAGATTTGGTTTTAAGCCACTGAAGAATCGATCAAATTTACATTCAGGTTGGATGATAAAGCCAGATGCATACCTTGCAAGTATTGTAAAATTCGCTTCGTATATACCAAAAGATTCATCATCCTTCTGATTTAGTTCAAGAAACTCTTTCTCCATATTTGTTCGAAGAATACGAGTGAAGTACTTATTTAAAAATAAGTTCTTGAACTCGTCCCATTACATGTACTCAATTTCATCTCTTGGCCTCGTATTCTTGATAAGATTCCACCATTGATCATCATCTCCTTCCAAACGATATACTGCTAAGATGACTTTATCATGTTCAAAACATTGAAGATCTAAAATTATCTTTTCAGTGGTATTGATCCATTGATCAGCAGCAAGTGGATCGGAAGACCCACTGAAAGATGGTGGACGTTCCCTCATGAAGGACTCAACAGAATATTGTTCCCTTCTCTGCTCATTTGGAAGTCCATAATGATTCATATCTTGTGTAAGTACAGCAATAATATTTTAAACTCCATCTCCCATAATGTTGGTTTGGTCAGGAGGAAAATCATTGCATCATCCATTACATTGATCAATACGGTTCCTTTGGGTTCCAACCATCGTCTAAAACCCAAAAAGAATTGTGTGAGAGGAAAAAATCACGCTAAGGAAAACAACATAATAAAGGGGGAGTACCATCAATATCTAACATATTAGGTTTAATTATAAGATGGTTAGCATAATTCTAGGACTATAACATATACTTATCCTTAGGGACATACCTGGACATACCTTAGAAATATCTCTAGGGATCTCACTAAAGTTCTCGCATCCTAGTTTCAAAAGGTTGACTAAACCTTTCCTCTGATACCAACTGTGGAGGCCCAAAGCTTGACGTACATGGACATTACATTACTTTTGCAGAATACATAATACATAACAAAAATATACACACAAGGACCGTAATATTTTAGTGTCTTTGGATACTCATAATAATATCTTCTAATCGTGGTGAAAGATCTTCAACATCTCCCATAAAGATCTTCCCTTTTTTTTTCTTACCTAAAACCTTTCTTTATACCCTGGGGAAAAGAAAACATAAAATGGGTGAGCTCAAATGCTCAGTAAGGGTAAGCATGGATAAAATAAAACATAGTATATACATTTAAACTTAAAAACATGAACATAATGTTTAAACATAAAAATTATGAGCAATGACATAAAACATGGATGTACATAATGCATAGATCATAAAGGAACATTAATCATGATAAACTTTCATGGAAATAAAACTTGTAATTGTGGAAACCATTAATCACAAGATATGATTTCCATAGTAGCCAAGGCATTGCTTCCAAGACCATCTTAGTGGACAAAGTCCCTTTCTGAATCGAGTTCACTCCTCATTTCAGTCCTGTAATACTGAACCAGATTAACTTACCATTCTAGCCATGTCTATCTCAAGAGATATAAATCTTTACCCAATGCATTGGAGGGAGATATATTTCCCACCCATATCATAATGAAATCATTCTTACTTGTGACACAAAATAAACATACATCATTCAAAATAACCCAATAAATAAAATGGGTTTCATAAACATCATCCCTTCATCGCATAATCCATATAAAAGAAACGGATATCATTTCATAATAAGAAAAGTGAAACCATGTAAATCATAGAGACATTAAACTTAAAACATATACATATGAAATAATTTCATCTTAGATGGAAAATGGTTTTGATAAAACATTTGAGATGAATTCTTGAGGAAAATATCCTTTCTTCTTCAAAATCAATTTCTTTTCACAAAACGTCATGCTATTTTAAAAGAAAGATATTTTGTTGAAAATAGTCATGAAAACTTTTGAAGGAAGCTTCATGCAAATAAGGCTTTATAAAACCATAAAAATCTGTTCGCGCCGTATAAGTTAAAAAAACATTCTTCTCGTACTTTTGCAGGAAAAGTCAAAAAGTACCTCGTAATAGTAAGATTCCATACATACCATGTAGTAAAAGTCAAAAATGGGTAAAAAGTACTTTAAACATACATGAAAACACTTTTATAAAACATGGACATGGATGATTGCAATAACCCCAGTAAATACTTACGAATAAGCAATCTCAGATAAAAATGAAATTTGCAAAATTATCCCTTACATTAGGTCTGATATGCTTCATATGGATTCAAACCTCCGTTATAATGATTTAAATAATGTCATTGACTTATTACATAATCATATACATTTTTATGATATCAAATATGTTTCACGTATGACTTTATATTACCTGTTCTTTTGTAAATTCCATGTTAAAGTATCGTTTTGGGTAAAATCATTTCATTTATCGTATGTATAAATAATATTTATCCTAATGTTCATATTTCATCTTATATGTTTTATTGACTTTATATATGAAAAAAACAATTTTAAGGTTAAAAGGAGTGTTTTTTTGAAAATGGTGTTTTACCACATTTTAATAGAGAATCCATTTTAAATATATTTTTGACACTTTAATAAGTTATATTTGAGAAAATAAACCTTTTATTAAAAATAGGGACATAAAAATTTACTTCTGTTTAAATTTTGTTATTTTTCAGATAAAATGCATATTTTATTGAATAGTAAAAATTACTACTTATTAGTTCAAAACTACATTTTTATCTAATTTATTAATATAATTAGATTATAAAATTAATTAGTATTAATGAATAAATAAATAAATTTTTTTATAAATTAATATTATTATGTTAAATTTAATCAATTTCATAATGAAATTGGATATAGAAACTATGGGAACATTTGAGTGTTTTACATAAAAAACACGTTTTTTCGATTTTTCAATGGTAATGTTGTTAAACCTAATTTTACCACTTATGTGAATTAAATTTTTAAAAATTTAAATAAAAGGATATATTATTTATGAGAAACTTGGTCTACTAAAATAAAAATTATTATTTTTGAATTGTATATTAAATATTTTAGTTATTATGGTAAAAGATAAATAGAGGAATTAAAGGTAAAATTAACATAATAAAATTATAAAAATACACAAACACTTATCCTAATATTATAGGATGAGTTATGAAATACCATTAATATCATGGGACCTAAATTGTGACCCTTGAAACCAACTTGGTTGTGTTTCTGAAATTTATCACATTTAATTTTAGGTAATGAGAAATTTGTCATAAATCTTTATCACGATACTAAAAAAATATTAATATGAAGTTATAGAACATATATATTAGATATTGAATAATAATTATAAGTATAAAAATATTACCTTCATCATGGTAATTTATTTATAATTTTTATTAATTAAATTATTATTTATATTTATGAACAAAAGATGATGTAGTAATTGATTTATTAATGAAGGAATAAAAAAATTATGTGAATAATATTAAAATAAACATACTATTAAATATTATATGACAATTTTTTTTGGATAATTATTAAATTTTCATTATTGATATAATTTATTTTTCCTATTAAATAACGTTTCTATGATTTTTTATGTCTTGTATGAAGAGTGTAAAAATTGACATAATTTGTTTGTTAAAATATAAAATATTTACATAAATAGTATAAAATTTAAAAAAATATATTATGGGAAAATTTTGAATATATTTATCTAAAAATTCCATTAATCAATCAATAATTGGTCGTTTGGCATGTTTTTAAAACTATTTAATCCCTAAAAGTGTAAATTAGTTAACAAAACGATAAGAGTTGAAAGGTGTTAGAACAAAAAAGTTAAGGAATAATAAATATAAAAAACATGTATAATAATTATTGTATGAATGGATTTAGACCCAATCTTATATTTTCTTTGAACTAAATCAAATTGGAACCATTTAGAATAGAAAATGAGTTTATAATAATTTAATCGTTCAAACAATTCAGTGGGTTCCCTTCCCATATCCTATAAAAAGGAACCCATTATTCTCTATTACACACACTACCAAAACCATTTAGATTGGATTATATCTACCCATACCACTTCCAAGAATCCCTAACGACATTCATGATTCCTTAGTATGGAAATAACACCTTCTTTAGTGGTGTTATGTTATTATTTATAGGTGATCAATCGAGGAAGATGATGATAAAGAACGTACAAGTCATTTCAGACTCAAGGTAAAGGATTTTTTATCAATCTCCTTTCATTGAGGCATTTTTTATAATATTTACATTTATTCTTTTATAAGGGGTATATACATATTCAATGACATTTAAAATCCACATTTTATCTATATTAATGTTATTTAATGTTTTGTTAAAGGTATGAGTTCATGGTTATCAATATTTAAATGTCTAAAGTGCTATGGGACACCATGGACATTTAAAGATTTAATTATGAAATATTTTTCATCAATATATTCATTTAAACATTTTTTATATTGATATAAATGGATTATAGAGTAAATTTCAAACCTAACATTATTTTCAGTCAAATGTTTTCGAAAGGAATTGTTTTATACAAAGCATTTTACTTTAATTTCAATACAACAAAATGAATGTTTTTTATAGTATGTGGTGACACTAAATTATCCTTCATCATATCCATTAATTTATTTTTGTATTATTGTATAATAATTAATGTTTTTAAAAGGAAAAATTAATTTACTTATTTCATTATTGGGTATTTTGGTTTTTACAATGTTTTTAAAAAATGATTGACTATTTCGATGTCTTGAAATGATTTATTGTGATTGAAAATTTAATTTTAGGAGTAAATATTGATAATTTAAATCATGTATGTATTATGAGTAAATAATAGAACATTTAAAATTAATTGGTGGTTACATAATAAACCATAGATGGTTGGTTACATGATAAAAAAATATTTTTTGTTCTTTGATAAACCATGGATTAGTGGTTACGTTATAACCTCTATGGTATTGGGTATAGAATTCCGATGTATGACTATTCCATTTGTAAGAGTGGTTTGTGTGGAAGTTGACAATATTGTTATTCCATTTCAGTATGATAAGATTATATGTTACTGTTATATGTTTTATGATCTTTATATGAGTTTTATTGTAAAATTTTTATTACTAGAAAAATATAACAACGATTTTATTTTTATTGAAGAGTATTTACTCCATTATAAATGTGAAAAGCATTTGTTTAGGAAAATGTATTCACGGTTTTCTTGTTTTCACAAGGCTAACAATTTCACTTCATTGTTTATACCTTAATATGATATTTAGGATCATCCCATGTTTTGAAATATTCTTCCTAGGATATTAAATTTAATAGAGTCATGGATGGGATCAAGGAAAAGTTATGATTTTTAATCATGAAATAAAACCAAGTTTTTTTAATACTTTTTGTTTTATTAAACATTCAATAGCATGTAGACATGTATTCTTTGAATATTGGAGACGATATTTAATAGTTATTTCCAAATTCTTTGAAACTATTAGGTAAAAAAACCCTTAATGTTAAAAGAAGTAAATTGTTAAATTAGATCAAAATTATGTAATGTTTAAGGCTGGGGCCATATAGTTTGTATCAAAGGCCGGTTTAGATATCATTGGAGGTTAGGGTGTTATTTACGGATATGTTACAATTTATATATAACTACAATGGTTATCTTGTTAAGAAGAGTTATAGTTATTTTAGATAAACTAAATTAGATAAATATAAAATGAATAAAGACATAACAATGATTATCTTCATAAAAAGTTGGTAGATGATTCTTTTACTGATATAATCACACATACCATTTTGGTTTTAGTAATGTCTAGATCTATCATGCACCAATATATAAATGGAGGTGAATAGAAATGTGATAGATTCATGAATAAGTAATCAATTGAAATTAGAGTTTCGATGTGAACTATTGTGGTTATTTATAACTGACTATCTGGAGTCATCATTAATAACTTTATCCTAGGTGATTTTTGAAATGGATCTTTTTGGAAATATAAGAATCTTTATAGAAGTTCAGTTAATGAACATTATGGTAAGTACATTAAATGAAATATGTCTCATGTATGTGGAAAGAAACACCTAGGTTAATTTATTAAAGTGGTGAAAAGATGTTATAGATGGGGAAATGATGGTTATAATTCCATAAACTACCAAGGAAAAAAGGAATAATTCAATTGAATTCATGAAAAGTTAATTGGTTCTTTATGATTTATCAATTTAAGGTTTCAAATGCTGGGAGTATGATCATTATTAAAATATGCGGTCTATAATGAACATTCAGGAATTGGATAAGGAGTACCATAAAAATATATTATTATCAATACAAAATTCCATTACAGTTTTAGATATGGAAAATTAAAATGACCTATGAATGGTATAAAATATTTCTTGCTTCATGTGTGGACATTATTGAATATTAGGACATGATTTATGTTTTTTGTAGGATAAAAGTATTATAGAATAAGACATAAAATCTTTGTTAATGGATCATGAATAATTCATAATTATTAATATTTCTACATAAAAAGGACTTGAGAGTTATGGTAGATCATAAGATGATAAAGTGTTTAAAATTATTAATTCTCTTTTGATTAATGGTTTGTTTAGAATAATTTTTTCTAATCATTGTAACCCTGAATTTTGTTATGTGAAATTTTTATTTCGGGAAGAATTATCTTTTCAATTGTGGAAATAATTATAAATTTATTAATAACCATTATTGTTTATATGATCATTCGTTTTTAGTTAATTGTGGGATATTACATTTTTGTATGAAAATTGGAAGGCATGAGAGATAGTTTGCAGTTAAAATATCTTATAGTTATTTTTGAGTATTTACTCTAATTTTGGGAATTTTATAAGAATTATATAGTTTTATAATACGGAAAACATGTATTTAGTGATTCAAACCATCACATCATAAAATAAAACAAGAATTTAGCCCACAACTAAAGGGAACCAAGGAATTATAGCAAACAACTTGATAACATGATTTCATTATTTAGTATGAATTTTTCTTTTTAGTAAAATGAATTGATGAAACAAGAAAAATAAATTTTTGGAACTTCTTTTTTTTCAAATGGATATCCTCAGTATTTGAAAATTATCTGAAGATTAGGTGAAAAATCTTAATTTGGAAGACATTTACTATTTTTGGATGTTTACATGACTAAGAAAAACTGAATACTATGGGATTTTAATTATGGTGTATTGGTTTAATTATATTTTGGAAGAATCTATGTTTTTATTGTGGAATTATGTAGATTCAGGTTATTTATTGAAATGATTAACCAATATTGTAGAATAAGTGATTTAGAAAAATACATTTTTATGAGACTTTAAGAGTAGTTGATGTTATTTGGTGTTAATTGTTTGAACATATCTTGGAAGATTATTTGACCACATCCTTTAATTTTATGGGATTTAATCTTCATTATAATATTTTTTAGGAATTTTAAGCTTATTTATTTTTCGAATGGTTTATGTTGGACTTTGGGAATTACATTAGAATGTATTATATTAAAAGTAGTAATATATCTTTTTTATGTTTATTATATTTGGGAAATAATATTGTTTTATAATAAATTTTTTATTTTGGTAAAATTTTTAAGAAATTATGAATATATAGTTTTTCTTTTATAGATTACATGATTATCTAGAAGTTGATTCTAGTGTTTCAAGCCTGAAGAAAATGATTCGTCTTGAATACACAACATTTAGAAAAAATATGATTTTGTGGTAGAATTTGATTATTTGATGAAACTCTACTTGTCATACAAGTGTATTTATATATGATCCTAATCATGGTTGTAAATTAATTACATAAAATTATGAAAAGGATCTTAAAACAAAAACACATTTCCTTTACATGTCTTACTATGAAATAAATGACAATTTAACCTATCAAATTTTTAGTGGTTGTTCACTTTTTCCTAACCATGTTTTCTATCACTCTCCATTAGAACATCATGGTTAGTTATCTCTTATATATCCATGTTTTGCTACATTGAAAAATAGTTTTTTTATCTCATGTGAAATGTGTAATTATCTTTCATTTGATTAATATGGAGGTTTTATTGACTATTTTCCCAATGTTTTATTTCAATGATGTAATTTTTAAACATGAAATCTTAGTTACCGATCCCTAATTTAAAAATGTGAGGACACAATTTTCAAAAAGGGGGGAAGGATGTAACGTCCCATGGAATTATAGAATAACAATTTTTTATAAATATTAATATTTATGATTTATGTTTTTATTTTAATTTAATTGGGATGCTATGTATGATAGCGTACCCAACACAGAATATTGGGTTTCCCAAAAAAATTATGTTCCACATAAGACTGAGTTATACTAAAATAAAAATAAATTGTTAATATTGTTATTTTAAATAGTTGTTTACACCTATCTCTAGTATTGGTGGGAATGAACAAAAATAACAATATTATTTTTACACATGTATATATAATTAATTAATTAGTGGACAATTAAATAATAATTAATGTAAAACCCTTTTTAAAATAAAAAGAAATGTTTTCAAAAAAAAACTATTTAAATGTCCACAAGTTTGTTTTATACAAATCAATTATCAAATCACACATGTTAGATTATATTAATGTATATATATTAATATATAATATATTTAATCTAATTTTTAAAATACATCTTATGTGTTATCTAGAAATTGTGTAGGAACAAAATCAATTTTATGGGTAAAGGATTTATTTTTCTACAAATGAAATTTTACCACCTTATGATGAAGAAAAATATTATTTCTAGTTTTTTTTTCACTTTTATATATTCTATTTGACAATATAAACATCTCAGTTTGAATTGGGACATAAAAATTTACATTGGTTGAAATGTTGGTATTTTTAGGATAAAATACATATTTTAACAAATAGTGAAACATAATGCATTTCTATTAAATACTTATTATTCATCAAATTTATTTATATAGCTAGATTATTATTTTAATTGGTTTAAAATTATGAATAAATAAAATTTTATCCATTAATATAATGAAGGTAATTTGAATAAATTTTACATTGAAATTTTATTTAAAAACTATGTGAACTTTTTAACATTTTAATTATAAAACCAATTTTCGCGATCTATCAATGGGATTATTGTTAACCATATTTTATACACTTAATTTAATTTACTTTTATTAAATTTAGATAAATGGTTGTAATAATTATGGAAAAACAATCTAACAATATCAGAATATTGTTTTGTGAATATTGACATTATTATTATATTTTCCACGATTAAAGGTGAAAAGGGTAATTAAAGGTAACATTAATATTATAATATTATAAAATTACTCTAACAATATTTTTAATATTATTTTATGAGTTATTATCGACCATTACCTTCCGTGTGATGAGATTATCGCCTTTGGAGGCCACTTGGGAGTGACTATGTCATTTATAACAATTAATTCAACGTAAAGGAAAATATGTCACAAATATGTCACACCGTACTAATAATTTTAATATGATGATATATAGAGGATATAGTTGTCTATAAATAGTAAATAAAAATCCAATAATATTACCTATATCATAATAAATTTTTTATAAATTATAAGATTTTAATAATTAAATTTAATTATGATATAATGATGATATAGTAATAGATTTATTAAATAAAGAATCCAATAAATTATATTAATAATGAAAACATAAATAGAAATTTAAATATTTTATTCAATTCATGAGTTTTTGGATGAATATTACATGTAATTATTGAGTTAATTTATTTAATTTTTTATATAATAATGCTGTTTTGAATTTTTTTATAAGTTAAGTATGAATCGTGTGAAAATTTACATAATTCAGAACATGAAATAAAAAAAAATTTAATTACATGATATCAAACATAATAAAATATATCATTCTAAGAAAATTTTAAGTGTTCTAAAAATATCTATTTAATGACTCCTTAATTGGTCTTTTTTCATGTTTTGGTAATTTTTCAACTCTTAGAGTGTAAATTACTTAATACTACTGTAATAGAAAAAAGTGGTTAAAAAGACAAGGATTAAAATATATGAATCACTTGTATAATTTTTATTGTATGAATAGATTTTTACCCATACTCATAATAACTTTTAGATAAATTATCCTGGACATATTTTAAATATAATATTAGTTTACAATAATTTAATACTTTTAATAATTCAAGGGTTCCCCTCCTCTCTCATATAAAAACGCACTCATTCATATATATTACTCACACTAGAAAAACAATTTTTTTCTACACTAAACGTCCAAAAACCCTTCCTAGAATCCCTCCCCACATTCTTCAAGACATATTTTAGTTATAAAAAACTTCTTATTGGTGTAAAGGTTTCTTAAATATTGATTAACTAATGAAGAAAATGATGAAAAATGTATAGAATGATTCAGACTCAAGGTAAGGGATTTCATATCAATATCCTTTCATTGATGATTTTTTTTGATAATATGCCTATTTATTATTTTATAAGGTGTATATAATACTACAATGGTATTTCATATCTATATTTTATCTATAAAAATGTTATTTTATGTTTTGGTATATTTATGAATTCATGGAGATTAAGATTAAAATGTTCAAAGTGGTATGTTACACCTTGAACATTTGAAGATTTAATTATCCAATATTTTTCTTCATGATATTAATTTACATGTTTATTTTTATATATATTAAAGTATTATATAGTAAATTTTATTCATATATTTAATTCCATTCAATTGTTTTCAAAAGGAATATTTTTAAATGATGAGTTTTACTTCCTTTAGAAAACATAAAAATGAATGTCAATGTTAATGTATGCGGTGAAAATAACATCCCTGCCACTGTAACCATTAATTGATATTTGGATTCCTTTATAATCATCAATTTTTTTAAAAATAAATATATATTCTTTATTCTCTTTTGTGTATTTTGGTTTTTGAAAATTGTTTTGAAGATGTATTGACTATTTCAATTTATTGAAAAGATTTCTTGTGATTGAAAATGTAATTTTATGAAGGAAGTGTTGATAATTGAAATATTTTATGTGTTATGATTATATATTATTACATTTAAATTTGATGGGTGGTTACATGATAATCTAATGATGGATTTTTTTTGTGATAATCCAATGATAGGTCATTCCATGACAAACCAAGGTTGTGTGGTTACATTATAAACTTAAATGAATTGGATATTGAAGACGTCCATATAGTTATTATATTTCAAAGAGTCTAATGAGTGGATTTCAACTGTGTGGTTATTCCATTAAAGAATAATTATGCCCCATGTAACCTTTATATATTTAATTTGATTTATATTGGTCTATGGTAATCTTTTGATTAAAAAATGAAAGAAATGAGATTATAATATATTAAGAATATTAACTACTTTATAAATGAAAAAAGTTTTAAATTATGATAAAGTATGCATGTTTTATATGTTATCACAAGGATGATATATTTCCATCATTCATAATCCCATAATGTAACACCCCATGCATCCACGATATGTTTCCCTTCAAATAATACAATAACACGTGTTGTAGGAAAAATCGAGTTCAATCACACCACAACCAATCAAACTAGCCATTATGAATAGCAATAAACAATTTTTGAAATTTTATAATTTTTATCTTACAAAATGGACTTCATTTTTGGATGAAATTGAAATTATCATAGGGTGAGTTTTTTGTATTTTTCGGAAAATGTTCAATTTTTTTATGAATACTGGAAAACAATGAGTTATTGTTTAAAAACAACTTATTATTTAAATAATTATTTATTTTATTTAAATTTATATTAGGTCAAAATAGATACATAATACCTAAATAGTTTATATTTAATTCAATGGAGTCATTTTCTAATATGTTTAGATATATAAAAATTTTATCAAACATTTTACCGTCTTTTACCCACCTCCTAGGAGCATTTACTAATTTTCTTAAAACATAATTTTACCACTTCTATGAGTTGAATTTGAAAAATCTGAGACACATGGTTAATATCAGTAAATAAAATTTGGTTCAATAAGATGAAAATAATTTTTGGTGAATAATAACTTTTGACTTTTATTTACCACGGTTAAATGTAAATAGGGTTATAAAGGGTAAAAATGATATCATAATTATCATAAAACATGTCATAATTCTATTAGATAATTATAATTTGACGAAAAACAACCTTTGGAAAAAATATATTATCCTCTTTCGGCAAGTTGAATTAAATTGGGACATTTACTATTGTTTTATTTAAAGAAGAGTTAAAAGTTTTAAATTCAAAGTTTAATATTGAAGCATTTTTAATATTGTGTGACACAAAATATAAATTTGACTATAAATATTCTATATAAATATAAAATGATTTCCTACATAAATGTATTTTATTTATAATATTTATTAATTAAATAATTTCATTTCTTATGATATAATGATGTTGCAGTAATTACCTCATTAATGAACAATTAGAATAATTGATTTTATTAATATCCAAATAAATATAAATTGAAATTTATGAAGAAATAAACTAAATTTCTAGGATAATATTACATTTTAGGGTTGGTTAAATAAATTTTATTCAATGGGATAATGTTTTTATGGATTTCAGAAAAATAAAATAACAAATAGTGTCAAAATTGACTGAATAGAGTTTTATCAAAAAAAACTATATTATTAATTGATATAATATTCTTAAAAATATAAGGATCGGCCAAATGAATAATATAAGGTTATATATATTAATAATTAACAACATGGGGTTCTCCTGTCATGTTGTTGTATTTTTATTAACCGTATAATATAAAAATACAAATAGACATGGTAAATGTCAATCTATTTAACGAAGAGTTAAATCTAAAAGATAAGGTTAATATGATGACTTAAACCTATATAAAACCTATTTATTCAGAGGTTTTATACCCATACCCACCATATTCTCTATATAAATCATTTTGGAACAATTATATACTAAAAACAAATATTTTATAAAAAAATATTTTAATTTTTTTCTTAAAGTGACCCTCACATTGTTAATAAAAGGGCACTTCCCCTTCTCTTAATTTCATAACTCCAAATCCATTTTCCATGGCCAACCCCCACCCAAATAACCTCCCAAATTCCAAATCATCAAACTAGAGACTTAATTATATCATAAATTCAATATAAGGAGCCCTTTCTATCAACTCAAAAGGAAACACCCGAAGTTGAGGTAATAATTTCACCACCCTCTTTCAAGTTCTTTTCTTCTTCCACTTCCTCTTTATTTGTTTTTTCCTTAAAAAAATAAAAAATCCATTACATTATACACACATTAATGTTATTATAAATATGGTACCACCATATTCATTATTCTATCCATCCAAAAAATGACAAAGTCACTATATGTGTGTACGTATGGCCTACCATCTCCACATCGTCGTGTAGATTGTTATTCAAACACTTCATTATATGGATGGTTATAATAATGAGTGTATCTAATGTAAATAATAAATATAAAATGTTAATGAATATTTATATATGATATACCATCCAATTACATATTATTTTACCATCAATATAATGATATCGTCGCTCGTGAGTGCGTACGGATTACCGTCTCAACGAACGTGATTAGATTCATTCCCCATCATAATCATTAAAAAATAATTTTTATTTTATGATCCAAAATAATATTCATAAACATAATATCATTATCCATATATATCTAATACATCCTATTCATAACAAACATGGCTTACATAAGCACCAATATAAATGAAAAATGAATTAGTAAACACCCAAAATGATGATACTACTGAAATATTATTAATAAAAAAATATTAGAAGATCATATATGTTATCATATTTATATATATAGTCAGTTAATAATTTAATAATAGTTATTTAACTAATATATAAGAGTTTAATGTACCTTCTACCACGTAAATGTACTAGGTAAGGGTTAATTCCACAATCACTTTATAATCCGAGGTTGTTTTTACGTAAGTATCTACTGGGACCACTTTATCATCCACATCTGTGTTTTCAAAAAAATTAATTTCAAACCATTTTTACTATTTAATATAAAATGGGATAAATTCATCTATACCCTTATTGGTCCTTATATGTTTTGAAAGGAATCTTTCTATCAATTTCCAAACAATGTATATTATGCCATTTTCCACAAAATTAAGGTAAGAATGTTTTTTTAACATAGACAGCAAGTGCGACTATTTTATTCCATTATAACATCACTGGAGCATTCCTTACAAGATTATATGAATATTTTAAAATGATATGTTTTATTTTATAATTATATGACTTTTAAATGATTTCAAAATATAAATCGATATTTCTCAAAAAAAAGTTTTGATATCATCTATGACAACATCCTTTTGAAGGATTTTAATATTGTTTGATGTTGATTTATTATTATACAAATATTCCATATAATATTGATGGTTTTTTGATATTTTTTATTGTGAATGTGTTATTATTATACCATTCATGGTTTGTGGATAAATTATTGACATTTTTTATGATAGTTTTAATACTAATTTTTATATTATGTTCAAATATTTTCATGTGAGGAATGAATTGGACATAGTAAGTGACGTGTAAAGCCTGGTATTTCTCCTAGATGAATCGGTAGGTCTCATGAGACAAAGTATTTTCATGGAAAAAGTCTATGAAAAAATAATATTGGTAGTCTTGGCAGAAAGCCTTGACTATGTGTTTTTGAATTCTGGCATTATGCATTTCATCTTTATGAAAGTTTCTATTGATATTTCATGTTATTATTCAACTAGTATAATATCAATGTTAATAAGTAATTGGAATTATTTGATTTTATCTTCGCCATATTATGCTGATGGTTATGTTTAAAACGATTTTGTTTTAGTCTAATACATTGCTTTAAATTTTTATGCATATTTATAAAACATTTCGCTATATTGTTATCCTTACTAAGTATCTGAGAACAGCCATTTATATGATTTATTTTTCCTAGGATGTGAAGAAGTATTTTGTGGTTTACCTACAGGGATAAGATAAAAATATAAGTGTGTTCAAAAGGAGAAAAATGTTGTTCATGTGTTGATTTCATGATGTACTGTAAAACTTATGAATCTATATAGAACTTCCAAATCTACAAAACTGATTAGTACTCCGGGACATGATTCCTTATATCAGGAAAATGTTATACAATAATGCACAGAATCTGGGTAACTGGGTTCAGGTTGTTACAATGGGTATTATAGGATGTTTTGTACAAACCCTAAAATCTAGATTTCGAAAAACGCTGATTTGGGAACAATTCCCTACGATAGACTTTGATGATTAGTATAGAAGAACATCCTAGAATTTGGGTACTGTAGTGATTTTGTGTGTTTTCCAAGAAATACATCCCTGTATGGAAATTAGTAGGTAGTGGAGGCTTCGAAATTGATGTACCTAGGTGTAGTACCAAAAAACACCGCTTTGAGCTAGAATTGAATGGGAACCGCTGCACGATAACGGGCCTGGATACACTCTTTTTTTCAACCCCTCTCAGGGGATATTCTTAGGATAATTATCATTTTCTTTAAAAACCATTATGAAGGGTTTATGAGTGTATACTTCCTCAAGGAAAATTGTTTTGTTGTTATGGATTATATCCATAATTTTTTCATTTTATGCTAACTATTTTATATGTTTGGAATTATGTATTGCGATTCATAAACTATTATAGTGTATGACATTGTTTAGAAATGGGGCCTATTTGAAGGAATGTAAACCATATCAACACACATATTCCATGTCAGGATTTCCCTCTTACTCAAGATAATTATAGTGGAGATAGTGAAGCAACTGGTGCTGATCAGATTATCACATTACTAAGACAACTCACTCATGTTAGGAATAATAACCATACACGTATGGAGACCCCTGATCCATAACATGGAGGATCAATGTTGGAATGCTTCATGAGGTGAAAACCACAAAAATTAAATGGGAGTACAAATCCATTAGCATATGAGCTATGGATAAATTCCATAGGAAAATATTTCATTCTTTGTGGAGCAGTGAAAGGGAAAAAGTCGTCATGGAAGTTAATTGCTTCACGGGAGATGCAGAACAATGGGGGTTATTAATCTAAAACACCAATGAATGTGAATAAGTATTGAACATTGAATGGAGGGTTTTTAAATAGATTTAATTATAAAAATACATTCCCTATGACCATCCAGTTGATATTGAAAGACAATTTCTGAGTTAGAGGCCAAAGAAGGATGAAAATGTTGAAAGTATGAGGCTATCATTACAATGTTAACAAGGAATGTACAAGATTATATAAATAAGCCTAATATTAGTATTGATAGATTCTATTATGTGTTATAACCTTTTCACCATCATGCATTATTCTTATAATCTTTCTCATCATATGAAGTTTTTGTCTCGTGCGCTATCAAGATAAAAAAGGAAATATCTATGTCTTATAACATTAAATAAAAGAAAAAGAAAAAGAAATCTTCTGAACACTCTGGAAATGGAAATAAGGGGAGTAAGGGAAAAGTAAAATATCCATCATATTGTAAATGTTTGAAGAAACACAATGGTACTTGCCTGAAGGGAATGTGAGTCTGTTAAAAGTGTGGTGAAAAGGCCATCATGCTCATGATATCAAGTAAAAGAAAGAGGCTGTTAGTGTTTAATGATACAATTTTAGTGAAAATGGGCATAATGAAAATAGATTTCATATGCACCGACGGATCATACATCAGAAAAGGCCATGGGAGCAAGGGTAAATTATGAGATCACTACTATAGAGATTGAATCTCTGAAAGACGTTGGTGCAGGTAATTTAATGGTTTCCTCAAGTTTAGCCAATGCTTTATTTGATTCCGGTTCATCACATTGTTTTATATCTTCCATGATTACTAATAATATTTGACAATTTCAATTTGTATTAACAAGGGAGGTGACAATAGAAACACCTAAGGGGAGTATCATCACAACAATGTTTTGATAATCAGTTACCATTAGGGCATTTAAATGTTCTTTATCTGATTATCTCATCATCATACCCATGATTGAATTTGATATAATACTTGGTATAGAATGGATTTCAAACCATGATGAAAATATTTATTTTTAGAAAAATGCTATTACAATTCTTGATGATGATAATGAGTACCTTATCTTTATAGAAAAAACAACACCACCAGATTCTTATCTAGATACACCCCTAGAAGCTCAACAAAATTCAATTATCGAGGAGGAAGAGAATAAAATAACTATGGGTGAGTAATGGAATGTTCAAATAGAGGATGTACCTATTGGTAAAGAATATGTTGATGTGTTTCTAGAAGATTTACGTAGTCATCCTCCAGAATGAGAAATTGAGTTTCCTTTAATTTAATTCCTAGTTAATGGCCCATATCGAAGACCCCTTATAGAATGGCCACTGTGGAATTAGTGGAACTAAAGATACAACTATACGAATTTAGTAATAATGGATTTATTCTCCCTAGTGTTTATCAATGGGGAGACCCTATTCTATTTTCTAAGAAGAAATATTGAACTATGAGGTTGTGCATTGAGTACAGGGAGATAAATGTTATAATAATAAAGAACATGTATCCTCGAGCTCACATTGATGATTTATTCAATCAAATTCATGGAGCTCAATATTTTTAAAAGATTTAACATCGATTGGGATATCACAAGTTGTGTGCAATGAACGAATACATTCTAAAACCAGTGTTTTGAACCAGGTATGGGCATTACAAGTTCAGAGTAATGCATTTTTGATAGACTAATGCACCCTCTGTCTTTATGGATGTAATGAACCAAGTTTTCAAGGAATATCTTGATGACATTGTAGTTGTATTTATTGATGATATTTTAGTAAACTGCAAAATCTAAAAAGATCATTAAAATCAGTTACACATTATTATAAATACTCTTAGAAGAAATGAATTATATGGGATGTTAAGCAAGTGTGAATTCAGGCTTCAGGATATTTCTTTTTTTAGACATATTTTCTCTAATGATGGAATCATTGTTGATCCTTCAAAGACCAAGGATATCCATGAATGTCCAGCACCGACGTATATAACTGAGGTACACAGTTTTATTGGTTTAGCAGGTTATTATCGGCGTTTTGTACAGAATTTTGAATGATTGGCTAACCCATTAACCAAACTCTCTTGTAATGGGGATAAATTTGTTTGGACAAAATATTGTGAAGACTGTTTTGAAGAACTGGAGAGAATGTTAGTTAATTCTCATATCTTGACTCTACCATTGTGTAATGATGGGATTGTTATTTATAGTGATGCTTAGAAGAATGTACTTGGTTGTGTCCTTATGCTGAATGATAGAGCTATGGCATATGCATCACGACAGCTAAAAATTCAGCAGTAAAACTATACCAATCATGATATTTAGTTAGAAGGTGTAATCATTGCTCTAAAAATATGGATACACTCTCTTTATGGAGAGAAATGTGAGATTTATACAAATCAAACGTGTTTGAAGTATATTTTCTCCCGAAATGAAATAATAATGGGGAAAATGAGACGACTTGAAGTACTTAAGGATTATGATTGCACTATACACTACCACCTGGGGAAGGAAAATAAGTTTTAATATGCTTTAAGTAGAAAGGATGATGGTGTTTTGAACAAGATGAGAGTTGAAAGGGATCCAATTTTAATGGATCTAGAAAAGATGGATATGGGAATAACCATAGAACGTGAAACATCAATAATTTTTCAAATGGTTTCCAATCCAACTCTACTAGAAAGGATAATGAGTTCTAAAACTAGTGATGAGGAGTTTAAAAAGAAGATTAAGGTTGTGAATGATGAGAGAGTGAGTGACATCATATATGAAGATGGAATTTTGAAATTTGGGAAGAGAATTTTTGTTCCTAACATACCTTATTTAAAAAGGGAATTGTTGGATGATGCTCATAGTTCCAATTTCTCTATACAGCCTGGGAGAACCAAGATGTATAGAGATTTGAAAGAACATTTTTGGTGTGAGAACATGAAGAGGGAGATTTCTGATTTTGTGTCAAGATGTATGGTTTGTAAACTAGTGAAATATAGAAGGCTACAGCCTGGAGGATTCATACATCCTCTTCCCATACATGAGTGGAAATGGGATAATATTATGATGGACTATGTAATGTGGCTATCAAAGACTCCTATAAGGAATAATGTAAAATGGGTCATTGTTGATCATCCTTCCAAGCCATCACATTCTCATGCTATAAGAGAAGATTTACAACTTGAACATCTGGAAATACTATATATTAATTATGTTGTATGACTCCATGATGTACATCTATTGATTGTTTCTGATCATGATCCCCATTTTACATCAAGAATCTTAAATATTATTTAGAAAGCCATGGATAATGATCTTTGTTCGAGCACTACCTACCACCCTCAATCCAATGGACAATAAAGTTAGACACTTCAAACCATAGAATACTTGTTGAGATCTTTCTCACTAGACTTTCAAGTTATGTGCGATCAATAAAAACATATGGTAGAAATTTAAAATAACAATAGCTTTCATTCAAGAATTCAGATGGTAGTATATGAAGCGTAATATGGAAAGATTTTTCACACACCAACTTGTTGGGATGATGTTGGTGAATGAATACTCATAGGCCTGGATATTTTTGGGGAAATTATGGAAACGTTTATGGTTATCCAAACTCATATCTAAGCAGATAAAAGTAGGAAAAATAGACATGTCGTTAATGGAAGGAAGGATTTGGAATTTATGGCATGAGATCATGTTTTCTTGAATGTATCTCCATGGAAAGGAGTAACATGATTCGATAAGAATGATAAATTATGTCCCAGGTACATCGGACCATTTGAAAATCTAGAATGAATTTTGGTTCTAGCTTACCAATTGGCAATGCCGCCAAGTCTCTCCAATGTTCCTGATGTGTTCCCTATATCACTGTTTAAAAAATAAATTCCTAACCCAATGATTGTACTCACTTATGAGGAAATTTAACTGAAACCTGATCTGTCTTATTTTGAAGATCCTGTCAAAATTCATGGTACTAGGGAACTTGTACTCAGAAACCAGATGAATTGTCTTGTAAATTTTCTATGGAGAAACCATACGATGGAAGAGGAAACGTGCGATCTCGAGGAACTTATAATGAAGAACCAACCAAATCATTTTATGCAGAATTATTGTACAAATATCGAGTAAGAAATTATTTTATGGAGGGTAGAATTTCCCCCACCCCCAAGCATCCATTGTAGTTTTCCATTTAAACAATACAATATCTTGTGTTGTATGAAACTTCGAGTTCAAATACACCACAACCAATCAAACTGGTAGTTATGAATAGAAATACCAACTTTTTGATATTTTATAAATTTTATCATTCAAAATAGACTTCATTTTTTGATTCTTAATATCGAAATTAGCTTAGGGAGATTTTTTGGAATTTTTCAGAAAACAATCAATTTTAGATGAATTGTTAAAAAAACTGAGATATTGTTTCAAACTGGCTTTTTTTAAATAATTATTTATTTTATTTAAATTTATTTTAGGTCCAAATATATACATAATACATATATATTTTCAATGTAATTAATTGGAGTCATTTTGTAATAAATATATATATATTAAATTTTATCGCACTTTTTACCATCTTTTACCCACCTCCTAAGATCATTCGCAAATTTTCATAAAACATAATTTTACCGCTTCTATGAGTTAAATTTCAAAAATCCGAGTGAAACAGTTAATATTAGTATGTAAATTCCATTCAATAAGATGATAATAATTTATGGTGAATTGTACGTTTTGACTTTTACTTACCATGGTTAAAATTAAATAGGACAATTAATGGTAAAAATGATATAATATTTACCCTAACACATGTCCTAATACTATTTTATAAGAATTATTCGACCAAAAACCACCTTAGTAATAAAATAGGATCCTCTTTGGTCCATTGGTATTAGATTACGACATTTATTATTATTTTATTTAAAGGACAGTTAAAAGAGTTAACTTCAATGTTTAGTAACTAAACCATTTTTGATATAGGGTTACACACAATATAAATTCTAATAAAATTATTCAATATAAAGAAAACATACTTCCTACATAATGGTATTTTATTTATAATTTTTAGACATTAAATATATTAATTTATATATGACACAATGATGATGCAATATCACCTTATTAATGAAATATTAAAATACATAATATTATTCATATCCAAATAAATGTAAATTGTGACTTCTGATGAATTATAAAAATCTACTATGTTAATATTACATGTTAGGGTTGTTTAAATAAATTTTATTCCAAGTGATAGTGTTGTTAATGCTTTAAACAAATCAACTAATAAATACAGTCAAAATTGACGTAATTGAGTTCTTAAATCAAATACTATGTTATTAGTTGATATAATATTCATAGAAATTTAATTTCTGGCCACTGTACATAGATAAGGTTATATATATTAATATTGAACAACATGGGATTCATTTTTCTCGATATATAATCTTTTTTAACCATATAATATAAAAATAGAAAGAGACATGGTAAATGTCAAACTATTTAGCTAAGAGATAAATCTAAAAGATATGATTAATATGATGACCTAAACCTGTTTAAAATTTATTGGTTGAGATTTTTTCTACCCATCCCCACCATAGCCTCTAAATAATTCATTTATTAGCTATTAGAATACGAAAATGATTTTATTATAAAATAATATTTCAAAATTTTCATAAAGTGACCCTTACCTCTCTTATAAAAGGGAACTTCCCCTTCTCTTAATTTTACATCTGCAAAGCCATTTGGCTCATCCAACCCCAGAACAAATATCCTCCCAACATCCCTCACTTCAACCTAAAGGCCTTAAATTGATCATAAATCCAACGTAAGGAGCCCTTTTTTTCAACTCAAAAGGAAACACCCGAAGAAGAGGTAATAATTTCAACACCCTCTTTCATGTTCTTTACGCCATCCAATTCCTCCTTCCTTGTTGTTTCCATAACAAAATATTTATTCCAGTACCTTCTACATACTATGATGTTATTATAAATATGGTAAAACCATATTTTTTATCATATCCATCCTACAAATGACAATGTCACCATACGTGCGTTCGTGCGGCTTACTGTTTCCACGTTGTGGTGTAGTTTGTTATCCAAACAATTCATTATTTGGGTGTGTATAATAATGAATATAACTGTGTAAATATTAAATATAAAAAGATAATGATTCTTTATATATGATATACCATAAAATTACATATGATTTCTCCATCAATAAAATTATATTGTTGCTCATGTGTACGTATGGATTACCATCTCCATGAACAAGATGATATTCATTTCACATCGTAATCATTTAAGAATAGATTTCATCTTATGTACAAAATAATGTTTATGAACATAATATCATTCATTATCTAAATAAAATACATCCTATTCATAAAAACATGGCTTACATAACCATTCATATAAAGGAAAATGAATTTTTTAACACCCAAAACGATGATACTACTAAAATATTATAAACGATGAAATATTTAAATATCAAATATGATATCATATTTTTGTATATAGTTCTTGTATAATTTACTAAAAATGATATACTTATTATACAGAAGGTTAATGTACCCTCCACAAGGAAATGTACAATGTAAGGGATAATTCCACAATCTCTTTATTATCCAAGGATGTTTTTACGTAAGTATCTATTGGGACCTCTTTATCATCCACATCCGTGTTTTCTTAAAAATGTATTTCAAAACATTTTTACTATTTACTAGGAAATGGTTTAAAGTGATTAATACCATAATTTTTCCTTATATATTTTGAATGAGATCTTTCCATCGTTTTCCAAATAATGTACTTTATGAAATTTTTGACAAAATTAAGTTATGAATGTCTTTTAACTTATACGGCGACTGTTGCTATTTTTTAACGTTATAACATCATCGAAGATTCCCTTACAAGATTATAAGAATATTTTCAATATAATTTTTTTATTTTATAATTATATGACTTTTAAATTATTTCAAAATAGAAAGAGATATTTCTCCAAAACAAATTTTATTTCATCTATGTCAACATCTTTTTGATGGATTTTATGTTTGTTTGATGTTGATTTATTATGAAAAAAATATTCCATATTGTATTGATGGTTTTGTGATATGTTTGATTGTGGATGTGGTATTCTTATAAAATTCATGGTTTATTTATAATGTATTGACATTTCCTATGATATTTTTAATATGAAGGTTTATGTTATGTTTTATCATTTTATTTTGAGGAATGCATTGGAATTAGTAAGGGACGGGTGGAGCCCGCTATAGCTCCTCGATACATCGGTAGGTATCATAATACAAACTACTATTTTGGAACAAGTCCTTTACAAAAAATTATTGGTAGTCTTGGAACAAGGTGTAACACCCCAAGCTTCCATGGTATGCTTCTTTTTGAAAAATACAGTAGTTTGTGTTGTACGCAACTTCGAGTTCTAACACACCCCAACCAATCAAACAAGTTATTATGAATAGTAATAACAAATTATTGAAAATTTATAAATTTTATCATTCAAAATGGACTTCATTTTTGGATTTATAAGATCAAAATTAGCTTAGGGTGATTTTTTTGTATTTTTATGAAAACATTCAATTTATGATGAATAGTGAAGAAACTAAGTTACAGTTTAAAACCAAATTTTCATTTAAATAATTATTTATTTTATTTAAATTTATTTTAGGTCTAAATAGATGCATAATACCTATATATGTTTAATGTAATTCATTGGAGTCAGTTTATAATAATTTTAGATATATAAAAATTATATTGAACTTATTACAGTGTTTTACGCATCTCTTAGGAGGATTTGCAAATTTACATAAAACATAATTTTACCACTTCTGGGAGTTGAATTTCAGAAATCCGAGTGACAAGGTTGATATCAGTATGTAAAATTCGGTTCAATAAGATGAAAATAATTTTTGGTGAATAGTAACATTTTACTTTTATTTACCAAATGTAAATGTAAACAGGGTAATTAAGGGTAAAAATGATATTATTATTACCCTACCACATATCATAATTCTGTTGGATAAGTATAATTCAACCAAAACCAAACCTTAGGAATAATATATGATCCTATTTGGTCCACTTGGATTAGATTAGGAGATTTATTATTATTTAATTAAAAGAAGAGTTAAAAGTGATAAATTCAATGTTTATTAACTAAACCATTTTTAATATACGGTTACACATAATATAAATTAGACTATAAATATTTATTATAAAGATAAAAATATGTCATAAATAATTTTACTTTATTTATGGTTTTTATAAATTAAATAATTTATTTTATTTTTTACATAATGATGATGCATTAATTACCTAATTAGTGAAATATCAAAATAATTGATATTATAAATATACAAATAAATATAATTTGAGACTTTTTATGAATTACACTAACTTTATAGGTTAATAATACAAGCTAGTGTTGGTTACATGGATTTTTTTCGATGTAATAATGTCGTTATGGATTTAGAATAAACAAAATACCAAATAGTGTCAAAATTGACAAAAAAAGTGTTTTTAAAACAAATATTATATTATTAATTGATATTCTATTTATAAATATCTATGGTTAGGCCAAAATTCTTATATAATTATATATGTATCATTAATGAACCACTTGGTGTTCTCTTGGAAGTATACAATATGTTTGTTTACCATCTAATATAAAAATTCAAAGAGACATTGTAAATATCAAACTATTTAACTAGGAGTTAAACCGAAAAGATAAGGTTAATATAGTGACCCAAATAAATATAAAATCTATTGGTTGAGTGGGTTTCGACCCATATCCACCTTATCCTTTAAAAAATTCATTTTTGAGCTATTAGAAACCGAAAATTATTTTATTATAAAATAATATTTCTAGTTTTTTATAAGGTGCCCCTCACCCATGTTTTAAAATGACACTCCCCCTTCTCTCTAATTAACACCATAAAATCCATTTGTCTCAGATAAAACCTACCCAAATCCCTTCTAAACTGTCCTAAATGCATCTTAAAGGCCTTCCACTAGTCAGAAAGAAAACCTAAAGATCCCTTTTGATCAAATCAAAATAAAGAACCCGAAGAAGAGGTAAATATTTCATCACCTCTTTCAAGTTCCTTTCATCTACCCCTTCCTTTTTATGTGTGGTTTACATTATAAAATAATAACCCTATTATATTCTATATAATATTATGTTATTATAAATATGGTACAACAAATTTCAATATTCTATCCATCTTTTGAATGACATGTCACCATATGTGCGTACGTACAACTTGCCGTCTCCACCTCGTGGTGTAATTATTATTCAATACATTATTATTTGGATTGGTATAATAATTATATGTAATTGATGTAAATAATATAAATAAAATGATTAATATTCTCTATATATGATATACCATCCAATTATATATCATTTTAATATCAAAATAATGATATTGTCGCTCGTGCATACTTACGGATTACCGTCTCCACAAACGCGATGAGATTCATTACCCATTGTATCCATTCAAGACTAATATTAATTAGATGATTAAAAATAAGGTCTAAATACTTGATATAATTCTGGATGTGAATAAGATACATCCCATCCATGACAATTATGACTCACATAACAAATAATATAAAGGAAAACATATCTGTTAATACCCGAAATGACGATAATACTGAAATATTATTAACAAAGAAATGATAAAAGATCAAATATGATATCATATTAATGTATATGATTCTTGTATAATTTAATAAAAATTATTGCACCATTATAAATGATGTTAACCTACCCCCAACAAATGAAAAGTACAATTTAAGTGTTAATTCTACAATCTTGTCAATATCTGAGGTTGTTTATACGTAATTATCTACTGGGACCACTATGTCATCCAAATCCATGTTTCCTAAAAATTTATTTCCAAAAATTCGTAAAAATTTATAGACTATGGGTTAAATTCATTTATACCTTTTTTTGACTTTATAAGATGTTTATAAATGAGTCTTTTCATCATTTTCCAAACAAGGTAGTTTTTGACCTTTTCGACAAATTTTAGTTAATATTGTTTTTTAACTTATATGGAGAGTGCAGCTATTTTCCATCATTATATAATAATCAAAGAATACCTTATAAGGTCATAAGAATTTTTCCAAATATAAATGTTTTATTTTATAATTACATGACTTTTATATGATTTCAAAATAGAAAGAGATATTTCGCTAAAAAGGTTTTGATTTCATCTATGTCAACATCTTTTGATGGATTTTATGTTTGTTTGAAGTTGATTTATTATGATACAAAACATCCATATAGTATTAAATTATTTGTGATATTTTTGACTATGGATGAGTTATTTCATACCATTCATGGTTTATGGATAAAGTATTGACATTTCATACGGCAGTTTTAATATGAATGTTTATGTTATGTTTAAACCTTTTCATATGAGAAATGAAATGGACTTAGTATGTGACAGTTGGAGCTCTCTATAGCTCATTTATGCATCGGTAAATCCCATGAGACATACTAGAGTCTTGGCACAAGGCCTTGAAAAACTCTTATTTGTAGTGTTGGTAGAAGCCATTGAATATGTGGGTATGAATGTTTGGAATTATGCATTCCATCCTTATGAAAGTGGATATTGATATTGTATGTGATCATTAGACTAGTAGAATATCCATGTGATTAAGTAAATAGAATTATTTTGAATTATATTTTCTATATTATGATGAAGTTTATGTTTCAAAGGATTTAGTTTTAGTTTTATACATTTCCTAAAATGTTTATGCTTATTTATGGAAGCTTCCGCTATATTGTTATCCTTACTAAGCATCTGAGCTCACCCCTTTCTTTGTTTTATTTTTCCCTGGATGAGAAGAACTATATTATGACTGACATGTATGGATAGTCTATGAGATCTCATTGTTGTCTATGGAAACAATGTGGTAATAGTTTCCAATTTGTTGATATAATTTAAACCTTATAAATGTATCTAGTACTTCCAAGGCTACAAAACTAATAGTATTTAAAGACATGATATTTTGTGATCTTGCTAAAGTTATGTAATAATACATAGACTTTGGGTAATAGGGGTTGAGGTGTTATAGTTGGTATCAATGGATGTTTAGTAAAAACCATGGAAACTAGATTTAGATAAACTCTGATTAGAGCACATAGCCCGAAGATAGACTTTGTGTATTGGTATAGAAGAACTTCCTAGAATTTTGGTATTATATATATTTTATTAGTTTTACAAGAAATACATCCTTATCTGGATACGAGTCAGTAGAGGTAGTTCTGGCACAAATGTGCCTAGAGGTAAAACCTGAAAACACTTCTTTGAGATAGACTAGAACAGGAATTGGTGCATGGAAAATAACCTTGCTTCACTCTCAGTTACGACACATCTGGGGGATATGCATCAGATAATTCTCATTTTATTTACAATCCACTATGAATGGTTTATCAGTATATAATTCTGAAAAGAAAACATTTTTTATGATTATATATTATATCCATAAACAGTTCAATTTATGTTGCGTGTTTTACAAGTATGGAATTATGTATTTCAATTCATAAAGTAATATAGTTTATTTGATTATTTAGAAATGGCGTCCAGTGGATGTAATGGAAACTGTATCAATGCATTCACTCCATGTAGGGATTTCTCTCCTACATAAGATAACTATGGTGTTGCGGGTGATACAACTGGTTCTCATAAACTTATCACTATATTAGGGAAACTCACTCAGGTTATGAATAATAACATTACTTGTTTGGAGAACCCTGATCCACAGCGTGGAGGATCTATGTTATATAGCTTCATGAGGCTACAATAAAAAACATTAAATGGGATTAAAAATCTATTCATAGATGAGGAATGGATAAATTCCTTAGAGAAAATATTCCATGCCTTGTGGAGTAGTGAAAGGGAACATGTTGTCATGGAAATTTACCTCCTCAATGGAGATACTGATCAAGGGTGGTCATTGATTCAAAACACAAAGGAAGATGACAAAGTATCAAATATGGAATGGAGGGAGTTTAAAGATCTTTTCATAGAACAATTCATTCCTCGTGACCATCGAGCATATATGGAATGGTATTTTATAAGTTTGAGGAAAAAAGAGGATGAGAATGTCGCAAAGTATGAAGCTAATTTTACAAGGTTAGCAAGGAATGCTGCAGATTATATAGAAAATCCATGAAGTAAGATTGATCATTTCTTTGAGGGGTTAAAACCATTTCTCCTTCGAGAATTAGTCTCACAATCCTTCTTGGTGTACGATGATATTGTCTCATGTGCTATCTAGACCGAATAATAATTCTCTATGTCTTAAGACTTTAAAGAAAAGCATGAGAAGAAGAGATCTACTGAATACTCTAGAAATGGAAATGAAGTGAACAAGGGAAATTTTGAATATCCATCTAGCAGTAAATGTGGGAAGAAACACCCTGGTACTTTACTGAAGGGAATGGGAGTCTGTTACATGTGTGGTGATAAATACAACCAAGCTTGTGATTTCTAGGGGAAGAAATTGTCTGTCAATGTTGAATTATACAATTGTAGTGAAAGGGGGAATTATGAGAATGAATGTCCTAAGCGTCAGGGGAACATACCTTAGATTAGGCCAAGGGATCAAGGCCAAGCATATTCTATCACAACTACTGGGGATGAAGCTCTTAATGATGTAGTGGTAGGTAATTTAATGGTTTCCTTACATATATCCAATGCTTTATTTGATTCTAGATCATCTCATTGTTTCATATCTTCCCACTTTTCTATGAAAATTAGATATTTCAAATTTGATTTAACATGGTAGTTGTCAGTTAAAACTCTTAATGGAAGTATCATGGAAAAAAAGTTTTGTAATTAGTCTCTATTAGGGCATATAATTGTTCATTAACTTCTGCTCTATTTTTCATACCCATGAATGAATTTGATATAATCCTTGGTATGAATTGGATTTCAGACCATGATGCAAAAAATTATTGTAAGGATAAGGAGGTTACGATTTTTGATGATGATGATAAAGATCACCTTATCTTTAGAGCAGATTCGTCACCACCTAATTCTTATCTAGAACCACCCCTAATAGCTCAAGTAAAATAAATTAATGGGGAGGAATAGAATTAAATAACTGTGGGTGAGGAATGGAATGTTCAAAATAGAGGACATACCTTTTGTGAAAGAATATGTTGATGTGTTTCTAGAAGATTTACCTATAAATCATATCGAACGAGAAATTGAGTTTTCCATTGATTTAAATCCTAGATCAATGCCCATATCAGAGACCCCTCATAGAATGGACATTGTAGAATTAGTTTAACTAAAGAAAAAACTGGATAAATTGAGTAATAAAGAATTTATTCTCCCTATTGATTATTCATGGGGAGCCCATGTCCTTTTTGTTAAGAAGAATGATAGAACTATGAGGTTGTGAACTGACTACAGGTATATCAATGCAATAACAATAATGAAAAAGTACCCCCTACCGCGCATTGATGATTTATATGACCAACTTTAAGGAGATCAATTAATTTCAATGATTTACCATTGATTTGGATATCATCAGTTGTGTGTGAAGAAGGAAGACATGCCGAGAACTGCAATTCAAACTAGGTACGAGCATTACGAGTTCATAGTAATGCCTTTTGGATTGACTAATGCACCGTTTATTTTCATGTATCTAATGAACAGATTCTTCATGGAGTATCTTGATGACTTTTTAGTGGTATTAATTGATAAAATATTGGTATACTCTGAATGCTACGAAGATCATGAAAGTCACATGAGCATTATCTTGAAGACTCGTATAAGAAATGGATTATATGGGATATTTAGCAAGTGTAAATTCTATCTTTAGTAGATTTTTTTTTCATATTGTCTTTAAAGATGGAATCTACATTAATCATTCAACGAACAAGGCAATCCAAGAATGGTCGGCTCTGACAAGTATAACTGGGGTACGTAGTTTTATTTGTTTAGTAGGTTATTATCAATGTTTCGTCCATAAATATTCCCAATTGGCTAACCCATTAACCAAGATCACATGTAAAAGGGTTAAATTTTTTTTGAAAAAAGAGTGGGAATATTGTTTTTAAGAACAGAAGAAAAGATTAGTCAATGCTCAAATATTGAACCTACCTTCGAGGAATGATGGGTTTGTTATTTATAGTTATGCACAAAAAATGACATGGTTGTGTCCTTATGCAGAATGATATGGTTATTCCCTATGAATCATGACAGCTAAAAATTCATGAGAAAAACTATGCTACTCATGATATTGAGTTATCAGATGTAATATTTTCATTGATGATTTAGAGACACTATATCTATGGTAAAAAATGTTATATATATAAAGATCACAAGATTTTGATGTATATTTTCTCACAAAATGAACTCAACATGAGGCAAAGACGATGACTTGAACTACTCAAGGATTATGATTTCACTACACACTACCACCTAGGGAAGGAAAATAAGGTGGTAGATGCTTTGAGTAGAAAGGATCATGGAGTTTTGATCAAGATGAGAGTTGAAAAGGGTCCTATATATATGGATCTAGTAATAATAGATATGTAAATCACCGTGGAAGGTGAAACATCAATACTTTTTCAAATGGATTCCAAAACATCTTTTCTATAAAGGATAAAGAGTTCTCAGACTGGTGATGAAGAGTTTCAAATGAATATTAAAGCTGTGAATGATGGGAGATTGAGTGACTTTGTGTATGAAGATGGAATTTTAAAATTTGGGAAAGGACTTTGTGTTCTCGATCAACATGATCTAAAAATATAATTTTTGGATGATGCTCATAGCTCCAATTTTTCTATACACCCTGGGAGAACCAAACTATATAGATATTTGAAGGAACATTTTTGGTGGGACAACATGAAGAGGGAGATTTCAGATTTCATGTCAAGATGTATGGTTTGTCAACATGCGAATGCTGAAAGGAAACATCCTGGAAGAGACATGCAACCTCTTACTATAACTGAGTGGAAATAGGATAATATTGTGATGAACATTGTCATGGGACTACCATAGACTCCGAGAAAGAACAATGAAATATGGGTCATTTTTTATCGTTTTACCAAGTCAACACATTTTATTTCTATAAGAGAATATTTACCACTTGAACGTCTAGCAAGGATATATATTAATGATGTTGTGAGACTTCATAGAGTACCATTATCACTTGTTCTTGATTGTGATACACATTTTACATCATGATTCTTGAAAAGTCATCAGAAATCCCTAGATACTGAACTTTATATGAGAACTACCTGCCACCCTCAAACTGATGGACAATCAGAATAGACTATTCCAACCATAGAAGACATATTGAGATCATGCTCACATGACTTTCAAGGTATGTGGGATAAATATTTACCTCTGGTAGAATTTTCCAATAATAATAGATTCCATTCAAGTATTCAGTTGCCACTATATGAAGAGTTATACAGAAAGAGATGTCACACAACAACTTGTTGGGATACTGTGGGTGAAAGAAAAATCGTAGGCCCCTAACTAGTGGAGGGAACCATGGTAAAGTTGAAGGTAATCCCAACCCACATCAATGCAGCTATGAGTTGGAAGAATAGTTATGTTGATAAATAAAGGAAGGATTTGTGATTTTAGGTAAGAGATCAGGTTTTCATGAAGGTATCTACATGCAATGGTGTTATACGTTTCGGTAAGAAAGGAAAATTGACTCCCAAGTACATCAGACCTTTCAAAATTCTAGAACTAGTTGGGGATTTAGATTATTATTTTGCAATGCCGCCAAGTCTCTCCAAAGTTCACGATGTGTTCTACATATCACTGTAGAGAAAATACATGCCTGACGCACCAAATGTGCTCACCTATGAGGAATTAGTACTGGAACCTGATCTGTCTTATTGCGAAGATCCTGTCAATGTTCCGGATACAAGATATTCAGTGATGAGAAACCAAAAGACTGATTAGTTAAATGTTATATAGAGAAACCATAATATGGAAGACAAAACATGGGAACCTGAGGAAATTATGATGAAGAAACACCCGAGTCTTTTTATACAGTAATATTCTAGAAAATTCAAGGATAAAATTATTTGAAGGAGAGAAGAATGTAACACCCCAAGCTTCCGTGGTATGCTTCTCTTTAAATAATATTGTAGAGTGTGTTGTATGTAACATCAAGTTCTAACACACCACTACAAATCAAGCCAGCCGTTATGAATAGTAATACCAACTTTTTGAAATATTATAAATTTTATATTTCAAAATAGACATCATTTTTGTATTCAAAATATAGAAATTAGCTTAGGGTGAATTTTTTTTATTATTCTGAAAACATTCAATTTTTTATGAATGGTGAAGAACACTGAGTTATAGTTTAAAACCAAATTTTAATTTAAATAATTATTTATTTTAATTAAATTTATTTTATTTCAAAATAGATAAATAATACCTATATAAGTACAATGTAATTAATTGGAGTCAGATTATAATTTTTTTAAATATATTAAAATATTATTGAACTTTTTATTATATTTTACCCACCTTCTAGAAGCATTTAAAAATTTATATAAAACATAATTTTACCACTTCTACGAGTTAAATTTCAAAATTCTAAGAGACGCGGTTGTATCAGTACGTAAAATTTTGTTCAATAAGATGAAAATAATTTTTCGTCTATAGTAACGTTTTACTTTTATTTACCACAATGAAAAGTTAATAAGGAAATTAAGGGTAAAAATGATATTAGTATTACCCTAACACATGTCCTAATTCTATTGGATAACTAAAATTCGATCAAAAATACCGAAGAAATAAAATATGAACCTCTTCTTCCACTTCATTTTTCGTTGTTGTTTCCATTATAAAATATAAACTCCAATATCTTATATATATTGTGATGTTATTATAAATATGGTACAACAAAATTAATTATTCTATCCATCCTTTGAATGAAATGTCACCATACATGTGTACGTACGGCTTATCGTCTCCATGTCGTGGTGTAATTGTTATTCAATACATTATTATTTGGATGGGTATAATAATGATGTGTAATTGATGAAAATAATTAATATAACATGATAATGATTATGGATATATGATATACCAACAAATTATATATTATTTTAATATAAAAATAATGATATTGTCACTCGTGCGTATGTATGGATTACCGTCTCCAAAAATGCTACGAGATTCATTCCCCATCGTATCCATTCAAGACTAATATAATTAGATGATTAGAAATAATGTTTAAAGACTTGATATCACTATGTATATGAATAAGATACAACCCATCCATAACAAATATGACTCACATACAAAATAATATAATGGAAAATGAATCCGTTAAAACCCAAAACGACGATAAAACTTAGATATTATTAACAAAGCAATGTTAAAAGATAATATATGATATCATATTAATTTATATTATTCTATTATAATTTATTAAAAATTATTTCACCATTATAAATTATTTTAACATACCATCGACCAAGGAAAAGTACAAGGTAAGGGTTAATTCTATAATCACTTCATTATCGGAGGTTGTTTATACGTAATTATCTACTGGGAGCTCATTATCATCCACATCCATGTTACTTAAAAATGTATTCCAAAACATTCTTAATATTTTATGGACTATGGGTTAAAGTCATTTATTCCATTTTTTGAATTTATAAGATGTTTATAAAGGAATATTTCCGTCGTTTTCCAAACAAAGTACTTTTTGACATTTTCGACAAATTTAAAGTAAAAGTGTTTTTTAACTTATACGATGGGTGCAGATATTTTCCATCGTTATAAAATCATCGAAGCTTCCCTTAAAAGATTATAAGAAAATTTTAAAATATAAATGTTTTATTTTATAATTACGTGACTTTTAAATGATTTCAAAATTGAAATAGATATTACTCTAGAAAAGTTTTGATTTCATCTTTGTCAACATGCTTTGATTGATTTTAAGTTTGTTTGAAGTTGATTTATTGTGATACAAAACATTCATACTATAATTAAGGTTTTGTGATATGTTTGAATGTCGATGTGTTACTTCATACCATTCATGGTTTATATATAATGTATTGATATTTTGTATGGTAGTTTTAATGCAAATGTTTTTGTTATTTTTAAACCATTTCATATGAAAAATGCATTGGACAAAGTAAGTGATTGGTGGAGCATCTTATAGCTCCTCGATGCATCAGAAGGACCCATGAAAAAAACTATTGTCTTGGCACAAGCCCTTGATAGAATCATATTTGTAGTCTTCGCACAAGGCCTTGACTATGTGGTTTTGAAAGTCTTTCAATAAGAAATCTATCATTATGAATGTTGCTATTGATATTGAATGTGATTATTAGACTAGTAGAATATCTATGTGAGTACGTAAATGAAATTATTTTTATTTATATTTTCCATATTGTGATGAGGTTTATGTTGAAAAGGCTTTTTTAGTTTAATACATTTCCTTAAATGTTTATGCTTATTTATGAAAGCTTCCTCTATATTGTTATCCTTAATGAGCATATGAGCTCACCCCTTTCAATGTTTAATTTTTCCAAGGATGTGAAGAGTTTATTATGAATGACGTACAAGGATAGTCTATAGGATCTCAATGTTGTCTATGGAAACAATGTAGTTGTAGTTTTCCATTTGTTGATGTAATGTAAATCTTATAAATGTATCTAGTAATTATAAGCTACTAAAATATTCGATATTTTGAGACTTGATCATTTGTGATCATGACAATGTTATGTTCTAATGCACCGACTCTTGGTAACTGTGGTCAAAGAAATACACAAGGCCTTGACTATGTGATTATAAATTCTAGCAATATGTATTAAATCATTAGGAAAGTGGATATTGATATTGCATGTGATTATTGTGGAAGTATAATATCTATGTGAATATGTAAATGGCATTATTTGATTTTATATTTTCCATGCCATGCTGAAGAATATGTTTAAAGGGATTTTGTTTTAGTCTAATACATTGCTTTAAATATTTATGCTAATTTATAAATGTTTTGGCTATATTGTAATCCTTACTGAGCATCTGAGATAACCCCTTTCTATGTTTTATTTTTCACAGGATGTGAAGAAGAATTTTATTGGTGACCTACAGGGATAGACTAAGGATATAAGTGTGTTCAAAAGGGGACAAAATGTTGTTGATGTTATTATTTAATGATGTAATGTAAATCTTTTAAATGTGTCTAGTACTTCTAGGATACTAAAGTGATTGGTCATTCGGGACTTGATATCTTGTATCATGCCAATGTTTTGTAATAATCCACTAACTCTTTGTTATTGGGGTCGAGGTGATACACATAATGATATTTTTATTTTGATAATATGTTTTGATGTGTTTTTACAGGATTTAAAGGTGAATAGAATCATGGATGTGATCAATTAAATGTTATGATATTTATCATGAAATGAAACCATGTTTTTTTAATTATTTTTATGAAAAATGGATAGCGAGTATAAATGTCTAATCAACAATATTTGAGATGTTATTAAATCGGTATGTACAAATTCGATAAAACTCTAAACACAAAAACGTCCTCACTGTGAATGAAAATAAATTAATGGATTAACTCACGATTGTGTAATGTTAAAGGATGGAGCCTTATTATACAACATATATGTGAATTTAACTCAATTTCTACTTAATTTATTCTGACTACTAGATAACGATGATTTTTTTGAATAGATCATATGAAATATCCCACTATTCCATGAAAACATTATATCATAGAGATTTTTTTGGTATTTTATATGTTTCCAACACTTTTTTTTCAGTAGGATAAATAGAAAATCTATATTATGAGACAATATGCCCTGGAATTAAATCTATTTTGAAAAAAATTCAAATTTAGTAACATATCAATATAACATCTTTTCTTTTAATGTCGTAAAATATTTTCATTGGTGTTCCAAATGTTCCACTTGAATTATTGAATGAACATGAATATCATTAATAAATTTGAAAATATTTAAAAAACTAACTAGGGAATAATCAATTAATTGGATCCATAAATATAGTGGGACCATTTTGAATGTTAATTCAAATCACAAATATCTTATTGAAAATTCTTGTTATGGAGAACCATCATCAGAATGTATTCTTACTACATATTTCATTTGTGGTATGAAGACCTAAGATCATTCATCAAAAAATAATATGCTCCCTGAAGAGAATCTGGAAATTCATACATATGATTAAAATGAAACATGTTAATATTAATGATCTTATTGAGTTATTTATAATCAACTTAGAGTCTCAAAGAACCTTACATATTTTAAAATAATATATAGGGACACCAATATTTTGTACTGGGGATTATAAATTCCTTGTATATAGTCATTTTACCCTTATTTTCAAAATTCATAACTTGAAATAATCCATTTTTCATTGAGGTTTTGAAAATTGATATCATCATGAACTAATTCAAAATAAAAACCAATCTATCAATTCATAATAACACTATGAAAATGATCAAGAAATACATCTAGATATTCATTTACTATTAGTGAATTTCCTATTTGAACAATTCATTTCATCTCAATAGTGTGTCTAAGAACACATTCAGTTTCATCATTAATCATTTTATCATTTTATTGATATTCTATCATTGTCTATAATTCATTCATAAATTAAAATTAAACTATTTCTAAAAATTAATTTCATTTCCTCTGTAACATATATTTTTTGATAATTTAAAATCTAAATTTTACATAGAATAACATGGAACACTTAAATAGTTAATATTGTAATTTTTATAGGAAAACCAATTCAATACACAATAATAAAAAAATTTATAACATTTTTATTTTCACATATACAAAACCCATGTTTATTTATGCAATGATTTTATATCATTTCATGAGATATAATTTCAATTTTAATAAAAAACATTAGATATAATATAACATGTCGATTAATAAAAAAATGAATTGAATTTACTGTAAAAACATGTAATACACCTGTAACCACTTCATTTTGGTGTCCCACATCTATAGTAGTAGTATGAAAAATCTTTTCACCACCATTATTTTTCAGATCATGAGGATTCTTACCCAGAGTTACTAACATTATACTTTCATCATCATAATGACCTAATAATTGAAATTAATATATTTCACATCCATTTGTTCAAAACTAGTATGGCTATTAAATTTTCTCTTTTATTTTCAGTCAACAACCACTTATCTAAGAATTCCACATTGTAAACACTTTCATAATCACATAATAAATTCTCCAAAATACTTATTTTCACACTTATCAAAGGATTGATATTTGTTTTTGTATCGTTATGTTTTATCAAATAATGATTCTTCATTACAATCCAATAGAATCACTTCATATCCATATTTTGGTAAAATACCATAAACACCATCTCAAATTACCCAGTACACCATATAATTTCCTTGTAATGTTAAAAAATACATATAACATGATCCTGTTGAAATTTTGTATTAAATCTTGACTATAATTGATCAATTTTACTATCATGGTCTATAATGAAATTTGATGCATACAAAACAAATCATGTAAAATTACCTTCATAGGAAGAAACTTATCCCTCTTACTTATGATTCAAATATTTTATTTTCATATCCATTAAATTTCTATTAACATCATCAAAATACCTTTCAAGAATTAGATAAATTAATAATACCAAATAAATTTCATTAATTTTTTTTCAGAGCGTTCTTAATCAAAAACATTCATTGATTGATCTCTACATCCAAATAATAAATAAAAAGTGCTACATTTTAACATTCTGAACATCCAAGAACATAATATATCTTCTCTATTTATGTGATCCATTATTTCGAATTCATTTCTTTTGATAATCCCCCAAATTTAAAGGGTGGGGATTCAAAAATATGATCTACAATAGATGTGATCTTCTATAGTTAATTTGCTCACTCTTTTTCATTAGTTCCTCTATTGATATCCTACATCAACAAAGTTAACATAGGTATAAACTTGTCTTTTTAAATTCTAACTACAATTGGTTACTAGTTTTAAATGATATCAACATAGAGATTTCTTTCTATCTATGCTTCCATGTTTCCTCTTTGGAAAACCGTTATTAACATACATGTATTTTAAATATAAATTAGGAAATATTCAAAATCAATGTCCGAATCAATGAACCAAAAAATATAGTCTCATTAATGAGTCGTTTAGAATCTCCCTACCACAAAATAGATATAAATACATCACTAATACCAACTAAAATTAATCATACCTTATTCGACACATAATTACATCATTTATGACAATAGGTGCACTATCATTCATTTCTATGATTTTATCTATTTAGAGTAATAGATTATTAATTGAATCATTTCTTATTAAAGTATACATTTATACATTTTTTTCATTTTTTAGAAAATATATTTTTCATTATAAAGGTACACATTCTACATTCAATGTAACTCCCACATTTGGAACCCTAATATTATTAATGTTTTTAGTCATCTTTACACCCAATGAGAAATAATTTCAAAATTTTTGATGCCAAATAATCTCACTATGGGAAATAAAATTCATAAAATACATAATCCCATTTTTGAATGTGAAAATTATATATGAATTACATTCCTATTTCATAATAAAAATTTCACCTCAATAATTTTTTTACCATTTCAAGAGAATAAATGAATTTTTTAATAGATTTTATACACCATTTCATATTCTAAATAAATAAAATAATAATCATCAATTTTTTCATTGAAAAAATAAAAATTAATGAAGACCTTTAGTCAAAATAGGAATCCACTCTACATTATATTAATAAACTAAATAATCATTCTAAAAGAACATAACCCCATATTCATACATTTTGAAATCAAAAGATTTATATTATAATACATTTCATGTATATACTATAGTCACCATCAGACATTATACCAACATTGAACCATAAAAGAAACCTTATAATAATATAACCTCTCTAGAAACCCTACCTAGTATGACACCTAGAATGTGTTCTAGGTTAGTTGGCCACTGTGAATTTGGTTCACCACCCGAAATTATAAGGGCTGCATACTAGAAGGGAAAGACATATAGATGATAGTAGGGAGACTATAACTTATGGTGTTGGTAATAATAATAGTCTAATAATAAATATAGAAGTATAATAATATCCATATTATAGGAAATAAATAATAAGCAATATAAATAAAATAAAAATGCAACACAATTAAATAATAACACCTCAGAGGTGTGACATTTATAGAAAAAAATCATTTAATATCAGGTTATAAAACATAGATAATCATAGTCTATAACGGATGACAATAATATTGCATACAGGTGTATAAAACATGATGAAACAAACTAAAAACTCTTACTGATGCAATGGAACCATAATAGTCCACTATCACGCATCACCTGATATGTGGTACGACAAAATCAATAAGGTGAAGCTCCAAATCATGATCCTTACCAGATAAGAAAATCAAAAAATATAAATGTGATCTGAGGGGCCTGGGGTGGGTGTGATAATAATCTCAGCGGGAAACCACCTTGATGTGCCTATTTGACTTCCATAATTATGTATGTGTACAATAAATATAAATAAAGTTTATGCTCACCCATTTTACAAATAACCCAATCCTTTTTACTCAATAGGAACTGGTTAGTGAACACCTAATACGACTATCACCGATTTCCAGTATGGTTTATCTTTGTTTTCAATCCTCAGTGGAAGTTCAGAATGTGTACCAGCAATGAGATCATACAGTTCAAGCAGACAACAATATTGAAAGTGGCGCCATTTCCTAGTGTTTGCCAAATTTTTGGGCCTAAAAATCAACAAATAAACAAAAGTGTTTTGGGGAAAGATACAGAAGTTTCGAGGCCTTGGTGGCTTGGAAACTTGAGCGCCTGATGTTTTTCAGAATGAGAACATGAAAATATGGAAAAGGAAAGAGGGTCACGCAAGTATTGGTTTGGTCGCGCAAGTGACTTGGGCACCGTGAAAAGACTTGGGCACCGTGAAAAGACTTGTGCACCGGGATCTTAGAGGATTGGAAAGTTGCGTGCCATATGACCATCATGTTTTGATCATAAAATTATTTCAATGTAAATAAGGGCGCCCAAGATTGGAAGTTGGTCGCGCAAGTGTGTAGGAGGACAGAAGAGTTGCGCGCCGAGACTTGCGCGCCAAGGGAAGACTTGCGCGCCGCCGCGCAGGGTATCCGAATGCCTATAAATACAAGACCACTCCTCTTCATTCCACATGAACATTGGACTTTAATAAATTCAGAGATCTCGTCGCACAGGTGTTGAAGTCGCGCAAGTGTTGGTGGGTCGCGCAAGGTGGAGCAGCGTGACAGCTATTTGATGCCCATCAAATAGTCACACAAATGATTTGGTGATACTTGCTTGCCAGAATAGAAGTTGCGCGACAGGTTTCCATTAGGTTTCAAAATAGGCATGAGTTGAAAAGAAGTTGAGTCGCACAAGTTTGGCTTTAAATAAGACTGAATCGCAAAAGTGTTGAAGGTGGACTTGCGCGACTGTTATAACTTGCACGCCGTACATGATAGTTGTGTGCCACTATGGAGTGGCGGGCCAGGTGCTGTTGAGGCTTTCCGGTTATCTTGGTGCTTCACGAAAGTTGTAGATCAGTTCACGGGTGATAGTCGGACATCAACAGAGCATCCACATAATGCAAGGGATGCATTCACTGAGAAATGATGAAGAGAACTTCACGCCTATAAACTAAGTGTGACTTCACCAAGGGAAGTGAGCCATGGGGAGTGAACGGGAGTGACCCTAGGGAAGCAGTGAGCTATCCCTGAATCTTTGTAAAGGCAGTGAGCCTAGGACGGAGTGACTGTGCCCGAACCTTTGTAATCCACAGCTAGTGAAGATTAGTGAAATTAGGTACGACCGACAACTTGTCGGCGTATTCTCCTTGGATGTAGTCGTTAGTGGTGAACCAAGTAAAAAGTGTTGTGTCTTCTATATGCATGTTAATGTTTTCTTTCTAATCATATTCATCATACAGGTTCAAAAAGTTCCTACCAATGTGGGAACATGATCAATCACATTAAAATAAAAAGTTGTCACAATGATTCACCCCTCCCCTCTCAGGGTGTCCCGGGGTCCTTCATGGGCATCACTACCTTACCCTCTAACTTGGGGGTCTCTCTAACTTGTAGATGGTGGTATGAATAGACTCGATCAATTTCACAACTGTTTGTGGACTAGCCATACCGTGAAACAAATGTGGGTTCTGTGATTAGAACTAATGAGTTTGATATTCGGTAGATGACTCATCAAACTAATCTCCTCTATCAATTACCTATATAAATGAATCCATGATCACCCAAAGCTTCTCATCCAGCCATAGACCTAATGATTCCATATCATACAATTTTCTAATATATACATGGTCTTAAACATGTGGAAAAAGATTATCCTGACCCTCTTAGACCACATCCTAGTCGTTAGGGTCCCCAACCCATGCATTCCGATGTGGAACCATATCACCCCCTCTTTAATCTCTAATAGAAGCTGTCTAGGTGGAATAACAATGTTTATTAATTATGATTGTCAAATAGACATAACATTATAAATATCACACTTAAAGAATATAAATAATAGGTATCACATATCACCTCTCATACATTCCTATGATACACTATGCCCCACAACATCTGGCCTTAATTATGCTTAACTACTCGTATCTATGTCATGTATCAGGTATCATCTGGACTCATTGACTATATCCTACTGACATCAAAGTCATGTATCAAATATAATCCATCCACATGTCCCCTTACCTACCCACACCATATTCAGGTATCACATATAATGTATCAATATGGGGTAGTAGAATAGAATTCCAGCAAATAGGCTATACAGTAAGACAATGTCTGACTACATTTTTGACACTTTATACTAACCACCCCATTCATCATCCTTACAATCCCCAATGAGGGTTAAGGCCATATATAAAAGGAATATAAAATCACATAATTATTTATTGGAATCAAATACATGTGTAGGATGAATATAATTCCACAATATGAGGCTATGTTGCAAGACATTTTTTATTTTCTTTTTTGACACGTGAAATAGACCAACCCCTATTAAGAAAATATAGGATTCCAATGGAAATAAAAAAGAAAGGATATATCATATGAGACTATGTTCCTATCATGATGGATAATAAACCTCCATTTCCATATCTAGCCAATTTTCAAAAACATATAAATGAAAAATATCACACCCAAGAGCACCACACGATGTGGGAATCAAAACCATTATCAAAGTTAAATTGAAAACAAAAATTTACCATAACTAGAAACATGTTATGACTCCAATATGTGGATTTACATGACCCCAAACATAAACTATGTATTCTTTCTTAAATATATCATAGTCCTCATTCTATCATTTTCCAAAAAGTAAGATTAAAAAGGAATTAAACACTACTAAGATACGATTTTTAGTTCCTTGAACAGGTTTTCGACATTAATAGGGCTTGGGGCCAGTTGTCTACTTGGAAATAGGAATTCCACCCCATATTCCAAAAGCTACCCACTCAAAGAGTAGTAATTATAGGTGATATTGTGCTGACTACACCAACAGGTGGTGATGATAATAATTTTAAAATAATAAATATATTAGAAGATGAAGGACCACACTCATCAGAAATCAATAACAAAAAATAAAGAAAACATAAACATACAGTAATAATAACAAATAACTATCAAAAGTAATACCATTTGTAGATAAAAAACGATATATATGTTTATTAAATATAGATAATCAGATTCATTCATGAAATTAAATATTAGTTGATATATATATATATATATGAAACAAAAAATGAGAATCTAAATGTTGAAACCGTACCATCATGGTCCACTACCATCAATTCAATTATAAGTGGTATTACATGATCACAATGGAGTATCTCAAAAGCCTAAATCCTGACCCGATGATATTTATAATAAAATATATATGGGTACCAACGGTCTAGGTTAGGGTTTCTGTTTAACCTCAATTGGATAACACCAACATGTTCCTGTCCTACATCCATAAATATATAGTTTAATACAAAAACTTTTAATAAATAACTATTTTATATAAAATATAATATATTTATCACGTTACTTTGATAAGTGGATCTGTGGAGTGTATTAGAAACGAAATGAAATTGAAAATAACTTAAACGAAAAAGAAATAGGATTTTACCGGTTCAATTTATCCTCCTTAGGGAAAGGGTTTTGTCTTTTGATGAGAGAAAGGGATACCAGATGTTGGTATGGGTAATGGGAGGATTATTTGGGTTGATATTGGTTAAATAAGATGTCTTTGAATTTATGAGGAGAAGAGGTGGTGTGGGGTGGTATTTATATTGAAGTAGAATGTTGTTTTCCTATTATTTTATAAAGTAGTTTTTTATTTGGCCTCAATACTATGAATTGTATGAAAATAATCACAAAATATATTAAAATAATGTATTATATTTGGATATTTTTGTCTTAAATAAGTGATGTATCATCCAAGTCTCATTAATTCATGTATTTTCCTTTTATAGTAAATTATTGTTTTTAACTATTAAAAAAATCATGTATTTTAGAAAAATCTTAAAAATTAACACTATCTATTAATTTATTTATATAATTAAAATATGGTAACAATTTTATGAAAATATTTTTCTAAATATGATAAATTTATTTTTTCATTAAAATCATCATTTATTTGAAAAATATCGATTGTAAAATTTTTTCAGATTTTATAACACATTGACAAATTAATTAAGTTCTCATAAATTTATATTATAATAATAAGACCACAAAATGTTATTTTAGGAATATATTTTAGGAAAATATATTTCATTTTAAATATATATATTAATTATATATTTATAAATAAACATTTATGTTATATAAAAAATATCAATACTTAGATAGTAATTTATAAAATATTTATTTACTTTTACTATGATATAATTATATCATATTATCAATTATAAGATTCATAAATTTTAATTATAAATTAATATGTGAGTTTACTGTTATGTTTGTTGAATTACTATTCTTTACGGTCTTATTATAATTCCAATGGATAGGTTATTATTCTCCCCGGATTGGTTCGAAAATTTCAAGATACAATACTTATTTTATTTATTATTAATTTATAATATATTTATTATGTTATCATTGTGATTTTATATTCTCTATAATAATTCAAAGAATGGAATTTCCATTGATAATATTTTTAGGTCATAAATTTTATTCTAAATTTTTATAAAAATATGATATTTTCCCCACTTTTACCTATTTGACGTCTGTTATAAACTAAAATTTCCCCACTATATTGAAAACATGAACATAGATTCCTACCTACTACATCATGTGTTATAATGAAGTGCATAAAATTAATTCACAACAAAAAATGAATTTCGGATTTTTCCCTAATTTTTGAAAACAACCCGAGCTGGTTTTCATAGTTTTTTCTATTTGATGTGTGTTTTAAACATACGTTACACTTATTTAATAAAAACGCATACTTCCTGTCATATTATCTACATCATTTATCAGATAAAATTTCATTCAATTATTACATATCGACAATGATTTATAGATCATTTTTCTAAAGTTTGAATATAATTTTATTATATTTTCTTAGTTTTGGTTGGTGAGAAAACATTTAAAATAAAATATGATATTATTATTGAAAACATAAAATTCAAGTCATATCAGACACATCATGTGTTATATTGTTGTGTGATCAATTCATATACATCAAAAATTAATTATGGATCATTATACTAATGTTTTAAAACAATTAATGTTCATTCTTTTGTTCTTGGATATGTGACATGTATTTTAAAATGAAATGAAGCTATTATATTAAAAACAAACAATTGTAGTGATATCAACCACATCATATGTTAAATTGATGTGTGGTTAAATATAACACATCAAAAATTAATTATAGATCATTTAAATAATTTTTTTAAATTAATTCATTCTCGTTTGTTTAGTTTTGGATATGTGAAACATTCTTTTAACTAAAATTATATTTTTAAATAAAAAACACACACATTGAGTCATAATGACAGCATCTCGTGTCATATTGATATGTAGTTAATTCCAATAAATAAAAAATGAATTATGGATTGTTTTCATAAATTTTGAAAATCATTCACTTAAATCACCCTAACCTAGAAGCCACTTGAAATGGTACCCTGACCCGGTTGACCACAAGGCATGAGGCACAACTCCCCGTATACCAAAAGATATCAATTAATAGCGATGGATAGATCATGTGATAATAGGAGGACTATTACCAATAATGATGATAACAGTATTTGAAAATACATATATATATATATATATAACACAATAAAAGATGTAACATAGTATTAGAGTCTAAAATAATATCAGCAGGAGAATAATAAACCACAATAGTAATCAAAAGATAAGAGGAATATTACTATAGGTAGATAAATACTCATGTTAGGTTTTATAGAACAGATGAGTAAGGTTTATTATGACCAAAAACATAAGTACATATAATTATAAAAAAATATAATTGAAATCTCAGCATGATGTAAAATACCGCCATGGTATAATTCTATTAATCCCATGAAAATGTAGTACATCCTTTGCATTATGGTATGGATCCCATGCCTAATCTCATTCCTTCTATAAAACCTTAATTTCTACTCATTTACCAAGGGGATATGTAGGGTGTAATTATGTATTCATTAGGCTACCAAATATGTGTTCCTATCTTACATCCATTATTATACAATTAATGGAAAAAAATAATTGAAAAGGCATAAAACACAATTATTAATTAACAATCTTCCCTTCTGCTCAACGGCATTAAAGATGAATTTAGATGCTTCTTCTAACACTGATATATCTATAAACACATCACACAATTATGTATTTGGCATATAGTACTTGTCTACAAATACCTATTTCTAGTGGTGAGTACCCATGGATTAATTCTCATACACCCCATGATGATTATCATACCTTGTGAACCCTCAAGTGCTACACATAAACATGTAACCTTACAAATTGTGCCATATGATTCCACATATATCATATATCGAGAATGTATTAGAATCCATATATCATCCCATTAATATGTTCAAGTTCCCTTAGACCTCCACTCAGAAATTCACTGTCAGATCAGTAGCCCGATGTCCCGAGACATAGAAATATATATCCTCCCATAAATAGTAAATCACCATCATTCCAATAACCTGAATTCATTATGGATGATGACATACATCCTCTAATTGTATTGGACTATCAGGTAAAATTATAATAGCGATCCTTATCCTCTAAAAAATGGTCTCAACACCACCAACTGATGGTCCATCACTATCAATCATTAATTTTGACAGCGAGAACCTCCTCCATAACTAATGGTCAAAACCATCTACTACGAAACAATATCAATAGGGGCCTCCACCCACCACAAATGGTCAAAAACACCTCAAATAGGTCCTATCTATGTGCACCAAACTCCAATGGAATTTATGTTAACAATGGTGAGCATAAATCCCTAGAATTTCATAAGTTCTACCATTCAAATACATTGATCGCAAATGTGACCATATTTCCCATGTCATGATGATCAACCCCATCATAAGTCTCTCATTCCATTCCTTCCACCTAAAATACTATTCTCTTCAATCCCATCTACCATGTCACTGCAATATGGCTATTAACATCACCGCATGTATCTCATGGGACACCCACTACCTAATTAAACATGTTGTATCAATCCTAGTGATAAAAGTCACCTGCAATCCCTCAATCCATTTTTGTCATGATTCAATAGAACCGATGAAAATCAGGCCACATTTACATAAATTAAAACAAAAAACTGGAATAAACTTACTATTTTTTCAAAATTTCTTTACTCATCATTGTACATTCCTAACAAAGTAAGATCATGCCCATCGATATCTCATAACATCAATTAAATAGTTTAAATGAAATTAGTAATTTATTTATGGTCTCACCTAGTCATCCTAACAAGTGAATTAAATAAAAAACCAAAAAACAACCAATCAATTAAATAGAAATCTATGAACCACCTAAATTATACTTCTAGGTACTCTCTCATGGAATATCATCCTATAACTCAAGCCAAAACGAGAGAAATATTTGTTTTATAAAAAGATACTGAAAATAGGGAAAATACATCACATAGATTTAACATTGAATACGTGAAGATAAACATGATAAGGAATATATAGTATTGAATTTCTTACCAATATGAATCCATATCCACAAATAGATATTGATTCAGATATCAAACGATGATAGAGGCTCAATTCTTAGGAAGAGGGGAAAGAGAGATCCTTGGCTATTGGATGAGATATCACATGTTAGAGGAAGAAAAATATGATGAGAAACATAGAATGTAAGAGGGATATATTGGTGAATATAAATATTTTAAATAGGTAAATGGTTACCTCCCATGATTTGGATAATAGTGTGCCCACAATTCACCCTCACTGTCCAAATAGTCACCCCTTTTATATAGGTGTCATGATTTGGCAACACGATTTGGCCAGACCAAGAACCAACTATGTGAACCTACTTATTAAGTTTAACTACGGTGTATAATAGGTTTCATGGTTTTAAAAACTGTGCCAACCCATCTACACTCTCATAGAATAACTACAGTCACCCTATGATGTTTCTCAAAAAGATCGAATGGTTAAATCTAACTATGCACCTTTGTCAACACATTTTGTAAAAATGGGGTTTCCGGCATCGATGCACATGAAACCCATTGATAGAGACAAAATTTTCATCATTAAAAAAATCAATGATATAAACCAAACCATTTTATCAACTTGACCTTATTTTCATTAATTTTGGATTTATGGTGTGTTTTATGTATAATTAGAAAAAAATTTAATTTTTTAAATTTAACATATTTTAATAACTTGTGTGTTTTGAGAATAAATCATATAATATCTTTCTAAATGATGTGATTTTTTTATGATTCCATTTGTTCATTCTAAAAAACTGTCAAATAGACTAAAATCTAACTTTCCATCTAATGACCTATAAAATCAATTAATATTTATGACTATTTGGGAGGACTATGTGGACCCCCCCCCATAGTAAAAATTGACTATGTCAGCCTACATAACACCAATTTTAGACATATCAATTTTATTTTCAAGTCAGATAACTGTAGCATTCTACTGATGAATATCATAGAGATTTTCTTATTTTAAGGGAAGTAATGGTTGGAAAAGATTCAAAGAATATTTCTTGAAATAATTTAATTAAACAATCCTAATCAATAAAATTTAATAAATTTCTATACGAGAATACAATAAATTTGAAATTTGGAGTTCATATAAGAAATTAATTTTCAAGAAATATATAACAAGGGAACATATGGAGATTTAATGAGATGGTAGATGTAATCGGAGCCAACGTTCAGAGGACTGATTCTAGATGGAAAGTTGTTCCACCCATTTTTTTAATATTTTATTTTTTTATTTATTACATTCAGTTTATTTTAAATGTATATTTAATTTAGTTTCATTTAAATACAATAAAATTAATTCATTTATTTCCATATTCTTCACCCTTATTTTTCTTCAATTATGAATCTCTTTTTCTTTTCTTCTTCTCATCATACCTCTGTGAACTCTTATACTCAGGATTATGAGTAACTAACCATTGGAATATCTCTTGTGAGTAATCTGGTTCATTAACATGAATCCATGTTTTTATCGTCATACGAATTATTTCTAGGTATAATTTTTAGAGGGTGTAATTCTCAATGTCGTTGTCTAAAATTTAACTTAATAATATGTATCTAATTTCCCTCAATTAAACAGGTAGATGGAGGGTGTTCTTAGAGAATACTAAGTACACATTTCATTCATAACTGGGGTAGACTGAGGTTTGTGTTCATTTTATGGATTGTTTTCACAATGTAGATTTAATGACTATTAGTTATGTTTTTCCCAAAAAAATCTATTGGGAGAACATTCTTTCTTCTGGAATTCCATTTTTCAAAGAATTTCATGGGAATTAAGAGTTGAATGTTAATATCATCTTATTTTTACATTTTACTTACTTTCTTAAAATATAATTTTTTCATGATGCATAAAAAATAATAATTAGATCTTAGGTAAATTAGATAAAGTAAGTGAATAAACTGAGAAACTCCTCAAGAGGGATGACACTGTTCAGCCACAATACTATACTAGAAAGACATAGAAATTTTAATTTTTATGTGACCTATAATAGATGTGCTTAAAAACTAACACCATTTCATGGGACCTAACCTGTTATTTAAACTATTATTTCTATTTTCACATTTTATATATTTTTCATTTTTCCAAATTTTAAAAAACGTAAAAAAATATTTTTCCATGACGTATCTAAGAATCAATTACACTGCATAAAAGAACTAATCATTATTTAAACAACATTAAGAAGAATATATTTTAGAGTAAAATAGATCTCGTGTAACGGAACATAAAAAATCCCTAGATGTACTAAACGGTCAAATAAGAAGGCTAACATAATATTTCAATGATACCTAATAAAAACTAGAGCCTTAGCTATATATGAGAGATCAACAAAATATGGATATGTTTTGAAATGATTGTGAAGAACAACTTGATCTACCTATTTCTTCCAAAGAATATAATCCATTGGTGGAAGAAATTTCACCACTCATCCTCGAAATTGAAGAAAATATTTAGGACCATGACTATGTATGTAAATCCATATAGAATCAACTCTAATAAGAACTCCCAATAAAAGAATATATTGTAGCAGAAGAAATTAAGGAGGTTCAAATTTTCTCAAACTCTATTTCTTTTAATTTTATTCCATAAAAATTAAGTATTAATTTATAATTTTTTTAATTTTTAAAATCATAAAAACATTTCTATTCATTAAATAAGGATGAATAAATAGGAAATTCACTTTTTGAGGAATACATGGAGTTCCGTGATATTATTTTTAAGGTTTCCCAGAAACAATTCTATGTTATTGAGCCTATTAACATAAATACAGAGGATTTAAATTCTGAAAGATATAAATTACATATAAATTTAAACATAAATTTTTTTCAAGAGAAAATACATGTTTATATTCCCTTGTATCATTCAATTCATACATCCACTACTAATCCAGTATAAAAAACAATTTCAAATGTAATAACTGTAGAAGTGGATAATTCTTAATTTATCATACCCCCTCAATGTAATCTATAATGATTTCTGATAGGGTAGGATCTGTTTTACTCTATCCGAGGATCATTCTTCAAGAATAACCAAGAAGCACAACCAGGGATAATCCACACGTAGTGGTTAAAATCAAAGAATATCCACCCACTATATGGTTATTGGTAGTAGATTGTACTACCTAGCTTGACGCAGTAAAAAATTATAGGGCCCACATAGAGGATTATATCATGATTTATTGTTACATGATTTATAGTAATTTATATTTTAATTTCATTCATTGGATTAGTCTATTATGCATAACATTCCCTCCAACATTTTTTATCTTAAATAACATGATCCTTATTATTAATTGATTAATTATTTTTTATATTCATGATGGAAGAAAGAGGTCCCCAAAAAAATTTATGGAAGAGGGATAAGATTTATTTAAAAAGGTATTTCCTTTTATTTTTTATATTTTAAACTCATTACATTTTTTCTTGAGATTATCATTTGATATTTTAATTGTAAATTTCATCCACATACTTGAATTCAAGTTTTATTTGACTTATTTAGGATACACATGTTTTTTAGGCATCTAGTGATTCGATTTTTTTGGTTTTCAATGTTAATGATATTATATGTGTAAAATGGAGAATATATAATTATTAATTTGAATAATGGATATTGAAATAATGACTCATGATTTGATGGAATTATTTGATACATGTAAATGAAATTTCCCCATTATTTTATTATTCATGGAATTTATAAAATACATGAGAATTGATTTGTTATTATCAGTCATTCTAGGACTGATTTTCAAGAAAAGTTTTTAATTACTAAGTGTATTTATATACAAATTACTTCCTATTTTATTCTTGAACATATTTCATGAGTGATATTGGTAATTGTCACCGACGAGAACTTTCAATAGAACATGTCAAAGCTATGAAAGTGAGAAAAATATTTAAAAATGATAGATGAAACTTATTATAAGACATTATTCTTAAATAACCACCTTTAAAATAATCCTTATTTATCTTATACGAAATATTTATTCCCTTTATATGAATAAACCATGTTTCAAGCCGTTTCTATCCATTCCTACCCTACACATAGTTTTTTCATGATATTTTAAAGGTGATGTGTGGGAGAGAATGGTTTCATGGGGGAAGGGGTGATATAAATTATAATGAAGATGATTTGTGGTGCAACATTGGGAAAAGATAATTTTGTTTATTCATTCATTTTACTTCTTATTATTTGTCCACTCTAGAATAAATAAATAGAATAAAAAAAGAAATAAAAAGGTCTTTGATTTGGGAAAACAAAAAAAATCACCATTACGATAGTTTTTATATTTATTATATGTGGTTAGGTGGTGTAATTCAGAGTTTTTTCAAGAATCACTTCCAAAAAATAAATTAATGAAAAAATTTATTTGGAAAATATTCAAAATGGTGAAAAATAGTTTTTTATTGTTTACGTGGTCACTAGATGACTTTGGGTTTGAAGAAATTTGGAGTTTCAACCTTGAAGGGGATAATTTAATTACATTTTTGTGATATCAATAATTTTACATAATATATTAACCACTTAAATAAGGCTTATTTTTTAAAGCATAAAATCCTACGAACCATAATCCAAGAAATCCTTTGAAACAATAATGAAATTTATCATGATTTTATGTTACGTTTTTCTTTACAAAGTGGGTATAGTAGTTCCTTTAAATTACTATATATAAGTAGTATGTTCTCACCATTTGAGAATAAATATACTTGAATTGTATCATGAGTGATGAAGGAAAACTTTCAAATGTGTGGTAATTCATAAATTTTCATGTTTAACAATGAAGAATTGAGCAGTTTTAATGAATGAAATGAGAATTTCCACCAATTTTCAAATGGTAAATGTAAAATAAATTTATTGATTATAACATTGATAAATGGGAAATTTAATTTTTTTCATACATGGAATATGATAATTTTATTCTACATTGATAATTGTATAATTTTACTGTATCAAAATTTCAATATTTGAAACAAGGGCGCCCTCTAATTTTGAATGTTGAGATTTTATTCAAGAGGAAAATCATGTTTTATATGTGTTGTAATTGTTAAATCCTTTATTTTCATCATTAAAAATATGTTATACATTTATTTAATCGAATATAATTTTTCAATTTTAGTTTTTTTTATTTACATTGAATTTATTTTGAGTTGTGGGAAAAAATGTAAAATTTCATAAATTAGAAAATTTAATAAATTTTAGTCACTAATGTATTTTGAGAATAACTCTTAACCTAATGATCCAATTTATATGATTATTTTATTGATGATTCCATGAATTAATTTCTACAACATTGTCTTCTAGACTAAATGGGAATTCAACCATCTAAGGGTGCATAAAAATCAATCAATTTGGAAGATCATTTTGGATGACCACATGAACCCCACCTCAATTAAAATGGATTAAATAGGTCCACCCAACACTAATTGAGGTGACTATAGTATTATTTGAAATATGATTCAAAGTTGAATTATACTATTAATGACCATGGAAATTTTCCATCATTAATGTATATATTGGATGATCAATATTCAATGAATATTTCTAAAAATCACAAAGATAAAAAATTTATACTCAATATAAATTTTATAACAAAATATAAGATCATCCAATTATTATGAAATTTCAACGTAAAATTGGAAATTTAATTTTGAGAAACCTATAAGAATGGAATATGGGATAATTCGAAGATATGAGGGATTAAAAATGATCCAATATTTCATGGATAGATTCTAGAGGGTTATTTGTTGCACCAATTTCTTTTATTAGTTTTTATGTTAGTTTTCTATTAAATATAATATTGATAAAGTTTAATTTAAATAAATTCTAATTAATGAATTATTTATTGTTTGTTTTCATCTTATTCCCCTTATTTTTCTTCTATTATGATTTTTCATTTATTTTATTTTTCTCTTCTTAACACTGTGAACTCTTGTATTCATGATTATGAATAACTAATGCGAGGAATATCCCAAGTGAGTAATCATGTTCTTAAACCCAAGGCCATATTTATTATCTTATTTGGGATAATTATAAGGATAATTTATATTGTGTTTAACCATCATTGTGGCTGTCAAATGGTTTACTTCTTAATCTACAATCATTTTTCATTGATTGAGGAGGTCGAGGGATGGTGTTCTTGGAGATCACTGCGTACACTTTGAAATAATCACCATGATAGATTAAAGTGTGTGAACATATGATGTAGAGAGTTCTCTATGTATATTTGAAGATGGTAAATGATGGTTGTCCCTAAAAAAAATCTCCCGAGAGAACATTGTTTCTTCTCAAATACCATTCTGTTTATGATTCCATGGTAATTTAGAATTGAATGTTAGTTTCATCTTATTTTTACATTTAGGTTATATTTATAAATTCTATTTCATTCATAAAATATAAATCAAATAAAAATATTTATTTCTTATATGAATTATATTATGTATGTGAATAAACTATAAAATTTTCTTAAGAGATATGACATTGGATATCCATTTTGTTGTACAGGGAAAAATTGGAATTTTTCTTTTTCTATGCACTATAAAAGGAGTGAATCACCCATCAAAACCCCTAAAGTACATGAACATAATAATACCCCCATCCAAGAAAACCATAGACAGTTTAACCTCTAAAAATTAGGCTAACAATCCTAGAAATGATGTTGACCCAAACACAAAAAGATTAAATCAAATAGGTTAAGGAAATTCTAAACCACACAATCCCCTAGGATTTTACAGTTTCCCCATCTTATGAAATCTCAACCCTTAGCTATGAGGTAACAAGGAGATATTTTACATAAAATTCACATGAACATCAAATCAAAACTAGTCAATCATAGTTATTAATCCATGGCCAATTCTTCTTGTGGAACTCTCCTTGTTTGGAGTTACCTACCGAGTCACTTTTCGACCCACAATTTAAATATGTCGACAGATCCACCAGCCATACCCCGACACACACATCCTACCCTGTCATTTTTTCATTCCTATACCTGACCAAGTTCAAAAAAAATTCCTATTTAATACATGAAATTCATCAAACCCTATATCACAATAATTTCACATTATTATGGGTTTCATAAAAGACACCAATGAAGTTCACCTCTCCTAAGATACCCACAATCCCTACATCTATATAGAATCTCAAAAAAACAATTCTTTATATATATATATATATATTAATTCCCATCATAGTCATGATGCCTATATAACACATACATATCATGCATCAAATGGATTCCCATATACTAAACATTACTTGGTTAGCCCAAACACAACACATGTTCACCTCATCCACCAAAACAGAAAATTAAAAAAATGAAGTTCACTATAATCACGCCATAGCTTCACATTATTTGGAATATTGACATACCTAGAACCTTCCAGATCAACAACATAGACCTATCCCGAAGCTCGATTACCTAATTCTTGACCTCCCTATGGATCCATGCCAGCTACCAACCACTGACCCCACTGTTGGTTCTATCTATCTCGATCACGACCAACACATGAAATAGAAACGAAGACACCAGTTAACAGTAAAAATAGTAGTTCTACCTCATATTCCTATGTCTACCTTAGTCCCTGACTCTTGGATGCTCAATAATTCTTCCTCTAGAACCCCTAAAAATTCTTTATTTGAATACATGCTCGACACATCATTGGAGCCCTCTAACAAGGTGTCTAAATATTCACCATTTATTCACACATAATGCACACCATTAAAGGGACACTTTTCAGTGGTGTTACCAAATCTATTCCCTAGAATTCCTTCTGTTACTCCTCAGTGTCCATGTTTTTTCTACCTAAAGCATCACTACTAAACTCACCAAATGCCGTCTACCCACTCTAGTGGGAATAATATATAATATTCCCCTCTATTATCAGTGGCTACAATGAAAAAATATTAAAGTATATGAATATTACATCTTTTTAGATGAATATTCATTACATTTTACAAATGCACACCTGAGAATGATGTTAGTTTAGAGCCTTTGGAAACATGGAATGAATTCTTCTATCGTATAAAAGATCATCAACATATTTCATAAAGATATTACCCTTTAGTACTCCAACATAAATGATTTCTTTGTAACCTGAGTAATGGAAACATAATAAATTGTGAGATTATAAGCATAGTAATTGTAAAAAAGAATATATGAACATAAGAATGAAAAAAAACTTGAACATAACATTGGAATATCAAAATCTTGATTCATAAAATAAATCATAGTTTTTCATAAGGCATAAATCATACATGAAAATTAACATTGAAAACATGGAATTATAATAAATAATGAAAATGTGCAAACTCATAATAATAGAAACACATTTACATATTATTAAAATCACCTAGCCAATTCCATCATAGCGGAAAAAATTTATTACTGAACCAGGCTTACTTGTCCTTCTAGCCATGTATTATTGAACCCAAATTATTTTCCATTCTATTCAAGTCTATATCATGAGATATATATAATTACCCAACACATTGGTGGAATATATAGGTCCCCACTATCTCATAATGAAATCATTCATAGATGTTCCACAAAAACATAAACAATTCTTCATTGCATGACACAAGGAACAAAAAAATGGATTTTTTAATCATTATTCAATCATAAAAGAATCCATGTAAAACAAAGGTATTTTATAAATTTAATTACATAAAAACATAACAAAAAATAAGGATAATATAGCTAGAATACATAAATTATATTCCTAATCATAGATGGAAAATAATGTTGATAGAACACTTGAAATTAATTCTTGAGGAAAATATCCTTTCTTCATCAAAAATATTTTTTTAAAGCACTACACACTTTTAAAATAAAACATTTAATATGAATATATCCCCAAAAACATGTAATGGAATAATCATGTAAATAAGTTTTTATGAAATCAAAAAATTCCATTCATTATTTATAAGTTAAAAACCATTCTTCTCATGTGTTTTCAGAAAAAATAAAAAATATACCTATTATGGAAAGTGAAAGTAAAATTACATTAAAACAATATAAAAAAATTAGAAATATTTAAAAATGATTTTAAACATACATAAATTAATATTAATCAATTTATGAAAACATTTTTTGATAACATAGATATGGATGATAAACATACCCTAGTAAATACTTACATATAAACAATCTCAGATAAAATGAGATTGTAAAATTATCCCTTACCTTAGATCTGATATCCATCATAAGTATATGAACCTCTAATATAATTATTTAAATAATTTTATTCAATTATTCTAGACTAATTATCATTTTTATTATATCATATATAATTATGTTTTCAACAGTTTGTTAGTATTATTTCATTGTCAATCATTATTTCAGTATTAACTACTTTATATTTTATACATGTTTTTTTAAGATAAGTTCATGTTCGAATTCTTAGGTTATAGTTTTATTGTTTATATAATTACATTAGTATAATAAATATCACATATATTTATTTCATTCATGTATGTAATCGTGGTTTGATGAAGAACCTACAAAATGAATCATATCACATCATGGAGACTATAAGTCGTCCTTATGAACGAGCAACAATATCATTCCCATAATTGTCAGATGGTATTGAAATTTATGGTGTATAATATTTTATAATCCATATAATGTTATATAAAATATATAGTTATTATTTAATTCATTATACCCAACCATGTATGGTGTAGGTAAAAACAATTACATGACGACGTGGAGACGGTAACTCGAACGTACGCATGCATGGTGATTTCATTTTTCATAGGATTGATAGATGGTTGAATACGGTAATTTCATAATTATAAAATCTCCTAATTATATAATTGATACTATAGTTATTTCTTTATAATGAATCAACACATGAAGATGATGTAGACTAAGACAAAATTTTTAAAGAGCCGGTAGTGGAAATTACCTCTTCTTTGACGTGCTTCCTATAAATCTCTTCATTGGGCATTAGAGTTGGTCATTAAAGAACCCCAGAACCTCTAGAATGTCACTAGGGAAGTTAAGAAGTGAATTTTTCGACGTATGGACGAGAATTAAGACTAAAATTGATATAAATAAGTGAGGGGGGATATTCTCTTTAATAATTGGGGTGAGGGGAACTTTGGGGAACATCAATAATAATAATTAATAATATTTTCAAACACCACTCAAAAACTGTCAAAATATCCTAATTTAAAATATTAGATGATATAGTTTTTTATTATTATAAAAAATAATTTTTAAACCATTTTTATGTAAATTTTAAAAATATCAATTTAATTACATTTAGTTATTCTATTTAATTTTAATCAATATAAAAAATGATTCAATTTAAAAAGGGTGAAAGATTTATTCACATGATGTCTATTTGACTATAAATTAGCACCTTAGATCATAATAATCCATATAATAATTATTATATATTTTTTAAAAATGTTTTATGATATTTATATAATTTAATAAAATAATGTTTAACAAAAAACTAGTATCATTTTTTACAATATTCAAGTCATGGTCTTTTTCTAAAATGTCATGATAAGATGTTATAGTAGATCCAATTTTTTTATTATATCCCTATGGGTTATTTTTAATCTAAAAAAATTTATATATTAATTAACTCAAATTATATTTATTTTAATATTCTTAGTTACATTAATTTGATATTTTCATTAATAAAATAATCACTACATCATTTTTGTGTAATAATTTAATATACTTTTTTGATGGTTAAAAATTATAACTAAAATAAAATAATGAACAAATATATACCATACATTATAATAATACCTTTAGTCTAATTGGACATATGAAACATTAAACATTAAAAATATAATTCTTATTAAATTATGAATGTGACAACTATAACATAAAATTAAATGAAATAATATAAGTGTCACAATCTCTTCCATATGGATCCAAATGGCCAAAAAATAAATTAATGGATGATTATGTTCGAGATATACTCTAACCATAAATATTATGAAAGGTATTTAGTCTTTTATGGATGTTATAAATTAAATAACAATTTGTTTCCTGATATCTCGTCAATTTATTAATATGTACACCATCAATGTATATGTCTTTAATGTAATTATATATTTCATAAAAATAAAAAATAAATTATAATAATAAATAAAATCAAATTAGAATTAAAATCTGTATTGTTAATATAATTTATCTTATGTATAAACCAATATAAAAATATGGGTTAGTTATTAAAATTGGTGTGAGAAATATTAAACATTTCATTAAATAAAATAAACTAAATGTCAAAATCTCATCGAAGTGGCTTCCAAAGGAAACAATTTCGACCAAAGGTTGATTTAGGTAAAAAAACACATCCAATGAATTTAAGATATGTGTTAGGGTAATTTAATAATAGTATTCTTACCCTTACTTACCTGTTTTATCCTTCTACCGTACTAAAAAAAATTACAAATTACTATTCATAATCCTCGAAAATAAAATCAATATATTTATGTAATCTGGGTCTAAAAATTCCAAAAATTAAACCAATTTTTCATAATTAAAAGAACATAATTTAAAGTAATTATATTAAAATTATTACTTTTATTGGAAGAAAGAATAATTTATTTAATGCGAACACATTGCAAATGATTGAAATGTTTTAACATCTAAATTAAATATAAAATTATTGCTAATAAGACATATTATATTTAATGATAAAAATATAATTTTTTACAATTTAAATCCATTTCATAATATAATTTAGTTACATAAATTATTTAGATGAAGAATGACATTTTCAATTATAATTTATTATAATATTACTATTTATCAGAATTTATAACTTTTCAGAAAAATATAAAAAAGTCATTGCAAGAAATTTGTATATAACACAACCAAAGAAAATGTTTTTTTGTGAATAGTAATATATAAAATATTAAAAAACATGATTTAAAATGGGTTCTTTGTTAAAAGGCGGTAATAATACATTTTTTAAAAAAATATCTTTTATCTGAAAAATTTAATATAGTCCTATATCATGCCTATAAAACATTTAAGATAAATTAAATACATAAAAAATGATTTTATTATTTTTTTAGACCCACTTATTTTCATTTAAATAGTTTTTTAGAAGAAATTTAACATTATTCACACTAATAATTACAAGTTATAATATTTTGTGATTCACTAATACTCGGTCTGACATGAAATGAATTATATCAAAAGAACATGAAATTATTTATAACACAAGATAAGAATAGAGTAACCTATACTGAAATATAATAAGATGTTTCATATTGTGGAAACTAATCTTGGTGTAGCATACAATAATATAAATCAAATAAATTAAAAATATTCTATCTCACAAAATCTCGTGGGGTTACATTATACCTATCTTATAATGTATTTCACGCTCAATATTAATTGATGTTATCAAAGGTGTAATAATTGAAAATTTATTTTAAAGAAACCCACATCATAGAAAGGAATATTAAAACATCATTTAAAAAAAATAATGATAGAAACATAATGGTTAACTATAGTAACTCATCATTGTGTTTCTATATAGAGGAAATTGGCGGGATGCGAAAACATGGATATTGAAGAAAAAACTAACCATCATGTTCTGATGGAGAGTGGTAGAGAACAAGGTTTTGTGAATGTAATCATCTGGAAATCCATAAATTTTTGGTGATTTAAGGGACCATCTGATTTATTGGATATGAATATACTAAGACAACATTTCTGGTTTTCAAGATCCTTTCCCAAAAGTTAAAGAACCTTAAAAGATATACTTACATGATTTCAGTAAAACCTTACCATTGGTCGTTCCTTGACAAATGTCAACATCATATCTTATTCAATGAAATGATGTTGATTTTTTTATTCCTGAATTGTTAGCAGATCATGTGGCCAAAAAATATAAGGATAGGTCATTCCACCTATCTCATAAAAAAAGGTTTTTACAGGTTTTCAAATATGAATAATTCCACCTATTGTGAGATAATAAATTAATCTACAAATATTCAACTGAAGAATAACCTATACAATCTCTAAATTATTAACCTTAAAATCCTTCAAAAAATCGATAATCCACAACTTTAGAAAGAGGTAAACTAAACTAGATTAACATTTATCTCCTATATCTCATTAGGGAGTTCTTGGTTGTCAAATTCCAAACATGTGAATACCATAATCATGCATTCTATGTAATCATGTTAATAACATGAATTAACATATAGCCCTTATAAAAACATAAATTTTATCAAAAATAAAATCTTTCCACAAACCATAAATAACCATTATTTAATATACTCAGACCATTATATCATTATGTCCTTATATCTATCATGAGATCATTACTACTATCAAATATATCCTAATCTTCTTATCCCATCATTATGCACCTATCATGTGCTTTCCAAAAATATGTCAATTGACTTTTAATGGTTACTAGTAACATATAAATATAAAGAAAAATAATGGACCAATACATTAATATTCCAATATTCGATAATATTATAAACCATATTCTAAAACATTATTTTGGATTCCCATTACATAAACACTCAATAATTCGACCAATTTATTTTAATAATAATAATTTCCAATAGTGATTGCATGTGATTTGACTTTCTCTTTGGATTTAAGAGGTCTTTCATATATAACATCATAAATAACCCATGGAATAGAGAATTTATTGGCATAATGCCCCATTTCTGTGAACTTGTAACATTATACTGTGGGTGGTTCATTCTTGGTAGCCTTCTCTTTATTCACATCATCAGCTACATTTTTCCCATTAATTTGGAACTCAACTACCCGATGACCTTCTATTTCATCAATAAAACATTTTCTAGTCCCTTTAAGATAGTCTCCACTATGATTTATTCCACACAATGAGAAGAATGAAACAATCATCTTATTTTCACCATTGTTTTGTGATTTTTTAACTCCATCTTTCATTTATTGTCAAAACCGGGAGATTGATTTGTGAAAAACACATCCATTTATACCTTGATTGAAAATTTCACAATATATTCATAGAAACTAATGCCTCTTATAGATAATTATATTTGATGTCTTTGTTTTACACCACCAATTAATCGATCAACATTACATTCAGGTTGGATGATAAAGCTAGAAGCATACCATGAATGTCTTGTAGTGTTTTCCTTATATATAACAACAGATTCATCATCACTTTTCATAATATCAAGGAACTCCTTTTACATTTTCATTATAAGAATATAAGTAAATTAATTATTGAAAAATATGTTCTTGATCTCGTCCCACTCAAGGGATTCAATTTCATCATGTTGCATCGTATTATTTATTAGATTCCACCTCTGGTCTTCTCTTCATTCTAAATGATAAACAACCAAAATTAATTTTTCTTGTTATGAACAACCAAGGATGGAAAATATCTTTTCAGTGGCACTGATACATTTTTCTTCAATAAGTGGATCAGAAGACCCACTAAAATTACACGGATGTTGCCTCTTAAAGGACTAAATAGAATATTGTTCCCTTAATTTCTCATTTAGATGTCCTAAATGATTCATCACTTCTGTATTTATAGAGACAATACATTTCATTCCATCTCTCAAAACATCTATTTGTTCTAGAGAAAAATCATTTCAATACACATTACATTAATCATTAACTTGGTTCTTTTAGGTTCCAACAATTTTTTAAAACTGAAAAAAATATTGTGTGTGGAAAATATCAAACAAGGAAAACAACATAATCAAGGGGGTGTAATTTTGATCTCTACAATCATAGGTTTAATATAAGATTATTCATCATAATTAACATCATTCATGTAATTCAATATATAATTATACATATCCTTATTAAATCTATTAGATATATCTCTCGAGAGAGATACCTAAGTTTTCTCATCCTTGATTCAAGATTATGACTAATCATTTCCTATGATGCCAAATATAATGATCCAAGAATGAGGTATATGAATTTAAATCATTTTAGATAAATATTCACTTTATTTTACAAAAGCATACTTCAGTACTATAATAGTTTAGTTACTTTGGATTCTTGGAATGAATTCTTCTAACATGTGAATGATCTTTAACTTCTCGCATAAAGATATCACCCATTATTACTCCTACTTGTGTGACATCATTATAACCCGAGTAATGTAAAAAAATGAAATGGTGACCTTAGATACTCAGTAAGGGTATGAAAATAATAGCTTAACATATGAATGAAAAAAACATGAGAACTATTGTATTTCAAAAACTTGAGTCTTGAAATAAATCTCAATGGTTAATAATGCATAAATCATAAAGGAACATTAACCATGAAAACATAAAATCGGCATAACACATGAACTTATGGAAAAAACATAAGCATAGAAAATAATTTACATATTATCCAACGATCGTAGCCATGACTAACATAGCAGACAATGTCCATTACTAAAGAGGGTTTACTTTTCGTTTCATCCTTGTATTACTAAACTATATTTACATTCCAGTCCAGTCATTTCTATCTCATGAGATATAAATATTTACCCAATTAATTTGGTGCTTATATATGTCCAAACAATCTCATAGTGAAATCATTCATACATGTTCCACACAAATATAAACCATTCATCATTGCATAACACAAGGAAACAAAATTTGGTTTCTTAAAAATAAATACATCAAAACATAATCCATGTAAAACAAATGTATTTCATAAATATCATTTTATCATATACATAATCAACCCTAAGAATAATATTGATATTATACATAAAAAATATCCTTAATCATAGTTGGAAATTAATTTTGATAAGACACTTGAATTACATTGCTGATGAAAATTTTCTTTTCCCCATAAAAATGTTTCCTTTTCTAAAAATACTACAAAATTGTATAAGAAAACAATTTGTTTAAAAATAAATAGAAACAAAATTAAGGAAATATTCATGGAAACAAGGTTTTATGAAAGCATACAATTCCATTCATGTCGTATATGTTTAAAAAACATTCTCCTCGTACTCTTACTGGAAATGTCTAAAAGTTCCTCGTATGGAAAACAAAATAATGATTCATTCCAAACCTTGTAGTAAAACTCCAAAATGGGTAAAAATTACTTTTAAAATACCTATAATAAAACTATAATTTTTTTGAAAACTAATTTATAAAACATGGTCATGGATGATAAATATATCCCAAGTAAGTACTTAATTTCAAACAATCTCAAATAACATGAGATTGTAAAATTATCCCTTACTATAGGTATGATATCGTTTCTATTTATCAGAACCTATTATGTAATGATTTAAATAATGTTATTCAATTATTCCAGAATCATAATCATTTTTATGAGATCTTATATTATTATATTACCATTCTTTTGTTAGTATCATTTCATTGTCACTTATTATTCGGATATTAAATATTTAATATTCTTTTGCATGTATTGTCGGATAAGTTCATGTTCCACTTATTAAGATATAGTTATATAATTTAGAAAACGATATTACTATAATATATATCATATTTATTAATTCTATTAATGTATAAAATCTTTTTTTAGAATACCCTATATAATGAATCACATATCATCGTGGAGATAGATGGCCATATATAAGCACGAGCGATGATATCATTCTCATAATTGATGAATGGTATTGAAGTGGATGGTGTATGGATTTTCAGAATCTATCTAATCTTTTAATAATTATATAAATTTATTATTTCTTTCATTATACTCATCTGTGTCTCGTGTAGTTGAAAAATAGATCACATCACAGCAAGGAGACTCTATGTCTAATGTACGCATGCATGGTGATTTAGTTTTTTAACGGATGGATATAAGGTGGAATATTGTTGTTTCAAAATTATAATAACATCTCATTATATAATGGATACTAGAGTTGTTAATTTACAATGAAACAACAAATGAAGAGGATGTAGTAGAAGAAAAAATTTTGACAGAATCCGTGGATGAAATTACTTCTTCTTTGACGTGCTTCCTCTAAATATTTTCTTAGGGCACTAGAGATGGTCTCAAAGATGACTAGAACATATATAATTTAACTAGGGTAGTTAATAGGAGAATATTTCCAGATACTGATTATCATGATAGATCAAATTGATGCGATTATGTGAGGGAAGAGGTTCCCATTAATAATTGAGGTGAGGGGTACTTTTGGAAACCTTGATAATATTAATTAATTATAAACTCAAAACAAACTAAAAAACAAAAAATGTCACAATTTAACAATTGAGATGAGAATGGGTTGTAATATCATAACCCAATAATTTCAATACATATTTTTATGTCAGTTTAAACATTAACATTTTAATTAACATTTTGTTCTTTATTTAATTTTAATCAAGATAAAAAATATTTCAGTATAAAAAGGGTGACATATTTATTTATTTGACATAAAGATGAAAAAAAATAATTAAGTTATAAAATATTAGACTATATAATAATAAATATCTATTTCTGAAAATGTTTTATGATTTTTAAATAATTTAATAAATCATTATTTAAACAAAACTACAATAGTGTTATTTTTTGACAGTATTTAATTCATAGATTTTTAAAAATATCAAGACAAGTTGTTATCATAAATTTTTTCATATCTTTATGCGGTATAGGTAATCTATAAAAATCATTTCAGATTTTAATTATCTCAATTTATATTTGTCTCATTATTTTTGAAAACATTAATTTGATCGTTCAATTAATATAAAATTACTACATCATTTTTTCCTATTTATTTTATATACATAATTGTTTTTTATAAATTAAAAATATAATACTGTGATGAATTTAAATATTCTAAATTTATTAATAAATTTTTAGTCTAATTAATATTTTGGAAAATTAAACTGTAAAAATATTATAGTAGTTAAATTATTAATGTGAAAACTTTAACTAAACATTAAATAAAATAATATAAGTGTCACAATTGCTTCAATATAGATCCAAAAGTTCAATAACTCAACACATGGATGACAATTGTCGATATATACTCCACAAATGTAATTTTGGAATGTATTTTGGTCTTTTTTGGTTACTTAAATTTTAATAAACGTTTTTTTCATTATTTCTCTTCCATTAATTAATTTGCTCACCATCAATGTATATGAATTTAAGGTAATTATATATTTCTTGAAAAATTAAAAAAAATCACCACAATAAATAAAAAAATTTTACATTTCAAATAAGTATCGATAATATAATTTTTCATCCCTATACCCTTATATAAAAAATGGTGTAGTAATTAAAATTTTTGTGAGACATATTTAACATTTATATAAATAATAAAAATAAATGTCCTAATCTCATCCAAGTGGCCTCTAAATAACACCATTTCGACCCATGGATGATTTAGGTAAAAAAATCATCCAATGATATTAATTACAGTGTAAAGGAACTTTTATAATAGTAATAATTTAATTAATTACTTGTTTTACCATTCTTCCATATTAAAAAAATTACCGTAGATACTATTAATAATGTGCATAAATAAAATAAATTTATATAGAGATTTTGGGTCTAATTATTCCCAATATGGAATCTATTTTTAAAAATTTTGAACATAGATTTTTCAGTAATTAATAAAATATTATTATTATTTTCGGAAGAAAGAACATGTTTTTAAAAGTTAAAACATTGTGAATGATTGATATATTTTGACATTCGAATTCAATGAAAAACTATGGCTAATGAAATAAATTATGTTGATAAATATAAATATATTTTGTTTATTTTTTAAAACCATTGAGTAATATAATATATTAACATAAATTATTTCGATGAAATTTTTTTTTTTTAAATTAAATTTTTTTATACTTTTACTTTTCATAAATATATAAAACTTATCAGAAAAATATCTAAAATTCATCGAAACAAAATTTTTATATCTGAATTCAAAATAAGGAGTTTATTTTGTTAAATATATTATATAAAATTTTAAAAACTACATTTAAACTGGGTGATCCATCAAAAGATGGAAATACTGCAATTTTTTTTAAATACATCTTTTATCTGAAAAATAAAAACTATTTCTATATCATATCTAGAATTTATATAAGATGAATAAAATCAATCAAGAGTAATTTTATTTTTTATAGACCCAATTTTTTCATTTAGATAATTTTTTATATGAATGTTAATACAATTCATAACCACAATTATAAGTTATAATATTTTTTTGTTCACTTATACATATTCTTGTGTGAAAAGAATTCTATAAAAAGAATAAGAAATTGTGCATAATACATGAAAAAAATAATATTGGTTAAAATACCAGCTAATATGGTGTTTTGTATAGCTCAAGATAATCATCGTGTAGTATACAAAACCATACATAAAATAAATTAAAATGAATCTCTCTCATAAAATCTCAGGGAGTTACAGTGATTGGGTGATCGCCTCTAAGAATGAGTTTAGTCTAAATTATTTTACTTACACCTTAATGGCATTTCATAATACATCCTCATATCACCAAACCTAAGTGTTGTTGTCACCTACCATATAAGGCACAAACTGCAAAATGTTTATGAATATTTCCACACAATTCATAAAGGGTTATCTCCCTACTATAATTTCATGAAATCATAAGATCTATCAAGATTAAATGTCTCTAGGAAGAAGTTATAAAAGAACATATCATCGAAATCTTTCTAAGAAAATACCTCTTGTGTACTAGAATACACCTATACATCCTACAATTTCTTTTAGGTTCCTCTTAAAATATAAATATCTCGTATGACCCTCTAAATTTGTGGAGTTTCCAGATAATCAAAATACAACTTCAATATATTGATCTTTTTTTATTCTTCATGTGGTCCACCATCACCATAAAATAGTAGTGTGTGTTAAGACCATAACACACAAGTCAAATACTCTATAGTTGGATCAACTCCCTGATCACTCATATTGATGCCCTGTATGACGTGAACCAATCTTTCCCTGAGCTACAATTCTAATCATTAACCAAAATCTTCAATCAGCTACAACTATCCCAACTATTCCAGAGCCTATACCTATGGCTCCTGATCAACCTGAACGTCATGAGTCTCATCCCTAACCTCAAGGGCCTCATCTATAACATCAAGGGTCTCAACTATGCACACTCTAACGACACCATCTCTCAGCCCTCATGATGCTCCATCATAACATGTCTAGTTGAAATCATACTGAAGTCCAAATACCATGGTGAATCATTAATAATAATATATAAATATATATATATCATTGGGAAATCTATAAAAGGAAACACATATCACCACTCTTACACTCCCCTTTCACACCCATGTCACATAGCATCAATCCTCATGGCCACTTACATACACATATTAGAGTCAGGTATCACATATAATCTGTTCTCATGGCCCCTTACCTACCATAAAAGAGATACAAAACACATATCATCCACATCAAAAATCATAATTCTGTGGTGGCTACGTAGAATTCCAAAAAACGCATTTGTACTAAATCATTAATTAGCGTTTTGATGACATTTTAAGAGGACCCATCTATTTTATTAATATATACCTACCTACTCATAATAGAGATAAACTCATTTATCACATATTAGTCTCACTGGGAACCACACAACTAGTATTTTTGAGTGGAATTCCCCCCAAAGTGCTAAGTTTGGAAAAATAGTTTTTTATTTTGTTGAAAATTTAAAAAGACCATCCCCTCTTAATGTATTCCCTATTCCAAAAAAAAATATTTACAGGCACATACATATATCATGTCCTCTATCATCCCACCACGATGTATAGATTCCCCATTGGTTTAGTGAGCGATTCATCAAACCACATAATCCAATAACATCACCCCCAATTATGCCACATAAGGTGGAAATCAATCAACGATAAAAGAACATTGCACTGCATCGATTTCCCCACTAGGGGAAACAAGTTACGTCCAATGTGCATGGGGTTGCAATAACCCAAACATGATCTCTTACCTAATTCCAACTACATTATAGTCTTTGGTGAACCATATTCTAAATTTTAAAAAGAAAGAGGAATAAAAACCACATGATTACCATATCTAGTGCCCTGACCCAGAATCCACATAAAATGGTTCCCCAAACCAGGTGACCACTAGGCCTTAGGCATGCCTCACCATATACCAAATGATGCAGACTAGTAACGAGGGTATGATTAGGTGATAATAGGGAGATATACAATCTGGTGGTGATAATAATAATGGTTTATATATATATCACATTAGTAAAAGCACCATAAAATCATAATAAACAATAATCGTAGTAGTATCATAATAAAAAATAACAAAATTCATAATCCCATAGGAATAATTACATAAGTAGATAAATAAAAAAGTCAAGTCATACAAAGTAGATGAATAAAGGCATTGTTCTTTGACCGCACGCGTATATATAATAATATTGAATTTTTTTAAAGGAAAGTCCATTTCAGTGCAAGGGACCAGCATGGTCTATATTCAACCATATCATGAAAAAAGTGTACCATGATTACTAATTTTTATCTCTTCTGCCTAATCCCTTACCTAATCTCAAAACCATAAAGTCTGCACACATCCAAAGGGTCTGATGCAGGCTGTGAGTGTTAACATATTAGGTTACTACTAATGTGCTACTATCTTACATCTATAATTATAATGTTTATCGAAAAAGAAATTAAATAGTATAACCACGGAAATGTATTAGTTAACTTGCTCCCCTTGTGCTCTACAACCACAAGTAAAGAAATTTCCTACTTTGGATAATATTTTTATATCTCTGATCATGTTCCCCCAAATATATACTTAGTAAAAAATACATTTATGTTAATATAAATTTTTATTTGTGATCACCCATTACATAATTCCTAGGCACCCCTATACTATATCAAACTAGGTGAACTCTCAAGTTCCCCCCAACAACAAGTCACCATGAACCTTGTGCCATATAATGATATATGTATCATATATGGAGATAACACTGACATCCTATCACTATGCCCATAAATATTTCATATGTACCTCAAACATCAGCTCAAAAAGTCACCACCCTCTCAAAAGCAACACATCCTGTGGCATTGTAATATTCGGCATCAAATAAATAGTAAATCAACATCGACTCCACATCCTGACAAAGTGAGGTATAGTGGTATTTTTCCTCCAATAGTCATGGCCCATCAATCTCAAATATAATGATGAGCCATATCCCCTAACCAAAGGACTCAACATTGTCACCTAATTGTATATCACGATCGATTATGGATTTTGATGGTGATCACATCCTCCATAACTGATGGGAAACACCATCTGTTATGCCAAAATATCTTTGGAGGCGGTTGAACACAACAATTTTTCTGAACCGCCTCAAAAAAATCATATCTGTGTGCACATGACTCCAACAGCTCATCGACTAACAATTATGAATAGAAATAACAAAAATTAACCATCACATGCCATTTGGAAACCTTTTTGAACCATGCGACAACATTTACCAAGTCTAGATGATTCATAACCTCTAAAGTTCCACAGACCAAGCCCTTAACATGATGGCCTTTTTCCCTTAATACCAATGATCATGTCATCGTAACCTGGTTATTAACATCACATCATGTATCTCAGGATATACCCTCATCATGATGAGAAATTTTTTATCATTCATAGTGATTATCATAAACTCAATCAATTAGGTTGTGCCAATAACATTCCCATATAAGTAATTATAATAATATCACATTGAAATAATTTAAAAAATTCAATCGGTCAAACTTACCCTATTGAAAAAAATCACCATACCTGGCTTATTCCAGCATTAATGAATATAAAAATCCTCATATTCAATTAATAACATCAATTAAACAATTAAAACACAATTATTAATTTATTTGGGCTCTCACACATTCAACCCAACATGTGTATTGAATCAAAACCCCTAAAACACCTATAAAATTAAATAGAAAACTAGAAATGTAATACCTTATACTTTTAGGTTCTCACATGTTAAATATTTTATTCTAACTGAAGCTAAGATGAGCGGAATCAGAATTTTAGATAAACACACAGACAATAGAGAAAAGATCTGATACCAATTTACAAATATGAATGGAATGTTAAAGAAGAAAAGAAATAAATAGGATTAAATTACATACCAAGAGAAATACATAGCCGCCAAAAGATCACAATTTGGATCTCAAATGATGATGGAGGATCAATGATTAAGAAGAGGTAATAGGGATATCCTTAACTACTGGAAAAGAGGTCAAATGTGCGAGGAATAAAAATATGAGGAACTAAAAATGAAGGATGGGTAGTTTGATTTTTTTTTTTAACTTTTTAAAGAGGTGCACAGTATGGCCACACAATTTTGATAAAATTTCCCCAACCATGAACTCTCGCTATCTTAAGGTCAACCCTTTTATATAGGTTGATTTTTTTGGAAAAATGATTTGATTGGACCATGTTCTAACAGTTCAAACCAAACACCTAAGTGAATCAAAGGGTGCAGTCATGGACCCATATTTTGAAAAACCACAAATAACCTATGTGCACCCTCAGAGAATAACTAAAAACACCCCCACATGGTTTCACCTTAGGAAACATAGTGACATCTAATCGTGCTCTTATGTCTGTAACTTTTTAAAAAATGGGTTTTCGGACCATGACGCACCGAAAAACAATTCAAACCCATGAGGTACTTGAAAAGCGTAAAACCCATCTACAGAAAATGACTTAGACCATTCAATCATTTTAATTAGGATCTGATTATGAAAAATGAAATTGACCTAACCATCAAAAGAAAAATTTAAAGGAAAAGGAAATTACAAATCACTAAAAAAATGTAAGGTATTACCTCGAGCTTGATTTCATGGTTTTTTCTATTTAACATTCATTTTAAACTAAAATTTTACTTCTATATTGGAAACATTCATTTTGAATCATACCTACCACATCATGTATGAGATTGATGTGATTTAAATTACTTTATATCAAAAATAAATTATGGATTATTTTCCTAATGTCTGGAAGAAATCCAATTGTTTTTTTGGTTTTTACTATATGGGAGATGTTTTAAACAAAAATTGTAATTATATATTTAAAAAACACACCTTGAACCATACTAACAATAGAGTTCATCATATTTATTTGAAATCTATTTCTACACATCACAAATTAATTATGAATTATTTTTATAAATTTAGAAAAATTATATGAGCTCATTTTCTTGGTTTTGGAAAGTGATCCTTATTTTAAACTAAAATAGTAATTTTATATTGAAAACACATAATTCGAATCATTCTAGCCACATTTTTTATTCGGATGATGTGAATTCAATTCCTAAACATACAAAATTATTTATTTATTATTTCTATAATTCTTAAAAACAATCATAGATCTTTTTTTGACCATGTGTTGTGGGTTTCAAAATAAAATGGAACATTTGTATTGAAAATAAACACTTTAAGTAATATGTAACACATCATATATAATGTTGATATGAGGTTAATTATTACACATTAAAAATTATTTACGAAATATTTTACTAAATATTGAAAATAATAAATGATGATTTTAATGGTTTTTGGGTATGTGAGATATGTTTTAAACCAAAATGTAACTTTTATATTGAAAACATGTACTTCAGGTCACACTAGAACACCTTCTGTGTCAAATTTATGTGTGGTTGATTCTTACAAAAAACAATTTGAATTATTATATTAATGTTATAAAATATTCAATGCTCTTTTTCATTATTTTGGATATGTTATATGTGTTTTAAACTAAAATGGCACTTTTATATTAAAAACCTGAACTTTGAGTCATACCCAAAACATCATCTGGAATAATCTTGTTTGGCCTATTCGTACACATAAAAAATGAATTAAATATATTTTCCCTAATAGTTGAAAAGAAATCTGGTCTCATATTCTCAGTTTTGGCACTATGATGTGTATTTCAAGCACAAAGGGAACTTATATATTGAAAAAATACACTTCCGGCCATATTGGCCACATTGTGTTCTAGATTAATGTGATGTCAATTCCTAAAAGTCACAAATTAAATATGGACCATTGCTATTTTTGTTTTAAAATAATCTGATCTCATTTTATCAGTTTTGGTTATATTATGTGCATACTAGGCTAAAATGTTGGTTATTATTAGAAACACATACATCATGTAATATCGACCACAACATGTGTTGAATTGATGTGTGGTCAATAAATAAACCTCACAATGGGACAATGGATCATTTTCATAAACATTGAATATAATCTAAGCTCATTTTCTCAGTTTTAGCTATGTAATGCATGATTTAACCTAAAATGAAACATTCATATTGATGTATAAAAATAAATATGATGGGATTATAAGAATGGAAGTAACATCCCAAATTTTTGGTGTTAATTCTTCATATTTGTTTGTATAAGTATGCATGACCCACTTGCATATCTCCATTATCTCATTTTCTACATCGAAGTCCCATATCTCCAAAGGATGAACATCATCAGACATATTACCAACTCTACTAGAATCTGTAAATTGTAACCCTCAATTTGACTCCTCCTTGTAAAATAATTAAAACATAATATATAAAAATTCTAATAATAATTATTCATATGAAAAATCTATCCTTAAGGTGTTATCCTATACTAGATTACAAACATATGTGGTAATCACTTCACCTTGATTCTGAACAAAATTTTGACACCATGGACTATGAGAAATTATCTCTGAACAAATTTACATCTTCTATTGATTATATAGAATATTTGAAATAATAGTTTTTTGATAAAATATAGAAAAAAATTCACTAAAAAATATATTTAAATTAAGTTTTAATTACCTTCAAAAATATCATGTTTTAGGATTCTAGTCTTTTGATTGTATATTATATCTTTCAAAAAAGTTTCAAAGACAATATCCATAGTTATTGTCTTTATTTTTCATCAAAATCAATAGAGATATTGAAAAAAATTAGTTAATTGTTTTCAAATATTTTTTGATATTAAAATATCACTATAAATAACTTAATCTATATTCACATTAATTAATTTATATGAGTGTTATGTTTATTCATAAGAATCTTATAATGATTTACCATATATTTCTAGATCACCGAATAATAAAAAACTATCTATAAAAAAGAAACTGAAACAATTAATTCTTTTTTTATCTAAAAATGATAATTTTACTGATTTGAAATTCACATCATAGATCATGTGTGGTCAGTGTGGTAGAAATAGCAGCATTGGATGCCAAAATTTATCATTTTGGGTATCCAAATTGATCGTTATTATCATATAGTTCTACCTAAAAACAAATCAGTAATGAAAAATATATTTTAAATAATTTGATAGAAGGTGTTTACCCATGCATTATATGAATTGAGAGGAGTATGTCATTTATTATTTTAATTTCAAACACAAGTCTTATTCAATAATTTTTCTTTTCAATGTCGTCCAATTATAATGAATGTTTTTATATTGAAATGATAGAAGGATTAATGTGAAAAAATATTTTTTCATAGGGTTTCACATCTATAATACATCTAAATTTACATGAAAAAATATAAATACTAATTTATTGTAATGAATAATGTATATAAATTTTTGGTCATTCAGATTATGAAAATGTACCTCATATATGTATTCACAAATGATAGTCCCATAAATTAAAAATTTATAGTCTCACTTATAGACTCTAAAAAGTCATGACTATAATAAAATATCCATATATTTCTTTTTTTTATATTCTTTTTAGGACATATTTACATCCTGTAATGTTGTATCTACATCAAATTATAATGTTAATATATGTGGTAGTGGAATTTTTGGGGTGAATGTACACTTGAAAGGTTCTTTTTTAATCCCCTAGATTATCAATATTCAACCATCTCTTCCCCTTTCATTATTTTCATATTTAATACCATACCTCATTTGAAACATTTTTTTATCAACTATTAATGGTTTTAACTTGATTTATTTTATAGACATACAATATGTATCTTTATAAGATTACACATCCATGCAATGAATGTTTCTCCAGAATTATTGACTGTGGTAGCATCCTAATCAACAATAGAAAAAGGAAACATAGTGCTCGGATCAGGCACCAATTCAATGCCAACTACCATGTGATCTTTTGTGTGTTTAATATTATGAATCATGTATCCTAAGATACTATACACCATAACCCTCCCAATAATGAAATTTGTGAGTGTTTATATATATAAATCATATACAACATTACCTTCAATATTTTATGTAATATAAAGTTATCAAAATTTGTTCGACAAAAATTTAGGAAAAATTGTAATGATATAATTGATTACCTCATGTAATGAAGGTGGTTTGGGGGAATGGATAGCCTTAAATCAAGTGTTATCATGTGTGTTTTTTGGTACAGATCATTTTTCCATGACTAGTTTTCTTGGATCCTTTCACATATATTGGTCTGTTAAACATGAATGAACAATAATATCTTTAAAAAATTAATTTTTACCTCTATTAATTTCATCAGGTCATATGTATCTCCTTACATCAATGTATCCCCCAAATATTCACTAGCTGAAACGTTGAAACATGCACATCTGACAAAGCTAGATTGTTCTGGCCACTTCAGTGTTACTAAAAGTTGTTTTTCTTCAGGAATAATTTATGTTGATTCTTGGGTATAAAACATATAAAAAATATTAACATAAATAGAAATTTTTATATAATAATTTTTTAAATCATAATTAATAACTAATATGTAATACTTACACATGACTCCCATACTACTTATGTGTTTCAATCAATTAGATTCTCCACTTTATCTACACTAGCCTCCTTCGATAACAAATGAAATTAGATGGAATTGGCTTTGGATTTGGGTTTATGTAATTGTATAATGAAAAATGAATATGTATAGTTTCATATAAAAAACCATTTATTGTAGATTTATAATAAACACCATTTTATTGTCATGTAAAGTATACCCTGTCATTATTTTGTGGTAAGGGTACATGGGTTTTAATGCATGTTACTTATATTCAAAACTCCGTTGAAATTTCATAATGAAATAATTTATAATCAATGTGGATAAAAAATTATTTTGAAATAAATATCATCTGATATAATTTACTAGAAATTATTCTTCATCGTAATGAAAATTGAAATATTTCCATGATTAACAGTTTATAATGTTCCCATATGTTATGAGTTAGTGGGGGTTTTACATTCCCTTGATAATAATAGATATAATACATTGTATGATATGTATGGAATCCGCTATGATAATTTCCAATTACTAATTTGAAATATTTATTATGAAAACCATCTAGAATAAATGAACTCTACATGGGATAATGAATATTAAATAAACATTTCCTTATATAATTTTTTGGTAAAATAAATAATGTATATTCAAACATTACCCAAATATCATCTTATATGATTTTATTCAATTTTATAATGACATTATGACATATATCTATATAAATAGACATTTACATTCTCTTTCCAAGCACAATGTAACTAAATAAAATTAGATTTTTGGGGTCAATAGGTTGGATGTGTCAATTAATATCAACATAAAATGTTATAACTTTTCTTCTTAAATTTATAATTTTTGTAAACATGGAGATGCTACTACATTATGGTATTTTTATAGAAATTTAGTTGATCCCCTAGTTAATTTTTTTGTGATAAAATTAATCAAGTTTTCTTATATGGGATTTATAGCATCAAAATTTAGAGGATTCATTATCTATATGAATTTTTTATCATTCAATTAGTATTGTGTAAATGTTGTATAAAACAAAATACATTATAAATAAAATCATATTATATTGAAAACCCTATACCTTTCCATTGAGTTTTCTTTTTACCCATTAAATGTTAAGGGTATTTGTATATTTTATCGGGTAACCAAATCCTTTATTTGTAGACCCCCTAAAATACAAAGCATTATCAACATTTGAAATTCCATGAAATTATTTAGATATCCCAATTAAAGAGCCATATAAATTAAATTTTCATATGAACCTGTTGTGGTTTAAGTCACCAATAGTAGAATTGACAAATTCTTTTTTTCTATATTTGTGGCATATAAGACCTACATTACTTGTGATATAATATTCTACACAAACATTCACCTACATCAATCCCAATTCACTATTTATCACTACACATTTATTGTAAACCAATTTTCTATGTAAAATAAGCACACAAAATTCTGTATAATCATAATCCTATATCAATAAATCAATATCGGAATATAATAGATTTACATAAATTAGATTTCAATACATGGAACCAGATATAAGAATTTCTTCCTTCATAGGTGTAACTCTATATTATTTCACTGCACTATTTTCATCTGGTTCTTTTCTATATAATATATAACCATTATTTATAAATCCAATATAAAATATACCATTTAAATTTTCTCCCCTAGATATCCATCAATTAGTTTTTATAAATTGAAATCATATTTTAAGAGAACTATGTATAATTGGGATCTCAGAACCATTTTATAAATTATTGATAAATTTTATTTGATATCAATCCATTGTCCCTTAATTTATTCAAATGCCTAATAATTACTTTGTTGGAATAAATTTATGGAGAAATATTTTCTATATTATGTAAAATGTAATGTTGGACTTTCTCTTACACCATTATGGCCTTTTTAATATCATCTCTTCTCGAAATGTATTTATCTATAAGGTATTCACTGTGATGATATATTAGAACACCGAGGATACCAACATTTTATAGGTAATCCATACAGAATAATAAAACATCATCAAAAATATATCATTCTTCAATATAACCTTCCAGATGCCTTTGATTGGTTAAGTACCATTTTAAAATCTACATATACAATTATGTTTGGAAAATTCATCTGTAATGGAGAGGACCACGTAGTTGAATCTCTCTAACTAATTGGTGGACACTTAAATCACATAATTATGTTTGGAAGAATAGATAAAATTAAAATTATATGACTATAATATCCTTATTCATTATTCAAAACACAATTAGGTCAATAACATTAATGCATGTGGTTTTGAAAAAAATAACAAATTTGGTGACTGTATGTCATACATTTTTAGAGAAAACACAAACCAAAGTGACATGCATAAATCTTCTCATCAAACATGGAATTCATTTTTTAGACCTTGTAACTTCATATTATTTATTGGAAGGAAATTTTGGTTATATAATGGATAAACCTATATAATATTTTCACCATTAAAAAATTGAAAATTAGAATTTTTTTCTTTTATAGATAGCCTATATGATTCTAGAGGAATAAAATTTCAACTTTCACCCTTAATTAGCACTATATTTTCTCTTATCCCCATGTCAATCCTGTAAAAACAAAATTTGATTCCATTTTTAGCTTTTTCATCAACATATTGTAATGTTCTAATAACACTATGAAATAATTTTTTTTCATATATGGATGACATTAAAAAAATTGACATAAAAATTCCAAAATGGTAATTCCAATAAATTTCATCACTTTTTCAACATAATTTAATAATTATTTTAGAGATGTGTTTCTGAAAATAATGTCTAAATATATTATACACTTGAAAATTTTATCATGTATTAGTGGAGAATACATTGTACCATGTTCTATATTCCCATCAAATGGTGTCTTCTATGATCGAAAACTATATCATTTGGGTAAATAATTTCATTCTCATAAAAAATAGTCTCCATGGAATTATTCAACCTGACTAAACATGTTCAATATTCAACAATTAGACAGCCCAGAAATCCTTTAAATCTATAGCCTAAATTTTTTTCATAAGCTAGAAAGTCGTTTATCATCCCATAAAACATGGATTTCATTTTTAATTCTTCATATATATGATCATTATACAATGTTACACCTATATCCTACATAAATTTTAGATCGTATGTCAATAGATCCAAATAGACAACAATATCATTAGTGAGTTGTTTTGGTCAATATATAATTAGATACAACATAATGTATTTTTTTATCATGTATAACGATGGTGGAAAGTTATAATTTACCAATACAACATGACATGTATTATGAGTACTACATTATATACAAAAATGATTTATTATATATGTAGATAACACAAGATAGAAGTTTATTATATATTTTCCAAATTGAAGTCACTAATTATCAATTTTATTTTTCCAAGGAGTGTCTTCTAGGTCACATAGTTCCCATTTATTAATTCTCATATCCGCATGACATATCCATTTTCTAGGGGTTTCTCATTATTTATATAGTTATTCAAACCTCAGTATTATAACAAATCGATATCTTTATTTTGATGGAATTTATTAATTATTATTATACTGATCTTCACCAAATTTAGGACACTTTATAAGTGATTTATGTTCCTTGGGAAATAATAAAAAATTAGTTAGACAGTCATGTATTTTTTCATAGATCATTTTCATTAGAACTATAATTTATTATGATTTATATGTTTGACAAGGGTGGTCATTTTATTCTTGTTTCATATCATTCTGTATAAGATGTAAGTAATATAATGTCGGTTTCTCTCAATCCATTATTAGCTTTAAAATTTTATAACATCAATACAAAAAAATGATTTCTGTGTAGAACAACATATATACAATGGTCCCTTTTTAATAGTTATTTTATGTATCAAAAAACAATGTTCAATCACATAGGTAATCATAATATTCCATTTTTATTTCTTTTATAAGATCTCCATCGCCATGTACACTATTATTTATATTATATGATCCATAAATCATATAATCTACCAAATAACTATGTGAAATTAAGTTTAACTATATGTTTATTCCAAAATTATTATCTTTTTTAGATCTATGACAAATAAAATGGTATTCCAAATCTTATGTAAAAAATTAGCTTCAATAAAACAATATATGTAAAAACCGTGTACCTAGTAACCCATAGTTTATGATTACATTTATATATTGGCATATAATTGAGGGAATGACATCCCAATGGAATAAAAAATTGTTATTTTTTTGGAAAAGTAGATAAAAAATGAAGTATTACATTTCAATTGAAAATATAAAATAAAACATATATAATCCTTTGAGAACGCTATTATTCATTTAGCATAGCCACACATATCAATCTTAATAAACATCTTCGAATTTTAGGGTCAAATAAAACATAAGAATATTTTGTGCTCAGATGCTCTATAAAGATATGTATACATCAGAAACTATCATAAAAATTTATTATTAATTTGGGAAATGTAAATAATTGAAACACATTTCATTTAATCAATAACATTATCATAATATGTACAGAATAAAGAATGATCAAATAAGTCCATATAAATAATCACATGAGTTGAAAAACATAACCTTGGATATTATACTAATCGAACAATGACATGTAAATTAATAACTAATCTCAAAATGATGTGATGCATAATATGGTACATTATAAATAAACCATCAATGCTTCGACCAATACACTATAAGTAAACATGTAAAACATCAGCCAATACCCAAAATAGTTTTTGTCATACGACCTACTGATGCATCAATGGGCTATATCGGGCCCCAACCATCACATACTAATTCAAATTCGTTCATCATATTAAAGGGTTGAAACATATAACATATAGATATATTTATTGAATCTATAATATAAAACGATAATAATTTCCAAATCAATAAACATATTCATAACCCATCAATTATAACATAGTTATTGGTATCAAAATGGTACGTCTGCAGTCGAACTGATCAAAAAAATTAATTAAAATAAGCATTATTATATCATAATATATCAAACTCAATAAAGCATAATATTTAACAGTGTATTTTTTACAATGTTGAAAATAATTAAAATGAGAACATTGAATAAATTTATTAAGGAAAATACCCCTTTTCACCTCAAAAATTCCAAATTTATAAAATTCAATTCAATTACAAACCCAATTATTTATTTTAAGATAAATTTTTAAAAATGAAAATAATTCCTAAATACATTATGGAATCATGATTGTAGGAAATATCCCTCACTTTTTCTATGTTAAAAAAATATATCTATATATTTTCATAAAATATAAAAAGAACCTTATTTTAAAAATAAATTAATATACCATCAAAAATGACTCATAAAAATCAAATTATGTGTAAAAATGAATTACTGAAATAAAATTAAAATATTTAAAACAATATTTGAAAAATTATAGATAACATGGTCATTTAATAAAATGATATTTATAGTAACAATTTTAAAATATTATTTTTTGAAAGAATGTCTCTTAAAAATACCATATCATTGAATTGTGCATTTATTAAATTATTATATCATGTGTATCATCTATATATCCACAGAAAAAACAGAAATTAAAAGGAAGATAATCAAAAGTCATTTTACACATAATATTAGAATGAGATAATCAATAAAGTATAATTTTAACCTAATGAATGGAAATAATGTTATGAAATCCATTAACAATTTTTATCAGAAGAATCATATACCCATAAAATTAATAGTAGTCAAATTAAACATTAAATAAAATCAATATAATGAGATTAAATATACTATATATCAATGTTAAATATATTCACCATACAGACAAAATGTGGTGAATATGGAATATATCTCATATAAGTAAAAGTGAGATAACAAACCCTTACATCATTTTTTTCTTTAGTTTTTCATACTTTAAAATACTATTAAATGAAATAAAGAATTTTTTTATTCAATATAGATATTAATTAATATTAATAATTTCTTATATTGTACATTTATAAAATTTTACCCCCCATTGATTAAAAATATTTCATTACTTTTATTAATTTAGGTGTGTTTGTCTCTTGGTTTCATGGTCGGTTAAACTGTATAAAATTATAGATTTTATTTTCAAATGGGAATAAATATGTATAAGTGAAATTAAATGGTATTAATGAACATACATAATTTAAAATGGTAAATAATATCATTTTGTTGTTACATTAGGATTATTTATTTTATAAAATGATTTTGATAAATGTTTTGTTTAATTCTGTTGTATTTTTGACCATCATGAACTAGTTTCATTTAATTTAATTTATTTATATATTAGTTCAACAACAATACATAAGGTATAATAAACCTATTGAAATATTATTTAATGATAATAGTACATTTATTACCATCCAACAAATGTTGTAATGGAAAAAAACATTCTCTTCATAGACGATTAACCACCATAATTTGTGAAATGGTTTCAATTATTTGAATAAGAGGAGGTAATAAAAGAGATGGATATAATATATTATATTCAAATATAAAATTAGATTATATATATGTTAATGGAGTTATTATCACATTATGGATTAATTAGTTTAATTAAAGGTATAAAAAGAAAATAAATTAAGAGAGGTTGTTTGATAAAGTTAACTCTTGAATATCTCCTCCTTGAGGGACTTCTTAAGGAACCTGTAATAGGAATTGGGGTGAGAACCAAAGAACATAAAAATTGGGAGAGACTGTAAGAGATAATTTTTCAGATATTTGAAAATATTAATATATCTTTAAGATAAATGGGGTCGTGAGTAGTGTTATTTATACTTGATGAAAGGTGGAATATATTTGAAAAGATTCAGTTTTTACTATAACGCATTACATTATTTTACATATATTACGGAAAATTATTTTTTACCATGATATATTTTTATAAAAAATATTAAAATGATTGTATATTTGAATATGTAAATCTGGATTCCAAATATGTAATCCATTTTACTTTACTCAATTTATAAATATGATAAAAATCAATTCTACATAAAATAACTGTATAACTCAAAAAATAACTTGTTTTAAGATTAAAATCATCCATCCAACGTTATCATTTTTATTCACTAAAAAGATATTAAAATAGATATAGAACCAATGTCTTGGGGGCTCTATAGTAATGGATACCTAGGGCATCACCACGAATCAAATTCACCCCCTCCGGTTTAAAATGGGACACATGAGTATGACAATTGACCATGTTGTCGTGGGATGCCATAGAGGCCAAGAGATCTTCCACCTTGTTTCCCTCCCTCCATGTGTGAGGGACTCTGGTGCTACTATCCAGGAGAGCTTTGCATTTCCAAATAGTGTATGAAATGGACCAGGGGCGGATAACTTTCCCATGAAAAGCATCATGAATAACCATAGAGTCAGTCTCGACTTGAGAGATGGAAAGCGCCCGCTGCCTGCACATTGTGATACCTACGAGCACTGCTTTTTCCTCCGCCAACATAGAATTCCCATAACCATAGTGTGCTGAGAAAGCCAAAGGCCACACTGATCCTAGGGTCCCGGACCAAAACCAACTTCTCTAGAATGTTACTAAAAAATTACCCTAAGATAATTGTGAATTTATGATTCCACAAACGAATTTTATTTTGGTAAATACATTTTATAATATTTTTTAAATATTCATTATATTAATTTTTTCATATAAATATAAATATAATTATTTTGGAGGAAAACATATATTTGAAGATTAAAATGACTTTAATAAAAATTATGTGTTTGTTTCCTAATAATAATTAAATTTGTTTTGACTATTAAGTTAATATATATTTCATAATATAGTTAGTTTTATTCAAAAACACCAATTTGACACCATGTTCATAATAGTTGTGTTAAAATAATTAAATTTTTGAATTCGTTTAAGATTAGTGTTTTGTTCATCATATACTATTGAATATTATGTTTTTTTAAACGTAGGGGTGTTAAATTATCCCCTCCATCAATAAATTGTCTCCTCAAAATTTGAACATGTGATTGGTAATCATGGAGTTAAAATTTTAAAATTCCCTTATATAAATCCCACATCATAAATATGGTTTATAAAACTCCCTATTAAAATAATGGAATATCAAATGATAAGGTAACCCTAAAATGTGGTCTCTATATAGAATTATATTAGTGGGAGGTGGAAACCTGTGCATGGAAGATAAATATATCTATCATGTTCTGATGTAGAGTGATATATAACATGTTCATTATAAATTCTACCATCACAAAATCATAAATCTGTGACGGGTTAAAATTCCCTTGATTACATAGTAATAAAATTAAATGAATAAAATTTTTAATCAAAAATAAGATTCCAAGACATTGGGAAACCATTTACTTCCTAGAGTAAGAACACAAGGAAATATACTTACATTACATGTTGAGTTTTATCCTTTAAAAAATATCCATCACAAAATCATCTTTTTTATAGAATACAATTGAACCACTATTCCTCAAATAAAAATCAATAAAATTCTTTTTTTATTAATCATATTGGGTTACTAAAATAAACTTATCCTTTATTAGTCACACCATTTACATTAATAGAACTTTTTACTTATAACTGTGAAATCAAGTAGGCTATTGGTAGTAAATGTACCCTTTCCACCCTTCGGTTGTTGTTTTCATCCTTGTGGCCCTGCAGAATGTGATGTGTTGTCACCTGACTTATGAGTTATCATTTTTCTAAAACTAAACGAATATAATAATTAAAAATTCTAAAAATAAACTTAGTATATTAATGAAATGTTTTTAAAAAAAGTCTATCTCATATGTTTCATTTTATATTCATAAAAATATAATATCTCATATTAGAACATTTTTTTGAGTCTTTAGTAATATAATGACTAATTCCTAGGTAATTCCATCCCTTAATCTAATAAATAAATATCTAGAAATGATTTTATTTTTGTCTGAGTCACTAAAATTAAATTTTCTAGATCATAATATCCCTAAAGACTGAAAAATAATTTTGGTTATCTGAAAATATTTTGTCATGGCCAATATGGATGGAAAAATAAATTCAATATGAAGAAATAAATTAATCAATAAAACCTCATCCCAATATAAACTTAAACTATTTCATAAATAGTTATCCCTTTGACTCTTCTAAAAAGTAATGATCCAAAACATTAGAGATAAGTTTACTAATTTTAAAAATTAACATACAATTAATGTAACGCCCCGACCCCAGTTACCCAGAGTCGGTGCATTATTACATAACATTGGAAAGATCAAAAAATATCTAGTCTCAAATGACTGATTAGTTCAGTATCTTGGGAAATAATAGATATATTCATAAGCTGTACATTACATCATAAATGGAAAACTACAAAAACATTGTTTCCATAGACAACACTGAGATCCCATATACTATCCCTGTAGGTCAGTCATAATATACCTCCTCGCATCCTAGGAAAATATATCATAAGAAAGGGGTGAGCTCAGATTCCCAGTAAGGGTAAATAATTTAGCGGAAGCTATAAACATTTAAGGAATGATGTGTGATAAAAAATCTATTTTAAAAATAAACATGAACATACTTTGGAAAAGATAAATCAATCATTGCCATATAATCATGCACATGGATATTCTACTAGTCTAATAATCACATGTAATAACTAATTTCATAATGAGAGAATGCCTAACGTTGAACATCATTACCACATAGACAAGGACTTGTTCCAAGACTACAAATAAATTTTTTGTCAAGTCATTGTTCCAAGACACTAGTTTATCTCATGAGACCTACTGATGCATCGAAGAACTACACTGGGCTCTACCCATCACTTAATAAGTCCACTGCATTCCTCATATGAAAAGGTAAAAACATAAAATAAACATTCGTATTAAAACTTGAAAACTAAATGTCAATACATTGACCATAATCCATAAATGGTATAAAAATAGAACATCCACAGTCAAACATATCATAACTCATTCAATGCAATATGGACGATTTTATTATAATAAATCAACCTCAATCAAAAATAATATCCAGTAAAAGATGCTGACATAGTTGAAAATTATGAGTAAAACTTTTTGGGAGAAATATCAATTTTTGTAAAATCATTTAAAAGTCCCACATTTATAAAGGAAGTAATTTAAAAGAGAATTTTTATTCAAAGTGTCCCACACCACTTTTACACATTTTAATAGAATTATCATTTCAAAACATTCATGTCGATATAAATAAAACCTTAAAATCATTTTGAAAACATGGACATTAATTCAAAAGATTTAGAAATATAAATCCTTAAAACATTTAAAATTATGATCTTGATAAATATTAACTTTCCAAAATTCTTAAAATATTCATTTTGAAATATTTTTTATGAAAAATGGACATTGATGATAAAAATATCTCGGTAAATACTTACACATAAACAATCTCAGATAATAATGAGATTGAGGAATTAACCCTTATCTTGCACTTTCCTTTTGTAGAGGGTATGTTTCACCTTCGGTATAAAGATCATAGTATGTTATTAAATTATACTAGAACCATATTAATATTTATGATATCATACATGACTCATTTATGACTTTATAGTACCCATTTAATAATAATTCCCATGTTAAATTAGCTTGTTCGGTAAAAATCACTTTCTTTATCGTGAGCGTTTTAACATGTCACTTTTGATTATATCACATAGATCCAGATTTTAATACGTACAGAATATAAAACATTATTTATTTATTATATATATTTAGAATATAAATATGTATAATAGAAATATATATGAATTGAAAAACACCGTTTATGGAGACGGTAGTCTGTACATACGCATAAACGTTGTTTCCGTTTTCATATCATATTGAATGGAACTAAGTGAATAAAATATATGTAGGAATATATATATATAAATATATATATCTCCAGTATCATAATTATTCCATATATTACATACTTATTAGTAATATATATTTTTATAATCACCGATTAATGGTGAACGTAGAAATGAATCACATCGAGTCGTGGAGACGGTAATCCCTACGTACACACGAGCGACAATATCATTCTTTTGATATTAAAATCATATAAAATTGGATGTTATATAATATATAAATAATCATTATCAAATTATATTTATTATCTACATCAATTACACATCATTATTATACCCATCAAAATAATAATGTATTGAATAACAATTACACCACGACGTGGAGACGGTAATCTGTAAGTACGCACGTATGGTGACATGTCATTCAAAGGATTCATAGAATAATGAATATGGTAGTACCATATTTATAATAACATCACAGTATATAGAAGATACCGGAGTTATTATTTTAGAATGTAATCAACAAAGAAAGAGGAAGTGGAAGAATAAAAGAACCTGAAAGAGGTGATGAAATATTTACCTCTTCTTCGTGTTCTTCCTTTTGATTTGACCAAAAGAGCTCCATAGGATGGATTTATGACCAAAGAAAGGCCCCTATGATGAATTTTGGATAGTTGGGAGGATATTTGGGTAGGTGGTGTCTGATCCAAATGCCTTTGGAGTTGAGAATTTGAGAGAGGGGGAAGTTCCCTTTTATAAGAGGGGTGAGGGTCACCTTAGGAAAAACTTAAAACATTATTTTATAATAAATTCTTTTTTGTTTCTAATTGCTCAAAAAAGAATAATATAAAATATTATGTAGGGATGGGACGAAAACTACTCAACCAATATGTTTTAGTCAGGTTTTGGTCACCATATTAACCTTAACTTTTAGATTTAACTCCTAGTTAAATAGTTTTACATTTACCATGTTACTTTGTATTTTTATATTATATGGTTATTAAACTAACTATAAAAATCCAATAGAACCCCAATTGTTTAATTAATGACATATATATTATTATATAAGTCTTTTTGCTGAACCTTTGATTTTTAGGATTATTATATCAATTAATAATATAATATTTATTTTAAAAACAATTTTATGTCACTTTTGACAGTATTTGGTAATTGTTTTTTTTTTAATTATAAAAGCAATATTACTTCGAAAAAAATTTATTTAACCAACTCTAACATGTCATAATAACCTATAAAATCAGTCTAATTTATAAAAAGTCTCATATTACATTTATTTGGATATATATAATGTGATTTATTTTAATCTATCATTAATATGGTAATTACAGCATCATCATTGTGTTATATATTCATTTTATTATTTTATGTATACAAATTATAAATAAAATACCACTATGCAAGATATGTATTTATATTTCTAATGAATATATATAGTCTAATTTATCTTATGTATAACCCTATATTAAAAATGTTTTAGTTATTTAACTTTGATTTTAACTCTGTTAACTCTTCTTTGAAATAAATAATAATAAATGTCCTAATCTAATATAAATGGACCTAAAGAATCATAATTTTTTACTAAGGTTGTTTTTGGTCGAATTAAACTTATCTAATTGAATTTGGACATGTGTTATGGTAAAAATAATATCATTTTTACTCATTATTACCCTATTTCCTTTTATTCGTGGTAAATAAATTCAAAAAGTTATTATTCATGAAAAATTATTTTCATCTTATTGAATCACATTATTCTAACTGATATCAACCGTGTCACTTTTATTTTTGAAATTCCACTACCAGAAGTGGTAAAATTATGTTTTATGTGAATTTGGACATTCTCCTAGGAGGTGGGTAAAAGACGATGAAAAGTTCAATAAAATTTTTATATATCTAAAATCATTATAAACTGACTCCAATTAATTACATTGAACTTATATAGGTATTATGTATCTATTTCGACCTAAAAAAAATTTCAATAAAATAAATATTTATTTAAAATAAAATTCGGTTTTAAACTATAACTTAGTGTTTTTCACTATTCATCAAAAATTGAATGTTTTCAGAAAAATATCAAAAATTTATCCTAAGCTAATTACAGTATTTTGAATTAAAATATAAAGTCTATTTTACCATATTAAAAACATAGAAATTGAATTTATTAATTTAAAATTAATTCCAATTGTCAAACCCAAAAAACTATATTTTTAAGAAATATAACTACAAAATGATTAAAACTTTTTTATCTCCAATTTTAAAGTGGAATTGCTTCCAATGACCAACATTGGATTAAATGTTAAAAATGTAATCTAATTATTCATAAAAATAATTTTAATTTAGAATTTAACACTATAAATAAATTTGATTAAAAAAGTTGTTTTCAGTTAAAATATAGTATTTTCCACTATTCACCCAAATATTAAAGTTATCTTAAAAACAACAAAAATTTATTGAAAATAAATTCTTATGTACCGATTCTAATGAATAAATTTATTTTTTAAAATTAAATATATAAATGTTTCAATTATTGGATTTAAAAAAGGTTCACCATTAAAAGGTGGTAAAAGTGATTTTTTTTTGGAAAGAACTTCTTTTATGTGAAAAAAATGAATTAGTTCTTACATTATGTCTAATAAACTCATAATACGGATTCGAAAATTATAAGTATTATATATAGTTTAGAATATAGTTAACATTGTTCAAAACTGCTTTTGAACAGCTAGTTTGGTAAGTCGTGGTGCACTTGAACTTTGTGTTTCACATAGTGCAAGTTATTGAATTACTTTGGGGAAATAACTTACTATGAAATCTTGGGGTGTTACATTATTTCCTCTTTCAATAAATTGTATCCTCATAATTTTAAATAGTTCTTTGAAAATAAATGGTTGAAAATAGAAAATACCTTTTTCGAGAACTCATATCAGAAATTTGGTTAATAAAATTTCGTCTTAATAAGAGGGAGATATATATATATATATATACACATGACAAGTAGAGTTAAATCCTTCAAGTAATTCCTACAAAAAAACTCATCTTTCAATCCAAAAGATGATAGAAATTAAATAAAATATTCTATTTATCCTATTCGTATAGGGTTCAAAAAATGAATTTATAATTCACCAATAAGACCCTTTAAGAAAAGAAACAACATTATACAATCCAGGGACTTCACGTAGTCCAGTGGCAGGCGATAAATCCCAATCACACTATGGTTGTGGGTTCGATTCCCACAACATTGTCTGACGTGACATATTGTCACACGGTCTATGTGTTATCCTTTTTATAACAATACAAAAATAACCTTAACAATAACATCATATTTCAAACTTAATCTATTCCAACCTTTGGACATATCCAAAATAATTTTATCCAATCTCAGAGTCCAAAATTTATAAGGATGTTAAACATAATGAAGATATTTTTTCCACGTAATAACATGTGAACACCTTCATCATGTATTGTTTTAAAATATGGTAACACCCTGAAATACCATAATACCTTATTGATTACATTCTCCCTCCCTTATCGTGTATATAATACTGGATATATTCATTATATCCAAAAATTTGAATATTCCAAAAATGTTGAAATAAACAAACTACTAATCAGTTCTAAGGATGTCAAAAATATTTAATATATTTAATCCAAATCAACTATCTCATATTCCAAAATCACTACCTCATTATCAGGACCATATTAAGGATTACCTTTCCTTCAACCATGTATTTTTCAAAAAGTTTATCTTACTATTAATTCGCCTGTCTTAGAACCATATAATCTCAAATTCTCAATAAAATAGTTCTGCAGTACAATCCATATTTATCTCCATAATTTATATGACCAGTATACTGTTGATACAACACTCAAAGGAAATAATTTTATAATAACAACATAAGAACACTGGTCATTACTCTTCATTTGAGGTATAATCATAACTTGATTATTATCCAATAAAATCATTAGAGGTATACTCTTATGAATTAGAAATTTATTCACGTAGTGTCTCAATGTCGTGTAGATTAATCATTTTACATTTGAAAACTTGTTCTTACACTTGAAATCACATAATTGGTGTCCTTTTTCTCCACACTTATAAAAATCTCCCATTCCCTTCAAGCATTTATCTAGGAGATTATTTCCACATTTATCACATATGGAAAAATCCTTCTTTCCCCTCTTTCCTTTATCTATATTTTTCTCTACCATCCTTTTCTTCTCTGGCTTCCCTTCAAAGCTATAGGACTCAGAAAATTCTTTAATTATCATATTAACACATGATACTATTTCTTCATATGTTGAGAATATGTGGGAGACTATTTCCCTTCTAAATGTTTTCTTAATACTAGGAAAGATATGATCCCTTTTTACTTTTTGTATCATATGTATTGCTGGAGTTCTCTTTCCTTCTACTAGGATCCATTTCTTAACAATGGAATATAGTAGGCCAGTTTATGAATTGCAATTCATAATTCCAAACATGTAAAATATCTATCGTTAATTTAACAGTTTATTAATATAATCCATAATCATAAAAATGTATTCTCTGAGGATGTATTTACTTCTAAATCCTTCATAATTTCTTGTAATGAAATTGTAAATTATCCTATGCATATCTCCTAGGAGTATCATAACCAAGAGTGCAACAAGTCCCATTTTCGTGCACCAGTTCCCGTTCAAGTCTAGCTCAAAGCGGTGTTTTCAGGGTTTACCCCTAGGTACATCTATGCCATAGCCACCTCTACCAGCTTGTATCCATACAGGGATGTATTTCATGGAAAACTCACAAAATTTCTACTGTACCCAAATTCTAAGAAGTTCTTCTATACTAATCCTCAAATTATATCTTAGGGTAATGTGTTCTAATCATTGTCTATATAAATATAGTTTCCAAGGTTATTTCTAAACTTCCTTTGATACCAACTGTAATGCCCCAACCCCTTTTACCCGGATTCGGTGCATTATTACATAACATTGGCATGATCACAAAATATCAAGTCTCAAAAGACCGATTAGTTTAGCAGCCTTTGAAATACTATATACATTCATAAGGTTTACATTTCATCATAAATGAAAAAATACAACAAAATTATTTCCCTAGAAAACACTGAGAACCCATAGACTGTCCCTGTAGGTCAGTCATAATATACTTATTCACATCCTAGGTAAAGAAAACATAAGAAAGGGGTGAGCTCTGATTCCTAATAAGGGTAAATAATTTAGTGAAAGCTATAAACTTTTAAGGAAATATGTGTGATAAAAACAAAATCCTTTTTAAACATAAAAATGAACATAATTTGGAAAAAATAAATAAAAAATTACCATATAAACATGCACATGGATATTCTACTAGTCGAATAATAACATGTATTAACCAATTTCATAATGATGTAATGCCTATTGTCAGACATCATTACCACATAGTCAAGGCCTTATGCCAAGACTAAAAATAACATTTTTGTCATTTTATTGTTCCAAGACACTAGTTTATATAATTAGACCTACCGATGCATCGAGGAGCTATAGTGGGCTCCACCCATCACTTACTAAGTCCACTGCCTTCCTCATATGAAAAATTTAAAACATAACATAAACATTCGTATTATAACTAGCATACGAAATGTCAATACATTGACCATAAACCATGAATGGTATAAAAAAAGAACATCCAAAATCAAACATATCATAACTCATTCAATACAATATGGAAGATTGTATTATAATAAATCAACATCAATCAATAATTATATCTAGTAAAGGATGCTGACATTGATGAAAATGATGAGTAAATTTTTTTGAGAGAAATATCATTTTTGTAAAATCATTTTAAAGTCGCACAATTATAAATAAGGTAATTTAAAGGAGATTTTTTATTCAAAGTGTCCCATAACAATTTTAAAATTTTGAAAAGAATTATCATTTCCAAACATTCATGCCCATATAAATAAATCCTTAAAATCATTTTCAAAACATGGACATTAATTAAAAATATTTAGAAAGATAAATCATTAAAACATTTAAAATTATGATCATGATAAAGAGTACCTTTCACAAATTCTTATAATAATTTTTTTGAAATCATTTTTATGAAAAATGGACATGAATGATAAAAATGTCCTAGTAAATACGTACACATAAACAATCTCGAATAATAATGAGATTGAGGTATTAACCCTTACCTTGAAGTTTCCTTTAGTCGAGGGTACATTTAAATTCATTTATGAATATCGTAGTATGTTATTAAATAATACCAGAACCATATTAATATTGATGATATCATACATGATTTATTTACGACTTCATACTACCCATGTAATAATAAATTTCATGTTAAATTAACATTTCAGGCAATAATTTCTTTCATTATCGTACGTGTTTTAACTTGTTACTCTTGATTGTATCACTTGGATACAGATTTAAATACTTACAGAATATAAAAGATGATTTATATAACATATATATTTAGAATATAAATATGTATTATAGACATTTATGTGAAATAAAAAGCCCTGTTTATGGAGACGGTAGTCCAAACGTACGCTTAAACGATGTTTCTGTTTTCATATTGTATTGAATGGAACTAAGTGAATAAAATATTTGTAAGTACATATATATATATATATCTTCAGTATAATATTTATTACATATATTACATTATTAATATTAATATATATTTATAATCATCGATGAATGGTGATCGTGGAAATGAATCTCATCGCATCGTGGAGACAGTAATCTGTATCTACGCACGAGCGACATTATCATTGTTTTGATATTAAAATCATATATAATGGGATGTTATATCATATATACAGAATCATTATCATATTATATTTATTATATACTTCAATTACACATCATTATTATACCCATCCAAAATATAATGTATTGAATAAAAATTACACCACGACGTGGAGAAGGTAAGACGTACGTACGCACGTATGGTGACATGTCATTCAAAGGATGGAGAGAATAATGAATATGGTTGCGCTATATTTATAATAACATAATATAATATATAAGACACTTGATTTAGTATATTATAATGGAAACAATAAAGAAAGAGGAAGTGGAAGAAGAAAGGAAGTTGAAAGAGGTGATGAAATATTTACCTCTTCTTCAGGTTCTTCCTTTTGATTTGATCAAAATAGCTCCTTATGTTGGCTTTATGACCAAAATAAGGCCTCTAGGATGAATTTAGGATAGTTGGGAGGATATTTGTGGAGGGTTTTGTCAAGCCAAATGGCTTTTGAGATGTGAATTTGACAGAAGGGAAAGTGCCCTTTTTTAAGAGGAGTGAGGGGAACCTTAGGAAAAACATAAAATATTATTTTATAATAAATTAATTTTCGGGTTCTAATGGCTCAAAAATGAATTATTTAATGGATAAGGTAAGTATGGGTCTAAAACCACACAACCAATTGTTTTTATATAGGTTTATGTCACCATATTAAACTTAACTTTTAAATTTAATTCTTAGTTTAATAGTTTGACAATTTTCTTGTCTATTTTGATTTTTATATTATATGGTTAATAAATTTAATATAAAATTCCAATATTTAACACCCCATGCTTCAACGTTACGCTTTCCTTTGAATAATGCAATAGCGTCTGTTGTACGCAACATCGAGTTCTAACGCACCACAACCAATCAAACTAGCCATTAAGAACAGTAATACCCACATTTTGAAATTTATCTCTCAAAATAGACTTCATTTTTGGATTTGTAATACCAAAATTAGCCTAGGGTAAAATTTTGGTACTTTTCGAATAACATTTATATTTTGATGAATAGTGAAAATTACTAAATTTTAATTAAAAACAATATTTTTAATCGAAATAATTAATAGTGATAAATTTTGAATTTGATTAGTATTAAAGTATATTTAGAGTATATTTTTACCATTTAATACAATGTTTTCACTGGACATAATTTCACAATTAAACCGGACATAAACAAGTGTCAATCTTTTGATAGTTATTATCTCTTAAAAACACGCTTTTTGTTTTAACAACGTGAATTAATTTAAAATTAATTTCTGCCACTTCTGTGTTCTGAATTTGGAAAAATGGATTCCATATTTGGAATCAGGATTTCCAAATTGTGTAAATTGGTAACTTTTATTTTTGGATATTTTGAATAATTACTTCGGTAAATTTTTTATTTACCATGGTTAAAGGGTAAATCCGGTATATAAGGGTAAAAAATAATATTATAATAATAATAAATTACCCTAAAACATGTCATAACCTTATTTTTTGATTCATTTCCGACCGTGGTCATACTTGAGTCGATATTGGGACCCCATGGAGGCACTTATCGGTGATAGGGACACTATATATTAATTAAGTTTAAGTAAATAATAAAAATGAAATAAGCTTATATCTTTTAGAAAAACAATTTTTACATAGGGTTATATATGTTATATTTTAGATTATAAATATTCATTAGAAAGATAAAAATATTTCATACATAATTATATTTTATCTTTAATTTTCAGACATTGAAAAGTAAAAATATATATGACACAATAATGATGCAGTATTTTTTGTATGAATGAAAGAATCAAATAACTGGTATTATAAATGTTAAAATAAATATAATTTGAATGTTTTGATTACATAACCTAATTTTAATGGTTAATATGACATGTTAGGATTTATTAAATTAATTTTTTTCGAATTGATAATGTATTTATGACTTTAACAAAAATCAATTATTGAGTAGTGTCAAAATTGACATAAATCAGTTTTTGTAACAAATATTATATTATTAATTTATATTATATTCCTAAAAATATAATGTTAGGCCAAAAGACTTATATAATTATTTTTCTATCATTAATTTACCACTTTTTGGCCGCTTGGATGTATATATTATTTTTATTAGCTATATATTATAAAAATACAATGTGACATGGTAAGTGTCAAACTAATTAACCAAGAGTTAAAACTAAAAGATAAGGTAAATATAATGACACAAACCTATCTAAACTCTATTGGTTGAAATTATTTTTACCCATAACCACCTTATACTTTTGATAATCCAATTTGGATACATTAGAAATTGAATATTGTTTTATTATAAAATAATACTTTATGTTTTTCATAAAGAGCCCCTCACCCCTCTTATAAAAGGGCATTCCCCCTTCTCATTAATTCACACCATCAATTCCATTTTGATCATCCAAAACCTGCCAAAATATCCTCCCAACTTCCCTCAATTCATACTAGAGGCCTTAGTTTGATCATAAAGCCAACCTAAGGAGCCCTTTTTATCAAATCAAAAGGATGAACCCGAGGAAGAGGTAACGCCTTCACCACCCTCTTTAAAGTTCCTTTCTTCTTCAACTTCTTCTTTCCTTGTTATTTCCATAATAAAATAATAACTCTAGTACCTTCTATATAATGTGATGTTATTATAATTATGGAACTAACAAATTCATTATTATATCCATCCCTTTAATGATATGTCACCATACCTACGTACGTACGACCTACCGTCTCCACGTCGTGGTGTAATTGTTATTCAATATAATATTATTTAGATGGGTATAATAATAATTTATAATTCACATAAATAATAAATATAACATGATAATGACTTTTTTATATGATATACCATCCAATTATTTATTATTTTAATATCAAAAGAATGATACTGTCGCTCGTGCGTACGTACGTATTACCGTCTCCACAAGCGCGATGAGATTCATTCCCCATCGTATCCATTCAAGAAAAATTATTATTGGATGATTAAAAATAATATTTAAGGACTTCAAATCATTCTTGATATGAGTATGATACTACCTATCCATAACAAACACGGCTTATATAAAAGAAAATGAGTAAGTTAACACTCAAAACGACGATAATACTATGATTTTTTTAACAAAGCGATGTTAAAAGATCATATGTGATATCATATTAATTTAAATGATTCTTATATAATTTAATAACAATTATTTCACCATTATACAGGAGGTTAACCTACCCCCAACCAAGGAAAAGTACTAGGTAAGGGGTTTTTATCTCACTTCTTATTCCCGTGAGATTCATGCCATATTGCCACTATTACCTTTTGTGTGGTGTATATACTTCGCATAATTGTATTATTTATGTAATACACATTAATTTATGTGTATTTACATATTAATTGTACGATACTTCTTTCATGGGGTGTATGTTTCGTATGTTACCAAATAGGTAAGGGTTAATTTCACAATCTTTTTATTATTCGAGTTTATTTCTACATAAGTATCTACTGGGATATATTTATTATCCATATCCATGTATTATGAAAGATTTTTCAAAGGGATTATTTTGAGAGACTTTTTACTAAAACATCATTTCAAATGTTTTAAATATTTATCCTTCTAAATCTTTCTCATTAGTGTTGATGTCTTCAAAATGGGTTTTAAGGATTTATTTATATAGACATGAATGTTTTTAAAAAGTTAATTCCTTTCAAAATTTTCTAAGTGGTATTGGACACTTTGATTCAAAAATGTCTTTAAATGACTTATTTTCCAAATTGAGTGACTTTTATAATTTTTCATGAAAAAGGTTATTTCTCTCAAAAAGTTTTAAAAATTATTTTCATCAACGTCAAAATCATTTAAAGGATTTTAAACTTGTTTTGAAGTTGATTTATCATGATAAAAATCATTCATATTGTGTTGAAGGTTTTGTGATATGTTTGACTGTGGATGTGTTATTATTATACCATCCATGGTTTATGGTTAAAGTATTGACATTTCGTATCCTAGTTCCTAAATTAATGTTTATGTTATGTTTCATACTTTTCATATGTGGAATTTATTGGACATAGTAAGTGACGGTTGGATCCCACTATAGCTCCTCGATGCATCGGTAGGTCTCATGAGACAACTAAACTTGGAATTCACTAAGGCCCTTTCCCAATTTTATAAATGGTTTTGGCCGGGGCCTTAATCATTTTAGACATCTTCACCGAGGCCTTGACAAAATGATTCAGAATGTCCGTCATTATACATTCCCCCATTATGAAAATTATATTGATGGTACATGTGGTCATTCGACTAGTAGAATACCCATGATTATGTTTTATTATGGTATTATTTACTCAGCTCATAATCTTTCCATAAAAGTATTCATGTTTATTATTGGTAAAGGCATGTGGTTTTAAATTATTTACCATGCTTAATATTTATGACATTTTCCACTATATTAATTACCCTTACTGAGCATTTGAGCTCACCCCTTTCTGATGTTTCATTTTCCCAGGATATGAAGAAGTTAGTTATGAGTGACCTGCAGGCATAATCTAGGAGGCTTGGATGCTTCAAATGAAATATATTTTTGTTTTATTTATCTTCAAGCTGTAAAGTTGAACATATGTATGAATCTTGTTTCCAATAATACTAAAATGATCGGTTTTTTGAGACATGATCTATTTTTGATCATTCCAATGTTTTGTAATAATGCACAGACTCTGGATAAATAGAGTTAGGGTGTTAGATTTGGTATCAATGGAAGTATAGTAGAAACCATGGAAGCTAGATTTAGATAAACTCTGATTAGAGCATATAAAAATAAGATGGACATTGAGGATTAGTATAGAATAACTTCCTATAATTTTGGTATTGTAGAGATTTTGTGATTTTTCTGACCATTGCATCCCTATATGGATACGAGCAGGTAGATGCGGCTCTGGAACAGATGTACCTAGGTGTAAAACCGGAAAACACCGCTTTGAACCAGACTCGAATGGAAACTGGTGCACGACAACGGGCCTTTCTGCACTATTGGTTACGACACTCCTGGGGGATATGCTTAGGATAATTCTCATATTCTTTACAAACTATTATGCAGGGATATGATTATATTCTTTCTCAATGAAAACTTTTTTTATGATTATGGATTATATCCATAAACTATTGAATTTATGTTTAGTGTTTTAGAGGTTTGAAATTATATATTTAAATTCCTAAACTAATCTAGTTTATGACATTGTTTAGAAATGATTCCTAGTGGAAGGAATGGAAACTTTATCAATGGACGAACTCCATGTAGGGATTTCCCTCTTGCCCAAGATAATTATAGTGGAGCTAGTGATGCAACTAGTGCTTTACAGCTAATCACCATACTGGGACAACTCACTCAGGTAATGAATAATAACCTTACCCATATGGAGCACCCTGATACACAGCGTGGAGGATCAATGTTATATCGCTTCATGAGGCAAAAACCACTGTCGTTCAATGGGAAATATAATTCATTAGTAGCTGAGAAATGGATAAATTCCTTAGAGAAAATATTCGATGCCTTAGGGAGTAGTGAAAGGGAAAAGGTTTTCATGGCAGTTTATCGCCTCACTGGAGATGCTGCTTAATGGTGGTCATTGATACCAAACACGAAGTAAGATGATGATGTATCAAATATGGAATGGAGGGATTTAAAAGAGATTTTCTTAGAAAAATAATTTCCTCAAGACCATCGAGAAGATATGTAAAGGTAGTTTCTAAGTGTGATACAAAATGAGGATGATAATGTCGCAATGTATGAGGCCAAATTTATATGGTTAGTGAGGTATGCTATAGATTTTATACGTAACCCAAGAAGTAAGATTGATCGTTTCTTTGATGGGTTAAAACCATTTCTCAGTCGAGCATTAATATCACAATATTTCTCATCATACGAAGATATTTTATCAAGTGCAATCAAGACAAAAAAGGAATTCTCTAAGTCTTATGATTTTAAATCAAAGCAAGAGAAGAAGAGATCTATTGCACACTTTGAGAAAGGAAATACGGAAATAGGGAAGATGGGTAGAATTGCATTTCCACCCTGTGAAAATTTTGGAAGGAAGCACCCGTGTGCATGTCTAAAAGGAAAATGAGTATGCTACAAATGTGGAAAAAAAGGCCATCTAGATGGTGATTGTAAAGGAATGAAAGACTCTATCGATGTTCAATGATACAATTGTCGGGAGATGGGACATTATACAAATAAATTTCCGAAGAGTTAGAGAAACTTACCTCAGAAAAGGCCCAGAGATCATGGCCAAGCTTATGTTATCACTACTACTGAGGTAGAAGCTCTGAAAAATGTGGTGGCAGGTAATTTAATGGTTTCCTCATGTTTTGGAAATGAATTATTTGATTCTGGATCATCACATTGTTTCATATCTTTCCAGTTTTCTAAGAAAATTAGATATTTCCAATTTGATTTAACAAGATTGTTGTCAGTCAAAACCCCTAAGGGAAGTATCATTACTACACTGTTTTGTCAATTAGTCCCCATTAAGGAACATAAATGTTCTTTATCTGCTGATCTCATCGTCATGCCTATGATTGAATTTGATATAATCCTCGGTATGGATTGGCTTTCGGACCATGATGTCAAGATTTATTATAAGAAGAAAGAGGTTCTGATTCATGATGATGATGATAAGGAACACCTTATCATTAATGCAGAATCATCGCCACTTAATTCTTATTTAGATCTACCCCCAGTAGCTCAACTAAATTCAATTATTGGGGAGGAATAGAATGAAATGACTGAGGGTGAGGAAATAAATGTTCAAATAGAGGATGTACCTATTGTGAAAGAATATATAGATGGGTTTCTAGAAGATTTACCAGGACATCATCCAGAACGATAAGTTGAGTTTTCCATTGATTTAATCCCTGGATCAAGGCATATATCAAAGACCCCTTATAGAATGTCCCTTGTGGAATTAGTTGAACTAAAGAAACAACTAGTGGAATTGACTAATAAGGGATTTATTCACTCTAGTGTTTCTCCATGGGGATCCCTTATCCTTTTTGTTAAGAAGAAAGATGGATATATGTGGTTATGCATTGACTACATGGAGATCAATGCCATAACAATAACGAACAAGTATCCCCTACCTCAAATTGATGATTTATTTGACCAAATTCATGGAGCTCAATACATTTCAAAGATTGACCTTCGATCTAGATACCATCAGTTGTGTGTGAAGAAGAATTACATTCTGAAGACAGCATTTCAAACCAGGTACGGGCATTACGAGTTTACAGTAATGCCTTTTGGGATGACTAATGCACCCTCTATATTCATGGATCTAATGAATAGTGTTTTCAAGGAATATCGTGATGACTTTGTAGTGCTATTTATTGATGATATCATGGTATACTCCAAAAGCTACAAAGATCATGAAAATCACTTGTGCATTATATTGAAGACTCTGAGAAGACATGAATTATATGGGAAGTTTAGCAAGTGTGAATTCTGGCTTCAAGAGATTTCATTTCCTGGCCATATCGTCTCTAATTATCAAATCTCTGTTGATCCTTCTAATACCAAGGCAATCCAAGAATGGACAAAACCAACGAGTATAACTGAGGAATGACGTTTTATTGGTTTAGCAGGTTATTATCGACATTTCGTCCAAAACTTTTCCCTTTTGGCTAACCCATTAAAAAAGCTCACACGTAAAAGGGTTAAATTTTTCTGGACCAAAGAGTGTGAAGAATGTTTTGAAGAACTGATGAAAATATTATTCAATGCTCCTATATTGACTCTACCATCAGGTAATGATGGGTTCGTTTTTTATAGTGATGCATTGATGAAATGTCTTGGTTGTTCCCTTATGTAGAATGATAGAGTTATTGCCTATGCATCATGATAGCTGAAAATTCATGAGTACTGATGATCTTGAGTTAGCTGCTGTAATATTTTCTTGGAAGATCTGGAGAAACAATCTCTATGGTGAAAAATATGACATTTATACTAATAAAAAGAGTTTTAAATATATTTTCTCACAGAAAGAGCTCAATATGAGGCAAAGGATATGTCTTGAACTACTCAAGGATTATGATTGCACGATACACTACCACCCAGGGAAGGAAAATAAGTTGGATGATTCTTTGAGCAGAAAGGATCGTGGAGATTTGAATAATATGAGAATTGGAAGAGATCCAATTTTCATGGATCTAGTGAAGATGGACATGGGAATAACCCTGGAAGGTGAAACATCTATGATTTTTCAAATGGTTTCCAAACCATCTTTACTAGAAAGGATTAAGAGTTCTCAGACCGATGATGAAGAATTTAAAAAGAAGATTAATGCTGTGAATGATGGGAGATTTAGATACTTTGTGTATGAAGAAGGAATTTTGAAATTCGGGAAGAGACATTGTGTTCTTGATATACCTGATTTAAAAAGGGAATTGTTAGACAATGCTCATAGTTCCAATATCTCTATACACCCTGGGAGTACCAAAATGTAGAGAGATTTGAAGGAATATTTTTGGTTGGACAACATGAAGAGGGAGATTGCCGATTTTGTGTCTAGATGTATTGTTTGTCAACAAGTGAAAGCTGGAAGGAAACTACCTAGAGAAGTATTGCATCCTCTTCCCATACCTGAGTGGAAATGCGATAATATCACGATGGACTTTGTCATGGGACTACCAAAGACTCCAAGAAGGAACGATGCAATATGGGTCATTGTTGATCATCTTACCAAGTCAGCACATTTTCATGCTATAAGGGAAGATTTACCACTTGAACATCTAGAAGGACTATATATTAATAAACTTGTGAGACTTCATGAAGTACCACAATCGATTGTTTCTGATCTTGATCCCAGTTTTACTTCAAGATTATAGAAGAGTATTTAGAAGGCCTTGGGTACTAAAAATCGTTTGATCACTGCCTACCACCCTCAAACAGATGGACAATCAGAATGAAATATTCAAACCTTAGAAGCCATGTTGAGATCATGCTCACTTTACATTCAGGGAATGTGGGATCAATGTTTACCTCTAGTATAATTTTCCTATAACAATAGCTTCCATTCGAGTATTCAGATGGCAACATATGAAGCATTATATGGAAAGAGATGTCGCGCACCAACCTATTAGGATGACGTTGGTGAATGAAAACTCGTAGGTTCAGAACTGGTGGAGGAAACGATGGAAAAAGTAATGGTTATCTAAAACCACATCAAAGCAGCTCAAAGTAGGCAGAAGAGCTATGCTGATAACTGAAGGAAGGATTTGTAATTTCTGGTGGGAGATCATGTTTTCTTGAAGGTATCTCCATGGAATGGAGTTATACATTTCTGTAGGAAGGGTAAATTGTGTCCCAGGTACATTAGACCCTTCGAAATTCTAGAAATAATTAGGGCTATAGCTTACCATTTGGCAATGCCACCAAGTCTCTCCAATGTTCACGTTGTGTTCCACGTATCACTATTGAGAAAATACATTCCCGAACCAACACATGTACTCATCTATGAAGAATTAGAACTGGAACCCAATCTATATTATTTCAAAGATCCAATCAGGATTCTTGATACGAGAGAACATGTGCTGCGAAACTGGATGACTCATCTTGTAAAATTTTTATGGAGAAACCACAAGATAGAAGACGCAACGTGGGAACCCGAGGAACTTTTGATGAAGAACCACCCGAGTCTTTCTATACAGTAATTTTATAGAAATTTTGAGGATGAAATTATTTGATGGAGGGGAGAATTTAACACCCCAAGCTTCCATGGTACGCTTCCCTTTGAATAATGCAATAGCCTATATTGTACGCAACATCGAGTTCTAACACACCACAACCAATCAAACTAGCCGTTATGAATAGTAATACATGCTTTTTGCAATTTTATCTCTCAAAATGGACTTTATTTTTGGATTCGTAATATCGAAATTATCATATGGTAAAATTTTGGAACTTTTCAGATAACATTTATATTTTGATGATTAGTGAAAATTACTAAATTTTAATTAAAAATAACATTTTTAATCGAAATAATTAGTAGTGATAAATTATGAATTTGAGTGGTTTTAAAGTATATTTTGAATATATTATTACCATTTAACTCAATGTTGGTCATTGGAAAAAATTTCACAATTAAACCAGATATAAACAAATGTCAATCTTTTGATAGTTATTATCTCTTAAAACCACGCTTTTTGTTTTGACAACGGGAATTAAATTTAAATTAACCTGTGCCACTTCTGTATTTTGAATTTGGAAAAATAGATTCCATATTTGGAATCAGGATTTCCAAATTTTTTAAATATGTAAATTTTATTATTAGACATTTTGATTAATTACTTCGGTAAATATTTTATTTACTATGGTAAAAGGGTAAATCCAGTAAATAAGGGTAAAAAATAATATTATAATAATAATAAATTACCCTAAAACCAGTCCTAAAAATATTGGTTGATACATTTCCTACCATGGGAATATTTGGGACGATTTGGGGACCCCATGGAGCCACTTGTAGGTTATAGGGACACTTTATATTAATTATGTTTAAGTAAATACATAAAATGGCATAAGCTTATATCTTTTAGAAAAATAATTTTTACATAGGGTTATATATTTTATATTTTCAATTATAAATGTTAAATAGAAAGATAATCCGATTTCCTACATAATTATTTTTTATATATAATGTTTATACATTGAAATGTAAAAATATATATGACACAATAATGATGTAGTATTTTCCGTATTAATGAATGAATCAAATAATTGGTATTATAAATGATAAAATAAATATAATGTGAAAGTTTTGATGATATTAAAGAATTTTATTGCTTAATATGACATGTTAGGATTGCTTAAATGAATTTGGTTCGAATTAATAACGTTTTTAAGTCATTAACAAAAATCAATTATTGAGTAGTGTCAAAATTGACATAAATGAGTTTTTAAAACAAATATTATATTATTAATTTATATTCTATTCTAAAAAATCTACGATTTGGAAAAAAGACTTATATAATTATTGGTGTATCATTAATTAACCACTTGTCGGTCTCTTGGATTTATATAGTATGTTTATTAACTATATATTATAAAAATACAATGTGACATGGTAAGTGTAAAACTAATTAACCAAGAGTTAAAACTAAAAGATAAGGTTAATATAATGACACAAACCTGTCTAAAATATATTTGTTGAAAGGATTTCGACCCATCCCCACCTTAGACATTGAAAAATACACTTTTCATCCATTAGAAACTGAATATTATTTTATTATAAAGTAATAATTTATGTTTTTTCTAAAGAGCCCCTCACCCCTCTTATAAAAGGGTAGTCCACCTTCTTATTAATTCACACCATCAAAGCCATTTAGCTCGGCCAAACCCTAACAAAATATCCTCCCAACTTCCATAAATTCATCCTAGAGGCATTAGTTTGATCATAAATCCAACCTAAGGAGACCTTTTGATCAAATCAAAAAGAAGAACTCGAAGAAGAGGTAACGTCTTCGCCACCCTCTTTAAAGTTCCTTTCTTCTTCAACATCTTCTTTCCTTGTTATTTCCATTCTAAAATAATAACTCCAGTACCTTCTATAAAATGTGATGTTATTATAATTATGGAACAAACAAATTCATTATTCTATCCATCCCTTGAATGATATGTCACCATACGTGCGTACGTACGGCCTACCGTCTCCACGTCGTGGTGTAATTGTTATTCAATTTACTATTATTTAGATGGGTATAATAATAATGTATAATTCATGTAAATAATAAATATAACATGATAATGATTCTTTCTATATGATATATCATCCAATTATATATTATTTTAATATCAAAAGAATGATATTGTCGCTCGTGCATACGTACGGATTACCGTCTCCACGAGCGCGATGAGATTCATTCCCCATCGTATCCATACAAGACTAAATTTTATTGGATGATTAAAAATAATATTTAATGACTGAATATCATTCTAGATATGAGTATGATACTACATATCCATAACAAACATAGCTTATATAAAAGAAAATGAGTAAGTTAACACCCAAAACGACGATAATACTAAGATTTTATTAACAAAACGATGTTAAAAGATCATATATGACATCATATTGATTTAAATGATTCTTGTATATTTTAATAACAATTGTTTCACCATTATACAGGATTTTAACCTATCTGAAACCAAGGAAAAGTACAAGGTAAAGGGTTTTTATATCACTTATTAATTTCATGAGATTCATGCTATATTGCCACTATTACCTTTTGTGTGGTGTATGTACTACCCATAATTGTAATTATTATGTAATAGACATTAATTTATGTGTATTTACATATTCATTGTATGATACATCTTTCATGGGGTGTATGTTTCATATGTTACCAAACTGGTAAGGGTTAATTTTACAATCTCTTTATTTTTCGAGGTTGTTTTTACGTAAGTATCTACTCGGACATATTTATTATCCGTGTTTATGTTTTATGAAAGAGTTTTCAAAGGGAATATTTTAAGGGACGTTTTACTAAAACATCATTTCAAAAGTTTTAAATATTTATCCATCTAAATATTTCTAATTAATGTCCATGTCTTCAAAATGGGTTTTAATGATTTATTTATATGGACATGAATGTTTTTAAAATGTTAATTCCTTTCAAAAGTTTCAAAGTGGTATGTGAAACTTTGATTCCAAAATGTATTTAAATATCTTATTTGGAAAATTATGTGGCTTTTAAATGTTTTCATGAAAAAGGAGTATTTCTCTCAAATAGTTTTACAAATTATTTTCATCAACGTCAAAATCATTTAATGGATTTTAAACTTGTTTTGAAGTTGATTTATCATGATACAAATATTCCATATGGTGTTGATGGTTTTGTGATATGTTTGACTATGGATGTGTTATTTTCATACAATTCATTGTTTATGGTTAAATTATTGACATTTCGTATCCTTGTTCTTATACAAATGTTTATGTTAAGTTTCATCCTTTTCATACGAGGAATGTATTGGACATAGTAAGTGATGGGTGGAGCCCACTATAGCTCATCAATGCATCGGTAGGTCTAATGACATAACTAGATGTGGAATTGGCCAGGGCCCTTTCCCATTTTTATTTATTGTTTTCGCCGAGGTCTTAATAATTTTAGATGTCTTGGCTGAGGCCTTAAAAAAATGTTTCAGAATATCTGACATTATACATTCCATCATTATGGAAATTATATTGATGGTTCATGTGGTCATTCGACTATGAGAATACCCATCATTATGTTTTATTATGGCATTATTTACTCAGCTCATAATCTTTCCATAAAATTATTCATGTTTATTATTGTTAAAGGCATGTGGTTTTCAGTTATTTACCATGCTTAATATTTATGTCAATTTTCGCTGTATTAATTACCCTTACTGAGCATTTGAGCTCACCCCTTTCTTATGTTTCATTTTCCCAGGATATGAAGAAGTTAGTTATGAGTGACCTGCAAGCATAATCTAGGAGGCTTGGACGATTCTAATGAAATATATTGTTGTTTTATTTCTCTTCATGTTGTAAGGTTGAACATATGAATGAATATTGTTTCCAATAATACTAAACTGATTAGTCTTTCAAGACATGATCTCCTTGTGATCATGCCAATGTTATGTAATAATGCACCGCCTCTGGGTAACTAGGGTCGGGGCGTTATATAATAGAACCACAATTAGTTCATTAATGAACTATATATTTTTATATAAGTCTTTTGTTAAAACCTTATCTTTTTAGGATTATAAAATCAAATAATAATATAATATTTGTCTTAAAAACTATTTTTTGTCAATTTTGACACTATTTGGTATTTGTTTTTTGATAAAATAATAATATCATGATTACTTCGAATGAAATTGATCTAATCAACCCTAACATGTCACAATAACCTAGAAAATTAGTGGAATTTATAAAAAGTCTTAAATTTTATTTATTTTTATATTTATAATGTAAATTATTTTAATATTCCATTAATACGATAATTACTGCATCATCATTATGTCCTAAATAAATTTAATTACTCAATGACTAAAAATTATAAATAAAATACCTTTATGTGGGAAATATTTTTAGATTTCTAAATAATATTTATACTCTAATTTATCTTATGTATAACCATATATTAAAAATGTTTTATTTATTAAACTTTGATTTTAACACTTAACTCTTCGCTGATTTAAATTATAATAAATGTCCTAGTTTAGTCTAAGTGGACCTAAAGAATTATATTTTATTTATAAGGTTGTTTTTTGGATGAATTACACTTATATAATAGAATTTGGACATGTGTTAGTGTATCAATAATATCATTTTTACTCTTAATTACCCTATTTAATTTTAACCATGGTAAATAAAAGTAAAAAGTTACTATTCACCAGAAATTATTTTCATCTTATTGAACCACATTTTTCTTACTAAAATCAACCGTGTCTCTTGGATTTTTGAAATTCCATTTATAGAAGTGGTAAAATTATGTTTTATATGAATTTGTAAATTCTCCTAGGAGGTGGGTAAAAGATGGTGAAAAGTTCAATGAATTTTTATATATCTAAAATCATTATAAACTAATTACAATTAATCTCATTGAACTTATATATGTATTATGTATCTATTTTGAACTAAAATAAATTTAAATAAAATAAATAATTATTTAAATAAAAATGTTGTTTTAAACTATAACTAAGTGTTTTTCACTATTCATCAAAAATTGAAAGTTTTCAAAACAATTCTAATAATTAACCCAAGATAATTTCGATGTTCCGAATTCAAAAATGAAGTTTATTTTACCAAATTCAAAACATTGAAATTTAATTTATTAATTTAAAATTAATTCCCATTTTCGAAAAAAAACTTATTTTTATGAAATAATAACAACCAAATGACTTACACTTGTTTATGTCCAATTTCAATGTATAATTACTTCCAATGGAAAAAATTGGATTAAATGGTAAAAATATAATCTAATAATTTTTCCAAACCATTAAAATGTATAATTTAACACTTCAAATAATTTTGATTAAAAAAGTTGTTTTCAGTTAAAATATATAATTTTTTTACTATTCACCCAAATATACAAGTTATTATAAAAACACCAAAAGTATATTGAAAATAAATTCTTAATTACCAATTCTAAAGGAGAAGTTTATTTCTAAAAATTAAATATAAAAAATTTTCAAATATTGGATTTAAAAAGGGTTCACCATGAAATAGCGGTAAAAGTGCATTTTTTTGAAAAATACGTCTTTTATCTTAAAAATATGAATTTGTTCTTACATCTTGTCTGAGAAACTTATGATATGGATTCTATAATTATAAGGATTATATATAGTTCTAAATTCAGTTAACACTATTCATAACCACTTTTGAATTTCATGTTTGGTAAGTCATGGTGCTCTTGATCTCAGTGTTGCATGTAGTGCAAGTTATTGAATTACTTTGAAAAATAGCGTTCTATGAAATCTTGGGGTGTAACAATTAATCTCTATAAGAACAAGAATTATATCTTAATCATCACATATAGAACACGTTAATACTGTCATCATATATCCAATTGAAACATAGTAATAATATATGTGGGAGTAAAACCTTATTAAAAAATTGAATACTTTTTTATTTTTTAAGAAAAACATGTATTTTTATATATTTATTAAATAAAAACATGTTGTAAACTATATAAATGATAACCTTATCCACCATATCACAGAACAAATTCATGTTCACTAATGATATCCTATATTCATCTATTTATTTTTATATCATCATCGAGCACATATTAAGTGATATGTTTCCCTCAATCATGTGTTTTCAAATAATTTATACATTACAGTACCTCATTTTTCTCGGTAACAATCAACACATTATTTAAAATATTTTATGATATAAAATGAAAGTACAACCCTTAATCATTACATTAATATTATAATGAAAACAAAACCATTTTACAATATATTAATTTGTTAAAAATAACCAATCCAAGTAATCATTCCACTTCGGCTGTAGCAATAACATACAGTTAACTATGATACCTTGGTATCATTTTGGATGTATTCCATTGATTCTTAGAGAATTCATTTTCATATTATCCCATATCTTTATAGTTAAAACATTAAACAAGTTATGTATTTCCATTGCAACCATTATCCAGGTGGCCAATATATCCACACATATGACAAAATATCATTCCCATTATGTACTAGGTTGTTTCATTCATTAATTTTCACATTTTGGAAAATAAATCATTGTTTTATTCCCCTTGTCCATTTATTTATCTTTTATCATATTATTCTATTTATTTTCTTTATAACTATAAAACTTGTAGAACTATTTCTTTGTATTGATAGAATGAGATCTTATTTACTCACATGAGGAAAATGTTTGAGAGACATGTGCCACTAAAATAATATTTTTTCTGATTAGATAAACGTCCAATATTGCTCTTTAGATTATGTTTGTAGTCCACGACATGACTTGATTACCTTGAAATGTTGGCTTCAATCATTGAATCATTTTAATGCTCATTTTTTCTTAGACTCAAGAAATGTCTCTCTATATTCTCTCGCCTTGCATTTGTAAAAAAAAATTCCAAGAATTTTATTAAATTATTTCTTTTACATGTTTTATATTTATTATAAATCGATATTGTCTTGAATAAATGACCACCATTAATTTTAAACTCTCAAGGGATGATAAAATAAAATGATAACCTTCCCCATTCACTTGTTCCCAATGCATGAAGTATATTTTACAAAGAATGTAACAATTTTTCATCTACAAATGGATTAATAATGCTAATGAATTATAGAGTTTTTATTCACTAGAAGTGGTTTAACATTGTTACACAACATTGTGTATCATTCCATTATATATGTGTATCAGTATTGTTCATAAATTTATTCAATTCTTCCAAAATATTTATTATTTATTCATCCCCAACTAATACTCTAGCTCTACTCATAGCTCCAGATCGAACATAATTATCTTTCTTATGAGGGATATGACTACATGGATTTTTTTTATTAATATAGTTATTAATAATTCTATTTTAATTCATTTCTAAATAGTGGAATACATTAGATTATATCATAGTATTATGAAACATAAAAATAATCTCAAATATAATTTACATAAATTGTAAATTTAGTTAAAAATAATATCTAAAACATACATTTTTTTCATTGGGTGTAATAAAAATTCATACATAGGGTTTGGCAGAATAATATATTTTTTCGTAAATCCATTTCCCTTGGTTTCTTCTAAATTTTCAATTACAAAGAATGTAAAAACATCAATGATAGTATCCCAATGTTTTTGATGCTTTATTAAAATGGAATAAAATACATGGAATAACCACCTAAAGGACTAAATTGTTTAGTAGTTAAAGAAAACTAGACATAGAAATTAACATTAAATTAAAATTTATAATATAAAATAAGACATATAAAATTCATTGAGAACACTATTATTATTATAGCTTAAAACTGTGTATGAATCATAATAACCATCTTGGCATCCTGGGGAAAATAAAACATAAGAAAGGGGTGATCTTCGATTCGTATAAAGGGTATGTATATAACTAATAATGTCGTAAAAAATAAATAATAATTATAGAAAGGTAAATAATTTATTCACAATCCATTTAATCAATAACACGATCATAATACGGATGGAATAAAATATGATCAAATAATTACTTATTAATAATAAAATGGGATAGAAAATATATAAATGGATATTGTACTAATAAAATAATCATTTGGAAGTCAATAAATAATCTCATAAAGAAGTAATTCATAATTCTTAACATAAAAAATATATTTTTAAGGATTCATCTAAGACACCAAACATAAACAGGTAAGACATCAGCTAATACAAACTGTAGTATGTCTCATGGGACCTACCGGTGCATCGAGGGGCTATAATGGGCCCCACTTGTCCCTTAATAAGTCCAAAAAATTCTCTAATCAAATGGTGAAAAACATAGTCAACATAAACATTCATATTGAAACTATCATATGAAATATTTTCAATTTCCCTCAATCAGTAACTATAATCATAAACCATCTAGAGTAATATAGGGAATTGTATCGATATAGTATATCCCTAGTCGAATTAACTATAAAAAATTTAATAAAATAAGTAAGATAAAATCATAATATATCAATCTCAATGAAGTATAATATTTAACAATTTATGTTGATATATAAGAAAATAAATTAAACGAGTTTAAATAGGAAAATATTGAGGAAAATATTCATTTCACCATGAAAGTCACTTATTTTTAAAACATGACACAATAATAAAATAAGAAATATTATTTTAAGATAATAATTTAAAAATTAAAATATTTATTAAATAATTAAGGCATCTTGAATGGGAGAAAGGATGATCATGTAGTATAATTGGAAAACATTTCATATATTATTTTGTTAGAAAAGTGTCAATAAACTTTGTTTACAAAATAAAAATATAAACATTTCAAAAAATGAATTTAAAAAGAAAAAATGGGTAAATTAATTTAAAAATAATAGTGTAATATAAAAAACATTCTTATAAACAATTATTAAAAAATTATCACGGATGAAGAACAGAGTTCTATGAGAAATTGTAAAAATATATTCTTTTTTAAAAGAAAGTATCTAAAAAATGTAATATTATTATTGTGAGTGTTGAAAAATTGGTTGTATTATGTATATGAGATATAAATACATATATATCAAGTGTAAATAAATCATAAGATAATAAAAATTCATTCCCAACATAATCATTAGCATGACATAATCAATAATGTAGATATTTTTCCTAATGAATGGAAAATGACATATGAAATCTGATACCGCAATGTCATCAGCTAAATATTATTCCCATACAATTAAATATTATTAAATGTTACATTTAATATCATGAATGAAAATGGTTTCATGATATGATATAAAAAAGAAATGTATATAAAACACACAAAATAAATAAGTGTTGAATAAAGATTATATCTCACGGAAGTAAATCTGAGACATGAAACCCTTAACACAAGCCAACCTATAGTTTTACATAATTAAATATTGTATTTTAATGTTTAAATAATGTTATTTGTTAATTAAATATTCAAATTAATATTTTTAATACCTTATATAAAATTTTAAAAACATATTATTGTTGGACTCGATACACTCTAAAAAAACAGACCAGATACCCTACAACCCACTAACTCAGGACTACACACAACTAGGTCACTCCACTAGGTTGAGTATAATGTACATTCTTCATACTGGTTGGCCATTAATATCACCTCCCCGTATATTCATACTTTGGACTAAAAATCTTAATAGCCAACGATTTAGACCCATTACGATCATAAGAAGGGGATATATACACCACACCCCAACTAACTTGGGATTGTACGCAACTCCACCACTCAATTGGGATGAATATAAGTATTTCCCCCAACCCAATGGGGATTTAATCTCTCCTTCCCAGAGATCTGAACCTAGGAATGACATGATTAATTGGCACTAGAATGAATCTCTGGTACAACCACACTAGCAAGCTCGGTGGTACTAAAGATACTCCCCATTGTCTATTAAGCCTATCAGTATCGGGTTCTAATCTATTGGGAGGTGATGTTAAATCCCAATTAGTTAGGTTAAGTTTCACAATAATCTTCCCTGTTGTGTGGCCTTGTTGAGTAATGTCCTGTGTTACTGGGTTGTGGAGTATTTGTTATATTTTAGGGATTGTCATAGGTCCAACAATTACGAATTTTTGATTAATAATAGTTCATTACATTCATTGTTTCGTGTGTGTTCATTTTATTGTTTCATGGTCAGTTTAATTATGTATAATTATGGATTTTATATTAATTTATAATAAAATATATTAGTGAAATGAAATGAAATTCATTAACTTCTATATTTCTATATGGTCCCATATATCATTTTCATTTCATACATGAAGATATGACATTTTATAGAATATTAATGATTAATGTTTATTTCAAATTGATGTATTTTATGACCACCAAAAAGTATTTTATTTTTTTATTATATATTATTTAAATAACATGAATTATGTTATAATATAAATGTTAGAATAATATTTAACCAGAACAATACTTTTACGACCAGCCATGATGACGGTAATGGAAAATGAAAAATCATTATCCACAGAGACGGTTAACCACTATAATTGGGAAAATAGTTTTATTTATTTGAATAAGAAGAGGAAATAAAATTAATTTATATAATATTTTTTTGATAAATAAAAAATTACATTATATTTATTATACTGGATTTGTTATTCATTGATCAATGAAGGAGGAGATGATATGGAAAAAAAATAATTTAAATTAAGAGAGGTTTTTGCACAATGTTATCTCTTGAAAATCACCTCCATAAAGGACCCCTTAACTAACATGTAATTGTTATTTTGGTGAGAAAAGAAGAACTGATTTATTGGATAGTTTGGGGAGGATATATTTCTTTATTTATTTTAATATCATCATGAATTTTAAGGATAAATGGGGTGGTGAGGAGTGGTATGTATACTGAGGAGGGGAGGTTTTAAGTTATTAAATATTAATTAATTTAAATTTAAAGCCAAAAATATTTGGGTGGACTTAATTCTTAGTAAATATACTTATAATTAATTTTTTAAATTATGTTTAAGGACTATCAACACACAAACCACTTATTTCATATTCTTTTAGGTATATCAATCTTGTACCTTTTATCTTTTTCCCATTGCATTATGTTACTTATACTACAAAAAACCATATTTTACCATAATAACTTATTTAATCTTAAAAATAAAAATAATATTATCATCTAATTTGGATGTAATAATTCCAAATATGGTATATATTTTATTTGATTAAATTTATAAAATTGATACCAATAAATTCTAAGTGATTCAGGCATATAACTCAAAAAAACTATTTCTTTAGTGATAACATTGTGGTTTTCAAAATCCATACTCAAGAGCCTCTAAATGATCAAACTTATGTAATATTTGATTAATTAATTACATTTTTATCAAAAAAATAAGGTTTAATAATTTCTAAATCAATATCATTTAGTAATTATATGATAATATATATCTTATTTCGTGGAAAAAATATTTTCCCGTCTCTACCTAAAAATATACTTATATGTAAAAAACCTAAATAATTACCCTATATTCATTATATTTATATTTTCATAAAATTAAATAAAAAAAATTTCTGAAGAAAAAATATATTAGATGAATAAAATGAATTTAATAAAAATTATTTTTTCATTTCCTATATATAAATAAATTACTATAGAATATTAATTAAATATTTTTCATAATATAGTTAATATTATTCACACCATCCCATTTAACATGTAGTTTATAATAGTCGTGTTCAAATAATAATATTTTTGAGTTCATTTGATATCAATGTTCTATTGAATGTAATCTATCAATCATAATGTTCTTTTAAAATATCATGGTGTTACAATATAAACAAATAAAAATTATTTGAGAAGGTTCATCTGCATTCTATACTAAAAACTTGATGGCCTTTTTAACTCCATCCACATACTCATTTTTCCACTATTAGTTTCCATCCATTTTTATTCATATTCATCTTACTATATATAATAAAAATATGTTTATATAAATAAATAAATAAATACCTATAAGGTGTTACTTAACAAAGGATATATTTATTTACAGTTCTATGAAATTTTATTTTATTATAATAATGTCATAATCACATTAGACACTCAAAAAATATATTAAAAAAAATTATTGAAAAAATGATAGATTTCATTGAAATTTAAATGTTAGACTCCTTATTATATAATTTTCTCTCATTTATAATTTCATTAGTTTACATGAATTTTGAGTTTTTGAATAAAAAGAATAGTGTGGTGTATTGTTGAATTAGGAAATTGATGGTGTTTGAAATATTTTATGTAGATAGATCAAAGATGAACCTAACATTTAATAAGGAGGACCCAATGTTTGAATGATATTATTTATGATTCCAAATATTTTATCATTTTATACAAGGTTAATATGAATTTAAACAACCATAGGTGGTTGAAGGGTTATATGCACAAAAAAATATGGAATATGTAATAGGTAATTATTAAATATTTATTTAAGATAAATTATTCTATTATTATAAATTATAATAGATGAATGATATGTATTGGGATTATTTTTTAGTGTTGGAAATCATTTAATGAACGGAATGAATGATATATAGAATGTAAAATAAAATCTAATTTAATATTTAATTTATTGAAAATCACATAGATTGGCGACTCACAGTTAATAAATTATTAATGGTTGTCTGTTGGGGTGAAACTGTGAAGGATAATGATGTTTGTGGTGAGAAACCATAAAAAATTTTATGGATTAAGAAGTTATTTTATTACTAGATAATAAATTACCTATGAGTATAACCACAAATATAAATTTTTTATTAGTATAATGAAATAAAATTTTCACTATACAGAAGATAATTTTATATTTGTCATGCATGAAACACTTATTGTATCTAAGAAAATTTATATACTTAATTAGGGATTTAATTGATATTGAAAATTTATTAGTTTCAACATTGGTGGATAACATTAATATTTTTAAACCGATAAATAAAATATAAGTAATTAAAGGATGTTACCATTATTGGTAGGTTTTGAAAAAGCATTAATGTTTTCCTAGGTTGAAAATTTCTTTGTTGGAAAATGTTCTTGATTTGATGTTTTATGGGGAAAATGTGTTACATCAATGAGTTTATCAACATGTTTTCTAGGTTGGAGTAAGAGATAAGGGAAAAGTTGAATTTTATTCATTTACACACATGATATGTGGTGGGGTTGGTGGTGTTTCTATGAAAGGGTTCTTAGGATATGAAGATGGTGATACTTTATCTGCTGATGAAAATGTTGATAAGTTCTACTCACCTGGTCTTAAGAACCGAACGTTTGAAAAAACTCTGGAATTTAAAACCAATAAACAAAAAGTCTCTATTTTGGGTTATCAAGCTATTGACAAAAATTAAGAACAATATAATTGGGTTTTGAGGAAAGATTAAAACATAAACAACTCGCATAGTTGGGATGACGTCTCAATGAATGACACTGCAAAAATATAGTAATGAAGGGGAAGAGAGAAAGAATGAACTAAAAATAAAGGAGAAAAGTTACTAATTGGGATTGATACTGCAATAAAATTTGAATAAACCCTTAAACGTTTGATCAGGGGGAATATAATAAAAATGAAAATTAATAAAATTGGGTCACTCCGAATAGTGATGTGGGTGAATCGAGTCATATTTTAATTTTTTTTAACGAGTAATAAAAAACATGGTGGGAGAAATCAAAGACAACCCACATATTAGTGGGGGCACCAAACTAGATTTTCATTGATTTTGGGTCATTAGAATAATTACTGTGTTTTGGGTGGTTCATCTAATGTTAGTGACTAGAAAAAATCATAAGGAAGAAAGCCTCCACAATTTGGAAATATAACATTTAAAAAACATAGGTGAGGATCAATTGACTATCGACCGTCACATACTAAAAAAACATAACCCACTAAATTAAAACAAAAATCAATATTGAAATTTTTTATTTATCTTATGTAATGATGACTCTTCTGAAATATAATGGCTTATCTTGATTTGTATTAATAGGATCAGATGAGGGTGGGCGGCTAGTTCAGTTATTCTAACCTAGAGTTCCAGTTTAGTTACATGATGACTAGTTATTACAATGGTAGTGATGAGGTTACATATTGATGATGGAAGCAATGCTAGATGGATAAGGCTACTATTATGGGGCCATACAATGGTAGGTAAATGAGAGCGCTTTGACACTAGATGAAAAACCAAAAATGATGAAAAAAATGAAAAATTAGCTAAAGAGAAGTACAAAATATCAAATTAAATTGGTTTTGAGATGGTTGATTCATCTGAGAGGTGTGAGGAATACAGGTGGAATAGTTTGACTTTAATTTAATCTAGAAAGACATGAATAAATGGGTTATGTTAGGTTTGAATTTATAAGACCGGTAAGGGATTTATTAGTGATTTCCAAAAAATCATTGATAAAGAATCATTTTACCAATGATAAATAAGATGTGATTGTAAAGATAGGTTTTATCATCTCTCCATATTTTAGCGTGGATACAACCCATTTATATTATAGTTTTTCAAAAAGTTCCCCTAAAAATGGTTGAAAATAAAATAAAAAATTATTAAATAAATATACATTAAAAATACATTATTTTTTCAATAAAATAAAATTATAATTAACATTATTGATAAATATATATTCTTAAAGGAATTTATTTAAAAATTTCTTGAAATTTAATAATTTAAATTTACTAAACAACAAAGATATTTAATGACATATAAGTTCTAATAACAATATAAATTATTCAAAAAATAATATATTTTAAAATGAAGAGGAATACATATTAAAAATATAAAATGTTGATCAATAAATATTAATAAATAAATATTTAAACATAATAAATAAATAAAAATTAAAACATAGTTAAAATTATAAGGGAATAAAAAATATTTACATAATGAATGATAAAAATCATTAAATTTAATAATTTAACAGAAAGTGAAAAATCATAACAAAAATAAATAAATGTTATTGATTATATAGATTATTAAAAAAACATAAAAATGAGTAAATGTGAAAAAGAGATTGAATTAATATTAATTATATAAATTACCCACACCATACAGAAAACATTAAATAGAAGTGCATAAAATTTTATAAATTGCCAAAAATAATAAATTCAATAAATTTTAAAAAATAATTAATATTGTTAATCAAAAAACTATAAAAAATATTTAATAGTAATAAATAGTATATATTAAATAAAAATATAAAAAATTAATAACATTTAGTGATCAATATCATTATATATCAAATAAATTAAGTTACCAAATTAAATATTAACATAAATATAAAAAATTGAATAAATTACAAAAATATTGTTTGTCGATTTTTCTATAAAAATGTTGATTAATTACATATATATGTGTTTGTGAAATTAATGTACTTGTGTATTTGTATAAAAAAGTATAATATATGATATATTAAAAAGAAAACTAAAATATTATATATGAAACATCTATTGCTCGATACTAATTAGTCAATGTTTTTAATCAATGTTAATTTTTATTTATAAACACTTTTTTAGTGTGTGTATATAACTTTTTATAAATAAATACATATTCTTTATATAAATCATATGTAATGAATAAGTATATATTGATATATATACATATATGAATTTGGATATATGTCAAAATGAAATGTATTGATGAATAATTATGTATAAAAATATAAAGAATGATTAAATGAAAAAAATACATAATGAATAAATAGATAATAAAAATTTAAAAAGAAAAAAAATTAATAATGAATCAATAAAATTAAATAAATGTATATTAGAAAAAGTGAAATTTAATAAAAAAAATGAATATATTGAAAAAATATTAAAATAATGAATAAGAGTTATTAATTATAAAATATTGAAAAAAATAATAAATGAATACATATAATGAAAATTAATAGATAGATTAATTATGAAAATTAATATGATATTAGAATCCATAAACATTAATTAGTAAATATGTATACATAAATATTATAAAAGAATAAAATTAAAAATATATTAAACAAATAAAAAATCTAAAAAAAATAAATTCTAAAAATATTAAAATAATTATTTATGAAATAAATAATATTAATAAAGTATAAATTTTAAAATTTAATAAGTTTTATTAATTATATAGCTTATCAAAAAATTTAAAAATAATATATTATAGAATAAAAATGAATCCATATTATTTATATAAATGACAACCATATTAAATGTATTCAATGGTAATGAGTAAACATATACATGTATATTTTAAAAGGATATAGATCAAACATATATTAAACAATGGAAAATTGAAAATATAAAAAAATTACAAAGTATTACAAAATATTTAAATATATTAATGAATAAATATTATTAAAAATTAAAAATTTCTAAAAATATTAATAGTAATAAATAGTATATATTGTATAAAAATATAAAAAGGATTAAAATATATCGATTAAATACACAATATATATTATATACATTATGTTCTAAAATAAAATTCAATACTGAATTTTAAAAATTATATAAATTAAAAAATATTAAGTGAGTGTGTGTTTCTATAATAATTATGTATATGTGTTGGTGAAACTAATGTAACAAAATTTTGTAATATTTTTAATGAAACAATTTCATTTTATTTTAATAGAAGAAGTGAAGCATGGTCTCATAATAAAAAAGTAAAAAATGGAAATACAAGAAGGAAGATGGTGTTAGTCTATATAAAAAATTCTCTCATCCAAGATAGGGGATCCCTTATATTTTCTTATAGAACTCTTCTCGGTGGATAATGAGTTTGCCTCCAGGTTTTTGGGTTCTGATAAAACTCATGATCATCCCCATAAGATGAGTGAGAATTTTCCTTCAGGATAGAGAAAATATTAAATATTCATTATATATCAAGAAAATGAATCTCCATATTTCTATGGTTTTTGTACTCAAGTTTGATGGATATCAATTTATCAGTTGTGCGTAGTCTGTGAGTCAAATTTTTTTTTCATTTTGGCAATGAGAAACTCAAATTATTATTCAAACCAATAATCTACATCTCAAAAATGATATCATTGATGTATTTGAAATTATTTGTCCTAAAAAGGAATAATGACTTTGGAATTGTGTTCTACTTCTTTTCTAAATCTCTGATTAGAATCCATTCTGAATTTATCAACAACATTATTCCTGTTTTTCGAAAACTAGGGAGGGTAAGACTATCTTTCACTTTAAGCATCATCATAACTTTCTCTAGATGGTGTTCAGGTTTCTGTTTGTACAGTAAGAGACATGTTTTGATATTGATAATTAGAGAGAGGCAATACATCAACTTAAGGATGAATCTAAACAATTGATGATGGTCCACGAATAAATGAAGGTCCATGTGAGGTCGATTTCAAATAAGTGGCTATATTAAAGCATTCAATTTCCACTAAAATATTATTTCCCTTAGTTCCTATCAACTGAATACATACCCCCATAGAAACACTTATTACTGACAGCTTTTGATAAAGAATAGAAAATGGACCGATAGGATTGCAATTTCCATAATTCCTAATATTTTTAGTAGTAATCACCTCAGTATAGTCATTCCCTTTTTCATTGGTCATAGGCTATGATATATTCAACCATAGTTCATTATCCACTTATTCATGCTCATAAATATCAAATTTGGATTGACCATAAAATAATTTCGTACATTAAAAATTAAATATTTATTTTCACACAGAACATATCTGGTAAATTTATCATTATGTGTTAGTGGCTACATAGTGTCCTCTACAACTATTATATTTTCCCATGATTTATTTTTTCAATATATCATTTTCACACTATCTTCTCCGCTATGCTATATAACATAGTGGTCTTATTCCATCATTATTCTAACCAAATTTCCATCTAATGAAAGATTCCAAATAGTTGATTCAGTGTTGTCGATACCAATAGAGTCAATAGAGGCCCTTTTCTCTATATCATCATAATAGCATAAAAAATAGGGGTCCCTCAGGTCATATATAAAAGAATAATATTCCTTCATTATTTTTGAAAATCCATTCCCAAAAAGAGAAACATTGGATGCATGAACTCCTTAAAAAAGTCACCTTTTGAGATCATTCCATAACCAATATATAATATGGGATAAGAGATTTATGAACTTTTTATTTAAAAAAATACTCTCATCATGCCCTCTCACTGAACAGATGAAGAAAATCACATACCATTTACCATTATTATTATCATATCTTTTGACATCACAATCTAGAAAAACTGAGGGAGTTTTTATAATCACGACTGAAATTAAATTCATCAACATCAATGGATAGAATCAATTTTTTAATGAGAGTATAATGCAAGTAAACATCAACAGTGAAATGATCGTAATGTTGAAATTGGTGAATAACCTTTTTGAAGGATACAGATTTAAAACCCTAGTCATTTATCTTAAATTCCATAAAGGCTAAGTCTATTTAAAGGAAACCACAACCTAAAGTGTTTCATTTCCAGTTCATAAATCTATAATTTTTTGAGTGGTACACTTCATGATCATAGGTTATCCTTGGTTTGGAACCTCTTAGTAAAATAATTTGAGTGATGATGGAGTTCTCACATACTTCGAGTCATTATGATATCTTATCGAGGTCGAATCTCATGTGAAAAACATTTTCCTTCTAATGATGACCTCCCATGAACATATCAATAAAGGGTGAGAAAGAATGGATTGATCCATTCTCCAAGCGGAATATTCTACAATAACCCTACCAAATATAATCATTTTCCCTCCCCACTGGTGACGAGAAACTATTATTAAAATAAATATAAAACTTATTTAATGAATGAACATATATATTATATTAAGGGTTAATATTTAATTAAATATTATATATATTGATATATATATATATGAATATATTTATATAAAAAATTATTAAAAAATAAATAAATAATTATGTATATAAAGTATTAAAATTTAATAAATTAAAACTATTTAAAATAAAAAATATTTAAAATGATTACATTTTAAAAAAAGTAAATAAAACACTCAACAATATCAATGAATTAACAATAATAACTGAATTTATATTCAAATGAGTTAAATTTAATTAAAAAATAATAAACTGAAAAATATTAAAAAAATCAATAAGAATTATTATTTATATAAAATTTTAAAATATGTAAATGATTATGTGTGTATTAATTGGTCAATATTTTTTAATTAATATTAATTTTTAATTAAATACTGAACCACCTATATACCATATAAATATGAGCCATAGTACATATTTAATAATATATATATATATATATTTCAAAAATTATATATATATATATATATCTATATCTATGAATATAAATATATTACTATTTGATATAATATTTTTAAAAATATATAATATTTAATTTAATAGAATTTTTAACTAAATATCTTATATATCATGTTTAATGTATATTTAGTCATATATAAATCATATATTAAAAAATATATTATATTTTTATCAATATATACATATATATGAATATATGTTTTTTAATGATAATAATTTTTCATAAATTATAACTTTTATCAGCAGAAAAGAAAAGGCATTGGAAAATATTTACCTTTATCCTTGCCTGAAAAACGTGCTAATAATGAGGATCCTTTATTAGGGGTTTTTGTGCTGATAAAGGTTATCTTTATCATGAATATTTTATAACAGTGAGAAAGGGAACAATTTATCAAAACATTTATATATCAGTGATAAAGGGTATTCAAAATCATTAATGATAAACCTTTTAAAGTCTATAGAAGTCTAATATTCTTTACTCCCCCAATGTGAACATCTATAACATAGGTGGAATAGCTACTTTGAAACTTCTTACTTGCTGCATTTATGAAATATGAGGATAAATCCAGTATTTAAATCCCTTACATCATATGGCTGAATATTCTTCTATGAAATTAGGTACTTCATTTTTTCTCATTTGAATTTACCTATGTTTGATTTCACCATTTTAATTTTGTTAATTATATGCATAAAAAATTAGTTTTGAAATTTTAAATTATAATTATGATCAACCTATTTATATATTTCCTCATCTACAAAATTTTTATATATTGGTTCATTATCTCAGCCTTATTGTAGATTCTATCATCCCATGCATGCTGACTCATTGATCCTCTATAGTACTACTTCTATAATTTGATCCATGTATACTATTTATTTCTTCTAAACCCTATAATTTTACTATGATTATCATGTTTGTTGTTTTGATTCTATTTTCAGGTGACTCCATGGCATGTTTTTATTAGCTGGGACATTCTATGGAACTAGATTTCTTAGTCAAATTGATCACCCAATCCACCCATCATTTCACATAATCTTCAGTTTTCTCATTTTTGTGGTTGTACCTTCCCAATTGTTCTTGGAACCTAGATTTGGTGTGTTTATATTCCTCAATGGTCAAACTCCATGGCTATTATCCTTCAAATTACACTTATGGTGTGATGTTTACTGATGATATTTTATTTCATTATTCTTTCAAAGATGTGTGTCCATGTTATATATCCCTAAAAACCAACTCCAACTTAGTTATTTCTCCCTTTTCAATTTCAAACAGATCTACACTGGATTATTAATGATAGCCTTAAGGGAATAGGATGACCAAAAAATTACATATAGTTTTATAGGTATCATTTATATCTATTTATTCTTATATTTATATATTTCAAATATTCCATTGAGTATTTCGTGATAATCCAGTACCCTACAAATCGTATTTTTGAGATAAATAAGTCATGATTGTGGGTTGTGATCATTCCATTCACATATTCACCTATGGGATCGAATCTCTTTAAATACATATGTTACCCTTTACTATTTTCATATCATACTACATATTAAATGTTTCATCTCTAGAACATTGAATTTGTTCGAAAAGGGTAACATGAATGAACCATACATGTTTTTGTGGAAAACCCCCTGATAGAACTCCTTCACCCTAATATTGTGGTATCATTTAATAATTATGCCTGTTTTTTATTTCCATATATTTATCTTTGTTTAATTTGGTTTCTATTTTTCATTCCACTTTTCAATTTCTTCTCTATTTAACCCTTTTAATTTTTCATTTTGAATTAAAATTGTTTTATCCTCGAATATTATTAGAATTAAAAAGTATAATTGTATATTTATGGAGGTATATTGGTCTTGTATGGTTCTTGGGGGTGTATTATCATTGTCTATAATAACCAGATATCAAATAATTTTGGACAAACATGAAAACAAGTAGCTTTTATATCAAATAATATTAATAGTGAAAATTATATCAATATATGAAAAATTATGATGAGGTAAATTCTTAATCAGTATGGGTTTTTTAATTATTTTTTTTATATAATAAACTTATTGATAATTTATCTAAAACTAGACAGACCTCAACTATTTATTATGATCTATAAATTGATGTTCTTTTGAAGGCCCATTGTTCTATAACTATTTTATATTTGAAAATATTCTTAAAGAAGATTTCTTTGAAATAAAATCTAATGGTATATGGATCAAGTTAGAGAGATTGAATATTACATCTTCTGTTGTTTATAGATTTTGTATAAAACATTTCATGTTTACTATTAAAATGAAATATTCTATCTCAATTAAATCCCATTTAGATGAATTTAAAATTCCAAACTAGATTTATCCAACATAAGTGTTATTATTGATGATGAAGATCATGAACAAATTCCAATAATTTCATTAAACAATGCCTATAATACACTAGAAGAGAAAATGATATATGGTTATGACTCTATAATCCTATAATATGTTTAGTATACAATTCTCTATATGGAATTTCACTCTTAATCTAGTGTTAAAGGAGAGGCAGAGAGTCTCCTAAAAATGTAAATAATGTTTAAGGAGTATGAAGAAAGAGTATAATAAGGATAATGGAATGAAAAATAAACCACCTTTGTCTAGGTCAAAGTATATGGATGGAAATATTGCTTTATTTCATTATTTTAAGATCATGAATAATAAAACCATGTGTACATAGAAATAACAAGAACATAACGCTAAAGAACCTATTGACTTATCCCTTTTTTCATTTTATTTATAACACTACTGAGGTGTTGACTATTTCTATCAATGTAGTCCTCTAGTAGTGGGTCTTGGACACTTGATACAATTTCCATTTATATCCAATTAAAGAATTTTTTTTGACAAATTAGAAAAATGATAAGGGGATGTGGTATTAAGAAGTAACAATAGGTGTTAAGAAACGGTAATAGGTTCAATCTTAATATAACTTGATAAAAAATATATCAATACTTTTATAGATGTTTGGTAGGTTCTTGGCCTCCAAAAAAACTATTTATCTCTTTGAATTATAAAAAAAGGATTCTATTTTGGTTTTGAATTAGGATGAAAAAAATATATAAAGGATATAGAACTATCATCAACGGTGACCTTGTTAATCGACTATATTTCATGAATGTGAAGACTCATTCTAGAAAGCGTGGAAGGGGATATGCTACCAATTCCTAAAACATACTATTTTGGAATAATAAATTGGGTCATGTATATTCCTAGGATCTTGAGGAACATAATAACAAAGGATTTTAACTGTCATTACTCAATGTAAAATTTCCTTTTGTGATGATTGTGTAATGAGTAAAGCTGATAGAGTTTTATTAAATATATCAAGATTTAAAGATATCTTCCGATTAGAATATATTCATTGTAATTTATAGGGGCCATCTAGGACCACCTCCCATGGTGAATGATCTTAACTATTTAACTCTATTTATGAATTCTCTTGAGAGTTATTTATTTAAATACTCAGGACCAAATTTTTTGTTATTTAAACATTAAAAACATGGAAAGACTTATTGAAAATTGGATTTGAAAGAAAATTAAAATTATACGAACTGATAATGGGTTAGAATAACTCTTCACCAATTTATACCATTTTTTAATATGAGGGTATTATAAGACACTAGACTGTTTGAGAAACCCCTTGATAGAATCTACAGACTGAAATAATGTATAGGATAGTTCTTGAGAGAATATGATGCATTCATGCTATCTCGGGTCTCCCTATATCATTTTGAGAAGATGGTACAATTATGACAGTGTATCTTATAAATATATTCAAATCCTTTTACACTAACATCGTATCCTAGGATGAACTATGGAACAACATAAGACCTTCATATAATCAGCTATGATTTACTGTTCGCACATCTTCTGCCCATGTCAAGACTGATAAGAAAGAACATTGATCAATTAAGTTTATTTTTTTGGGTAACCTAGGGGTGTTAAATTTTAATATTAGTGTGTTTATAAAATCCGTTACCAAAAATTTATATCTTGTTATGATGTGGTGTCCCATTATTCTTGTTATTCTATTTTATGTTTGTGTTTATTTAATATTTATCAAAAAAATAAAACACTACCTTGAGTTATATATTAATTAAAAACTAATTATATTCAATGAAATTAATCTAATTACAACTTCTAAATCTCAATTTAAAGTTATTCTTGAAATAACGGATATAGGGGTAGAAAAAAAAATTCTATGTGTTGAAATTATTGAGGAACAACCTAATAAATTGTTATATATGTCATTAAATTATTATGCATTGAAATTTTTTAAAAATACCTATCTAAATATCTCAAACATGTTATTTTACCATTTGGACTCCATTTCAAACATTAATTAACTCAATCACCCACTATTGCGGATGATATTGAGTATATATCCAAAATACAATATGCCAACATTCTTGGTTGTGTCATGTACTCCATGATATGTACATGGACTGATGTAACATTTTAAATATATTCCCTTAGAGTATTTATGTCCAATCCATAGAATTCATTGGGGCATGACTTGAAGTGAGAACTATAGTATTTTTCTATACATCTGATTTATCCATGTGTTATGAAAATAATGTGGATACTTGCTGAAATGATTATTGGATATGTAGATATTTACTATAAAGGTAAAATTGATACCTAAAAATAATTTAAAGGGAATTTTTTCACTACTTATATAGGCTTAATATCCGTTAAATGTAATATGGAATCTATTATTTCAATTATAACCAAAGAGTAAGAATATATTTTACTCATTGAGGCTGTTAAAGAAGCCTTGTGTAACTTGGGTTTGCCTTCAGAACTCAAGATTTATGATTTTGTTATTATAGTGTATTATGATAGTCAATCAACTCTACATCAATCAACAGTCTAGTATATCATGGTAATTATGACACACAAATATTAGATAATATTTTATGAGTTATTTGTCATTTAATCAAAAATTTTATATGCCAATAAGATATATACTCATGATAACCCATATGAGTGGTCTAAATCCAAAGTATTATATATATTCAAATAATTATTATAGAAATTGAATTTGGTTCCCATTCAATAAAATTAGGTGTATGAAAATCACAAAATTCTATTAAAAATGGTGCAGTTTGTGAATTTATTTTCTCTCATGTGGTTTTTATATTGGAATTACCATTGTTTGATTATACCATTTAAAATATATTAATTTAATTCTTGGAAAAGAATTTTTGATTTTGATAATTATTATTTTGATCAATATATTAATATTTTTTATGGGATGATTAATTTTTAAATGGGCTTATATATTAGGCCATTGGATCAGCCAACTTGTGGTTTCAATCTGGTCGTGCCTGCAGACTCAATGATCCTTCATGTAGTTACTTCAATCTTTTGATCCCTTTTTGTCGCCCATATCATCTAAGCCCAGTATCAATCCCATTTCACTCGATTTTCCCATTTAATTTCTATTTTGGTTAGAATATATGACATGTTTTTGGTGGTTGGGAAATATCAAGGAACATGACTTCTTAAGGTTATTGATCACCCCTGCCAACAGTCCTTTAATCTCTTACTCACCACTATATTTGTGGTCTCTCTCTTTTTCTTAGAACCTAGATTTAGTGTTTTATCTTTTTTTCCAATACAACTCCATGCCTTCTATCCTCTGAAGAACACTACTATAATATAATTTCTAATGTATTATTGACAATATCTTTCGAGGAAATATATGTTTCCAAGTTGTCGATCTCTAAAAAGGAGACTCTGACCAAGTGAGTGCTTCCCCACAACATGTACTAATAGATCTAATCGAATTATTTAATTATAGAATCAAGAGAATATGATGAATAGAATTTTTTATATAGTCTTGTAATTATTATTTCCATTCATTTAATCATAGGTTTATGTGTTTAAAAGAATTTATAGTTTGTTTCCATATTTCAATGACAATTTCCTATAAATATTGTTTGTGATCTTAATAAATCATGTGTTTGTGTGGTGTTCATTCCATGTGTATAGTCCCCAATGGGAAAAAGAACATTAAATAATTTTCATCCCATTTATTTATATCTAACCAAATTTTATATTGCATGTTTTTTCCAACAATATTATATTTTTATGACTCATGTTACCCAAATATTCATTATGGGTTTTTATAGAGTACCCCTAGAAGAAAACCATCACCCTAACATCATTCTTCACACTTATCTTGGTTGTATCCTAACTTTTATCTTCCATACATGATATAAATATGGAATAGTGTAAAAACTCTAGTACACAACTTCTATGAAAATAATGTACTATTGTGAATTTCTAATCGAGCAACAAATTTCAATATTACCCCATGCAAAAAAAATCCCCCAAGAAAAAATAATCTCCGACTTCATCCTTCATCATCCTTCTTCATCCATAATGTGGCAGAAACAATACTGCACATCCTACATTACTTTATATCGACATCACATTCTCTCATTTATACTGCACATGGCTATGTAATAATCCAAATTAACGTGTTACTAGGGGAAATTCATGAATCTCTCTAATCCCAGGAAAATATTTATTTCACTGCTATTGGTGAAGCCCTTAAAAACACTAGAAAAGGTCCCATTCTACACAAAAAATCCAATGATCCTAAACACCATTGAAAGTTCATAACCTTTATCAGCTACAGTAAAAGAATATATAAAAAATTTATTTATCAGTGTTTTATTTTAGTGTTGATAGAGGGGGAATTGATTCTCTCCTTCACAAGAGATGATAAAGGATCCCATTATTAATTCTTTTGGTAGTGCTGATAAAGGGGGTATTTTTTAGCTCCAGTAAAAGCGCTAATAATGTCTCTATCACCACTTCACAAATGCAACAGTCTTGCAGCAAACCTATAACAGAAAAATAAATGACTATACAAATATATATAAATACATTTAGATTTAAAATAATATTATAATACCAATATAACATAACATGTTTATTTTAATTCAATATTGCCAATAAATATTTTTACATTGATGTGATATTGAGAGTTAATCAAGAAAAATTACAACCAATATAAAAATTCATATATCATATATAACTCTTTCTATAGTTATCGACCACCATAAAAAATCATGCTCCTTGAAAATGAAAGAAGATTTCTAAAAAATTAATAATAAATAAAAAAATTATAACATTTATGTTATGTAAATATAAATATGATAAATAATATTATTAAAAAATTAAAATATATTAATATCATCATCATCATTCATTTTTTATTCATGGAAAAACGTAAAAAAGGGATGGATAAAGGGCCTAAGGGGGTCTAAAGTATTATAGGCCAAGGTAATCCCTTATAATCAAATTGACCCATTTGGGTTAAATTGGGGAATATTGGAGAGTATATTTACATTGGTTACTTGGACCACCAAATAATCTAGTTAATCCAATAATTGATTCCACTCCCTCCAGTTGTGGGTCACTATTGTACTCCTGTTGAGGATAGATTTGAATTTCCTTACTATGTAGAAAATATAAAAATAAGTTGAACCCCTTCCATGAAGGAGTCATGAAGAATCATCGATTCAATCTCTACATCAGATTGGAAAACATTCTCTAGGAAGCATAGCTTGATCCCATTAAAAACCGCCCTAGCCTTGTCTAAGAAGAGAGTTACCACTTATAAAGTGATCTATAAAATAAATAACCACACTCCCCTATAATCCTGGATGGCACCTCCTCCATTAATTTCACCCAAAATACGTGTTCCCTCTGTGTTCATCATGAGACTGTCTTCAAGGGCCATCCACCTCAACCATCTACCTTGCAGCCTGAGGGAGAGATGATGCACCACAGGGGAGGGACCATGGAGGGCTCGTAGGGATGGCGGGTCCATGCATTCACTGACCAGAGCTTCCATGTCTACAAATAGGCTCCCTATATTCAAGATAATGAATAATCTTGTGGAATTAAACCCATCGTATTTGGACTGGATTCATGCCTTCCATAGGCACCAACAGCCGACATTGAGGATCATGGATCGCTCCATTTTTTCCTAGCCTAAGTTGTATGTTCCCTGAAACCACGTACTGAGAAATGGTGCATCATGTTTTCCCCTAGAAGAGTATGTAGTGAACTCCCCAGAAAGGCTCGACCCTTCAAGGGCCCATTCCCCTTCAAAAAAAATTGATCGAGCTCTCCTACCACCTATTCTTGAAATAGTGGAATCTATAAGCCATGATAAGGCAAAATTCTTAATGTGATCATCTGTTGATATTTCCTAGTTCATGATCCTCTACATGAGAAAATTATATTTAGTAGGAATATTGTAACACCACACTAAACCCATCCATCTATCACATTCGGCATGTGGGTCAGTTGATCAGCAGATATTCTTACAGTTGAATCTCCCTGAGATTTATGGTGTGAATACAAATATATCTTCTTCTCAGTTGTTTTTAATAATGTCATAATTCCCTTGTTAACTCATATCAAAAACTGATCTGATGATGGATGGGTGAGGACAGACCTCCTTGAATGTAATTTTGGGAGCATGACATCCAGGATATCCTACCACCATGCCTGCCTAGTTGTGGAGCCAGAAAAGTTTATTTCCTTCTTGTACTATACATTTTGAGTATTTTTGCAGTCTCTAGGGGAGGGGTAGTTCTTGGACCAAATGGGTGATCCATACACATATGTCTCAGGCATGTTTCCACTATAATTTCAGGCCATAGTCTTTTCCCACAGAGTTCTCCCTTCGATTGTTTCCCATACCACTTCTATGTGTATGCAATGGATGGAGTCTCATAAACATTTGACATTGATTCCTACATCATGAATAGGACATGTCATCTTATCCCACGAGGCCCAGTGTTTATTCCCCTCCAATGACGCAGCCCAGATGAACCCCGCTAGTATTTTTTCAATTTTTCTGATAACACCATTTAGCACAATGCTGGAAGCCAATGCGTGGACCGCCATGGCATACATGATGTTTTTAAACAAAGAAATGTATCTTTCAAGGGATAACAAGTGGTTTATATAGTTTATTATGTGACTCATAATCTTGTTCACCACATAATCAAAATCAGTTATATTAAATTTTCTCAATGATATGTGGGTGCCAAGGTACTCCATTGGAAAAGATCCTCACTACATGCCCATCTTGTTTCATAGATTCAGGGCCCGAATTGCAGGGAATTTATTTGAAATGTAATTCATACTCTTGTTCTTGTTTATAACTTATCCACTCCGATGGAAGTAGTATTTAAGGATTTTTTTGATACCACATGATGATCGCAGGACTACTATCATGAAAATGAAAGTTTCATCTGCAAACATTAGGTGTGATATGGGAGAAGACACATATTTCATCGATAGGGAAGGACGTCTCTATTGGCCATACCATTATTGATCATGCAGCTGAGAAAACCTTTCATTGGGATGAAGATTCTTGGGGATATGGGGCCCCCTTTTCTTAGCCCATGAGTAGCTTAAAAAAATCTGCGTGTTTGACCCATAAACGAAACAGCAAGTCAAGAGGATATTACACACCTGAAGATGATGTCATAGGCCTAGGTAGATAGACCTATCCTATTCAGCACTCTGTTGATGAATCCCAACCTGATAAGATCATAAACCTTATTCATGTCTTGCTTGATGGATATATTGAATCTTTTTGACATGGTGATAATATTTATCCTTATTTAATGTGATAGAGTTATCGTTCCTTGGATTGATCGTCCTTTGACAAACCCATACTTCGCAAGGGAGATCTACTGTGAGAGATGTTTTTCTAGCCTTGTATTGATGATGCTTTCAAGGATCTTGTTGGGAACATTTCACATTCTCACTAGTCTATAATTTTTATGTTAATATGGATCCATGATCTTCGTAATGTGGATGATGGTCAAGACAATATCCACTCACATTAGGTACCCTCTACGAAAGAAGTCCTACATCACAGTGATAATGTCACACTTGACCACCTCACACGAAAATCTATAAAAAGATCTATGAAAGTTATCCAGAATCAGTGCACTATTAGGGTTTAGGTTTACCATAGCCATGTGTATCTCATCCTCTTTCGACACCCCTTCTAGGAAAGTGTCGTCTTATGCAAATACGAGGATTGGAATCCCTCCCTAGAGAACTTCACTATCTTTTAGGTACCCAATGAGCATGTTCATGCTCATTCCTACAAAAAAATCATTGAAGAATGTTGTAACATGCCTCCTAGTATGTTGCAGTCATCATTGTATGTTCCATGAGCCAAGGAAACATTAGGTTTAATGGGGATTCTCCTCTCCCTTATGCATGCATGAATGTACACCGAGTTTTTATCCTCTTCGTATAGCCATTTGACTCTTGATGTTTCCCTTTCCTCTCATTCCTCTGAGAAAACCAATTCTTCCTAGATCTTCTTTTTATCCACGAGATTATTATTGAGTGTGTCATCCCATCACTCCTCCAGTCTAGTTTTTAGCTGCTCAATTTTGGTTTTCAGATCATCCATGTTCCTTTTGGGAGGAGGTTGATTCTTAGCCCATATTGGCATGCCCTGTTTGAGTCTCCATAGCTTGTTGTGTGTAGCCACCCATGGGATCCCTTGGTTTTGGCTCTCCCCATATCTCCCTTAATAGTTTATGGTAACCCAGTTCACTGATCCACTTGTTTTTATACCTGAAGCATTTGAGAGGGACTTTACGAAGAGACTAGGAGAGCCAAAACGAAGTGTGATCCAAAATACCTATAACATGATGACTTTCCTTGGTGTTAGGAAACATAGAAAAGGCATGGATGCTGGAAATGAACTAGTCAAGGTAGCTCCAGCAGTGCCTGCTACCCTTTTGGTTGTTGCAACATGAAAAACGGTCACCAGAATAACCCATCTCCATTAGTCCTTTTCCATCCATAAACCACGCAATGTCCAAACTCACCATTCGAGGGAATGGTCCCCTTCCCTTATTCTCATATGGATCTGATATGATGTTGAATTCACTGCCTAGGATCCATGGAAGGGTATTTTGGATGAAAGAATAAAAATTCATCCATATAGCTTGGCGTCTATGTGGATCACAGTTCCTATAGATAAAGGACACCAAAAATATGTTCACGCCATTGGTTATCATTGTCGTGATAAATTGATATCCTGCTCTAATCATCTCGATGAAAATGAATTTGTTCCAGAAGATCCAAATGTACCTATTGGAGGGGGAAACATGCATGGAAGCATGAATTTTAATCCTTTGAGTAAAATCAATTACTTTTTCTAGGATCTATTTGTGTTTAAGAACAACAACAATATGTGCCTTGTTATTTTTGGACTCTGTGTCTATGAAGTTCATTTTGACCCCTGCACCAATACCTTGAGAGTTACAGATGAATATAGGATTCAATGATGATAAAACACACACTTTTAATAATAATGGTAATAATTTCCATCAGATTAATGTGTGATAAATTACTAGACATCAAAAATCAATTATTGATTTTTTCTAATATTTGAACATAACAGGAGATTTTTTCTCATTTTGGGTTTTGTGATACACTTGTATACCTAAAATGAAACTTTTATATTAAAAACATACACTTAAATTCATATCAAACACATTGTAAGTTATATTTAAGTGAGGTTGATACAAACACACTCAAAAGAATTATGTATCAGTTTGATAATGTTTGAAAATAATCTAAGCTTCTTTTCTCAATTTTGTCTATGTGATTCATATTTTAAACTAAAATGGAACTATTATATTAAAAACAATAACATCAATTCATACAAATCACATCATGTATCAAATTGACATGAAGTTCATTCCTACAAACAAAAAATTAATTATTGATCACTATAAAAAAATTGATAATAATAAAATATTTTTTGTATTGTTTTAGAAATGTAATCCAAAATTTTAAACAAAAATTACACTTATATATTAAAATCATGCACCTTCAGTAATACTATCCACCTCATGTTTTTGATAGCTGATCAGTTAATTTATACTTGTCATAAATGAATTATGGATCATTATCTGAATGTTTTAGAATAATAAGATCTATTTCAGTCATTTTTTTCTATGTGATAAGAATTTTATATTATAATGACACTTCGATATTGAAAACACACATTTAATGTTTTACCCACCACATAATCAATTGAATTTATATACATTAAATTCCCAGATGTAAAAAATGATTTATAAACCATTTTATATTATTTTTAAAAATAATCCATGAGTGTTCTCTTGGGTTTGGCTATGTGAGATAAATTTAAAACAAAAATGAAACTTTTATTTTGAAAACACAAACTTTGAGAAATACCATCCACTTTTTGGTATAGATTGACATGTGGTCATTTCATACATGCCAAAAATGAATTATGGTTCGATGTCCTAATGTTTTAAAATAATATGAGTTTTTTTGTGGTTTTTTATGTGATGAAAATTTTAAACTAAAATGAATATTTTATATAGAAAACACGCACTTTGATTCATACCATCCATATCACGATCAAGACTGACAGGTAGTCAATTCCCACAAGTCAGAAATGAATTATAGATCATTTTACTAAAATTTAATAACAAAAAAATATTATTTTGTCAATGTTGGATATGTGAAAAGTGTTTTAAACTAAAATTAAACTTTTATTTAGAAAAAGAAATAGTTTGAGTCATACATCTCACATCATCTGTCAGATTGATGTACGTTCGATTCCAACACATCAAAAATGAATTATGTTTCATTTTATTGAATTTTAAAAGTAATTTGAACCCATTTTCATGGTTTTGGCTATTTCATATGTGTTTTAATCTAAATAGAAACTTTTATAATAGAAATAAATACATTCATTCATAAAGACCGCAACCTGTATCAAATTGACATAGAATAAATTCATACATACCAAAAATTAATAATGAATTGATTTTATAAATTATGAAAATAACATGAGCTTGTTTGATCAATATTTGATATGTGATTCATGTTTAAACTATTATCAAACGTTTATATTGAAAACACACACATCGAGACATACCGACTACATAGTGCGATAGATTTGTGTGCAGTCAAATTACAACACATCACAAATGATTTTTTATTTTTTTCATATTTTTTCATAATAATCTGAGATTATTAACATGGTTTTGTCTAGGTGACTTTTCTTTTAAACTAAAAATGAACTTTAATATAAAAAACTACTTTGAGTTATACAATCCATATCAAGTATATGATTGATATATAGTTGATTCCAAAAAGTCAAATATTAATTATGAGTAATTTTTAAAAAAAATTAATGAAACTTGTTGTCGTTTGTTTTTATTGGATATATTATATATGATTCAAGAAAAAATGAAACTTTTATATTTATAAAATACTCTTCATGTTATACCGACCACATTATATTCCATATTTATTTTTAGACAATTCCTACACATCAAAAATGAATTACTGATTAGTTTCATAATGTATGATAATAATATGAAAACATTTTCTTAGTTTTGAATATGTGATCCATATTTAAACTAAAATCCCACTTTTAAATTGAAAACATAGAATATGATTCATACGAACCACATCATGTTTCTAATTGAGTAGAGGTCTATATCTACATGATAGAAATGAATTATGGATATTTTTAATAATGTTTGAAAATAGTCATTGTTTTGTCTCTAATTTTTTGGTATATGACAAACCATTTAGACTAAACTAGAACATATATATTGGAAGTATTCACATCAAGTCATACCATCCACATCATCTATCAGATTGATATATGGTTTATTCTTACACATTGGCAATGAATTATGGATCATTATACTAATGTTAGAAAATAACTTGAGATCTTGTGGTCATTTTGGGAAATGTGTTTCATTTTAAACTAAAATGAGGAGTTCATATTAAAACCCCATAATTAGAATTATGCTGACCACATTGTGTGTAAGATTATCATGCAGTCAATTAATACACATCCTAATTCAATTATGAATGGATATCCTAAATTTTGAAAACAATCTGATCTCATTTCCTTAGTTCTAGCTATGTGATTCCCATTTTAAACATAAATAAATCATATATATTAAAATAAAAAATATCATTCCATTTATGTGACTTCATGTGTCATATTAACGTTCCATCGATTCATATATGTCACATATAATGTATGAATCATTAAAATATCTCATCAAAACAATATAATTGAGTTTTATTAGTATTGAGTATGTCATATGTGTTTTGAACTAAAATTTCAATTTTAAACTAAAAACATACATATATATTCATATTGGGAACTTCGTGCCTAAAATTGAGGTGTGGTTGATTTCTAGAAATCATAAATTTGATTTTGATCTAAAAACAATTAAATATTTGTTCCTCATGTTTGAGTATGTGGCATGTATTTTGAATAAAACTATCAATTTTAAACTAAAAATATACACTTTGAGTCATACTGGGAACAACATGTATCAGAATGTGGTACAGTTAATTCTTAAAAATAAAAAATCTCTTCTGGGTCATTCTTATATATTATCAAAACTACATAAATGTGGTTTCTTAGTTTTGAATATGTCAGGTATGTTTTAAACTAAAATTTATATTTTAAACAAAAAAACATACACATTGATTCATACCCGAAACACCATGTTCCATATTGAGGTGCAGTTGATTCTTATATATCAAAAGCCACTTGTGGATCAATGACCTAAATTTCATGACTATCAGAATCCATTTTCATTGTTTTGAGTATGTGTTTGGAAAAGTATACACATTTTTTCTTACATTGAAAAATATATATCAGATTATGGTGAAGATGATTGAGTTTTGTTTGAATACTACACCATTCAAGAAAATTTTCACAACATATATTTTGTGAAGCCATAATTTTCCTTCAACATTATAAAAATCCATTGGTAGATTATGGCTTATATTATATCTAAAAAGTCCCATTCAAAAATGTATTAATGAAAATCAGAGTGGCAATATATTATATATATCCATCCTTATGATTTAGTTCAAATTTTAGGTATAATTTTTTATCCTCTTCATTCGTAAAATAACATGTTATCTCTTTTATATCTTATTGATGATAGTTTAAGGAATAAAATAATATCCCCAAATACTTATGAAAACACGAAATAAGTACTAGACAAAAATGAAAATTAATTTATTATTAAAATTGTAGGTAAATTGATGATAAAATTAACTAAATAATTAGAAGTATGTCACATTTTAATTATGTATGTATATGTTATCAACCCATTTCTATACATCAATTATATCAGTTGTATCCTCAATTTACAATCTCTCATGACCATGAGGAGCTTCTAACTTTTTACAATCTCTACCAAAATCTATAGTTCATAACCCTCCATTATACTTCTCCTTGAAAAAAAAGTAAATAATATTATATAAGCATTACAATAAAAATGATCCACACACATAAATTATCACCATATTAATAACCCATACAAGATCACGAACATTATAGGTAATCACCTAAATTTATAATCAGTAATAATTTGAAACCATATACTCTGGACCCTCATCTCTAAAAAAGTTAATTTTTATTTTGATTATGTATATTATTATAATATTTTTCATGTATTTAGAAAATATAGAAAAACAAATTATTACGAAACATTTTAATGAAATTGTAATTACATTAAAAATTACTTGTTCAATGGTTTTTGTCTTATTATATGATATGTTATCTTTCATAAAATATCTATTGTAATACCCTGGATCATTTTTTATCATGCTTCAGATACTACGTAAACATTTAATAAAATAAGTAAATTGTTTTTATATATATATTGGTAGTTAAATATTACAATATACACCTATTTTTCTTGCAATTGAAGATATATATTGGTTTCTTATATTCAACCACCTACATCATATAATGATGTAGCCTATTTTAAAGATATCTATATCATAAGAAAATATGAAATATAATTCTTTGTTTATTTGTAAAATGTTCATTGTAGTGCATTAATAATTTACAATAATCATCATCTGTGGATGGTTTGATGGAAATCCATGTTTAGGATCCAAAAAGATAATCATTTTTGGAATCCAATATGATTTTGATAATATTTTAGTGCTTCATAAATAAAGTAAGTAACTAAAAAATGAAAATATATTTTATATAACTATATTGAATTGTTTTACCCATGTATTATAGTCATCCAGAAGAGTCCATATTTTTTTATTTTATTTTCAAACACCTTGAATAGTTCATATTTTCATTGTAATAATTATATTATGTCCAATGAAATGTCATGTATAGAAATGATACAGGGATTAAAGAGTTCAAATTGTTATTCATAGGATTTTCCCATTATATAGTTGTAATATAAATGCCTATAGAAAATAAGAATATTTATAAAATTTAATAAACATGGTAGATCATTTTTTGAGAAGATAGATATTTAAAATAAAACTTATGTATGAATTCACAACAGGGATTTCCATATATTAAAACATGATAAAATCATACACACTTTCTAGAGAAATTGTTTCTATAATGAAATTTACTAATATATATTCATCATATTGATTGTAAGAAATATTTTGATTTTTGAATGTTGATCCTATAAGAACATGTAATGATAATATATGTAATAGTGAACCAAGCAATGATAAGGTACTCTCAAAATGTCCTTTTGACTTCATAGTTGATTTTATATATTCTTTTCTACCAAAAATCAATTTCCTCATTGTTTTATTCACCTATAATACTATACCACATTTCAGAACCTATTTCATCATTTGTTAAATGCTTTTCATTTGAAAAAAAAAATACTTCGGGATATACCTCAGAAATCATTTTAAGCTCACATAGCAATGCTATGAAAGTTCCAATATAATCATTGACCATGGTAGTATCCATATAATTAAGAGGAATAGTAAAATTAAAACTCAACATGTAGGCTTCTTAAATCCTACTCTTATGTGGTCTTTTGGGAGTCGATTGTTGTGTAGCATGTCGTCAGGGATATAATACAATGTACCTCTCACAATAAGGTGGAACGTGGGTGTTAATATATATAAATCACCTAAAACTTCCCCCTAAATATTTTTATTGATATAATATTATCATAAGTTGTCTGATTCACATTTAGGAGAATGATTAATGAAAAAAATAGACTACCTAGGGTTAGGTAGAAGGTTCCGGTGAATGCCTAGCCATAGTTCTAGTGGGGCTATTTGGATCTTCATGTATATTTATTTTTTCCAGTATTGGTTCACATTTATCCTTTGATATATGTTCTAATTCCAAACTAAAATAGATAATAATATGTTATAAAGAATCTATATATTCTATAGTCCTTGTATGATCTCAAATGTCTCCCCTTGCAGCTTTGTCTTCTCAAAATATGTTTGTAGTGACACACCAAAACTTGAACCTCTAACATGACCATATTGTACTAGCTACATCAAATCCAATGATAGTAGATTTTAATCTACTAAAAATAATGATGATTATTATGTAAAATTAGATAACTGCATGGCACCTCACTCCCTAGGGGATCTCTTCGGCTCTTGGTTCAGAAACTTCCTCATCTAGGGATTTCTATCTTCCTAATGGAATTTGACTTTCTTCCATCTGCTCGACAAGATTGGATTCGCTCTCTCCATGTTCTTTCCCTCATCTCTCGTACTGGTTCTACATCTTCACCCATCGCTTTGCCTCCACTGGCTCTATAATTATTTTCTCCAGCCACCTCACTTCACTTTGGCCTCATCTTACACCGCTCTTCTCTATGTTACATCGAGAGTGATGGGAAAACCACGACTTTGGGATTGCGGTTTGGCAGTTGTAGGTCTAATCAGAGCCCCTTTTATTATTTTTTATTATAGTTTCATCCCCCAGTTCACCTAATGGTTTCATTCTCATTTCTTTTTCCTCGCTCCCGGTCACAAGTTCATTCCAAACCTTCTCCAGTGTTTTTCGTAGTTCCTTTATCCCTTTTTGGATCTTCTTTCTCGGTGGAGGATACTATTTTCATTGGTGGTCTCTTTCTTGGGATTTGTTTTTTTTGTGTGAAGCTGTGTTTAGTGCCCTATTGATGGTGGTGAGAGTGGATTTGAGTCAATTTGGTTATTTTCACTGGTGGGGTGTTCTGCCTATTGATTTTATCTACATGAGGATGATGCACGCATGGATGTGATGATGGAGAAGGTGAAGAAATGATGTCGACACCTGATTTCTCAAGAGTTTTATTCTTCCTGTTTCTTTTCACTTCTCCGATCTTGTTCTAGGTCACTTCCAATATCTCTAAGGTGGAGCAGCACAATGCTCTCCATGGTCCTTTAGGACCTTAGTATGAGTGGCCAAATTCAAGGTGTTTGTCAATGATGCCTACATGTTTCGGCGCTGATGGTGTTTGGTTCAGAGTGGTTAGAGATGATGAGGCATGAAGGTTTAAGTCACTATTAGGGTGATGACATGTAGATGATGATATGTCTTGGATGAATATGAGAGGATGAAGGTGAAGTGAGTTTTCCTTGGTGGTTGGTGTCTCAGGAAGAGTGCGTCTCATGGTGTCTCGAGTGTGTGGTGTTTTCTAGATTTGAAAGGTGGATATTATGAATTTTTTAATTTTGAATTGGGCGGAACACGAGGATACTTTTTTATTTTTTTTAATGTTTGAATTATGCTCAAGGTAGTTACCAACACACTACAAGGATTACATTATAAAAGGATTCGAGCAGAATCTTTCTCCAATGTTTGACATATCAATATATTGGATGGGGATGGAAGATTTATAGTTGTTTTGATCTGGTATAATTTCTTTTTATGTTTTTTGACCGTTGGACATGTATTTGGTTCACAAATTCTCTTTAAAAGTGTTGTTAGAAAATAAAAACAAATATGGATTAGATGGATGATTATTATGTCTAAAATATAGAAAAATATATACAAAAATAAATAATTATTAGCATGTAACACTATTATAAATCATTATAAATTACTATTATGTATTCTTACACATTATTCTCTTAGGGATTGTGCGATTAAATAAACTACATTACCAAATTTATTTACATGGTCCTCCTTCCATAGAATATGAAGTGGGATAGAAGTAACTTTAGGTTTTTATTCACCAGTATGCATTTAATAAAAAAACAATGTTTTTTGATACCACATAACAAATTTATTATAGATTTAAAATATATACAATTTTCTTTTCTTGTGAAGCATACCCCATCCATTCTTTCTGACATGGGTGCATTGGTTTTTCTAAAAAATAATATTTAGCAATCATTACCTATTTCATAAATTAAATATTTTGAATCAAAGGAGATGAATTAAATAATTTGAAATAAAATATTTTCAAATACAATTCACCTAAAATTATTTCTCATAACGATAAATAATTATTTATTTAATTGTATCTTGTTTTGTAATGTATGCATACATAATTGTATGGCATGTCATTTCATTCCCCTAAAATCCTTGAAATGAATCATTGTATGAAGTGTCTGGAATTCATTTGGAGTTTATCTATTGACTATTAAGACATGTGTATAATAAAAACCATGTAAGATAAATGAACACTACAAATGATAATGAAAATTAAATCAATGATTATTTATATTTTTTTGTTGAATAGAAAAATTATATCATAACATTAGCTTCATATCATTCGAAAGTGTTTCCATTAATAAAGTTTGGACATAGTGTAATTTATATATATAAATTGATATATAAAATCACAATGTGACCCCAACATAATGAATGAATATTGAATTGTTGGGGTCAATAGGTTTTTCACGTTGATTCTAACCATCCTCAATTTTTTTATTTTTGTGTGACTTGATAATTTTATTTAACATTGTAATGAAAACATATTCATGGTTTTTATCAAATTTTTATAGATCCCCTAAAATTATATAGTTTTATCATTAACCCCCTATTATTCCCTAGGATTGGTAATATCATTATGTGCAAAATTCATTATCTTTATGTGAAGTCAAACTTATAATATAGATTGTGTAAATGTTGTAGAAAAAACATAATATTATGATGAAAAACATAGTATATTAAAAACACATTAACCATCCCATTGAAATATATATATTTTCATCAAATGTTCATTGGAATATTCCCATCTATTGAGTATAAAAATACACTCTTTGCGGTACCATATAACATATAAGGCATTTTCTATATTGGGACCACTATGAGATGATTATGATCTCCCAAAAAAAAGGACCATCCTTAATAGAATTTCAATCTAACCCTGTTGTAGATTTAGTAGTGTCTCTTCATCATTTATATTTAGAAAAATGAATATATGATTCATTATAAATAATAATTAAAACCACATTCCCAATACAAATATCCTACCTCCTATATAAAACATAATCACCTTCACTATAGAAAGTTCCTTTTCCAATTACTGGCATCGTCGAGTTTCCTCCTTCAATAGTGCAACATTGTGCTACATCATATCTCCTCAATTTTCAGGACACTTTATATAGTGATATTGGGATCTATAATATGTTAAATTCATCAAAAAATTTAACAAGATCCACTTCCATATCAATAATATCCAAGATGAAATCCAATAGGTTGGGGTGCATTCATTTTCTGAAATTTGGAAATGTATAACAAACACAAGCACTCATTAGTGACACATTGGTGGAATTATAAATAAACATACATACTCCTTAAATAAATATACTTTTCTCATCCTATAGTTCAATGTGAGAGGATTTGGTGCAATTTCTTCCTCCTTATTTAGTGTAGGCATAAATATATATTGAACCCCACAAAACATGTTCATACTAAGGATATCAACTCATCATTATACCATGATGAATTGTCCCTTTATAGTATATGGGACCTAGATCCATCTTCTTCAGTGATGAATGTTCATCATCATAGTCCATGAATAATCTAAACATCAGCATAAAGAAAAATATTTATAACAAATAAGACATTCAAAAAAAACTAGAATGACAATTTCTTTGGAGAATGTGAATAGATCTAGGGATGGATTTTTTTCACGTAGAACATAAGTGTAGATGCTCTAAGATTAATAAGAAAATAAGTAGTGGATTAAAATTATATTTTTATTATGTCCTATCCAACTTCTTATTTTTCTACCCGAGGCCTAAACCTTCTTGACATGATTATTTGATTATATATCCTGTGAGTATTTTTCCTTCTGTTTTTCTATCTCTAAAACCTTTTCTTCTTTACCAATTTTCACAATAGATTTATTCACAAATCATAAATCCTTTCCAAATAGAAAAATAAATTATTCCATACTATAAAAATGATAAAATAAATTAAAATATAAATATAAAGAATGGAAACTAAAAGCATAAATTAATTTTTGAAATACATATATATATACATTAGGGTAATAAAATTCCATTACACATAAACATTATATTGTCTTTGAGAAAATACATAAACTCCATACAAAAAAGATCCCAAAAAAATAGATTTATTTTAACATTATCATATATATATATTATATCTATTGTTTCATAATAAAAAATCATTCCTAAAAACAACAGTTAAAATCCTAATTACATTAAAACATAAAATCTGATTCCTCATCTGTATCTCACTCTCATCCGTAAAAAAGTTACTAATATTCATTTTAATTATGATCTTCGTCATCATATTACATTTTACTAATCTTTAAATACAATTTTATATAATGTTATACTCAATCTTATGAATGTTCTATCTATACATTGGGAAGCAATTTATATACACCACTACATAGAAATTATAATACAAAAATAATTGGGACATTTCACTATGGATCAAGTGTCTCTGATGATAATGGAGAGTGGATAATTATGTGAAAAATTAAATTCATTGGAATGAAAATGTAACTATCATAATTATATTAAAAATCCTTACATTCAAGTAATGTTTAATTAATTTTACTCCACATTGAAATACCATTCTTAATTAGACATTCCCAGTTTTATTCCTCTTCTCATGTGGGGTCTACATTACAAAAGTAAAAAACATTTATAAAAATACTCTTTTTTCCCTAATAATTTCCCCTATTTTTAGTGGAATGTGTGGAAGGATTTGTTCCCAGCCCCTTGTATGTAAAAAAACAATCACTTTCATCCCTACCATTAATGTCATTATAATAGTAATTTTTATACATAACATCAGAAGTGGGGATATTTTTTAACTAATGAAAAATCATAGGTTTTCCAAATACTAACTTTTTCACCTTTTAATTTTTCAGTATACCTTTTATTTATATTTAGTTTTATTTTGATAGAGTAAAGGGTTAAATTTAATATAATTCACTTGAAGTTTTCCATCCATGTCTTAAATTAATCAAGTGAACAAACCCTCAATCATTATTTTTAAAGAATATTTTCTATAGCTCAATAAAAAGCCCCAAATCGCAATTTAAAATTAAAATAAATGATCAAGAATTTACTATCAAGGAAATACTTTTTGGAAGGATAGTTTTTTTTAGTTTGGATTCAAAAGAATATATGATATGGTTTCTATGTGGTTAAATAAAATAATATATTGTAGGTATCAAGATCAAATGGGATCAAATAAATTAAATTAATGGCTTCAATAATTTTATTGTTATTTTGAATCATCACGTTTGAATAAGAAAAGTAATCATGTTCGTGTAGATATTCAGATATAGAGTTCACTCAAGAATAAAGGAATGAGAATGAAATTTTAAAATTTCAATAGAACACTCTCGAGAATGGAAATTAAAATATGTCAAAAAATTAGGCCTTGGAATGAATAATAAAAAGTAATCTACTAAATAAAAATTATGAAAAAAAATTATTAATTAAAATAATACTAATAATTACATTTATAAAATACAAAATTAGAATAAGAAATTAACTTTCATAACTTCCAACCATTATATTTTCCTTTTATGGTAACTATGAATTAAATGTTTTACAACATGAAAAAATATATTTCCGAAGAGAGGATGTCTGTTAGGTCTTATAAAAGTGTAAATATCGAAACATAGTATATCCAAGGACTTCTCTCTTGCTAATTAATAGAGCATTTTCCCCAAATTTCAACCAAGGTGATGAGTGGGAAAAATTTTATGAAATTTTGAAACAATAAAACAAAGGATGAAAAATAATGATAGAAATTTAAATTGTCTCCCATTAAATGAAAATTATTTTACACAATCCTTTAAATGGGTTAATTAGAATTAAAATTCCAGTAATTTATTGGTTATCACATCTTTAATTTATATCTTTTTTATTCCTTGTGGATCTGACATATCTAGACATAATGAAATATATTAAACATGTAAATTGTAATTTCCATTTATTAATGCACAAAAATAAAAATAATTGGGAAATAATCCCCCAAGAAAAACTATAAATTAAAATAAATTCAAAAAATAATTCATATAAAAGTAATAAAAACCTAGGTTTATACACTAGTGATTGTTCGATGATGTTTTTAAGCTAGATATTTACCTCTAGTATCATGTGATATGAGTATCAAACAATGTTTCATTGAATAGCTGCACAATTGAATCAAAAATATATTATCTGCGATGAATATTATGTTCCTCTTAAGTTGTTAATTATTGAGTGTAGTTGGTGGAGGAGGATATGTTTTGGAAAAAAATTACAATATAATTATTAAATCAAAATATTTACAAAACATTTATCCTTTCTCTTCCAACACTACACCAAACATTTTTTAATTCATCATTATGATTAACTGAAGAATTTTAGAAACTTATACATCTTTTTCAAGTGCCCCTGGTCCCCCTACTTTGAAAAAATAATAAATCACCCAATTTTCTTCGTCGAATTTTCCCAATCATTTAAAGATGTGATAAACTTAAGAATTTCATTTCTTTTTCTATTTAATTCAGGTATTAGAGGTAATTTGCTGTTGAAAATTACTTCTTGATGTGTGCATTCTTCTCTAACATATCATTTGTCCTCATTTATATTAATTTTTTTTATAATTTTAGTAATTTTAGTAGTATGTATTCCATTACACATTATATGTTCCTCTTCCTTGAAAATTTCATCAATATCTATGAACTCAACATTAAATAATTCAATTTTCTTTTCAACTTCACTAATTGGTTGTGGTGTTTCTTTCATAAAGTTTGAAACAATATCTAGGTATTCCCCTTCCACCATGTTATCTCCTATGATATCCTTTAGAAACTTCATGATGGATCCTTTAATTGAATTTATTCATCCTTCTAGAATATCCTCTTGTTGCGCCTCACATATATTCTCACTATCCTAATTTTTGATTGCCTCACTCTCTACCACCATCTCATAAATGAGAACCGTAATGTTATTATACTCCTCTTCTTTAAATAATGGATGTGAAGACTATTAATCATATTCTCCTTCCACTACATATTTTCGTGGATGTTTTTTATGAACGTCAATACATTTAATGAACTTAAATTCCTCCTACTCCTAATACAGACAATATTCACATCCTCCATTTTTTTCATTTTGTTCTAGAGACATGATTTTATGTATTATAACTCAAGGAATATGTTTTCAAAAAGAAATTCAGAATTCTTACATGATTGTGTGCTTTTAAATATCATATCTTGTCTGTTGATGTTGGTTTTATTATATTCTATCTTCTCTTCAATGATTATGGTACACTTCAAGAGTGTGTCAATTAACTCTATTTATAAACAGTAATCATCTTGTCCTTGAAATATATTATTAAATTCACTAATATTGTCTCTTTTTATATCCTAATAGTTATGAGCTCCTCTAATTAGAGGGTAGAGAGTTCCAATCTAAATATGGTTTTTGAATACATCATTCCCATCAAGACTAGTGTTAATCCATCTATCTCTTTGTTATTTCCACGATTCATTAATATATTTTGACCATGTATAAACTAAGCTTATTATCTCGGGTATACTACAAATTTGGTAGTATATTATTGAGTTATTATGCAATCCATTTTTTACACAATATTGAACAACCATTTTCATTAAAAGGCAAAACATTATCTCAAAATTCAAAACAAAAATCTAAAAATAGAAATTGAGTAAAAAAATTACTGAGCCAAGAAACTAGTTTGAAAATTGTTACAAGTTCTAAATATTTCTAAGAAATGAAACCAAATTTTAATTGGACTCATTATGTCATTATATCACCATGTTATTCAATTATTAGAATTTAAATTTAATAAAGCCACCACTGCCTTAAACGTATTGTGTAGTGGAAATAAGGGGTTAATCTCAGATATAACAAGGAATCCTAGATAAATTCTACAATATAATTGTTTGATCATCTTAATTGCATTACATAATTATGAAATTTAACTAAATAAAATAAATTAAACTACATTAAAGAAAAAACAATAAAATGAAATAAATAATAAAATTGATATTAATGGTAGAGAAACTGATTTTAGGGGATGGTTTTTCTTAGTTTTTATCATTTCAACATCACTTGTGAAATTACTATAATCCCTAACCACGAATGTTCCCATATTAATTATCTTTTCTTTGATGATATAAATTATAATGGCCTTATCCCATAAATCCATTTGGTCAACATAATATAAAAAACCTTATGTTTATACATCTCAATCTCAAAAGTTGAGAGGTGAATTTTGGTTTACTCTTTCACTCCACTACCCTAAATATCATTGGATTTTACACCCTAATTGTCATCACATTCACTAAAAAACTACTTGATATGGTATTATTTATGAATAATGTAATGAAAATATGTAAAATTAATCCACATTCAAAGAAGAATAAAAATCATGGATTACAATTCACAATAACTCTATTAGTTTATTCACTCATGATCGATTATTCATCATTCATGAATAATCTAAAAATCATAGCATTGGGAATATAATAATAACTAAAATAAAATTGGTTCACAAGTATAATAAAGATACTATCATTTTTATACACATAAAATATATGAGCTAAATGATTAAAAAATGGAATATGAAAGGATAAAAACCATATCTATGAAGCTACATTGGTGCTTGATGTCAGTTTTATTCCCTGGTCCATTTTGAAGTCGGTCCCCCAAACTCATTCTTGTTTCTCATTTTATTCTTCCCTTATTCCTAGCAGTAAATTAATCCAAGAAATAACTTTTAGAATTCATAAAACCATTTTATGAAATATCTAATATAATCTACCAAATAATATGAGTTTCTTATTTAAAATTTTTCTAACATTGAATTCTTCAGCGTAGCTAAAATCATTACAGTGAATCATTTTTAATTCTTGGTAGAAATGATATTCAATGACTTTTTTATGTACACAAAGGAAAAAATACACTGTAAATTCTTTAATTGGGAAAATTTTTCCCAATATATGCTTGTTTTTGGGTTTTAGGGTTTAGATGGGTGGGCACATTTTGAGAAAGCACATTATTCATTATTTATTTCAGGAACATACTTTCATAAAAAGAACATTCAATTAATTTTTAAAAAATTTAATTTATTTAGTGGATATATATATATAATAAAAAATAAATGGATATTTATCTATTATTATTTTATTATTACATTTATTTCATGTATTATAAAAATATTAAACAATATCTCAGCTATCCCCATTTTATAATGGTGCACCTCTTTAAATATTTTCCATATTTTTGAAATGGCTAAAAAAACCTACATTCCAAAATCAATTTATTCATATATATTCCATAATAACACATTAATGATAACATATAATTACTCATAACATATTACTAATGGTTAATTAGTATTTTAAATTTAATCTCTATTAATTAATAATATCATTAATTTGATATTTTAATATAATTATTGTTAAATAATAATATAATATTTATCATAATAATAGAACATGTAATTGATTAATAAAATAATAATAATTTAATTAACAAATAATAATGAATTAATTATTCAATGATAATAATAATGAATAATAATAATTGCTATTATTAGTAATATTTTAATGAAACAGTCATGTTTTTTGTCAGGTAAATTATTTTCTTTCAATTTTATTTATGAATTATCATAATAATAATATTTTTAAATAATGTCGGTTACAAATAAACTGAAATATAATGAAAATACATGAATCTGTTGTCTTGACCATAAATAATAAATCCCAACTAATAATGTCATGAAAATAAGAATTTTTTATAATAATGTCATTATAGTAATCTCTTGAGAATAAAGTTTTTAGTAATACTATTAACAAAAAAATCTTGAACAATAAGTATAGGGATACAAATAGAATGTATAATAATATGAGGATAAATATTAGAAGATAATAAAGTCATTATAATTAAGACATTGATTAAAATTTAATAATGATTAGTATTAAAGATATAATCTACCTTGATTATGAGTAATGGTGTAAATAGTTGTATTGTTATTATATATTATTAATTATTAATACTATATTAATAATTTTGAAATTTAAAAAACAAATAATACAATTATTAATAATTTTAATTGTCATTAATAAACAGAAAATATTAATTGTTATTAACCAATTAGTTATATTATTATTAAGTCATATATTTTCATTGAAACTTAATATTTTAAATTTATTATTTTTATAATTAATTTTATTTTCAATTATTTAATATTTCACATGTTCTTTACATAAATATAATTCAAAATATAATTATAATTAATATTTTTTACGATTTTAAATTTACCAACATTTAATTTTTAATTTCTAGGTTTTGAATATCTAATGTTTTCTATCATTTATATTCTTGTATGCCTGTTATGACTGTGAAATTATTTTTATTTTCATCTATTTTTTATATGTTTACTCTTTTTTTTATTTTTTATTTATATTTTAATTATATTGTATATTTTATGAGCTATAAAAGTTGAATACTTGAAACATAAAAAAAATATTGTTTCAAGAAGGTATCTTTGAATGGTTATAAAAAATAAACTATAATTAAAACATTAGTAAAAAATTTTCTAAACATAAATATATAGTTCAAAAATAATAATATTAAATATAATAAAAAATGTTTAAATGGCACAGACATAATTGAATAAAAACCTAACATTGAAATTATATTCATATTATTATTATTAAGTTTCATATTATTAATTTAATTATTTCTATAATTATTAAAAATATTTATCAACATAAATAATATTTATTAATAAGTCAATTATTATAATCTATTAAAAGTTACATAATTATATTTATAATTGATATTAGTTATGTTAGTAATGTGTAATAAAAGACCAGAAATTTGGGATCTTGACCATGGATAATGAAGTCGTGATAATTAGAAATTAATGATAATGAAGTCATTATAATAATGTAATGATAACAAATTCCTTATAAAAATGTTATGAAATTATTAATAATTTTGATAATTATCTTTTACTAAAGTCATGAAATTAATAGTAATGTTATTGTTTATTAATAATAAATAAAAGTGATAACGTAATTATTAATAGTGATATATATAAAAAATTAATTATTAAATATTATTAACAATTGATATTTTTATTCAAAACAAATAATATTAATATTTAATATTTTATGATTTAATCAACACTGATTATTCATTATATATAAAATATTAATAAATATTAATTTACTACTAATAATATAATTATTAAAAATTAAAATTATTATATTTAATAAGAAGATAATAGTTGTTTTTTTAGTTATTTATTTATTTTAAAACAAGTTGGGGGAACAATTATTTTTAATATGGAATGGAATCGCACTTTTCTACAAGGTTTAAGAATAACCCTTACATGACCTAAAGGACCACTAGCATGAATGACCATTACAATTTGATGGCTCGAGGGCATTATGACCAGAAGGCCAAAGCTGAGTAGAAAAACTAAACATCATGATTTGTCTATTCAAATTAAAAAACATCCCCTTACCATCAGGAATTGCATTGTACTGACCCACATGAATGACATGATAGAGAACCCCTATATAACCCATGTTTGGGTATAGGGTTATATGATAGGTGTTAGTTTACCCATCACACAATTGAGCTACCAAGCTAGGAATGCCTACATGTCTCCATGACATGTTTCCTACTAAGATGTGTCACTTCACCAGTCTAGTCATCACCATTCACATGATCCATCACCCCTACAAAGAACCATTATGATGTGGTACCCTTTGAAATTTCATGTAAGAAACCTGATATGATCCCATCTGTTAGGGGGTTAGTTGACATGTTCCAAAGTACCTATTTTTCATTCAAGATATTCACTAGTAAGTATTTCATGTAGCCAATCGGCACTGCCTACCTGATGTGATGCATTAATTGTCTAGTCAATTCATTTAACCTACTACACTGTGGTCACCTAATTGCTCTATGGCTCGAAGGCCAATGGTTGGTCGAAGGACATGTGTCTCAAATGACCAATTCTATGGCTTATATGCCTAAATAATGTGAATAGTTATTCTATTAATGTATCTTATAAAGTAACTACCCTAGTAATTGCTATAGTAACTCAGAAATCAACCTGTTTCCCTTCTTTAAAACTATATCTTTTGGATGCCATGCAGGAGCCTATTCCACTTAGCTACATCCTCAATGATTATATAATTAATTATATTTTTATTAATTCATATATTATTATTATTACATAATATTCATGTTTATTCATGTCAAAAATATAAATTAAAAATTAAATATAAATTATTTTTTTATAATCTTTTTAAGCTACCAACTTCTTTTAAAGTCCAAATGGAATTTTTTGAAACATCATAGTTTTGAATCATTTAAATTATTATCTACATATTATTGTGATGATTTTCTTTTATTTTTAATTATATTTAATGTGTTCAGAATTTTTTTCAATTTCAGTTTTATTTTTATTATAGTTTATTATTTATATGATCTCATTTTCACTCACTTCAAACAGAACAAAAATATTATATTTCAAGTAAGTAAATTTGGAATCCTAAAAAACATAAATTGTAATTAAAATATAAATTAATCATAATACATAGAATAAATATATAAAAAATATTTTCATATAAAATTAATTACATAAATATAATAAACCCAAATTAATATACATGACACAAACATAATTTATTAAAAGAGTAACTTTTACACCTAAAAACAAATATGCGCATAAAATATAGTATAAATATAATTTTAAAATATAGGACATTGATTTTAAATTTTTTTAAAAAATTAAAATAAATGGAATGCAAAAAAATAAATAAATAAAAAAATCTAAATTATAAAAAAATTAATATCTAAAAAAATTGAAGTAAAAATGTTTTATTTTAAAATAACATTATTTTTGTGTCATTAAAACTATTTTTTATTAATTTTTTATCTATTTTATTAATATTCAATTATTGTTATATGTTTAGTCACCATTTTAAATTTTGTTTAGATTTTTTTTTACTTTCTAATTTATATTCTTTCAAAGTCACATATTATATTCATTATTACATTTCAAGTTGATGAATTTAAAATCATATTATTTATACAGTATAAATAAAGTCTAAAATAAATTTTACACACAGACTAAACATATAAAAAATAATTGAATATAACAAAAATAATAAATTAATAAATATAATGTAATTTTCATGACAGAAACTTTACTGTTTTAAAACATAACATATACCATTTAAAAAATTTATATGCATTATTCTTATTGCATACAAAATTATTAATAATATTATTATGAAGTATTATTAATTATGTTTTTATTACTAAATGTTAGGAATTACATTATTAATAAATATTAATTATATTATTATGTATCTATAATAATAAAAATAAAAATAATGAATAATGATGTAAATAATATAATTAATAACGTAACTTATAATACAATTAATAATAAAATCAAAAATAAATATTAATTTAATTACTAGTATAGGAAATATATTTTTTAAAATAATGTTGCAAATATCAATTTATTAAATAATTAATAATCATTTTTTATATTAATAATGGTAAGATAACTAATATTTTAATAGTAAGTAACAAAATAATAATTATAAATGTTATATATAAGCTAATTATTTATCTATTTATTAATACTTAATAAAATATTATTAACTATCTACATAATTATTAATATTAATACTATTATTAAAATCATTATCATATTTATTATTAAGATTACTGTGAGTCATAAAAAGTAAAAGAAATAATTTTTTTTACATGGCTGAAATGACTAATATTTAATAATATTAAATTATTATTATTATTATTATTATTAACTAAAATAATAATAATATAATTAATATTAAATATATTTTTATATAATTATTAATAATTATTCTAACTAATTATTATTAAATATGAAATTAAATTTATTTTTAAAAAACATTAATATTTACTATTGGAAATTATGATTAATTATATTTTCATTAAAAAAATATTATTAATCACATCAAGTAAAAAAATTATATATAGTTATTTTCATTTTAACCTCATTAATGACATTGTAATTATATATTTTTGGACCTTTTTAATCAATATTTGTTAAATTATTAAATAATAACTATTTATTAAAACTATGTTAGAATTTGTAATTTATTATTATTAATTTGGTATTATAAATAATATATTATTCATTAAATGCTAGAAAAGTGATATCTAAATCATAAATCGAAAAATAGGAAAATATATTGAGTATAAAAAACTTGTAAAGGGGGTGGTTGGTTGAGATTTTATATAATATTCTTGTAATTCATAGCTTAATGCACTTCCAATTTCAAAAAGTGGTAAATAAATTATATAGTTTTTTTTGTCTATGTGTCTATATATATATACTAAAAAATATAATAAATTTAAATTTAAAATTTTATAAAGGAGGGTAATTTACTGAATAATTCTTTCATTATAAAATTTCTTATGAAAATGTTGTTCTCAATAGAAAATCAATTTGATAACACCGTATTTTGAGAAATTCCAATGAAGGTTTTTTCTGAGAAAGCACTCACTGTTCTTCTTGATACACACACTTTTGTCAATATATTTGGAAATATTTTCCCAATCTATAATTTAAGAAAACAACCCCATTGTATGAGAATTTGTTTGAGACTTCACACATCCCTTGAGGGCACTGCTATGTCACAAGAGTAATATATTGAATCTTCAATCTCAAACAGATCTAAAATATAAGGAAAAAACTAACATTTAAATTTAAAAAATCTCTCAAAAAAATCCTTCCATCCCATTTCTGTCAATCATACCTTGAAATGTTTCTTCCCTTTACAATATGATTTTATTAATAGAAAATCACTTTGGAAGATATCTTGTCAAACCAAAAACCCAGGCCATGACCAAATTCAAGACCCGCACTATGTTGAAATGGAACCATGAACTATATCATATTTTTTCATGAAAAATAATCTCTAACTCTATCATTATTCATCCATTAGATAAAAATATTCTTACAGAATAACTCTCTTTTAATGTACATCAGCATCTTACCACTTTCTCTTTAGCTGTATATTACAACATCATGATCACTATCAACGTGTAATATACTGATTTCCATTAAATACCTTAGAATTCCCCACGAAAATAGTTTTATACCATTAATTTATATGGTAATTTAGATTAGTATTCATTAAAATATCATTAAACCATCAAAACCTTTCCCCTGCTTATTATCTCATCCCCACTGTGCAATAATAGCTCTTTCACCATTGTATGTTTTCCTTCTAGTTTGTGGCATTTCCACATCCATTATTCCATGAAACATCACTATGCTAATCTATAAATGCATTAACATCAATACCCTTTTCTATATCTATAGTGAACTAACATTCTCTATAATATAAACCACTTCAAACCATCAGCCCATATGCTTAACCATATTGATACTCTCCCTGTTGCATGATAACAGGCTGTGATGTTATAATTTTTTAATATTTGGAAAAGTATTCAACATAATCACACATAGATATATGACACATACAATGCTCTAGACATACACTTAGACACACTAATTGTGTATGTATGCAGCTCAACCCACAATGCAATGTCACATGCTTTGGTGAACATTCATCTCATTCATTACGATATGCGTGCATACATATACATTGCAGTCATTACAACAGATGATCATTTTAACCTCACTATAAATGATATTTTTCAGCACATAATTTAATTATATTCTATTCAATGTTAAAATTAGTCAATGTTTATCGATAATAGAAATATCACGGATAAATGACCCATTTATCAATGCTAAAAGAATGCGGTATTGATGGACCCTTTTACATGTACATCGTTTTAGATCTTATAACAGATTCGTTTATCAATTTTTTATTTAAGCATTAATAATGGGGGCTCTTTTATGTTATTTTGTTACCCCTCATATTGTTTTCTATTATAACTGACTTCCTTGCACTAATAAAAGTCTCATTTATCAACACTTTTGGTAGCATTAATAAAGGACATATAGAAACTACAAATTTTTAGTAGCCTTGCATCAACCCTATTTTAGAAAAACTATTAGAAAAAAGTGATATAAATATTTATACATAAGGAAGTAGAGTATAATTCATATTTAACATTGAACAATCATTTTAATTAAAAATTTACAAAAAATATATTTACATTGATGTGATAATAAAAAAAAATTAAAAAATTACTACCAGTATACAAAATAGAAACTCTTATAGAATCTATTCCCTAATGTTGAACCTCTATAAAATTGATTTTCCTAAAAATTAAACAGATGTTTCATTTAGTAACATTAAATAAAAATAAAAAAATTATATTTTTTACATTACTTAATTAACTTAGGATAAATTTTATTGTTAAATACTCTTTATATTACTGATATTATTTTTTGATCATTCATCATATTGATGTTCGATCAATTACAACCCATCAGTAATTAATTATGGATTATTTCCCTAAATCATTTAGAATATCGAATATCATTATCTTAGTTTTGGCAATGTGATACATGTTTTAAACAAAAATAACTCTATTGTATTGAAAACAAGTACTTTGAGTCATACAAACCACATTGTTTGTTATAATGACATGTTGTCAATTTCTACACAACAAAAACTAATTATGGAGTTTTTCCAACATTTTCAAATCAATCTGATCCCATTTTCATGATTTTGAGTATGTCACTTGTGTTTTGATCAAAAATCCACATTTTAAACTAAAAACATTCTGTTCAAGTCATATTATCCACATAATGTGTTGGAATAATGTGAGATCATTTTCTAAAATTTAAAAATCAATTATGGATCATTTTATTAATATTTGAATATGATATGAGATCGTTTACTCATTTTTGGCTGGTAACCCATGTTTTAAAATAAAATGATAATATTATATTAAAAACACATACTTTGAGTCATACCATCTATGCCATGTATCAGATTAAAGTGAAGTCTATTACTACATGTCACAAATAAATTATTTATTGATTTTTAAACATTGAAAACAATTTTAACTTGTTTTCATGGTCAAGGTTCTTTGATGTGTGTTTTTTAAAAAATGCATCTTTTATATTTAAAACCTGCACATGAGTCAAAATGAACAAATAATTTGTCAGATTGATTTGTGGTCAATTACTAAACATCTAAAATACAATTTGGAGAATTTTTTAAAAGTTTGAAATAGAATCTATATTCATTTTCTTATTTTTGGTTAGTGGAGTACGTTTAAAACTAAAATGACACTTCTATATTGAAAACATGAACTTTTTAATGACTACATCATGCATCTGATGGATATGCAAACAATTCACATAACAAACTATGATTATATCAACAGAAATTACATTATTATAATTTTTTATATAGTATAAATAAACCAAAATCACATTAAGAATGAAATACATAATTTACAAATGAAATGAGGGGTACTTATATAAGTTAAAAACATATTCTGATGAAATAGTAACATTATCATTGGAATAGTATTATAAACCTTATGAAAAGTGAACCCTCCAAATGAATATAAACCACACCCATTGATGTAAAAATAAAATATATCATATTATAATTGAAAAAATGGTATAATTATTACATAGTATAAGTATGTAATTGTTTTAAAAATTATTAATTAAGTGTTGGTATTTCATTTGGTGACAATTTTATGATTTCATTAAAAATTTTAAATTAAATATTTTCATAAAATGTATTTATAAAATAATATATTATTGAATTATGATTATAAGATAATTTTATGAGTCCTTAATTAATTTTTCATACTGTTATAAATTCAATTATAGTTTTAAAATCTTTATTTTTTGAGTAAATTTTGATATTAATTTAAAACTAAAATTCTGAAATTAGAAATATATTTTCATAAAATAAAGTAAAATTTTTAATTCTACACATCAATAAATGGGTATGGTGTATTTTTTGTATTTTTCTAAAATATATAAATTTTTTATAAAGAGTAAAATATGATAATTTTCCATAATTTCTAAATATATGAATTCTTGACACCGTGATAATGCAAGGATGGTGTAAGAACTGTAATCTTGTAACATCCTTCATTATTTTAATATATATAGACATAATTATCAAAATATGCATATTTTTTATACAAAATAAGAATATAATGATTAAAATAATAAAAAACACCACTCTTCTCAACTATAAATACCACCCCCTCCCATGCCTTATAATGGATCTAGTAATTATAGACATTGGGCCGTATGATGATTTTGTTATATTTTCTATCAATGTGGATATAGAGTTTGTAGAAATTTCTCATGGCTATGGTGATAAGAAACGAAAGTTGTAATTTCAATATAGGGGATCAAATGAGAAAGGTGGAATGAAAACTCAACAACTCTCATGTCAAAAATGTGGGAAGAAGCAACATAGAATCATTATCAAATAGTTGGGGAAATGATATAATTGATGTAGAGAAAGATTCTAAGATCAAGAATGTCAGAGAGACATAATAAAGCCGACCGATCTAATAGAGAATAAGGGTGAATAACCAATGGCCAATTCCTATAACTGTAGGGATCAAGGGAACTATAAATTCTGGTGAAATAAACCTCAATTACTCAAGGGTAATCAGTGTCATCACCAAATAATGCCAAAGGAAAAAGGGAATGATTTTTCTAAAACTACTTCTAATGTGGGGAAATATAATGATTTCATACAATATAATCTTCCTAGTCACTCATGAATGTAAAAAGTCTTATTTTATTTTGGTTATACATTTTCCATTATATCTTTCATGTTTTATATAACAATTGAATCAAATACCAAAATACTTGAAGTAGAAATATCTATAAAAATATCTAATGTTGTGATCACTATAACCCATGTGTTTGAATATTCTCATATTGTTATATGTGGTAATATTATCTCATCAAATCTCCGGATATAACCCTTAGTGGAATTTGATGTTATATTAGGGATATAATTCCTCTCATTATATAGAGCACACATCAAATATCCAGAAATGGAAATAGATTTTCACATTCACAAGCATCCTAGGATCCACAAAAATACAAGGAAGTCCAAGGATCTTTATTATAAAATACTTCAATAGTGTGGGTGTTGATTCCTTATGAAGAGGCATACCTAATTCAATTGGTTGAGTTAAAGGAAATTTTCAACCTAATGGAAATACCCATCATTAAGGAATATAATGATGTATTTCTATAAGAGATTCATATAATTCCTCCAGATCATGTAGTATAGTAATCAATAGAACTCTTACATAGATCAATTTCCATCCCAAAATTACCCTAAAGAATTGCCCTAATCTAAAGGGAGGCGTTAAAGAAGTTCCTATAAGATAATTTGGAAAAACTCTTGACACACCCTTCTACATCATCGTGGGGTGTGTCATGGATCTCTGTAATGAAAAAGGATGGATTAGAGGATCTATACATCAAATATTGGGAACTCAACAAGATAAAATTAATGAACATGTATCCTCTTCCACAAATTTATGACTTGTTCGATCAGTTGTAAAGAGATCAGTACTTCTCAAAGGTGGTTCTTCATTCTGGATATCTTAAGCTATAGGTGAATAAAGAATATTTTCAAAATACTACCTTACATATAATATATAGTTACATTGTATTTCTAGATATTACCTTCAAACTTAATAATTCCCCCACAATATTCAATGATTTGATAAATATAGTCATTATACTTTCCTGGAAGAAATTTTGATTTTGTTTATTAATGATATTCCCACCTACTCCAAGAGAAATGTGTAACATGAATAACATAAAGGATTATGATGACAAAATAAAGAAAAATAGGTTTCTTTCCATGTTTAGAAAGGGATACTTTTGGATGGTAAAAATCACATTCATGGGTATTGTGATCACAAGTGAGTGAATGTCAATGGAACCTTAAAAATGGAAATTGAGGAATGGACAAGACCCTCTAGTGTCATGGAAATTCATAGTTTTTTTAGATTATTAGGGTACTATCTTTGTTTTGGAAAAAATATCTCTCAATTTTTCATCCCACTAAATATGTTAATAAAGAAATAGGTAAATTATGTCTCAATGGAAAAATGTGGAAAAGTTTCAAGGAGCAAATAAGAATGTTGATCACTCCACATGTACTAATCTTAAGAAAAATTGGAAAAACAATTATGATATACAATGATTATTCCTAGAAAGGATTATATTGTGTCCTCATGAAAAATTATAAATTGGTAGCCTAAACCTCACGATAGCTGATGATACATGAGCATAACTACCTAAAACATGATCTAGAGTTAGAAGCATTGATTTTGGCCTTGAAAATTTAGTATCACAACCTATATGGTGATAAGTTTGGAATATATACGGATCAAAAGATCCTAATGAATAAATTAACACAAAAATATACCAACATGAATAAAAGGATATTGTTAGATCTAATAAACAACTGCGTTTTTTCTATTCACTATAAACATGGAAAGTCGAACAAGGTAGATGCTTCTCTTAGTGGAAAATAATTTGGTAATATATCTAAGAAATGGATTGTGAAAGACCTTCTCTTCCTAGAATTGAGAAGGATGGTTTTGGAAATAATAATGATAAAGAATACCTCTATCCTTTCCCAATTTATTTTCTAAAAACTATCCAATATAATAGTAAGGATAGACAAAGGGATGACCTGGAGAAATAAAATAAATTGAGTTTAATAATGTAATGGAATATGCAAGAGTTCTGTATCGATGATGATGGTGTTAGCAGGTTTGGAATGAAGCTCATTGTGACTTTATTAGTTGGGATAAGGAATAAGCTATTGGATAATTCACATAGAACAATTTTCTCTATCGATCATTAGAATACCATGATGTAGTATGATCATCGAGAACACTTCTTGTGGGATAACATGAATATGTAGATTGCATTGTATATCTCAAGGTGATTGATATGTCAGTAATTTAATGAAGAGTTATAGAAGTCAAAATGTATAATGAAACCATTTTTTTTACCCATTATGAATTGGTATAATGTAACTATAGAATTTTTCACTGGTGTCCTAATGACATCCCAAGGAAAGTGTGCTATATGGGCTATAGTAGACTAACTCGCCAAAACCATTAACTTTATCACTATTCAGGAAGATATTTCGCTTTTAAAACGTACTAAGATTTATTTGAAGGGAATGGTGAGACTGGATGGGGTTCCACTTTCGATCATCTCTGATCATGATCCATGATTTTCATCCATGTTATGTAGAATTATTTAACATGCATTCATCTCTAAATTGATTTTCAGCATGACTTATCACCCCCAAACTACTTACCAATATGAATGGAAAATTTAGATGCATGATGATATTATTAGAGTCTTCTCTAAAAAATATATAGAGGGATGAGATCAACATCTCATATAGGTTGATTTTTCATACAAAAATATCATCAACATAAGTAATCAAATGGATTTATATAAAGATATGTATGGAAAATATTGTATAACTTGAACCTATTAGGGTGAAGTTAGAGAATGAAATCTACTTGCACCAAACATATGAAAATAGTAGATATAGAAGTTTCATGATATACAACAACATATCAATACTACTCAAAGTAAGAAAAAGATCTATGCGGACAACTATCGAAGGCACTTGGAGATTTGACATTGGAGATAAATTATTCTTTCGAATATCACCATAGAATAGAGCCATGTGGTTTGGAATGAAAGGGAAGATAGGCTTAAGGTGCATTAGCCCTTCGAGATATGTTATCATATAGAATTTTTGGATTATTTTATTTCTCTTCCCTTGAATATGTCTCATGTTTATGATATGTTCTATGTGTCACACTTGAGGATATACATACCAGATACCTCACATGTACAGAACAAAGAGGTGGTCCTATTGGAAAATGATATCTCTAATGAGGGGAATTCGGTAATGATTCTAGAGTGAATATATAAGGTTATACACAAAAAGAAAACACACCCATTCAATGTGATGTAGAAAAACTAATTGTAAAAACAAGTAACTATTGATCTAAAAAAGATAATGAAGGAGAAGTAATCTCACTAATTTATATGAAATGAAATTTTGAGGGTGAAATTTCATAAGGGGTGAAGAATTTAATGGCCTAGAATTATATCATTGTAAATTCATTTCATATAATTATTTCATATAGCTTAAATAACATAATATCATATAAAATCACATTTTGAATATAATAAAAACATAACAAATTAAATAAGTTGTATTTTTATATGTTAAAGAACATATATCGATGAAATAGTAACTCGACCAGTGGAATAGTATTATGACCAATATGAATAATAAAATAGCCAAATGAATAGTAACCATGCCCATTAATGTATAAATATAATTTAGGCATCCTAATAAAAAATGTATGATATACTTATAAGATAGTTTATCTAAGTAAATGTTTTAAAAATTAATAATTAAGTTGTTATTTTAATGAAATAAAATTTTATGATAAATTTAATAATTTAAATGGAAATTTATTTTCATAAAATGTAATCATAAATTAATATTTTTTTCTTGATATTGTAATATAATTATATGAGACCTTGAGTAATTTATCTATTTTTTATAAAATCAGTTACCATTTAAAAATTTCTACATTGGACTAAATGAGGATTTCAATTTATAAATAAAATTATAATTTTTAGAAAAATTATTTCACTAAATGGTGTTATTTTTTTTATTCATTGTTTCAAAAAATTATAAGTGTGAATTTTTGTTATTTTTCTTAAAAACCTAATTTTTTAGGAATAGTAAAATACGATAATTTTTTATAACAAAATACATGAATTTTTGAGACATTGTTGATGTAAGGATAATGTAAGAGCATTTATCTCTAACAATAATTAATTTTTTTAATATATTTAGTGATAAGTATCAAACTATTATTTGTATTGATTCAAATTATAAACTAACAATTCAAATAATGAGAAAAACACACCTCTCATCCCTTATAAATAAAAGCACCTACCTCCACCTCTTCTCCTCACACCTTCCAAATTTGATCCTTGTCCAAATTCATCCCAATATTCTTCCTAACACACTACCCCAAATCCAAGATCCCTTTTGATAATAAAAATAGCACATCCTCTTCCCTAAGGATATTCTCAAGGTGGATATATTCAAGAGGTAAATTCCATTTTCATTTCTTTTAACTTCTTTTCAAGATCTTTTCAATTCTTATACATTTTTTCCTCCCCTAATCCAAGTGGAATGATAAATATATAATATTAATGATTTTATAATTCTATCAATTTAATATAATATCCATTAATAAACTCTTCCTTATCTATCTTTTATTCTAAAAATGAAATCATTGCCTGTGATGTGTCAATTTACGAAAATCGTAGACGATGCGCTTTAATTTTTAACATACATCCTTCAAGGATGAACCTAAAACCTCTAAATGGTAGGAAATAGATTATAAATTTTATGTTATAACACTTTTTATGTTATGTGACTTTCTTTAATATATAATACTAAATGAGAAAACAAAATGAGTTTGTTGCGATAAAAACCCATCAAAATTAACCTAAAATATTATTATTAACTATTTATCTAATGATTCATCCTCATGGAATATAAAAAATGATTTATAAGTTAATTTAATATTATATACGTTCATAAAATATATATAATTTAAATTTCGGATAATTATCCCAATTTTATATGTATTTTCAAACTCATATAGAAGCAAATTAGTAATGAAACCCAAGAAAATGGGCACCCCCAATGATAAAATGAAACTCTATAACTCATAAAAACTCTTAAATGAACATAATAAAAATATAATGAATCAAATGAATGTATAAAATAGTCTTTATTTGTTTATTAATTAATTAAATATGATTATCTATGGAATTAAATAGAAGAAAGTGTTCAGACATAAGGGAAGGGGATTCAGAAACCCAATTTCCTTTGTTTGGGTTATTCCTCTTTCGTGCCAAATTTTGTTGTGGATGTTCAATTAATACTACAAAAAATAATGTTTCCTTGTTCTTAACTTTTCTATTCTGATTTATATATGGGTCTAATATGATATTATTTCAAATTGAAATATTTTTCAAAAGAAATATTCTTACTTTAAACGCACCTTTTACTTCTCTTGATATTGTTTCTTCTTCTCACAAGATTAAGGATTCCTATACCGTGTATGTTTTTACATTTTTATTTCCTAAATTTTATTCGCGAATGTATGATTTATGATATTAGACTCACTCTTATCCATGTATTATTTAATATAAAATATTTATATAGGTTCTATGTGGAATGCATGATAATGTTAATGTTAAGATGCGATGGGTGTGCCCTAAATTCTATAAAGAAATGTAATTGTGATGATATTTTCAGTGATCCCACAATTATATAGAAATAAAATTAATTTTGTAATGTTATTTATCTCATGATAAAATTGAAATATGTGTGATGATGATGTTATATTTTCTCACAACTATGTAGGGTATTTGTCCACTAAGACATAATGATTCTCTCTTATGCATTTCCACGTTTCATGCCTTTAAATAATCTTGTTTCTATAAATTCTGTTGATGATCCGATGGTTATAATATGACTATGATGATTACACTAACCAATTTTATATTGTTACATATTATTATATGTCTTCTTAATGGGGTTTTAGTGACCCTTGTTCTTTGATGTATATGTTCAAAAAACAACATATACTAAGGAGAAATCAAGGGACATTAACAATCATGAGAAGAAGGAATTAAATAATGTTTATGTTTTATTATGTAAATATTATGTATGTTCTTAATTTTACAAAGACAATAATCTATGGGATCCTATTTTTGTAAAACTATTAGGTTTTTTAACATAATATGATATAATGGAAAGAATAGATGCTATAATTCATAAACATCACAAATGAATTAAGGATGATTATCCTAATTTTTGAAATCCATTGATGCTGAAATTATATGTTTTTTCCTTGAGATGTGCATTTTAATCTAGAATGATACCTTTACATTGAAAATATGCACATTGATTCATAGAAACCACATCGTGTGTCAGATTTATGTGGGGTCAATTACTACACACCACAAATGACTTATTTATTATTTTTTAAACATACGAAACAATCTAAAATATCTTCCATAGTTTTGGCTATGAAATTAAATTTTTAAACTATAATGATAATATTACATTTAAAACATGAACAAAGAGTCACACAAACCACATCATGTATGTGATTGATGTACCGTAAATTCCAACATGTTGAAAATTAATTATTCCTTATTTTTATATTTTTTTTGAAAATAATTGAAGGTCATTTACAAAATTTTGAGTATGTCCCATGTGTTTTAAATTAAAATTACTTTTTAAAAAAACACACACTTTAATTCAAACCTACCAAATCATGTGTCAGATTGATGTGTGGTAGACTATTGGAGGTAAAAAATGATTATAGATCATATTCTTAAAGTTTAAAACAAGCAAAGCTCTTTTATTTTTCTAGTGATTCATGTTCTACACTAAAATTTAATTTTAATATTGAAAACATGTACTTCAAGTCATTCTGGTCACATCTTGTTTCAGATTTATGTATGAAGAAGTCTTACAGCTGGAAAATGAAACATGGATCCTTTTCCAGATGTTTTGAAAAAAATATGATCTAATTTTCTTGATTTTGGAAATGTTATGGGTATTTTAAACTAAAATAAAACATTTATATTAAAAACATGCACTTTGATTCATATATACTAAATCAGGAATCTGATTGAAATGGGTGCTTTTCCAACACATCATGAATTAATGATGCGTTATTTTCATAAAATTTGAAAAACATGTGAGATTTTTCCTCTTTTTTGGAAATGTGAAATCTAATTTAAACAAAAAATGGAAGTTTTATATTGAAAACACACACCTCAAGTGATACCGAACCCATCCAGATTCATATAAAAATATTTTTTATTTTGACACATCATAAATGAATTAGGGATCATTTTTCTAATATTTTAGAATAGTCCAAGCACATTTTCTCTCTTTTTAGTATGTCACGCATTTTTTGAAATAAAATTTCAATTTAAAACAGAAAACAAAAACTATGAGCCTTAATAACTACATCATGTGTCTAAATGATATTAGTTAGATTTATATAGGTCCCAAATTTTTAGCCCAACAAATATAAATACACTTATACAGAGGGTGATTCGGGGTATGATAGATTAAAATAATTTTCCCTTTTGGACTTGTGTTGTAGTTAAGAAAACAAACATCTCTATCCTTCCCATTGTAAATAATAATATGATAATGAATACCTAAACATGACCCAACAATTTTACATGATTCATTATCACTAGGATATGTATAAGGATAACCTATACATGACCCAACTATTTTACATGATTCATTATCACTGGGATATGTATAAGGATAATAAAAAGTAAATGTTCTTATATACCAAATACACTAAATGTAACTAATAATACAACATTCAGAGCATACTTATTACCCCTCTTGGATTACAATGAATCACAATTTTAATGATCATTTCTCTCTCCCCAAAATTTTGTGCACTAACTTTTCATAATATTCTTCTATTATTATGAATCATCCCATTATTTTTTCACAAAAATATGATTACTCCATGAAGTCATATTTTCAGCTACGTGGGAAATTCAACTTCTTAGTGTATTTTTGGTTTGCATAAATTTATTTTTTGAATACTATTTAATTCATCTGTGAAACAAAATAATCAATTGATAAACTACCTTATATCATGTAGCATGATTGATTTATATAAAACTGTACTTTAATGACAACCTTTACTCAACGAATGGATGATTTTTCGAATCACTTTTCCATTGTAAAGTATATTTCCCTAAAAACCCCTCATAAAAAATATCTTCTTGAGCATCCTCCATCACAGAAAGACCCTTTATAAAATACTTTATGAATCAACTCTTTTGAAAATTATATCCTTTTTTAAATTCCTCCTTGAATGAAATCACACATAGCGTAATTCTTATAGAGATGATATTCTCTAATAGAATTTTCAGAATCTAATAATGTGTTTAGGGTAATTTTATTGAGAAAAAAATTCTATAAATCCTACTAATCACAATTTCTATAACCTTTTTATTTATTATCCATCAATTGATCTTTCTACGCAATCCCCATAGCATATATATTCATTCATGTTTCCTCTTCAATCATTGTCTTCCTCCTATAAATTATGAGACCTCTACAATGGAATTAATTCACTACCTTCACTCTGAAAATGATAATATACTCATGAAATGATCTCATTTTTAAGTTTTAATAGAACATAAACTTATAAAGTGGATTTAATTCACATTCTCTAACAAAAAATGATGAAATTCCGGAAAACTGGAATCTATTCCATGTTCCTTGACTCATCTCTTCCATTAATAAATGATGGATTTCCTTTCGGTTTAGCATACCTCTTCCCTCTATAAACAACTACCCCACCATGAATTCACAATTTGCTATACTACCTATAGATAATCCACTCATTTTACTTGGATCATTATAAATACACCTTTTCAACAATCTCTTTTGAAATAAATAATTGACCTTGAAAATAAACCCTTTAAACAACCCCAATCAACCCAATAACACTAAAAAATTACCTTGAGGTATTTTTTACCAACAATATCTCCCGTTGGGTTTGTTGAAAAATATTCACATTTTAATACCAAATTGAAATATTCTTTCATATTGTTCAAAAATTAACATCTTGAGATTCATATATTGAATAATGATATACTTAAAAAAACTTTTATTCCACATGATCTATGATCGATGTGAGAAACAAGAGTATCATGAAATGTTTGTCAATAAATCACTTTATTACCAAAACAACCTACTTATTTAACCATGAACCCAACATATCATTTTATATCACATATTTTTGATCATTTTTTGTGTTATTATATTTAATAATCCCCCTAACTGGTTTTTCATCCTGTCTTGTTTGATTTATATTCTCCCACTTTTTTAATGAACCTAAAGGTTACTCCTTTATAGTTGCAACATTTTAAAGAACAAATCAAAATACATAAGAGAAAACATGTCATACCTTGGGGATAATGGTCCCCACATCTACTATTTATCAAGTGTGTGGAGTTGACTAAACACTAATAAATAGTTGATTCCACAGAGATGTATTTGGGTAAGGCCTTATTCAAAATATCTATAAACTGTAGTTCTGTGGGAACAAACAATAACTTCACAAATCCATTATCTACCTTCTCCTTGATATAATGGTACATGATTTCAATGTGATATTTCCTTATGTGATGGTCTATTTTTTTACTTCAACTTATATATCATGAATTTTCACAATGGATTCCGATTATGTATTTCTCTTCTGCTCCCATATCATCAAATTGCTTCTTTATCCAAAATAACTAGGTGGAAACTTGAGTATCTGTAATATATTAAGATCCTACAGTGCTCAATAAAATACACTAGATTTTATTTATTAGTCCAAAAATAAATAATCCTACATGATATAATACAATACATGATGATTATATTCTATCATCAGCTAAACTAGACCAATATATATATGTATATCCTAATTACTCTTCCTGAGAGTTATCATTGTACATCAAACCAATGTCTGTTGTTCCCTTTATATAAAGAAGTATTATTTTTTACTAAAATTTAATTTCTTTGGGATTACTTTGATAGTATGTTTCTTGGAATGTGGGAAATATAATATCAGGTCTTTTCATGGTTAAGTACAATATACTTCTAATAATCTGTCTATAATCTATGACTTTAACTACTTTGACATCATCATATGATGATAGATTCATCCCAGTAGAAATTGTATTCATTATATCAATGTAATTTAAAAATAAAAATATTATCAGAACATCCATGGGAAATTTTATGTAGAAATAAATGTGACATTGTTTCCTTTTATCACATGTAAGACAATAAAAACATCAGTTCACCAATCATTGACATTTTGAATTCAATTTTAATGAATTTTTCAAATTTTATGGACTGTTATTAAATTGATCCAGCAAATATTATGTAATTAACATTCACTATCACCATTATAATTTTAATAATTCCATTTTAATAATATATATTGTAGTCATATCCACCATGTTGAAAACCATGATTCTTCTTAAAATGATCCATTCTTGAATACCATGCTCTTAGTGCATGCATTAAACCATATAACACCTTTATCAGCTGAAAAATATGTTCTTGTCAGAACTAATGAAAAAAAAATATGTGTACATGATATTAACTTCTTCCACCATAACCCCATTAAGAAATGATAACATGAAATCTTTCTATAAAACATAGAACTATCTTTTCCCTACTATTTCCATGAATAATTTGATATCTTCTAACCTCAAAACAGGTGAAAATATTTCATCATCATTGATACCCTCTATCTGGGATTACCCTTTTCACACTAGTCATGTTTTTTAATCACTTTACCTTCTTTATTATACATGTTTTGAAAGCCCCATTTTGTCCCAATAACATTCTTACTTATTGGTGTCTAATTCTTCTCAATTTTTTCAATCTCATCATTTATAGAATGAAACTTGTTTTCATATCCATTTACTTTCTTGAAATATTTTTTCTCTTCCTAATATTTTAAATATTTTCATGTAAATATATCGTTCCCCATGTTTGAACTAGTACCTATAGGTCACCAATGATATTTTCCATGTCTATTTCCACTCGACCCTTTGGAATTTGTACAGATACAAATTTTATTTAATCCTTCTCACCATCAGTTTCTTCTTCTAAATTATCATTTTTTAGTTATACTTCCTATTAGTTTTTTACCTACTCACCAATGTCATCAAGGAAATATTCACTACGTTATTGCAGATTCTTCCCATTCTTTACTATAGTGATATTATTTCTTTGAACAAATTTTATTAGCCTCATGTAGAATCATTTATATGATTTTATTTTTCCTAAATATCCAAGGTATATCCCTTAATCTCCAGGTCATTAAAATTTCTTTTGTTAATACTTATTGAGAATAAAATAATTACTTAAAAATAGTGGAATGTACTCAATGTTGGATTCTTTCTATACCATTGCTCGTACAAATTGTTTTCTTCTTTTAGATAGAATATATCATTATTTGATATATATATATATATATATACTGATAATAGAACATATTCCTTCCATAATTGTAACACATCGACCCCAGAATCTAGGAGTTGGTGCATTATTTTATTAAACTATCATGATTACAAAGAATAATATATCAACGGACTGATCAGTTTAGTAGTCTGGATGAAACTATACACATACATGATAACCACAATACATTGGGAAAAAAACTAAAACGTGATACAATATAAAATGAAATATATTTCATCCTTAAAAGATAAATAAATGATCTATTCTTCATAAAAGAGTTAAGGAAAATAAATTTAATGGGAGAAATCCAATATTCAGTAAGGGTTATATATAGCAGAAGCATGAAAATATAACAATTGAATAATAATCAATTAGACAAAACCAATATGAAATAGTGATTAAATGAAGAACACACACCATCAATAAACTCTAAATGATAGTGCATCCATATATTTTATTCATTGTCTAAACCTCAGGGAATGTAATAAATGAATGGGGAATAATGAGAATTCTTATTATTTTGAATTATTGTAACAAAAGAATAAACCATCATACCATTGAGATGTTTTAAGTCTATGGGTAGAAACCTATCTATTTATGTTTTGGAATCAAACTCGAAGGGTTTTCCCCAATTTGTTTTGTTGTATCATGACATGTGTGGATGAATCAAGGGGATATAGATGGTCCCACCCATCACTGCAAGTCCAAATTATTCCTATACAATGAATTATTTATAGAATAATATTTTCAACCAAATTTCATATTGATTAATGGATACATATTCATTAATATTTCCACAATTAAAACAACAATCAAAATAAACAACATATGTAAAAGGGTATACAACTAAGACATTAGTCATATCCATTATACAAGAATATAATATTAAATAGGAATTTAATTTAAAATGGAAAATTTTCTCAATGGGAAACTAGATACACCAAATAAAAATTATTAGGTGCTCAATACCATAAAAGTCTCAAAGAAATTGAAATTGAGATGTTGTCTCTTACCACATCATAATCTATCGAATAACACACCCAAATATTAAGAATAATTAAATGGATCATTAAATAACATTGATATAATTATATTAATGATTTTATATATCAACTGTCAGTATAAATACACCACATACAAGAAATAAGTGGTGAACAATACAAATCTCACATTTAGAAAAGTGAGATTAGAAACCCCTTACTACATTATAACAAATTGAATCGTATGTCTTAAAATTTACAATCATAAATTAAATAATTTAATACCAAAAAGATAAATTGATTCATTATATTACCTATAATATTTTATTTCACATACACCACATATAATAAATATGTGGCGAATAGTGGAAATATCACCGAAATAAATGTGAGATTAGAAACCCTTTACCTTATACCCGAATGTGTTCTTAATTTTATCTTAATGTCCTGGATAATAAAGTAAAATCCCTTAATTAATTATTTAATAACCTTTTCTAAATGATTTTACTAATTATATTTTTGTTATGTTCACCCATGTCATTCTTTACAAGTTATAATATTGAATTACGTCATTTTGGAGTGTTTGTTTACTTTTTTTCATGATCAGTTTTCTTCATTATATGTAATGAATTTCTTGTAAAATGTGTATAATTATCCATAATTGGAATTAAATGTTATTAATTAGCATCCATATGTTTAAATGGTTATACATATCTTTTTTATATAGAGTATGAGGAAGAATCATTAGATAATAGGTTAATGGTAATCACCTAACTTAATTTTAGCGTTTTTTTGATCATAATGAACTAGTTTTTATCAATTATTTTTTTTATGTAAATTCAATGGTCATAAAAAATTAAACAATAGATAATAAATATTTTATAATCTGCTTCAAACAATAAAAAGGATTCATGACTAGTCTTGAAGGATAAATTAGAGAATGAATGTTCTGAAGGTTGTAAATTAACACCTATTGGACGATGATTTCATTTTTAATATTAATGATACAGAGTAAGAAGATGGATGATGAATCTTACATTAAAATGATATAATTACTATATATAAATGTTAATGGATTTATCATTATTATTTAGATATATGAGGTGGGAGATAAAAATAATGAAATATAGAACATGGTAATAAAAATAAGAGGAAAAGGGAGAGGATTTTTCCTCTTGGATACTCCTCCTTGAGAACCATCATAAGCGGATATATTTTGGAATTTAGAATGAAAAATATATCCTAGATGTTGGTAGGGACTACTTAAGATGGATTTTTTAGAACATTTAAAATATTAAAGGCTTACAATTCTGGGGATAATATGGGGTGAGGGGTGGTTTTTATAGTGGAGGAGAGGTGTGTTTCTCAATATTTTATTTCTTATTTTATTAGTTTGCTCAATAGCGGCAATGGTATTTTTTATTATGGCCAAAAATAGTAAAAATTTAATGTTATTTCTAACCAATGTACATTCAATTCATCTGTGAATCTTGTGTGATACAGAAATTCATTTATTTGGCATATTTCGTAAATTATTGAATGTCACTATTCAACAAAAATTCATATATTTTAAAAGATTCCAAAAAATTCACCGTAGACCTATTTTAGTGTGTAGAATCCAAAATTGTCTCCATTTTATATAATTAAAATTATAAATATGATAAATTTATTTTTTAATTAAAATCACCATTTTCTAGCAAATATGTTTTTAAAATTATAACTGATTTCATAATACCTTAAAATTTTAACTAAGTCCTAATTACATTATCCCAAAATCACTAGATAACAAAATATTTATTTGTGATTAAATTTTTTGAAAATTAATTAAATGTTAAATTAAATTATTAATTACAAAATTGTAATTAAATATTTATTATACACAAAAATAACAACCGTTAATTGTTTTTTTAAAATAATCACTCTCATTTATAGGATTCATAAATTATATATATATATACCTGGGGGATGTTACTATTCATAATGGTACATTAAAATTTATAAGGGTCATTTTACAATTCATAAAGGTAAAATATTATTCCTAAGGGTCAATATACTATTCACCAAAAATTAATCGAATCCTATCAAAATCTAAATATCTTACTCAACGTAACTGTGTCTGTCTATTTTTGGAAATTCAAATAATAGAAGAAAAAAAATTATGCTTAAAGACTAGGATATAACTATCTCCTATAAAGATAATTCATGGAGACTCAATGCTACATGTATATTAAGTTATCTAATGAATTTAAATTATTTAAGAAGAAACCTACCATAAAATCATGGGGTGTTATATGAATATTGAATATATTTTTAACATAATTCATTACTTATAAATATAATTATAATAGTCAATATATGTATTGTTCTTAATCATTTAAAATATTTAATTAATTAATATTCTGATAAAAATTATTTTTTAATAAAAATAATCAAATACATATAATCATATTAAAATATTATTTTATACAATATAATACTATTAAATAGTACGTGTTTTGTAATATTGATGTAAAATTTATTTCAAATCTATAAATATGAAATATAATTATTTATAAGTATTTTTAATTAAAAAAACACATAATTTAAATTATTAATTTTCTTAACATAATGTAATTAGAATTATAAAAACATTTACTTGGGTGTCACATTATTACCCATTTATAAAATTACATCCCCGCAATTAAAAATTTCACTTCAAATGATAATAATTGATACTTGAAAAAAACCCTTGTGGGAAACCCATATCAGAATCTGGGTTAATAAAATATCTTCCTAAAAGAGGTTAATAGAAATGAGGTGGTCAGAAAAAAAAATTATGCCTTCGAATGGGGTGACATTAGTTGGAATTAAAATCCTTGACATGGAAGAAAAATAAAACTATGAATTTTTAATGGGATGTGATAAATAAAAAGATCAGAATAATGTTGATTACTACCAAACTATAATCTACTATAAATAAATTCAATGATACTATAAAATATTATGATAATATGAAAATATTTTATTGATGAAACGTTTCCTTGAGTTGAGTAATTATTCAACTCTATAAGAGTAAAAATATATGTTTCTATTTCATAAATAAAATATTATCATTTTATTGCTCCTTGAACACTCTATACATAAACTCTTAGCACAGGTTGTGTCATGTGGTTAAGTAAAATATTAATCTCTAAAACCCACTACAACGATGAAAACATTTATAAATGGTTATACATTACAAAATATAATGATCAAACACTTTAGAAATAAGGTCACTGAATTTATATGGTGAACTTATCATCATCCATTAATCAACATGAAGTAGTTATAAATTTTCCCATTCCAAACATTTTAATAACTTCGTCTTTTACCCACTTGAAATATGGTACTAATTCAAATTTCCATACAACCTCATTGGAAGCATGAATTCTTCTGTATTCCATAATTATGAAACATTTTATGGGAGATATTCCTAAAATCCAAAAGTTTTGTCAAATCCATTAATTATATCATAGATCACTTGTAGACCTATAAATAAGAAGTTCCAAGTCAGTAAATACATATTCAATGAAATCATTTGTTCATAATTATATCAACGTCATAAATATATTGAGGGTTGTCTTTCCCTAAATCATATGTTTTCCAAAAATATTAACTTTCTAATGAATATACTATCTTAGTACCATTTAACATATGCTCTAAAATCCTTAGTGATAAAAGGTACAACAATAAAATCATTATATATTCTATAATACTTATAACTATGACATTGTTGGTAAAATATTAATATGAATTAATTAATGAATAGACATATTAATTATTCATATTCTTCTATGTTGGTAGAATAACGTGGTCATTATCCAAGAGCATCATTTTTGGTATATTTATTTTATTCTAGGGACATTAATTCATACAATGTCCCATCACCTCACAGTTGAAGCATTTTACATTGGAAACCTTCTTCTCACCCTTACAGTCATGAACATGGTGTACATTTTCTTTACACATATAACAAACTATAATTCCCTTAATGAATTTTCTAGGATGATTCTTCCCATAGTTTTCACTTGTGGGAAAGCCCTTCAATTCACTTTTTCCTATTATCAATTCTTTACTCTTCCATCATTTTCTTATATCGATTCTCTTAAAAGCCATAATACTGGGATAATTTTTTACTTATCTGGTAAACACATTTTACTTTTTTCTCATTTGATGAGGATACATGGGAGACTATTCCCCTTTCAAAAATTTTCTTAAAACTATTAAATATATTATCCTTATTATTCATTTAATCATGTGTATTAGTGGAGTTTACATTCCTTCTTCTAGGAAAAATTTCTAAAAAATTATATATAATTTATTAGCTCATAAAATGATGAACATTAAATAACTCTAACCTTAGTATAGCACATAACATAAATGTATGCATCGTAAATACTAGAACTATATACTTTGGTTAATTTGGAATCATAATTCATTCATAATGTTATTCAATAAAAATGTGAAATATCTTAAGAATATCACGTAGGAGTGTCCAAATGGGTGCAAATTAATGCATGTTGTCGTGTACCAGGTCACCCCAATTCAAGATCGGACCCCCTTGTTGGAGTTTCTACCCCTAGGTATATCTGTTCTAGAACCACATCATCTTGTAGTATCTAGAAAGAGATGTATTTATTAGGAATATGTACATAATAAATACATTACCAATATTCTAGGATGTTATTGTATACTTATCCTCAATGTCTAAAAATGATTTTGTTCATTAATCTAGGTTTTCTAAATCTAGTTTCCAAGGTTACTACAAAACTTCCTCTGATGCCAACTGTAACACCCTAGCCTCAGAATCCCAGAGTCTTTGAGTTATTATATTACATTGGTGGAATTACAAGAAATTATATCCCAATGGACTGATCAGTTTAGTAGTCTTTAATAATCCCGATATATACATGACACCCAAAATATATTGGGAAAACAAAATAAAACATGATACAATATAAAATGAAATAAATTTCACCCTTGAAATATCAATTAATGATCACTACTTCATAAGCTGGGTATTGAAAACAAATAAAATAGGTGAGATCAAATTCCCAGTAAGGTCTAAATATAATAGAATCATGAATCAATAATAATTGAATCACAATCAATTATACAAAATCAATAAGGAATAGTGAATAATTGAAAAACACACACCATCAATAAACTGACAATGAAAGTGAATTCATAGATTTTTTCATAGTGAGAACCTTATAGAAACTCATAACTGAATAATAAATAAGTTTAATACTTATTATTTGGATGTTATGTATCTAGAACATGAACCATCATAAGGTAAATTAAGATTATGTTTGTGCGTATAAACAAGTCTAATTATGTTTTTGAAACAAAATCAAAGGGGTTTTCCCAACTATTTTATCTCATGAGTCCTTTCGATGCATTGATGTGATATAGAGTGTCCTTACCATCACATCAATACCAAATCATTATAATAAAATATTTAATTCCAGAATAATATGACATATCAATTTCAGTATTGAGTAGAGGATATGTATTCATCTGTATTTGGATAGTTAAAATAACATTGAAATTAGAAATTATATGTAAAAAGTTATGTTTCTAATAAATTATTTATATCCATTAAAAAGTATATTGATATTTAATAGGAATGTAATTTAAAATGAAAAATAATCTCAAATTATTAGTATATACACCACATAAAAATTATTTTGGAATAATACTAAGTAAGCCTCAATGAAATGGAAATTGAGATGAATTCCCTTACCACATTGTAACCAATCAAGTCACACGACCAAAAATTAATAATAATAAAATGTATTATTTAATACAATGAATATAAAAAGAATAACTATATTATATATAAAATGTTTATATACATATCTGATTACAATATATAAGTGGTGCGCATTGAAAATCTCAATTAAATAAAAGTGAGATGAGAAACTCATTACAACTTTTTAATCAATTGAATTGAATGTCCAAAAATTAACAATAATCCAATGAATAATTTAATACCATGAATATAAAGATATTAATGATATTAATAATCAAATTTTAGTATAAAAACAATACATAAAAGATATAAGTAGTGATGAATGGAAATGTCACGAAAGTAAAAGTGAGATGAGAGACCCATTACCGTATGCCAGAATGAGTTTTTCACTTGATCTTAATGACACAGACAATCAAATAAAATCCATTAACTAATTAAAAAATTATATATTTTAAAAATATTTGATTCAGTATTATTTTAAAAATTTAATTCATGGGATTTTTTATGTTATAAGATTGAATGTGGTCATTCTAGATTGTTTGTTTACTTGATTTCATGATCATTTCGCTTGATTATAAATAATAGAGTTCATGTAAAATCTGTATAATTATATAGGATTATAATTATAATATATTAATGAGAATTAATAATTTTAAATGGTTATACTTATAATTTGGTAATGTGGTATGAGGAATAATCATTAGATAACATGTTATTGATAATCTTTTAACTTAATTTTAGAGGGTTTTCAATCACAATGAACTAGTTTTGATCCATCACTTAATATCATTTATATATAATGATTCCATAACATTAAATAATATAAAATAGATATTATATAATCTATTTTAACCCTAAAATAGGTTCACCGCCATTCATGATGGATAAATTAGTGAATAATACTCCTGAAGGTTGTAAATCGGCAACTCCCCGATGATGATTTTGTTTTTAAAATAAAAGATGGAGATTAAAGATATTGATTATGTATCATTAATTAACAAGATATAATTATAGTATATAGATTATAATAGAGTTATAATTATTTTATTTATATAATATATTGTTATATAACAATAACTAAAAAAGTAACTTCAAATGATAAATAAATGGAAGAGGGATTGGATTTTACCTCATCGATACTCCATGAGAATTTCCTTAAGGGGATTGATTTTAGAATTCTAGAAAGACCAAGAGATCCTAGAAGTGGGGAGGGAATAGGGAAGAGGATTTTTTCATAGCATTGAAAAGATTCAATTCAATGAAGTGTGAGGTGGAGAGGGGGTGAGGTGTGGTCTTTTGTATTAGAATAGAGGAGTGATTTCTAAATGTTTAATTCATTATTTTATTATTTTTCTCATAACCAGAAATTGTATATATTCATGTGAAAAATAGTTATAATGTAATGATATTTTGAAAAAAAATTACATTTAAATCATCTATGACTCAAGCATGATTCATTAATTCATTTATATATAATATTTTTTAAATTATCGAATTTCACTATTCGCCAAAAATCGATGTATTTCTGAAAAATAAAAAAAATTCTCAATAACTATATATTTATGTGTAGAATATAAAAAATAACTCCACTTTATAAAAATATTTTTCTACATATGAGATATTAAATTTTTAATTAAGAATTTAAAATTATTACTGATTTTATAATGCCATGATTAATTAACTAAGGTCTCATTAAATTATCTCAAAATCACAGGACAACAAAATATTGATTTATGAATTCATTTTATAAAATTAAAAAATATTTTAAATTAATTTATTAATTATAAAACTGTAATTAAATATTAATTACTCACAAAAATACCAACATTAATTATTTTATTTTTAAAATAATCACTATCATTTATAGGGTGCGTAAATTTTATTTACACATACATGGATGATGATAATATTTATAATGATAGATTACTATTCATAAGGGTCGACTTACTATTTCAAAAGGTCCAAATCTATTCATAAGGGTCATGTTATTAGTCCCCAAAAATTTTGATGATCATATCAAACTCTAAAGATCTTACTAAATGCAATTGTGTATGTCTGCTTTTTGAAATTAAAATCATAGAATTGAAAAAACAAAGTTTAATATCTAGGTCATAAGTTTCTCCTTTAACAATGTTTAGTTTCACAGAGACTCAGTGTTTCATGTATATGAAATTATCTAATTAATTGAAACTATTTAATAATATTCAAACAATAAAATATTTGGGTAACATATTAACAGTGAATATATTAGAAATATAAATCATTAATTATAAAAAATAATTATAATAATTAATATATATATATTGTTCTTATTCATTTTAAAAATTTAATTAAATAATCTATTTATAGAAATTAATTTTGTAATAAAAATAATCCAATAAATATATTTATATTAAAAGACTATTTTACAAAAATAATACTGTCAAATAGTATTTGTTTATGGAACATTAATTTGAAATTAATTTGAAAGATATAAATCTAAAATATAATTATATAATTATATAATTATTAATTAAAATCACTTAATTTTAAATAATTAGTTTTTATAACTTAATTTATTTAATATTATAAAAAAATACGAGGTGTTATGAAAATTTCTCTAGTATGACCATGTTAATAAGAATTTTCCATGACATGTTGTTCATGATCCGATCGATCCTCTAAACCACTCAATTTTTTATCGAATTCTTTCTTCCAAACATTATTCCTTAATCAATTCTTCCCAATATATTCATTCCCTTGGATATTTGTGAATTATATACCGTTAACAGACTTAAACATTATAATCTACTATAAAATCATCTTTTCATATTCTTAACAATATTGTTTAATGTAAATAAATTTGTTAGACTTGTGGGAAATGAAAAATACCCATGTAATATTGCTAAACTCGCCAATTCGAATAATATAATACCTCATCCCATTATTGGATCTCAGTTATATAGGTCAAAATAATTCTTTTTTACCCAATTCAAGAAATTAGGTAGATTTTTATTCTTTTTTCCTTGTATTTTTTTTGATAATAATCCCTTGTTGAAAAGAAACTCACGTGTGAGTTTGATCCCATGATAGCGTGGGAAGATCTTGAGATGCATCACATTTCATAAGATCCTAATTGGATGGTTGGAATAGATAACCATGTTGTTTATTCGACAACCTATTTTCTTGCTCTCAATATAGAAAGCACATACCTTCTCTTCCATTCATGAGGTAGATATTCCCACTAATGATCTTCCTTGTAAAATAATGTATTGTATTTTACCAGAATGAAGAAAAATTTACTATAAAATATTATAGCATTAACTGAGTGAAAAAATTGACTAACACTTATAATGTTGCGATTAATTCCAAAAACAATAAGGAAATCAACCCATCTATTATATTTTTCAAACAAATTTGGATTTTCTTGAGCCAAAAAAATTTCTACCTTCATTATTTACAAATTATAAAACACCCTATTAGTCACATTTGATACTTTTAAAAATATATTTATTTTCTATAATTTTGGTATGTGAATCTACTATCAATGATCCATACCCATTATGAACTATTGATTTAAGGGAAATATCCACAACCACTACCTACTCATATCTTTTCTATTGAACCATTGCTTTGACTTCATAACCATTATGGATTAATAAAAATCATATTACGAAAAGTATGAAGGACTAAATTCATCTTCATATATGAAATCTGATTTTCTATTTTCAAATTATTTGATGTTACATTGAATTTCTACGTAAAACCACACTCAATCTGCTTTAACAAATTTTACTATATGGTTGACAAGCAATATCAGGCCATGTTTTTGAATAATCAACAATATAAATAGTGACCCTCAAAATCATTCTCTGAATATTAAACTCTTTGTGGATGAATATTTTTCTATTTTTCCCTTTACTACATTTTGGCCACGTAACATACATTTGGATAATTACCCAATTTTCTACAACAAAAAAACTAGATATCAGTTGTATTCATATACATTATTGTCAGACTAGTTCTTCTATGGCCTTAATGAGTCTTTTAATTATGATTTGCAACCAAATAAATTTCCACCCTTGCAGAGGTCAATGTCGGTTGGAAATGAATTTCCACAGACTACTTTTTAAAATAATGCACTATACCATAATTCTCATTTACATATGGTTGTTTCATCTGTATTGCTAATCTTATCTTCTCCACTTCTATTATTTTTGTTTCCATAGTGATATGATTTTCCGATCTCATACATGGAGTAAAGAGTCATTCCATATCTTCATATTTTCTTCTGAAGTCGAAAAATTCTTCTTCATGTTCGGGGATACATTTGATTTTATATTTTCCTATGTTAGTAAAATTTTCATGCTCCCTTTTGATTCCTTCTATATTGAGATTGTACTCTATAGAATTTTATGATTTCCCTAGAATTGAATACATGCGAATTTTAACATATTCCACCATCTCAAACTTCACACTTCTTTCGACTGATACATATAGAGTTTGGAATCACTAAACACTTTATGGGATGCTTTAGTTTTTCTCTCCAAACATCCATCTTCTCATGATATTATTTTAATTTGGCATGGAAATCAACTCTAATTTCAACTAATTCATCATCATTGTCACTTTATTTCCTTTCTTTTAAGATACCAAATACTTCCCATGTTGTATTATTCAATGATACTTGTATTTATCAATCACTTCATCCTTAGATTCTCTTCAGTATCCATATTCTTATGAAATGGGATTCATATTTTTTGAATAAATTTCTATTAGGATTTTTCATACCTTTCACAAAGGCAACATTATTTTTTTTGGGAATTTCATCTTCATCATCATATTCATCATGAATAAATTTAGGGAACCTTTCTAAATGATGTACAACCATTATATATTGAATGTAATTAAGTGGGTGTTTCCCTTTGAAATTTCCTTTTCCCCTTTCTCGATTTGAGGAAAGAAATGGAATGACCTCATATTTACACTATTCTTCCTATATGTATTCAAAAGTTACCATGTTTAGGGGATTAATTGAAATTATTTTTCTTTTCCCTCCTCCCATAGAATCAATGTCTTTATTTATCATATTTTATTCAATAATATTATTGTTAAAGCTATCTAATTTCATCTCTTTTAGATAATTTTATTCGAAAAAAGAAACTTTAAGATTGAATAGTGGTGTAAGTCTTCCCACGATTTGTATAATGATATTTAAAACATCAGGAGTTTCTCTGAGACCAAAAATGTATTCTAAAACACCATTCACCCAGTTAATGAATGCATATAAATACCCATTGGGGTTAATTCATATACCCTTATATGTTAAGCAAGGAAACTTACTCTTAGTATTTTTTATGGCCTTCAATGATATTTAATCGTTTCTCACACATAAAATGTGTTGACTTACATGACATCATCTTTGTTTATATTTTATTAGAAAATGATCACCTAATGCATTTAATCATCTGGAACCATATTCCAATTCTCGTTAGTAATATTCCAATAGGAAACCAATATCTACACTAGTAGAAATAATATGAATTGCTGATTTGAATTTATCAATGTATATCTACGTATAATTCTTCAATAATTGAATATTGCTTCCATAAAAGATCAAAATCCCACTATGATTGAGAACCTCCATTGAAACCATTGAGAGAGAAAAATCGAAATCAACCTTTATCCTTGATAAAAATTGTTATCCCAACTAGGGTAAATACCCAGGGGTGAAATAGGGAATAAAAGATTATAACAACTATCTCTTTAGATCTGGTTTGGTAGTTAAACAAAACACTCTTCCCTCTTATTCCTATAGTAGGGAATAATTTTATAATTAAAACATGAAGAGGACACAAAATATTTACTTGGTTCACCCCCACTATGCTGCATACATTGAGGATACAGAGGTAATGTGCTTATGTGATAAATCTAACAAAGCTCTCTACCAATACATGGTTCATAGAGGATTAAAAATCCCTCATGGTTTTCAACCAATCTCAGTTTGAATGTTCACATTTATCTCTAATGATTTTTTCTCAGTGCTTATTATAAGGATTCTTCAGTTAATCTAAATTCACTTAGAATTTTTTTGACACATATATGAGTGTGGCGTGAATTAATAATTTCACTCATTGGTAAATTACAATGTTCCTTGTTTTTGTTGGTTTTTATATGTTTCTTCCATGAACTATATTTATTCTATTCGATAATATCCTTAACCACTTCGTGAATTTCCTTTGACCTTTTATCAGGAGTGCTTCACAGACCACCTTGCTTCACAGACTGCTTTCGCTCTATGGATCAATGATGCTTTATGACCCCTTTTACTTTAAGTATTATAGTCCATATAAACCTCTTCAAAAAAAATGTCTTTACGAAATTCCACCTTTATGAACTGACCCATCCCATACTACTTCATGAATAAACTATTTCATGAATTACTTCCTTCTCAGAGTTCCTTTATCTTGATCCACTTCAGACATTGTATAATTCTTCTATCCATGATCAAATATAATAAAATTCTACCACTCTAATGATATTATTGTTTTAATTTATATAAAAAATGGAATCTCAGAAAAGACTCTAAAAATTATTACCAAAAATTTATTTGTGGATTATCCCTTATTGAATAATGAAATTATTATATAGTCTCCAAAGCATGCTTATTCATTCGTGGAGGCCCATCAATCACTGTAGTCCTCCAAAAAACGATGAGCCCTTTGTGATAGACATAAATCAACACCATCACCACAAAAAGGAATATCTACCATCAAATGATCACTTAATGTGGTTCACATAGCGCAAAACCATTTATGGTGGAATTAATTTACCACCATCAACCACAAATGGAATGATTACTATGAACTAACCGCCTTTGTAGGTTTCATGATTCATTATTTCCATATGTAATTGATGAATTCCATTTTGGTTCAACATAACTTCTTTCCAGTACACATAATGAAGCTTCTATGAAGTCTAAAAACTCGTGAATTCTCATAGTTACTTTGATTTTCATATATTTTATATGTGGTAATATTTCATTGTCTATAAAAACAACTCCCAATTTTGAAGGCTGATTTTTTTCAATCATTAGGAATCCATTCCACCTTTTATATAGAATTTTCTATTCCACCTTCATCACATCCATTACATTATATTATATATTATTCAACATACCATGTCAATAATATCTTGGAAACTCTTTAATTGACCTTAATAAACTTATTTATCATAAAACACAATCAACCTATAAACACAAGAAAGTTACCTTGACTGATTTCTCCCAAAAAATGAATTATAGACTTATTTCATAAAGTTTAAAAACATTCTGATGATGTTTTATTTTATTTTTCCTATTAGAGCATATTTTGAACTAAAATTACACTTTTACATTGGAAATCCATTCATAGAGTCACACCATCCACTTAATATGTTGGGTTGATGTTTTTTTCAATTCCTACATGTGAAAAATCATCTATTTATTGTTTTTATAATGATTAAAAATAAATTTGTGTTGTCTTATCATTTTTCAGCTATGTCATGTGCATTTTAAACATAAATGGAAAATTCATATTGGAATCATGCTCCTTGAGTCATGGTATCCACATCGTGTTTTAGATTGACATGCATCCAATTTATACAATTAAAAAAGGAATTCTGGTGATTTTTTCTAATGTTTGAAAAAATAGGATCATTTTATCTAATTTCAGGTTAGAGAAGAGAATTTTAAAAAAAATCATAATTTTATATTGAAAACGTAGCATTTAATTCATATCTTCCACATCATGTGCCATATTTTTGTATTGTTGATTCCTACACATCACAAATAAATTATGGATAATTATCATAACATTTGAAAACAATTTGAGCTTGTTTTATTAGATTTGGAAATGTGATGCAGGTTTTAAACTAACATGACACATTTATATTGAAAACAAAAACCTCAATACATAATAACTACATAGTATAATATATTATATTTTGGTGGATTCCTATAAATCATAAGTGAATTCTGGTTCATAGTCTAAAATTTATAAAATAATCCAAGCTTGTTTGATTTATTTTGACTATTTAATGCGTTTTTTAAACTAAAATGACACTTTTATTTGAAAACACACACATTGAGTCTTATCAACCACATCATTTTTCATATTTATGTCTGTTTTATTAATAAACACAAAAAAATAATTATGGATCACTATGCCAATAGTTGAAATATTTTTGAAATATTTTTCTTTGTTTTGGTTATGTGATGAATGTTTTAAACTAAAATGGGATTTCTATATTAAAAACACACATTGTGAGTCATACCTAAAATATCATTTATCAGATTGAAGTACAGTTAATTTCTATACATTAAAATTGAATTATGGATCAATTATTTAATTTCTTATGACTACCCAATATCATTTTATCAATTTTTTCTATATGATCCATGTTTTAATCTAAAATGGAACTTTTTTTATTAAAAAAACATAGAGTCATACTGATGTTATTCTGTGTCATATTGGTGTGTAGTTAATTTTTATATGACAAAAATGAATTTTAAATCGCATTCATAATGTTTGAAACCAATCTAAACACGATTTCTTAGTTTTGGACATGTGATATATGTTGTAAAATAATATGGAACATCTATATTAAAAACATAAAATATTATACATACCTAAAACATCATCTATTATATTGATGTATGTTAAATTTTTTACATGTCACAAATATATTATATATCATTTTCTTGAAGTTTTGAAGAAATCTAAGATTGATTTATTTTTTCGTTGATGTGATGTGTTTTAATCTAAATTGACCCTTTTACATTGAAAACGTGTTATTTATTTTATACACATCATATGATGTTTAAGATTAAAATTATTTATTTACTACACTTCACATATGAAATATTTACTATTTTTAAAATATAAAAAACAATCCATGATCGATTTTTCAATTTTGGTTATGTGACATGTGTTTTGAAATTAAATAGAATTCCATATTCAAAACATGCACTTGGAGAAATATCAGTCACATTATTTGTCCTATTTTTTCAAGATTTGACTCATTGATGTACGTGATAATATAATTTTTAATAGGATTGTCATTAATATTCTTGTTTATGGAATCAAATTAGTAGAATTTATTTATATTAATACATGAGTGAAGGAAGGATACATGGAAGATTGTTTCTTCTCCGTAATAATTGAATCTTGATATTAAACCTCACTCAAATATTATATAATGTTGTGTATGGAGTGTGAATGTTTAGGTGAACATTACATGTCAGTGGCGAAATTGAACATATGATTAATTCAATGATACCTCATATGATTAGAAAAACATGATCCAATAAAATCAATAAGAAATTGAAATTATACATGATATTTTATCACTAACAATTATTATTCATCTGAATATGAAATTGTAATAAAATAGTGATGATGAGAAGAATCGAGATGACAAAAAAAAGCATGATATTGAAAGTGAACTAATTGATGGACTTAAATAATGAAAATGTTGTCAGCACTACATGAAGTTGTGTGTGATGGTGGATCCATATGAGGTATGCATGATTAAGGTGACACTCATCGAGGAGTGTATCATAAAGATAAGGAAACTTATAAATGAGAAAATGTTATATTGATTAATGATATATATAAAATTAAACAATGTTATAAAAAATATATATTAATAAAATATTAAAAAATGGTTTTCATATGAATTACTAAAACAGAATATCTCCAAATATTTTTAGGCATCGGTTATTTCTAAAAGAATAATTAAAATTTGAAAATAATACTATATATAATACACATGAAATTAATCTACAAGATTTAAAATAATTATTTATCATATTTAATGTTCCAATCTATATAAATTGGAAATTTCTTGTTTAAAACTATTTTTTTATGTTTAATGAGGTAATCAATAAATTATTTAACCATTATAAATTAAATTAATATAATATATATTTATATATGGAAATGTATATAAACATGGTTTTTAATATATATGTTATTATAGGATTGAGTTAAAAAATTATTAATGTATAGTTATTAATATTATATACTAATATATTAAAGAAATAAAAATTTGTGTCCAATTTTATGGTGGAGTCATTATGAGAAATGGATCAGGGATGGTTTAGGTTCGGGGCACAATGGTAGAATATTTTGAAGATATAAATATCTCTTACTGTAGTCCTATTCATGTGTAATCATTTCTACACATGATAAAAAACATCATGTCTAACTAATAATGTATATTACTTCTCTGGATAATAATTTTTGAACATGAATAGGTTGGTCATTGCATATAATTTTTAAATTATGTTATGGGTGGATATAAAATTACCAAAACTTTTAATTTTATTTTCATTGATGATTTGATTAACTAGATCTTTTCATATTATCATTGTGGTGAATGATCAAATTACATAATCCCACTATCAATAATCCAAATATGAACCAAAATATTTCAATATCATCATAGAATCATTGGGTGATAGCACGACTAGTCCATATCACTAGAATTGTTCGGGGATTATAATAGCGGAAATCTTCTCAAGAGATGAGAAACTCTTGATGCTATCCCATTGCCTTGATAGTGGAATATACATGAGCACTATGATCTATTGATCTATATATTGGAATTTATAGATCCCAACTCAATCCATTGTTAACACTAATTGTAATTTATGAAATAGATATTATTAGATATTTATTATGACATGTTTAGGGTTAGAAAATCACACAAAATACAGCAACCATTTTTAATATTATTAGTTACACCATTATTAATAATAATTATATTTTTATGATGTGAAAAAAATTAATAATATAAATAATTATCATTTATTTTATTTGGACAATTAATTTCGGTCTGCTTATCCTCCTTGGTATTTAAAAACCCCAGAATAATAACTTTTTTTAATATATAGGTTTAATTACTATTATATTATCCAGAAATGCAAAAAATGGATTATTATTTATATCACTTGTTCATTAAAATAATCTATTCATTTAATTATTTTTTTCATCCATACATGAATAAATATTATTGTTTCTATCTTCTTAAATTAAATTCTATAATTATATTGATATTATTTATACACTTTTTTTTCCCTTTAGGAAATTTTTTTAGTGGCATTAAGCATAATTTCATAAGGATTATGGTTACTATCAAGCAATATTCCCAGTCTCCCATTGAGATGGAATTAAATGTCTCAATTACATCCAATATCTTATGAACACATACTATGTAATATAATCCCTTTATCGTGATATATCTTAACAATTAGGTTGCATAATGGGGCCACTAACCTATATTCTAAATCACTTTTTCATTGAATTTATATAATTAAACAATCCCACTAAAAAACATAGCTAGGGATTCATGAAGGTTGTTTTATTCCATCAATGGGTTTGAGATATTATCTTATATTAAGAGACATAAGGGATAAATCATTTCTCACATTATTTATTAATGTAATATCATTTGTGATTCACCCGACATAGCCTTCCTTGTTGTGAACATATTTCATCACAGTTTTCATGAATACATAAAAGTAAATATATCATGATATCCATTAATCATTTTCAATAAATTTAAGGATCAATAAATATATATGACGATTATAATATCCAGTGACACTTAGAAATGTTGATTTCATATTAGCAGGTCATTACTCATAACCACATATATTGGAGATTAGAGGGAGAACACCATGAGAAAGTGTCTCAATATTTTACGATCCTCCTACCACTAATATCCTTTTTTTATATGTTATGTAAGACATTATCATTTCACCATACGACATTTTTTAACAACAATTCCATTGAACCTCTATGTTCTCATTATAGTGGGTAACCACTATGGCATTTTTTCTTGAAATATATTCAAATGACATTACAACATAAAAATATTTTATCGAAATTTTTTTTATGAGAAAATATAATATATTTAAAAATTAAATCATGTAATCAATTCTAAAACTGTTGGTTATAGGGAGAAAACAGTAACAGATGGTGGGTATGGGTATTTAAAATAAAGGGGAAAGCATATATGATTCTTTGAAAAGGGTCAATATAGGAATATCGAAGAGAAATAAATGTGATGGTGAGGGAGAGGGATAAGTAATAATGTATTGAGGTGAGGGAGATTTAGTGGAGAATCTAGGAGTTATATCAAGGTAAAATAAGATCCCTCTTACTGTTAAGAGCCTTTGGGAAACGTAAAAACACCCAAATAGGAACTAAAATTGATGGAATGATGAATGACCTTGAAAAGTGGATCAAAAGTCACATAACGTGGATTTTGAAAGTGTCAATTCATTTGATGTGTGTAACACTCGGACCCTAGTTACCTAGAGTCGGTGAATTATTACATAAAATTGGCATGATCACTAAAGATCAAGTATCGAAAGAATGATTAGTTTAGTCGCATTGGAAGTACTAGATACATTCATAAGGTTTACATTACATCATAAAATGGAAAACTACAACAACATTGTTTCCATGGAAAAAATTGAGATCCCATAGACTATCCCTACAGGTTAGTCATAATACACTTCTTCACATCTTGGGAAAAATAAAACATAGAAAATGGTGAGTAAAAATTCTCAGTAAGGATATCAATGTAGTAGAAACATTAATTAATAAGCATAAACATTTATAGAAATGTATAAAACTAAAAAAAATATTTTTCAACATTAACATCATCATAATATAGAAAATATTAAACAAAATAATGTCATTAACTTACTCAGATGGATATTCTAGTAGTAGAATAATCACATGAAATATCAATAGCCACATTCATAATTATGGAATGCATAATGACTGACATTCATATCCACATAGTCAAGGCCTTGTTCCAAGAATACAAATAAAATTTTGTTAAGGCCTTGTGCCAAGTCACTAGTTTGTCTCAAGAGACCTACCCATGCATCGATAAGCTATAGCGGGCTCTAAAAATCACATACTAATTCCAGTGCATTCCTAATATAAAAAGAATTTAACATAACATAAACACTCATATTAAAACTCGAATATGAAATGTCAATAATTTATCCATAAACCATGAATGGTGTAAAAATCACAAATCCATATAAAACATATCACAAAACCTTAAATAAAACATGGATGTTTTGTATTGTAATAAATCATCCTCAAATAAGCTTAAAATCCATCAACGGATGTTGACAAATATGAAATCAAAACATTTTTTAGATAAATATCTCTTTCTGTTTAGAAATCATTTACAATTCATATAATTATAAAAGAAAACATTTATTTTGGAAATATTCTTATAAAATTGTAAGGGAAGATTTGATGATGTTAAAAAGACGTAAAATAACTGCACCCACCGTATAATCTAAAAAAACATTCTTACCTAAATTTTGTCGAAAAATATCATAATGTACCTTGTTAGGAAAACAATAGAAATATTCCTTTGAGAACATATAAGGTCAAATAAGTGTATAAATTACTTTAACACATTATCTAGTAAATATTTAAAATGTTTTGAAATACATTTTTAGGAAACATGGATGTGGATGATAAATAGGTCCCAATAGAGAATAACATATAAACAATATTAGATAATAATGAGATTGTGAAATTAACACATAACTTTTATTTTTCCTTTCTCAAGGGTGGGTTAACCTCTTTTATAATGGTGAAATAATTTTTATTAAACTATACAAGAATCATATACATTAATATAATATAATATATGATCTTTTAACATTTCTTTGTTAATAATATCTCAGTATTATTGTCGTTTCGAGTGTTAAATGTTTTGTTTTAATTTATATGATTTGTTACATAAGTACTGTTTTTTATGGATAGGATGTATCTAATTCATATTCAGATGATATTAAATCATTAAACATTATTTTAAATCATGTAATGAATATTAGTCTTGAATGGATACAATGGGGTATGAATCTCATCATGTTCGTGGAGACGTTAATCCATACGTACGCATGAGTGATAATATAATTTTTTTGATATTAAAATCATATATAATTGGATATTATATCATATTTACAGAATCATTATCATGTTATAGTTATTATTTACCCCAATTATACATAATTTTTATAACCATCGAAATGATAATGTATTGAATAACAACTACATAACGACGTGGAGATGGTAATCCCTACGTACGCATGTATGGTGACGTGTCATTCAAAAGATAGATATAATAAATAATATTTTTGGAACATATTTATAATAACATCACAGTATATGGAAGATATTGGAGTGTTTATTTTATAATGAAAACAAAAAATAATGTGGATGTGGAAGAAGAAAGGAACTTGAAAGAGGTGATTAAATATTTACCTCTTCTTCGAGTTCTGCATTTTTATTTCATCAAAATGGCTCTTTAAGTTGGATTTATGACTAATGTAAGGCCTATAGGATTAAAGGAGGACAGTTGAGAGTGTATTTGGGTAGGGTTTGGAAGATCCAAATGGCTTTGATGATGTGAATTAGAGAGAAGGTGGGTGTCTTTTTATAAGAGGGGTGAGGAGCACCTTAGGAAAAGCACGAAATATTATTTTATAATAAAATTATTTTTTATATATAATGGCTCCAAAATAAACTATTTAAAAGATAAGGTGGGGATGGGTTGAAAATAAATCAACCAAAAGGTTTTATATAGGTTTGGGTCACTATATTAACTTTATCATTTAGATTTAACTCTTAGTTAAATAGTTTTACATTTACCATGTCTCATTGTATTTTTATATTATATGGTCAATAAACATACTATAAACATCAATGAAAAAACCAAGTGGATTTTTAATGATAAATAAATCAGTATATAATCCCTTTTTTCAGACCATAAATTTTTAGGATTAAAATATCAATTAATAATACAATATTTGTTTTAAAAACTCTGTTATGTCAATTTTGAGACTTTTGGTATTCTGTTTTATTCTAAATTAATAATAGCATTATTACAATGAAAAAAATTTATCTAACTGACCCTAACATGTCCTATTAACCTATAAAATTATTTTAATTCATAAAAAATCTCAAATTACATTTATTTGGATATTTATAATAAAAATTATTTTAATATTTCATTAATTATATAATTACTACATCATCATTGTGTCATAAATAAATTTAATTAGTTAATGTCTAGAAATTATAAATAAAATACCATTATGTAGGAAATATTTTTATCTTTATAATGAATATTTATAGTCGAATTTATCTTATGTGTAATTATATATTAAAAATTGTTTTGTTATTAAACATTGAATTTAACACTTTTAACTCTTCTTTGAATTAAATAATAATAAATGTTCTAATCTAATAAAATTAGACATAAAAGATCATATTGTATTACTAATGTTGTTTTTGGTCGAATTACACTTATCCAATAGAATTAGGACATGTCTTAGGGTAATAATAATATCATTTTTACCCTTAATTGCCATATTTTCTTTTAACTGCGGTAAATAACAGTAAAACGTTACGATTCACCAAAAGTTATTTTCATCTTATTGAACCACATTTTACTTAATGATATCAATCGTGTCCCTTGTATTTTTGAAATTCAACTCATAGAAGCGCTAATATTATTTATTATGTAAATTTTCAAATGCTCCTAGGAGGTGGGTAAAAGACGGTAAAAATGCTCAATAAAATTTTTATATATCTAAAATTATTATTAATTGAATCAAATGAATTAGATTGAACTTATATAGGTATTATTTATCTATTTTTAACTAAATAAAATTAAATAAAATTAATAATTATTTAAATAATAATTCGGTTTTAAACTATAACTCAGTGTTTTTCACTATTCATCAAAAAATTGAAAGTTTTCAAAAAAATACAAAAAATTCACCTGATGCTAATTTAGATATTATGAATCCAAAAATGAATTTCATTTTGGAAGATAAAATTTATAAAATTTCAAAAAGTGGGTATTACTATTCATAGCGGCTAGTTTGATTGGTAGTGGTGTGTTAGAACTCGAAGTTGTGTACAACACACGTTGTAGTATTTTTCAAAGAGAAGCATACCATGGAAGCCTGGGGTGTTACATTCTCCCCTCCAAATAACTTCATCCTTGAAATTTGTAGAATATTACTCCATAAATGGACGCGGGTGGTTCTTCCTCATAATTTCCTCGGGTTCCCACGTTGCCTCTTCCATCTTATGGTTTCTCTATAGAACATTAACCAGACGAGTAATCTAGTTCCTCAACAATTTTTCTCTTGTATCAATAACGTTGATAGGATCTTCATAATATTATAGACCAGGTTCCAGTTCTAATTTGTCATAGGTGAGTACATGCATTGGGTCAGGGATGTATTTTCTCATTAGTGTTATGTAGAATACATCGTGAACTTTGGAAAGACTTGGCGACATTGCCAAATGGAAATCTACCACCCCAATTCGTTCTATAATTTCGAAAGTTCCAATGTACCTAGGACCCAATTTTCCCTTCTTACCAAAATGTTTAACACCCTTCCATGTAGATACTTTTATGAAAACATGATCACATACCTGAAATTCCAAATCATATATTAGGTTATCTGCATAGCTCTTCTGCCTAATGTGAGCTTATTTGATGTGGGTTAGGTTTACCTTCCCCTTTTACAACAATTCCTCCACAAGTTCTGGGCCTATGAGTTTTCTTTCTCCATCATCATTCCAACAGGTTGGTGTGCAACATCTCTTTCAGTATAACACTTCATATGGTGCCATCTGAATACTTGAATGGATTATATTGTAATTGTAAAAATCTACCAGAGGTAAATATTGATCCCACATAACTTGAAAGTCATGTGAGCATGATCTTGACTTGTCTTCTAAGGTTTGAATAGTCCGTTCTGATTTTCCTTCAGTTTGGGGGTGGTAGGAAGTGCTCAAATAAAGTTTAGTATTAAGGGCTTTCTAAAAACTTATCTAGAATCATAATGTAAAATGGGGATCACAATCCGAAAAAATTGATAGTGGTACTCCATGAAGTCTTAAAACATCATTAATATATAGTCTTTCTAAAAGTTAATGTGGTGAATATTTCATTATAGAAATAAAATGTGATGACTTGGTAAGACGATCAACAATGACCGATATAGTATTGTTCCTTCAAGGAGTCTTTGGTAGCCCCATGACAAATTCCATCGTTTAAATGACTCAGATATTTCTGTATATTATTTCATTATTATATGGGAATTATTTCGAGACCAGGCTTTGAGATGACGTGCAGTTAGAAGGCCTTGTGACCCAAAACAAATTTTTTAATTTAATTAAATAATTAAATAATGTGCACATATGTTTTTGTGAAAAAGTGTAAAAACTCCTGAATGGGTGCTCAGATTTGAAATATGATGGCATCGTTGCGTTCAGATCAATGAGTTTACCTTAGGCATGACCTAACATCGGCTGGCACAGGTTGGTGGTGAAATCTAGTTTTTGGACGTAACCATAATAAAATATTTACTAAAATTATTTTATAAAATATTTACTAAAATTATTTTATAAAATATTTCTGTAGTGAAATCTTTTTAATCTTTTAATTAATGATTTTGAAGGGGATCAGGTATATAGATCTCATAACCCTAAATTTTCCCTGGAGGCTCTGGAAATCCCTAGAGAAAACCCCCAACGAGGCGACGACATTCTTGATGAGTTTCACCGACAACGACGGCGTGGTGAATAGATCATCTCCAAACAACGCTGCAGATCCAGGTAGGATGTTTGCTTTCGATTTCATTTCCCATTCTTGAAAACCCATTTCAAACGTAGACTAATCTACGAACTGATTAGCCCATAGATTGATCGTTATGTGGGGCAGGTGTGATTTGGGGATTTATTGGGAGATCCAATATTCATGATTATAAACTGCTGATTGATTTGGTTTAGTTCTTACGGCGATGAACCCAGATCATCATGAATAATGATTGAGGTTCATCTCTCTCTTTTGATTTGCAATTCGTTCCCTGATTTTTTGTTCTTCGTGGTAATTTATCATCATTCCCTGTGTTCAACTTTCGTGAGAGAATTGATTTTTGCGCATTAGTTTCTTAGCACAACGATATGAGATTATAGATCCAACCTAAGAATGATCCAACAGAGCTACGATGACGATTTCAGAAGATTATTCCGAGCAGATCGAGAGATATGACTTTATGGGCATTTTACTTTGGACAGATCATTGATGGTTCTTCGAACCAATCAGAGGTCTGAAAACACCTGTTTGGGTGTTAAAATGATGAGACGAGTGAGGATCTGAAGTCCCGGGAAAAATGGATGATGGAACATAGATCTGGAGATCATGTCGTGGTGCGCAGGGGAAGAAGATGATTTTGGAGAATTCCCGACTACACGGGGTGTAGTATGGGCTACACGACGTGTGTTCATCGGCGGACCACCTGGCGTGTAATTCGGGAATACACAGACAAAGGTTGGGTACACGGCCAAGGACACAGCGTGTATACCCTTCCCCGACAAGACCCGGCCAGATACGAGGGATACCCGATGTACTGGTACATGGGCAGGGCGACATGGGTCGAGGCCGTGTACGGGAACATAGAGAGCGCACACGGAGCAAACCCTGAACACTCGGACACGGCGTGTAATCCTTCTACACACCGTGTAGTTACATTTTATATGAAAATCTTTAAGACACATGATATTTTACATGGGCAGTACCAGGAGTTAAGGAACAAGGCGTGTGAACCTACTACACGATGTGAAACCTGTTTTACATGGCTTAATCCATTTGTCATCTGTGATATTTCTTGGGGTTCGTACCCATGGTCATTCCCCTGAAGGTTTCTGGTATCATTTCCTACATAAAAGAGTATGAACCCTTCAGTAGGAATTCAATAATAGAGTTGTTGGAATCCCTTTTGTGAGACATAGAGCTGGATCCTCTATTCCTTCGTGGTACACTAGGTAGATTTCTTGGTATCGACATGACCTACCTTACCCGGGTTCCGATCCTCTACTTAGCGGATTAGTTCAGACTGTGTTGTTGGAATCACCCCATAGCTTTTGGTTGTGATCCTCAATTGAGTATCGTATTCTTATGTACTTGTGGAGTGAGTTCTCCTGGAACAAGTTCATCGTATATCTCTCTTTAGACATAGGATTGTTTTCTCCCTCTTATGTGCTTAGTGGAATCTTCGAGCTATATCTTAATGGTCATTCCACGATAGTCGATCTTGTATGAGTATATCTAGTTATTCATATTATATGTTCTATAAACATATACTGTGTTGAGCTGACTGTATCATTCCTTTGTGGTATATCCTTTGTTGTATCCTTTTGTGGTTTTCAGGGTGTCCTACTAGTTATTTTTATACTCAACCCTGCAAGAGCCTTGCTCGCATGTGTCATGTCTTGTGTAGATGAGTGATCATTTTATAGGATTCTAGGTGGACCAGGACCGGACGATACTTATTATGATCAGGCAGGCTGAGGTGTGTTCCTATGGCTACAGATTGCAGTCCAAGTACCCTTCATTATAGGTTGGATGTTGATCCAGACTTTCTTTTGGTGGGCTTTTACTTTTGGCCCATGGTTTTATTGTACTTTACTTTCCTTCCATACTCTATTGGTTAGGATTTTAGTATATGCATGCATTTCAATTTTAAGTAGGTTTTACTTTTCAACTTTGTGGGCTTGGATATGTGTGTGTGTGTGTACAAGTTTATAGGAAATGCCTCTCATGTTCGTGACATGCCTACTCAGTGCTAGTCACCTGCCCCTAGCCCATTGGAGGCGGGTTTGGGGAGTTATGGCATGGGCCCCAATGGGATGGGTCGTGACAAAGTGGTATCATAGGTGGTCGGTTATACCTTAGTACTGAGAGTCTATAAGTTGGTTTGGGGCAACAGTGTTAGGTGCGTTGAGTTTGGATTTCAGGATAGGGACCCTAGTGTTGGTACAGGCAGCTGACGTATCCATACACCAAGACTATGATAACCTGATTTTCAACACAGAACACAAGAACACTAGTTGCAGGGGAAAATAATGGTACATGCATCATATAGGAATGAGTTATGGTTTCCTTGTCCTTCTTGATTCAGCTCTCCAGATATACTCACTGATTGTGACACATCTTGTTTATTTACAAGACGCCTCCGCGACACACACCTGCTAGGATTCAGCAGCTCGATCATGAAGATGACCCCCTCAGTGATGAAGCTTGGATACAGGGACCAGATCCCCCAGTTTTACCATCGGGTGGTGTGCTAGTTATTCAACTGGATGTGGAGCAGAGTTTAGTGCATGTTGTACCATTAGAGGAGGAGCGTAGGATGGGCACACTCCATGAGTTTCAGAGACAGAGACCCCTCGGGTTTTGAGGCAAGCCTGACACTCAGGCATCTAAGTACTGGCTTGAGGAAGTGGCTAGAGTCTTACGTTTGGTTTGGACACCAACAGACTAGATGGTGATCCTGCCAGCGAGCCTTCTGCAGAGATTGGCAGGGTGATGGTGGAGTTTCATTTTTTAGACACACGATGAGGAGACTCATTCATGGTTAGAGTTTGAGCATATCATCAAGGAGAAGTTTTCACCAGTTACCCTGAGAGTAGTACGTATATAGGAGCTTCTTCATCTCTCACAGGGAACCATGATGGTGGCTGACTATTCATCGAGGGTTACCGACCACTCACGGTACTCGATGTATATGTTCAGGGATCAGCACTTTAGAGATCGAACTTTTCTGCAGGGCTTGCGCAGAGATATCTGAGCTAGCATCATTCTTATGAGCATTCCTACTTATGCTGGGGTGCTTGAGTGGGATTTGGTGATCGAGACCTTCTTGGTAGAGTAGAGACAACCATCAGTTGTCAGTAGTGAGCGACCTGGAGCAGAGACCTTAGTAGAAGTGAGCTGACGTCAGGGACCCAGGTATGGGAGACGATTTCAAAGGAGATACTAGGACAGAGGATCTGTCGTGCAGGGTTCGTAGGGCACATCCAGCTAGCCTTGACAGAAGTGATGCTAGTCATGTGATGGCAGGGGACATCTCGCTCGAGATTGTCTGACCCACCAAACTAATAAGAGGGGAGAAGTTGATGGACCACTGAGGGAAACACGATGTGTATATCCGACAGATCCATGGAGCAGCCCGATGTGGTAGAGAAGCTGGGAGAGCAGCTGGAGGTGGTCGAAATTTTGACCCTTTACCACCACCACCCCCATGAGGTCCACCATAGGTTCATGGAGCTGGTGGACAGAGGCATGGACAGCTGCAGGCAGCAGAAGATTATGACCCAGGTACTCCCAGAATTATTAGAGGTACAATGTGTTCCTTTTCAACCTTGGATGTCATACTAATAGACATAGGTTCTAATCATTCTTTTCAATCTACTTATCTTGTTCGAAACCTTGATATTCCAGTTGAGTCGTTGACTCAACCCTTATGCATAGAAACACCGACTAGAGAATATTTAGAGATCACACACCTTTACAGACAGTGTGACCTGACCCTTGGGGGTGAGAGTTTCAGTTAGAACCTCATGGTGGTAGCGTCTGGGCCTTACGATGTCATTCTTGGTATGGATTGTTTATCCAGAGTTCATGCCCAGATTGACTGTTTTAGGCGAAGGGTACGGTGTGTCTGAAGTGATTGGACGAGGTTCTCTTTCGTCGGTGAAAAGGACACCCATGCAAAATAGGATGGACTCGTGCATAGGAAGGTACAACCGATTTCACATCTGTTGGCTAGCCTAGCCCATGGAGCAGTAGATGTTACGAGTTTCGAGTTTCCAACATTAGTGGATGAGTGTGCAGATGTTTTTCTGGAAGATGGTTTTGGACTACCTCCTCGTAGAGAGATATATTTCTGCATTGAGTTTCAACATGGGACATCAATGATATCAGAATCATCATATCGTATAGCTCTTTCAGAGCTTCGTGTGCTGAGAGTGCAGCTAGAAGTCTTGAAGAGGAAGGGCTTCGTGAGACCCAGTGTTTGACCCTAGGCAGCCCCAGTGTTGTGTGCCAATAAGGCAGATGAGATCTTGAGGCTGTGTGTGGATTACCAGTGCTTGAATCAGGTGACCATGAAGAACGGGTATCCACTATCGTGGATTGATGACCTCATCGACATTTTAAGAGGGGCACGATGGTTCTCGATGGTTGATCTATGATTCGGTTATCACCAGTTGCGAGTACGGGATGATGATATACCAAATATAGCTTTCAGAGATCGCTATAGTCACAATGAGTACTTGTTGATGCCCTTCGGTGTGATGAACGCCCCGGCAGTGTCGATGGGACTCAGGAACTGGTTCGTTCAGACCTATCTAGATCAGTTCGTGGTGGTCTTCATTGATGATATCCTTATGTACTCGGCGTCCGAGGAGGAGCACGTGAGAAACCTAATGATGGTTCTGGGCACACTCCGAGAGCACCAATTGTACAGGAAACTCTTGAAGTATCATTTCTGGATACAAAAGGTCCACTTTCTGGGACATGTTATCTCAGTAGATGGTGTAGTAGTGGACCCATCCAAGGTAGAGGCAGTGTTAGCATTGGAGCCACCCTATAGTGTGATAGAGGTGTGGATTTTCCTTAGGTTGGAAGGCAACTATCTTAGATTCATTCTTGATTTCTCTAGGATTTCAGCACCCATGACAGCTTGAACCAAAAGGGGCAGCCTTTCGTGTGCACAGAGATATGCCACTAGGATTTTTAGCGGTTAAGACAGATTCTGACGAGTGCCCTGATCTTGAGACTACCATAAGAGAGTGTTGAGTACAAAGTGTTTTGCGATGCATCCAGGACCGGTATTGGTTGTTTCCTTATGTAGAGTCAAACAATAATTTCCTATGGTTCGCGTCAGTTGAGGCTGCATGAGGATAACTACTAGAGTCATGATCTTGAGTTGGCAGTGGTAGTCTTCGCATTGAAGATGTGGCGGCACTACCTGGTGGGAGAGTAGTTTATTGTCTACTCATATCACATGAGTCTCATGTATATCATTCTCAGAAGGATCAGAATTTGAGACAGAGGCGGTGGCTTGAGTTCCTCCAGGATAATGACTTTGAGATCGTTTATACTCTTGAGAAGGGGAACGTTGAGGCAGATGCTCTAGGCAGTAAATCCAGTTCGTAGTTACTGGATGAGGTGACGAGGTAGTTGGCCTATTTATAGTTATCCTTCATGGATAGAGGTGAAATATCTTACCTACAGTCGATGGATTTTAAACCTCCACTCTTACAGTGAGTAAGGGAAGCACAGCTCGAGGAAGATAGTTGTGAGACTCTATGTGCTCAGATATCCTTAGGTGATGCTGCTGAAGGATATTCAAAAGGTGGGGAGCACGTTTTTTTAAGAGGGAGCATAGTAGTACCCATGACGTTGAGGGAGGAGGTTCTTAAGGATTTCCAAACATAACCTTTGGCGGTGCATCCAGGTGTGGCAATGATGTACCAGGACCTCCGACGTCAGTTTTGGTGGCCAGGAATGTAGAAGAGTGTGGCAGTGTATTTTTCTCGGTGCCATAATTGTCAGCATGTAAAGTCTGGGCACCAGGTTCCAGTGGGTATGACTCAGCCCCTTGAGGTTCCATAGTGGATGTGGTATGGGATATCCATGGACTTCGTGATGGGTTTACCATGTACGTCCCGGGGACACGATTCCATATGGGTGATCGTTGACCGACTCACCAAGGTGGCCCACTTCCTAGACATATGGGGGCAGAGTTCAGTAGAGAGGTTGGGACGCCTCTACGTGGAGGAGATAGTTCAACTTCATGGAGTTACATCAATAATCGTCTCAGATGGTGATGCTCTTTTCACATCCCATTTGTGCAAGGGATTGTAGGAAGCTTTTGGGACTTAGTTACACTTGAGTATAGTGTTTCATCCACAGACTAATGGTCAGACAGAATGGACCATCCATGTCCTAGAGGATATGCTAAGAGCTTGCATACATTACTTTGATCATATTTGGGAGGATCACCTACCACTGGTGTAATTTTCTTATAACAACACTTTTCATTCCACTATTGGTATGGCACCATTCAAGGATTTGTACGATCAACCTTGCAGGTCACCAGTTTGTTGTACTGAACCATGAGAGTCAGCAGTCATGGGCCCAGAGATGGTGCAAGATACTACAGAGAAGGTGCATGTAATCCAAGAGTGGATGAAGACTACACTGAGTCGGAAAATGTCTTTTGTCGACAGGAGATGGAGTCCCTTGGAGTTCGGGGAGGGAGACCATGTGTTCCATCGAGTCTCACCTAGACAGGGATTGCGAAGATTTGGCCAAGGCGGGAATCTATCTCTGAGGTTCATTGGCCCTTTTTAGATTCTGAGTAGAGTTGGTGAGGTGGTGTACCGCTTGGCTCTGCCTCCTAATCTAGAGCAGGTACACAACGTCTTCCATGTGTTGCATCTGCGGGGGTACGTGCAAGATCCATCATACATTATCAACTAGGGAGAGCTGCTCATCGATGATGGAGCGACATTTGATGAGTACCGAGTGGATATTGAGGATCAGCAGGAGAAGATATTTCGTGGGAAAGATATTACCTTGGTGCATGTCTGGTGGTAGCATGGGAATCTCTAGGAGAGCATGTGGGAGCGGGAGGCTCAGATCCGTGCACAGTACCCACATCTTTTTTAGTTGCCTTTATTTTGGCTTTTCGGGGACATAAATTCCTAGGGTGTGAAGGATGTAATGTCTCAGATTTTTCTATATATTATTTTAGTATTATATGATAATTATTTCGAGACCAGGCTTTGAGAGGGCATTCAGTTCCAAGGCCCTGTGATCTCAAAGCAAATTTTTGAATTTAATTAAATAATTAAATAATGAACATGTATGATTTTCTTCAAAAAGTGGGATAACTCCTAAATGGGTGCTCGGATTAGAAATTTGAGGTTACCGTAGCGTTTAGAGTAGCGATTTTACCTTAGGAGAGACCCAATATCAGCCCACGCAGGTTGGGGGTGAAATATAGTTTTTGGACTTTACCGTAATAAAATATTTAAAAAAAATATCTCATAAAATCTTTGTGTAGAAAAATCTTTTTAATATTTTAAGTAAATATTTCATAGGGGATTAGGTATATACATCTCATAACCCTAAATTTCCCCAAGAGGCTCTGGAAAGCTCTCAAGGAAACCCCAAACAAGGCGATGATGTTTTGAAGAGGTTCAAGAGCGATGATGATGCAGCGACCAGATCTTCACCAATGAACACCGTGGATCTAGGTAGGATGTTTTTTTTAATTTATTTTCCTATTCTGGAGAACCCATGATGAATGTAGACTAATATACGAATTGATTAGCCGATGGATTGATCGTTGTGTGGGGAAGGTGTGATTTGGGGATTTATTGGGAGATCCAATATTCATGATTATAATCTGTCAATTGATTTGTTTTTGTTCTAATGGTGACAAACCCGGAACATCACAAACAACAATTGATGTTCGTCCCTCTATTTTTTTTATTCGTTCCCCAATTTCCCGTTCTTCGTGGTAATTTCTCTTCTTTCCCTACGCTCGACTATCTCGGGAGAATCGATCATTTCACATTATATTATTGGCGCAACTATATGAGATTATTGATCCAACCTTGGAATGATCCTACAGAGTTTCGATGACGATTTCATAAGACGATTCAAAGCAGATCAAGATATATGACTTTATGGTCATTTTTCTTTGGATGGATCATTGATGGTTTTTAGAACCGATCGGAGGTCCGAAAAAACTAGAGTGCGTGTTAACATGACGAGTTGAGTGGGGATCTGAAGCCTCGGGACAAACGGATCGTAGAACATAAATCCAGAGATCATGTTGTGGCGTGCGGAGGAAGAAGACTATTCTGGATAATTCCCGAATACAAGGCGTATAGTATGGGCTACACAATATGTTTTCATCGGAAGACCACATGGCCTGTACTCTGGGAGTACATGGACATGGGTTGTGTACATGGCCAAGGACATTGCATGTATACCCTTCCCTGACCAGAACTAGCCAGATACACAGGATACCATCTATACAGGTACACGGGCAGGGCGACATGGGTTGAGGCCGTGTACGGGCACATGGCCATCGTACAGGGAGTGAACCTTGGACACTCAGACATGGCATGTAATACTTATATATGTTGTGTAGTTACATTTTATATGACAAGAATTAAGACATTGGCCGTTTTATACAGGCAATACTAGGAGTCAAGGAACATGGCATGTGACCCAACTACACACCGTGTAAACTGTTTTACATGGATTGATCCATTTTTCATCGATGACTTGGACTAGAATTCTTGGGGTTCGTACCCTTGGTCAATCCCCTGAAGGTTTCTGGTGTCATTCCCTACGTATAGGAGTATGATCCCTTCAAAAGGTCTTCTTGAATAGAGTTTTGGGAATCCCCTCTGTGTGACTTAGTGGTGGATCCTCTATTCCTTCCTAGTACCCTTGGTAGAGTTTTTGGTATCGACATGACCTACCTTACCCAGGTGTTGATCCACTACTTAGAGGATTAGTTCAGATTGAGTTGTTGGAATCACCCCATAGATTTTGGTTGTGATCCTCATTTGAGTATCGTATTCTTATGTACTTGTGGTGTGAGTTCTCCTAGAACGAGTGCATCGTATCTCTATCTTCAGACCTAGGAGTGTGTTCTCCCTATTACATGCTTAGTATAATCTTTGAGATGGATCTTAGTGGTGGTTCTGTTATAGTCGATCGTGTATGAGTATATATGGATATTCTTGTTATATGTTTTGTAAACATATACTATGTTGAGCTGACTGTGTCATTCCTTTGTGGTATATCCTTTGTTTTATTCCTTTGGGGTTTTCAGGGTGTCCTACTGGTTATTTTTATACTCACCATTACATGGGTGTTGCTCACATGCGTCGTATCTTGTGCAGACGAGCTAGCATTTGACAGGATTCTGGGTGGACCAGGACTGGATGGTGCTTAGTGAGATCAGGAAGGCTGAGGTGTGTTCCTACGACCACAGATTTCAGTCCCAGTACCCTTCTTTACAGGTTGGATGTTGTTACAGACTTTCTTTTGGCGGGCTTTTACTTTTCTCCCAGGGCTTTACTGTACTTTACTTTCCTATCTTACACTATTGGTTGGGATTTTAGTGTTATGAATGCATTTTCACATTCAACAGTTTTTTCATTTCATCTTTGTGGGAATGGAGATTTGTGTGTGTGTCCAGGTTTATAGGCAATGCCTCCCATGTTAGTGAAAATCCTACTCGATGCTAGTCACCAACCCTAGGCCTATTGGGGGCGGGCATGGGGAGTTGCGACACGGGCGCCACTGGGATGGGTCGTGACAATCGTGATTTCATCCCATTTCCACTCATGTATGGGAAGAGGTTTCATGGATCATCCAAGTTGTTTCCTTCCAGCTTTAACCTATTGATAAACCATACTGCTTGACAAAAAATCAGCAATGTAACTCTTCATGTTGTACCACCAAAAAGTTTATTTCTAATCGCTATACATCTTAGAGCTACCAGGGTGTATAGAGAAATTGGAACTATGTGTATCCTCCAACAATTCCAATTTTTAGATCAGGTGTATCGGGAACACAAAGTCTCTACTGAAATTTCAAATTTCTATCTCCATACACAAAGTCACTCAATCTCCATTCATTCACAGCATTAATCTTCTTTTTAACTCTTCATCACCGGTCTGATAACTCTTTATCCCTTCTAGTAAATATGGTTTTGCAACCATTTGAAAATGTATTGACTTTTCACATTCAATGGTGATTCCCATATCCAACATTACTAGATCCATGTATATGGGATCATTTTTAACTATCATCTTGTTCAAAAACATCATCATCCTTTCTACTCAATGCATCTGCCACCTTATTTTACTTCCCCGGGTGGCAGTGTATAGTGCAATAATAATCCTTGAGTAGTTCAAGCCATCTACTTTGCCTCATGTTGAGTTCTTTCTATGAGAAAATATACTTCAAACTCTTCTGATCAGTATATATCTCACATTTTTCATAATAGAGATAGTGTCTCCAAATCTTCAATGAAAAAATTACAGCTTCTAACTCAAGATCATGAGTATGATAGTTTTTCTCATGAATTTTTTGCTATCATGATGCATATGCAATAAGTCTATCATTCTACATAAGTATACAACCACGTCTTTTATTTAATGCATCAATATAAATAACAAACCCATCATTACCTGATGGTAGAGTCAAGATAGGAACATGACTAATCTTCTCTTTAGTTCTTCAAAACAATCTTCACACTATTTTGTCCAAAAAAATTTAACCCCTTTATGTGTTAGCTTTGTTAATGGGTTAGCCAACTGGGAAAAATTCTCGACAAAACATCGATATTAACTTGCTAAACTAATAAAACAGCATAACTTAGTTATACCCATCAATGTTGGCCATTATTGGATTTCCTTGGTGTTAGAATGATCAACAGAGATTTTATACTTATAGACAATATGGCCAAGAAAAGAAATCTTTTGATGCCAGAAATCACACTTTCTAAACATCCCTTATAATTCGTGTCTTTTAAGAGTCTTCATGATAATGCACATGTGATATTCGTGATCTTCGTAGCTTTTAAATTATACCAAGATATCATCAATAAATACCACTACAATGTCATCAAGATATTCAATGAAAACTCTATTCATTAGAACCATGAAGAAAGAGGAAGCATTAGCCAATCCAAAAGGCATTAGTGTAAACTCATAATGCCTGTACTTGGTTTGAAATTCTGTTTTTGATATTTCTTCTTTCATCACACACATATGACGATATCCAGATCGATGGTCAATCTTTCAAAATTAATGAGCTCCACGAATTTGGTCAAATAAATCATCAATGCGAGGTAGGGTATACTTGTTCTTTATTTTTATAGCATTGATCTCTCTATAGTCAATGCACAAACTCATAGATCCATCATTCTTCTTAACAAAAAGGATAAGGGCTCCCCATGGAGAAACACTAGGGGTAATAAATCCATTATTACTCAATTACTCTAGTTTTTTATTTAGTTACACTAATTCCACAGTGTCCATTCTATAAGGGGTCTTCGATATGGGCCTTGACCCAATAATTAAGTCAATGGGAAACTCAATTTCTCATTATGGAGGATATCCATGTAAGTATTCTAGAAACACATCAACATATTCTTTCACAATAGGAACATCCTCTATTTGAACATTACTTTCCTCACCCAGAGATATTTCATTCTCTTCCTTCCCAATAATTGAATTTAGTTGAGCTACTGTGGGTGAATCTAGATAAGAATTGTGGGGTGGCGATTCTGCTCTAAAGATAAGGTGTTCTTTATCATCAGCATCAAACATAGTAACCTCATTATTCTTATGATAAATTTTTTCATCATGGTCTGAAATCCAATCCATACTGAGGATTATTTCAAATTCAATCTTGGGTATGACAATGTGATCACCAGATAACGAACATTTTTATGCCCTAATTGGGACTGAATCACAAAACATTGTTGCAATGATACTTCCCTTAAGTGTTTTGACCGACAACTACCTTTTTAAATCAAATTGAAAATATCTCAATTACATAGAAAAATGGGATGATATGAAACAATTCAATCATCTAGAATCAAATAACGCATTAGCTAAACACGAGGAAACCATTAAATTACCTTCTAATACATCCTTCAGATCTTCAACCTCATCATTAGTGATAGCATAATCTTGGCCTTGATCTCTTGTCCTTTTTAGGTAAGTTCCCCTAACGCTTAGGAAATTCATTTTCATAATTCCCCCTTTCTCAACAATTGTAGAATTCAACATTGACAGCCTCTTTCTTCACCTTGCAATCACGTGCTTGGTGGCCTTTTCCACCACACTTGTAACAAACTCTCTGTCACGACCCGCCCTCGGGGTCCGTGCCGTGACTACCCCAAGCCCACCTTCCATAGGCCAGGGGCTGGCGACTAGAACCAAGGCGTAAATCCCGGAAAAAAGGGAAGGCATTTCCTTTGAAAAGTAAACACACACCACAGACTAAACAAGCGTGAAGTAAACACTAAACAAAACAGAGTATGACTGAAAGTGCGGAAAGGTAAATGGGCCAGAATACAAACCCAAACTGAAAGTAAAGTACAACTCAAAAAGGGAAAAACAGCAACTGAAATGTAAAAGCCGCTACTCCGAGCTGTCCACTGGAAATCCCACCTGAAGGGTGGGTACAGATAGCTCCTCTGCTCCACGGGTCCCGCCGTCCGCTCCGTGCACGTCCCGCCTAGTGGTCCACCTCCGGGTACCGTCCCGCTCTGCAAGCCTCAGCTAAGGTCAACGCTGTCCGTCGTCTGCAACCAACACAACGTAGTGCAGGCAAAGCCCGTGCAGGGGTGAGTATAAGCTACTCAGTAGGGACCCCGAGACCCCTGAAGGTCTCTCAAATCCACAAAGGATAAACCACGAAGAAAAGTACAATCACGAAGTAACAACCGACACTGCTTAGCTATATGTCCATACATATACCTATGTCATCAATTCAAATACGCTCCAACCTCCGAGCCCAAGTACAACTCAGTCCACGCAGGAAAGTATACGTATTCCACATAGGAAAGCAAAACATAATCCACACAGGATTGCACAACACAATCCACACAGGAAAGCAATAGGATTCAGCTCACACAGGTAAACTTCTTCAAGGACGATAAAGATGATCACTGATTCATCTAAGTCGTCGGACCCACGAAGGATCGATAGGTAACTAACCCCCGCAAAGACCCACACAGGATCGGGCCCACACAGGACCTGTAGGCGCTGGCTCACACAGAACCGCTGAGCGCAAGGACCCACACAGGATCAGGCCCACACAGGACCTGTAGCACTGATCCACGTAGGATCGCTGAGTGCTGTAGTCGTCGTCGTCGAATCCACACAGGATCTCTGTACTGTCGTCGTCGAATCCACACAGGATCTCTGTACTGTCGTCGTCGCAGTCACAGTAGCAGTCGTAGCAGTAGTAGCAGTTGTAGCAGTCGCAGCCAGCACTAGGGTTCCCGCACACAGCAAGCTCGTTCGGAGGGTCCGCTCCACGAGCCGAGAGACTGATACATCAACTGTCACGAAGACCAGAGTTGATGTATCCAAAAGTTCCGTATCGTCAACAGGAACTCAACGCAACAGACGGCGCGTCGATCGGTCGCCCGGTCTGAGAGTTATTGGCATTTTCGTCTCCGGGGCCCGGTTGGTTTTTAAGGCTAAACCAACCCGACCGTACTCCACCTGCGTCCAAACCTCGGGCGGAGTATGCCAAAAGATCCGTCTCACTAAGAGGAACACAACGCGACTGACGACGCGTCAATCGGACGTCCGTAGCTCAAGATATGAGCGTTTCCGCTCCGAAGGCCCGGTTGGTTTCGTGAACGAACCAACCCGGCCGAACTCAAAGTAAACCGAAACCTTGAGTGCGATATACCGAAACGACCGTCTCGATCCAAGGATCGCGTTGCCGCAGACGGTTCGTCATTCGGAGGTCCGAGGCTCAAGATATGGCCCAAAAACCGATTCTGGTTCGAAATGGGGGGGTCCGGGTCCGGGCCGACCCGGCCCGACCCCCCCCCCCCTGGGGTGGCGCGGTGGCCGGCGGCGGCGGCCTGGCGGGGCGGCGGCGCGGCAGCGCGGTGGCGAGGCGGGCCGCGGCGGCCAGGCGCCGCAAGGGGCCGCACGCGGGGGCTAAGCCCCCGCTGATTGAAGCGGCGCGGCCTTTGCGCCGCGCCTTTGCAACAAACGGCCCCCACGTGGGGGCCGGTTTAATAAAGAGAACCGGGGGGCTGCTGCCCCCCCCCCTTTCATGGAACCGCCCCGCTCTTAAAGAGGGGGGTTTTACATGCTGGCCGGGGGATTAATTCCCCCGGTTTAATGCCTTCCGGCCGGCCAGCTGGCCGACCGGTTTTCTCCAACGGGACCGGAAATTCCGGTCCCCCCTTCGGCTTCCGACGCCGGCGGCCCGGCCGCCGGTCTCCTCTTCCGCCGCGGCCCGGAACCGGCCGCGGTCTCCTCGTCCCGCCGCGGCCCGGAACCGGCCGCGACGTTCGTCATCCGGCGCGGTGCGACGGCACCGCGCCCCTTCGCCGTGCCTTGATTCCATTCAACGCGGCATGACGGCGTCGCGTTCTTGAAGATTCTACCTCGGCGTAGCGCGACGGTGCCGCGTAAAATATTTGCACGATCATCCGCGTGGTGCGACGGCACCATACCACTTGCTTCCACCCGCAAGAATAAACAAGAACGATGGAGGGGGGTTCGGCCGTGTTCGTGCGGTCCGGCCCCCTCTCGTTAAAATAATAACGCAACTTAAATAATTCAAGCCACACGTTAGACTTGCTATTCACGATCAAGAATAAAAAAATAAGGAAACCAAAAAGAAATCAACAACCCCTACCTCGGGTATAAGGTTCGAAGATTGTGAACGTTCCACGGAAGACGACGTCGCGGAGGTCGGGTGTCGCGGTAGCCGTTCGTCAAATCCGATGACGAAGGGATGCGTTCGAAGAGACACGTCGTTGGTGAAACTTGTACGCCGACGAAGGTTGTCCGAGGAAGAAGTGGCGTCCCCTTCGTTGACACGGTAAACGAAGAATGGAGGTGCGACGTTCTTCGTCGGAGCTTGAGCGTTCTTCGTCAAGATGAACGTTCTTCGAGTTCTTCGTCAGAGTTGAAGAAGAAGAAGAGCTCTCCACCTCTCAAGAAGACAAACAAAAACCCAAAATAAAATAAGACAACAACTTATTTTATTATTACATAACACAATAGAATTTCAAAAGTTTGAAATTCAAAAAGATTAACTCCCATAATTAAATAAGTAACTCAAGTCAATAAATGAGGCGTTAAGGGAGTTGGGAGAATTTGAAAGGATTAGGGGTTCGTGTGGGCCCCACCACACTTAATCCTCCCAAGGGAGGTTAAGTGGGTGTGGGTCCCACTTCCAACCCCCTTTGGTAGGTTTTATCAAGTTATAATAAAATTTGTTCTACACAAATTTTATTTAACTCAAACTAAAAACCCCAAAATTAACTTTCAACCCGCAACAAACGCAACTCCCGAAAAGGTCTCTTTAAGCGAATATCGGCGCTGCGAGTTCATCGGTGCCCTCGGATTTCAATTCCGAGCACCGGATCAAAAGTTAGGAATTCCCGCTCGTTCGTTCACTGAACGTACCCGAGCCAAACTTCGGAAATTAATTCCGGGCACTCCGGGTCTCGGAATCAGGTGCCGTCTGAAACCGCGCTCTTGTAAAATTCTTAAGAAAATTAAGAAAAAAATCTCCCTTGAATTTTTACGGGTCTTTACATTACTCCCACCTCAGGGCTTTACGTCCCCGTAAAGATACATCAAAAACTAGGGAAACAAATGAGGGTACTGAGCACGCATCTGAGCCTCCCGCTCCCATGTGCTCTCCTGGAGATTCCCGTGCTGCCATCTGATGCGCACAAGAGGAATCGATCGCCCACGCAGGACCCGCTCCTGTCGATCCTCTATCTCCACAGGGACCTCCGTAAAAGTTGCCCCATCGTCAACGTCAAGCTCCCCATGGTCAATGATGTGCGCCGGGTCGTGCACGTATCTCCTTAGCTGAGATACGTGGAAGACGTCGTGCACCTGGTGCAACTGAGGTGGTAGAGCCAGGCGATAAGCCACCTCACCAATCCTGCTGAGAATCTGGAATGGTCCGATGAAGCGCGGAGATAACTTGCCGCCTCGTCCAAATCTCTGAATACCACGTCGAGGTGAGACCCGCAAGAAGACGTGGTCGCCATCCTCGAACTCCAGTGGCCTCCGCCTCCTGTCAGCATATGACTTCTGCCGGCTCTGAGCTGTCCTCATCCGCTCCCGGATGACCTGGACCTTCTCTGTCGTGGCCTGGACCATCTCCAGTCCCACCAGTGCTGTCTCCACAGGGTCTGTCCAGGACAAAGGAGATCTACATGGTCGGCCGTACAACGCCTCGTACGGTGCCATCCCGATGTTGGAGTGGTAGCTGTTGTTGTACGCGAACTCCACCAAGGGTAGGTGGTCCTCCCAGCTACGACCAAAGTCGAGGACACAGGCACGGAGCATGTCCTCCAGTGTCTGAATGGTCCTCTCCGTCTGACCATCCGTCTGAGGGTGAAAGGCTGTGCTAAGACGTAGCTGCGTCCCGAACGCCTCCTGTAACCCCTTCCAAAGCCGGGAAGTAATGCGGGCATCTCGATCGGAAACGATAGATGATGGCACGCCGTGGAGCCGCACAATCTCCTGAACGTAGAGACGTCCCATGTTCTCTACTGATCCCTGCTCTCTGATGGGTAAGAAGTGTGCCGACTTGGTGAGTCGGTCAACAATCACCCAGATGGAGTCGTGACCTCTGGAAGTGCGTGGAAGTACAGTCACGAAGTCCATAGATATGCCGTCCCACTTCCACTCCGGAACCTCCAAGGGCTGTACTAAGCCTGCTGGTACCTGATGCTCTGCCTTCACCTGCTGACAGGTGAGGCATCGAGAAACGAACTCTGCTACAGCCTTCTTCATACCCGGCCACCAGTGCTGTCGTCTGAGGTCCTGGTACATCTTCGCCACTCCAGGATGTACCGCTAAAGGAGAAGTGTGAAACTCCCTCAGCACTTCCTCTCGCAAAGCGACTGGTACCATGGTACGTCCTCTGAAAAGGATGTCGTGCTCTACTCCAAGGGAGAAACCATCGGGTGCCTGTCCCGAGGATATCTGTGCACGCCGTGTCTCACAGTCAGCGTCCTCACGATGTGCCTCTCTGACCCGCTGCAGTAGTGGAGGAGTGACTGTGAGAGACTGAAGAAAGGCTGCTCCATCTCTATCCACGAAGGATATCTGCAAAGAGGCTAGCTGCTCCGTCGCCTCCTCAAGTAGCTGAATGCCCGTCCTCTTGCTGAGGGCATCGGCTACTACGTTCCCCTTACCAGGAGTATAGACTATCTCAAAGTCATAGTCCTGGAGGAACTCGAGCCATCGCCGCTGTCTCAGGTTCAGGTCCTTCTGCGAGAAGATATACCTGAGACTCTGATGATCGGAAAAGACTGTAAAGCGCTCGCCCATCAGATAGTGTCGCCATGTCTTCAGAGCGAAGACCACTACTGCTAACTCCAGGTCATGGATAGCGTAGTTCTACTCATGCGGCCTCAACTGACGTGATCCATAGGCGATCACGGCCCGCTCCTGCATCAGAACACATCCGAGTCCGGTCCCTGATGCATCGTAGTAGACTACGTACCCTACTCCCTCCTCAGGCAACCTCAAGATAGGTGCGCTAGTCAATCTCTGTCTCAGCTCCTGGAAGCTCTGCTGACATCTGTCTGACCACACGAAGGGTTTCCCCTTCTTCGTCAAAGCTGTGAGTGATGCTGCAACTCTAGAGAAGTCTAGTGCGAATCTCCGATAGTATCCAGCTAGTCCCAAGAAACTCCGAACCTCAGTCACGCTCCTGGGTGGCCCCCAAGCTAACACAGCCTCAATCTTCGCGGGATCCACTGCAACTCCCGCCTCAGAGATAACGTGTCCCAAAAAGTGGACCTCACGTATCCAGAACTGGCACTTCGAGAGCTTACCATAAAGTTGGTGCTCTCGGAGTGTGTCAAGAACAACTCGCAAGTGATAGGCGTGCTCCTCCTCTGTCATAGAGTAAATCAGAATGTCGTCGATGAAGACCACGACAAACCGATCGAGGTATGGCTGAAAGATCCTGTTCATGAGAGCCATGAACTCTGCTGGAGCATTGGTTACACCGAAAGGAATAACCAAGAACTCATAGTGGCCATACCGACATCTGAAGGCCGTCTTCTGCACATCCTCGTCTCTGACTCTGAGCTGATGATAGCCTGACCTGAGGTCTATCTTCGATAACCACCGTGCTCCCTTGAGCTGATCAAAGAGGTCATCAATCCTCGGTAGCGGATACTTGTTCCTCACTGTCACCTGGTTCAGGCGACGATAGTCAACACAAAGTCTCAAGCTCCCGTCCGCCTTCTTGGCGAACAATATCGGGGAAGCCCAGGGTGAAACACTGGGTCGGATGAATCCCTTGCCCTGCAAGTCCTCCAACTGTACCCGTAGCTCTCGAAGCTCGGCGGGGGCCATCCGATATGCTGGAGTGGATATCGGGGCTGTCCCGGGGTACAAGTCAATATAAAAGTCTACCTCTCTGCGAGGAGGTAGCCCTGGAACGTCGTCAGGAAAAACGTCCGCAAACTGATCCACCACTGCAGGAAAACCAGGACTCCGCACGTCAACTGCTCCAAGGATGAGGCTATCCAACTGATGAGTGATGGGCTGTCCTCTCCTCCGCGGAAGTCCATCCTGTGCTGCAAAGGCTCCCTTCTCGCCGGTGAAGGTGAACCTGCTCCCGTCGGTGCGTACACATCGCACCTTGCGCCTAAAACAGTCAATCTGTGCATGGACCGTAGATAGCCAATCCATGCCCAAGATGACGTCGTAAGGCCTCGACGCTGCTACAAGAAGATCCCAGCCGAAGCTCTCGCCTCCTAGAGTAAGCTCACACTGCCGGCACCAGTGCGTAATCGTCGAGTCTGCTCCCGTAGGAGTCTCTAGCCGTAAGGATTGAGCCAACGGATCTGTCGGAATCTCCGAGCTCCGAACAAGGGCAGCGGCTATGAAAGAATGACTCGCTCCTGTGTCTATAAGAACTGCAGCAAGGGTGGAATAGACACAGATAGTACCTCGAATCATCTCGGGTGCGCCGTTGTCGTAGGCCTCTGCTGCCTGGAGCTGTGCCTGTCGCTGCCCGCCAGCTTCCTGTGGTCGGGGTGGACCTCCTGGTGGTGGTGGTGGTAGAGCCTCAAAGCGTCGGCCACCACCAGCTACTCGTCCAGCTCCTCTGCCTCGTCCGCCTCCCCCCTGCGGACCGCCACGGTCGACCCTCTGCCTCTGCCTCGGGGGTCCATCAACTGACTGCTGCTCCTCGGCACGGCGGGTCGGGCAGTCACGAGCCATGTGGCCCTGCCCGCCGCACGAGTAGCACTGTCTGCCTCTCAGAAGACTGGCCCCGCGCTGTGTGCCCCGCACTGCTGAGCCAGTGCCCTGAGATCGTCTGCCCGAAGGTCTGGTCTGTCTGGACCCCTGAGTCATCCGTCGACTGCCTGCTGCTGATGACTCTGCCACGTGTCGCCCTGCGGTGGGTCGCTGTGCTGGTGCAGACTCAGCAAGGAAGCTCTCGATCAGAAGGGCCCGCTCCAGTACTCCTGTCTGAGTCGGTATGCTGAGGGAGATCAGCGATGCCCTGATCTCGTGTCTCAAACCCAGCTCGAAGGTCCGGGCCCGGAAGAATGGGTCTCGTACCATGTCGGTCGAGTAGCGCGAGAGATCGGTAAATCTCGCCGAGTACTGAGCGACCGTCATGCTGCCCTGCCGCAGTTGTAGAAGCTCCTGGATACGCACCACACGAAGGGTGGCTGGGACGAACTCCGAGCGGAAGAGGCTCTCAAAGTCCGTCCAAAGTAGAGATGCCTCATCGTGCACCTGGAGCATCAAGCTCCACCATCGTCCTGCTGCTGCGTGTAGTAGGCTCGCAGCGAGGATCACCATGAGGTCTGCTAGTGTCCTCACGAGCCTAAATACTCGAACCACTGCCTCCAGCCAGTCCTCTGCTGCCTGGGGATCCGTCTCCCCGCGAAACCTGGGCGGTCGCTGGCGCTGAAACTCATGCAGTGCGCTGAGGCGACGTGCATCGTCAGCGGCTGCTGCTGGAAGCATCGGAGGATCGGCGAGTAAAGCTACCGCCGGTGCCACTACTGGAAAATGGCCTTGCACCGAGGCCTCGTCGCTCGGTGGGCTGTCGTCACACTCGACTCTCGGAACCCTAGCTGGCTGCCGTCGTGGGGCCATCCTGAAAAGGAAACAGGTGCGCCACGGTCAAAACAGTATACCTGGTGAGCTGATATAAGTAATCACAAAGAAATCTTTGAAACACACACGCAATCAATGTTTTCGTGCATTAAGTCGGAAATCAGAAGTCAGGGTCCTGGTGTACGGATACGTCGGCCGCCGCACCAACACTGGACTCCCTGGACTGATAACCACACTCAATACGCTAAACATTATTGCTTCACATAGAAAAGATCAGAGTTCACGGTAGAACCGAACTCCTCTGATACCAATTTGTCACGACCCGCCCTCGGGGTCCGTGCCGTGACTACCCCAATCCCGCCTTCCATAGGCCAGGGGCTGGCGACTAGCACCAAGGCGTAAATCCCGGAAAAAAGGGAAGGCATTGCCTTTGAAAAGTAAACACACACCACAGAGTAATTAAGCGTGAAGTAAACACTAAACAAAACAGAGTACGACTGAAAGTGCGGAAAGGTAAATTGTCCAGAATACAAACCCAAACTGAAAGTAAAGTACAACTCAAAAAGGGAAAAACAGCAACTGAAAAGTAAAAGCCGCTACTCCGAGCTGTCCACTGGAAATCCCACCTGAAGGGTGGGTACAGATAGCTCCTCTGCTCCATGGGTCCCGCCGTCCGCTCCGTGCACGTCCCGCCCAGTGGTCCACCTCCGAGTACCGTCCCGCTCTGCAAGCCTCAGCTAAGGTCAACGTTGTCCGTCGTCTGCAACCAACACAACGTAGTGCGGGAAAAGCCCGTGCAGGGGTGAGTATAAGCTACTCAGTAGGGACCCCGAGACCCCTGAAGGTCTCTCAAATCCACAAAGGATAAACCACGATGAAAAGTACAAACACGAAGTAACAACCGACACTGCTTAGGTATATGCCCATACATATACCTATGTCATCAATTCAAATACGCTCCAACCTCCGAGCCCAAGTACAACTCAGTCCACGCAGGAAAGTATACGTATTCCACATAGGAAAGCAAAACATAATCCACACAGGATTGCACAACACAATCCACACAGGAAAGCAACAGGATTCAGCTCACACAGGTAAACTTCTTCAAGGACGATAAAGATGATCACTGATCCATCTAAGTCGTCGGACCCACGAAGGATCGATAGATAACTAACCCCCGCAAAGACCCACACAGGATCGGGCCCACACAGGACCTGTAGGGGCTGGCTCACACAGAACCGCTGAGCGCAAGGACCCACACAGGATCGGGCCCACACAGGACCTCTAGCACTGATCCACGTAGGATCGCTGAGTGTTGTAGTCGTCGTCGTCGAATCCACACAGGATCTCTGTACTGTCGTCGTCGAATCCACACAGTATCTATGTACTGTCGTCGTCGGAGTCACAGTAGCAGTCGTAGCAGTAGTAGCAGTTGTAGCAGTCGCAGCCAGCACTAGGGTTCCCGCACACAGCAAGCTCGTTCGGAGGGTACGCTCCACGAGCCGAGAGGCTGATACATCAACTGTCACGAAGACCAGAGTTGATGTATCCAAAAGTTTCGTATCGTCAACAGGAACTCCACGCAACAGACGGCGCGTCGATCGGACGCCCGGTCTGAGAGTTATTGGCATTTTCGTCTCCGGGGCTCGGTTGGTTTTTAAGGCTAAACCAACCCGACCTTACTCCACCTGCGTCCAAACCTCGGGCAGAGTATGCCAAAAGATCCGTCTCACTAAGAGGAACACAACGCGACTGACGGCACGTCAATCGGACGTCCGTAGCTCAAGATATGAGCGTTTCCGCTCCGAAGGCCCGGTTGGTTTCGTGAACGAACCAACCCGGCCGAACTCAAAGTAAACCGAAACCTTGAGTGCGATATACCGAAAGGACCGTCTCGATCCAAGGATCGTGTTTCCGTAGACGGTTCGTCATTCGGAGGTCCGAGGCTCAAGATATGGTCCAAAAACCGATTCTGGTTCGAAACGGGGGGGTCCGGGTCCGGGCCGACCCGGCCCGACCCCCCCCCCCCCTGGGGCGGTGCGGTGGGCCGCGGCGGCCTGGCGCCGCGAGGGGCCGCACGCGGGGGCTAAGCCCCCGCTGATTGAAGCGGCGCGGCCTTTGCATCAAACGGCCCCCACGTGGGGGCCGGTTTAATAAAGAGAACCGGGGGGCTGCTGCCCCCCCCCCCCCCCCCCGTTCATGGAACCGCCCCCCTCTTAAAGAGGGGGGTTTTACATGCTGGCCGGGGGATTAATTCCCCCGGTTTAATGCCTTCCGGCCGGCCAGCTGGCCGGCCGGTTTTCTCCAACGGGACCGGAAATTCCGGTCCCCCCTTCGGCTTCCGACGCCGGCGGCCCGGCCGCCGGTCTTCTCTTCCGCCGCGGCCCAGAACCGGCCGCGGTCTCCTCGTCCCGCCGCGGCCCGGAACCGGCCGCGGCGTTCGTCATCCGGCGCGGTGCGACGGCACCGCGCCCCTTCGCCGTGCCTTGATTCCATTCAACGCGGCGCGACGGCGTCGCGTTCTTGAAGATTCTACCTCGGCGTAGCGCGACGGCGCCGCGTAAAATATTTTCACGATCATCCGCGTGGTGCGACGACACCACGACACTTGCTTCCACCCGCAAGAATAAACAAGAACGATGGAGGGGGGTTCGGCCGTGTTCGTGCGGTCCGGCCCCCTCTCGTTAAAATAATAACGCAACTTAAATAATTCAAGCCACAAGTTAGACTTGCTATTCACGATCAAGAATAAAAAAAATAAGGAAACCAAAAAGAAATCAACAACCCCTACCTCGGGTACAAGGTTCGAAGATTGTGAACGTTCCGCGGAAGACGACGTCGCGGAGGTCGGGAGTCGCGGTAGCCGTTCGTCAAATCCGATGACGAAGGGATGCGTTCGAAGAGACACGTCGTTGGCGAAACTTGTACGCTGACGAATGTTGTCCGAGGAAGAAGTGGCGTCCCCTTCGTTGACACGGTAAACGAAGAATGGAGGTGCGGCGTTCTTCGTCAGAGCTTGAGCGTTCTTCGTCAAGATGAACGTTCTTCGAGTTCTTCGTCAGAGTTGAAGAAGAAGAAGAGCTCTCCACCTCACAAGAAGACAAACAAAAACCCAAAATAAAATAAGACAACAACTTATTTTATTATTACATAACACAATAGAATTTCAAAAGTTTGAAATTTAAAAGGATTAACTCCCATAATTAAATAAGTAACTGAAGTCAATAAATGAGGCGTTAAGGGAGTTGGGAGAATTTGAAAGGATTAGGGGTTCTTGTGGGCCCCACCACACTTAATCCTCCCAAGGGAGGATAAGTGGGTGTGGGTCCCACTTCCAACCCCCTTTGGTAGGTTTTATCAAGTTATAATAAAATTTGTTCTACACAAATTTTATTTAACTCAAACTAAAAACCCCAAAATTAACTTTCAACCCGCAACAAACACAACTCCCGAAAAGGTCTCTTTAAGCGAATATCGGCGCTGCGAGTTCATCGGTGCCCTCGGATTTCAATTCCGAGCACCGTGTCAAAAGTTAGGAATTCCCGCTCGTTCGTTCACTGAACGTACCCGAGCCAAACTTCGGAAATTAATTCCGGGCACTCCGGGTCTCGGAATCAGGTGCCGTCTGAAACCGCGCTCTTGTAAAATTCTTAAGAAAATTAAGAAAAAAATTACCTTGAATTTTTACGGGTCTTTACACTCTCGTTCCCTTTAGGAAAGTACAGAGGTTTTTCTTCACACATTTACTGCAGGATGGATATTCCACTTTTACCTTCTTCCCCTTAAGTCCATTTCCAGAGTGTTTATTAGATATCTTCTTCTCTTTCTTTTTTTTAAAGTTAGAAGGCTTAGAGAATTCTTTTTTAGTCTTGATAGCACATGAGACAATATCTTCATACAAAAAGATAGAATTTGAGAATAATGCTCGCCAGTGAAATGGTTTTAACACATAAATGAAATGATCAATATTACTTCTTGTGTTATGTATATAATATGTATCATTCCTTTCTAACTTTTTAACGTTAGATTCATACTTTGTGGCATTCTCATCCTCCATTTGCATCTGACTCAAAAATTACCTTTCCATATTTGCTCAATGGTCATGAGGAAAATATTTTTCTATGAAAAGATCTTTAAACTCCCTCCATTAAATATTTTATACTTCATCATCTTCCTTTTCGTTTTGAACCAATGACCACCATTGATCATCGTCTCCAGTGAGGCGGTAAACAGCCATGACAACTTTTTCACTATCACTACTCCCCAAGGCATGGAATATTTTCTCAAAGGAATTTATCCATTTCCCACCTACTAGTAAATTTGAACCCCAATTTTATGTTGGTGGTTTTGCCTCATTAATCTATATAACATTGATCCTACATGCTACAAATCAGGGTTCTCCATACGAGTAAGGTTATTATTCATAACCTGAGTGAGTTGTCCCAGTATGGTGATTAGCTGATCAGAACCGGTTGTATCACCAGCCCTACTATAATTATCTTGGGTAGGAGAGAAATCCCTACATTGAGTGCATGCATTGATATGTTTTATATTCTTTCCATTAAGTTCCATTTCAAAACAATGGCATAAACTAGATTAGTTTATGAATCATAATACATAATTCCAATCATGTAAAACACTTAACATAAATTGAACAGTTTATGGATATAATCCAAAATCATAAAAAATGTTTTCTTTGAAGAGTTATATACTCATAAACCCTTCGTAATGATTTTTAAATAAAGTGAGAATTATCCTAAGGATATCCCCTAGGAGTTTCGTAACCAAAAGTGCAGCAAGGACAGTTGTCGTGCACTAGTTTTTGTCCGAGTCTAGTTCGAAGTGGTGTTTTTAGGTTTTACCCCTAGGTACATCTGTGATAGAGCCACCTCTACCTATTCGTATCTAGACAAGGATGTATTTCTGGGAAAACTCACAAAATCTATATAATACCAAAATTCTAGGAAGTTCTTACATTCTTATCCTCAAAGTCTATCATAGTGCTATGTGATCTAATCAGAGTTTTTCTAAATCTAGTTTCCAAGAATTGTACTAAAATTCCTCTAATACCAACTATAACCCCCTGACCCTAGTTACCTATAGTTGGTGCATTATTACATAACATTGGAATGATAAAAAAAATATCATGTCTCGAAATACCGAATATTTTAGTAGACTTGGAATTACTAGATACATATATAAGGTTTACATTACATCATAAAAATGAAAAATTCAACAACATTGTTTCCCTAGACAACCCTGAGATCCCAAAGACTATCCATGTAGGTCATTCATAATATACTTCTTTATATCCTGTGAAAAATAAAACATAGAAAGGGGTGAGCTCAAAGCTCAGTAAGGATAACAATATAGGAGAAACTTTCATAAATAAGAACAAACATTTAAGGAAATGTAAAAAACTAAAACAAAATCCTTTTCAATATAAAAATCATCATAATATAGAAAATATAAATCAAAATAATTCCATTTCCTTACTCACACGGATATTCCACTACTCGAATAATCACATGCTATATTAATAGCCACTTTTATAATGATGGTATGCATAATGCCAGACTTTCATAACCACATATTCAAGGCCTTCTGCCAAGACTACAAACATGATTTTGTCAAGGCCTTGTTCCAAGACACTAGTTCTTCTTATTAGACCTACTGATGCATGAAGGAGCTATAGCGGGATCCACCCATCACATACTAAGTCCAATGCATTCCTCATATGAAAAGGATTAAACATAACATAAACATTCGTATTAAAACTAGCATACGAAATGTCAATACTTTATCCATGAACCATGAATGGTGTAAAAGTAACACATCCATCGTCAAACATATCACAAAACCTTCAATACCATATGTAAGTTTTGTATCATAATAAATCAACATCAAATAATCTTAAAATCCATTAAAGGATGTTGACATAGATGAAATCAAAACTTTTTTAATTGAAATATCTCTTTCTATTTGGATATCATTTTAAATTAATATAATTATAAAAGAAAACATTTATTTTGGAAATATTCTTTTAATCTTGTATGTGAAGCTTGGATGATGTTATAATGGAAGAAAATATCCGCACTCGTCGTATAAGTTAAAAAACATACTTACCTTAATTTTGTCGAAAATGTTATAAATTACCTGGTTTGGAAAACGACAGAAAGATTCATTTCCAAACATATAATGTCAAATAAGGATATAAATGTCTTTAACCCATTTTATAGTAAATAGTAAGAATGTTTTCAAAAACATTTTTAAGAAACATGGATGTGGATGATAAAGAGGTCCTAGTAGATAATAACGTATAAACAACCTCAGATAAAAAAGAGACTCTTAAAATTAAACATTACCTTGTACTTTTCCTTCGTCGATGGTAGGTTAACCTCCGTAATAATGGTGAAAAAATATTAATTAAATTCTACAAGAATCATATATATTAATAAGATTTCATATATGATCTTTTAAAATTTCTTTATCAATAATATCCAAGTATTATCGTCATTTCGGGTGATAACTGATTCATCTTCCTTTATATGTTTTGTTACGTAAGTAATGTTTTTTATGGGTAGGATGTATATTACTAATATTAATAACTATATTAAGTCTTTAAATATTATTTTTAATCATCTAATGAAAATTATTCTTGAATGGATATGATGGGGTATGAATCTAATCGCGTTTGTAGAGACAGTAATCCGTACATACACACGAGCGACAATATCATTATTTTGATATTAAAATCCTATATAATTGGATGTTATATCATATATAAAAAATCATTATCTAGTTATATTTATTATTTACACAAATTATACATCATTATTATACCCATACAAATGACAATGTAGTGAATAAAAACTACACCACAAAGTGGAGATGGTAATCCGTACGTACACATGTATGGTGACGTGTCATTAAAAGGATGAATAAAAAAGAATATGGTTGTACCATATTTATATTAAAATCACAATATTTGGATGATACTAGAGTTATTTCTTTATAATGGAAAAAAAAGAATGAGCAATTGGAAGAAAAAAGGAACTTGAAAGAGGTGATAAAATATTTACCTCTTCTTCGGGTTCTTCCTTTTGACTTGATCAAAAGGGCTCCTTAGAATGGATTTCTGACTAAAGAAAGAAATATATAATAACGTTAGGACAATTGAGGGGGTATTCGGGTAGTGGTTGACTGAGACAAATGTCTTTGAAACTGTGAATTAGAGATAAGGGGGAGTTCCCTTTTTATAAGATGGGTGAGGGGAACCTTATGAAAAGCTAGAAATATTATTTTATAATATAATCATTTTCGGTTTCTAATGTCTCAAAAATGAATTCCTGAAAGCCTAAGGTGGGGATGGGTCGAAAAACACAAAATCAATATGTTTTAGATTGGTTTGAGTCATTATATTATCTTTATCTTTTAGATTTAACTCTTAGTTAAATAGTTTGACATTTACCATGTCTCTTTGTATTTTTATATTATATGGTTATTAAACATACATTAAACTTACGATCAAACCCCAAGTGGTTTATTAATGATACACCAATCATTATATAAGTATTTTGGCTGATTCTTTAGATTTTTTGGAATATAATATCAATTAATAAAATAATATTTGTTTTAAAAACTCTTTTATGTCAATTTTGACACTATTTTGTATTTTGTTTTTTCTAAATTCATAACAGTATAATTACTTTGAAAGAAAAATCATCTAACGAACCCTAAAATGTCATATTAACCTATAAAATTAGTAAAATTCATAAAAATTCTCAAATTACATTTATTTAGATATTTATAATATCAATTATTTTAATATTTCATTAATTAGGCAACTATTGCATCGTCATTGTCTCATAAATAAATTAAATTATTTAATGTCATAAAATTATAAATAAAATACCATTATATATTAAATCGTTTTAGCTTTCTAATAAATATTTATAGTCAAATTTATCTTCTGTGTAACCCTATATTAAAAATAGATTACTTATTAAACATTTAATTTATCGCTTTTAAGTCTTCTTTGAATTAAATAAGAATAAATGTCCTAATCTAATAAAAGTGGAGCTAAAGGATCATTTTTTAATGTTGTTTTTGGTAGAATTACATTTATCCAATAGAATTACGACATGTTATAGGGTAATAATAATATCACTTTTACCCTTAATTACCCTATTTACTTTTAACTATGGTAATTAAAAGTAAAATGTTATTATTCACTAAAAATTATCTTCATCTTATTGAACAACATTTTACTTACTGATATCAACCATGTCTCTCATATTTTTAAAATTTAACTCACATAAGTGGAAAAATTATGTTTAAGGTATAATTGAAAATGCTCCTAGGAGGTGGGTAAATGATGGTAAAAAGTTCATTAAAATTTTTATATATCTAAAATTATTATAAACTGACTCCAATGAATTAAATTGAACATATTTATCTATTATGAATCTTTTTTGACATAAAATAAATTTAAATAATGTAAATAATTATTTAAATAAAAATTATTTTTTAAACTATAACTCAGTGTTTTTCACTATTCATCGAAAATTGAATGTTTTTAGAAAAATAAAAAAATCACCCTAAGGTAATTTTGATATTCAGAATCCAAAAATAATTTCCATTTTGAAAGATACAACTTATAAAATTTCAAATAGTGTGTATTATTATTCATACCGGCTAGTTTGATTGGTTGTGGTGTGTTAGAACTCGAAGTTGCGTACAACACACGCTATTGTATTATTTAAAGAGAAGCGTACCATTGAAGCTGGGGTGTTACAATGAAGTTTAAGGAGATTTGTGGAAAAGATTCAGTTATGGGAGAGATTTTTTGAAGTAAGTGATGGGGTTATCTATTATGGTTCTATTACAATTGTCATAATAGTTTAATCAATGATTTTTATAAATCATAGATAATTTCCCATATTTATAAATTAAAAATAGAATGAACTGATAAATGTGGGTCTTTATTAGTTATTTTATGTTAGAAATGGAAAATACTATAATTATCAGTGTTCTTTAGAATGTGTTGATTAAAATATATAAATTAAATTAAATATTTTTATGAAAGATATATTAATAATTAATAAATAATGGAAATTTAAATATTTAATTTACAATATTATAGAATATATAATATTAAATGCATGAATGTTATAAATTACTGAAATTTAATAACATAATATTTATATACCTCAAAAATAAAAAATAATTAATTTGGTTTTATTAATTATATCAATTATTAAAATAATAAAAATGAATATATTTTAAAATCAAATGAATACATTTTAAAAATGCACCTTAAAATATATTAAAAATGAAAAATTTAATGAATAAATAAGTATAAATAAATATTAAAAATGATGAAATTATAAAATATTGAAAGAATAAATATTGAAACTAAATAAATTATAAATAAAATGAAAAACTTTTTAACATTATTTGTGAATAAATAATACTAAATAACACTGAATGAATTAGTGTTAAAAAGTATCAAATTTAATAATTTATTGATCATAACATTATGAAATTATTACAATAATGAAAAGGTTTTATCAATTCTATAGATTATTAATAAAATTAAAAATTTAAATTTGTAAAAATGAAAATGAATACTATAAGAATACATTTTTTATTTGATGTCTTTATATTTTAAATTATGGTGTAATTATTTATCTTGAACTATTTATGGACGCCTAATGATGTCAAGATGTTTCTGAGGGTGTTTGGGGATTATTCTATGCTCAGAACCCTACCAATGGAAGAAAGAAATGGGTCGCACGGTTCTTAATTGTTGTATGAGGCATTCTAAATGGAAGAGAAGAGAATACAATCATCATTAATCACGTGGCTCGGGCTCCACAACCATGATTATTGTTTTCAATTTTTTACAGATTCAAATAGTATGGTTGGCACACAATCTCTCAAACTATGCATCCAAATGAAGCAGCTTCCCTCTTAAGGTAGTGAGCTCTACACAGTTAGTGCACGGCTTGGCCACCCATATGGCCAAATCATGCAACCTAGTTATTTTTGGAAAAAAAATACCATTTCCCTTAAAATATAATTGAACCTACACCTCTTCCTATTTTCTTCCTCCAGTAATCGGAGGCCTCCATTTTTACATGTGGGATCCCAAAGGAATTATCCAACTATGTTTGTTGATATAATCACCATCAAAACTCATAATCAATTGCTAATAACCTCATTACATTACACTTTGTATGTGATTCAGTACCGATGAAGAATTCATGATTTTTCTTTCCCTTGAATATGCTATTTTAATGTAGGCTCATGTGATCAATTTATATGGCATTGGTTTTCCCTTTATCAATATTTTGATCCTGGATAAACAAAGGGTTGATATTGGATGATGATAGCTTTATAGTCTCATGGATGGTGCTCAATAAATATTACCTTAATATCTCACCTTTTTACATTGGTGTGATTTTGTCACATGCCGGTTTCACAAGACATTTTTCTTTAAATTGATATTCCATAATAATAATCCATTTTCTCATATTATGGATCCCATTCTATAATTATTATTCATGTCGTTGGAGTTTGTGACATCAAAATCGTACACCCCTATTAGGGAGATCACTTTTTTTTCCTATATTTACTTGTTATAAATATTTGAGACACAGTTTGGGTGTGATGGCGTGAGCCTAATAATTGTAAAACCCCTAAATTATAAAGAATTATGAAATGAAAGTGGGTATCAAATGACTATTTTATACAATCATTACGTTACCATCCTACGGAAAGTGTATAGATTAAAAATTGCATCATTAATAGTTAATTTAATGTATACTTATATACATATCACATAGAATAGTTGAATTTAATTGATTGGAAATCTGTTTCATGTCTATGTTCACCATGTAATAATTATTTAAAGGAAATAAAATTAACCTAATTAATGAGTATGTAATAAATTGATAAATATTTTCATGCCCTTGATATAACTTATAATGCGTATAAAAGGTAATAGAGTACAAATAGTGATTTGTTATATTGAATAAGTATTGCAAGGCCCTAAAATTATAATTACATTTATATATAAGGATCATATTTTTTATGGAGTTTTTATCTTTATAGGTGAAGTCAAACTTGAGATAACCTTGTATTATTAAAAAAATCATGAGCACTCAGAGGAATCCATTTTGATTTAAGGAAATAACTTCCTAGGGAGATACCCACCTTGTAAAATGGTCCTTATCTAATATTATATTCCCAAAATGGCTCAATAGGACCCCTTCACTCTATTTTTAAACATTATTATGCCTTGGGTACACTCATTGGATCTATATTGAAGTATTTAGACATGTGGATCCATAGATTCACCCTGTTTGTCTTAGTCATGCATAGCCCAAGATTACAAGTGATGATCTCCATAGACATAGTCAGACTATTTTATAGCATAATTCCATGGGAAATACCCCTTGGATTACTATCATACACTATATTAAAAGACTAAATGTGTTGTTTATGTGATATGGCTTCAACATGGAGGTCAAGAATACCTTGATTTTACATTGTATCATCTTTATATATTATTATGGTATATTACTTTTCTTTTGAAATTTTACATGATTTACTTATATAAATTGAACTTAAATTAAATAATTAAATGATCTCATGTTCTGTGACACTATCAATCGAGTCTAAAGAATGTTTGAGTTATAATTTTTGGCAGTACTTTACATTTATATATTCTTGTACATTGCTCCTTTTATATACATAGACTGGATTTATAAACGCACAATTAATGGTTTCATACTAATATTTATCTCATACCTTATCTAGTCTGTCAATGGTAAGTGTGTCGTATATATGATCACATGTATAGATAAGGGAAATAATCCCACGTTTGTCCCCTATATTTCATTCTTTCTTAGGATGGATATTGGTAACAGATGAATAAGCAGAAGCCCGAGATGCTTTGATAGTTTTTGGTATATATTTGTTGGTTCTGTATAGATTGAATTGTGTTTACATTTTTCATCAATATACACTTGTTTTCTTATTTATTAGCAACATGTATAAATGTTATCATCTTTTGTATACTATATTATTCCTCTTTTGAGTTAGTCATTGTTGATGGTTGTTTTTTTGAATAATTCACGGTTAGTTTTTCATATTTATTTTTATGCTTATTATATTGTTATCTATTGGTTATATATATATCCACTATGATCCGATATAACAAGAGGGTTTAGTCTCCCCACTGATTCCCAATAGGCCCTCGCTACTATTTGGTAGTCTCTGATGTACGTGCAGGAACACTTGAGGCCTTATTTCCCACAGTCGTGGGGAACCATTGAGTTACCCCCAGGTTGGAAGTCACTATGTGGAATCAGATGTTTGTTTTATTTTTTATTACTATTTAGTAATATAGATAGTAGATTAATAACATTTTATAACTTGGCCATGATACGTGCCTGATATTAGATAACCCTTGTTCGGGGTTTACCTGTAATAAGAAATTATTTTTCTATATTTCACTTATTACAGTTGGTATCCATTCACTATTGGGTGATGCCCAATAATTGTGGTAATTCATATGATTTAAAAATATTTTTCCTTATCCAATAATGCATGTAATAATTGTTTCATACATAATTATAAGAACATGGAATTCTCATACAATTCATATTTCATGACAATGATGTGCATTTCACTGCATTCATTACTAATGTTTCTTGTGATTGTGGAGTGATCCATGGTTATTATATGCACCTATGCAACTAAAATATTATATAGGGTAAAGTAAATCATCATTTAATGTGTCAAAATAAATCTAAATAGGAATTTCATGGATTGGTTTTTGGTGGAATATTAAATAGTTGAATTCCACCCATATTAGTTATGTACCCCTAGTTACATGAGCTAGGATTTTGATGTGATTGAGTGACTACTGGTTTTAATAAATGAGGTGTATGTTGCCTTTTGAATAGGAATTCATAATTAACTATTTCTATCCATAATTTATCACATGTTAAATTGTGGGACCAAATTTATGATACATATTTATAATTTAAATTGGTTTCAATTTTAGTTGTAAAGTGTATGCACCTTTATTAGTTGGTGATGACGATCATGTTAAATGAAGTATTGGTATATAAAAAATTAGAAACTCTAAATGTAAATCATAACTAATAAAATGAAATGGGTTCTAATAAATAAAGAGAAAAGGATTCATTGATATTTCGCCTACTAGAACCCCTGTAAATAAAATATGAACAGTTACCAATACCTTATCCTTCTATATATCTATTTGGGGTAGTATACCACGGGAAGTGAGTCATTTTACTTATGATATTTTTCCACTAGTGGCTCTATCTACTTCAAAAAAAATTTCTGAGACGTGATCTTGGAAATTTTAGAACTATGGAACCATTAATTTCTCCTATTGTGCAATAGGAAGGTTTCGACGATAATCCCCCAAAGGTGGTGGGATCTATACCACCAGTAATCCATCCAATAGTGGAACATAAGGCACAACCTATTATTACTAGATGAGGAACTGATGATAAATATCATAGAGTTTTCTATGTATAATGTATTCTATATAGGGTTCTCCATAACCTTCATCTACTATGTCAGATCTGACTCATGCGTTTAAATAAGAGCATCCTCCCATATTTTTTGGTGATATCAGTACTTGGTATGATGAGTCATGGATATAGATCATTCCGTATAACATTGGGAATATAGATATATATCCAGATATGTGGATAAATGTAGAGACCCGAAGCTTATCGTACATGAACATTACATTACTTTCGCGGAATACTTATTACATAACAAAAACACACACACAAGGATCGTAATAGTTTAGTGTCTTTGGAAACTCGGAATAAAATCTTCTAATCATGGTGAAAGATCTTCAACATCTCTCATAAAGATCTTCTTTTTTTTACCTAAAACCTTTCTTTATATCCTGGGGAAAAGAAAACATAAAAGGGTGAGCTCAAATGCTCAGTAAGGGTAAACAAAAGAAATATCAATCACATCGTATTCATAAGAACATAACATTTTGGAAATCATAACCTGCAAAAGAGGGCATAATTTCATAACATGGGATAAATCATGGTAGTGAAATGTAATAACAATAATCATAACTTAAAACATGAAACTTTGTGGCATTCACACATAATCATAGAGAATCATTTCATGTTAGTCAAGACTCATTGCCAAGACTATCTTAGTGGACAAAGTCCCTTTCTGAATCGAGTAACCCTCGTTTCAGTCCTGTTTCACTAAACCGGTATAACCTACCATTCCAGCCCTGTCTATCTCATGAGATATAAAATCTTTACCCAATGCATTGGAGGGAGATATAGGTCCCACCCATCTTATAATGAATCCTTTCTTATGTGTGCCACATAATCAGAAACCATACATCATAGCGTAAACCATGTAATAAAAATGGGATTCTTAAACAACATGACATCAGAGAACAATTAATATAAGATAAAGGAATTCATAAAAATATTTCCATCACAACATAATCAAACCAATGTAATAATAGGGATAAAAACAGAACCCTTTTATTATCTTAGATGGGAAATAATTTTGATAAAATACTTGAACTCCATTCTTGAGGAAAATATCCTTTCTTCTTAAAAAACATTTTTCCTTTCATAACATGTCATACGACTTTAAAATAAAAGAAGTTGATTAAAAATAAACTTGAAAACTTGTAAAGTAAGCTTCTTGAAAATAATTTTTTAAAAATCCATTCATGCCGTATAAGTAAAAAAACATTCTTCGTACTTTTGTCGGAAAAGTCAAAAAGTACCTCGTACGAAAAACGACAAAAGATTCCTTTCATATCTTTTACTAAAAACTCACCGAAGGGTAAAATTGGATTTAAACTATTGTAAGTGGATGGAAACAATATTACATATTGAGGGAACATGGATGTGGATGATAAAATACACCCCAGTAAATACCAAAGTATAAACAATCTCGGATAAAAATGAGATTGTGATATTTCCATTACCTTAGGTCCGACTTGCTTTGTAAGTGTCCGAACCTCCTGTATAATGATTTAAATAACGTTATTGACTTATTCCAGAATCATATTCATTGTTATTATATCATATATGGTCCACTTATGACTTTATATTACCCGTTCTTTTGTAAATTCATGTTAAAGTAGCGTTTTGGGTAAAATCGTCTCATTTGTCGTTTGTGTTTTTAACTTGTAATTATTCATATGATTACTTAGATCATGATTACTTAATTCCAGAATATAAAACATGATTTATATATATATATTCAGAATATACATATATAATAAATCAGTAAATGGAAAGAAATACACCATTCATGGAGATGGTAGTCCGTACGTACGCATGAACGCTGTTTTCGTTTCCTTATTGAATTGAATGGAATTAAGTAGATGACATACATATAAATATAAATAATTACAGTATCATTATTAGGTAATATATTTCATTAGTACTTATTATATATACTTTATAATCATTCATTAATGGTTAATCATTGAGAATAAATCTCATCGCGTCGTGGAGACGGTAGTCCGTACGTACGCACGAGCGATGATATCGTTCCCATGGTCGTGGAATTGCATTGAAGTGTATTTATACTATTTAAGTATCAATATCACTTTATAATAATCATATATAGTTACTCATTAAACCATTATACCCATCCTTGTAAGGTGGTGGTGGAAAATAGATTACACCACGGCGTGGAGACGGTATTCCGTACGTACGCACGCGCGATGATTTCATTTTTTCCGTAGGATGGATATAAGGTGAATTAGGGTTGTTTCATATTTATAATAACATATCAGTGTGTAAGTAATACTGGTGTTATTACTTTGTTATGAAACAACTAAAGAAGAAGAAGTTGAAGATGAAAGAAATTGAAAAGATCGGTAATGGTTATTACCTCTTCTTTGAAACGCCTCTTTGAATCCTCCACTTAGGGAACTAAGATTGGTCTTTGAAGAAGACCAGGACCTCTATGATTATTCTAGGGAAGTGGATAAGGGATTTTGGAAGAGGTTGGCCGAGCTTGAGTGCTCAAATTGGTGTGAGGAGAAATGGAGAGGAGGTGCCCTTTTATAATGGAGGAGAGGGGCACCTTAGGAATACATCAAAATATTATTTTATATTAATGTCAAAATCAGTTTATAATGGTTCCAAAGGGTCTTATTTCGAAGCTAAAGTTGGGATGGGTCTAAATCCTATCAACCAATAGGATTTAGACAAGTTTATGATATTATTTTAACCTTATCAATTAGATTTAACTCTAAGTTAAATAATTTAACTTTTACCGTGTCTTTTTGTTTTCTTTCAATATATGGTTAATACACTTACTATAACATGCCAAACGAACCCCAAATTGTTTATTACTAATACATATATCCTTATCTAAGTCATTTGGCCGAACCTTAGATTTTTAGGAATAAAATAACAATTAATAATATAATATTTGATTTAAAAACTATTTAGTGTCAATTTTGACACTATTTGATATATGATTTTTGTGAAAGTCATAACAGAATTATATGTTCCACAAAAGTTGATTAAATCAACACTAATATATCATAGTAACCTAGAAAATTAGTGTAATTCATAAAAAGTCTCAAATTACATTTATTTTGGTGTTTATAACATCAATTATGTCAATATTTCATAAATAAGATAATTACTGCATCATCATTGTGTCATAAATAAATTAAATTATTTAATGTCTAAAAATTACAAATAAAATACCATTATGTAGGAAATATCTTTAGCTTTCTAATGAATATTTATAGTCTAATTTATCTTATGTATAACCCCATATTAAAAATTATTTACTTATTAAACTTTGATTTTAACTATTTTAACCCTTCTTTAAATAAATTAATAATAAATGTCCTAATCTAATCCAAGTGGGCCTAAATGGTCATATTTTATTCATAAGATTGGTTTTGGTCGAATTACACTTATCCAATAGAATTAGGACATGTGTTAGGGTAATAGTAATATCATATTTACCCTTAGTTACCCTATTTACTATTAATCGCGGTAAAAAAAGGAAAAAGTTACTATTCACGAAAAAAATTATTTTTATCTCATTGAACCAGATTTTACTTTCTGATGTCAACCGTGTCCGTCGGATTTTCGAAATTCCATTCACATAAGCGGTAAAATTAAGTTTTATGCAAAATTCAGTTTTTAACCTACCACTTAGTGGTTTCACTATTCATCAAAAATTGAAAGTTTTCAGAAAAATACCAAAATTTCACCCTAGGCTAATTTCGGTATTCCGAATCCAAAAATGAAGTCCATTTTGAAAAATAAAATTTATAAAATTTCAAAAAAGTGGTTATTATTATTCAAAACGGCTAGTTTTAATAATATTTTAATAGCATATCGTTGTTTAGTGAAACTCGGTATTGCGTACGACGCAAGCTATCGAGGAAGGTCGCGATTGCGTGTAATGCAAGGCAAGTCAAGGATGTGTGTTGTGCAATCTCCTTTTGGTGTAGCGTACAACACAAGACATTAGTGAAATAAAAAAGAATATTTTTCATAAAATCTCGGGCTGTTACATTCTACCCCCCTTAAAATGAATTTCGCCCTCGAAATTCGTCGGGGCTATAAATGGTTTACTATTCGAAAGTTTCTTTAATAGAAACCCACATCGTAAAAAGGAATACCAATACTTGGCTTTAAAAACTAAAGTATGAAATGTAACGATTACCCAAATAAACTAATCACTGGGTTTCCACATATGTGAAAATATGGATATGGAAGATAAATCTAACCATCATGTTCTGATGGAGAGTGGTAGAGAACATGGCTATGGAAAAGCCAGTAATCACAAATCCATAGATTTGTTATGATATAAGGTACCATCTGATTCATCAGGTATAAGATCACTAGGACAACATTTTTGGTTTTCAAGATCATTTCCCTAAAGTTGAAAATTTGAATTAGAATAAATACTTACTTTATTTTGGTACAATCTCACTGTTGTTCGTGCCTTGAACAATTTCCACTTCATCTCTTAAATAAATGAAGTTGAATTTGTTATTCATGAAGTGTTAGCAGATTATGTGATAGAATGACGGGTCATTCCATCTGTCTCAAACAAAAGGTTAGCAAAAATTATATACATAAGTCGGTCTATAGTGAGATTAATCATATATGGTTCCTAAAATGGACTTATACTTCATATATCATACTGCTTAATATAATAAAACTAGTTTCTACTAAACAGGGACTTCCTGTAGGCCAATGGTAGGCGATAAAGGCCACTCGCACTTCGGTTGTGGGTTCGATTCCCACAGCCATGTCCGACGCGATGGGCTGTCGCCCGTCCTGCAGGTTGTCCTTTTTCTAAAACTATATTACTATAACATCCCATCAATAATATCGAAAAAAACTTCTATCCTTAAACAATACTAACTTATGTCCAACATAATCCATTCTAATCTTTAGGCTTATCCATAATACTGCAGTCCACTCTCATAATATAGTGAAAATGATTACCAGAGATTTAATACTATCGTTAATCCCCATATATATATCTTGTTGGTCACATTCCAAACATTCAAAGGCCACAATCATGTATTCTCTTGAATACCCATTGAACCATAGTGAAAACATGAATGTAGTTAAAAGCTAACACCTTCCACATACCAAAATCCTCAAAATTGTATATACTCAATCCATGATATCACTTAGTCCTTATATTAATCATGAGCTCATGAATACTATTAAACATTTCATTTTCTCGCTTTCCCTTCATTATGCGCATATCATCTTATTTCCAAAATATATCAATCACTTTGAATACCACATCAATAAATATTGCAATACTCAATGATACAACATTATTTTGGAATCCCATTACATAAACACTTAATCATTCAACCACATCGTTGTCATATTCAACATTGCCAATAGTGATCGCATGTGACTTCCCTTTGTCCTTTTCCTTAAGTTGTTGCTCATGTTGATCATCACTAACCCTTCGATTAGGGCATTTATTAGCATAATGTCCCATTTCCTTGCACTTGAAGCATTGAAGTGTTGGTGGTGCGTTCTCTGCAGTGTTTTCTTTATTCACATCATTAGAAACCCTTTTTCCATTACTTCAACACTCAGCTGCTCGATGACCTTCTTTTCCACACTTAAAACATTTTCTAGTCCCTTTAAGACAATCTCCACCATGAATCTTTCCACACTTTGTGCATAAGGAAACATTCATCTTCTTTTCACCATTATTCTGAGATTTCTCCTTGAACTCCATCTTTCGTTTCTTGTCAAAACCATGAGATGGATATGTAACACCAACTTCCATTTCTACCTTGATAGCACAACGCACAATTTATTCATAGCTACTGAAGTCTCTTATAGCTAATGCCCTTCGAAGACTTGGTTTTAAGCCACTGAAAAATCGATCAACTTTACTTTCAGGTTGGATGATAATGCCAGATGCATACCTTGCAAGTCTTGTAAAATTCGCTTCGTATATACCAACAGATTCATCATCCTTTTGCTTTAGTTCAAGAAACTCCTTCTCCATCTTTGTTCGAAGAATACAAGGGAAGTACTTATTGAAAAATAAGTTCTTGAACTCGTCCCATTCCATGGACTCAATTTCATCTCTTTGCCTTGTATTCTTGATAGGATTCCACCACTGATCAGCTTCACCTTCCAAACGATATACTTCTAAGATGACTTTATCATGTTCAGAACATTGAAGAATTGAAAATATCTTTTCAGTGGTACTGATCCATTGTTCAGCAACAAGTGGATCAGAAGACCCACTGAAAGAAGGTGGACGTTGCCTCATGAAGGACTCAATAGAATATTGTTCCCTTATCTGCTCATTTGGAAGTCCAGAATGATTCATAGCTTATGTAAGTATAGCAATAAGATTTTGCACTCCATCTCCCATAACATTTGTTTGTTCAGGAGGAAAATCATTGCATTGTCCATTGCATTGATCAACACGGTTCCTTCGGGTTCCAGCCATCGTCTAAAACCCAAAAAGAATAGTGTGAGAGGCAAAAATCATGCTAGGGAAAACAACATAACAAAGGGGGAGTACCTTCATTATCTAACATCTTAGGTTTAATTCTATGATCGTTAGCGTAGTTCTAGTACTATAACCTATACGTATACTTAACCTTAGGGACATCCCTAGACATACCTTAGAAATATCTCTAGGGATCTCACTAACGTTTTCGCATCCTAGTTTCCAAAGGTTGACTAAACCTTTACTTTGATACCAACTATAGAGACCCGAAGCTTATCGTACATGAACATTACATTACTTTCGCGGAATACTTAGTACATAACAAAAACACACACACAAGGATCATAATAGTTTAGTGTCTTTGGAAACTCGGAATAAAATCTTCTAATCGTGGTGAAATATCTTCAACATCTCCCATAAAGATCTTCTTCTTTTTTTACCTAAAACCATTCTTTATATCCTGGGGAAAAGAAAAAATAAAAGGGTGAGCTCAAATGCTCAGTAAGGGTAAACAAAAGAAATATCAATCACATCGTATTCATAAGAACATAACATTTTGGAAATCATAACCTGCAAAAGAGAGAATAATTTCATAACATGGGATAAATCATGGTAGTGAAATGTAATCACAATAATCATAACTTAAAACATGAAACTTTGTGGAATTCACACATAATCATAGAGAATCATTTCTTGTTAGTCAAGACTCATTGCCAAGACTATCTTAGTGGACAAAGTCCCTTTCTGAATCGAGTAAACCTCGTTTCAGTCCTATTTCACTGAACCGGTGTAACCTACCGTTCCAGCCCTGTCTATCTCATGAGATATAAAATCTTTACCCAATGCATTGGAGGGAGATATAGGTCCCACCCATCTTATAATGAATCCTTTCTTATGTGTGCCACATAATCATAAACCATACATCATAGCGTAACCCATGTAATAAAAATGGGATTCTTAAACAACATGACATCATAAAACAATTAATATAAGATAAAGGAATTCATAAAAATATTTCCATCACAACATAATCAAACCAATGTAATAATAGGGATAAAAATAGAACCCTTTTATTATCTTAGATGGGAAATAATTTTGATAAAATACTTGAACTCCATTCTTGAGGAAAATATCCTTTCTTCTTCAAAAACATTTATCCTTTCATAACATGTCATACGACTTTAAAATAAAAGAAGTTGATTAAAAATAATCATGAAAACTTGTAAAGTAAGCTTCTTGAAAATAATGTTTTAAAAATCCATTCATGCCGTATAAGTGAAAAAAACATTCTTTGTACTTTTGTCGGAAAAGTCAAAAAGTACCTCGTACGAAAAACGACAAAAGATTCCTTTCATATCTTTTACTAAAAACTCACCGAAGCTTAAAATTGGATTTAAACTATTGTAAGTGGATGGAAACAATATTACATATTGAGGGAACATGGATGTGGATGATAAAATACACCCCAGTAAATACCAAATTATAAACAATCTCGGAAAAAAATGAGATTGTGATATTTCCCTTACCTTAGGTCCGACTTGTTTTGTAAGTGTCCGAACCTCTTGTATAATGATTTAAATCATGTTATTGACTTATTCCAGAATAATATTCATTGTTATTATATCATATATGGTCCACTTATGACTTTATATTACCCGTTCTTTTTTAAATTCATGTTAAATTAGCGTTTTGGGTAAAATCGTCTCATTTGTCGTTTGTGTTTTTAACTTGTAATTATTCATATGATTACTTAGATCATGATTACATAATTCTAGAATATAAAACATGAATTATATATATATATTCCGAATATAAACATATAATAAATCAGTAAATGGAGAGAAATACACCGTTCATGGAGACGGTAGTCCGTACGTACGCATGAACGCTGTTTTCGTTTCCTTATTGAATTGAATGGAATTAAGTAGATGACATACATATAAATATAAATAATTAAAGTATAATTATTAGGTAATATATTTCATTAGTACTTATTATATATACTTTATAATCATTCATTAATGGTTAATCATTGAGAATGAATCTCATCGCGTCGTGGAGACGGTAGTCCGTACGTACGCACGAGCGATGATATCGTTCCCATGGTCGTGGAATTGCGTTGAAGTGTATTTATACTATTTAATTATCAATATCACTTTATAATAATCATATATATTTACTCATTAATCCATTATACCCATCCTTGTAAGGTGGTGGTGGAAAATAGATTACACCACGGCGTGGAGACGGTATTCCGTACGTACGCACGCACGATGATTTCATTTTTTCCGTAGGATGGATAGAAGGTGAATTAGGGTTGTTTCATATTTATAAAAACATATCAGTATTTAAGTAATATTGATGTTATTACTTTGTTATGAAACAACTAAAGAAGAAGAAGTTGAAGAAGAAATAAATTGAAAAGATCGGTAATGGTTATTACCTCTTCTTTGAAACGCCTCTTTGAATCCTCCACTCAGGGAACTAAGATTGGTCTTTGAAGAAGACCAGGACCTCTAGGATTATTCTAGGGAAGTGGAGAAGGGATTTTGGCAGAGTTTGGCCGAGCTTGAGTTCTCAAATTGGTGTGAGGAGGAAGTGGGAGGAGGTGCCCTTTTATAAGGGAGGAGAGGGGCACCTTAGGAATACCTCAAAATATTATTTTATATTAATGTCAAAATCGGTTTATAATGGTTCCAAAGGGTCTTATTTCGAAGATAAAGTGGGGATGGGTCGAAATCCTATCAACCAATAGAATTTAGACAAGTTTATGATGTTATTTTAACCTTATCAATTAGATTTAACTCGAAGTTAAATATTTTAACTTTTACCGTGTCTTTTTGTTTTCTATCACTATTTGGTTAATACACTTACTATAACATTCCAAAAGAACCCCAAATTGTTTATTACTAATAAATATATCCTTATCTAAGTCATTTGGCTGAACCTTATATTTTTAGGAATAAAATAACAATTAATAATATAATATTTTATTTAAAAACTATTTTGTGTCAATTTTGACACTATTTGATATATGATTCTTGTGAAAGTCATAACAGAATTATATGTTCAAACCAAGTTGATTAAATCAACACTAATATATCTTAGTAACCTAGAAAATTAGTGGAATTCATAAAAAGTTTCAAATTACATTTGATTTCGTGTTTATAACATCAATTATGTCAATATTTCATAAATAAGATAATTACTGCATCATCATTGTGTCATAAATAAATTAAATTATTTAATGTCTAAAAATTACAAATAAAATACCATTATGTAGGAAATATTTTTATATTTCTAATGAATATTTATATTCGAATTTATCTTATTTATAACCCCATATTAAAAATGATTTACTTATTAAACTTTGATTTTAACTATTTTAACCCTTCTTTAAATAAATTAATAATAAATGTCCTAATCTAATCCAAGTGGGCCTAAATGGTCATATTTTATTCATAAGGTTGTTTTTGGTCGAATTAAACTTATCCAATAGAATTAGTACATGTGTTAGGGTAATAGTAATATCATATTTACCCTTAGTTACCCTATTTACTATTAACCGCGGTAAAAAAAGTAAAAAGTTACTATTCACCAAAAAATTATTTTTATCTCATTGAACCACAGTTTACTTACTGATATCAAACGTGTCTGTCGGATTTTCTAAATTCCATTCACCGAAGCGGTAAAATTATGTTTTATGCAAAATTCAGTTTTTAACCTACCACTTAGTGGTTTCACTATTCATCAAAAATTGAAAGTTTTCAGAAAAATACCAAAATTTCACCCTAGGCTAATTTCGGTATTCCGAATCCAAAAATGAAGTCCATTTTGAAAAATAAAATTTATAAAATTTCAAAAAGTGGTTATTATTATTCATAACGGCTAGTTTTAATAATATTTTAATAGCATATCGTTGTTTAGTGAAACTCGGTATTGCGTACGACGCAAGCTATCGAGGAAGGTCGCGATTGCGTGTAATGCAAGGCAAGTCAAGGATGTGTGTTGTGCAAGCTCCTTTTGGTGTAGCGTACAACACAAGACATTAGTGAAATAAAAAAGAATATTTTTCATAAAATCTTGTTCTGTTACAATAAATCATTATACTAATAGGATATGAGATTCTATGAAGTGTTGGTGGGATGTGATTACTCCGAATGGTCATCATTTAGGAATGGTCTAGAAGGACTTTCAAAATGCTTTACATGAATAATTTTTGACAAAGACGTTGAGAGTTAAAAGAGATGGAGTGTTAATACACCTAGAGTATAGTGATATGCCTGTCATGGACTATTCATTGAATTTTACCATGTTTTTGAACATTTAACTACTTCTATTCAGTGATGATCTATCACAAGTGATCCATTTTCTGAAAGGTATCAAGTATTACATATTATCATAGATGAATGTATTTCATATATCTACCTTTTGTGATGTCATTAATCGAGATCTTATCATTGAGAACATCTTGAGAGAAGATGATAGTATTGAGAACAAATGTTTATTTTTGTGACAGGAACGTAGTTCTTCTAGTAACAGGAAATTTAGCCCTGTGGTTTCTAATTTGAGTAGTGGTGGTTAGTGGTTAAACAATGGTAGATTCATAATATTTCATTAGTGTGGGTGGCAGGGTCATCTGAATACTCAGTGTGATTAAGACCTTTGTGAGTTTCATGCTTGTGGATGTATGGGTCTTCTTCATATATTTTTTATGACCCTTCTATATGCTTCCAGTAGAAGATGATCCACACTAGATCCACCTTCACGAGTGGGATCTATTATGTTGTATCACGCTTGGTGTTGGAGAACAATCAGAATTACTGGCCTTGGAAGAGGTTTTTTTCATGGTAGCTAGAATTTTCTTGATCAACGACGATAGAGTGAACCTAATCAGGGTAGTCCATATGTAGCATAGGGTCTTGGATTAGGGTAATTTCATGCTTTAGAGCTATTACCCAAGAATTAGAGTACATGATAGTCTACTGCATGAGGTAATATTTTATTAAAATATTCTACTATTCCTATTTGTTCGATATAGGTTCATATCAATCCTTTATCCCATTACCATCCTTGGAAAGACTCGAGATAGATATTATTTAATAATATTGGGTGATGAACCTGGACACACCACTGTGAGTATAGTTAGGGGGAATACACCAATGTTGATAATTTTTCCTTGAGGTAGGTAGTTATTTATTATTGTGGGACTTCATTTTCCATGATATGTTGGGATTCAATTTCATTCCCAGGATGGACTTGTTGGATCCCTATCATTTCTATATATATTACTACAACCAAATGGAATCATTTACATCACTAAAGGTAAGTTGTAATCATCAAAATGGTGAATTAAATTTCTATGTATGTAGAGATGGGCAAGAGCTTCATGGTATAGGTGGATAGAATATATATATATATATATATATATATTATAGTGGATTGTAGAAAACATCAATAAGACTAAGCTTTGGAGGTTGTTCATTTTAGAGATGTCTTCCCCAATTCTTTTTTTCGATTACCACTGAGAGAGGTAGAGTTTATGAATGATCTTGTTATAGGAGATGTTCCAGTATCTATTCCTATATACATGATCAAACCTAATATGTTACAAGATATCATGTGATAGTTAAAGGATTTAGAATCAATGGTTTTTATCTGACCCATCACTTCATCATGTGGTTAATCCATTATTTTCTAGAAATAGGATGAGGCCCAATGATTATGCAAGGATTAACTATAGTTTAATCATCATACAGTTATGAAATGGTTTTCAACTCCTCAGATATATGATCTCTTCAACTAGTTCAGAGGAGCTAAATATTCCTTGATGTTTGACCTGAGATCCATCTATCATTATGTGTTATTCAGACCATCAGATATATGATGTATATAATTTCATATTTTACAAGGTTCCCATGAGTATCAAGATATGTTTTTAGTCTTATGAACATTCCAAATACCATCATAACATTGATGATTAGTGTTTTCCATCCCAATTTAGATTCCATTGTCATGGTTTTCATGCTTAACCACTTGATCTCTTATCATACTCCTATCGACCATGATAAACACCTTGATATCATTTCAAATACACTAATAATTCATCATCTATATTCTAATAATAGTAAGATTTACTTTTGGATTTATGAATATCAATTATTGGGTCATATTATCTGGTAATAATGAGTATTTGTTCACCTAGAGAAGGTGAGTGATGTGGTTTACTAAGAAAAAACATAAAAAATGTTTGATATACATATTTTCATGGATGTTTTATGGATATTACAATCATTTTATACATAAAATTTCATGATATGTTGCACCACATAACAATATTACTAATAAATGTGTGAAGTTATTGTGGTATGAATCATGTGTGGAAACCTTTTAGGTGATGAAAAGAAGGATTATTTCATCACCAATTTTGATTTTGATATATCTGGGAAAAGACTATCCAGAGTTTTGTGATGAATTAGGAGTCATACTGTGTTTGGTGCTAATGTAGGAGTATAGAGTCATTGTTTATGGGTCCCTCCAATCGAGGTCTCATGAGAATAACTACCTGACTCCCATCCTTGATCTAGAAACAATTGGTCATTCTTTATGTGGTAGCAGAAAAAATATGATGTGTGAGAACATTATTGTGTATAAGAATCAAAATATCCTCAAATATGTATTTATGCAGCAAGACTTTAGTCATACATAGTTATTATGTGGAAAATACATTCTCTATTTTGATTTTAAACATTCCTATATGACAATAAAGGGAAATGAGATGGTTTATGGACTAAGCCAGAAAATATAGGCATGTGTTGTTTAGGAAGCCATTGGTAAATGAAAATTGTTGTCCCTTCATTATTCTATGAATCTGGAGATTCATGAGACTCATGAGTAGTCTTTCCATGCAATATTGGAATTTAACTCTTCACTCCTTGATAGGGTAATGAGAAATAAGTTTTTATATCATGAGGGGTTGGTTTTCTATGAATGTATATTTGGTAATGACCCACCTCTAGATTGGTCTATTGATGGAGATGACATTTTATGTATGCATAGGTGTGTCTGGGTTCCTATAGATATAAAAGTTAAACTGATGTAAGATTCAAATTCATCTCAATGGGAATTTAATCAAGGAATATTCAATTTGTATCGTGATATGCAAAACAATATTGGTGTCCTAGGATGAAAGGGATGAAAAGAAACTTTGTCAATATGTTCTGCACTTGCTAATAAGTGAAGACAGTGAACCTACTGCCTATTAAGATGTAATAGCCATGACCAGTACCAAAGTAAAAATGATATGATGTTGTATTGTAATTTGTATATGGATTACCTAGATCTCCTAATAAGAGAGATGCATTTCGGGTAGTCCTAGATCGAATGAAAAGGGTAGACCACTTACTTCGTATCTAAGATAATTTATTTGTTAATGATTTGGGAAAACTGTTTGTTCATGTGAATGGATTGCTACATGTGATCCTTAATACTATCTTTTTAGATAGGTATACTCACTTTACATCAAGGTTCTAGAAGAGGTTATATATTTCTATGGGTTCCTAGGTACATCTGGGTACAAAATTTCACCCTTAGACTGATGGAAAATTAGAATGGGTGATAAAGATGTTGGAGGACAATCTCCAGACATGCATCCTTGATTTTAGTGTTACGTAGTTAAATCATATACCTCTAATAATGTTCACCTAAAATAATATATATCTGGCTATGATTGATATGGCTCTATATATGGCCTTATATGGTAGGCCTCACAGTTAACCAACATGATGGTTAGATGTATGAGATGATGTGATACTAGGTCCATGTATTTTTCAGGATACATCAATGAAGGTTTAGCATATCAGGAATCATATGTATACTTCTCAGTCTAGATCGAAATATTTTTTCAATTTCTATCAACAACCTCTGAAGAATGGGGTTATATAACATTTTTTTACAGCTTTCTACCAGAATTTGTCATAGACAGATACATAGTCAAGGGATGTTTTTACAGCATTATGTCTTGTCATTTGATATCTTGAATAGAGTCAATATATTAGCCTATTGGTATCATTAACCAGATAGGTAACATTCTATGCAAGACATCTTCCATGTTTCACACCTTCTCTAATATCATTCTGAAACATCTCATACTTTTTATCCTGAGGATGTTGAACTAAATGACGATACTTATTTTGGAGAGTATCCCATTCTGATAATTGACGGGATAAAAAGTATCTATAAATATGATTTGTCCCTTTTTTTGGGTGTTATGATATTATTACCATGTACATGATGATAACTAGGAGAGAAATGTTGATTTACATGCCCCGTGGTTGGAGTTATTCTTAGACAGCATTTCTCCACCATAGAAAGGGTAACTTGGGGAAATGTTCTTTTATAGGGGACGAATGTAAGAACCCAATTTTTCTATTTGGAATGAATCCTTTAAATTGATATATAATTATTTATATTGGAAATTTTACGGATATGTAAAGAGGTCACAAAATATTCATGGGATTACAAGGCTTGTTCAAAGTTCATAACCCCTACAAATGGATGAATGAACTGGGCAGTATAGTTGGTAGAAAACATGTGACACCACATGCATAGATTATACTAATTGTGTGGGGTGGATTTAAGTGGGTAGATTAGGGAACACTATCTTACCTAACCATGTGCATAGGTATGAACAATCATGTGTATTTTATACAATTTTTAGAAAATCCAAATAACAAGGTCGATGAATGATTTCTCAAACCGTGCATCCAAACATGCTAGTTTCTTTTTGAGGTAGTGAGGATTGAACGATTGAGGAATATTTTGTCCAACCATACATCCATACCATAAGACCATATAATTTTTCTGTAAAATAACATTTTCATTTAAAAATATATTTAACCATACCCCTCTTCCCATTTTCTTCCATTATTGATAGGAAGCCTCCATAGTCACCCATGAAAGATCTAAGGAATCCTCCACCGTGGTTTATTAATATCTTTTACATCTAGACTCAAAATAAATGGATAATCACCTTGTTATATTCCTCTGAGTATGTTTTTCATCCCTTAGAACCAGTTCTTCATTTTTCATTCACTTGATGAGTCTATTTTGATACAGGTTCATATGACATATTTTTTTGGGAATTGATATATTCTTATGATTTCTTTATATCCAGGCCATACTAAGGCTAATACTGTACTAGCATAGTGTTATTGGATTGAGTTATGTGGTCTATGACTCATCCATTAAAGTATTAACTTTTTAAATGGTTCTTATTGTGACACATTCCATTTTAACCTGACATTTCACTTAAAATTGATATTCCATAATTACAATCATTCTTATCGTATTCTTGCACCCTTTATATAATTGTTATTCATTTCTCTAGAGGTTGAGACCTCAACATCATACAACCATAGAAGTTATTTCTCATTTCTGCACCTTTTTATAATTATTATAAATATTTGAGACACCATTCAGGTGTGATGGCTTAAGCCTTATAATGGTATGTTCAATTTAATTTTAATTAATTATGAATTGAAAAAGGTTGTAACTTTTGTATTGGATAGAATAATCACCTGACCCTATTAATGTAACTACTATAGTTTAATAAACTAATCTTAAATTGTTAATGTCATGTATATTAATATATATATTAATCACAAGGCATAGTAGAATGTAATTGATTGGAAACCGGTTGCATTTCCATATTCGCCTACTCATAATTTTTGAATGGGAACAGAATAAACCTAATTAATGAGAATGTAATAAAATTATAAAATGATTGCATGTCGTTGATATAAATTTTCTCATTAATGAAAGGTAATGCTGTGATTCTAATGACTCGTTATATGGAAAAAGTATTACATGGACTATAATGAGTATAGAAAAATATGTTTAATGTTCCTATGCTGCATGGAGCTTTTTATTAGTATAAGAGTGGTTAAACTCTGGAAAGCCTTGGAATCCCAATGGAATTACTTGAGAACTCATTTGATTCCATTGTGATTCACGAATCCAGTTGCCAAGGGAGATACCCCTGGATCACGGTCCTTTTATACTAGAATATTCTCGACATGATGCCATTAGATCCCTTAACTCTCATCCCAAATATTATAATGACTTGAATATGCACCTTTCATCCATCTTTTATGTATTTGGACACCTATATCCATGGATTCACCCCATTGTCCCAAGTTTCACTTTTCTTGAGATTACTATGGATTTTCCCCATGGACTCAATTAGACTCTTTTATTGCGAAATGATTTGGGAAATTCCCTCGAAATACACTAAGACACATTATTTTAAGACTGTATGAGTTACCAGAATAAGTTTTATTAACCCCTAATGTCAAGGATTCCTTGGATTCACATTGGATCCTCTATTTATAATTATTTTCTATTTTAGAGTTATTGAAACATTCAAATGAATTACCTATATAAAGAAATCATTAATGAATTAATTAAATGATATCTTGTTTGAATACATTTCCAGTCGAGGATGAAGCAGATATGAATTATCATTTTGGATATTTTTACATTTATATAGACATTCACACTTCTATGATAAAATTAATAGACAGGGTTTTTATATATTTCATTGGGGGTGGCCTACTCAGATATATATCACATCATATCCAGATATCTAATGGTACCCAATTTGATACTAAAATTGAAGGTATGGACCAAGTAAAGTGCCATATTTAAGACACCTAACTTATTTTCTTTCTTTGGATAAATCTTGGTAGTAGATGACTGATCATGAGCTCAATATACATGGATTGTTTTGTAATATTTTTGTTTTTTGTGTGTAAATTTAATTGTACTGACTACATGCTACCTTGTTCTTATTTTTTCCTTCATTACAGAGTCATGGGATTGCATAATCATCTTTTTTATACTCTACTATTCTTCATTTAGGCTGGGTATTAATGATCGATGTTTCAACTTGTGTTCTTCTGTTAGTTTTCTATTCATTATTATGATTTCTCTATTGTAATCCATTTGTTTTATATATCTATATTTTTTGTTCTCTATTATGACATGGGGGAATGTTCTCCTAAAAGACACACCATTGTTCATTTCTTATTGTTGATATCCTCTAGCATATATGGAGGTGTGATTAAGGCCATGGGTCCAACCAACTTGGGGCATATTTGAGTGGAACTCGAGCGAGGACGTCAAAAATTTGTATTAATTATATAAGTTATAACCATATTAAAAATATTAAATGTTAATAAATAAACATAGAGAAATAAATATTCAAAATGTATAAAATTACAAAAATTTTAAACAATGATTAATTGAGAATGAATAATTTACAAAATATTAAAAACATCTATGATTATTAATGAATAAAAAATATTGAAAATGAATAATACTGAATAAATATTAACAAGTAATAAATAGAATATATAGAATAAAAATATAAATAAATGAATAAAATTATCCAATTAGATATATAATATAAAATAAAAAAATTATGCTAGTAAATGACATACTATAATAAATACAAAAAATTGAATAAATTAAATAATTAATACGTGTGGGTATGTAATATATAAAAATGAATTAATTATGTATAGGTTCGTGTGAAATTAATGTAACACACATTTCATATATGATAAATTGACAAAACAAATTTCATTTAATTAAAATTCCATTACATAATAAAAAAATTGAATATTTGTATTTAATATTTCTTTTATGTTATAAATTAGTTTTTAAAATCTATATGACTTCTTTAATGTAAATTTACATATTTTATATTATATAAATCATATTTGAAGAAATATGTTATACATTGAGATATATATATATATATATATGAATATATATCTATATTAAAATATTAAAAATATAAATGGGAAATTTTATTTATACAACATTAAAAATGAATAAATTACAAAATATATTAAACGAATACATATTTAAAATCTATATATTATAAAAAATTAAAAAAATCACCTAACATTATGAATGAATAAATAATATTAAATGAATTATTTTTTAAAATTAGTGAAATTTAATTGAAAAATGAATATATTGAAAACATATTAAAAAAATTAATTATAGATTAATTATCTATATTTTTAATAAATAAAAATGATTTTATGTTTAAATGAAAATTAATATTTATTAATTTTGTAAACTACAACCATGATAAAAATTTAACATTTAAGTCAATAAATACAAATAAATATTAAAAATTATTAATATTTTAGTGATATTAAACAAATAAAAATTAAAAATGATGAAATAAAAAATTATTAATGAAATATTTATATATACAAATAAATATATTGAATATATGTATATATATATATTGAATATATATATTTTAATAAGTAGTATATATTTAATATATATATATATAATGAATATAATATATAAATTAATGATTTATTACATTAAATATTAAATACTAAATATTAGTAGACAAACAACATAAAATGGTAATATTAATAATTTATATTATTTGTGTCAGTTTGTATTTATAAAAATGTAATAATTTATAAAATGTATATGTGTGAAACTATTGTATTACATATAACATTTAACAAATTTAGTCATTTTTAATTAATAATTAAATATTAATTATTTGATATATATGTCAAATTGATAAAACAAATGACATTGAAAAAACAATGTCTTATGGAAAATATATTCAATTAATATAGAATTTTATTATTTATTTTAATAAAATGTTTTCATTAAATATATGAAATATATTTTTACATGTCTTGTAATGCATATTTTGAATTATATAAATAATATTTATGAAAATTATATATAAATATTTATATTATTTTATATGATTATTGAACTAAATATATTATATAACAAGTGAAAATGTATATTTAGTAATATATGAATCATATTTAATAAAATACAATATATATTTATCAATATATGTATATTTTTATATTAATATATGAATTTTATGAGATTTATTTTAATGGAATATAACATTTATTATTGCCAAAAGAGTGTTGATACATCATGGTTTTTATGAGTGTGTAAAACAAATAATATTTAAATATTATCCTTTATAAAAGAATTTTTTATGCACTGATAAATACCATTGTTTAACATCCTTTATTTAGCACTGATAAACGATACCTTCAAAAGTACTTTTATATTGAACTGATAAATGTTATCGATGTTTATTGCGTGTTTTGTTATAGTGACTTTTGATCCCTATGAAATAGGCTCATTCTATGGATACCACCTATTTATGCTTCCGTATAAAGGTCTCCCCAGAGAAATTATACCTTGCAAAGGATCTAGGTCCATGTTCTTTCTTCCTTAATGATAGAAATTATATTTCATTAGTCACGTAGCTTCGGTGTTGTAGTATTCAGATAAACCACTGTGAGAAATAATACATGTGTTGTGGACTACAACAATATCACTTTGATTAGAATGAATGTCACACAAGATGAATTTTTCCACAATAAAACATGAGAATGGGAAACCTCCAGTTAATAAATTGGGACACGAGGAAGAGTCCTTAGTTATATTAACTAATCCCTGGTTGTTCTGATATTCCAAACTATTATCATAGTATGTCTGGTACTCCTCTATTGACCAGTTTAATCTCCAATGCATTCTAGCTCCCATGGAATGGCTAAATTTTTTTCCCATCATTGTGTTATATTTTTATCAATTTTAATCATTTTCCTATAGAATTCCTCTAAAATCTTTAACCTCTCAAAATAAAAATTAAGTGTTCTACTAAAAAAATTGATAAAATCAATGTAAAAAATGATAATGATAATTAAAATTAGAATATAATGATGAATGATATATATAAATTTGGGTTATTGGTTATATAATATAAATTATTAATACACATGTCCTTCATAAAAAAGGAGACATATCTGATACACTGACCATCATTTTAATTTTATAATATTAATAAAATCCATGAATTTAAATTAAATTAAATCTAACATATACATTATTTTGAATTTATCATGATTATTCAATAACATTCAACAAAAAAAAATTAAATTTATTTGATTTTCATTCATTTCATTAATTTTTTATTATTATAAAATTTTTAGAAATAACTAATTACCTCAATTAATATATTAATTTGTCTTTGTGTCCATCCAACAATCTAGATATTCCCATCCATGTTAATTTAAATCAAAATAAATTAATTCATTTTATTTAAAATTAAATTAGTACATTGTGTGTATTGGGATTAAAAATATTGTGTATATGACATCCCACTTTTTTATTACATAGATTTGCATTGTATTTTAAAAATATAGAATCATTTATTGTTTTTTGTCTTAGAAAATAGGTACATAATATGTAAAAACATGAAAAGATTATTCTAATGCACTTGAGAGGCTTCATCATAGGTTCATATTATGTAAAATTACTACATCTCATAACCATGTGACATCCATCAATGGAAATGGTGAGCATAAGGCCTAGTATTGGAAAGTAAGGGAAATAGTTTACATGTGATAATGAGAATTAACGATACAATATGATGAATATCACATATGAATGAGAAAAGGAGAAAGAGACATATCATAGTAAAAAATAACAATAATAATGACATGGAAATAATGAAAAATAATTTATTTTATTCCTTCAATATAATATCACCATGGTTTTTCATCGAGGTATCATAAAAATTATCATGGTTACTCACCAAGTTATCGTAAAACATGTCATCTCTTCAGATTAAATTATTTACCCAATGCATTGGAGTGCTATCAGGTAGAACCCATTATACATATTAATAAATTAAATCCACATATATAATAATAAAAATTTCATATATAATACATGGATAATTAAATAAAGTGTTTTCATATCAAAATCATGGTGTTTTAGAAAGTTCTTAAAAACAAGATTATTTTGTCATTTACAACCCATGGAAAATGATAGAGTGTTTCATGTATGCTAATCCCAGAATAAAATAGTTAATTTTGAAATTTATTTGATTAACCCTAGATAAAATATAGGTTTGGGTATTCAAAAAAGAAAATAAAATATTTTCTTGTGAAATAGAGAGAAATATTGAGATGTAAAATTGGTGGCCTAACAAATATAAAATATAGTTTTAGAAAAAATTAAAAATAAAGGAGAAAATAGTATCACAGAAATAAAAGAATATAAATATTTTAGAGGGATATAATTATATGGAGATAATAAAATATTTTGGATACCAGAAATACATACAACATAAAAAATTGAACTTGAAAGGAAAAGAGAAGGTCAGATTTCCTTTACATTGAAGAGTAACTATAAATACTCGATTATCGGGACCTTGAAGGCTTGGAAACACCATGGTAGGACTCGTTTTAAGTTAATACTATTATATTATTGTGTAAAATGAATTTTTAATTAATGGAAATGGTGAAATTGGTTGCTGTTTATAGCCAAAGGTTGAATTTTTTATTAATTTCCATGGACACCGCAGTAGTGGTATATGAAAAACCATAGTATTTTTCAAGGTATATTTCCATGGTATTAGACACTTAGGACTACTAATATCATATTTTAATACAAAAGTGTGGAACATCATTATTTATTAATCATTACATCATTTTGTCATAGTTATTATGGTATTAAACATACTGAAAAATTCAAACTGTATTTTTATTATACACAAAAAACGATGTATTTTATAAAATTCTCATAAAATCACCATAAACTAATATCAATGCTCCGATTTAAAAAATGAAATTTATTGTATCATAATAATTCACTAAATATGATAAATTTATCTTTTAACTATAAATATACTTATTTATTTAAAATAATAGCAGACATAAAATTCATAGTTAAATATATAGTAAACATTTCTCCACTAAAAAAATTATATTATTATTTAATATTAAAAATAATATTTTAAATAAAATAATTAAATTTTAATAATAATTATTAATTCAATCATAATTTAATATAGAAATTTATATCATTATGAAAAGTACAATTTTTTCCCGAAATTTCAATTTATAAAAATTCGTCTCAATTTTTAAGGAAAAATATTCCTAAAATAGAAATGATGAAATAAATCATTCATTTATATGATAGGATTATAAATTATGGAACATAGGCTTGAAACATAACACATGGTAATAACTAGATAAAACCTAAAGGTATAGTGTGTGTTGGTGATAGATTCTTAGGGTGGCTCAGATAACATCACTCGATTGGTAATCTCTACTAACATAAAATTATCATGTAGGTGATTTATTTTAAAAGTAAAATGTTAAATCTTGGATTGGTCTTGGTGAAGAGAGAATCCAAAATATGATACCTCCCTCACATGTTCTGAGAAATGTTTTTCTCATGTCATGACTATACTACGTGAGGCCATCAACTATCATTCTCTATTAGTTATCTCATATCATTTCTATTTAAAACTTTAAAATTACTATTAAGTGTATTGTTTCATGTGGTCAATTTACCAAAGATCACAATTGGCCAATGGTCAAATAACTGTCAAAACCTGATGGTTAAATTTCAATTATACTCACTTCATAATTAAAGGGATAGAGTTTTTATGTATACAAAATAATATAACACACATTTTAGGGAAAAAATTTATTCGAAAAGTTTGGTTCATTACATACTTCCTCCTTAATAATGTTCATCCATGAAATTTCAACTTCTACACTCAAAATTGAAAAAGTGTGGGTAATTTTAACTCATTATTTCTTTTAGTTTCCATTTGGATTCTTGTTATTTGTTGTTCCTCCACAACACATTAATGAGGTGGATTGTCCTGTTGTGTGGAAACTTCTCTCTACGGTACAAGAACTCCACTTACTACTCTTCAAAAGAGATCTCGTGTTCCAGTTGTACCACCGTCAGATTCATAATATGTGAAGCATTAGGTATGTACTTATTTAAGATAGAAACATGAAAGAAATCCTAAACATAGGCTAGACTTATAGAAGTACAAGATGATAGGACACTGATCATATATGACCAATGATTTTATAGGGGCCAATGTTCTTGGGGATGAGCTTCCCTTTCTTCCATAACCACATGAATCTATTGCAAGATGAAATCTTAACGATGAATTTTTCTCCAACATTAAACTCCATGTCCCTTTTATGTATGTGAGCATATATCTTCTAATAACTCCGAGTATTTATATTGAGTTTTTAAATGGAATGAACCATTTATATCATCTCTTGCAAAAGAACAGAACCAAAAAGATTTATCTCACTAGCTTTATCCAAAAAAGTATGATTTTTAAATCACTTTCAATAGGGAGAATCATAGGAATCTATTTGAATACTCAAATAGAATTTGTTATAGTATAAGAACCAAAATAAATGAAGACATTGATCCCATCCACCTTTTAATTCCATCGAGATTTTTCTCATCAAGTCGACAAGTTACTGAATAGTCTTTAAAGATTGACCATCTGTTTGAGGGTCATAGGCCATAATGAAATTCAATTTTATACCCAGAGCATGTTGAAGATTTCTCCAAATTTTAATGTTTACCTTGTATCATGATGAGCATTATAGAAAGTGGAAATTCATTCCTCCTCACCACTACCATAACATAAATCATTCCATGTTGGACAAGAGATAAATCTTCCCAAATAATGATAAAATGGGAAAACTTAGTGATATGGTCTACTATAACCCGTATTGAATTATTTTCATTAGTTATTCTTAGGAGACTAGTTAAAATGTCCATAGTTATATTGTCCCATTTTTATGCTAGTGTGGGTAGTTGTTAACGCCTATTCAAAAATTTAAATCTCTTTTTTCACTTATTGAAACACCATGCACACTATATTATAGTCAACAATCTCCATTTTCATGTCATCCAACCAATAATTATCACAAATGTCCCTATAAAATTTCATGAATCTTGGATGGATATATAAAGGAGAAATATGAGCCTTATCCACCATCTCCTCATTTATTTCTGTAATTGATGGAACACATAGCCTTGTACAAAATTTTATTACTCCTTCTTGATCAAAATTGAACATCAAAAACTCACCATTATTCATAGCCCCAAACATCTTCTGTAACAAAGGATATTCCATTTGTGATTTCTTAATCTTCTCCAGTAATGATGATTGAGAAATAATTTGAGATAGGGTTGATGATGGTCCTTCTATGATGATTTCCATGTATAATTTTACTAGGAATTTTACCAAATATATTCTTGAATCCACATTATTCATAGTAAAATAGGGTCTTTCCTACTTAATGCCGCAATGACTTTGTCTCCTCTCTGGGGGTGATAATGAATTGAACAATCATTGTCTTTATGAATTTCCAACCATCTCTACTATGTCATGATAAGTTCATTTTTCATGAAAATATACTTCAAGGATTTAGGGTCCATGTATATATCACATTTCTTAACATAAAGATAGTGCCTCCATATCTTTTGGGAAAAAAACCATCACCAGATGTAGGTCATGCATAGTATAGTTCTGCTCAGGAGGATTTCACTATCGAGATGATTAAGGAATAATTTTTTCATTTTTCATGAGGATGAACCCAACCACATTACGAAGATACATCACTGAAATAACATATTCTTTTTTTATAGATGGTAGAGTTAACATTGGTGCAGTAGCCAATCTCTTATTTAATTCATAGGAACATTTTTCACACTCCTTTGTCCATATTAACATGAACCATTTTCGAGTATAATTGGTTTTTGGAATATAAATTGATGCAATCTTTTTACCAAACCTATTTTAATATTCTTCCAAACTATGAAAACTATGAATCACATTTACTATTTTATAATGAGGCCACTCCTCCACAACGGTTTTCTTTACGAGGTCAACTAAGACACATTCATTGGTTACAATGTTCACCAAGAAAAAACTTTTTTAACCATATTTCAAATTTACTAAACATTATAAAATCCTCTACTTCCATAGAGTTTTCAATATAAACCACAAATGATCCTCAATCTCCTCACAAAATTTGGAATATATAAGAATAACATCAATAAAAACAACCAAAAATTTATCATCATAGTCCCAAAAAACACTATTCATCTAATCCATAAATATAATAGGATCATTAGTAGCGCTAATGGTCATGAAAAAAACTCTTAATGTCTATATCTTTATCAGAATATAGAATTAGTAATATCTTTATTATTCACCCTCAATTGTTGATAAACAGATCAAAACTCAGTCTTGGAGAAGAATTGAGCCCCACGAAGCTGGTCAAATAAATCATCAATTCTTGGAAGAGGGTACTTTTTCTTCACTATGATCACATTCAGTCCTCTATAATAAATGTGTAGTTTCATTGATAATTCATTCTTCATAACAAGGAGAATAGGTTCTCTGGAAGAAGGAACAATTGTCTAGATAAACCCCCTCTCCAAAAGATCTTGGATTTGGTTATTTAATTCATCTATCTACACATTGTCCATTATACATAGGGTTTTTAATATGTTCTTGGATCCATGCATATGTTCAATGGACAATTTTACCTCTCTTTTCAAGGGTGTTTTTGGTAACTTCTTAAGAAATAAATCAATGTATTCATAAAGTATGGTGACATTCTTAATTTGTATACATTCATTTCCTTCATCATCTTCAATGATCATTTCAATAAAGTATATTGTGGGTGGTGTTTCTAGAAAAATCTCTGGTCATGATATATCACCTTTGAAAACAACATTCGACTATCCATTCAAGACTATTGATGTTTTCTTAGTTCATTAGTTTATTTTAAAATTATAATTTGAAATCAAGTCCTTCCCTTGTATAATTTCAAATTCCATCATGGGATGAATACAAAATTTATGATGAGGTTATTCTCACCAAAGTAAATACTAGATTTTATATACACTATTGAAGCTAAGATAATCACTCTGTCTTTTTTGATAACTATACTTCTATTACTTCTGGGATTTATTCTATATTCATTGTAATGTTTGATAAAATAATGTAATGCATAGAACATTAATCAAACAATGTACATAATAGATTTCAGTGAACAATGAGAGTACATCCCACCAAATCACATGGAGCTTAAAATTCAGGAGTCATGATAGAAAAATCATGATAATTATCCCTAGGCTCACGATGAGGTTGATGGTGATTATCCACCATTAGCTTCTAATTCAGAAATTGATTGGAAAATTGACCGAGTTGTCCACACATGAAGTATTAGACTTTAGGCTAGGCCTGTACTATCTTACCTTTGTCATTTGTTTTTAGAAGTTGTGGATTCACCTCACTATGATCATCTAAATAAATATAGAAATATCTTCCACACCTGTATCGTTTAACTTTCCTGAGAAGGCAGTTCCCCAAATGCCTCTTACCATATTTCTTTCATGTGAAAAGTCGCACTTTCCTTCCTAATATTCCTTAATAAATTCTCCCCCATGATAAGATCCAAATATCTATTCATTTTATTTGATCAATGGGACTACTACGTCTCTATGAACTCAATTTCAACCTTGATAGCACTTCTCACTATCTCCTCAAAGCTATCATATCCTTGATTAGCTATATTATTCTATAAATGGGGTATTAGTCTATTAATAAATCCATCAATATCTCTATTAAGATCCATGAAAAGGATTTAGGTGTAACAAAATTGATGTTCATCTCATAGGTTCCCATTGAATCAATTTTCTTTTTATTCAACACTTGAGATTCCTTCTCCATTTCAGTTTTTATTGTACATGAGAAATATTTTGTGAAAAAGTATCCCATATACTCTTTTCACCCCATTTATTCAATATCCCATATTATATTCATTTTTTAACATGTTCTACCCCTTATCAGTTTCCCTCTCTAAGAGGTACATATCTAGGGTGACATTCTCTTTTTCAATGTATTGATGTATAGACAAGATATTTTCTGTTTTTCTTGTCAATTTTTCAGTAATCAATGGTTATGTAGATCTACTAAAACATGGTCATCATTTATACATACAATCCTCAATAGAATTATGTTCCATTGAAGATAAATTTGGCTTATCATCACGATTCATGTTCTTTCTCATAACTGGATTAAATATATTTATTATTCTCATGAATTTTCTTAATTTGGACTACATCGGATGGTCTTTATTGCTTGGTTTATTGTGCTCACCATTAACGCAGTTTCTCATATTTCCTGCTATTTTCTAAAAAAGATAAAATTAGTTAGAAATTTGTGTAATTTAATAATATTAAAATTATAATGGAATTTCTTTTCTTAAAACATCATTCTTAAATATTTTATTTTTTAAAAATAAGTACATTTTCTATAAATCCTTCACAATGTTTCCCAAAATTATTATGATTTACCAAACATTTCCCCCTGGGGTGTCAAACCATGAGTGAAGAAAGGCTCATTTTCATGCACCAATTAATATTTATGTCTAACTTAAAGTTATTTTTTTTGGGTATAACCCTATTTTCATCTATTCCAGAGCCGCATTATCATTTTTGTATATAGAAATGGATTTCTTTTATTAGAAATCACTTAATATTTTCGCAAAATACCAATTTTTTTTCTATATTATAACATTTCCCTATGGTTAGACCTAAAATTATAAAATCATAATTACCACAAATATATAGACCATCCCCTGATATCAACTATGGAATCATTCCTTTTTACTACATAACATTACATTTAATTTTTATAACATATGATCTTTTAATGTTTATTAACTTCGAAATCAGGTAAATAAGAAATGAAAACATTATTTTAATCCACATGAAAGGAATTATAATAGGTTCATCATGTGTACAATTTATACATTTAACAACTTGGGGACATACATCAATGTAATGGGTGATCATAAGTCCATGTAATGGATTGAATGGTAAACCATTTACCGGTGATCATGAGAATTATCAACAAGAAGATGAATAATATCATAAAGAAATGATAAAGGAGAAAGAGATATATCATAGTAAAAATAATATGAATCATACCATGTAAATGTGTCTACAAAATTTAATGGTGTTATTCATAATCATATCCCCAAGTATTTTCATCGAGGTGTTATAAAAAATAACTATAGTTATTCACCAAGGAATCATAAAACTTTTCATATCTATAGATTAAATTATTTACCCAATGCATTAGATAAAGGCTGGGGTTTACCGTTCATATGTATTAATTTGTATGATAAATATAGATCACAATTTAAAATTTCATAAATGACTTTTGTATAATAAAATAAATAGTTCTCATATCAAAATCATGGTGTTTTTGAAATTACATAAAAACAGGATCCTTTATAACATTAAACCCAAAAAAAATGATGACGTGTTTCATATATGGTAATCCTAGATTTAAATAGATCGTTTTGAAATCTATGGGAATACCCCTAGAGAATAAAGTGGTTTGTGTATTCACAAAAGAAAATAAAATAATTTATTGTGAAAAAGAGAGAACTTTTGAGAAGTAAAATAGGCACCATAACAGGTATAAAACCTGGTTTTAGAAAAAATTAAAATTACAGGGGACTAGGGTAGAAAACTCATAAAAGTATGTTATTATAGTAATGGGATATAATTAAATAGAATTTTTTTTTAGAAACATGAAATACAAACCACATAAAAAAGAGATCTTGAATGGAAAAGATATGTTGAGACTTCCTTTACCTTGAAAAGTAACTCCTAAAATAGGTTGATCAGGACCACATGGTATTGAAAACACCTTGGGAGGAAACCATTGGAGATAATAATATCATATATTAAAGGATAATAAATTTTTTGTGAAATTAAATGTTGATATGTGTTGATATTTAATGAAAAATAGAGGGAGTTTTTTATTAATTTCCTTGAACACCTCCATAGTGGTTTTGGCCACGTGGGACACCTAATATCATATTATAATAAAAAATATTCATCCTTAATTTAATATTACTCATTAAATAATTATGACATTTTTATGATTTAATTAAACATACCTAAAAACAGAAGCATTAATTTTACAATTCACAAAAAAGAGATATATTTTATAAATTTATCATAAAGTAACCATAACCTAATTTATATGTTCTGATTAAAAAAATGGAATTTATTTTATCATAATGATTCTATAAATATTATAAATTTAACTTTTAACTATCAAATACTTATTTATAAAACATAATATCTGATATAAAATTCAATGTAAAATGCATTGTAAAATTTTCAACACAAGAAAAAAAAGTTTTATCATATATTATTAAAAAGAGTTTCTTTATCACCATTTAATAATAATTATTATTATTAATACAACATTATTTAATATAATAAATTAAATATTTCTCGAAAGTATAATTTTTTTCTCAAAAAAATTAATTTATCAAATTCCATCCCAATTTATAAGAAAAACAATTCTTAAAAAGGAAATGAAGAAAAAACAATTTTATATATGCAAATAAATAATATATTATGTAAAAAATGCAATGAAAAAGAACCCCTTATAACACATTCGTACAATCATAGGGTAGGGTGTGCGATGGTGATAAAATTATGGGGCAGCGCAAATAATATCATCCGAGAGGTAATCTCCATTAAATTGAACTTCTCTAATAAGTGATTTCCTTCATGATTAACACATTGAAGCTCGTCTTGGTCTTAGTCCAGAGATAATTCTAAAGGATCACCCCCCCCCCAATTTCTGAAAAATGGGCTTCATAAGGAATGACACTGTTGGATGAGGCCCTCAACTCTTCTTTATGTGTTAATGAACCCACATCATTTCAATTTATAAGGTAAAATTATCTATTAAGATTATTTTTTCCAATACCCATTTTGAGCAACGATCATAATTTAATAATGGTAATATATTTGAAGAAACACTATTCATACATTTCAATTATACTCAATTAATTAGTAAAGGGATATTGTTTTTTTGTGTAAAATATTATATAATACACACTTCTGGGAAATAAATTTTATTTAAAAAGATCTAGTGGTTACATTTTACCTATCTAAACTACTCTATATAGTTAATTTAATCTAATGTGAAATCACATGACATGTTCCAAACATTATGTTTTATGTATTTACACTACATATGAAATTAATTAATGAATCAAATAAACATGTAAATTAAATTACGTGTACTTTCTAAATGCATATAGAGTACAATAAGAGTTAGGATTATAAATGATGGGTAGCAGACAATTTAAAAATGAATAATATATTGATTTTAATATAATATATAACCTATTTAATTGTGTTTAATAAAAATTAAATACATATTATAATGATTAAATTTTTTTTTATTGGGTAATTAATTTACCCTTCTATGAAAACTAATCTTATTTACTATGGTTAGGCATGGCATGTTCTTTTCATGGATTGGTATAAGTTATAGAACGTGTAAAATTTGATAAACACCATGTGATGGCTTATTTATTTTTATGTGATACACATATACTTAATGGGGGTGTATTTATATTTTAGATATTAATGAGGTACACAATGTTTATGATAGCAATATTTCTTGTTCATGAAATCATATCGGTCCCCATGTTGTCCAATTAATAAACAATGCATATTAGACCATATTTCTTCCACTATGAAAACACATGCAATTTATAATAATTACTTGGGTTACATTCAATTTAGTCCAACATGCAGTGTTCTATCAATCTCCATCAACAGACATCATATATTGATCCTACGAGAAGCTTATTGCACGATGCATTAGAATAAATTCACAAATCGTCATAGTGTAATGGACAAGGCTACATTATGTATACAATTATTTTATACACCATGTAATCTTATTTAATATAGTTAAATTCCTTGACACCTATGGATAGATTTTATGGATGTTCGTCATGTATTTTTCAACTGTTATTGGTTATAATGAGGTGAATAATGTAGATGAAGAGATCTAGAATTTCAGATTATAGAATGAATAAAACAGAGTTGAAATTTTAGAAAAACATGAATATCAATAAAATTTTTAAAATAATTATAAATTTTGGAATGACTTATTTGATACCAATTGAGGGGTTTGGATGTATTGGAAGAAACTATTTAGTTGATGATAAACTTTTCTTTTGTCATATTTAATGAATAATATGTAATGTATATAAAAAAGGAAATGAAAACAAATTCTATTGAATAATTGATAAATTCTTATAGAAACAATTGAGAAAATTTCCAATATATCGTTATTGTAAATTAATTAATTTAAATTAAATTAGTCTTAGGTACTTTCTTTGATGGATATGGTAATAATTCAAAACTCTATTTAGTTGTAACATTTTTTTCTGGGATGATCTAAAGTAAAATACCTCTAGAGATAATCCACACATAGTCAATTGATCTGTAAGAATTACTTATGGCACCTATTGTTTAGACAGGTGATAATGACCATCTTGCATCACACCCTTTTATCACCACACAATCCTTCTAAATTGTAGGGTTTAATCAGGTTCTCTGTTTTATAATAGGACGGGGAAGGTGGAAGTGTTTTCATAGACTGGAGAGAAACCATATATAGGTTTTTAGATTTGTGGAATTATCTAGGAAGGAAATTATTTTTCATAATAAAAAAATTTTCAAACCATTCTAAAAATAATATAAATGGGTATATAAAGAGCTAGGGTCAGAGAGTTGTTGATTTAACGAAAGAACTTATCCAATTGATTAATCATTAAAATTGCCCAAATTTGATAATATTAAAATTATTTTTGTTATATAATTGAGATAAATATGTCTTATATATAATATAAATATCAATAAATAAATTAAGGTTTATTTAAATTATATTATATATATCTTTTCCATTACTGATCAGCACAGTTTTTCTTATAATACTCTGAAGCCGAAACCAATATCGGGTGCTAAAAACATATTCTTTACATATTGTATTTAATACCAAATAAAGAAAATTATAGTTAAAAATACAAAATTATATTAACAGTAACCAATATTTAGTTATATACATACTTATAACCTTTTAAGTCATCATTTTTAGAGAAATATAAAATCCATTTCAGTAACAAAATTCGTACATTTCTCATTCAAAGTATATTATAATACAATGGAAAAGAATTTATTATTTCTCAATATTTTTTCAACATCTCTACCAACATGGATGATGCATTGTACCCTTCTATAAAAATATTGCATAATACTCTTATTTATAACTTTGGGAATTTGAAACTTAAAATGTGTGAGCTCAAACACTCATTAAGGGTAAACTTAAGTGATTTGAATAAAAAATAATATGTGTGTACAAGATGAACATGTGTGTAGAAGATTATATTCAAGGCACATGACCACATATTAAAATTATCAAAACTACTAAAATATGGATAATAAATCATGAGATAAATCATAAAGCTTAGAAAATGACATGTGCGAAAAGGAGTGTGAGAGAATGAGTCAATAATAATGAGCCAAAAGATTTATAATTTTATATTCTTGCAATAATAATGTCTTATAACAGTATCATAAGTAATAATAAATAGAAAAAAAATATTCATAAAGTTAAATTGGTGCATCATATTTATATCACTCTTATAGTGGAGTAACATGCTTAGTTAATTCTATAATAATTCAAAACAGAAATACTTATCTGATTAATTCCAGTATCATATCTTAATGGATTCAACAAAATGAATAATTCTTAACATCTTTAAAGGGGTAACATATATAAAATTAAATAAATAATCCTTAATAATGTATTTTAGAGATATATTGGACCAGCCTATCATTATATAAAATTTATAGTAACGCTTACATGAATAAACTTTAAACCTAATTCATTTGGTGAAACAAAGAGGATTTTAATATTTTATAATATTGAGAGTGAAGAAGAAAAATCATTTAATTATTCTCGAATGAATGATTAAAGATTTTATAAAAGAATTATAAATATTATTTAAAAAATAATATGAATTTGTTTTCATTTAGATTAATTTATAGACATAAAATTCAAAAATAATAGAAATATGAGTTTTATTGAAAAACCATGGAAACATGTAACAGAGAATTACTTATAAATAATTTTCAAGATAGTGGGAAAATTTGTGCCCACAAAAAGAGTCAAGATAACAATATTGCCGTAATTTAGTATGGAATTTCAAGATAACAAATATAAAAAATGTTAACAACATTTATCATTAGGCCTTTTCAAAGAGGTTATAATATAGATGGAAATAACTCTAAAAAAAATTAATTATGTTGAATAATATTCATGAAAAAATATATATAATTTCGATTGGGAGGTTAAATATTAGTTAAATGACTTCAAAACCATTAATGTATTGTTATTAAAGAAAAACCGTTACAGATTTTTAAATAATAATCCTCTAGAAGAAAGAATATGAAATGTATCTTTAAATACCAAAATTAATTAGAAAAATGATCTAATATGTCAAACTGGAAGTATATAAAATATATAAATGAATATATTCTCCTGATTTGAAGCATTAATTAAATAAAGAAAATATAGATGAAAACCCATTATAGATTTAATATCATATAATTCAAAACAATATGAAGGATATAAAATGCAATAAAACATTAAATATCATGAGTAAAGAGAAAACAATGATATATAATTTCAATGATTAAGTTAATACACCGTATAAAATAATTCAAATGGAAGACATGAAATATTTCTCAAAGAAAGAATATATTAATTAAATCTATTTATGAGTTTATAACACATGAATAAAAATCCTTTTAAAGAAAAGAAAATATTGTATATTTTAAATCCCATGAATTAAAGAAGACATTTAATTATAAATTCAGGAGGTATTAAATAAAAATAAAACCATATAAAAGAAAACAATGTATGCGATATGAAACATATCTAAAAGAATTAAAATTGTGACAAAGAATTCATTAATACCATGGTGACTTTCAAAATAAAATCATAATGTACATATCATTATATGAATAAAATCAATTATAAATTAAGAAATAGATAATTATATACATATATTAAAAATAAATAGTGAATATTAAATTTATCTCAATGAATGAAAATTTACACAATAAACACTTTCCTCATAATTCTGATTAGTTAGACATACTCTAACATCCCCCATCCTTCGATACCCTCATTTTGATTGAACTTAAGGCCTGTGGAAGAGAGGTTAATTTCATACCATTTTCATAGGGACATGATAAGGGAACAATGTAGTTGGATTTTTGAATGAATTTTAGAGGAAACTTAACTCTTATGTCTATTTGGAATGGGTATACATGGTCACATTCAATAAGAAAAATTATGGTGTTTTCACAAATATTGTGTATTTAGCGAATAATAAAATTATTTAAAAAAGGAAAGTGTCTCATAAATGGGTCCTTTGTTATATATTTTTTCCATTTATCATACATTTTATATATTATATTTTTTTAAATGAATTTATAAATTTTTATTTAATATTAAAACCCCATTAATTTCATTTTCAAGACTATTCACATAATTTCTATACAAAGATATAAATACAACCATGTAATTGTAATTTAAACATTAAAAATATTTATTTACTTTTAATATTACCATTAAAATTAATTAAAATATTTATTCAATCAAAATAACTTCACATTAAATATTTTTAAAACCATTTACTTTGACTTTTATATTTCCACAAAATCAATTCATCGATGATGCATAAGTATTTTACATAATTATACTATTATATAAAATTTAAAATTAATTAATAACATAAATATGATTTATTCAACCTAAATAAGATCATAAATTTCTTTAATAATGAATTTTTATGTTTACCCTTTTCATGAAAACATTTTTGTGAAAATAAGTGAATGTGGTGAACTTTTTTTAAATATCAAATTATTATTATAAAAGACATTCCATATTTAATGAAATTAGATCCAAAATTGATAAAAAATAACAAAGGATACATGGTAGGCATAAAAAGACTGTTAACTCTCTTTAACATATGCTATTTTGTTATATTTTAAGACATTAACCCTTTATTGGACACATTTAACCTATTTTTTCTTTAATCATTGTGAATTACTTTAACTATGGAAAAATATTTTTATAGAAATAATTTAATAGACCTTGTTTCATTATTTTTACATGTGTATACTATATAATAATATTCTTTACAGAATAACATTTCTAAAGGTTGTAAAAATTAATTTCATTTATTGTATTCTTAATGAAATAAGGAAGTAGTTTTTATAAAAATGATTTTTTATGAATAAATATAAATATACACCAATGTCATGAGTTGTATTGATTCAAAATTAATTTACAGAATTATTGATAAAATAATGGATGGTTCTATGAATTTTATTTATATCCAAAATCTAATTGTACTATGTGAATACTCTGATGAAGGAAAACATCCCAAAAATTGTTTTATAATAATAAAATAAAACATTATATCCGAAATATGAAACATATATTTATAATATCTTTAAATACATTGTTTTACTCCTTAAATAAATATTTTTTTAGAAAAAATATTTATAAATTGTTACCTTATTTTTATATCATAGTGATTTCATAAAAGATACAGTAATTGTAAGAACTATATTTTTCATTATTCACAAAAAAATCTACTTTCTTGAAAACCATAAAAATGTACACTAAGATAATTTAATTGATTAATTCAAAAATGTAGTCAGTTTGATGAAATTTATATTCTAAAATATATAAAATTAACTTTTAAATAAAAATATATATTATACGAAAAAGATAGATTATATAATCTACAACCTATTGGATTTAAAATGAGGAACACCTTCATAAAATATAGTATCAAATTAAATACGAATAATAATTTATAATTTAAAAAAATATCCATTTATAAATTATTTAATAATTAAACATTTTTTAGTAGTTCAAAATATGAAATTATATTAATGATTTTTACATAACCTTTAATTAAAACATCCCTTAAGTGATAAAGTAAACATTGTAATCCTAACTGTATAATGAGTATCTAATTGATTACGTAATATATTTTGAAACATGTAAAATATAAATATTAGTGTTTAAAAAATATTCTTATGATTCTAATGAGTAATATTAATAAATCATGAAATTCATATGTAATTAAAAATATCATGGTTGTCACATTCTCCCCTACATAAAAAAATTATGTCGTCCAATTTTTTTTTTGTATTTAGAGAATGGATATATAAAGAAATAAAGTAATAATATTCTAAAATCCAGTTCATAGGGTATCTTAGGTATTAGAAAGTGATAATGTAAAATTTTATCCATAAAAAAACACCTCGAAAGGAAATAATGTGAAAGATAATAAATGTGGAGTGAAATAAAAAATAAATAAATAGAAGACGAATGTAATACCTTTTAATTTTTTTAATGGATATTAAAGAAAACCAAAATAATAAGAAATTATAGAAATTCCTTACGAATTGTAGTGATCTGTGTTTTGAAAAAAAAATTAAATACATTGCATATATATCTTCCAAAAAATTGGTAAGAAAGAACACGAGCATAGAAGAGAAAAATAGTCTGAATTAAGGATTAAAATAATCCTTAACAACATAATAAAACATTAAAAAACATAATAAACATGAAAATTTAATTTCATTTGAGATAAAAAATAATACCATCCAATAAAATTAATGGTAGAATATTTCAATCATAAATGAACAAGGTCAAAAAAGATAGATTATTACTCCTGAAAAATATATAGAGTCATCAAAATACTTTAGAAATATTGTGGCTATAAATTATACACCCATTAAAGAATAATTGAGACCATCAATTCATCATTAAATATTGTAATGTATTCTATTCATGATTTTATAAAAGAGATCTAGAAATATGATGAAAAATATTATCTTATTTCAGAGTCAAAACTACACATCTTACTATATATATATATATATATATTTAAACCATGTTTGTACATTTAAAAGACTCATATATGTGAATGAAATTCTATAGTGTATCTTGACAGCTGACTAATGATTTCTATACTGGACTTGATAGATTTAACATCATTTTTTTCATGTTTTAGGAATAATTTTACCATTAAAATAAGGAATATGATAAAATATACTTACTTGATTTCATTTTATTTCTATATGTAGAACATCAACCATTGGATTTGTGTTTAAATAATTTTCCTCCTCTATTTTATATCACACTCCCAACGTTGTATATCTAAGTAGTCTTTTTTATTCCAAAATCTCAAAAAACAATAATTAAGGGGTAATGAGACCACAAAAAAACATTCTTCCTTATATGAATAATTTTTTATAAATAAATTTTCTTCTTGTTTTTAAATATTATATAAAACCAAAATGGATATCCTGAGTAAAGATAATAACCATTTAAATATAAATAATTCATCATATAAATATGTAATAATATAATATCTAAAAACATAGTATAATATAAATAATAGATGTTAAAATTTTATCTTCTTATAAATTAATAATTATAAAAATCCCCAATACATTCCCAAACAAGTTGGGATCCCAAAATAATTTAAAATATATGATGCCATATTATTCCAATATCCACCTATATTTTATCCAATAAACATAAAGTGAATAATAATTTCTCATACCAAAAAAATATAACATAATAATATGTTCTCTAAAAATATCATAATATTTTTCCAATTAATTAATTCATTATACCAATTAACCATTTTTTCCTAAAAACAAAATCACATACCAACCCAATGGGTTATTTAAACCTCAATCATGTATTATACCTAATAAAAAAATAACAAAATAAAAAATATAACTATTTGACTGAAAATAATACCAAAAAATATGTATCCATGCCTATGAACTTATCGACCCATAATTGTATCCACAACTCTTAACTTATTCTCATCAGATATCTTTTTAACCTCTAATCTTAATTAAACACCACTCTCAATCAAACTATAATTCCCCAAACCTTATAATCTAGTTCATTTTCTAAAAACATATTATTCACATACTAACATTGAATCCAACCAATGTTAACACAATTTAGCAATCTAAAATAAAAATATTATTGAAATGAATTGACTCAATTACACACACGAAGACTTTTAGTTTACAGTTTCAAAGAAATATGAAAAAAATTATATTAAATAACCCATTTATTTAACATAAAAATGAAATCTTTATACTATACTAAGAACTCATTATTCCACACTAATACATATAAATCTCATGAAAAAATTATTCACACATTATACACTTATATAGATATCATAAATAATACACATCTTTATAACTTAAGAAATAAAATCCTAAGAATGAATATCTAAGACACACATTATGTTTAAAAGTACTTTATATTAATCGAGAATAATAAGTTTTCAAAAGATAAACATAATGCTATGAGAACATATTCATGTTATATAAACTCATCCGAAGAAAATCATACCCAATAAACCATTGATCATAAATCATGATTCATCAAATTAATAATGGACTATTCCATGATTAAACATGTGTGCTAGTGTATAAATTAATAACAATAAATTATAACATATACATGTATCATATACATATATCATGAATTTTTTAGAATATCATTTAAAACAACAAGAAATAAAAAAATTAGTTATTAAGATTACATGTGATATCATATTCATATCACAATTTTAATATAATATACTTTCTAAATAATTTTAACATCATTCATAATATATTAAACTACCAATATAATTCCAGCATTGTGTCATAATGGAATCTCGTATCCTAATAATTCCTAAATATATGTAATAGTAAATTATATTCACATAACTTAATTATAATTTCTCAATTGATAGTATAGATATATTATTTCAATAAATTGTCATATAAAATCTATAAAAATCCTAACATGAATAAAACACATAAGGGATATTTTTTAAATCATTTAACTCAAAAAAAATTTATCACTCCATCAGATATTAATTAACCCATGGAAAAGAAATGATATTAAAGGTAATTTATTTCAAATATCATTAAAAAATATAATGAGAAATAATGTGGATGGTATTATTAAAAAACATCCCAAGTAGATCATAAAAATTATTATAATATCATTAAATTTATGAAATATAATTTTATAAAAGAATTATAAATAATATTCAGAAAATAATAAGAAATTTTATTTCCATATGGAAAATTATAATAATGAAAAATTCAAAGAACAATGTAAAAATTCTTTATTGAAAAAAAATTGAAAATAGTAATTCTTAATAATAATAATTAGGGAAGGATAATTAGTTTATTGGAAATTTGTTTAAATAAAATTCTATTAACATGTTAATATGAAATGTACTTTTTATCCATATGAAAAATGATAAAGAGATTCATTTTTAAATATTTGTAATGAAATTAAAATATAGGTTAAAATAGAGTTAAAAATAATTCATGTATATATAATAACATTCTTAAAAAAACATAAATATTATAGATTTTTTGGAAACAAAGTTATCCAAGAAACATCTAATCCATTAAAGAAATGTTTTTAAATAAAAACCATGTTGACTTTTATATCAAAATACCTTAAAAAACGAGGCTGAAAAGGAAAATGAAACACCATTAATTAATGATAAAAGTGATCTCATATTTCAAAGATTAATTGTATTCACCATAAAAAATAGTATCTGTATATAATATGAAACATTCCTTAATGAAATAAAATTGAGATAACATCACATTACAACTTTGGTAGCATCTGAATAAACACCACTGAAGGGGTGAACAAGGAATAAAAAATTAAATTTCATGAATAAAAATATAATCCTGAAATATAATATCAAATATGAAATCGGTAAATCATATAAAATAAAAATGGAGTGTAACATTAAATAAATCTCAAGGAAACAATATTGAGACAAAGAACCCTTGCAACATTTAGACAATTTAATGAAAGTTCATTTAAATATATAACAAGATCTAAATTTTTAAATACAATAAATTAAATGGAAATACTTTATTATTTATTAATGGTGTAGTAAATAAAAATAAAAATTGAAATATTTAAATTGAAATTTTATACACCATTTAAAAAATTTATCAAGTAATTGAAATTGAGACCAACAAACAATTACTGCCTTGGGATATTTTGAATCAAAACTTTCTAAAGACAACCAAAAAAAGTTTTGTCGATCCTAGTAAATGCATATAAATCATTATAAATTAAGTTTTTGGGAATTATAAAAGAAAATAAAATAAAAATATTACCAATATAAAACATATATCAATAAGTATAAAATGAGACAAAAACCCTTTCCTCTGACATCTCCTTGGTCAGACAATGTTTAATTTTCATATTCATTTGTTACACTTCAGTCGATTAAAATTAAGGATATTCAAATATAGTTTAATAGAATTATAGGAGACATTTGGGAGATAAAATGGTATTTTTGGAAAGAAATTTGGGTATTATTTTTATAGGAGACCAATCTCATATGTGTCTTTCAAAATGTTACATTATGATTGATTTTATTGGAAATATATAATGGATTTTCCACAAATATTTAGTCTTTAAGGTAAAATATGACATTTTAAATGGACACATTACTCAAAAATGGACCTATAGTGATATTATAGACCACTTATATTAAAATTAAATAAATAAATATTTTTTCTTTATTTAATTAATAAAATATTATTTATCATTAAATACTCATTCACGGTATTTTCTAGACTATTATAAAATATTATCTTAACAGCTATGTAGATAACTATTAAAAGTAAAATAAAAACATTAAAATTAATTATTATATATCATGGTTATCCCTATAAATCATGTAATATTCCAATTACATAAATTGTTACCATTTTTAATATAATTAAAACGATTGATTTTGACATTTCAATTTCTTTCACAAGTGTTGTGTTAATGTTGTCTAAATGTTTTAGATAATTTCACTATCCTTTAAAATTAAAAATAAATTAACAACATATGTATTATTTATTAAGAATAAATATTATCATATATAACCATTCATAATATTTTTAATTCATATTATTTTCATAAATTTTTTTTAATAAAATAATTGAATGGGGTGAAATATTTATATCCTTTTATTTATTATTTTAAAATTAATTTCACATTCAAATAATGTTGACCAAAAATTTAAAAAATGATAGGAGATAATATATATCTCAATATACAGTTTAAATAGTCACTAATTTATATGTTTTTGTGTTATTATAACTCTTTGACCCTTGATTTAACAGTTTTACCCTACTTTAACTTATACTATGTTGATTATCATTCACAATGTGGACATATTTTTATGAATAAACATGAAAAAGATCACATTATATAAGTAAAACATGATGATTGAAAAGAAGAAAATATTTTTTGATGATTCAATTTCTTGAGATGTTAAAAAATAATTTTAATAAACATATGATTTACACAGCAAAAGAGTTTTTTAAATAAAGTATTTTATTGAATAAAATTTAATCTACCAAAAAAATAATGTATAGTATTAATTCTTATGAAATTTAAATTTTTATGCATAATAATTAACATTAATTGAGTATAAATGAAATAATAAATATAATTTTTTCTTGTGAATACTTAATTTAATGAACATAGACTCTTCGGCGGTGGTGTAGTAGTGATAGTGAGGGTCATACCAACACAATTCATTGGGAGGTGCGTGGCTTGATTCCTGGGAGTCCCCTCTTGAGTGAATTCCCCCTAACCTCAAGATCCACCCATCTTTTTGGGTCACCTGATCCCTGGATGTGTGGGTGGATTTTGGCATAACCCACTTGTGCTGAAAGATTGATTTTCCAACCCATTGCATCCTAGGTTATTACCATCTGGGATGCTATTTTGTCTCAACTGAAAAAAATCCTTACAATCTAGGGCTCTCTCTAGAGAGATATCTTTATGGGGAGGGGTTCCCTTTTGTTAAAGGTTCAAAAATTCCACACCTATAGATTCCCTATTCTAAGATAAATAAATTTATGAATGTATCTTAAAAATAGTTTATATTAGAAAATATATATCATACATTCCAAAATGTAAAACAACGGTTTATAATATTTTATAAATTATTAATTTTACCCCTACTATAAATAATTATTTTAGATAATGATTTTATGAATTTTTAATCATTCTTATACAATTATCATGTCCTAAAAATTACAATAGTTTTAAAAGATGTATTTTCAAATATCAACCCAAAAACCAACCATTCTATAAAAACACCCTGAAATCAATCCAATGAAAAATTTTATAAGATTAATCACAAAATGAGGTTCAATTTTTCACGCAATAATTTTTAAATTTTGAATATTAACATTTAATTTAAACCATATCACACAAGTAAATAAAATATATTTATAATAAAACATTTTGGGATTCAAATGAAAAACCATATCATTGTTCTATATATTCACATAATTATATATAATAATAAATAAGAAAATGAATTTACATATATAATATGAATATTCATTTATAAAACTGTTAATAAATATATAATCCATTTAAAAGTTCAAAATAAAAAAAATTGTGAAATTTAAATAATAATTAAAAAATCACTTATGGGATGAAGTAAACATCATTAAAATAAATAAATTATGAGTATCTAATTGATTATTTGATTAAATTTTAGATATCAAATAAATTTATATTTCAATTTAAAAATAATATATAAATTCAAAATCTGGAATATTAATAAATCATTAATGCTATATCTTATTACAAAAACATAATTTATCACTATATGTTAAACCTTCACAAAAATTACCGAACATCAAAAATTATATATTATATATTCGATAAATATATAAATAAATATCATATCCAAGGTTTTAATAATATATATTTATTTAATACTCAAATCAATTCAAATGGTTTTTGAATATAACTAATTAATTAATCCTAAATAAATTTTATATATCATTATTGAGAATAATTTTTAATCCAAAAATTATATTTAATTTGAATATAATTATGATCAATGGAAAACCTAAGAGTATTACCCTCTATGATTATTACATATTATCATTTCGAAATCCTTCCTAAACACTAATATCAACATCTAACAACACAAAAAGGCTCCCATTCCAGACGTAGTGAATGTCATAAAAATGAAAATCACAAACAAATGATCATTATGTAATATAATCCCTTTGTATAAATATGTAATCATGTAGTTTGAATTATCATGTCATCAATATATATACTTGATATTTATTTCTATAACTTTCTAAAAAAACTAATCTATAATCCTAAGAAATGTATTTTATTTCAATAGTTTTATTTCAATCAAATGGATAAGATAAAAACATCCATAATGATTCAAGAGAAAAATAATTCCCCAACTAATTCATTAATTACATATCACACATAAAGAACACATCATTCCCATGTTTTCTATGAACATAATAGATCTTGGTTAATGAAAATACATTTAATCTCACTATGTTAGGATAAGAATTTTTAACAGTAATAAAATTTAAGGATCATTACACCCACACACTCATAGAAATGAATATAAAATAACATGTAGACAAGAGGAATCCATATAGGTGGTTTTATCCCTATAGTTTCCTCTCATAGAGATTACTATGTGCAAACTTCGTGAGATGAAGACCCATCTTCTAATGGGTACACACAAATCACTATCATTATACAGCGTGTCCTACCATAGAATTTTATCCAATTTTTTGACCCAAGTATATAACATGTAATCATGGAAAGGAAATATTATTTAATTTTCAATGTGAAAGATATTTTATGATACTACAATAACAATTTGACAGAAAATAATGATCATCATGTGTGATGATATTTATTTATATTTAAAAACATTGAATATAATTGTAATCTAAATTCCAAATTTCGTTATTTTGGGGAACAAAATCCAACAACATGATACGAAAATTTCATGTCAATAATGGTGACTTACTTGAAGTATTTATTGATGAAATCACTATTTTGGTAGTTATTTTAATCTTATTTTAAATATTTTTAATGTTTTTAAAATATGAATTGAAAAAAAATTATGAATTTTCAAAAGTGTCATTTTATCATAGAAATACGACTAGTAATTTTTCGTGTAGTTTTAGAAATAATAATATGTGTTGACAAGTTTAAAATTTATGTTTTGAATGGGATTCCTTATCCATCTTCTGAAAAACATATTAGATCCTTTTTATGAAAATAATTCATCCATAGTATATTCATAAAAGTATTCAGTAATATTTCTATTCCACTATACAAATAATTGATGATAAATTCTGATTTTCTTTTTGATGATTTTTTCCATTAATATTTTGATGAATTTTAGAATATATTGATCACACAATTAGTGAAACAACCACTAAATTTGGATCACCCAATTGAAATACATTGTTATTCTTCTTACAAGGCAATAGGAGAAGTACAATCCTAATGGATTAAAGGGATATATCCATTTTTTATATTCCTCAAATACATTAGATATATAGAACCTCGATTTTAGGTAATTAAGCATTTATTAATGAATTTAATTTATATATAGAAAGTGGGTTAAGTTTCAGGGGGTTTGGTGGTGTATTGGAATGTTTTAGCATATTTTTTTTGTAGTTCAATAGTTTTATCTTGTTTAGTAGAAGCCACAAAATACCAACTAAGAAACTGTGCATCTAAAACAGTGGGCACTTGATAGGTGCACTGGATTGGTATACAAATTTCCAAAACCAGGCTACCTCCCAAGAGATGTCGTGAAATTTTGGATATAGGTGTTTAACAAAGTTGTTTCATAATTTGTCTAACTATGTTTGGCATTCTTGTGAGGGTTTTGTAGATGCAATTTATATTGTATGGTTATCATAGGGTTTTCCCAACCCTGCATCATAATTGTTCCCTGTTAAAAGAGAGATCGTGATTTTGTGGGGCTACCTTGATTTACCCCTTTAACGACTCATTTCTCCCAAGTACGCACATAACATTAATTAAACTCCTTAAAAATAAATTATAGTACCTTCCTTTTAATTTGAAAGTGATTACTATGTAAATATCGGTGTGTTGGAGGCTAGATTTCTTGGTATGTTATCATTCTTGCAATAGTTACCTTATTCTTACGCATCACTTCTATATTGGATTATGGAATGTAAATTTTTGTTGATGATTCAATGTTGTGTGAAGAAAATAATAATGAGATATTTTTTGTGTTGATAGGTACAATATCTATGGTCAGTGTTTTGAGTTTCAAGAATAGTTTTTGACTTTTAGTGTCGTTTTTCATTTTCGGAAATGTTTGAGTGGTAGGTGGCTTCACTGTGAACTCCTATTATTATAACATTAAAATATTATTTAAAATTTACTGAATTACCAATACATAAATTTGAAATTTATGTGAAAATATTTATGGAAACCATATTTAGTGAGGGTTTATAGAAATATGTAAAATTTGTTGTTTTGGGGAAGGTTATCTGTTTCATGATTTTAAAATGGCGATTTTAAAATATTTTCTTTTTATTAATATAAAATGGATGTTGAATTTGTTTCTGTAAAATGAATGTTATATTGAAATGTTTTGGAAGAATTTATTTGGCATGGTTTTGGAATAAATAGTTGGCATGTGTTCATTTACATTTAGGTGACCCTATGGAAGGGCCTTGTGCCTTTGGGGAACATGTTATATGGATAACTAGTGGTGAATTGGTTGATCTAAGAGATACCACTCATGTGTTTGGAACATCCCCTTAGGAATGAATGTTTGGATGTGTGGAATGGAATGGGTTATGCCTAATAGATTCAAATAATTGTTTGAAAACATGTTTTGTTGCATTCCTTGGAAATGGTTTTGATTTGGAAACATTTTTATTCTTTGATTTTAATTTCTTTAAATTTGCTTTAAACTACATTATATGAATGGGATAACATATTATAGCATATTTTCATTAGTTTAGATGTCATTTTATGAATCCTACTAAATTTTATACTCTCCCCATGATTGAGATCTTTTGTGCATTTTTTGATAATTTATATCTAGACATAGTTAAAGGAAATGTATCTAGTTTATTTAATAATTGATCATGATACATTGGGAATGGATTGTGGTGTTTTATCTTTGAGAATTATCGAAGCTTAAATGTTATTATCTTCCATTTCTTTGAGTTTTGTTAGTGTTTTTTTTTCTACTTCATAATCTAATATTGTGATTTTTATTGGTTACACATTGAGTTTTATTACATTATAATCATTAATCGTGTAATGGTGATAAGGATATGGTTATCATCATATAGATGTTTTATTTTTAAAAGATAAATCATACCAAAATTCTTTACAAATACCTCACAATTTATTGACTCCATTTGTTGTCTTAGGGATGTAAATAAGGCATGTAACACCCTCTACCTTTTCCCGGTCCAATAGTTGGGGGTGAGATATTGAAAATGGTATCAGTCTTGGTTTATCCAAATATCATTTTGGATAATGGAATATTTGTGTTTGGTCATGGAGTTCATAAATTATAAAGGTTTAGTCTTCAAGTAGGATTGGTATCAAGTAGTTGGACCATCAAAACATGAATTGTAAAGCATAATGTTTTGTAAGTAAAATATTTATATTGAAGTTAAAATTTCTAGGGAGTTGGGTACAAGAGTGTTTTGAGACACTTATAGGAGTTGTTACCTCATTATCAAAGGATTATCCAATTAGAAGAGGATGGAATGCATTGAGATAAATGACTTCCTACTAAGATTTCATAATTCATTTTTACAAAAAAAATTAGTTTTGTTGAAAAAGTGATGATTTTTTAAAATAGTTTAAAATGTTATAATATTCATAAATACATAGCGTATGTTTTAAAAATAGTTTGAATGTTTCTTGAAATTGAGAAAGATTATTTTAAATATTTACATATGTTTAATTTTAAACTACTAATCCTTCATTATCAAGCACATGAAAATTTATAAAATTTTCATTTGGTTATAGAAACTTACACCTAATAGGATTCATTAAAACCAATCTGAAGACGTTGTTGAAAATGAGGTTACTCCTGTGCTATAGGAAAACCACTCACTGGTTCAGAGTACTGCACAAGATTTCCAAGATGGGGATAGAGGGGACATAAGCGATGAACAACAGAAAGTGAATCATTCTATATAGTTCAAAAAGTATAATCCACCCATATTTCAAGGTGATTCATAGTAAAATAATGTATATTTTTGCTTTAATAGTTTTAATATAATATTCTATTTACTTAGAACACAATATGAAAAGAAAGTGATCTTGATAGCATATATGCTGGGGGATATTTCTCTCCACTAGTGAGATTATACAGTTCATTCTAAACGGGACCATGGAATGGCATGTGAGGATTTTGAAGCATTTTTAACAAAATAATAAATCCTCACATGTTCGTTATTTATAGAATAGTGTATTTTTTGTGTTATTATAAAGATAACCACACAATAATAGAGTATGCAGCTAAATTCATGAACTTAGTCATCTTTACAACATTTTTTGTGCATGTGTGTCTTTGAAAAAACTCATTTTTGAATCAGTTGTGAAGTCATATGTTCAACCAATGATTTTTTTGATTTATATAATAGATTATATAGAGATCATAAATAGGGAGAGGGTCATATAATGTTTAATTTTAGGAAATACCGGTGGGGGAACAATTTTGATACCTATGGATAATAGTGGGAACTCAAATACTTAGAATAAGAAAAATAGGGATACATATTTCCAAGGTAGTGGTATGACTTAGAATTAGATAGATGGAATGGGGAATCATCCTCCTAAACCGAATAATTTTCCCAAAATTCATTCACTATGGCTATTTCCATTACATGAAGTGATATTATAACACACTTCTTATTGTATGGCACAATTGAAACCATATTTGGTGTCACGAACCAACCTACTGAGCTCTAAATTATGACTATCTAGAGAACACCTCTAATAGGCTAGGGGATGGAAACTAGTATTGATTAGGAATATTCCACAAATGGGAGGCAATCCATTAATGTACATTTATACACACGCACATCTCAAATCCCACACAATATTGAAATTAAAATAATAGAAACAATACAGGCATATATATACGATCCCCGAAACGAATATAGTGGTAAATCACTGAAAACAAAAAAGTAGAAAAAAATGATCAACAAAAAATATAAAGAGTCCAACCAATGCCAAGGGAAAGGACTAAGTCAGAAACATGCTCTTGATAATTACAATGGTCTGTCAACCCCCATCTATGCTCCAACCACTACCTCTTAGGACACCATCAAATAGTTTTTTCATCGGCATAAGAAATGACACATGCGGGAAACGACCATTCATGGGTGAGTAAAGACATACGTAGTATGACACCTAGAAAAGACCAACCATGAAGAAACCAACATAGTCAGCTTAATAAAATATATATAAATCAATGTATCATATAAAAACCCAGATATACACAGGAAATACTCCACCCCATAAGGTGGTCATAACCAACTGTCTGGCATAGGATTCTATTTAATGAAAGACTCATTCCAGGATAACACAATACACATGCCATGCCACCATCAGAAACACTTGATCAAGAGGTCTGGGTCATTGGGCCCTACCAGGGAAGCTCAATGGTCTATAGGGACTAGGATACCCAGACATGGGGTCATGAATTGAACCTTTGGGGGACACCAAGAACCGAGTCTGGAATGGCCCTCTATGTTGGGGATCGTACATCAATGATTCCAAAAACCCTACTAATAAAACCTTAATGATTGAGCATCAGTTCCCTTTTTAGGGTGGGCTCAATGATTCCACTAATAAAAACTATGATTGGTAGAGGATCGCACTCTATTTTCATAGAGGGACACTAAAACCCTATCAAAGATTCTACCTCCAGTGGGGATCCCAATCCCATGATGTGAAGTAATTACACAAATTACCATTGAAGAAAAGGTCCAAGAGAACACACTAAACCAATATAAGTACAATATAATAATGAAAAGTCACTTAAGAATGTTTCAAGGGACTATAGGGTTTTTTCGAAGTGGTACATGGTAGGTCTAGCTATCCAATATACTTCCCATGTGGAAGAGACTCACATAACATGTTGTCCCCATATATGTGGCTTGTATAAGGATATAAATAGTGTGTAGAGACACATGGTATCTTACCTATGTTTCCTAGCCATGTCCATGTACCAAATCCATGCCTCAGTATCGAGCTATGTACACAATGTTGTTTTAGTGTATAAGTGGATGACATGCCATCTATCCATGTATTTTTTCCCAAGTTTGTGTACTATCTGGATTACACACTAAGTCAAACAGGGAGGTTCACATTCCATGTGTTAGTGGCCACATTCCATATTACCCTTAACGTCGGCTAAACCCTATTATCGTAGAAAAGGGGGCCCACAAACTGTGTAACCCTAAATTACAGTCAATGTTTTGTGAGATTTTCAATAATCATATATTCTTCCACCATGTTTGATCCCATAATCTATTCACCATGAAATAGAATATTCAATATCATCAAAGACTATCCATCATAGAATAACATTTCTCATCATCATATTTGCAGGAAAAAGTAATTGAATCGCCATTCATCATTAAGCGTCGATGAACGAATAAGTACGCAAATATGGGGATCATATGTTGTCCTAATATATTTGTCTTCGTCATCGAAATTCTATCTTTTCATGAAGATCCCATATCTACAATATAATATTGTTTCCCAATGATATTGGTTCCCATCGATCAATTGATTAAGAATAGTCGAACCCCAAGACAGTGATGAATAAAAATATTTTATCATAGAATTGGGTGAGAAAATATCAATCAATCAATGGGAATAAACATTGATTAATGTTCGTGTCAGGATTGAATCATTTATTTTATAAAAATATCCTAATCCATGCTCAATTTAATCCAAATAAATTCTCTCATTATGTCCCAAAAAAATCCCATCCTGTAAAGAGATCGATTGGAAATTTGATCCATTCATTGATTGAGTTTCCTTCATCAAAAAATTGAAGATAGGGGAACAATACATATTGAACAAAAATACTATATAGATAAGCATAGATCATTTATGAAAAAGTTTTTGTTTCCATCATTTACAGGATCCTCCAACTCTGCTGGTGTAATGATGAATGTTCTGATTCTAATCTGTTATCACCTGCCAAAAATGTTATCTCTCTATAGCGTTTAGATCTATAGGTTTTAATGTCCATCCCTAGTTCAATTTCCATATCTATATATACAAGGTTTTTTTAGGATACTGTGTTGAATGAAATAAAAATTGTTATGTTAATTTATAATATAAATTTATCACACGTGATTTTTAAAAAAAACAACTCGCACCAACTAATGTTACGTTTCACCTAGGGTATAACTGATGTTATTGACTCAATGGTTCACTCATATTTCTGATCCATGAAACCATTTAGATATTATTTCACTCTTTTGTGAAAACCACATGGATCTACTATTTTAATTTTTTAATATATTTCAGTCATTTATTACGGGACCACCTAGCCTAAAAATAAAACATCATCTTAGAATTTGATCTTTAAAATAATTCATATAATATTTAAAAATAAAAAATAGAAAAACCAATATGTTACATTATCCCCTCCTTAGGTCATTATGTCCTGAAAAACCAAAATAAGGGCTACACAAAGTGATGTATGTACTGAGCATGAATATGTGCCTCCATCTCCCATGTGCTCTCCTGGATATTATAGTTCTCTACCAAACACCCTAAAAATGAATCAATTACCCCTGAAGTATCCTCTCATACAAGTCCTCGATCTCTGATGGTTAATCATCAATGGTTTCTCTATCCAAAATTGACATATCTCCCCAGTTGATAATGTGTGATGGGTTATGTATGTACATCAACAACTGAAACATGTGGAAGATTTATTGTACCTAGTCCAATAGAAACAGTAGAGCTATGTGGTACACCACCTTTAAAACTCTATATTTAATCTGAAAAATACCAATGATCCTTAGATATAACATCCCACTTTAGAAAAAATCTCCTTAATCCATGTAAATATTATACCGTTACGAATATATATTCTCCTTCCACATACTCAAGAGGTATCTATATCAGGTCCTCATATGTCTTCTAACGGCTCTATATAGTCTTCATCTGCTCCAAGATGATCTGCATGTTCTCTGTTGTAGCTTGAACCAACTATAAGCCCTTGAGTGCTGACCCTCCTAGATCATTCCAACAATATGGAGACGTATAGGGTCACCTCTATAAAGCCTCAAATAGTATGATACCAATGGTATCTAAGGTAATTTGCAATCTTCACCTAGGATAGTTGATCCCAAATACTATTTCCAAAATATAAGATGCATTCTCAAAAAATTTCCTCAAACTCCTGGATGGTCTACTCATTGTAGCAATAAGTATGCTGGTGGAAGGATGTTCTCTAATGTAACTAGGTCCCAAATACCTCTTATAATCCCTTCCATAATTGTTAGGTGAAGTGAGCATCGTAATAATTTAACTTCATTAATGGAACTCCATGGATTCAGACTATCTCTAACATGTAGAGTCTTCCAAATATCTCGAATGAACTATTCTCTCATATAGCTAAGAATTTGGTCGAATTAGTGAGTTATTCTATAATCACCTAGATGGTGTCATATCCACTATACATAAGGGGTATTCCTATAATTATTTCAACAGATATCTCGTCACAATTCCACTCTACATCTTAAAGGGGTTGATCTAAACTCATTGAAACATGGTGCTCAGACTTCACTTTGCTAATAGGTAATGCATTGAGGAACAAAACTATGGAAGTCACTTCTTCATCCCATTCCACAAAAACTGACATAGGATGTCTTGGATCATCTTTTCCACTCCTAGATTCACTCATAAGGGACATGTATTAAAAACGTCAGAATATCCTCTCGCAATATCACTCATACCACAGTGCATCCTTTGAAAAGAATGACAGGCGGCCCACCTTTCGAAATTCCATTATAATCCTATCCAATGGATATCTAAGCACGTAGGGTCTCGTAGTATGTATCCCAAAAACATGGTTCCCTGAAACTCTATAAGAGTGGAGGGATAAAAATCATCAACTGAAGCAAATTTTTCCATCTCCATCCAAGAACAATAACAACAATGTTGTTTTCTACTCTCATCTCTCATCCATCAACTGAGAACAAGATATCTTACTAAGCATCTCTGCCACCATGTTTCTCTTCTTAAGAGTATAGACAATATAAAATTCATAGGCCTAGAGGAATCCTAGACATAGACTATATATCAAGATAATATCCCTCTAAGAGAAGGAATGGTTGAGATTCTTATGGCTAGATTATATGATAAATCACTCACCAATTATGTACTATCACCATATATTCAATGTGAAAACTAATTCTGATAAATCAATGTCATGGGTTGTGTAGTTCTTATGATTTTTTCTCAACTATCATGAACCATAGGTGATAAATTTCTTTCTATGATTCAGAGTAAAACCAAGGCTGGTCTCTGATTCATCTTATAACATTAGATATTTAACAACATCCTCTGGTATATTCAAGATATGAATATTCGTTAGCCTCTTCATTGGATCCTGAAAGAACTAATGGAATCTTTCCATCCACACGAAAGGATTGCCTTTCATTGTCAAGGATTTCAAGGGTGATTTTAATCTGGAGATGTCGGTTATAGAACTTTGACTGTAATCAGCCAATAGAAGAAAACTCTACACCTTGGTAACACTCTTGGGTGGACCCCACGTAAGCACTGCCTCAACCATCACTAGATCCATTGAATCTCTATCCTCTGAGATGACGTGTCCCAAAAAAATTGACCCATAGAATCCAAAAATCACACTTTGATAGCTTCCCGTTAATTTGACACTCTCATAGTGAGTCAAGGACTACCCTCACGTATCATTCATGCTCCTCCTCAAAAATTATTTACACTAGGATATCATCATTGATGAATACCATATTCTGGTCTATGAAATGATGAAATATTTTTTTTCATGAGCCCCATGAACCCAGCAGGTGTGTTATTCACTCCAAATGAAATGAAAAATTACTAATAGTGACCAAAACGATATCAGATGTTTGTATTTTTGATATCCTCATATTTTACTCATAGATAGTGATAACCTGATCTGATGTCAATCTTCAAAAACCAATTTTCCCATTTCAACTGCTCAAAGAGGACATTGATACTCGGTAGTGTATTATTATTTTTCACGGTTACCTAGTTCAAGTGTCAGTAATCCAAACATAACCTCATGATCATCTCCACCTTTTTTTGAAATAAACTAGGGATACCTAGGGAAAACCATTGTGTCAAACAAATCCCTTGTTTTACAAGCCCTCCAACAGATTCCTCATCCCTTGATTCACGACGGGAGTCATCTGATATGCCGGTGCAGATATTCATGATCTAATGGGATGAATATCAATGAAACAATATACCTCTCGGTGTGGAGGTAATCCTGGAACATCTTCAAGGAAGACTCCCTCTTACTCTGACACCATTGAATGAAAATGGAAATCCATAACATCAACTATGTTATGGGCCAGGCTATCCAACTAATGAGTAATCATCTGCACCATTCTATGCATTAGTCCATCTTACGTAGTATGGCTTTCATTTTCTCTATTATTGGAAAACCTTGTTCCATCACTGTGGAAACACCACATCCTTGATATGAAATAGTCAATCTAGGAATGAAATTTAGATATAAATTCCATACCTAATATGACATCACAATGAATCATTATAACTACAAATAGATCCTATACAAAACACTATTCTCCTAGCGTCGGGTTGCACTGTTGGTAGATGTTTGAAATCGCTGATTCACTGCCTGTCTGAGTATCAAATATAAAGGTTTGAGTGAAAATCTCAATCCTAATCACTATGTGTGGAACATAGTAAGTGGAAAGGAAAGAATAGATATCAGATGTGTCTATCAATAATAAAATTATAGTATATAATACATCAGTATTAAATCTTATTATACATGGAGAGTTGGTGTCATAGGCCAAGATAGATTGTAGTTAGACTCATCCTAGGCCACATGATCTTTGAACCTGGTATGGACCAATTGGTGGTGGTGGTGGTAATAGTTGAAACCTATGACTACCTTCTGATTCCCTTATAGACCTTTTACCATATCCTCCTACTTACGAGCCACATTAATCCTACCTTTGTCTCTATCTTGGCATTCCTTAGAATATCTCTCGATCAGCTGTATGACGAGTGAGGAAATATCAAGTTATATATCCTCGACTATATCAGGAGAAAAATCACATTTATCGTAGCTAATTCAAGACTCTATTATATCCCTATACCAATAAACCTTATTCTAAGGATTTCCTCCAAAAACATCTGACCCACTTGGATACCTGTAACTGTTGTCGACTACCTACAGCTAAGGTCTCATCTATTGGGTTCTCAATACAAGCTCCCACTACTGGTGTATTATCCTCCTAAATACATTCAACTAAAATGGATCTCTCAAGCACTATATCATAGGTTTAAATGTTAAGAGATACTAATAATGACCTGATGTCTCAGCAAAGTCGTGCTCAATAGTCTATGCCCTGAAGAACTATTTATGCACTACATCCAAGGAGTAATATGAGATACAAGTGAATATTTTTGATTACTCTTACATGGTCACACTACCCTGCTGAATGTGAATAAGCTATTTTATGCATACTAATCAGAATATGGCTGGATAATACTTATCTATGAAAAGACACTCAATGACTGTTTATGAGTGAGTTGTCTCATTTGGTGTCTATGTCACCAAGTTCCACCGTCTCCCAAAATATCCCTAACGAATAAATTCTGTGAGGACATTCATATATTCTATAGTAATTCTCATAAGGATAAAAATTTCAGTGACTGCATCCTTCCATTCCTCTTCTTATGGGGGTCTAGCTCACTCCAAAACCTAAGTGGTCACCAATTCTATAACTCATGATATGCACTCAGCCTGTGTCCATCCTCATATGGTAGTTAATTTGTTAGAATATAAATAATGGGTGTTGTTGTAGCTAGTAAAACTAATAGAGTTGTTATCTCTAGTACAATCTCATATATCGATTCCTCATAACTAGGCGAATCATCCTTGTCATTACATGGTTGATTCCTAGATGTTTGTCTATGTGGAATCATTGTGAAATAAAAAAAGATATATCATGGTCAAAAGTGTATATCATTGGAGATTAATAAATAAATAAATGAAAAAAAAAACAATTCCTATATTATTCATGCACTACTATTTTACATTCAACCAATGTTGTCATATACAAAGTCAAAAATCAAGTGATCGATGTCCGATGTATTGATATATCGGCCATCACACCAACACTAGTCCCATTGGCCTGAAAGACATACTCGAAACACTTAACACTATTTTCCAAAAACAATATCCCTAAATCATTTCCTAATGTATAATATATCCACTCTAATACCACTTTTTCATGACCCGACCAGGTGTGGTCTGACCCATGACTACCCCAAGCATGTCTCTAATAGGATTGGGTATGGAGACCAAAGCTGAGTAAGAAAATCCCACAAATGGGTGGCATTAGCCTAATTTACCTATACTCACACACACATATATCAAAGCCCACAAAATGATAAAATGTAATAAAACTAAAAAAATAATTCATACATCTATGATCCCATAATAGAGTACTCCAGTAACGTACTGAAAATAAAAATGGGATAAAAACAAGCCCCACCAAAACTGTAAAGGGTTTAAAAACTCCACGATAATGGACTAAGTCAGAATAATTATATATGTAAACACCTCATTCTGTCATGATCTAGATGCACTCCACCAACTTTCAATCCTCATATAAAATCATCAAAAAGCACATCCTTCTTTAAAAGACACAACATGTGCGGGCAAATCCCTTGGAGGGTTGAGTAAAACAATACTCTTTAGGACAACAAAAAAATTCCAACCACAAAGAACCAAGTATATTAAGGCTAATAAAATATATAAAAATAAATTTATTATGGAAAAAACCAAGATATACTCCAAAACGAATCCACAACATAAAGTAGTAATAACCAACTGTCATCCAATAGATTCTATTCAAAGCAATGTTCGTTCTGGAAGAACCAAATCCACAATATGTGCTACCATGAGAGACAATTGATAATGAGTTTTGGGAAGTTGGACCGGACTCATAGAAGTTCACTGGTCTAAGGGGACATTGATACATAGATTGGTGCATCACTTCTAGCACCGTTGGGGGACATGACAAACCCAATCTGGATCAGCCTGTATCATTGAAGATTATACATTTATGAATCCACACACACTACTGATACAACATGCTAGATGGAGTATCGACACCCTTTTTATTTGAGGTCATTCTAATTCCACTAATTCAAATAGAGGGTGATAGGAGATCACACTCCAGTCTCATGGTTGGACATGAGAACTCTATCTGAGGCTTGACCTCTAGAGGGGAACATAATCAAATGTTTTCTACGTAGTTCCAAAAATTACCCTTGAGGAAAAGGACCAATAGAACACACTCAACCTATATTCATCCATATAAAGAAAAAAAGAGCCTTAAGAACACATAGAGGGACTTCATAGTGTATCCAAATTGGTAAATGTGGTGTGCAGCAATCCCAAGTCCTTCCAGTGTTGAAGATCCTCACACGACATGCAGTCTCCAAAAAGCATTTAGAAGGATGCACATGATTTGCCGATGAAAATGGTATCCTACCTATGTTTCATGTATGTGATCATGTAATGATCACTTCTCTATGTATCAGTTCATGTATGCTAGGTTGTGTCCATATATAAGTACACAACGTGCCATCTAGTCATGTATTTTTTGCATGTCCTTGTACTCTCTGGAGTAAATGTTAAGTCAATCAGGGGGGTGACACGTCGTGTGATAGGGGTTGAATTCCATCTAATACATAACATCATCCAATCCCTAGTATTGTAGTTAGGGAGACACACATGCCTTGTAATCCTAGATTACACACCATGTTCTATGGGATTTTCTAAAATCATAGATTCTTCCTCCACATTTGATCAGGAACCTATGGAATTAGATTTTGTGATCTATTCACCATGAATTCGAATATCCAATCTTGTCCAAGCATAGTTGTCATCATACAATGGATCACATCATCAGATTTACCCACAAAATGGATTGAATCAATGTTCTTATTTTTGTGTTGAATAATGTCGAAGAATGCGAATTTGGGGGTTTTTTATCTTCCAAATAACTTTTTCTCCATCATAGAACCTACATAGTTCTATGCCAATCCTATATCTATGAAATCATATACATACACTGTGAAATGTTTGTGATATAATCAATTAACTAGGAATAGTTGATCCATGAGTCGACGATGAATGCCTGCGATGAATTACAGAATTGCGTAAGAAGGAAAAATCAATCAAGAGGAATGAACCTCAATCAATTTTCTTGTCGATATATGTTTTTTTACATTATAATGACAACTGAATCCATCAAAAATTTAATCAAAATTAAATCTCTTATTAATTAACCCTAAAATGTTAATTGATCTTGTAAGGAAATAAATCCACAAATATATCCATTAATTGATTTTTTTCATCACATAATTAAAGAACGGGGAATAATCCACATCAAATAAGCATCCTAGAATAATATGTATGTATCATTTATGAAGAACATTTTTGTTTCTATTGTTGATGATATCCTATAACTTTGTTGGCATGATGATCCACAATCTGATTTCAATCAATTGTTTTCTTCCATGAATAATTAATTTCAATGGCATCTAGGACTCTAGGGTTTATTGGACAACCCCGAGGCAATTTACATTGCCTTTTATTTCAATTATATACTTGTAATTGTGCTAAAAATTTGAAATAAATTATTAAGTTAATTTATTTTATTAATATAACACTTGTAAAATTTTTTTAAATAAAACTCGTTCAAATTTATGTTAAGACACAGCTAGTTTAAAACCATTATTATTTAGTCAGTGGTGCCCTCATTTTTCTAATTTGGGCACCCGTTATGTTGTTATTAAATTTATTTAAGAGAACCATGTAAGCGTTATACTTAGTATATTTAATTTATTTCAAAAATGTATTCTGGGTGCCCTGGGATTCAAAATCGCTTGTTGTCTCATTTCATGGATTTAAAAATAATCTAGATAATATTTAAAAATAATTAATAGAAAATGATAGATTTTTTTTCAAGATATTTACTTCTATTTTCATAGTAATCTAATGTACGGTGTTGGTGAAAGATCTCTAGTTTCTAAAGATGTATTTTATTTAATTGTACATGGGTAGAAAATTAATTCACATCATCATAACTAAGATATCCATATTGATTATAGGAATACCGTGTCTCCTCAACCAATATAATCTCAATAGTATAATAAATAATAATGTGTATTGTGTAAGAAAATATATAGAGCTGAGAAAATTAATTTGGGAAATCAGTTGGGACGTTATATGACGAGTAATATAATTCATGTGATTTATAACATTATGTATGATTTTTTTGACATAGGTTGATTCCATTTGTTTATTTCTGAGCATTATGTTGATCTTATATGTTTCATGCTGAGATTATGCCTTTAATTTTGATACATCAAACTCCTCTTGTCTAAAGAGAATATCAGTCCCTAATGTGTGAGGAATCATATATAACTATCAATTAGACTTGATTTATATAAGACTTATCTATAATTGATATATATTTCTATAACATAACATTGTTATGAATTGGTTTTAAATGTTCAAAGATCACATTGACTATTATACTTGAAGGGATAACTTTAAAACTATTGATGACAATGTGCATATCATTATTGGATATAAAAATTATAAGAATAATGGAATTGGATTTTTGAAACTAGAAAGTTGGAACTATCTCATACCAGTATGAATATTTCACCTAGGAACTTGTTAATGTTATTTTGGATTTTATTTTTTCTAGCAATTTTAGATCATTTTCTGGATCATTTTCGTGAAATTTTATAAATATTTTCACTTACAAGGGAAATGTAGTTTATGATTGTTCTCTTACCAGGGAAAAATCCCATATCACTACCTTCTCATTAGATAGAACCAAAAAATTATGGGAGTTTAATGCAATGTTAGAGGATTTGGAAAGAAAAGGGTTCATTTAGCATAATATATTTCTTTGGGAAGCACCTGTTTTGTTTGTAAAAATTAGTATGGAACACTACAACTATGTTTAGATTATCGTAATCATAAAAATGTTACAATGAAGAATCAATATAATCTTCCAATCATTTATGATTTATTCGATCAGTTTAGTGGAGCCCAATAGTTCTCAAATATTGAAGTTCATTTTGGATATCACCAATTTTGGGTTTGCAAGGAGGATATTTCAATTATAGATTTCATAATTATATATGATCATTATGAGAATATGGAAATTCCATTCAATATTATGATTGAATAATATGAAATCAGAGAATTGATGAATCAAATATTTCAAAGGTATCTATATTATTTTTTGGTGGTGTTTGTAGAAGACATATTTTGGTCATTAAGCACAATGGTTGAGCATGAGAAAAGCATGGAGGTAGCAATGGGTATTTTTCTAGATCATTGACTGTGTTTCAAAATATGAAAATATATTTTTTTGGGTATAAGAGGTACATTTTATTATGCATGTAATCTCTAAAAAAATTTATAGATCTAAAAAATAGATAGGAGGTGATGTCTTGGAAACCTCTGAATAATTCCATTGGGATACATAGTTTCTTTGGTATGACTAGTTGTTGATGACATTTTGTACATGAATTTTCTGGACTAGATTCACCAACGATTGCATTGATAAGGAAAATTTCTCCATTCCAATGGTACGATGAATTTTAGAAGTCATTGTAAGAGTTAAATTATATACTTACATAAACAATGATCTTGATATTGCTGGAGTTGTGATAGGGTTATGTGGTGTATTAGGATTCTTTATGATCCTGGTTGGGGTGTGTTCTCAAGAGAAGAGATCATGTTGTTTCTTATTGATCACATAAATCATGGTCTCATGAGATGAACTATGCACCACATTATTTTGAATTACCTACTGTAGATCATTATTTGAATTCATGAAATCATTACCAATTTAGTGTGTAATTTTTCGTGTTTATCAATCATAAGATCTTGACACACAATTTCTCAGTAAGTGATTTGAATTTTAGAAAAATACGATGGATAAAGTGTCCTAAAAGTTCAAAATAAACTTGATGTATACACTTGGTAACAGAAATATAGTGGAAGATTCGTTAAACAGAATGGTTCATGGTCAGTTAGAAATAGAGTCCTTAGATCAGTGGCTAATAATGTCGATGGTAGCCGACATATGCTTTGATAGTGGAGATCGAGGTATTGTTGCAGTATTCATTCTGATTTCATTTCTACATTATTTGGCTGTGAAGGATAAATTAAAACAGATTTTTAATACGAAATTTTTTTATGAGGTCAGAACTAAATGGCAGTGAGTCCATTGAGTGTTGTAATGTTGAGAGAGAATATGTTTTCTATTTTTGAGATCAAATGGTCATACATATGGATTTTTAGGAACAACGTCTTTCTGATTACAACAATTTGAGATGAACTATTCATTTGGGAATCAATAATATTTATAAATAAATAAATTAAAATTTTATATTCATTGGAATAAAAATAATGGTAGAAAATTCTATTTTGAAATGCATTACTTATTAACAAGTTAAGGTAGATCACCATTTTCCAATGGAAATGTTGTAGTGTTTACCAATTCCCTTGTGGAATAGACAACATATATCTATAGATTTTGTAACAAATCTACCAAGGATAGTTTGGAAACATGGTTCTGTTGGGGTGATTTTGGATCAACTCATCGTTTTGGCCAATTTCAACCCTATTATTAAATCTCATATGGTGATGAACTTACCAAAAATTAATATCCAAGAAGTTGTAAAAATGTATTATGTACTAGTTTTGGTAGTATCAGACTAATATATGGGGTTTACATAATGTTTCTAGATGTTTATAATTCAAGTCCTTAAGACTCATTTGATTATAAGCAAGACATATCACCCCCAAAAGGGTGGAAAATTTACTAGGATGATATCAATGTTTGAAGACATGATTAGGGCATGTCTAATTTATTTTTGTGGCTCAAGGGAAAAACACATATCATTGGTGGAGTTATCATATAAATAAATTTATTATGCCTTAATACATATGGATCATTTTGAAGAATTATATAGGTATCCTTGCCATTCTCTACATTTTTGTGTAGATATATGTGAGATTTCACTGTTTGGACTAAACCTTTATAATTATCAATAATGAAGATTTAGTTTATTTGGAAATGATGGTTATGGTTTAGTGTCATCCTAAATCATATTGAAATCATTTTCAATGGCTATTTTAATTCATTTTTAGTTATCATGTGTTTTAAAAAATCTATCCAAGGCCTGGACATATTCATTTTGGGAAGCAGAACAAGTTATTATCATGATACATAGTATTTTTCTGAGATACATGAATGGGTTAGTGTGGTCTAATATCAGTTTTTCCCACCAATGTTCATTTTATTGAAAAATTTAATTCATGTATCCCAATTAAAGTAGTAACAATCTAATATTGATCGTGTGATTCGATGGGGCCAAGTTGACCTAGAACTATATGATCTGTTTGTTTATGTGTTAGTGTAGATTGTTGATAGGTAAGATAAATATTCCATGGGAAAAGCATCAATCTAGTGTGGGTATTATAAAAACATGGTCACCTTTTGGAAGAATCATTGATGCATGAAAAGAAATTGGTTGAGAAAAAACTAAATTATTTAAATACAATGGTGGTATCCAACTTTCTTGGGATGGAAAGGATAATGGTGGGTAGAATTTAGTACCCTTTATTTCTTATAACTAACCCTTTATTTTTTTATTTTATGTATATAATGTACATTGGTCATGTTTGAAGAGGATTCGATGAGTTTTGGAATGTTTTTGGAGTATTTCTAGATGTTCATGTTTTGATTACAACTAGTAGACACTATTAAAGACCTTCTTGGAAAATGTAAAACTAAAACATTGAGCATTGGTTAAGCACATGGTTAGCTGAACAATTTGGCCAAACTATTTAGTCAACCAAGACAAACAATGATATATTGTATATAAGGGTTTATCATGGTTAGTACATGGTATGTCTAACAATGTGATCCAACCATGATAGGGGTTTTGGGAGTCAGTGGCTAGTGCATGGTTAACACGCCATTTTTATAAACATGCAACATAACCATGCCACAATGAAAAGAATTAGACTTTAGGACCTAAATCTATTTACTCCCTTAATGATACCTTTTCCCTTATTCTAACCAAAACATGAATTCCACCCCATCCAAATTCTATGGTTCCCTTCCTCTTGATCTGAGAGCGATCCGTAGATCAATCATGGTGCATTAGAGGACAAATTCTTTAGTAAAATGTCATTATACATTGAATTCCATATATTTCTTCTTCTTCCTTATCATGGATTCATTAATCTAATATTTTAGGGATAGATTCACATTTTTTGATGATAATCATAGTGAGAAATGGCTAATTTGGTAGATGCGAACAAGATCTAAAGTCGTTTTTTTGACATTCAAGTTGGGTTTTACTAGATTTTGGTGTTGTTATTTTTTTTTACAATAAATGAGAGGTAGGTGTGTTCAATATTTATGCTTCTTTAAATAAAATGAAAGATTTATTTTAAATTTATTTAATTTCATGAAAATAAATGTAAAATTTATGTGAGAATATTGATGGACACCATCTTTGGGGATGGTTTTTTGAATTGTGGAACATGGTTATATTATGGAATTTTATTTGTATTAGGATTTTGAAATAGTGATTTAAAAACATGGTACTATTTTTCTTCATGTAAAAAAAACATATAAATGTTGTCAATAAAAGGATAATTTTAATGAAATGTTTTGGAAAAGTTGATTTGACATGGTATTTGGCATAAATGATTGGCATGTGTTTATTTTAATTTATGTGATCTTGCAGAAGAGATGTGTTCCATTGAGGAACATGGTATATGGTAATGTTGTGATGACTTGGTATATTGTTGAGAGACTGCTTGTGAGTAATGAATTATCACTTGAGCATAAAAGTGTGGATGTGTGGAAAAGAATGTGCTATGGAAAATGTATTTAAAGAATGATATGAAATATTTTTCTATAAGATTCCATAGAAATGGTTTTTTATTGGAAACTATATTATTTTTTGATGTAAAATACTATAAAATGGGTTTTAACTATTTTATTTAGATGTGACGACATGTTTCATCCTAGTGTTTTGAGAGGCGAAGTCATTCGGGGAAGTCCTAGTATGTTTTAAACTCACCCCCAAATTGCATAATTGGGGTGTTTTCAGATATTTTATATCAAATACATAGGTAAATATATCTCAATTCCATTTTTAATCATGGTGATACATTATACATGGATTATGAAGTTATATCTTGGAGCAGGTTGGGAGGTACCAATATGTTGTCTTCAATGTCTTTGAGTTTTTTTTGGTATTTTCCCTCTTTTTCACCCTGATATTGTGTGTTGTCTTGGTTATACTCTGAGTTGTATTATGTTGTTATCAAGAACCATATAGTTGTTTTCTATATTTGGTTATATTGTTTTGTTTAATTTTATCATGAAAATCATCTCCCAATTATATATGAATCTATATAAATTTATTCTGGCCTTTGGTGTCTTGGGGATGTCACCTAATGTCAGTAACACCCTTTCCATATTACCAAGAAAATTTGTGATGGTGTGATATTACAAGGTAGTTCTTAAATTATCAATAGTACCACTAATAATTGTTTTCAGTGTTTTTTCAGTATGTAAAAATTTAGATTATATTTATTTGGAATTAGATTCATTATTTTTTTCTTATAATGTAGATCTTAGATACCTGAGGAAGAATGTAGAAGAAAAATATAGGATAATTATATGGATTTTGTTACATTTAGAAATTTATATAAAAATAATTGAAAAAAATAGATTAGAATCAGGTAAAATATCATTTTAGAAGGTTTCCCAACTAAGAGAAAAAGTAAGTACCAACCAAATAAACAATATATTTCAATATTATAGCATACTAATATGACATGAAAAAAATAAAGGAATATTTTTCACTCAAATTGTAAATTACCTAGTAACCACTAAATTTTAAATCACATCTAAACCCACATAAATTTATTACGCTCAAATATAAATAATAATTTAATATTTAGAATCATTGAAACCTATGGAAAACATTTAATGATAAAATTGTAAAAAGATATTTTCATAAATGTGAGATACAACATGTTATTTAATTTTTCCAAACCTTATTTTATGGATAATAAATTAAATAAATCTTTATTGTATGAAAAGTGTTATATTTAGGAATTTAATTTCTTTTTTTCATTAATGATGATAATGATTTTTTTAGTATGTTTTAAAAATATCAATTCGCATAAAACATATTGATATGGAAATATATTTCTCAAACCCCATAATATTTTTTGAAATCAGTGAAGTTTATTAAATAGATATTATGGTACATTTTATATGACTTTTGGTTACTCATAAACTCTTATAGTATTTTTTTTTATTTTCCAAAATGGGTTGATGTAAAAGAAAACAAGATAGATGATATTAATTCTGTTTGTTATTTTGAATGGGATAACATTTTTTAGGTTTGTATTGATAAACAAAATAATCACTTATAGTGGAACTCATTTCCACAATATCATCTTGAAATAATTGATGAAGAATAGTGGATTTCATCATAAGACATCAATTCCATAAAACTCAAAATATAGTTAGAATGATGTTTGAAAAATAGAAATCCAGGGAATGTTAAAAAATGTTATTCTATATAAGAAATAGTGGATCTAGTTGTTAAAAAATCATATCGATTTATAGATAATTGTATAAACCACTATTGGAATGATTCCATATGAGATATGTTATATAATGAGTTATCACCTCCTTATAGAGTTGGAGCACAAGGCCTATTGTATAGTGGGAGAGATGAATCTATATCTATATAGTGCTTCAAAATAATGTTGACCATTCCTGTAATTGATATAATAAATTTTATAGTAGCTTATAATAATATAAATATATTAAATTAAATAACATGAGTGTATCATGAAAATTTATTCTATAAAAGAGACTTCTATTATGAGGTACATGTGATACTTTGTAATTTGAAATTCATGTTGATTCGAAGGAAAACTTAAATTTCGATGGAAGGTCCTCTTATAGTTACTCATGGGTACTAATTTTTTCTTATTTAGCTTCTAAAATATTATTGAAATAACTTATTTACTATTAATGTTAAATGGATGAAAAATTTATATGGAAATATTCCTTAACAACAAGAAAAGGAGATTACACGACAGTAACCTATTTATTAATGAGATACATTTTATTTTACATAATTTTAAAATTAAAAAAAAAATCATGTATTTTAATGTATATTTAGTACATAGAATTTGTTTTGTATTGAGAGTTTATGATTTTAGTTTATTATTTTCTAATTTAGGTTTTTTATTTTTCTAAATTACGTGTATTTTTTAAACTTTTTATGTGGTTATTTTTCATTTTTTGTGTGATTTTAAATCTTTTGAGATCAATATATTGATCCCATAAAATTTCAAATCATTTACAATATTAATTAATTAATTTTAACTATATAATAATTATTGGAAAACTATGGATAGAACATATTATCAAAATCTATTTAATGGAATTAATGAAAATGGCATGGAATATTTAAAATCATGACATAAAATACTACCCCACATTTGAACCAACTTATATAAGATGATTTTAATCATAGTTTTACTTAATCATCATTGTGACCCCATTTATTAAAATAAAATATATGTGTTTTTAATAACATAAATTTATAGGGTAATCTGGTCAAAACCATAGAGAATTAATGAATTTGATCTTATTATGAATGAGAAGTTCTTTTGATTGGAAATCCCTATTTATAATGAACGTTTATTTTTGGGGTACTATACAATTCAAACTTCTTACTCTTTAGAATCTATTAATGACATTAAATTAGAGAAAAATAATAAGAAAATGATCCATATATATGTTTTCTAGATGTTATTACATGATTTTAGATTAATTTCATTATGGGAAGTTGATAGGGTGTTATGTGCCAAGTTATTTTAAGCAATCTATATGAGATTAAAAGAAAAATTAGTGCATTATTTTTTTGGGTGGAGTAAATTTATTATATAAATACGGTATGATGACCAATATATAATTATAATATGCATGGCTGTCATAATAATAATATAATATCAATTGATACCTATCTCACCCCTTCTAAAATTTAGAATATGTTCCAAAATAATAGATAAAAATAGTTAAAAACATTATTCTATAAATAAATGGAAAATTAATATAAATATTATTTCTACTAAAATTATTTTCTATAGACTCCCCATGGGAATTACAGAGGTGTTTGAGAATAAATTTATTAAAAGTGAAGTGAGGATCACACCATTAATCAGTGAAACTAGAAAATCAAACAGTGTACTTCAAAATATATCCCAAACCTCCAAAATAACCCATAAAATGATATCAACAAAAAATTCCACCAACCCTTATTCTAAAAATCAACCTCAAAAACCATCATGGAAATAATTAAAATTTCACTCATTTGGAAGAGATGAATAAATTAGTCAATCCTACGGTTAACCATGTATGATATTTAAGGAAATATAAATTTTTTATTCAAATTCATACATTAGTGTTGAGTAAATGAAAACTTGTAAGGTAGGTATAAGTGATAATGGTAGGATAAAATAATTATAAATAATTTGTATAACCCACATGATGAAAATATTTTTGAGAATATTATTTATCTAGGGAAAGAAATATATTGGGTGTCTAATATCTAGGAATTCAACTACCACGTATTGGGCCACGATCCTTGGTACTACGGGTCATGTAATTTTCCACCTCAACCCATTTTAAATTGGGATTTTCCAAATGATTAATAAAAAATATTTCCCCTTCAGGCTTTTAGGGATGGAACTCGATGTTATCAAATGTAGAGTTATCAAGAACACTATGTTTAAAAATGTAGAGTTGTTAGGATTTCATGTATAGTTGTTTGAAACTCTATGTAGGTTTCCTGATGTTTTTCATGATCGCAACATTGATAAATGTAGGATTATAATGAACTATAATACCATAAGATTTATGAATATATTTTACATTAAATACATATTTAATTTATATATTGTTTCACACACAATAAAATACTCAAAAATAAAAAAAAATTATAAGAAAATTACAACTATAGTAAAAACTATTATGTATATAAATATTGTAATAAATTTTAAATTCAAACAAAATAAGATTAATACGAACTATTGTTTTATAATTGAATAAAAAATAGTTTTCATACATTTATTTTCTTTTTATTTAAAAGAAAAGTGTATAAATTCCAAAATTTCATCTTGAAAATATAATCCTAATTTTTTGATTAAAATTTCAAAATTATATTTGGAATAATCTTTGATATTTTTCTAAAATAATAGATTTTTTGATAAATAGTGAAAAGATACTAATTTTCCTAATACCATAACTTTTAGGACATAAATATAATACAATAAGAAATTAAATTTTTTTCAAAAAATTTATATAATAATGATATATGTATAAATTTAATTAAACTATTAAAAACGTAAAATTTTCTATTTACAAAACCTATGCTTATCATTTTCGAAACATATGTATAATTTTAATTTAATTTTTTTATTCCCTATCACTAAAAACTAGATTCCATCACTTGATGTAAAAATGAAAAAAATGGAATTGATATTTTTTTTTCAAAATTATAATATTATATAATATGTTAAATTTTATTTTATTCAAAAAAGTATGATTACTATGAGTAATGATAAAGACCTTGATAACGATGAAAGATGTGTTTTCAAATAATTGAATTAGTAATGTTGTGTAATATAAATTTTAAAAATTAAAATGATATATTTTATAAAATGAATATGATATGATGATTTCACTTATATAAAAATGTTTTATCACTCATTTAGTTGTAAATTAATTCTATATAAAATTAAGAACCCATATTGGAGAAAAAAATAATTTTCTTTAAAAATTTATCTGTATATTAGGTTTTTTATAATAAATGTTTATTTTATATTATTTATTAATTGAGTTAGAATATATGGGGCCAAAATTATGGTTTGGAACATTGTAATTTCATTACATGGTATTTAATATATTTTTAATTAAATCTAAACTATTTGTGTAAAAACAATTTACCAAAGTAATCCCTAAAATCATAATATTTAAAAATGATGTTGAAAATGGATTGATTTTTTAAAAGCTTTTAAAATGAGTTGTAATGGTTTTATCAACCATTTATCCCCTTACATTCCATTGTTTATCAGTTTTGAAACAATTTAACCTTAAGTAGGGTCATTTTATTTTCAAAAAATAATGGTTGTTAATATAAGATCCCTTTTCACATATATAATGGGATCATTTCAAAAATATCAAATTAACACAACCATTTACAAATATCCTTGAAACACCACCGATTGTTTCCCTCCTAGAATTCTCATTCACGACCTAAATCCTCTGGTAAACATAGGTTAGCCAATTCATTTCTTATACAGTTAAATTTTCAAGAGAAACTTCAAACTCTCAAAGTGAGTATTGCTTAATACACACCCTTTTATTATTAATATTTATCTTTTCAAAACACAGTTTAAATATTAATATAAAGAAATCAGTAAATTTAGTTTACTAAAGAGTCATTATATTAGTTGAAAAATAATTATTTATTCCTTCCCATCCACTTATAAAAATAGGATATTGTTCGTGGTGTTTTTTTTAGGACTATTGCAGCCATTATTAGGTGTTCCTTATTTTACAGGACCTCCAAACATAGAATAATTGAAAAAATTATTTAGTTTATAAAACTATTTTTTTGAAGACATTAATAATATAAAAATATAAAATTTTAAATTCTATAGGTGATATTAAGAATAAAATATCATTGTAAAAGTAAGAAAAACAAATTAACATATATAAGTACTATTACTAATTTTAGTTCATATTATATAAGAATATATAAACATATAAATTTTATGCTAATATAATAATAAATATTTACAATAAAATAATGTTGTTATATATTATTATGTAATTTATAACAAATTTAGCCATATCCAATAAACTAAAAGATTCATAGAGAAATTGAATGAACAACCTCAAATAACCAACATAAGAAACAGCTATATAACAAATAAATAGTATTTCATAATAAATGCTCCTTATTAAATGAAATATAGGTGAAGAAGGTTACTAATAAGGTATATAATAAACAAATTTTGATCGTTTATGTTTTCAAGCACATGAACAGATCGAATCAGAATCAAGGTAAGGGATTATTCTGTCAATTATCACAATTTGAGACATATTTTATACAATACACCATGTATTCTTTGTAATGGTGTATCCACTACCGATTTAATTTTTTTTATTATGATCTAATCATTATATTTTTAATTATATGATTCAATTAAATTCGTATTGTTTAAGGGGTTTTGATTTAAATTTTACCAAGAATTAATAATTCCATAAATAAAATTCTTTCACAATGAGTCATAAATTAACTATATGTTAGAAATATTTTAATCCCCTTTTATACATCCATTTCATTTTCCCATGGGAATTTCTCTTTTTTATTTTTGAATGTTACTTTATTTTATTGGTACCATCCTCTATGATGTGATACCATCTCAAATAAATGTTTGAAATTCCTAAGAATAAATCCCATTAATTAAAAAAAAGACATTCTATTAAATGAGAATATATTCTTTCCCATAAATGATTTATTCTCATTTTAAAAAGTTATATTTGGATTAATTCATATTATCCACTTACTTATAATCACCATATATAAAATTAATAATTTATTTCCCTATTTATGATGTGGGTTTTCTGTAATGGTTGTTCAAAATATTAAAATCTTTTATATATAGTGGATATTATCATTATCTTCACTCAATATTTTCTCTATAATAGTATAATATAATTTTAAAACCACTTTTTTTATATTTCTTCATAATTTTTTTAATATATCTCAAAAATATTTGTTTAAACTATATTGAAAATTAATTTTTAAAATAAATTGGTGACATTTCCACTTATAATTTCTTTATAAAAATAAAAATAAGTGAACTGCTTTTTCAATAATTTTAAAATAATTTATTTTCAATCATTTTTAAACTTATTTCCCATGGTTTTACAAAGTATATTTTTATTCAATTTTTTAATGAAATTTATTTTAAAAAATATTAAATGAAGTTAATTTTCATCATTATTTTTAATGTAAAAATTTATTATTCTTATAAAAATTATTCTGCATCTATGCGTATAATTATTTATATATGTTTTCAATGATGACAAAAATTAATCCCTATAAGATACATTATCCACTAATATCAATTTCATTCATGTCATTAAATGTTTATGATTTTCTCTCAAGGACCTTCTTCTTGAAACATTCTATATTTTATTCGTTGGATTGAATGTTTTTCACCTTTATATAATTAATAGATTAATTGGATAAAATTTTCACGTGACTATAGATCATTAATTAATAAAGTGTAAATAAATTATACATTATTGAATTGTATATACTAAGAATTTAATTTAGTATCATTGGATAACAATTTATATTCCATTTAGTTATGATGTTTTTTGAAAATATTATAAATAAATGTTTTATATGATTTATTTGAAATAGATATGAATCCCATTTTCATTACATGAGATCTTTATGATGACTGATTGATTTCAAGTTGAATATGTATGCATGATTATTTTATGGTTGGGTTCCTATGTATTCCCCCAATGAATTGGTAAATTTTCTATCTCATGATCTAATATGGGTATTAGATGAGATTTATCCCTAGAATAATTTGAATGAAATGTTTTTTCCAATAAAAAAGCTACACAATATGAATTCTCCTGATAAAAATAGCATACATAGTGATTGGAACACGTGAGGATTTATCCCATGAAAGTGGGTATACTCGAGGATTTATCCCAAGAGAAATAGTATAAGAGAGAATTTATTCCATGAAAAATGGTACATGAGAGGATTATACCATGCATAGGATATATATAAGGTTTATCCAAATTCCAATATGGTACATATGAGGTTATACATAGAAAAATATGTGATGAATGGATTTGTGTTTGACCTTTAAATATGATTTCTACACTTATGTTTCTGTAATTCCTTGTAAATCCTGTTTTAGGATCTATGATTCATTTGGTATGATTTTCTTATATAACTATATTATACTAATCTTTTCATCTAATGCTCACTTATAATCGTTGATTATCATAATGTATGATTACCCTTATTGTTAAATTGATCTCATACTTCTCTATTAATTATATTATCCCCTTTTATGAAGATAATAAAAGTATGAAATGTCAAGAAGAGTTTATTATATTGTGAATTAATGGGATATATTGAAGAATTTTTATGGAATAATAAGTTTCTTAAATAGTGGAAAATTGATCATTAGTTAAAAAAATACTTGGGATTTTTTAGTTTTTGGATTCCATTAATTCTCAGAACAAGTAAACCTAAAAGGTATTGTATATATTTTTAATAAAATATTTTATTTATGAAATTTAATTTAGATGATCAAATTTGTGGGATATTATTGTTGGAATCAAATCATAATTTAGATTACCTTAAAGGATATGATGATTTTAGGGAAAATATAAGGGTTTATAGGTTATAATTGATCTTATTCTGAAATATATATATATATATATATCCCTTTTTGTTAGTCAAGGTAATATATAATATTTTCTTGATTGGGATTAGAAGAATTTATTGAAGACCGTAGGGATAAGTGTAAGGGGTATGTCTTTTAATATGATAATATTTGGACGATTTGGTGAAGTATATATTTTTTGGTACTCCTATATATTACATTCCTATCATGATATTGTAATGTGGATGCAGTTATAACACGTATACACCTATGGGTAATCACTATAAAAAAGTCTAGTAGAGAATAAAATAAATCACTACTCTATTGCATGATGAGTGACACAAAGACTACAAACCTGAAAATAAACTCATGGGTTATATTATTTGTTTAACTTTCATTCTCATTATGATCCATTATATATGATTTAAAAGTATTTATGTTAGAAAACATAAAGTTTAATGACTATGAATAAAATAAGTAAGAACTAATGGATTCATACGTTAAGAATGTAGTAATTGATATGTAATTTTATGTATAAATAGTACTCTAAACATTTACAGCATTGTTTCAATGATTGTTGCTGTTAAAATATAGTTAAGTTACTTATAGTATATTTGGGATAGTAATTTTTGGGATTATGATAAAACATAATAGATAATCTTACATAAAGTAAAATACATTGAGATGAATTTTTAAAAATATTGCTTTAATGTTTTTAGAGAATACATCTAAGTATTGAGTTATCAATTTCACATAATCATTTAATTGGATTTTATAAAAAACCATTTTCAGTTTTAGAATTGATTGAGAAATGGTAATGGAAATGAAACTAAGAACGGTAGGTATCTAGATACTATTTTGTCATATAACTGTATAAGGGTACACATAAATAGTTAAAATATCAATATATGTATTTAATATTATATATCATGTTTTTATTAGTATTTTATATGCTATATAGGTTTTTATATTATTATTAGTTAAATAATGACACACTTAGAGATTCTCCTTAGTAGGTGATATTTATTAATGACATTGTAATATATTCTAAACATTATGAGGATTATGAGAAACATTTAGGGATTATTCTTCTTTAGATTTGAGTTATGGGTTGGAAATAAATATTAAATTGTCTCAATGATTAGAAATTTTATTTTCATACAATGTTATATTTTTGTGGATAACTATCATAGATCATATGATTGTTTTATGTAAAACTATTAGGTTTATATATATTTGGATTTTGATGTAATATATGTTTGGTTGATCGTTTTTAATAGTGATATAGATAGTATTGATAACCTTGTAATTGATTATTAATATAATTTCAAAGTGATCCATGATTTTTTTGGTGAGGTTTATCTCATTTTATGGATTATTATTTATATTTAATAGTTTATGATTTTATAAACAAGCAATTTAGCCTCTTTAAGAGTTTACGATTGTGTTAATTTGTGGATGAATATACGGTATCTCTATGGTTTATGGTCTTGGATATTCATATGTTTTTAGTCAATGAATATTTTCTATAATATATGATTAAGGTATACATATACCTGTGTACATGATTTTATGATTGATTAATATTGTTTGAATAAATATAATAAACTTTATATAGCCTAAAACAGTTTTGTATTTGTCATATTAGAATTTATGTCTTCAGAGATGAGTATTTTAATAATACCCTCAACTACCGTCAATAATTATTAATGATTAAAATTTTGAGGATGTAATTTACTTAAGGGTGTATAATGTAACACCTTGAGATTTATGAAATTATATTTCGTTAAATAAACCGAGTATCAATATCTTATTTCATGAACAATACTGAACTAAAACCATCCAAATTATAACAAGAATAAACCATATGGTACATATAAAGCCTGAAATAAATTATAAATGAATAAAAATAGGATTAATAACAATTTTAAAATAAATTTCTCTTTATTAACTTCATAAATATTATATTTTGGCTATTTTTTTGAATTTAAAAAATTTTAATTTTTAGGTGAATAGTGAAAAAATAATGATTCTTCTAAAACGAAAACATTTTTGACAATATAATCTTTTATGAATGAACAAAAAAAATATAAATTTTTTTTATATAATATATTTTTTTATAGATTAAAATTATCCATTTATAAATTCTATGCTATATTTATGTATCATATATTCATCATTTGTAAATTTATGTAATATTTTACTCTAAAAACTGTTTTTATTTTATTATATTAATGGCTAGTAATTATATATTTTAGAAAATAATTATAACAAATTTATTTAATATTTTAAATAAACATTTTTATATTATTTATTAATGTTCATTTCATATTTTGAATAAAATCATTATGAATCGAATTAAAGATGAAGGCAATGATAATAGTGAAAGTGTTATTTTCAAATATTTATTTTTTTATTGTTGTGTAATTTTAATCAAATATATTAAAATTTCATATATTATATATTTATTTTTATATAATGTTTTCACATGTATGAAAATGTTTTATCATCCATTTTATTTGAAGTTAATGTTATATAATATAAGGAACACTTAATGGTGAAACCCATATTTTTTCTAAAAAGATGATTTTTTTACATATTAAAAAGATTTAATTTAAAAGATTATTTTATATTATTTATAAATTTAGATATAATATATAGAGAAAATTTTTAGCTTAATAAATATTTTTTTTATTATTAACTTATATTTTAAAAATATATATAAACTAACTGAGGAAAAAAAATCTTACCAAGGTAAAAAATAAATTGGAATAATTTATAAATAAAGTTGACATTGTTTAATATTTTTTAAAAAATTGTTAAAATTGGATATGGAGGTTTAATATACCTTATACAATATCAAATGCAATTGTGTCTCATTTTTGGAACGATTGGTCCTTAAATAGTTACATTCCTTTGTTTAAAAATAATCGGTGTTCAAAAAAGTTTAATTTTTTATACTTATAAAAGGGGATCACTTAGACACTCAAAATGATACAAATACCTTTAAAAAATTTCTTATAAAAATACACATTATCATATAAATTGAGTATATTTCTTGACCTAAAGGCCTTGTTCAGTATAATTTATCCTAAGACCTTCATTTTCAAGGAGACATTCCAGAGAATGTTTAAAGTTCCATTATGAGTATTATTTAATTCATATTATTTTTTCTAAATATTTATCTCGTATACATAGAAATAAAATTATAATATCATGAAATCACCTTTTTAATTATAATTAATCTTAAATTTATTGATTAAACATGCATTATTTTTTTCATACCATCAACAAAGAAAAATAAAAGAATATTGATCGTGTATTTATGCAGACAATTCCCTCTACCAAGATGCATGATTTGTTTTTAATCACCACCCAAAAAGTATAATATTAAAAATTATATTAATATAACTAAAAATATTTATGACAAAACTAATATTATATAATAATATTATTACACAATATATAAGTGATATTCACAATTAATTGTTATATTAAACATAACGACCTAAAATGAACATATCTGAGTACCATTACAAATTAATTTTATATAAAATTATAAATTTTATGATAATATAATAATATTTTTAATACTCCCCAAAAATTGTGGTGATTACGAAGTTATTCTACAACTCTATTCAATAGGGTCATCAATCCAAAACAGTTACATGGAAATTCAATGAACCACCACAAATAACTAACACAAGAAAAAAATATATTATAGTTAAATAGAATATGTACATAAATTGTCCAAATTAAATAAAATACAAAATAATAATGTTCTTAATAAGACACCTAATAAACATAATTTGACTATTTAGAAATATAGACACATACATAGAATGAATTTGAGCCAAGGTAAGGGGTTCTCATCTTAATTTTCACCGCATGAGACATATTTCTTATTACACAATGTATTAGTTGTAATTTTTTTACCATTATATATTAAATTTTATTAGTAAATATATTATCATTACTCATGGAACTAAGGGTTTCATTTCAAATCATATCCTTTTAGCGGTTTTGATTTAAATGTTTCTTGAGCTATAACAGAATTTCTATGACTATTTTATTCTCCACGAGATATAAATTTATTAACATTATAACAAAATTTTATTCCCCATTTATCAATCCATTTCAATTTTTAACATGGTAGTTTCCATTTTTATTTAATTAATTTTCCTTGTTTCATCAATATCATCGAATTTGATGAGTTAAATTCAAAAAAATAACCCATTTTCATTTCAATGTGTAGTTATTCTACATATCCATACTTTCCTTCCAACCACTATTTTTTTCTATTTTTATGAAGTATAATATAGATTATGTCATTTGATATTCAGACATATTAAAAAAAATCCATCGAACATTTTATAACCTTATTTTTTATAAGGAATTTGATGAAACTTGTTTTAAAATAACAAATAATTTTATATATCATGAATTCATTTTTTGATATTCTGCTCAACATTTTCTAAAAATACATTTTATATTTTTGAAGAAACCATTATTGGTTATTTTATAAAAATAAATGTCTTAATATATCATAATCATTTTCCTTCCAAACATTTTTAAAATGATTTTTCAAAATAAATTGTGGTCATAATCAGTTATAATTTTTTTATAAAAATTAGAAAAGAAACATATTTTTAAATATTTTTTCTCAAGAATATGTTTCCCATAAATTTGGAACATATTTTATATGGTTTTACAATGTAAATTTTTTCTTGATTATTCTATGAGTTTTAAGTAAATGTGGTTTCTTGGAAATGTTATATTTTGATCATTCTATTTAAAGTAACACAATAAATTTATCCTAAATAGTATTCTTTATCTACCCATGAAATTATAAAAATATGACTGTGAAAAATGTGAAATATTTAATATCAACAAGAGAAATGATCTATCAGTAAAAGTTTCCACAGTATTCATTAAATATTTATGATTTTATTCCAAATTAGTTCCTTGGTGAACAATTTGTATTTCTATACTTTGATTGGATGGTGCTCACCAAGATTCCATTAAAAAATGTTTATAATAATTATTTTCTAAACTATATAACTTATCAGATATTGTGTAAAGACCATATACATCCTTGAATGATACATACCAAGAATGTTATTTAATATCATTGGAAACCCCTATATATTCTATTAGTCTACCATGCTTATTGATGTTATTAAAAATGGTTCCTTTATATGATTCATGTTGAATGAGATATGAAACCTATTTTTTCAAAGAGTTCTTTATGATGAATTATTTATTTCAAGTGGCATATATATAAATGGATGATTAATATTTGTGGTAATTTATAAACCACAGATTAATTAGTAATGGTTATCCCTCCTGATATCAAATGGGTAAAAATGGGGATTTTCCCCAAGATTAATGTTATAAAGGATGATTTATCCCAAGCTAAATGGTAGGTTATAGTATTTAACCCATTATAATTGGTATAAATTATGATTAATACCAAGAAAAATGATACAAAAGATGAATTGTTCCATGAAAAAGGATACATGGGAGGATTTATACAAATCCAATATGATATATTGGAGGGTTTTTCCCGTTAAAAAGGGTACACATTGGGATTATCTCAAGACCAAGGGTACAAGTTTGTACTATCAGAAACCTAATATTTTACATGGTTGATTATCCCAAGCCTAATATGTGATGAATTTCATATTATGTATACTTGGCATATGATTTCTATTGTTTCGTTTATTCCGTGACTTATGAATTTTGATTTATGATCTATGATTTTTTTTGAACGTTTTCTTATATAAATTTATTATAAAATTATTCAAATATTATGATCACTTATGATATTTTATTGTTATCACTTGTGTCTTCCCTTATTTAATGTTTGTGGTAACCACTTTCTTGGGTATATATTTCCAAAAGTTATCAAGATATAAAAAGTATAAAATGTCTATATTATTAGCATATATAGAGAATTATTGGAAGATATTAAGAACATGTTATATATTAAGATGTTTCCTATATAGTATAAAATTTTCATTAGGTAAAAATGAAATTATATTTCTTGGTTTATGGTTTTTCTTAACTCTCAAAAATAGTAAACCAAAATGGTATGGAGACTATTTGTAGTGAAATATTCTGTTATGTCATGTGAATGAGGTGGTCAAATCTTTAGGTAGTTAAATGTACTCTATTTTGAAATCATATTATTCCTAATCTATATAGGATTATTTTCTAATATAGTGTTTTTTAATTCCATATAGAGATGATATGAACTCTAAGTTTCCTCGTTTAGAGTTTTTTATTCCAATGAATATTTCTACGCCATTAGAAAAAGATAAAACGTGGAATCCACTAAAAGAGAATACCATTAAATCATCTACACATAACACCTAATCCTCTATCCAAAACAACATTATATATGAAATTCTATAGTATGTATCCACGTGGATTATTATTAATAAACATTAATCTTAGTAATTGATACATATATCTTTTTAAAAAAACTATTTCTATGAAATTTAAAGAAAACAAATTACTAGGTGATTTATAGGAATAAAAAAACATTCATGTAACATAAAAAGTTAAAAGTATATTAAAAGAAACATTAATGACTCTGAATAATAAGGGAGAGATTAACTTATTTAAGATAGATCAATCCTAATGAATGTGGGGATGAATGGGGACCTATTACCATTTATTTATTATTTTTCTATTTCATTCACATTATTTTTTGTAATTATTTTTATTTCCACTCTCACTTATGATACCTATAATGTATATGGATAAAACAATATAGGGTTTTACATGATAATGGTATTCAATTATAATTCTTGAGTATCATGCTTCATTACATAAATTTGTCTTTTTCCTGATAACTAGTTTCAGGGATCAATAATACTACATAATAATGGATGGAATTATGTTTAAATTATTTCTTACTTATTTCAAACTATCAAGGGTTAATGATCATATATGTATCTCTAATACGTTTTATTATATATACAATTCAATAGATATGAATATGCGGGGAATTTATTAGTGATTATTCTCTTATCGATGGAGGTAATGTTACTAGCTTTAAATAATTAGGAACAAAAACCCCAGATTGTGTATTTCCTATATACTATTACATTAGTCCCCTATTAAATTTAATTTATACGTTTCTTTATATTTATGAGGGAGGTTAGATGATGAAATTATCTCATTTGTGATTTTCTTCTCTGAACACATTAATTAAATGGGGACATATGTAAGATGATTATTAAACCTCTCACATAATTACTATAAAGAGAAAAAATAGTCAATTTGATGATTTTGTTAACAACATGACTGGATAACCAACCCCAACCCAGAAATCAATTTTTTTTATTTAGATCTATTTTCATCATTTCATTCCAATTGGACACTTTCAATTTTAATAAATATTAATGATTGTCAATGATAAAATTGATTTTGAGAATACATATATAGAGAAAACCCTATGTCTCCACTAATAGTACATTTATCGAAGGAAACAAAATAACATTTTTCACCACTCTATGGTATGTCGGTCAATTTGGCTACAACCTTTGTGGTCAGTATACACCATGAAACATTCATATAAAATTTTTTGATTCAAATATCTTAGTGCGTAAAATATTTTCACCATATATAAAAAAAGATATATAATTTTCATCATATGAACATAATTACCTTGACACTTATTATACATTACACCCATCATGAATCAAATTAGATCAAATTGCAACCCCTATTACATTAAAATATTTTTTATAATCTTTAATCTTCACAGTTAAGGTTAGAATTAGAACAAAGGAAAACATTCCCATCAGATCCATGATGTATCTCTCAAAAAGATCAATCCACTCAACTTATCCCCGATTTTTGGTTCGTGATGCCGTTAGTAGTTCTATTGTAGAAATTTATAAGAGGAATCTATTATATTAGTCTCCCAATCCTTAAAAGGAAAATACCCCAAAATTATTCCAAGGACAGTCCAAAGAATCCATGGTATCAACCTTATAATGGTCAATCAATTTGAATTCATTAGATATCATGTTCCCAATGATTTTAAAATCACTACTATTGAACAAAATATTCAATACCAGTACACATAGTCAATTTTATCTCTATGCTCTGAATACAATCTTAATATAGTGATCAAGATCTTCTAATAATTACGACTACACCAATATATCAAAAAATGTGTACAACTATTGAAAAAATCCTAAATGGTATGGAAAACCTGATTTATGAAGTCCCTAAATATTTATTAGTTATTTTCAATAGGAACAACCTCACCAAATACTCATAAATGCCATACCTAATTCTGGAATCAGTATAAATAATATCAGATGACCTGATATGAAATAGATGGTAACCCAATATTAGTAAAATCTTAATGAAAAATAAATATGTGAAAGAATAAAATATTTATTAACCATTAATTGATACAAACATCCCCAATCCACACTTATATGTCATTATCCATCATCCTCATTGGAAAATAAAAAAGATTCACCATGAGGAGATGAGCTCTAGTAAATTTATCCCCTCACCTCATGATCTACCAAATATACCTTCATCTACCTATGACTTAGAATACCTATTAGGTATAGAATAATTATAATTACCAAATTCAACATATACGTATTTTAAAGGAGTTTTGACGTAAAAACAAGTAAAAATCAACCAAAAATCAAGAGGCACAATGACTTTTAGAGATTTGATATATAATACATTAATATAAAATATAAACTACATCTTCTTTATTTAAATTTTCATAATGTGATAATAAATCACATTAAACATATTGTACTATATAAAATACCCTATGAACATATATAAAGATAAAAGGGTTATTTATAAATCATATTAATTGAATAAATATGATAATTTTTTATAACATATGACTAAAGAGGCTAAACATAATGTCGCAAAAGAGGTTGATTATATATAATCACCATTAATAATGACATAAAGGAGATAATTTCTTAACATCTATGAATTATACTTGTATCTACCTAGTTAAGGATATTAAAAAATTATTTTCATATTTATTAATATAAATTATATAGTTATAACTGTTATAAAATACTAAGTATTTTTTAAATCAAAAAAGGAAATAGTTTAACTAAATTATTTTCTAATAAGGTAATATTTAAATGAATAATTTAAAAATATTATAATTTTAATTCAATAAAATTAACATAAAATTTTATATTATAATATTAAATTTTACTTTGGGTCAAATTGGGGGGGGGGTTCAAAAAATATTGATTTTAATGTGAGTAGTAACAAATACTGATATTTTTTTGTAAAGAAGTATACAATTTTTAATAAATTGCGTAATTAAAAAAATATGTTTTGAATATTTTTTATTTAACATAATTATTATATATTTATACTTAGTTAATATTATTAATTTTGAATCAACTTTATATTTATTTTTTAATATAAGTTATTTTTTGGAATAAATATTATTTTTTTAGAAAACTGTTTTAAAATGCATAATATTTCTCTTTTTTAATTATTTAAAATGAAACATAATTGGATCTGTATTAAATAAAACATATAGTATTATAAAATTAAATATTATTTTAGTTTTATAAAATTAATATATTTATTCATGGATTTAATATAGAATCACAATTTTCTAAAAAAATACTCTTCTTATAAGCTCGTTGTCTTATGGCGACAGTGGAATTAATATTAAAAATAATTTTCTTCCACTTATATTTATTTAATTTTTAAACATGTATTAAATATTTAGAATTAGAATAATACAAAATTTCTATCAATTTAATCTTAATTTTTAAACATAGTGATTGTTGAAAACATTTAAAATTATTCAAAATGAATAAACTAAAAATGAGAACTTACATGTGACTAAAAATTAATCATTTGTGGCCAAATGACCTAACAAATTATCAATCACCCAATTTATGGACATATATAGACCTTATACCTTATATTATATAATTTTTATATAATTGGGACCACTTCATAAAGGAAAAAAATGGGTGTAATACCCTCATTCCAATGTTTACAACTTTGCCACTCACCTCCATTATTAAAGGCCTCCCCCTTTCCTCATATCCTGAAACCAAATATGCCCTTTGGATCAAGAAATACCAAAAAAAACTTTTCCTATATCCTCATCTCATCATATAAGACATAATTTTGGCATAAATCCAACAAAGTATGTCCTTTGGTGAAAACAAAATGGAGTTACCCAAAGAAGAAGAAACAATATTTTTTTTAAAAGCTACAATAAATTAGTTAAAAGAAAAATATAACATGAGTTTAAAGGATGGTATCATATTACAATCTTTATCTTGAATATGGATATGATTAGTGATAATATCATAAATTTAGGTAATTTCTTGATTTATTCCATTATTATCAAGGCCATGAGAAACCGTATTAGATTCACGATAGATATGAGTGATAATATAGTTGTTGGCGAGAAGCGAGTGGGTGAAATGCCTTCCTCTAGTAGTGATCGACCACGAAAGTTGTGTCACATTGTTCCAAATTTCTTTCACCATGGTATTCTAATTGAATTCAAACCATATATTTTTCCATCCATGATTCCTAGCAAAATAAACAACATCTATCATACCCATCATTTCGACCTCTAGAGGAGAGGCAATGATGTAGTTCCAAAGAAAGCATCCAATGATCTGACCATGGTGATTCCTGAATATAGCACCATAACCTGTGCAACATAGATCGCCTTTTGAGGCACCATAAACATTAAATTTTATCCAAACCGGAAATGGTGAACGCTAAAACACTTTAAATGTATGACGTGGTTGACAAAAAAGTACTTCAATCCGAAAACATTATAGAGTCATAAAGTCATGAATAGTGGTGTTTCAATTAACTTTTTTCATCAAATCAGCTTCATGTATAGAAATAATAATTCTATATCCAACCTTTATTATGACTGAGTGAGGATTTGTGTTATGTAATAGTATTTCTATCATACCAATTGACATGATGGAGCTCAACAACAGAAGTAAGGAGGAGGTTATTAATTTGCTAAGAATTTTCCATTTCCATGCATCTCTTTAGTTGAGTGTTCACAGAGTCATGAATCAACCATCTGTATTTAAAAATGTCAAAAATATATATCCAAAGAACAGAGGCAGTAGCACAAGAAAGGAAGAGGTGGTTAGTGTCTTCTCTATGCTAAGTTTAGTGCCTATATTTGTAACATAGTTGAATACCAAAGTATTGAAGGCATATTTCTTTGGGAACTCTATTACGGGAACATCTCCAAATAAGAGTGAATCATCAGGTCTTTATCTAGGGTTTGTCAAAAAGTTTTATCCAACTAATATTACATTATTAATTAAAGAAAAAATGATTGTAAGAGTACTTTGAATTTAGCATACCATTGTGATCAGGATTCCAAATTAAAATATAATCAATGTTGGGGAAAGCATTTTTGTTATTGATGTTCATAATGGCTTTAGAAAGATGATGATTGTGATATTTTAGCATAAATCTAATTGATTAGGTTTTTCTTGTAGTGCTTTGCTCAGGATAAATAGATAATATAAGTGGGTTCCAGTACAGTTATCTAACCAGAAATTTATGGAGGAATCCATTGTGACCATCCATCTATAGTCATTAATGATGGTGGGAAAATATTACTCAATAGATGGCCAGATAGAGTAGAGGAGGAAGTTCAATTTTCATTCCTTATGATTTTCAAGAAATATCTGTTTGATAAATGAGATAGAATCCAGATTATTATAAAGAATATTCTAAGTGAATCTTCCTTGAAGGGCCTCATTAATGTATTTATGATTTTTAATAACAATCCCACCTTTATCAATAGGTTTTCCACAAGTCTACCAGGGGAAAATAAAATTCTTTCTTTCCAATGATCTACAAGTCCAAATGGAATTTTTTATTGTGGTATTCATTTTTTTGATAACCCCAATTGGCCCTTTATAAGCCATCATTGATTAAATTATCTTGGAAACAGTGGTGGATTTGACAAGGTATAATCTTCTTTCCAATAAAAGGGATTTCTCATTCCAAAAAGATAGTTAGTTATAAACATGGTAAACAATTACAGAAAATTGAGAAGACTTGGGTCTGCCCCAAAAAATGGGAACCCCTATGTAAGTAAAAGAAAGGAACCCTCTTTGATGCCCAAGCCACTGATAATGTTAACTTTCTGGATGAGAGAAAATATTTTTCCAAATAATATAAAATATTTTTTCTAGATAATGGTTTAACTGGAATCCTATTCACAGTGAGATACATCAATTTTGTGGTATTGAATATGTTTTTATCACCTTTCGAAAAAAGTATAATATTATCAGTATATAGAAGTTGTGTGGGAGCATTCACATTCCTAAAAAACATGAATTGGTTTGGTTTTATATTGTTCTATAATACGATTGAGGAGATGACTAAAATAATACTCCACAATATAGAAAATAATGTAAGATAGGGTATCACCTTTCCACGCACCTTGGTTTCATTTTAAGTAACCCTTGGGAGAACCATTGATCATGATTGAAATAGAGGCCGAGTTGAAAAGGGTTCTGATTGTAGTAATAAAAGAGTCATTGAAAACAAAGCCTTGTATAACCTTGATGTTGAAGCTTCAGTCAATGGTATCAAAATCATTTATAATGACATGTTTAATAGAGATATTACCCCCTCTGTTATCTTTTTGAAGAGTGTTGATGCACTCAGAGGCAAGACAAATACAATCATGAATGGATATACCCTTGATATATCCAAATTGGTTCTAGGAGACAATTTTGTCCATGATTATTGAAAGTATATTAGCAATGATTTTGGTGATGTTTTTAAAGAGAGTGTTAATGAGATATATGGGTCTAAAAAGGTTGATCTCAAATGCATTCTCCACTTTAAGAATCAAATAATTAATTTGGGAATTCATAACACGAGTAAGGGAACCATTAGAGAAAAAATATTTGACATGTTTACCAACATCCAAATGTATAACGTTCTAATAATATGGAAATAACCCATTACTAAACCCATCTAGAACTAATGCACTACTAGGATTCAAACTAAAGACAGTGTCATTAGTTTCATGATCAAGAGGCATGTTTAAAAGGAATGAATTATCCTCGTCATTAACCACCTTCGGAAGGACCTCAGGTAAGAGGTCTTTATTTGTGTAAGGACCATTGAAGTTGGATTCAAATTATGAGACAATATGACTAGAAATATCATCCACCATAAAATGTCTTGAAGGCCTTCATTTTTATTGATGTTTGATAATACACATTTCAAGTGGTTAGGTGGAATCCTTACAATGCCCTTAGGCGTAAGTATTACATGGCCATGTAGGCCTTAGTGGAATTAATTGCATGTAGGCTTCAAACGTTACATACAACACAGACTAACTACATGTAATTGCTCCACCCAACATCTTCATTGTCAAATCATCTCTCCACCTTCACATGACTGTTCGGTTAGGCTATTCCATGCATCCACATGCATGTCCCGATGGCAGGTTCCATACACTCTCACTCTTGCAATCCGTGTAGCTTTTTCTGTGGTTAAAGATCCTTGCTAATCCTCGTATAGAGCTTGTTCTTTATAGGTTTTTTATTTTTAATTTTCACTAATGGTGGCATGAAGTCCTTGATGTGGCCTGAAGGCCTTACTGATTCGAAGGCTTGGGTGTCCCGAAGGCCTTAAAGGACTCAGGATAAAAATTGGTGTTCTGAATTCCCAAATGGCGAAAACGTCATTCTTAAACTATTTGGTAGTATAACTAAAAAATATTTTGGAAATCTTTTTATTGTTTTTTTACCTTTACAGAACATTTAAAGGTATCATTGAAGTGTGACATAAAATACAATAACTTTTTGTTGATATTGGTGCATTCACCATTAGAAAAAAAACACATTGTTAAATCTGAACGGAAGCAAGGGTTTTGTTTTTTTGGTGGAGACATTGAAAAGAAAGGTATTATGGATATAGTGTAGTTTATGGAGGGTGATGCTCGAGAGAGAGTCCCATTTACCCAATGTAGGGAAGTTAATGAAGGATCTTTCCAACATAGAGGCAACCACTCTATTTTAGTTCCTCCTATACCAAGTAAACTTGGCACTAGTAAGATTAATTTCTACAAGGTTGTTGTCTTCAATAGAAGTTTTGAATTCACTTATGGAAATATCAACATGAGTCGGACCAATTTTTTCACTTGTGTTATATATGGCATTAATTTCCCCAATCAAACCCCATGGAGTATTTATATAGGTAACTAAATATGTATGTCCATTCTATTGTGGCCTCCTATCTTGGTATCTATTTTTATCATAAATAAAGAAGCATAAGGAGTGAGTGCCATCAATTATGAAGTCACAAGTAATGACTTGCTCAGAAAAATTAAATACATTATCATTTTTAAGAGAAGTGTGTGAAAAAAAGCCAAAGGGTTTCAACATTAGATGAATTTTTGGATGCACATGCAAAACAATAAGCATGTTGGCATATGTGAGAATATTTGGTTGAAAAATAATTGTTCGGTTCAGAAGTAGAAAACATAAATGGGAAATGAGTGTTGATAATTCGTTTTAATCTGATAAGAGCATCAGGGATGGAAATACCCTGATGATTCCAAAAGAGAATCTTTATTTAGACCATTTTTTAGAGCTATAAGTGCCTTTTTGTTCACTGATTCCTTTTTCCAAGAAGATCTTCTAGGTTTTTTACCATTTCATGGACTACTATTCTGTTTATGAATATTTTTTGAAGAATAAAAGGGCTTTTTTGTTGAGATTCCCTTAGCATTATCCCTAGAAAAGTCATGTTGGGAGGAATTAACATGTGAATCTAAATAGTTCCTAGTAGAGGTATCAATATGAACCACATCATGAGTAGTAATTAGATTTCTGGAATACACCCAAATAACATTATGACTGACAGTATGTGAAACACCAATATAATGAATTTTAAAGGTAAAATCTAGAGTACATGAGCCTTTAGTATCCATAGGTGTAGTATCACTCATTTTTTTGTTAGATGGTGGAACTGAATAACTATTTAGAGCAGTCAATGGTATCAACTTTTTTCCATCTAATTCAGTTTTTAATGTGGAAAATTTTGAATCAGCAGTTAGTTGTGTTTTCTTTGTGCCATAAGTGACCTGATGCCTTCCATGGTCCAATCTAGAATTAATATTTCTATAGTTACCTGAAATGGACAGATCAAGAGATTTGCAGTCCTGCTCAGACTGTTTGATGCATGAGGCTTCTTGTACCTTCGAGGTAGTGCTGGTATTTTCTAAAAACTATAAAATGAAGGGGGATTTCAGTATGCGGAGTAATATTAGTATTTAATTTTTATTCCCTATACAGTGTTGTTCTTCATAAAACAATTTTGACTGTTTCATTAGATTTTTTATCACTAACAGATTCCTGAATAAACAAATCATTGTTTTCATTTTCAATTTTATTTAAAGAAGTGTGAGGTCTGTTGAGTTTTGCTTGGACAGTATTGTCTAAATATGTCTCCTTTTTTTAACTCTGTGAGATTTTTCAGAGGTCAGAATTCCAGTAATTTATGATTGCAGTGGACAACACTACAGTTTGTAAAATACATTCCAACATTATTGGGGGTGTACGGGCAAGATCAATGTTCATCACCTGTTTTCTGGGATAGCTAGAAGCAGATTCGAATGTTGTGGCATCAGAATCTGATTGATAGTTTTTAAGTATTTCTAAAAAAAGTATTTCAACTTCATTAGTTATACATTGATCATCAACTTCATTATCATGTTCCTCCACAAAATCATCCTAGGATTTTCCATCTTGAACCCCTGATAGAATTGAGGCTTGGATTTTCTAAACCACTTTTCAGTGTTGTTATTAGATGTTTTAGCTTCATCAATGAAAGGACATATATATTTCTTTGGATTTTTTGTCTTGGTATATTCAATACCACTTAGTTTTGAGGATTTTTTGTGCACTACCATACAGTTTAGTATCAACTGACCTATGATTTAACAATACTCATAGAAATGGGGCTTCCTCTCATATTCAATCCTCAAATAAGACTTATAATACTTAGAATTAATGGAAATAGAGTGTGGTAGTTTAGTTTCTATGTTCAATTCTACCATAACTCTTGCAAATAATTCTAAATCACTATTTTATCTTCTTTTATCAATCTTTTGTGGGTACTAATACAAAAGGATAAGTCATTTAAGATCATCATATTCCAAAAAAACAGGTTGAGTTTATGACGTCTATCCCATACCTATGCCATATTTTTTTATGAGTGTTAGGATTAAAAGCGAAGTCCCGTTCAAATATACGCATCAGACCATGTTTGAGTTGTAGATTACCGAACCTACACACCCTATCTAAGCCTTTCTATAAGGAGAACAAACTATGGAAATAACCCATATCCAGTGGGACTCGTTTCCAGTTATAAAATCCCCAATAGTGAGGAATGTGAGGCTTAATATCAATATAAAACCAAGGTTTGTCCCCTTTTAGGTAAGCAATGTAACCCCTGATAAAGAACATACACATTTGAGTTCGATGTTGAATCGCTTTGGGATAGTCCTCTATAGAGAATCCTTCATAATAAATTTTTTTTAACATGGGAGGTTTTCTCAGTGTTGTTTTGGGTAGATATGATCCATTAAAATCCTCAAGGAACGAAATCCCCCAATGTTTTTCATTCTTCTCTTGTCCTAAACCATTTTCATCAAGGATTTTGGATTCATTTATTTTAGCAGTAGTGGAGACGAATGAGCACTCCCATTCCAGATCAAAGGAGCCCATGAGTAAGATAATTTAGAAAAAAGAGGTCCTAACATATCTGATTTATTTATATTGGATATTGTTGTTCGAGGGTTCTCTAAACCTTTTGGGGAGACACCCCCTCATCACGTCCATTAGGATCTTTCTCAATAGACCTTCATCGACATGCATTATTTATTTCTTTCTATACCCAAAAAATTATTCATATACCATTCATGAAGAATAAAAAAATTATCTTTAGTATACTGATATTTTTTATGTTAAGGTATTACTTACACCCAAACAAAATTTCTAAAAATGATTTATGAAATCATCAGTCATGTGTATAATGGACTACAACCTCGTGAACAAATGTCGTTCATTTTTCAATTACCACTTATCGTGGTTGGGAATAAAGTTGAACATAATGATTATATATGGTATTTACGATATTTATTGATTAATTATTCAACAAGATTAAATATATCAAATACAACCTTTTTTTCATTCCACATCGTATGGGATACGATCCCACCGTTCGTGTGTATGAAAGACTACTACAGCACGTAATAACGTGAGGAATTATTAACAAATGTGTTACATGGAAGGTAATAAGGGAAAATATAATTAATATATATGATATAAATGAAATAAATAAAAAATTAAATATATATTTATCCTTTTATAAATATACTATATAATTATATGTTTACCTCTTCATATATTGAAAAAGTGATAACATCATTCATTAATGTGTGGAATACCACCTCCTCGAAGTGATGTGATTCCTTTTTCATCATTAGAATATCATATATAAGTACATATAAATAAATATAATGATATTTAAGATATAAATATAATTATATAGTGATCAAATATTAGATAACATTATTCCAAAATTATCATTGAAAATATTAAATATTACTCATGCATACGTATGACCTACCATCTCCATAATCATAACGTCAGTTATTTCTTCACAACCATATTAAATGATTGGTTTTAAAAGTATAATTTATATATAAATATGATAGTTATTTCATTATTTTTAGTTTATATATGTTTAAATAATTACCCCTCTGACCGAAGTCAATATGCCAAATTCATTTTTGCATCATATGTTTAATATGGTAAAAACAACTGACTTAAAATTTATTAATTGAGTGAGTAAATATAATATATTGATAAGTGAAATAAATATAATAATAATGTTGAATTTTTTTTATAAAAAAGTAATTAATTTACATAAGTTTATTATTCGTGATAATAAAGACACATAAGGCATCTCATACTAAAGGTAAGGGAATTTATTTAAATTTTGTTTTATTAAAGCAATTCTTGGTTCTATGTACCTTTATTCTTCTATAACGTGTTTATATAGACCCTTTATCATTATATATAAATTAATTAATTATTCTCATGATATGGTGTGTTTTTAATGTTTTTATATTATGGTAATTATGATTGAAGTGTTTCTCACATAATAAGCAGTGTTTCTTTAAAAAAAATACACTTTTTAGGGTTTCTATCAAAATATCATTCTATTCGATGTCATGTCTTTTAAATGATAGTTATAAGGTTTTAAATGGAAATAAAAGACTTATAACATTCATATTATGTATAATTTTAATTATTTCAATCATATTCAAATGAACTTTTTTTACACATTTTAAACTGAAATTTTTAAAAAATGAAAACAAAATGTTCTCTATTTAATGTTTTACTGAATCTAAATTTCATGTAAAAAAGATATTTATTAGATTCCAAGAATCATTTTAATTCCTAAATTATTTCATAAATGGAAATCCATGATTATATTTATTTTGGTTATTTTTGTATTTTTTTTATATATATAAAGTGCATTGAAAATGGAATTGTTGAAATAAAATGGTATTTTGATAAATGATAGTACTTTACATATGGGTCTAGAAGAGTTCTTAAAATGATGAAATGTTTAATCACGTTATGGTTCATTAAAATTATATATATGATGGTTGCACCCATATAAATCTAGGTGAGACCTTTATATCTTAAATGATTGGTGGCCCTAGAAGGATCTATAATGCATCAGCTAATGATTATATTCTTTCTAGATTTATATTATATGTTGGATGTAAAATTCTTCCAATTTTTATTGATTCTATATGAGTTCTATGAAATAATGTCGTATGTTACATACATGTATTTTTTATGCATTCTAATGATATTTTATAGAAATAATTTGTTTTCCAAAGGTAGAATAAATGATATTTTAAAATTAATGATATTTCCCTTTATCGTTAAAATGTAATGTTTTCATGGATTGGAGTTTTCTTATTTTTACAGAATTAATTGTTTCATATATTTTTATATCCCTTAGTAAGATTGTGTTCTATTCCTGTGTTTTTTTAAAAAAAATACAGGTTTTAATGATAGCTAAGGGAAAGTAAGAGGTTATGATTAATGTTGTGAAGAGTATTCATGAAAATATATCATGATTATTTTTATATTTTTATATTATTGAAAAAATAGATAATCTCCAAATATTTTAACTTTTTATTTTAGGGGTTTTAGGTATGATTTGAGGAATTATTCTTTAAGAATATAATCCTAAAATGATATTCAATGTAAATGAATGTGAAATTATTGATTTAAACTAAATATTATTTATGTTTTAAAGATAAGGACTTATAGTTAGTATCAATGGTTTTTTAGATATCTTTATAGTTTATGGAAATTATAATAGCTTTCCAGGAACGTATTTACCACATGGTTATATAATAATGTTATAATATTTAACGATTACCATGTTTCTTAATCTAAGATATGTGTGTTCAAAATGGGTTTCCATAGAGGAATAAAGGGATTTGTAACGGAAATGAACCAATAAGAAGATATCAATCCAAATCAACATCCCTATATCGTTAGAATCCAAATAGAATAGTTTGTTGCAGTGATAGATCAATTTACTGAGGTGATAAATGGTGGTGGAATCCAGGCTTGATAGAAACTTGATCTACAATGAAATAACATGTTTTATAGTCGATTTCATAATGAAACATCCACTCTAATATAGTTTATAATATAATCCCATGGTAGCTGATGGATGGATCAATTCTGTTGATAAGATATTTTATGTCATGTGATTATAGAAACATAAAACGGTAACCATTTATATATATCATTTTAAAGGTCAAATTGATTGGTGATGTTACTTGTTTAAGAACACTTTTGATAAAGATTATCATCATTCCATGGAATTGGAAACCATAATGTATATTTTACTTTATAAATATTTCCCTAAGGTTGGTAAACTCAAGATGGATAAATAATTCCGGTAATTACGATAAAATATAATATTCTGTAGCGTTATATAAGGAAAACATAACATGATTTGATTGGTATACCAAAAATATTATTTGGGAAACTAATATCAAGTATAATATATTTTAATCAGGATTGAAACCAAGTCTATGAAGATATTCTCCCATTAAAAAATATAAAACTTCCAAGAATGTTTTTATTTATGATAAAAATATTGACATGGATTTTTCTGACACTTATGTGCCTCATGATAATAAACATAAGAAGCTGTTAGGATGAAACGTGATGGGAAAGCATTTAATAATGAAATATGTAGGTATGAAAATGATGTCCTAATCTTATGGCATGTGTCGTAAAAATAACCACATAGAATGTATTATTAATTTAGGTAAGTGCTACATATGTGGAATGTTTAGTGACATGGCCTGTGAATCAAAATAAAATAATAATAAAGAATTATTGAATGGGGTTATATATATTTATATAATAGTGATATGTTCTAGTTGTAAATATTTGAGCCATTATTCTATTGTGTGTCTAATTTTAGTATCACAGTATGGAAATATTCACTATCAAAAGTTGTATTTTGTAGAGAATTAATTTTTCTACTACTAAAATTGATGTTGTGACATAAAATGATGTTTTGATAGGAATTTTACTTATGTATTAAAATCATGAAAAAACCCATTTTAACTATAGATATTCCCATTGATTCATTTTTGAAGAATTTTTATTCTAAATTAGGAATATCACCTATTGTAAGTAAGAAATAACATTTTGTAGAAAATCCAAGTGGAATTATTAATGAAACCATGATTTAGAATAATCCTCATGTAATTCTTAGTGGGATGTTATCTACTGTAAATCTCATTAAACTGGCCATAATAGAGTATGAAATTATTCTTGGTATTGATTAGATTTTATATTATCAAGATAATATAGATTATATTTTAATGAAATTGGTGTTCAATGATGTCATTATTTGATAACCTACCATTATTTAGGTAAATTTATTAGACATTTGAGTGGAAAATACATATATCATATAGTTTAAAATAATTAAACTATACAAATTATTTATGTGCCAATAAGAAATAAATACATAGTTATTTTTGGAAGATTTTCCTAGTGTTATACAAAATCGAGATGTTTATTTTAATATTTAAATACTACCTGATTCTAATCCAATTTCTATAACTCATTATCAAAAAGATCATGTAGAACATTTTGAATCTTAAATTAAATTTTAGGAATTAGTAGATAAAGGTTTCATTTAACCGAGACCATCACCATGGGGTGTTCTTATTGTTTTTTAAATATAAAATGGTTCAATAAGACTTCTCATTGATTATTGAGCCACGAATAACATCACTATTAAGAGAATGTATAATTTGAATTATATTTTTTTATCTCAAGGGGGGATAGTATTTTTGAAGGTAGAACTACTATATGCGTACCATTAATTTAAGGTGAATTAACATGACATTTCAATGACTATATTTCATACTAGATATCGACATTATGGATTAAAAGATAGACATTTGGGTTTTCTAATCCACATGAAGTATTTAAAGACCTCATGTATTTAATCCTCCATTAGTTCAAGGATAATATTTTGTTCATTTTTATTGGTGACACTTTGGTATATTCTGAAATTCAATTAGAGAATATAAGCCACCAAATAGTTGTTTAGAAACATTAAAAGAAAAGAAACAATGTCAGACGTTTTAAAAGAGTTATTTTTGGTTGAAAAAGATTTAATTCTTTGAATATAATTTTTCTAAAAATAGAATAACTATTTACCCTACTAAAAACAACGTTTTTGAATATTGAAAATATAAAAAAAATACAAATGAGATTCATAGTTTTCATGGATTAGCAGGTTACTACTGGTGGTTAGTTGAATGATTTTATTAGATATCTAGACTAATAACTAAGTTAAATCAAAAATAATTTATGTACATTTAGATAATATAATGTCGTTATTTTTTTCAAGAATTAAAAATAATATTACTGAATGCTTTAATATTTTCTCTATCTTTTAGATATAATGAAATTTTTATCTATAGTTATTCTTCCTTGAAAGGAAATTGTTTTTAATCATAAATATTGATAATTAAATATATTCGAATTCAAGATAATTTTAACTTATTGAGTAAAATTAACACACATGATATAAAATTAGATAATATTCTTTCTTTACAAATTGTGATGAATTAATTTTATAGAGTAAAGTGATAAATATACACTGAAATAAAAGTATGAAGTATATATTAAATCACATTTAATTTATCATGTCACTCAAAATATTACTTAAACTAATCAAGGATTATTATTATATGATTTGTTACCATCCTGGAAATGAAAACAATGTATATGAGGATTTTAATAGAAAAGGTAATGCAAAAATTAACCATCATACATTTTTATCATAAACCAGTAGTTAATGATTTGAAAATTTTGGCCCTCTAAGGTATGTATGCTAGGAAAAAAACTATTTTTTCATGTTTCAATATAGTCGGTATTTCTAGAAATAATTAAAAAAGTTTAGAAGGAGGATCAATATTTTCATGAAAACATAGAATCCAATAATAAGTATAATTTTTCTAATTTATGTATTGAATAAGAAAATGTTTTATGATTTGAAAAAATATTTTATTTTCATTATGATTCCTAGTTAAGGGAAGAGTTTTTGACCAAGTCTTATAATTCTCAATTTTCCATTCATCCGAGAAACACTATGATGCAAAAAATTTAAATTGGAGTATTACTGGTAAGTTCTAATTAAAATAAATATTTAAAAATTTATAATGAACTATTTTTTTATTATAATGTTAATGAGGAATTAAAATTAACCAAGGTGATGCTAAAACATTTTATAGTTTTCGAATGGAAATGGGAAAATATATCCATGTATTTTTCTTGTGATATTTTCATTGACATCAAAGGGTGTAAATGAAATTTGGGTAACTTTTGATTAATTAACTAAATCTGGACATTTCCTTCTTATTTGAGATACAATGTATTTATGTTGAGTTTCATAACTATATCTTATGTTTGTTTTTTGGTTATATAGATTTCCACTCATAGTTTCATAATACTATAATCCTGGTTCACATATAATTTTATAAAAGGAGTTTAGAGGTCATTGGGTTCAGAATTAAATTTTAGGACTAATTTCTATCATAAATTTAATAAAAAGCCTAAAAGAACTATTAAAACCACTGATGATATGATTTTTTTCTTATTTTACGGATTAACATGGAATTTGGGATAAACATATGTCTTTTCCTTAGTTTTCTTGTTAAAATAGTTTTTATTCTAGTATACATATGACAGAATTTGAGAAATTATATGGAAAGTGGTGTCGGACACTAGTATTTTGTGATTATGTAAGAGAATGTCAATTGATGGAACCAGAGTTGATAGAGGAAATAGATTTTAATGTTTATTATATTTAGAATAATATGAGGATAGTTCATAACAGACTTAAAATTTATGTGGATAACCGGAGGAAAAGAGTTCTTTCGAGGTATGTGATCATGAATTTCTAAATATTTCATCAATGAAAAGTGTAATGTGTTTTGGTAAGAGCGGGGATATGATTCCTTGGTTTATTAGAGCATATGAAATCTTAGATTATGTTGGATCAGTATCTTATTGAGTGTATTTGACCATGATTTTATCTTACGTACATAATATATTTTATGTTTCAATGTTAATAAAATATATACCTTATTCATCTAATATTTTGAGCCCTAATGTTGTTCAGTTGGAAGAGATTATTTTTTATGAGGAACATTAAATTTAGGTTCTTGACTATACTGATAATTTTTTGTGGAATAATTTGATTCATCAGTTTAAGGTTTTATGGAAAACCATATAGTTGACGACGCAAAATTAGAATCTGAAAATGCTATGAGGAAAAAGAACCCCTTATTGTTTAATAAATGAAAAAAATTGAGAGAAAAAATTATATAAAAGAAATAAAGTATATAAAAACCTATCTAATGATCAAATAAATAATTTTGATAATTTATCAATATAAATTAGGTAGTGATATTAATTATAAATAGATAATTACTTTTTATATCAAAAAGGGAACAGTTAACTAAATTTTTTGTGTTTTATTTAAAAGATAGATATGTAAATTATAAAATTTTAATTTAATAAAATGAATATTATTTTTGAAATATTTATTTAAAAATTTACATTGGGTGATATTTCTTTATATTTTGAGAAATATTTATTTTTAGTGAATAGTAAAAATATCAATTTAAAAGAATCCAATTTGTTTTATAAAATATGTAATATTAAAAATAAAACTATTTTTTGAATAAAATTTTAGTAACTTATTTTTTATTTAGTTACATTTTTTTACTTAACTACTTTTTAATAAACTTTATATTTTTTAAACACATTATTGTCTTCAGGTTTAAAGGTGGTGTTTTCTAAAAACTATTTCAAAACACATAATGTTTTAAATTTTTAATTAATTTGAAAAATACATAATGGAGAATGTATTGAATGAAATTTATATAATATATATCATTATATATAATTTTAGTATCATACTATGATTATATTTCATCACAGAGTTGTTATAGAATCATCTTTTATGACAAAAAAGTACTCTTTATAAAAACACATCATCATTCAATGACTATAATATTAATATTAGAAATTAAATTTTCCACTTTAGTGTATTGAATGTTGAAAAATAGATTCTATATTTTGAATAAAAATAATTTATTATTTATTATAAGGTAAAATTAATTGTTATCAAATGTGATTAGTAAAAAGAATTTAAAATAATTAGAACGATTAAGGTAAATATGAGAATTACCTAGAAATTAAGGGGATTTTCATTGGAAAAAATCATTTTTTAGTATTCCATATAAATAATTTTCTTTTATATATCCATGAATTTAAAATTATATTTTAAGTGTTTTATATGAACATAAAAAATTTATAAAGATCATTTTAAGACACTTTTAATTTATTTCAAATGTTTCCAAAAGCAATTATTTTATGTGTTCTAATGGAACAATTTTTGAAATGACAATGAAATTTCATATTTTTAATGTATGGTGAAAATGAACATTAATTTCATCCTTAAATTAGTTTTATTATTCAATTAATTTTTAAATTTATATGTTTTAAAAAATTTAATACCCTATTTCCATTTCATTTTTGTGTTTTTGTATTGATTTTTTTAATAAAATTGCATTGACGATTTTAATTTGTAAAGATTGGGATATTTTGATATTTGATTTCAATTTACATATTAGTTTAAAAAAAATTTAAGAAGAAGAATTTTTTATTTAGGTTTTGGTTCTTAGAAAAAAATATATATAATGGGTATCATTATATAGGATCAGGTGAGTCGATTATATATTAAACGATGAGTGCACCTAAATAGTGCTCTAATTCATTCAGTAAGGATTGGATTCTCCTGTGAATAATATTGTAAGATATTCAGTTCATTATTACAATCTATAAAGGGTTTGTGAGGGTTCTCTAAGGGGGTTTTTCTATGATATTCCAAGGTACCTATATGAATTTTCTATGCTCGCATATTCTTTTCCATGGAAATTATTTGTGTTCAAAAGGTTAAATAAAGAATATTTTAAAATGAATTATATTTCCCTTTATGGGTAAATTTTTTTCATTTTGATAAATTTTTTTAGGGGGTTTCATGTTTTTACTAAAATAATGTTTTACCTTTTTTTTTATATCCCATACTGATCTTTTGTGATCATCCCATCCTTTTCAAAATGGTTTTACAAGTATTAAAGATGGGTATGGGAATAGAATGGGTCATGTTGAAATTCATGAAGTGTTTTACTGAAAATAGATCATCCTTATTATAAAGATTTTATATTATGAAAAAACGGACACTAATAATTACTGACCACTTTGTATTTTAGGTTTTTAATGTATGTGTTATTGAATGATTATCTAAAACTATAATGTTGAAATGATCTTCTATATTAAAGAAAGTAAAATTCATTACATTGACTAAATATTATGTAATATTTAAGTCCATGACTATATAATCATATTTTAGGGACAATATGACACATGACATCATAAGCATAAGTCATGTCTCGTTTCCATGTCCACATAACATTTTTATGTGATTTGTTTCTATTCCCCATGGATGTTATTTCATGAAACGAATAAATTTTTGAATGGATTAGATCGATATATAATTTTTGACCAACCTATCACATCATAACATGTACATGGATTTGAATTTGATATAAGGAAATCATAAATAAGTCTTAAGCATAAAAACCCCATAAGAAGGACAAGGGTAAAATATTCATGTGTTAAAGCATAACCACCTAATAGGACATAATGAGTATAACTAAAATAATGGTTTGAGTATTCTTTTCTGATCATATATAAAAAAATTATATATATAAAATAATGATATATCTCAAGTGAATAACATATCATGATAATGGTTTGAAGTATTCTTAGTAATGAACCCCTTAACCAATGCATTATGAATTTTGAAATGAAACTTTAATGGATATAAGAACATAGGGTTTTTTTGAAATCCAAATATGGATTTCAATGATATTTTATTAAATAATTTTCCTTTTATAGAAAATATATAGTATATAATCATTAAAAAATGTGTATAATGAAAAAAAATAAAAAAAAATATCTCTCTCAAATCGAGTTATCCTTAAAGAATGGATTGGAAATAGAACTAAAAAAACATACATATCCCTAGAAATGAAAGGGCGTATAATATAATTTTATATATAAGGATTATATACATATAAAATATTTATTATGTATATGTGAATAATAGATAGATAAAGAGAAATAGGTCTAATTTAATATAACATGTACCCCCAACGAAAACAAGAGTGGTTGGGGAGCTATGGTACCTTAGGACCAGACTCACTTTGAATGCGCATATGTTATAAAAAATGACCAAAATAAATTTATTAAATACTTTATTCATAATCATTTTCATGTATATTTCATTTATTATTATTATTGTTCATAAATTTATAATAATTTAATTAATATGTCATATTTGTGTTTATCATCATAAGGATTATTGTTTCACCATTACAAGTCACATCAATTTGTTGACAATAATTTAATTTTTAGTTACATGAGTTTATAAAATTAAAAATTTCTTTAAATGATTTTAATATTATTATATAAGATCAAATAGTTAAAAATATCCATATATTTTCATGAAATGTTATGGTTCATTGAGTTTAAATTTTATCATATAATGGTTTATTAATTTTTGTGGTTTTACCATCCATTGTAAACTTAATTTTATTACAATTAAAATTAATTTCCCTTACAAAATCAAATTGAATATATAATTTCATTATTATGTTAATATATAACCATTAAATAGTGTATTACACCTATCCATGATTGTGATAATATTTTTTTAAAAACAACAACATTATAAGTGGTTATACCATCCTTGAATCAGGGTTTGTTTTTTATTAATGTTATTGTGAAATTATATAGATATAATATAAATATTACAGTATCCAAATATAATATATTTTATTAAATAGAATAGTTTTATTAAATTTAAAGGATATAATAAGGATATATAATGGAATATTAATGGAAAATAGTGGCACGGAGTACTTTCTTTATTCATTGTGACACACCCTTTTCAAATTGAATTGTGCCTTTTAAGCATAATATTTCAATGAGACCAATATCTATAAAACAAGGATACGAGAGTTGGAGAGGGATTATGACATATTTTAGACAATAAATAATATTAATGTTTTCGAAATGCTGAGGTGGTGTATGGTTGGAATTATTAGGGGTGTAGATGGGGGATTTAACATATGATTTTAAAATAAAATACCACATATATGAATAGTGATCAAACATGTGACTCAATAGTAGTGGGATGTTGATTTAAAAATAAATGATACATTATAATATTCATATAACTCTATAAGCACCGAAAATTTATTCATAAATACAATTATGAAATATGATATCTGTATAGTATTTATGTAATATTTTACTTTTCCGATTTTCATTTATCTATTTTTGGAAAATAAGAAAAAAATCACCCAAACAATGTTTTGATGAGATGATTATAATAATTATATCAATTTTATAAATTTAATTTTTATAACTTATGTTCTAAATAATTTCTTTATCTATTTAAATATTAATATTCACGACATGATCATATTTTGGACCCTGTGAAACAATTACCAATGATTTCATAAAATTATATTTTTATTTATATAAAAATAACAACTGTTTTATAAAAAATAATAAAAATAAACATTTCATTCAATTTTCATATTTATAATTCTCATATAAACAATAAAATTAATATAATCCCCTTTTATATTCAACATTAATAATTCTCTAAAATTACTCTTAAGGTTATATATTAATCATTTTCAAAATATTAGAAATATTACAAATGTATTGTTTTAACAAAAATTTGTCTGTGTTTGTGATATTTTTTAAGGTTGTGGTATACTATAATTTCATGTTATAGTTTATTATTTAGTTGTGTTTATTACACTATTATACTATTTTAAATTTTATTGAGAATATTTTTGATTCATTTGTAATATTATATGATCATTTAATAAAATAGTATTTGTTTTTACTATGTATGTTGTGATGTGAAGCATAGATTTAATATAATATATATCAATAAACCAAATCTATGTTTTGAAATAATACATTATGTGGTAGGAGGTTGAACTTAGTGTGAAAGAAATTACAATTCATCAATTTAGTGGCATCTAGGTCATTAGAAGATCATTAAACTGATGATATTAAAGGTGTTGTATAATGATAAAAAAACTCTCTTGAAATATGTTTTGTGATTGAATACACTAATATAGATGGTAAGGAGTACTGAAATTAAATTTCACTATGAAATAAATAAAACTTAGCATTAAGGGAACTTATATAACCTGAGTGATCTCTTTGTCCCTATATACCCATTCTCAATGGTATATATCAAGATATATAGTGGATTCAAATATTCATCCATCATATGGTAATAAAAATTTTGGAGATATAATCTTATATATGAATAATTCAACTATAAATATATATAAGAAGACAATATATAGAGTTTTCAAATAATTTTACAACCAAACCATGTATCATAATCAATTTTTTTAACCAAATTCATGAAAATGAATATGCTGTGAATTATACGTATTAAAATTGAATAATTAATGCTCTCCCCCTCACAACTCTACAGCAAGATTAAAACTGCAAATTATTAGTTAAAACCTAGTGCATCGTATTTCGTAGATAATCAACCAAATTTTAATAACAAAAAAATCAATAAATACAATAAATTGAAACATGGACTTTCCATATTTATGGTTTATATTCTGTTAAACATATGGTCCATCTCATGTTTTAAAGATATCCCACCTCTATCTTACATATCTCAAATAGTATGATAAAGGGAAAAATTATTTTCTAATAATTTGGAGCATTCATAACATATAAAACCTCTATTGCAACTGAACATGAGTTCCAAATACCTCAATATGACTCTATATATGCTAGGGGTTGTTAAAAAAAAAGAATGGTTCTATATATATCATGGGAAAAATACCTTATACGGTATTGATAACCATAAATAATAGTGTAATAAGTAATAATTATATTTCTCTAGTTATAATATTAGTATACGCACATTACAATTATGATCCAAATAAAGATATATAATATTTAATTTTCCATAAGAAAAATTAACAATTGAAATGGCATATGATAAATAGAGGAATAAACAAGATATCATGTGGCCTGATCATATACATCATGGTTGAAACATAAACAAAATCTTATAGACATATAAAAAATGGAATTATATCTAAACCCTACCATATGTCAGACTAACCATGGAACTCTAAATCACCCATCAACAACATGGACCTTTCCGTTATCTGTATCATGAATTGTGAAATCTACACCCACCAGATGATGGTCTTGTATAGTGTTATTATGACATAGTATGCCACCAAAAATTTTTTATAAAAAACCAAAAAACAATTTTCATGCTCACGTGATATATAAATGATAATAAAAATAATAATAACAATAAAAAATTTAATTCCATTCAGTTATCATCTATACACTAAGGGAGAGACAATATCTATCATGGATTGTTTTTTTATATCTATGAAAATATTAAAATTAAATAATTAGTTTAATAGAGTAATATATACCCACTAAAGTAGGATCTCAACCCAAATGGGTATTTACATTAATTTCTACCAATACAATGGTAATGAAATAGTAAAAACTGTGAAAATATCTCTCTCAAACCTATTTCATCTCAGTCTCATATCATAAAATCATTGAAAATGGGAATGAAAATCCCATGTCAGTATTAGTCTCAACTCCTAAATATCATTACCATAACAAACTGATACACAAATAGAGGTAATGTATGCCCCTACCAAAATGATCTCAACCCTGAGGTATCTAGATCGAAACAAAACACAACATAATACTAAAAGTATAATATCCAATATCTATACAGATCTAAACCCATATTTTTGTAAATAACATCATATCTATATCAAGACAATATTAGAGGTCACCCTAGTATATAAATTTCATACCCTATATGTATGTCAACACCTGAAAAAAATGTGATATCACTACTGGGATAATCTTATTTGGGTCTATAATGATCTCAACTTTATAGTACGTTAATCTCAACATGTTAGTGAGAATATAATATCGAATCAAATACTAGTCTATATCTGCCTAAACCTATTGGTATATCATCCCTTTAATAATAATCATTAAAATATTTCATCATTACATGATTTATAAATTAAATATTGATGTGTACAACATTAAACAATTCAATAATTATACAATGTTATTCCTCAGATACCAAATGATTCATCATACCCCAAAAAGTGGGGTCCCTAGGGAAACCTTTAATTTAAATGTCGTAGGTCTCTCAGCCATTATAGAATCCAATAATACAAGGTGTATATATAATAAACCATAAAACCAATATGAGTAAAACATCATCCAAAATCTAGTGTATAAAAACATCACTAATTTTAAAGAGTGAAATGGTAACCTAACAAGGTCCTCTAATATATAATATAACTCAAAGAGAACCCCATTTGAGTAAAAATATATATTTCATTACTCTAAAATTCAATCCCATGTCTTTGGAATACCATGGAAACTATTTACAACACAATAATGGTAAATTATGTCCCTACAAATCTATACCCCACAAAGTCGGGGAAAAAAGTGATTTATAAATGTTTAATGTAAATTGTATTGAATTTGAAAGAACATATATTATTTATCACATGAAACTATAATACATGAATGTAATTGATTAGTCATGACCATCACCGAATTACTAGAAGGCCACTTGTTGATAACCATCTGACCAGACAACTACAATTAAAGAAATTACCAAAACTCAGGAAAAATATCTAAATTAGGGAATAATTTGGTAAGAATGCTAAAACAATTATAGAATAAATGAATAGTTTGAATATGACTTATAACCATGAATGAAATGATATTCTAATATTTATGGTTAATTCATTTAAGAAAAAATAGAGGAGAAATTGTATAAAAATAAGAAAAATAACTAGAGATAACGAATAATATCATGTATCTACTGAGAAAATGATAGTAACCTTTATTTGGGATTTATTATTTAATCATTTTTTTAAACATGATCTTGGGCCATTGGGGATTTACACTATGGGTCATGGCACAATGCCCTTACAAATGATCACATTGGGATGTGACCCTTATAGACGCGTAAAAATTACCTACTCTAGAAAATAACCAAGAAAACAAATCCATGGAGACAATTGATAAATACACTCTCCACTAAAGTGTGGTCAGTTTTCTTTTGTTTAAGTATCCCTGATTGCATCACTAATGCTCTCTAATACTAGATTTTCAATCATGCAAAACCCTTTATATGTTTTACTTCTAAATTATTCAACACGAATGGTATCTTGTACCCTATTTTACACTAATCCTTAAATCAAGTCCTGAAATACCAACCCTCAGTATGTTCATAAATAGTCTTTAAATATTGAAACCCAAATGTGTAGGAACAAATTTAAAATCAATACAAACTTCAAAATATGGCCTCTTTTACACTGACTCATTATGAATATTCTATAACCAATTAAATCATTATTGAAGGGAAATGGGTGTGCCCCCACTAACCATAAATATTATACACTAATATAAAATAGATTGGATCCCCACTCTAAAAACTACAGACATTTAGGACTACGATGTAGGATTAATATTCTAAACCTTTGAGAAAATATCAATGGCGGATCCCATGTGTCCTCATTGATACCCTTTACCCTATACAAACATGGAGTACAACAAAACATGATTAATATTCCCCACTAATTACCAAAAAAACCATGGAGGTCCCCATTTGGTATTATAGAGATCTTCCAGCCAATCCCTACACAATGGACTCTAAGACAAGGTAAATAATCTTTACTCATGAAAAAGACTAAAATAAAGAAGGCCATTTCCCTAATTTTACACATAATAAAGAATCTCAACTAAATTATTAAGGGAAAAAATATAGAAAAAAATATATTAGATGAAAAAATATATGTTTTGGATGAGTGGTAATACCAAATATTACTACCTTTATAAGAATATTTATAAAACATAAATATTTTAATCCTATTAAAATATTCAATTTTAATGGATTTTTACTTGATTTTTTATCATAATTCATTCCTTCTTAAAATTATCATTACAATTCATTCATTTATATGTATGTAATATTATCATTCATAATTGAAATGTTATAATGTTTTCCTTAATCCTCTTCTTTCCATTAAATTACTATATTGCATAAAAATTATTTTCTTATAGACTAGATTTTCTATTTCATTTTATACCATTGTTCCCTAATATTTCATTTTTATAATTAATAAATAAATATAAAAGTTTTAATGGCCCAGGTTTTTGGAATCGATTACTTGGTAAAAATCTGATGATGAGGTGTTCTGCGTAGTCTGGGAATCTATCACAGCTTCTAACGGTAGACTAGGCCTACCGGTAGGTCGGCCTACCGGTAGCTCGGTCTACCGGTAGCTCAGCCTACCGATAGCTTAGGCTACCGGTGTCTCGGTCTACCGGTGTCTCGGCCTACCGGTGGCTCAACCTACCAGTCGCTCGGTTTACCTGTCGCTCGGCCTACCGGTAGCTCGGTCTGTCGGTGGATCTCTCTACCAATGGCTTGGTCTACCATTCGCTCGGCCTACCGGTAGCTCGGCGTATCGGTAGCTCAGCCTACCGGTAGTCGCGGCTTACCGGTGGCTTGGCCTACCAGTAGCTTTGGCCAACCGAAAGCTCGGCCTACCGGTCGCTTTGGGCAACAGGTGGCTCGGTCTACCGGTAGCCTCGGATTACAGGTGGCTCGATATACCAGTAGCTTTGGCCAACTGGTAGCTTGGCCTACCGGTAGCAGCGGCTTACCGGTGGCTCGGCCTACTGGTAGCTTTGGAAAACCGGTAGACCTAGCCTACTAGTGACCACGAGTTTTCCCAGTGGTGCATCCTTTTGCGCAAATTGGCTTTTGAGCCAAATTTTGACCCCATTTAAAGATATTAATGGGTTTTAATTAAATGTTGGTGGGGGTGAGTCTGTTTTAAACAGCTTCGAAAAGGGAGGGACCCCTTAATGACATGTGGGGTGTCCCAGCCGTGTAGTCAACCCACAATCTGTGGTTTTGAGTCTTTTTCTCTATATCATAAACATCCCGAGTGTGCTGTATCTCAGCCTTATCACCCTTTATAACCCAAAGGCTTCCTCTTTGGTTTCTTTTCTCGATCAACCTGTGCTCCGAGTACCCTTCCTCCGGATGAGATCACGTCCTGTGGAGTTCCTGCCACTCCTGTTTTCCAGATTCCACGCAAGGACTTAACTTCGATCCTTGATCAACGAGTTAGGGGTTTCACCTTCTTCTCTCCTTTCTGTGTATCTTTAGGGGGGTACTCTACTGTTTCCATTGTTTTCGATGAACCAAACTTTAATAAAGATAATAAATGGACTCTATATGATTGGGAGGGATGTGATCGATGATGATGCTCTATCTTTGTCCATGATTGGTGATTTCTAAATTGTGAGGGCTTACACCCACTGAAAATCATGGTCGTTGGTGGTCTTTACTAATGCACTGATAAACCATTACCCACTTGTGATGTTCAAATGGCTTGTATTTTGGTTGTGAACTTTTGATGTGTAAAGGAAATTGGTTAATTATGTATATTCGGATGAATAAATTGAAAGCACCATGATCAACTCCTTTTCTATGATAACCCAGGTTTAAGCCCAGTGGAATTGAAATCATGGAGTGTCTTAAATATTTTAAATCTGAAAATACCTATTGTGTCTACATTGTGTTGGTAGTTTTTTATTGGTTGTTTACTCCATGGGCCGTTTGCTGGTGACCGTATTTTTTTTCTTGGTTGGGAGCTTAGATTGCTGGGGGGTTATGTGGGTGAGGATGGGATCCTCTATTTATTTCATTAATTGAGGTGGGATCCTCTATTTTTTGAGAAACTATTGGCATATGGATATTGGAGGACATGGGGTTGTATTTCAGGGTTTTCTTTGGTTCCAGTACTTCGAGGGATCACCATTATTTTTTCGTTGTTGTGACTTGCAATAGAACAGGGCGTGAATGCTTAAATTATTGTTGGCTATAACTTTTTCCAATGGGTTTTTCATATGCTGTTAATTTTCCAGTAGTGCAGTAACATATCTAAACTTTATTACTAAACATGAAAGCAAGGATGGGACAAATGGGGATTTGGTTTGATGTGAGTTATGACTTGGAATGGGTTTTGTTCTCTTCTCTTATGAACGAATATTAAGGATAATGTTCCCTAGGTTGGTTGAAGAAAAATGTAGATTGGGTGTGTTCTTGTTACCAATACATATACTTGTAGTTTTGTGTTTCTTATTCATGCCCCACCCAAGTTGATAACTTAGTGTCGAACACCCCCATTTAATGGGGGAGGGTGTTTTTCCCAACACTTATATTAGTGGGTGGTTATTAGCTCCTTCCTTCTCCCTTTCCCTAATAGCCCATGTATCTTCGGGAAAGATGTGATGGCCTGAGGTCCATTATTAGCCCAAGAATCTTCGGGCAGAGTAGTGTGGTGGTTGGCCCAGTTGTGTTCAGGAAGGTGGTTTCCCAAGTATCTTCGTGATGAGGCCTAGGTGTCTTTGGGCATGGCAGTAGCTCTTCTAGCCCAGGAGTCTTCGGGCCTGGCAGTGGTTGTTTTGGGATAGATGTCTGCAGGCATGGTTATGTATGACTGTTGTGCCCCAGGTGTCTGCGGTCAGGTTAGTGGTTGTGGCCCAGGTGTTTACGGGTGGGATGTGTGGTTGTGGCCTAGGTGTGTGCGGGCGGGGAATGGCAGTGGGACTACGATGAGAATGGCGGGATTGGGTCGATGTGTAGGATGTCTTCAATAACCAGTGGGAAAGTGGTGCAGGGTAACCAACATCGATGTGCTATTACTATACTTCATTTGACTTGGGTTATTTGGGGAGTGTGCCTTGGTGAAGCTTGGGGTGGATAGTTACCTTGCTAGGTGTTTGGTTACCTATTTTTCCATGGGACATTAGCAATCCTCCCCACATGTGCACAGGAGTCTTTGGTTTTCCCTAATGAGTATACTTGTATGCTCACCCTGCGTATATAAAACTGCTTTCCGGTTTCCAGGAGGACTTCGGGGATCATGCTGGACCGTACTAGCTCGGACCTTGTGATAGATCATCGCAGTTGATGTTGTTCATTCTTTTGGTATTTTTGTTCTGTAGTCTCTTTATGAATTGTGGTTTTTTTTACTTTTGTAACATGCATTGGGAATGCTTCTTGGCTTTACTTTTACTTTCATTTTGGTGTTTGGGATTTACTATCTTATCTCCTAATCCTATTAAAATTAAAAAAGGGTAATGACTTCCATTTAGTGTGTGATTTCATGTCCTTGGTGTTGGTCTCCACTCCGAGACCTATTGAAGGCGGGTTTCACGGGTCATTATCTCTCTTTCAACTTAATGATGGAAGGTCTTGGAAATCTGCTTACCCAACCCTCCTTTTGGTGAAGGCGGGTCGTGACAAAATTGTATCAGAGGAGGTTGGGGTTGAGAGATAGGATGGAGTCTAGAGTTAGGCATAGTGAGGATTGTATGGGATGGTAGGAAAACGGTCTTGGGTGACCGTGGTACATGAATTAGGCCGGGGAATACGGGCTAGGACATGAGATTTTAGGGCCCCCCGTGATCTGATGCAAGGACTCTGGACCTACCGAACGACCAAGTGAGGCCATGATGATTTCAGGGTAGAGACCCTAGGAAAGGTACATGCATCATAATGACTTGTGTTCTCATGTTTAATGGGTGATTTGGTAACTTGAAATAAATAATAAGTTTAAGAAGTTTTAAGAATAATATTCTCCACTACATGGGCTTAGGCATTCCTTGTTTACCTTACAACTATGGCACCTGGGAGACGACTACGAGATGTACGAGCGATCGAGGCCCAGGAGGTCAACCTGGCTGATCGACAGATGGATTATCGAGATGAGGATGATGATCAGTGGCAGAGGACACTTCTAGATTTCTAGCGACAGACCCTCGAGAAGTACGCGGGCATCACCTCTGACATATATATAGAGGGTTGGATAGAGGAGCTGGTGATAGCCTTCAGGTTGATCCAGACTCCAAACGATTACTGGGTTCCTCTGGCCATCACCCAGATATGCGGAGCAGCGCATCAGTGGTGAATTCTCTACCTGGGAGAGAGAAGAGAGGCTGAGGTGGCTTGGGAGGATTTAGAGAGGGAGTTCTTGGCGGAATTCCTCTCTTCTATGATGAAGGCGGAGAAGAGGCATGAGCTACTCTCCCTCCAGCAGGGGAGTTTGTCGGTAAGGGAGCTGGGGATCAAGTTCAAGGACCTCCTCCGCTTTTCTCCGGACATCTTTCCAGATGACGAGTCTCATGTGAGACATTTAGAGGAGGCTCTCCGACCCACCCTCTGGTACGTTGTTAGCCCCTTCACCTTGACGACATACTTGGAGGTCCAGAAGAAGGCACATGTGGTGGAGAGGATGCACACACTGGGAAGTGTGTCACGAGAGGGGATTCAGCTAGTCCTGTCAAAGGGAAAGTCTGTCAGCAATAGACCTCCAGCATCGGGGCCCTCTAGGTTCTAATCAGCAAGAAGCAAGATGCTATAGTTCCAGTTTCAGTCCCCCAGTCCTTACCCTTTCTTTCGGGACTAGGACCAGGGTGCTTCATTTGTGGAATCCATGGACATCTTCAGAATCAGTGCCCGGACCGAGTGCAGTACGGCAGTGGTGGACAGGCCCAGCACCCGCCTCAGCAGAAACATCTAGCTAGGCCCTTTCAGTAGCAACATCAAGGTCAGCAATCTCCCACTCCTCCGAGGGTAGATGTTGCAAGGGGAGGCCTACCTCAGGTCACTTCTCAGGGACCTCGACCAGGGCATGGTTGGGGAGGCGGCCGACAGCCGAGGGGAAGAGGAGCTTGGCGTGGACAGTTGCATGCCACGGAGGAAACAATTCCAGCAGGACTGGAGGTTGTTCGAGGTACGATCAGTTTGTTCTGTACCCTTACTTACACCTTGTGCGATACCAGAGCTTCTCACTCCATTGTTGCACCCTATCATTCTCGTGGTCTGGGTCTAGTTTTCGAGAGACTTCCAGTTCCCCTAGTGTTGAGCACACTAGTCAGAGGTCAGACCGACTTGTTATCTGTTTTCGGAGGATGCAGACTGATGATAGGGCCACATCAGTCCATTAGAGATCTACTACTACTACTACAGATATAGCCATATGATGTCATCCTGGCCATCGACTCGCTGTTCTATGTGTGTGACATCATCAAAGTCTTCCGAGTAAGAGTTGTGTTATCAGACATGGGTGGCTGACATGTTGCTTTTATGGGCGAGCTGAGTGGTCAGAAGGGCAATAGGAGAGAGGAACCCCTCCTCTCCTAGATAGCCTATCTCTCAGTAGAGTCAGTGGATGCTGAGATGGTTGAAGTACTGGGGACCATCAGTGAGTTTATGGATGTCTTCCCTGAGGAGGTGACGACCCATCCCCCTCGATGAGATATCGAGTTTGGGATAGATTTGCAGCCTGGTGCTCGCTCAATTTTAATGGCTCCCAACCGGATGGCACCTTCGGAGATACAGGAGTTGCGGATTCAGATTGGCAATCTGATGAATAATGTTTCTGTTCGACCAAGTGTGTCAACGTGGGGTGCTCTGATGTTGTTCTCCAAGAATGCAGATGGTGGTATCGGGTTGTGCATAGACTACAAGAGTCTAAATAATGTAACGGTCAAGAATAGCGACCCCCTTCCAAGGATAGGTGATCTATTTGACCAGTTGAAATGTGCCGGATGGTTCTCAAAGATCGACCTGCGGTCTGGGTATCACTAGTTGAGGGTAAAGGAGGGTGACATCTCAAAGAAAACCTTCAAGTGTAGATATCGGCACTTCGAGTTTGTGGTTATTCCCTTCAGTGTTACGAATACTCCAGGTGTGTTCATGGGGCTTATGAACTCCGTCATCCGAGGAATATATGGATCAGATCATAGTAGTGTTCATTGATGACATCCTGATCTATTCATGATCAGAGGAGGACCACGAGAAGCACCTAAGGATGGTTTTGGAGGTCCTATGATAGCACCAACTCTATGGGAAGTTGTCGAAATGCAAGTTCTAGAAATGAGTGGTGCACTTCCTTGGGCACGTAGTGTCTAAGAAAGGGGTTGTGGTGGACCCATCAAAGGTTGAGGTGGTTGTTTCTTGGGCAGAACCCAAAAACACGACAGCGGTTCGTAGTTTCCTCGGGTTGGTAGTTTACTACCGAAGGATCGTACCCAACTTCTCTCGAGTTGCGGCGCCTTTGACAGCCTTGACCAAGAAAGACCAGGTTTTCGTGTGGAGTGAGCAGTGTGAGGCAGCCTTCATCTATCTGAAGGAGAAGTTGGTTAGTGCCCCAGTGCTGAGATTACCAGAGGAGGGGCGGCATATGAGGTTTCTGTGATGCTTCTGGGAAAGGCCTCAGATGTTTGTTGATGATGCGACAAGGGGTGAACTCTTATGGGTCTATACAGCTAGGCCCTCATGAACGTAATCATGCCACCCACGATCTGGAACTTGCAACGGCCGTTTTCGCACTAATGTTGGGGAGGAATTACCTCATTAGAGAATGCTTTGTGGTCTTCACGGACCACAAAAGCTTGAGGTATGGCTTCTCCCAGTGGGACCTAATCTTACGGCAGAAAAGGTGGTTGGAGTTCCTCCAGGATTATGACTTTGATAATTCCTACACTTCAGGAAAAAAAGAATGTAGTGGCCGATGCTTTGAGCAGGAGGTCGCAGAAGGATGCAGTCCAAGGGTCGACAGACGCTTGGAAGGTGATGGAGGACTTGGCTGCCATGCACCTGGATGTGAGGATGGATAGCGGTAAAGGTTTCCTATATCAGATGAAAGTGCAACCTTCTCTGTTGCAGCAAGTGGAGGAGTCTCAGAGGGGAGACACAGAGTGTGAAGTGATGCGCGACCCAGTTAACCAAGGCGATGCTCCGGATGGGTTGATGGAAGATGGTCAAAATTGGATGCTCTTCCGGGAATGGATATGTGTTCTACAGGTGATGTGTGGAAACGTTCTTAGTTTGTTCCACAACTAATCCCTAGCGGTACACCTGGGAGTTTCCAAGATGTACCAGGGTCTAAGGAGATAGTTTTGGTGGCTCAGAGTAAAACAAGCAGTGTAAGAGTTTGTGGCCTTGTGCCTAGTGTGTTAGTAGGTAAATGTTGAACACCGTGTTCCAGGTGGGTTGTTCAAACCTTTAGATGTCCCCAAGTGGAAGTGGGATGACATCTCAATGGATTCTTTCATGGGACTACCCAAGGTACAAGGGGGATGTGACGCCATCTGGGTAGTAATGGACTGCTTGACGAAGTTGGCTAACTTTCTGGCGAGTAAGGAGTCGAGTGCAGAAGACGCTCTAGCACGGAAGTATGTGGACGAGGTAGTATGGTTGCATGGAGTTACGAGTTCTATAGTGTACGACAGGGATGCACATTTTACCTTACGAGTCTAGAGGGGTTTGAAGCATGCCTTTGGAACCCAGCTATACCTTAGCACTGCTTTCCACCCCCAGACAGATGGGCAGACAGAGCGCACCATCCATACGTTGGAGGACATGCTGCCAGCATGTATTCTAGAATTTGGGGGATCATGGGTGCGACACATGCCTCTGGTAGAGTTCGCCTACAATACTATCCATCACTCTACCATTGGCATGGCTCCATTTTATGCCCTATATGGAAGGTCGTGTCGCTCTCCCGTGTGATGGACTGAGGTTGGGGAAGCATGTGTTCTTGGCCCGGATGTGGTGTAGAGCACGACAGAGAAGGTTCAACTTATACGAGAAAGGATGAAGGAAGCTCAGGACCGGCAGAAGTCATATGTCGATGATATGAGGAGACCCTTGGAGTTCGAGGTCGAGGACCACGAGGTCTTGAAGGTCTCCCCTCGGCGTGGACAGAGGTGGTTCGACGGGGGAAGTAAGCTTTCTCCAAGGTTCATTGGACCCTTCGAAGTGTTGCGGAGGGTCGTTGAAGAGTCTTATCAGCTAGCGCTACCACCACCACTACTGAGGATACATGATGTATTCCATGTGTCCCAGCTTCGTCGATATCTACACAACGACTCCCACGCCATCGATTGGGGAGAGTTTGATATCAAAGACGATGAGACCTTCATAGAACGGACAATCAGGATCAAGGATCGTAAGGAGAAAGTGCATCGTGGATGAACCATCCCCTTGGTTCGTGTGTTGTAGAGGCATGGTGTCCTGGAAGAGAGCACATGGGAGTAGGAGGCCCAGTTGTGCGTTCAGTACCAAGAGCTGTTTTGAATTGATGTTTTGTTCTGATCATTGAGATGTTGTACCTTGTGCTTTAATATATGAAATTCATGTTTTTAGATGATCTATTCCCTATTTCCTGTGTGTGTATGAATGTGTGATGATGATGGGAAAACCTGACTGCTAATCAGGATGCATTAATGTCGATGCGATTAAAACCATGCGGGCAAGTCAGTACCACCCAAAGCGGATAATATCCTAACATGTAGGAAGGGACTCCCTAACTCACATGTTGAACATGTGATCCTAGTACTTGTTTTGGATGTAGGCGGAGGGTTCTATTCCAGCTTTCAAAAAAATCCAGGGTTTTCCCGTGAGAAGTATCTTTAGAGGGTGGTTGTTTGTACCCCACTTTTTTTTGCTTTCTAGGTTGTTCTTATATTCTGTGGGACGAGAATAGTTTGAGAAGTATCTTATGTAATGGCTCGGGTTTTTGGGGTCCATTACTTGGTAAAAATATGATGATGAGGTGTTACGGGTAGTCTCGGAAGCAATCACAGCTTCTAATGGTAGCCTAGGCCTACCGGTAGCTTGGTCTACCAGTAGTTCATTCTACCGATAGCTCGGTCTACCGGTAGATCATCCTATCGGTAGCTCGGTCTACCGGTAGCTCGATCTACCGGTGGCTTGGTCTACCAGTAGTTCGGCCTACCGGTCGCTCGGTCTACTGGTAGCTTGGCCTACCGGTAGCTCGGTCTACCGGTCGCATGGTGTACCGGTGGCTCGGTCTATCGGTATCTCAACCTACTGATAGCTCGGCGTACCGTTAGCTCGTCCTACCAGTAGCCGCGACTTACCAGTGGCTCGACCTTCCGGTAGCCTTGGCCAACCGGTAGCTCGGCCTACCAGTAGCTTTGGCCAACCAATGGCTTGGTCTATAGTTAGCCTTAGCTTACCGGTGGCTTGGTCTACCAGTAGCTTTGTCCAATTGGTAGCTTGTCCTACCGGTATCCGTGGATTACCGGTGGCTCAGCCTATCGGTAGCTTTCGCCAACTGGTAGACCAAGCCTACTGGTGACCATGGGTTTTCCCAGTGGTGCCTCCTTTTGCGCAAATTAGATTTTGAGCCGCGTTATGACCCCATTTAAAGAAGTTAATTGGTTTTAATTTAATGTTACTTGGGTGTGAGTCCGTTTTAAATAGCCCCGAAAAGGCAGGGACCCCTTAATGACGTGTGGGGTGTCCCAGCCTCGTAGTCAACCCATGATCCGCGGGTTTGAGTCTTTATCTCTGTATCTCAACCATCTAGGGTGTGGTGTATCTCAACCTTATCAGCCTTTATAACCCAATGTATTCCTCCTAGGTTTCTTTTCTCAATCAGCCTGTGCTTGGAGTACCCTTCCTCTGGACGAGATCGCGTCCCGTAGAGCTCCTACCACTCCGATTTCTCAGATTCCACGCGAGGACATAACGTCGATCCTTGATCAAAGAGGTAGGGGTTTCACCTTCGTCTCTCCTTTATGTGTATCTTGCGGAGTGGGTACGCTATTGTATCCATTGATTTGGATGAACCCAACATTAATAAAGATAATAAACGAACTCTAAATGAAGGGTAGGGTTGTGATCGATGATGTTTCTCTATCTTTATCCATGATTGATGATTTATAAATTGTGTTGGCTTACGCCCACTAAAAATCATGGCCGTTGGTGGTCTTTACTTGTGCACTGATAAAACCTTACCCCTTTGTGATGTTCAAATGGCTTGTATTTTTCTTATGTACTTTTGATGTGTAAATGAAATTGGTTAATTACGTATATTCGGATGAATAAATTGAAAGCACCAGGATCAACTCCTTTTCAATGATATCCTCGTTTTAAGCCCAGTGAAATTGAAATCATGGAGTGTGTTAAATAGTTTAAATCTGAAAATACATGTTGGGTCTACCATGTGTTGGCAGTTTTGGTTTGGTTGTTTACTCCATGGGCTTTTTGGGGGTGACCGTATGTTTTTTCTTGGATGGGAGCTTATATTTCTGGGGGTTATGTGGGTGAGGATGTGATCCTATATTTGTATAATGAATTGGGGTGGTATCCTCTATTGTTGAGAAACCTTGGCTCCTGGATATTAGAGGTCATGGGGTTGTATCTCGGGGTTTTCGTTGGTTCCAGTAATTTGAGGGATCTACCTTATTTTTCCTTTGTTGTGACTTGCAATAGAACTGGCTGTGAATGCTTAAATTATTGTTTGATGTTACTTTTTACCTTGGGTAGTGCTTATGCTGTTAGTTGCCCAGTAGTGCAGGAACTTATCAAAACATTATTACTGAACATGAAAGCAAGGATGAGAAAAATGAGGATTTGATTTGATGTGAGTTGTGACTTGGCATGGGTGAAGTTCTATTCTCTAATGAATGATTATTAAGGATAGTGTTCCCTAGGTTGGCTAAAGAAAAACCTAGATTGTGTTAGTGCTTGTTACCTATACATATACTTGTAGTTTTGTGTTTCTTATTCGCGCCCCACCCATGTTGAGCACTTAGTGCCGAACACCACCATTTCATGGGGGAGGGTGTTTTCCTCAACACTTCTATTAGTGGTTGGTTATTAGCTCCTTTTTTCTCCCTTTTATGGATAGCCCATGTATCTTCAGGCAGGCTGTAATGGCCTGAGGTCAATTATTATCCCAAGAATCATCGGGTAGGGTAGTGTGGTGGTTGGCCCAGGTGTGTGTGGGCAGGTGGTTTCCCATGTATCTTCGGGATGAGGCCCAGGTGTCATCAAGTGTGGGAGTAGTTCTTCTAGCCCAGGTGTCTTCGGGCATGGCAGTGGTTGTTTTGGCCTAGGTGTATGCAGGCGTGGTTATTTATGACAGTTGTGGCCCAGGTGTCTGCGAGTAGGTCAGTGGTTGTGGCCCCGGTTTTTTCAGGCGGGATGTGTGTTTGTGGCCCAGGTGTGTGCGGGAGGGGTATGGCATTGGGACTGTGATGAGAATGGAGGGTTTGGTTCGAATCATAGTATGTCTTTAATAACAAGTGGGAAAGTGTTGTGGGGTACCCAAATGTCGATGTGCTATTACTATACTTTATATGACTTGCATTATTTTTGGAGTGTGCCTTGGCGAGGCTTGGGGTGGATAGTTACGTTGCTAGGTGTTTGGTTACCTCTTTTTCCATGGGGAATTATCATGCGTCCCCACTTGTGCATGAGAGTCTTTGGTTTCCCCTACTGATTATGCTTGTATGCTCACCCTATGTATATAAAAATGCGTTCAAGATTCCAGGAGGACTTCGGGGATCGTGCTTGACCGTACTAGCTCAGACCTTGTGACAGATCATCATAGTTGGTGATGTTCTTTCTTTTAGTATTTTCGCTTTGTAGTCTCCTTATAGATTATGGTTTTTTTACTTCTTTAACATGCATTAAGAATTGTTATTGTCATTAATTTTACTTTCTGTTTGGTGGTGTGGGATTTACTATCTTATCTCCCTATCCTATTAAATGAAAAAAGGTAATTCCTTCCATTTAGTGTGTGATTTCATGCCCTTGGTGTTGGTCACCACTCTGAGACCTATTGAAGGCGGGTTTCGGGGGACATTATCTCCCCTTCATCTTAAAGAAGGAAGTTCTTGGAAATTTTCTGACCCATCCCTCCTTTTGGTGAAGGCAGGTCATGACAATAGTAATATATTTAATAATCATGACTCTTACTCATATTCTAAAACCACGCTCACCGAAACACACATTCCCCTATACACATTCAACTTTACACTCATTCACCGTTAGACATTCACCATCTTGATCAATTTCTATGATCCTTACCTTGATTTTCAAAATGTGTGAGGTAATACATAAGATATGAAAATATAATAATTCAAAGTAAACATACTTATTATGAACACTTTACAGTTTTTCACATACATTGTTTTCCATTTTCATTGAGAATATATATTTCAGTGTTGACCTACATAACCAAACCAATATCATTACTATTTAATCTGGTAGTGAATTCTATAGCACAACCTTGATCTATATGCTCATTCACACAGTCCCTCCTCTACAATCTTCACTATTCTACTAAATAGTGATTTTTTTTATTTTTACCCTTGAGAAAAAGTAAATCGAATGAATTATTCCTAGCATTTGGGTTTTATTTCATTCCATTTTACATTATGTGGGAGATAGTGGTTGATGTACCTGAAAAAGGAGTGTTTATGATGGTTACGATATTGATACTAATGATGATAACCATGTAGTAATTGGCCAACTTTTCCCATTAATTTAATCCCATCAAATTGAATTTTGGATTCCCCTCACAAGATTTACTATACACATAATCCTCTTCACCAACAAGATGACATTTCCACATGAATTCACTCCCCAAGCCCCATCATACGAATTATTTCTCATCCTATGTATTTGGTAATGGTATTTTCTATTTGTACAAGTATATGCATGTTTATGTATATTATGTTTTTGCATGTATGTCTCTATTTTTGTTTGTAAATTTGTATATATTTATTTATGTATGTTAATTAATACATGAATGGATGGATTCATGTATGTATATGTTAAGAACCAACTCCATAATAAACCCATCTAGGCCTATGAAGAGGCCAAAAAATTACACTTATATATTTCCACTAATAGTTCATGGGTTTATGGCAGGTGTCATGCATATAATAAAACAAGTGAATGATATATTTATTGAATTAAAATCATTATATATCATTAAAATATAAATTATTAATAAATATCAACAAAACAATGTGAAAAATATAAAAATACATTTATTATCATTTAATAACACAGAAAAACTTGTCAAAATTTATCAAACAATAACATACCATAACTTCTGAATACCTAATATAAAATGGGAGGAACCAACACCAATGAACTTTTATTAAAGAGATAATTAATTTTTAACACACCACCAATGTTATGTATTAAATCTAAAATACAACATATAAGTCAGAGGTAAAAATATAAATATACTCACTTGATTTATCACATACACTCCCTTGAGTTCATGTGAGTAAATCATATAAATTCATCCATGAATAGAATAGATAAGAAAATTCATTCAACCAACCAAAGATTAAGTAAAAAATAATTTATAAATCAAATATATGTTGGTAAACATTGTAATTAATAAAAAATATATTTAAATTTATATTATAACAAACACCAATATATATATATATTTCTCACTTTGAACATTGACAGCCATTGCATCATCATAATTCCAAAACACACACATTTGATCTCTCCTATATAGAAAGGAAATATTTACCACATACATTAATTCCCATATTCATTCCATCATCATCATCATCAAAAGTTCAATATAATAATATCTTGGGATAAGTGTGGTGCAAAGTGGTCAATCATTTGATATTATTTAATTATCAATATTTTGATTAATATTTGTATGAAATATTATGGAATAATATGGCGTATGCATGCACAAAATATTTAGAAGATGATAAAAAATCCCAAAACCCTTATAATCATAAGTTTAGGGACTATATATTTAGGGAAAATTCATCTACTATTTAATGGATTTTGACCCCTATTGTCCATTATATAATTACTTTAATGGGTTTTCAAATGGATTTAGAAGCACGCTATCTATTAAATAAATTCAATTCAAGATGGAAATTCATAATACCTATCTATATGATATAATAAGTAATCAAAAATATCATATATACCACCCCATAAGTTAAATAGAATATATATCCAATGGTGTTAACTTTATCATAAACAATCCTTGCATCATGGACATTACCAACTAATTTGTATAACATTTTCACCACTAGAATTCAATATATTGGAAATAATAATTTATTAATAAAACTTGATCCCACCCCCTAATATCCATCCCCAGCTCCATATAAATGTTTAATATATTCAATATATTGTTTTATCATGTTTTTAGAAGAGTTATAATAATCATCAAATCTAGTGATATTCCATTTATGTACCCAAACACACATACATTTTATATATAAAATGAAGGTTATCAAGATAATTAGATGGAATGAAACATGTTGTATATTATTATAACCTCTTTCAAATTTCACATGAATTGTATAGGTTTTATATATCCCCTTGTGTAATCTACTAGGTGAATGGAAATCATTGATATCACATGTTATCACACCTATGTATGTTTCACTCTCTAAATAAAAAAGTGTATCATTTTCAAGGGTTTTATATAGAATGAGGGAAAATAGAAATTTTCATGACCTCGAGATAAAAGTTGAGAACGGGAGATTAATTCTACAAAGAGAAAATTTAAATCTTCTCATAAAATCCAATAAATAAAATATTCCAGGGGGTAAAAAAATTAAACATAAATATTAACAATATTTTCACCGTAAACATTAACATAAATAGATAAAATATTATTACCATCCATTACACATACAAAATTTATAAATGTTAAATATTTCAACATGTATTAATTAATAACCCAATAATATAATATACAAGAATATTAATAATGTAATTTTATATATTATATATATTTCTATATTCCTTATCCAATAATTTTTAAAATTGGAATTATTTAATTTTTACAATTATTCTAATTTTCATAACCACATATTGAAGAGCAAAATAAAAAAGGTGAAATATATCTTAGAAAAATATGAAATTAGAATTAATTATCTTTTGATGGAGTTTAAAACCTCAAATGTAAATTATTTTAAATTCCTACAAGTTAAAGAAAGAGTGGATTATAAATAATACATAATATAATGAATCAATGTTTGATACAATACACATAAAATAGTAATTTCATTACTAAAGTGTGAATATTTATAAGAAACCACAATATATAATTTAAATAATGTTATTTTAGGAGTGTTGTTATCATCAAAATCCCTCTAATAATATAACATTTTATCACAGTTTTTATAGATATCCATCCACAATAGAGTTTGGGTCAAATTAGAGGAGGTGGCGATGAATCTTTCTTTATCTCATTTCCAAAAACATTTTATTAGAAGATAGGGAACATTTTCACTTTCATTCCAAGATTGGATAAAAATCTATAATCTAACAAGGTTCTTAATTATGATAACTCTCTTAAACTATATGGTATCACAGGTTCCTTTCCCATAGATGTGTTCGTGGTTTTTTAAGATGATGTCTTTGTGGCTATTTAGGACTGTTTTAGTGGTGGATCATTACCCATGTTAGCATGTTTTATATCCATAGTCCTCATCTAATAGGTTAAGTAACTGTCGTACTTGTAGTATTTTCTCCAAAAATATGTGTATTTATATATAAAGGATACAATATAAGATCTTAAATAATAATCTTTCTTGTATACACCAAAATAATGTTTCAGAGGAACATAATGGTTCCATAAAAGGTAGATACATACTAGGGGAAATCACATATTTTAGTAGACCCGACATTGGGATATTATCATTTTATAGTTGATTTTTTGTTATTAAGTTATTGGTTCTGGTTTCAATAAGTTACATATGATTTGAAGATGTTTCGATGTATTTTAAGGATGCATAGTTAATACATGATTAGGGGAAAACATGTCAAACACCTAGGTGATAGTACATGAGTTTTTTGAGATATTTAGGTAAGTTTATAGTTGCTGCATGTTCTAGAAAAACCCTATAAAAACCATGAGGCCTATAGAAATTTCATATTTTACCAATTCACACGTTTTCGTCATGGTTTACGAAACTGTGGGTTAAAGCATGAAAAACATTAAAGTGTTTCGAAAATATGTTTTTGGCATGTATTCCCATCAAAACACACATTTCTGTATTTTATATAGGTATATTTATCTAGAGGGTTCCTTTGGGTAATTTTTTGGGTTACTTTTTTATGTAATATGATCTCTTGGAATCTAGGAGTTATCATAATTGAAATCACAGATATGATCTCCATTTCCCATTCTCTTGATTCTTATTCTTTTTTAATTTCATGGAAAACCCTTATATATGGATTCCATTCCCAGATATAGTGGTTAGGGTATGCCTTGATGCATATTTTTAAATGGATCAGCGAAGCATGGATTCTAGTGGCCATATACATAAGGGTGTGACATGGTTTCATACAGGAAACATGGTTAAAACATGGTGTATTTTCACATACTCTTATTACATTAAGAACCTAAAATATTGGGTTTTTTATAATTATAATAATATATTTTCTATCTGATAATCTTTTCCAAAAAAATTTGTTGGGAACTCTTTTAGAGAAGCATGTCATTAAATATAGGTTGTGGGTGACTCTGAGAACATGTTTGATAAAATGAGTATTTAATGATTTTTTTAAAATAATTATTTTAGAACATGATATTATTAGTTTGGAATGAGTGTTTTTGAGATCATCAATACATATGAAATAGGACTTTTAGATATAGACTTCATTTCAATTATGAATTAAGGACAAACAACAGTACATGGGTTGGGTTTTCATTCATAACATTAATATATATGGCCTTATTAGTTTAAACATAACTATCAGTGATAGATTTATGACACAGTAGATTATTCCACAATGTGGAGACTAAGGTCTTGAGGGATGAGTTTCTTTTCCTAATTTAAACTATTTAGTGGGCCTTCTCTGATAGTTAATGCATTGGGTTTTGAAATTGATTTTTTTTCCAATACACTAGTTGTGTGTTTGTGTCAATTACATGTGTATGTGAGTTTTGGTATGAGTATTTTATATAATAATTTACTAAAATTAAATGTTTAATTTATACTAAGATACTTATATAAAATTTTCTGAATTATTTATTTCTTTTTCTACCCTGTGTTATTTAAAATATAGGTTATCAGGTTCTTGTTTAACTAGAATGTGTATTAATTATTGTGTATTTTCTAATAATTCCATACACACATTCTATATATTCATTCTCATTCATATGTAATCATAATTCCTCATGAAACAAGAATAGGGAGGAAGTTATACATTTTAGTAGGGGTGTATTACTATTCTTGACTAGGATAGAGCTCAGTGCTTTGTGGTATTTTTCATGTAGATATTTTTAGTGTGCCATGTCGGAGCCTTGTTATTATTTTTTGGTCTTTAAGTTTTATAGTCTAATTACCCTTTTATATTCTACACTCTAATTTTTATGTTTTGATATATTATGTGTTGTACCTTGTAATTGTTTCATTACTTCCTTATTTATATATATTTTTATAGTTTTTATGGTGGTTTTAGATATATGCCTAAATCATTCACAACAGTAATGATATTCCCTAGGTATTTATTTTCCACAATTGGTTTTTTGGGAAATTCACATAATACTAGTGTCATATTAATCACACCCAGACCAATGGGTGGAATTGAGATGTTATATATGGTATCTATTGGGTATGTTCTATTAGCCAAGAATAATATGATTATATATATATTATTAAAAGACTTAAAATATATAGTATAGAAATTCATAACTAATCTATTCATACTGAAATTCAATTTACCAGGGTTTTCTAGGCATAAAATGTGTTTTTCATCACTATATAGTTTTACATTAACTCATCATCGTGAGTTTAGATAATAAAGATTGTGTACAATGAATTAGTTAAGATACATCCTATAAGGATTCAATATTTGCAATGTATTTTATTTCTTTGGCATTTGTAAATGGAATCAAGATCTCTAATTTTGATAAAATTCATTGGTTGTATTTATAGTGAAAACATAATATTTTTATGAAGTGGTTTCCAAATCTTATTATAGGTAGTTTTTATTTCTTTTTTGGGTTTATATATGGTTTCCATAATTATATGTTTACGTTATTTTTTCCAAAATAAATTTTTAGATATACATTATTTAGTGAACCGCTATAAATGATTGAGTGTATTTTTGTCCTATAATTTAATTATATTTATTTAATTCCCTATCCTGACATAGATTTAATTACATAGAAGAATTTTCAATGATTAAGATTATTGGACAAGGAGTATAATTTTATATAGATTTATTATTTCATTGGTTAAATTCATGATATGTTTAAAAGAATATCATGTTGTTATCTTCAATTTCATGTTATATAATTCTAAAATTTCTATTATAACTAGTTGAATTGAATTTAAATTATCATATTAAAAATAGAGATTGAAGGTGGTAATGTTTAATCTGTTTATGATATATATAATTATTATGTTAACAGTTATAAGAGCATTATATAGACTATGATATATTAATGGTATCTATATAATTTATTCAATAATTTATCTTTCATGATTCAAAACATAATTTTTGCAGTAAAATGATAAACCTAATAAAATAATGTCATAAATTACAATATTAATGTTTTAATCAAACGAACTTGGTTTATTTTTGGTTGGATGAAATTTCATAAAGATTATATATATGAACATTGATTAAATGAACCTTATATTAATCTGGATTATTTATTATGAGTTTATATAAAATTTAGAATTGTTTAAATGCATATGAAATTATTGGTGCATATTTCTCAACTGTTGTGTCCTATTGTTTGGATGATTTGGTTACTTTTGTTTATGTGATTCGGTATGAAGAGACATGTTTTGACAATAAATAAGCTTCTAAATTTATGGATATCATTAAAGATGTTTTTTGTAATTTTTTTCTATATTTAAAATGATTTTTAAAATAGAATTTTATAGAATTTTTAATGAATTTTATTGGAATTTTTTATCTGAAAAATTATTTAACAACACTCCCTTGAATAGGCCATTTGGGAAATTATGAAAGGGAACATTTTATTTTTTTTAAATTTATAACAGTTTTGATTTTATTAGGTTTTATTTTATAATTGTGAAATTGTTTCATGCAATGTTTAAATATATTTTATAAAATAAATGATTTTATAAGTTGATTTATGGGTATTTGTATTTTATATAGGATTCATTGAATTAGTCTTTACAAAAAAAATTTTTTAACTTTTTATTGTTTTTGGGTATATAAAAATTTTATATTTTTTTTTTATTTTTTTAACATATTGAATGGGTGAATAAATACATGTAGTCTCTAAATGAAATATAATTTATAGATGTTTGATGATTCAATATGATGTTCCTAGGTACATCCTTGGGGGATTATTGGTTTTATATGTGTTTTTTGTTATACATATGCTTACTTTTTGTATTTCCCTGATGATAATTTCAAACTAATTCTACTACCCCTGTCGGTTATGTTTGTTGTTGTTGTTTGGTGATAGAAAAAAATACCTGGAACAAGAATACGAGTTCTTGAGGAACAATGGATCATGGAATGAGCATCAATAAATACCAAGAATATTAATTAATTTCAGGATATATATTGGTCACCAAGCTCAATTACAATTGAAATGGTTTTTCTATTTTGGAATTTACTCTTATTTATGTGGATTTTTTTTAATTATTTGAATAATGTGGTTCCTAAAATTCAATGTAATTTTAATTTCTATGAATTTTAAGGTAGTATTTCATATTTTGTAGATGTTTTAATCATTTCAATAAAGATTTGACTTGGACACGGACATAGTATATAAGGAAATTGAGAACCATATCCTGTACAATTTCCCTAGAATAGAGGAAAATTATTGTCTATTTAATGTGATTTCGTAAATAAGGTTAAGCTTACTTTCTAGGAACCAACATGGGTCCAATTTATTAACTGCATGTGGTTTCTTGGGAATAGATTCAGGATGAGAAATATCCATTGAATTTTTCTCTAGTATATTCTTGCTCCAGTTAATATCATTGTCTTTATAAATTAGTGATCGAATTTCCTAGATACCTCAATTAATATTACCATATATACATAGTGGTTTATTTATAGCTTCTTGATGATGTGTTCTCATATATAGATCCACCGAGGACAACTCAAACTAGGTTTTACTATTCATCATCATTTGGTTGGGTGATGTCATAACTCACAAGTACCTGAGTATCCAAATTTTAAATTTTTTTACAATTGATTATTTAAGGGTTAAATTAATGACATGAACATGAGTTGTATAGAAAAAGGTAAAGTCGCTATTTTTATTCTAATAAATGTCATTTCTGATTTTTTTGAATATAGTTATAAGATGTTCATGGGATGAATATTCATAGTTTCGCCATTATGTTAAACTTTAATGGTTGGGAACTATTTTGAGTGGTAATTGAATTTAAATTTCCTCCTGTTATTTGATATCTAATGATGTTTCCACCTTCTATTTTGATATTTTTTCATATATTTTATATTTAGATGTGGGGATGGTACACAAATTAGTGATTATAAAACACTAATTGGTTTATATGTTTAAAATATTACCTATACATTGATAGTGGTGAGAGTTAATTCACATAGGCTTTGAAACTGAAATGACTTGAAAATCGTGAGGTTTTTAAAGTGTTTGATTAAAAAATATTTGAGTTGAGTATTTTTTTTACTATATGTGGGATTGGGTACATGAATAATAGGTAGTGAGGTACACTCAAATTTTTTTCCTTGCATAATTTACATATCATCATCACCTTTTTGTAAGACATAATTTCTATTGTGTGTCATTGGTTTATTCTTTTACCATTTGAAACTAAGATATCTATTAGTATTGGATACCATTATTTATTGAAGGGGAATCCAAAAATGATATTGACTCTAGGAGGAGGTATTTAATGATCAGTTTTCATTCAGGGGAACATCAATTCCCATTAATGGTTATATTATAGTATTTATTTTGTCCATAGAGGGTTCATCGGTAATTTTATGTAGTATCATACCCTTCTATATACTGAACTCTATTTTGTAGTCAATCAGTATCATGTTACATGTGAGTTAGATATTTTATCGGATTCTAATTATGTATCATATCATTGGATGATAATGTTAAGATATTTCATTATGAACACAAATCTTTATAACTCTAATTTTGGTAACATTAATGATATGAAGAATTTATGGGGAAAATATTATTATGTCAAATCTGTTGTCTGGAAAAATATCTTAACATTGTTAATATTCACATTTATATGGAAAAAATTATAATGATGGAGATAATTAAACACCATTTCATTGGGTATATTATGGGTTAATATAATATTTATTAAATATTAATATGTTATTGTTTTATTTTTCATCTTCTATATAGTTTTTTATGTAATAGTGGATTTTTGGAGGGTTCACATTTTGGGAAAAGTTAATGTAATCAATATGGAAGTCTTAGGTAATCATGAAAGTGTTTTTAGGTGAATCATGGTTGGTAAAATTTCATAGGGTTTTGATACACATGGTTGGAACAAATGATTCCAAATAGTACGACCAAGTCATACACATTAATAATGTGTTTCAAAAATTATATTTTTAACTGAAATTTTCCCTTGAAACCCTCATTATTCTACCTATAACTAAGTACCCCAATCTATAAAGTTATATGGTGTGATTTTGGTGATATATTTCTCTAAATAGATTGATATATTAGAATATAAGAGATTTTTTCTTTGGAATTAATGGTTTGACACCCGTTTTTCCATCCATTCATTCTTCTTCACATGTTCTCTTAGGGAAACCCCAAGTTTATGGATTACAAGAAAATAATTATTGGTTGGGAAATTTTATAATAGAAATTTTCTATGGATAAATATAGTATGGTATATAGAGGTCGTATCTATGAGGGTATCAAGTGTTTTATTCATAGTAACTTTGTTCAATATAGGTGGATTCACACATAACTTGCATCCATTAAGAATTTGAATTGTTGTTGTTTTTAGAATTAATATGATTTATTTGATATATAATAAATGTTTTGGTAAAATCATGGTTGTTTATTATCAATGTATAATAATTATATAAAAATGTTTTGATGGATACTCTAATATCATTTTAAAAAAATTGCATATTTGGTGAATTATTTTTGAAAATGATGATATTGGAGCATGATGGTATTGGTTTGGCATGGGTTGTTGTGATTTAAATATTATATATGAAAGAGGATTTATTGTTATATAATAGAATTATATACCAAATTGAGAGCATAGTATACCACATGGGTTGGGTTTGAATTCGTGGTATACATATAGAAGGCCTTTTTGGTTTGAACATGCTTCCTGGTGCGGTATTTTGGGAAAAATTTATTACCGCATCAATTTAGGTCTTGGGTCTTGAGATATGATGTTCTTTTCAAGGGTTAAAATTTCCGTAGGGCCTCCTAATATTAAAGATTCATTTTTTTGGGACATTATATATGTGTTAATTGATCTTTTGGGGTCTATAAGTTCATAACATGTGCGTGTGAGTTATAGTGTGAGGGGATTTTTGAAAAATTGTTGATAAAAAATTGTTGATTATGGTGTAAGATAAATCAATAGTTTTTCAATATTTTAAATTATTTTAAATTCAATCCTATATTAAATACCAAAAGTTATATAAAAAATTCTTGTTTATGTGAAGTATATTGGAAGACTTGGATATTTCCCACTCTGTCCATTGTCTCAACCCAACATATGCATTCTAGTGGATAAACAATCGTCATTCTTTATAATACAGAAATGGGGAAGACATGTTACATGATATTAAGACCATATTCCATATTTGTACTAAGATTGAGTTGGTATCATAGTCTTAGTTGTTATGTAGATCATAGGACTGTTCCTTGTGGGAACCTTGTTGTTTTGGGAATGTTAGTCCTATAATATTTTTCCACCTTGGTCGTTTTACCCTAATTATTATTTATTGATAAATTATGAATTAATGTTTGGTTATGTTTAATTCATGAATCAAGAATATATATTATTATTGTTTGAATATTATAATTGGTGTAATATATAAGGATAAATAAATCCTAAAGATATTGCAAAACATGATGCATTTTTTTACCATCCTTTGGTTTTTTGGGAAAGTCACGTAAGGTTATAGATATTTTAGTGTAAGTCAAGATAATGGGTTAGGTATGGATGTCAATATTATTCACATTATATGTTTGAATAATTTCATAGGAATTTTTTATAAACTGAAATAATATTTATTATTAATACGGGAACACATTATGAATTACTAGAGTATAACTATAAATATGAAGAAATTGAGATGGAATGGATACTCAAGGTGGTATTATGACTTGATATTTTACTAATATGTATTTTCCTGGTTCTTGATTAATTTAAGGGGAAAATTATTTGGTTTCCTCAAATAAACTCATTGTTTGAGAAAATTTATCGTGACATAGACCATTATTTCATAGTCTGGTGCTAAAATCCCTTTCATTAAAAACCAGTTTTGATACAATGTGAGATGAACATAGAGAAAGAAATATATTTTTTAAATAATTTAAAAAAGTTACAAATTTCATCTCATTATAATATAGAATTCCCATTAATTAATTATTTAATTTATTTTAGTGTTAGTTATATAAGAGTATTTTTGTGGAACCTGTGAACATGTCCCTATAATCAAACCATACTAAAATCCCTTTATGAGTTTCCCTAGGTTATACTCACCATTATAACCGACATAATGAAATCATAAGAAAGAGGAGATATAAAATTCTTAATAAAGTAAAAATTTTCAATAGGTCATCATATTTTAAATTATAATCATAATATAATACACGATAATGTGATAAAAAATTTATTAAAAAGTACATTGAATAATAAGAGTTTTCCATATGTCAATATATAATCATAGGTAATCTCAAATAAAAAAAAATATACCATGAAAAAATAATGTGGAATAATATGATAGTAAATTTGATATATGAATTATAATTACAATAATATGGAATTCCAATGTAACATAATATCAAGAAAACTACACAACTATATGTATATAGGATCATTACATAGTGGATTGGGCCTCAAAAACCTATATCTCATTAGTGACACATGATTTAAAAATCTATAGTATATATGTGAGTTAGGATTTATAGAAATAAGTTCTATAAGTGAAATAGGTATTAAAAACCAATGGTATCTGTCATGACCCCTCCCCACAATGTGTACCCCTCCTGGGCCGGCAATGTTAGAAGGGTGAGAATAACCCCCCCGAGTCCCACCTCTAGTACGCCCCATGTTGGAGACTAACACCGAGTGTATAGAAAACACATAGATGGGAGGCATTACCCTCAAAGAGAACACATGTGGAAGAGAGATATTATATAGACACCAACCAACTCCAACTCAACTAGTAAGATGAAATAAATTCATTGTACACATATGAAATTTCATGCAAAACCAATACAACTAGTAGGGGAAAAGTGTAATTACCAAAAAAAGATGTAAAAGAGCAGAAACCACTAGCCTGAGCAGGTCCTACAACCGCAAGCTGGTAGAAACCAGTATGATCTCCCACCTGCTTCAAGTGACTTGAGAAACAGTTTATATACACATAGGGTGAGTATAACAATATACTCTTTAGGATCCTCCTTGACACCTCTCGTGAAAAAGTAAAGAAAGCATGATAAAGAACAGTAAACAACACATGAATCTATCTCATCACCTAAAATGGTATACTATGTTCCCATCCTCACCATGGACACTCTCACCAAGTAACGCATACAAGATTATATAATATAATAAAGAATATCAAGGGTACCCCAGTTCTACATACCCACTAGTTTGTCACTTTTCCCCAATATACCACGCCCTAAGCATCTCTCTCCAAAAAAAATACTTGACCATAGACACCTGAGCGAAGCACCACAACATGCACCTCATACAAAAAAACCACCACGTCCATGTAAGTAAAGTAGCCAGGTAGTTTCTGGGAGACACCAAATCCCACATAATGAGTATCATACATTGGGTATTATACATCAATCCATTACAACCCATACAACAAGTAAGGATCCTCAAGCCCTCACAGCCTATACACGTTACACCTATAGCAGTCTACAGAAACCATATCCAGAATATATGTGTGTGATTAACCACAATCCATTACAGCCCTCTACACACATATATGGGGAAAACAGACCAATGTGACTACCCGCACAAGTAACTACCAAGAGAAGAGTGTGGGGCCGAAGGGGGTATTCATCCATTCATACTCACACCATAATGTTAGGTAAAACACCCCTCGGGGCTCAGAATCACTGAGGTGTCAGTTTCCCTTTCTGATAGGGTGGAGTAGTGTATAGAAACACAAAATTTAATTGATATACTATACCTCACAACCACACTACGGGAATAACCTAGTCATAGACTCAAATGCAGCTAACGTATCTCAGACTCCGGGATGCTACTTCTAAGACTAGGTATCCTATAAGAACACTTCAATTTAAAGAGAATTAATAAATTATTTCATTCCCTTTACCAGTTTCAATTTACATTAATTAATTATTTAAACATTAATTAATCAGTAACAATCCAAGATTAAAGTTCATTAGCATCACACCTAAAGTACATTGTTCTTTCAAATCACAACTTCAGCATTACACCCCAACAAGCTATAATCCTCATGTAGTAACATAATTTATTCAATTTTTCATTACATAATTACATTCACACATTCCCATGCATTCTAGATAAACCTTCTATGATAAAAACACAAGGGGGATCAACACGGTGAGTAGATGTACTACCCTTAGAGTCTTTGCCACTAACAGAAAGAGCATAGACCCATCCTCCCTAGAGAGGCTAAACACAAAAATCACATGGAATACCCCACATGTCATCACCTATTTTGGAGTAAGGGTAAGTAAGACCAGCTACCTTAGCCAGTGGGGAAATGTAAAAAAGATAACCAATCAAGGAAACAACGGTAATCCAAATAGTAACATCAAACCCATTCCATCATCCCTGATGTCCTCCCCAAAACTCACATGCATTCACCATGCATCTCACCACTATAGGAATTAACTGATGCCACAACCAATAGGCCTCAATGCGTCCACATATCACCACAACCATCCAAGATCACATCTAAACACAAGCAGCAGTAAAACAAACATCTTAACAGATGAGCTCTTGGCCCTTTAATAATCAATATGGTAACTTAGAACCCATCATGAAATTATCAAACAATCAGTTCTTTAATCCATCTTGAATTAATTAATTTATTATTTATAGGATCCAAATTCGAGAAACCTAGTTATTAAGCTATCAAAATAAATAAACATGCTTATTGTGCCTATTTTATTAACATCAAATTACAACAAGAAGAACCAGATTCATTTATATGCCTCTTTTTATTTTAACCAAACAATTATAAAATAATTCCGGTTTACATTCATTACCAATTTCCATCAATAACAAACAGTTAAACAAAGTATTCATAGATGTCACGCTATCTAGCAAACCAAGAGGTAATAAAATACGGTAGATATCAATTTATTTATCTGGTTCAAATATTTATTATGTAAATTCTATTTTCTTCTAGTGGGATAAATCATTATAATGATACATTTTCACATAAAAGAAGATAGAATAAATGAATCCCCTACCTCAAATGGTTCTTGACAGTCTTTATACAGGATGAATCGACACAACGGTTCACAATCGCCTCATCTCACGACAACTGTATCCACCCAAAGATGCAGTGGCACGAACACACCAACTGAATCCCAAGAAAAATCCATTAGAAGCATAGATATCACATGATATAATATGGAAAGGTGAAATAAGAGAATATGAATTCCAAAAGAAAATTATAAAACATTCCTTGTGTTGAAGATTGATGGATACTTCTTGGGTGCACCAAAACAGGGGGTGCACTTGCAGTAAGAAAGGGTGTCGAGGAAACTAATCCACTTGGAAAAGTTTGATCTCATGATTCATAAAAGAAGGAAGGAAATTTTCGAGCGTCTCGCACCAGAGAACATGGAGTAAAAACATGGGAGGAATACATATTGTCCCTTTTGAAAAATTAATGGAGAAAATGTTTAAGATACACATGATTTACCATTAAAAGTGGATCATATTAAACCACGCGGTTTGACCAAGTAAAAACATCTTGAGCCTTAAAAATAAATAATATAGTAGTTATGTCCATTATATCAGCATTATAGTCATTAATATAAGACTTTAAATGCTTTTTATATCAATGGAAATGTTAATTGGGTGAAACTGTTGGAAGCTGGAAACATTGCTCTTGAACCTCACAGTTGGAACCTCACCATTCTGGAATCACTGCTCATGAACCTCACTATTCTAGAAACCTTGTTCATGAACCATCGATGGAAGCACACTGTTCTGGAAAACACTTTTCATGAACCTCGCCGTTGGAACCTCATCGTTCTAGAAACATTGTTCATGAACCTCACAGTTGGATCCTCACAGTTGGAACCTCACCATTTTGGAAACATTGTTCATCAAAGGATACCATTGCATTGTTCACAGAATGTTAATGTTGACATTGTTCACCTAAGGTTACAATTTCACTATTCATAGAAGGTTAATGTTGACACGGTTCACCTAAGGTTATCGTTTCACTGTTCACATAAGGTTACCATTGCACTGTTCATAGAAGGTTAATGTTGACACTTTTCACCTATGGTAACCGTTTCACTGTTCAGAGAAGGTTAATGTTGAAACTGTTCACCTAAGGCTACCATTGAACTATTCATAGAAGGTAAATTTTGACACTCTTCACCTAAGGTTACCGTAGCACTGTTCATAGAGGGTTAGTGTTGACACTGTTCACCTAAGGTTACCATTGCATTGTTCACTAATGGTTAATCTTGACACTATTCACCTAAGGATACTATTGTACTGTTCACATAAGGTTAATGTTGAAACTGTTCACCTAAGGTTACCCTTTCACTGTTAAAAATGGTCTACCATTGGAATTGTTCACAGATAAGTCACCATGACCTCCCGGAGCACTGAAACACTCGATTTTTACAAAGTAAAGACCATAGTGGTCTAGAAAATTACATGAGATACCTTTCAATACATTCTCATCCTCAAGATTTCAAACCCCATCTAGAGGGATAACCAAATGGTCCGAACAACCACCAATTGAGATACCTCTCAAAACAATGAAAACCAAAAAAATGTAACAAAATAAATACATCTCATAAACATGAAATGTTTTAACCACAAAGAAAATTCATTACATGAAAAGAGTAAAACATCAACCAACTATAGGTACTGATCATATATCTGCGACTCACGATGCCAGGTACTCTCCTCCATGTCATCATGTCACCACAAGACACGAACTAAGGGGATAGAATGCTTACGCCACACTTTCTCCTTGCAGTCATGGATCTCCATAGGTCACTACTCAAAGGTGGAATCAGCATCATCATCGACCTCTCCCCAATCGATGATGTGAGAGTCATAATGAATATAATGAAGGCGATGTTATACATGGAAAACATCATATATTTGACTCATCTGTGGGGGAAGTGCTACATGATAAGCCAAAGCTACAACATGAGATAACTCCTCAAAAGGCCCACCAAAGTGGGGAGAAAGCTTACTCCCACGACCAAACCATCGCTTCCCACAACAGGGATTCTCCTTCAGAAACACAAGACCTCCAAAATTAAACTATAAGGGTCTCCTCTATTGATTAGCATATGATTTCTGATGATCTTTTTCTGTCTTCATCCTCTCATGAATCACATGAACCATCTCTGTTGTATTCTGTACTAGTTCCGGTCTGAGAAGTGCTGACTCTTCGACCCTAGTCTAGCACAATGGAGAACAGGAAGGTCAGCCATAAATGTCTTTAAATGGCCCCATAAAGATAGTGGAGTGAAAACTTTTATTGTAAGTGAACTCCACCAAGGGTAATTGCCTCATCCATGAACCTCTGAAATCAAGAACACAAGATCATAACATGTCTTCAATAATTTGGATGGTTCGCTCTGTCTGACCGTCTATTTGAGGATAAAAAGAAGTTGATAATCCATTATTGAGAACCTAAAGAATTTTGGAGACCTCTTCAAACCATGGAGGTAAAACTAAGATCTTGATTATAAATTGTTGTCCATGGGAATACATGATGTCTCACCACCTTCTCTAGATACTTCCTCGACAAAACATCCACTTAGATTGACTCCATGATCGCTATGAAGTGGGGCGATTTTTTTAACTGATCCACTAACATCCAAATATCATCATGTCCTCCCTTATATTGAGGTAAAATGTAACAAATTCCATTGATATCTCCTCCCACTTCCACTGAGGAACATCTAATGGCTGTAGAAGACCACCAGGAACATAGGGTTCGGACGTCGCCTTCTCGCAGACTAAACATCAATACACAAACTTTACAATGGCACGCTTCAACCTAGGCCACCAAAACTGGATCCTCAGGGCTCAATATATCTTTTTCACGCCATGATTCACCAGTAAAGGTGAACTATGTAACTCTATAAGAACCATCTCGCACATCATCAAAGGAACAAAAAGCCTTCTGTGATACAACACTAGGTGTTGTTCATCCTCCGACCAACCATCAGGGGCCTCACCACAAAAAACTCGTTCTCTCCAGACCACCACCTCTAGATCCCCCAACTAGGACTCTTCTGCCTACTGCACTAGGGATGACTGTACCGTCATTTGAAAAAGACATCCTCTACCCCCAACTTCTGCCATATCAATATGTAATTTAGACATCTCTTCCATTACACTCCAAGAATTATCTGATTCACGCCCAGCATCACTACGTGACATTCAACTCCATGCATCAGCTACAATATTCCCTTTTACAGGTTTATATGATGTCTAGAGGAAATATTCCTATAAGAACTCCATCCAGCAATGCTATTGTAACTTCATGTCACGCTGTGAGAAAACATAAATCAAACTCTTATGAACATTTAAATCCACAAAGAACTCGCCAATGAGGTTGTGTCTCCACAAATTCAGATAAAATACCACGGATGCCAACTCAAGATCATGGGTGGCATAGTTACGTTCATGGGGACACAACTGCTAATACCCATAAGAAACAAATGACCTCTACTACATGAGAACACATCCTAACCCCAAATAAGAAGCATCTTATAAAACATAAAACTGAACTCCCTCAAGTGGAAGACAAAAAACTGAAGCACTTTCTAACTTCTCCTTTATATACTCAAAATCTACCTAACACTAATCAGTCTATATAAATGCCTGATACTTCCTAGTGAAATCTGTTAGATGAGTCGCAACTTGTGAGATGATTGCTACGAGCCTCCTGTAGTAGCTTGTGAGACCAATAAATCTTCGCACCTCTAGCACTATCTTAGGGGCTTCACAAGACCCAACTACTTCTATCTTCAATGAATCCATAGCTACTCCATGTTGGGACACAACATTCCCTATGAAATGGAATTTTCAAGCCAAAAACTCACACTTCTAAAACATATCAATGTGTTGATGTTGATGAAGAACTCTCAAAACGGGGTGTAGATTTTCTTCATGCTCCTCCTCAGATGTGGAGTACACAAGGATTTCATAAATAAAAAACTACCATGAACTTGTCTAAGAACTCAGGGAACACAAAATTCATCAATCCCATGAACACTGATAGAGAATTCATCATACCGAATGACATTACAATGAACTCATAATGCTTATGACGGAAACGGAATGCAGTCTTCGGGATATCCTCATCCTTTATAGGAATATGATGATATTCTAACCGCAAGTCGATCATTGAGAACTAAATTCAACCTTTATTTTATCGAATAAATCAACAATCCATGGAATATGATAGCTATTATTTATTTTAACTCTGTTCAAGCAATGATAATCAACACACAACCTCAAACTACCATCAGCCTTGTTCACGAGAAAAACTTGTGCCCCCCACGGTGACACACTCGGTCAAAGAAAATCGCGATGTAAGTTACCATCAAGATGTATACGTAACTCTCAAAAATCAGAAGGGGTCATCCTATGTGGAGACATAGAGATATAATATGCTCATGTTAGTAGTTCAATCCCAAACTCGATCTCTCGTCAAGGGTGTAATTCTATAACCTCTTTTGGAAATACATCAGGGTAATCTTCTATGACCCAAGGAAACGCCAACTACTGAACCTCTGACGAACTCAACATCATCTCAGCCATCATGGATAATAAGTACGGAAGGTGCCAGTGACCCATCTGAGGATCTCGCTCGCTAGAAAACACTATTGTCTCTCCATCTGCACCAATGAAAATGACCTTATTATAGAAGAAATCCATGATACCATGCACCGAATACAACCAATAGATGTCGAGGATGACATCATATGGTTGTATTCGTAAACATAGGGAAATCTCGCAAATAGTGATTTTTCCCCAACACTAGCTCACAGTCTCTACATCCTTCAAACATGTCAGATCGACCTCCAACTAGCGTAGTCAGTGCCATGGGCACTGGAAGCCTCTCTGCATCAATTCCAAATGCTTGGACAAGGGTAGTTGATATGATGAGTGTGTCACTCCTAAATCAAACAAGGCATACACCAAGGTATAAAATAAGTAAAGAGTACCTCGAATGACATCTGGCTCGCCTGGAGCTGGCAACGCTAGTGCATGATGCTAACCATGTCCTCCACCATGACCTCTCTGGCCCTGATGCAGACCACCACCATGGCCGCACTCTGCTCTCTAAGTATGGGGATTGTCACGAGGTTGTCCTCTGCTTGCCCCATCTACCCTCTACTAATCTAAAGCTGGTGCAACCTACTGCTACTGCCTCGACTGGAACTGCCTGAACATAAGAACGTCAAGCATAGAACCTAGTGCCCAATGACTGATCTGAAATGTCGAGAACTCCCGCTACTGATGACCATGACCACCAGAAGAAAAAAAAGTTCCTGATCTCTTGGCATTGTCGTTAGAGTTTCTGCCTCAGGAGAAACGAGATGTGGAGGGCTGGGACCTACTCCTGGCTAAATATAAACACTTATGCACTAAAAAATAGAATCCTCATACCACTGATATACTTCATGAGGAATCATGAACATTCCCCTCTTGTGATGATCCAGTTATGTCCAAAGTCCTCTCGACAACCTCTTCCCTCACAAGCACCTCAAGATATGTCTTCAGCATAAATGGGGTGACATGGCACTGGATCTCTGGATATAAAGCCTCCTCAATATGCCTCACCCTGGACTCCACCATTGGAAACAGGTCCGAAGAATATCATAAAAGGTGCCTGAAACGGATTCCAAGATCTCGCACACTAGAGGTCCCCTGTCAAAGGGAAAGAAGTTCTTGGAAACTGGACACCTTCATAATTAAAGAAAGAAACATGACTCTAAACTTTTCTCGAAACTCCTCCCAAGAGAATGATGACTTATCGTGATCCCTGAGGAAGAAAGAAAAACAATGCCTCGCTGCTCCACACAACGTCATCAAAACCAAAGACATTCATTTCTCTTTTCGAGCACAGATCAAACAGAAGCCGATATCGACCTCCTCTAAACAATCTTCCATTACTGCATCTGAAAATGAGCCCTTGTACTTCTGCAGACTTTGGCACTAAATCTCTCGGAGTGTCTTCCCCAACTGTCATCATCATCAACCTCTACCCTATGGCGATATGCTGGAACAACATGCTGGAGATCTTCCATGCGATCATGATGAGGACATCGACCTGGACCCATACCTATAAAATAAAAACCATTTAGGTCTCCTAAACCAGGAATATGGAAGACTCATCAATAATTAATTAGTTCTTTTCATTTATTCATTTTCGTTTATCATATCCGAATTTCTACCCATTTGAACACATGCATAAAGAAGAATAATGCATGATCCTTTCCTAGGTCTCTACCCTGCAACTATTATTACCTCATTTAGTAGCCATTGTAATATTAAAGGTCTGTAAATCAGATAATAGGGGTCCCAAAACTCTTATGTCTCAGCCGGTCTCCAGTTTTTACATCAATTGGTAAACAGGAATGACACTATTGCCATGCCAACCCAGGAAACCTTGCTTGTGCCTAACAACAATCTATATTGTATCCCTCAAAAAGAACTCTAATACCACCTTACCATGACCCCTCCTCCCAATGTATACCCCTCTATGGCTGTAAATTTGAGAAGGGAGATAATGACCCCTTAGTTCCATCTCCAGTAGGCCGCGGGCTAGCGACTAGCATCGAGGGTATAGAAAACACACATATGGGAGGCATTACCCTCTAAGAGAAAACATGTGGAAGAGAGAGATAAGATAGAAAACAACCAACTCCATATCAACCAGTAAGAAGAATGAATTACCAAGTATAGATATGAATTGTCATGCAAAACGTATACAACTGGAAGTGAAAAACTACAATTACCCAAAAGTATGTAAACAACAGCAACCACAAGTTCAAACAGTTTCTAAAACCACAAGCTAGTAGAAACCAGCTTGATCTCCATCCTACTCCATGTGACCTGAAAAACGGTTTATATATACATAGGGTGAGTATAATAGTATACTCAGTTGGATCCTCCTCGAAGCCTCTCTTGCAATTGTAAAGAAAGTATGATAAATCACAATGAACAACAAGGGAAACTAACTTGTCATCTAAAAAGGTATACTATGTTCCTAGCCTCACCATGGATACTCTCACCATGTAATGAATACAAGAGTATATAATATAATAAGGAATATCAGGGGTACTCCGCTACTACTTCCTCACTAGTTTTACTCTTTCCCCAACGTCGCACGTCCTAAGAATATCTCTCCAAAAAAAGGCTTGCCCGCAAACACCTGAGTGAAGCACCCCAACATGCACCTCCTGCAACAAAAAAACCATTTCCATGTAAGAAATGTAACTAGGTAGTTTATGGGAGCCACCACAGTCCGCATAACATGTATCATACGTTGGGTATTATACCTCAAGCCATTACAACCCATACACATAGTAAGTATCCTCAAGACATCACTACGTATACACGTTACACCTATAATAGCCCCTAGGAAACTATATCCAGAATATATGTGTGTTAATTACCACAAGACATTAAATCACTCGACACACATATATGGAGAAAACTAACTGATGTTCCTACCAGCACAAGTTACTACCAAGGGAAGGGTGAGGGGACGAAGAGGGTAGCTAGCCATTCATCCTCCCACCGAAATGTTGGGGAAAACACCCACCAAATGCTCAGAATCCATGTGGTGTCAGTTGCCCTTAGAGACAGGGTGGAGTAGTATATAGAAACACAAAAATTATAGGATATACTATATCTCATAACCACAATATGCGCATAACCTAGTCTTATACTCAACTGCAGCTAATGCCTCTCGGACTCTGCACTAATACTTCTAAGACTAGGAATCCTATAAGAACACAACCATTTGAAGAGAATTAATACATTATTTAATTCCCTTTACTAGTTGCACTTTTTGTTAATTAATTCTTTAAACATTAATTACTCAATAAAAATACAACATTAAAGTTCACTAGCATCACACCCAAAGTGCATTGTTCCTTCAAATCACCACTTCATCATTACGCCCTAGAAATCTCCAAACCCCATGGGTTGAAATCATTTATTCAATTATTTATTAAAAAATTACTTTCCCACATTCCCACACATTCTAGAAAATTATTCTATACTACTAAACACAATGCATATCAATATTGTGAGTAGATGTACTACCCGTCGATTCTTTACCGCCTATTGTAAGAGTGCAGACCCATACTCCCATGAGAAGATAAACATGGAAAGCAAGTGGCATACCTCGTGCATCCTCGCCTCTTTGAGAAGAAGGGTAAGCAGGACCAACTTTCATAGGCAGTGGGGAAAAGTAAGACCGATAACCAATAATGGAAACAACAAGCATCCAAACTTTAACATCCAACCCATTCCATCATCCCTAGTATCATCCCTGACAACCACACACACACCGATGCATCTCGCCACTCTAGGCGTCAACTACTGCCACAACTAAGAGGCCTCCAATGCCTCCACATATCACTACATCCATCCACGCTCACATCACAACACAAGCAGAAGTAACACAAACATCTTAACAATTGTGCTCTTGGCCCTTTAGAAATCATGAGGGTAACTCAAAAACCATCACAGAATTATCAAACAATCAGTTCCTTAATCCATCTTGAACTAACAAATTTATTTTTCATAAGTTTCAAATTTGGGAAACCTAATCAGTAACCTATCAAAATAATTAAACATGTTTACTGTGCCAATTTGATTAACATCAAATTACAACAAGAAGAACCATATTCATTTACATTCCTCTTTATCTTTTAACCAAACAATTATCAATTAATTTCATTTTGCGTTCATTAAAAATTTCCTTCAAGAAAGAATAGTTAAAAAAAGCAATCATAGATATCACACTATCTAGAAAAACAAGATGCAATAATATATGATAAATATCAATTTATTTATCTGGTTCAAATATTTGTTATGTCAATTCTATTTTCATCTAGTGGGATAAAACATGCTAACAATACAGTTCCCCATAAAAGAAGAGAGAAGAAAAAAATCCCCTACCTCAAATGGTTCATGACTTTATTTATATAAGAACACTCTACACAAAGGTTCATGATCGCCTCCTCTTGCGAAAGCTACATCCACTCGAGGATGCCACGGTATGACCACACCAACTGAAACCTAATAAAAATTCATCAGAACCATGGAGATCACATGCTATAATATGGAAAGGAGAAACAGGAGAAGTTGAACCCCAAAAGAATAATGATAAAACATACCTTATATCGAAGATTGATGGATACTTCATGGGTTCACCAAAACAGGGGGTGAACATGTAGTAAGAAGGGTGTCAAGGAAACAAATCCATGGGGAAAAGATTGATCTCACGATTCCTACGAGAAGGAAGGAAAAGTTCGAGCGTTTCACACTAGAGAACAAGGATGTAGAATAAGGGAGGAAGATATATTGTCCCTTTTGAATATTTAATAGAGCGACAGTTTAAGATACGCTTGATTTCCCATGAAAAGCGGATCGCATTAAACCACAATGTTTGACCATGTAAAAACATCCCGAATCTTTGGAATAATTAATATATGAGTTATGGCCTTTGAATCGGCCTTAGAGTCATTAAAACAAGGCTTTAAATTCATTTTACGTCAAAGGAAATGTTAAAGGGGCGAATCTATTTGAAGTTGGAAATGCAGTTCATGAATATCACCATTGGAACCTCCCCATTCTCGATACACTGTTCATGAACCTCGCCATTAGAACTTCACAGTTCGTGAAACACAGCTCATGAAACACAACGTTTGAACCTCACTATTCTGGAAACACTGTTCATGACCCTCACTGTTAGAACTTCAAAATTCTGGAAACACTATTCATGAACCTCAACGTTGGACCCCCCCCCCCCCATTCTGGAAGCACTGTTCATCTAAGGTTACCGTTGCACAATTCACAGAAGGTTAATGTTGACACTATTCACCTAAGGTTACCATTGCACTGTTCACATATGGTTAATGTTGACATTGTTCAACTAAGGTTACCAATGTACTATTCACCTATGAATATAGTTTCACTATTCAAAGAAAGTTAATGTTGGCATTGGTCACCTAAGGTTACCATTGCACTATTTTGAAAAGGTTAATGTTGACACTGTTCATCTAAGGATACCGTTTTAATGTTCACAGAAGGTTAATGTTGATACTGTTCACCTAAGGTTACCATTGCACTATTCATAGAAGTTTAATGTTGACACTGTTCACCTAAGGTTACCGTAGAACTGTTCACATAAGGTTAATGTTGACACTGTTCACTTAAGGTTACTGTTGCACTGTTCACCTAATGTTACAGTTTCAGTTTTCACATAAGGTAAATGTTGACACTGTTCACCTAAGGTTATTGTTTCACTGTTCACAGAAGGTTAATGTTAACACTGTTCACCTATGGTTACTATTTCACTTTTCAAAACAGTCTACTGTTGGAACTGTTCATAGATAAGTCACTATAACCTCCCGGAACAATCAAACACTATTTTTTCACAAAGGAAAAGACCAGAGAGGTCTGCGACATTACAATCTATTACTGACAATGTTTTTGAAATCATATGTCCTATAAGTGACTTAGTATTTAAAAACCTAATATCAAATAGTATCTCATGAGATGTAGTAAAAATCCTATAAAATAAATAACCCATAATTAATATATATTTTACAATTTATTAACATCAATAAATTTTGAGGATATTTTATTATTATATTTTTACATAATTAAGAAAAAATTACAAAAAAAGTGGACAATTACAATATATATTACATTTCTATAAAAACAGTGCTTTAATTATATATCTTTATTTCATTATAGACACTTTTTATTCATTTAAGATGAGTCACCATATAATAAAGATTTAATTTTATATATCTTCTACACGTCCCAAAATATTCTGAAAAAAATTTGACTATATGGTATAAGAAAAAAATCTCATAATGGGTATAGAAAAAATGTCATCCCATTAGACCAATGAAAAACATGATAACCCATTTAAATTTTTACATTTTTCATAACAAAACATATAACACACAACTAAAATATATCAACATGATAAAATCTAACCTTCCTTAAATAAAACCATTGAAACTAATTGCTAAAAATATGAAATCCATTAAAAATGAGTTTATTTATTTAAAATACATTATCCTTTTAAATATTAACAATCATTCTTTACTATATAAAATATAAACATTTTCATAAAAATATTTAGGAATCATAAAATTGGAATCTTGGATAACCATATTCATATCACACAGTCACTGATGTTAAACTTGTTTTATAAATTACCCAATCCTATTTCATTCTACAAGACTAACCAACATATTTATCTCTATCATTTTCACATTTAAAGGTAAAATTATTACCCAATGCATTAGAGATCTATATATGGATCATCAATCATCTTGAGGTACATTAGTCTCACCGATCATAATATGAATTTATCTAGTACTCTATCATGAAAAAATAATTGGTATTTTTTCTCTTTTCCATTATAATACCTTTTAGAAACTCATTTTATTCCATAAGAAAAACACCTTCTATTTTTGAATAATTGTAAGGAGAAATATAAATTATATTTTAAAAAACCTAAAATTAAAAAGACTAGATAGGAAGGAATATAATGTTAATAAAAACCATGAAAACATGTATATGAATATTTACAATGAATAAAATGTATTATGGCATAAAATGGTGGAAAATACATATATGATAAAAAAATATTTTTTCATTTTTTTATAAAGTAAATAATAATAAATACAAAAATCTGTGGAAAGATTAATTTTTTACCCTTTAAAAAATATAGTAACAAATTAAATTTATCAACCATTTATTCTTAAAAAATAACATTTTTGAAACATTTAAAAGAACATGGATGTGAATAATAATTAATTTATAACATTTAAAATGTAGTTTAAATGAAAATTTTTTACCATGTTGATAATATTTGAATAAAAAGATCAATAAAAGAGATAAGTTAAAAAGGATTTTTAAAAGACATTAATTTAAATAAATTAACTATAATATAAATCTATAAAGAAGTTTATATACCACAAATAAACATATAGTTATGATCGACTAGGTCGCAATGGATGGAAATTTGGATGAAAAATCCAATTACCTTAAGTTCGAATTACCATGTACATTCCATAACACATATATAATAAATTTATATTAATGATTTCAATTATTACTAATATTTTCATTGTTTATTACAATTTTAAAATTCCATTTTTTTAATTTCATTCAAGGTCTTATATTTTCACTAGATATATTATTTTAATTTCTGGCGTTTTAAGTATGTTTAGTTCATAATCTTAAAACAATTTTTGTGGGATAACCATGGTCAAAGAGGTCTTTATTACAACATATATTGAATATTAAAAGAGAAAAAATTATCATTTTTTCATATAAAATAGAATTATATATCTATCCATGTATGATGATCCTGCAAAATGAATTACATCATTTCAAAGAGATAACAGTCATTACGTAAATATGAACGAGGTTTTCATTTTTCATACAGGTGGAAAAGATAAAAATTAAACAATATTTAATTATTTAATAGTTATAAATATTTTATGAAGGTCATATTTATTCATTATTTTCATCCTTACAAAAAATATTTCTATATTGGAGATAAAAATAGAACCACATCATTTCGTAAAGGTGGTAGTCCACACATATTCAAGAGTGAAATTATCATTTTCTATCATATTATAGGGAATAATAATAAGTAATATTTTACATAACATAAATATAATTTTGTCATAATATTATATATATTTGTTAATTCCATCATTCAGACAATCTATATGATTATGTAATGATAAAAACATCACTTCATAGAGTTGGTACTCCACACATATACATGAGTGATGTTTTCATTTACAATAAGATGAGAAAAGAGATGAAAAAGGTTCATGACGTAATCACAAAAAAATATTTGTATATTTAAGATAATTATATTTATATTTTATCATGGTTAAATAATAATTGAATGATGTGTGACAATATATAAACATGACAAACTTTGTTAGGAATTATACAACTTCTTTGGAAAACCTCATTTGGCTAACACATGAGGCCTTATAGGCCTGATATTTGGGTGATAATTGGACATATAAGACAAGGGTAATGATTTTGGAGAGATATATATGAATTTATTATCAAAACAGTAGCTCTTAAAATGTGTGTATAGAGGCCGAGAGGAGGATCCCTTCTATAAGTGAGAGGGTGGAACACCTATAATTTTTTAATGTTTTATAATATTATTCATTCTCACTCTTGGTAAAATAGAATATAAAAACTTAATTTTAAAATATAATGTGATAAAGGTTGAAATAAAATAATAAAATAATAACATATATATAATTTTATGACCATATAACATTACTTTTACATTAAATTACCTGTTTGACACTTTTACCACAGTGACACATTTTTTCAATATTTAGTACTCAGAATGACCAAAAAAATCAACCAATTTAATAAATTTAGTACTCCTATTTTAAAATATATAATATATTACTTTAGTTTATATTTATAGAATATCAAGAAATTTGTTTTAATATAGGTGCACAAAACAAAATCAAAAACATTTTTAAAAAATTTCACTCTAAATCATAAAAATTATATTATACCAAAATAAAATATATTGTTTATTTAAATGGTATTATATAAATTATTCTTAATAAAAATGTTCAAATGTTAATTTTAAAATAAAATATAAACAAAATTAATTTATTTTTTACTGAAATTAATTGAAATTTTTTTAAAAATCAATTGTTATAATTATTCAGCAAATAAAAATTTAAAAAAACCAAAATAATTTAAATATAAAAATTTATTACCTGTTAACTTAATTTTTTGTTTCTAACATTACAAATAAGAATTATATATTTGGAAGAAATTAATTATAATACCTCCATTCAAAAAGAAATGGAATAAATTTTTGAAGACAATGTTCTTTTGAAGTAAACAATTTCTTTATTCTCAAAACTAATATCATAAAAAATTGAAAAATTATATTAATTAAATTGGATATATAATATTCTTATTACATTATAATAAATTATAATTATTTATTGATTTAATCTAGTATGATCACAATTAATTTCACCTATTAAATCAGTTTTTGGAAAAATATATCCTTTACCATAAAAACATTTAACTTCATTTCCAAAAAATAAATAATCTATGTATAATTGATTATTTATTTTATTAAGAAAAAAATTATAAATATATTTAATAATAGAGTTATTATTATTTAAACTCACAAATGAAATTACTTTGGAATAACATTTAATAATAATTATATAGTGATTATGATTTGATTATGTTCAATATTGTGTATTCCACACACTATCAAATATATAATTTTTAAATAAAATAAATTCAAAAATCATGGGGTGTTACAAGTAGAACCTTAAAAAAACATTGATAGGTGATGTAGTATCACACCATTTATCATTCATACACATGTGTATAGCATAATAAAAATAATTCATCTTATCATAATGAACCCATGGAATGAAAATGTGATTCATTCATCAAATCATAAAGAACCCATGAATAGATAATGTGATTTATAACTTTCCAAATTAATTTGTCATAAAATGACTTCAAGATAGAGGTTAGTTGGAACCAAAAAATCAATAACTCAAATGGGGTATTTAATAAATTAATTTATTAGGTGATTAATATAAAATAACTATATAGAAGATATATATTATTGAGATAAAATATTAAATAGAAGAAAAACAATAAAATAGTTTTTAGAAAACGGTGTGTACATTTCCAAAAAATATATGAAGTCATAGGTCACTATCATAAGTTATTATTAATAAAGTAAAGTATTTTTTTAAGAACATTTACTTTTTTTTATTAACCACCAATAACTCATCCATGTAAAATACATAAGGAATATCTTAAGAAAATATTGTGTGGAATATTAAACCAATGATCTTGAAAAGAAACCCACTTTAATATTTTAAAATACCATTCTGGAAATCCCACATTGTTAATTGGGATAATTAAATGTCCATTGATAAATAATGGAAGTCAAATATGAACGTTCCATGATATAAAACAGAAATTGGTTTTCAAATATAAATTAGAAAATTAATTGTAATAATAAAGCACAGTCATGGAGGAGAAATAATCATTTAAGATAATTTTAATAATTCATAACAATTCCTTAATTTAATATGGATGAAATTAATCAAGGATGAATATTTCAATCAATGGTATCATTTTTCCTAATGAGAAATAGAAATTTAAATATAAAATAGTTCAGTTTAAGAAACCTACCATCGAATTAAGGTGTTCAATATGAAACACGTTCACTAAAATAAAGGTTGTCTAGGTTAAAAAACTATTACATCACCATGACCTTTAGAATTGAAAGCCTAAGAACAGCAGAAGGTGATACTTTTTTAAAATAAATTATATTTCCAAAACGTTATTATAAAATTAATATATGGCCAATATATACTCTATATGATGTAAAAATTGGTGAATAAACATCTTTTATCCATAAAAATAATTAGATGAAAAAAACATTTCTGTAATTACTGAATTCCATCAAAACACATTAAACTCCTACATTAAAAAAAATAAATGTCATACTACACTATTTTATAAACATATTGATGTCTCTAAATATTAAGATGAATTTTGTTAAAATTATTATTATATAATATCACCAGTAATTAGGTTCCATATTTTCCCATGATATAAATTTATATAATTGTTAATGCAGTTTGTAAAACCAACCCAAATAAGAAAAAGTACAAATCCATGTGTGAGAATAATTAAGAAAATAATATCTTTGGTATAATAACGTTATTATAGAATAATAATGATATTATTAGGATTATGTTTAGTTTTATAACTAGTTTATAAAATATTGTTATAAATATGAAAATACTACTGTGAAAAATTAAAATGTATCACATTACTGGATGTGGAAATCCCCATATACACACTGGAGACACATTCATTATCCATAGACTATATGTAAGATAGATAATGGTATAGAATTTAAAAATATTAATAATTTTATTATTATATTATATTATTTTTTAAATTTACTCTTATAACTAATTATGACACTAGTGGTGAAAAATAATGTATTTCGTTCATTGAGGAAGTTGTTTGCACGTACATATGATGTCAAATTAATTTTTAGAGTGGTTTTTTAATGAAGTTAGAATATAAATATTCTAATGATATTATTTTTTTAATAATATTACTAATAATTATGTTATTATACCATATTATATATATTATTTTTTTGGATTCAAATGAAGGATAATATTAATAGAGCTTGATTGAGAACATTAGTTCTAACATTGGGAGTTCTACCTTATGTAAATACTTAATTATCAATGACTTGATTTTTTTCCTAGTAAATTGAATCTACAATGATTTAATAATTTTTAAGATATACTAGGTAATAGTGTTGGATGAGATGGGGATTTATATTTAGTATATAAATGCGGTGGAGGTGATCTTCTTTTATATGTGAAGAAAATGGAATATTGGTAAATGCACATTAGTTTTCTTAATGTTGGAATAATACAATTCCATTGCGAATGGCCCCAAATGTGGAAACTAATGAATTTTTTCCCAAATATAATGTATATAAATCCTCTATAATTCATTTTAGAATATGTTTTAAAATTGTTTCAATACTCTTACCAATACATTCTTTAGGTTTTATATTTTTTTAATTGGTAATTTTTATTTACCCAATTAATTATATTTTATTAAAAATTCAGGGTAACACGTATTCATGAAATTTTATTTTATGAAACTAAATATGATATCTGTAAAATATTATTCAATTTATAAATAAAAAAATTACCATTTGTATTTAAAAATTCAATATATAATAAGTTGTTTCTCTTAAAAAATATCTTAACTCTTAAGTGTTTCTAATCTTATATAACATTAATAACCACGTTGATAAGTGATAACATAATTTTGTATATTATAAAACATAATAATTTATTCCTTTCACAGACTTTTTCTCTTTTTAGTTTTTACTTAAACATTTTACAACATTATTTTTTTTTAAATGACACTTTCAAATTTGTTATGATTTTGAAATGTAATAACTATAATACTAATTTTATGAATACAAATAAAATTAATCATATAATATAATATGAAATTTTTGATCTAAATTATTAAATAATTTTTTATATTTTATTTCAACATGTGATTAATGAAAATTTTAATGTAAGTAAATAGAAATATATTTTACAGAAATAAATTATTTAAATTTCCAAAAACTAATTCATAGGTTTTATAAATTCAAAAAATAATTTCTAAATTATTTATATTACATTATATATATACACTATATAAATTATTTTCAATAAAATATTATCTCATTATTATGGTGATAATTTTATAAAACTGTTGTCATTAGAAAAACTCTAATTTTTTTCACTATTCACCTAAAAAATAAATATTTTCGAAAGAAAATTTTCTTAGGATGATATTATTAATATTAATATGAAAATCATTTCAATTTGGTCAATTTAAAATTCTTATTTTTTTATATATAAATTAGATAAATAAAATAAAATACTATTTAAATTATTTCTAAACTAAAATTGGATTTTTAGATACTAATTATTCTTATTCTAATTTCTTAGAAATTAATAATTAAATTAGTGTATATATATTATTCATATCAATAGTATATTTTAAATATTATATATTTTGTTTTTCAAAAAATGTGCATAAATATCTAATGTTAAAAAACAAATATACAATATAATGGACTTATTAATTGAATTTTACAAATACATTTGTATTAAAAATGAAATTTATTTTTATTTCAAATTTAATGTGTGAACTTTTTTTAATACATATAATTTATTTATAACATTGATAATATAATTTTAATTTTTAATTGCATATCCAATAAATATCTATACTTAAGACTTGAGCATAAGAAAAACATGACTACCAGTCACAGGTGGTGATTTTACTAGAATTGATCTCATGGAATCTTCCCTAGCCATAAACATCTCTTATATATGATTTCTTTTATACCATAACTTTTGGATTTTTTTATAGTTTGGTCTTGGGAGTATTCAATTGAAGCTACAGCCTTTACAATGTCAAATAAACAGGCTTCGTAAGGAATAAATCTTCCACGAGATTCCATTTATTTTATATTTAATTTTTTTAATTTTACTTATAATAATATAATAAGAAATTATGTTATAATGATTATATTCAATATCTTTTTTCATATAAATATATCATAAGTTTATTAATTTTGTGTTGTGGGCATTGGATTTTACATAATATTATATAATCTGAAATATCGTTGTTTTAGATCCACATAAAATTATTTGATTTCTCACAATATTAATCATCACTTAATATTTACAAAAGAAAATTATACTTATAGAACAGAAAATAATCAGTTATAATTTATAATTTTATATCATGGTTAAGACTATAAATTCTTATTTTTTCTCCTTAAAGCCACATATTGATATTCTTATCCATTTGGTCCAAATATGGCACCTGAACTGTTTATATGTCTTATGAGTGTCTATATAGATACCTTTAGAAATGTTATTTTCAATATCACAATTCAATGGAAACATTGAAACAAATATGTTTATAATAATTTCCAATAAAATCAATGTAAATTATCATATGAATATAGAAATTCAATATTAAGATATATTCTCTTTTGATTGCTTTATATCGATATATGATATAGTTAGTTAAAGTATGATATAATTGGATAAAACTATAACACATTTATCTTAACATAGGGCTTCCATGATCATTATTCTATTAGGATTTATAGCCTATCAAGTTATATATAATGTCCTCAAATTCCATTTAAATCCTTCATTATAGTTTACAATGAGTATGTCAGTCACCTAAGCATATAACCTGGTTTTGTCTAGCTGTCTGTGAAATATTGGGCCCACTCATCCAACACCAAGTGAAGGTGGAGTTTAAAATCAACCATCATTATTCTTGGTGATTAACTTTTGGTGCATCTGTACCACATCTATAACCACATTCCAGTATCCAAAAATGGATGTAATTATTATGAAAACACAGAATATCAAATTTACTAAAATTGTAGGAAGTTAAATAACTTGTATATTCTTCTATATGGGTTTAAATAATGTTTTCTCATTTTAATCTTTGATAATAGCTAAACTAAGACTTAAAAATAACCAAACATTACACTTATACCAATTATAGTGACCAAAAATCATACTCCCAAGTCTGGTGAAAGTTGTTTAAAACACAAAATTGTATTCATTGCGAGATGATCCTTTCAAAACACACACACAAATATATATATTTTCCATAAGTTAATAATTTCATCTCACAAAAATGTCTTAATCCCAAGAAGAGATGATTTAGTTTCATTCAGTTTAAAATACATAACATATTTTTTTTATACATTTGAATATCTCTCCATAATCAATCCAAACTAGACTGCCTTCTATACTTATCATATGTTATATTCATATTCATAACCTAGAAATTGGAAACATATGAATGGGTTGAGATTAAATTATATGTAAGGAACATTTTATCTATAATTCATCATGTGTTTGATCTTAAGTATATGATAAAATGTTATCATGAGATAAATAAATATACGATTACAACGAAAGTTGAACAATTGGGGTAATCTGTAATTCCTCTTATATTGTCATGCAATCTAAAATGAACAAACATATACCATGGAAATGACTGTGAAATCATCAGATAATAATCCTAATCTGTGTATGATAATCATAGCCATATGCAGTAATAATATAACGAAACATTAAAATATGAAGAAATAATGTGTATAGTGAATAATTACATGGTATCTTAGGAATTGAACAATTATGAACCCTTAGTGACATAGATTTATTAAACATATAGTCTATAAGTTATATATAGTTCAAAAACCAAAAGTTTATAAGTGATTTAGCTTCCAAAAACCTATGGACTATAAGTGAGACATGTTTCAAAAAACTATAGTCTATAAGTAATGCTGGATCGGCAAACCTACAGTCCATTACAATCTAATAAGATATAAAACCATGACAAATACATTCATGGAAGATATAGGGTTTTACCATTATAACATATACACATTTGTTCCATATGAAAATAATTAATCATTTAATGAAATTGAACCTATGGAAATAAAATTATTTTCATCCCACATATCATAAGAAACCCATGGAGTGAAAATGGGTTTCAAAATATTCCCAATTAACATTATATAAAATAACTTCAAGACATGGATCTGTTGAAACAAAAAATCAATCCCCAAAAAGGTTTTTTTAATGTTATTTAGGAGGTGATTCATAAAACATAACTCCAATGAAGATATATATTTAATATATATATTAAAATATAATCATAATAATAAAAAAAAAATTAGAAACCATTTTTAATATTATCATAAAAAAAGGTATAGGTCACTTTAAAAAGATATTTTCAAATTTCTGAACTCAATTTTTCCGAAATTTTTTTTTAGAAGATAAACCACAATAATGGAGCCTTAAATATTAAAAAATAAAATCATAAAGAAATTTAGAGTGGAATATAAAAAAATTATCATAGAAGGAACCACATTTTATTATTTTAAAGTAGAGTTTCCTAAATCTCAATTCGTAAAAATGGAAAATAAAATTTCATTTAAAAACTAGATGAATAAAAATATGGAGGTCACATTAGATAAATCATAATTTTTTTTCTACATATAAATGATATCATTTGTGAGAAATGGATAATTTGGAGGTGGAGAAGAAATCAACATTTAAGGGAATGTGAATTATTCTTAATGATTTCATACTTTTATATGGAAGATATTCATTGAAGAGTAAGATATATTTAGATATAAAGAATGATAAATATATATATAAAATCATAGGTTCGAATAAATGAATCATAATAACAAGAACTTCAAGATGAAACATGATAATTCAATTAAAGGTGGATTGATTTGACAAAAACCATGACATTTTCAAAGACTATCAAATTAAAAACCTATGTAAGGAAGAATATGAGATGTTTTTTTAAATCCATTATATTTTTTGAAAATTAATCTAAAAAATAAACGAATAACCTATACACTAGAAAAGATAAAATGTGGGTAATACATATTATTTCTCAGTGGAGAAAAATTGAGATACAAAAACTATTACCTTAATTAATGAATTCCACAAATACGAATTAACCTTCTATATAACAAAAAATAATATCATAAAAATCTATTTTAAAACATTATAAATAACAATAAACTTTTATAAACATCATTCATACCCATTTATTACAAATATTTTATTTAATTATTTTTTATTTTCATTATATGGTATTTATTATTATTTTTATTCTATTTCGAAATAGATTCATAATAACGGTGCCAATTATTATTTAATGATTCAAAATAAATCATTCAATGATCAATAAAGATAAATTAATATAGCATTTATAATTATTTTGGCTGTTTGAATTTCATTTCATAGGTATTTATGTTATTATTCAGGATGACGAAGTCGACAATGATCTTGTTATAGTAATTTTCATGAAAGAGGGGTAGTATCATATTAATAGTTAAGATATTAAAATTCCACACCAAAAAAATTTAATTACCAGTTACTTTCCAATATCACTATTAATTATATATCCATAATGACATAAGATAGATATTTATAAAATTGTTCATATATATAGTTAAACTAACCCATGTAGGAACAAACTATAATTTATGGGTGTGTATGGTTAAGAAAGTCATTCCATTAGAATTATATAATTGTTAAATAAAAATAGTTATACTATTTATATTCATTAATGGTGTTTAATCTATTTATAATAGAATTTTATAAATAATAATATACTACCTTGGGAAACAAAATACCCAACTTTTTTGGTGGTGGTGGTCTTCATGTACACATAGGTAACATTTTTTTCCGTAGATTGGGAGGATTAAATATAATGGTTTATGTAGATAAATTAGGATAAATTTATGGGATCTATGATAAGAGGATGGGGAAAATCAATGATCATTTTTATTTTAAAGGATTTGTTTACTTGTTTAAAAATCTTTCATTTCCTCTAAATACTTATTAGATTTTTAATAATCTCTTAAGAAATATCTCAACATCACGTTTGTAAGAAATAAATATAAAGGTTGATAAGTACACAATATGTATATGGTTTGGTAAAATGGAACACTACTTTATATATTGGTTATCACCAAAAATGGATTATTTTTCTGACATAATATATTATTAAAAAGGAAGATGCAACAATTGGTTTTACACCCCATTAATCATTCCTCTAGCTGACTCGAGTTATACACCCTAATAATCGGTTCTTTTAACCAAATTGGTTATACACACAAATTTAGTTTTTTTATCCAATGAATTCATAATGGGTTACACACCCCAATAAGCATTAATTTTCATCATCTAGTTATACATTCAACTATAGGCTCATTCTTTCCTCATTGTTTCTCCACTATAGAATGATCTTCTCTTCCTGTACAAGAATATTGGACCACCTTTACTTCTGTTCAAACACCAAGATGATTAAAAACTATCTTAATATTATTTTGTCCTTGAAAAGATTTCATGTTGTTCGGTAGAAATAGATATGGTCCATCAAAACTTTTCCATACCTTTTTCAAAACTTCCTTAGTAAAAGTTCATCTGATGACTACATCTGATTTCCCCTATCTGATAGCTCCAATGAAAGGGTGTCCTTATGATTCCCAAAAATAAAATTTCTTTTAGGAATTATATGTTCAGTACATATCTATCTTATCAATTTTTTTTATAGAACTCAATCTGATGAATCTTTTTTTAGAAAAACTTCTTCCGGTTTCACTACTTCAACAAAAAAATTCGATTTGGAAACTCAATATATCAAAAACATAATATTTTCATTTTTTCATACATGTAAACAGTTTAAAGTGTAGTCATACATTTCACCCCTTTATATACATTTATATCCTATGAGTTTGGGAAGTAACTCAAATGTATTTACCACTCATCCAAATTCCAATTTAGAATATCATACTTAGTTAAATTTCACCGAAATGATTCTCAAATTATCTAAAATATTATAAAATATTGTTGATTGTTCATAAATGACCCCCTTATCTATACTTCCTTCAAAAAAATGATAATTAAATATTTTAAACCTCATAAATATATAAATCATTGATGTTTCATCTTTAACATTATCATATTTTATGACTTGTTGAATTTATATAAAGCATATCAAAATATAAATCGGTTATAAATGAGTATGATCTATTCAAAATAAAAAATCGTACATTTTTTTGTAAGATAAAAAATATCATTCCTCAAATCTGATTCATCATGATTACATTGTATTCCCAACCTATCTAACCTTTTATTTTTCAACTAGTATTTAAAAACATTCCATGTCTGATGAACACAAGAATTTTTTTTCATAGGGATTAAAATTTTCCCTATATGTTTAATTTAATTTTGGTAAATATATTTCCTCCTTGGAAAAGATTTTCTATTGACATCATGAATGTTCATCTGATAAAATTCCTTAAAAAATTTCATAAGTTTAACATTCTTGGACAATTTTTTTATGGTTCAATTCAATAACATCACCAAACATCATTCCCTATGTTCTATATTGAGCACCTTCAAATTTCTTTATCCAATTTTAGTGAAAATATTTATTCATTAGATATTTTGAGTTTATATTTTAGGGTACAACAATCATTTTATCTTTTGTAATCACCCACTATATATCCTATTCACCCTTATACAATTCCTTCATCTGATAAGAACATCTTTAATTTATTTTTTATTCATTCTAACTAATAAATTTTATAATCATTCATTCTAAAACTGACATATTAAAGATAAATATTTATTCAGTTGTTTCTATAGAAACTGTAACATGTAAATAAAATAATAATGAATTCCCCAAATTGATACTTTTCTCATATTTTTCATAGAAATGAAAACATAATAATACATAGGTTTCAAAAATATTCATCCAACTAGGTTCGCCTAGTTCTATTATTTGTATTTTTTTCATAAATTTATACAATCTTCTTAAAAAATTTGTACATAATTTTAATCTAGTGAACTTTTTCCAGTGTTTGTTTTATAGAAAATATTTTTTAAAATAAAGTGTATACATTAATCACTTATTAAAAATTTATAAAAAATATTACTTCAATCAGGGCTTTTTCATGGTCTTATAAATATTGATTAATGGATTAGCATAATATGATTTTAGGGATGTTTATTATACTCCTCATTAATTAACATTTCTAAAACATCCTTACAGAACATTCTTATGAAAAATTATCTTATCACAAACTTCTATATCTTTCTTAAGTAACTTTTAATCCAAAAGAATATTGTTATATTGAAAATAAATGCTACCAAAACACGCTTCGGTCTAAATATATCCCCATTTGTGTTTTTTATCAATAAAAAAAACATAGAACTCCTTCACTGTAAATATGTTTAATCAACATCAATATGTATTCTAAAATATTTCTCTCCTTATGATGTTTTCATCTTTTGGGTCCTCCCATATCATTTCACCCATTTATTGAGAAACAAATGTAAAGGGGTAACAAAAGGATCATCTCAGCTCATTTTCATTTACATTATAATTTACAAAAATATCATTAAGAAAAATAGTATCACATTTGTATCTTAACAAATATACTTTAATTAAATAGCTATATGTATATGTGGGTGAACCTGATGTACATAATAGGAGTTAGTGTTTATGGTGGTCAATGTTTCCATAAGATTTCATTGATGTAATAATTTTCTCAAGCTTATTATAAAAAAATTATATATGGGGAAATATGAAAAAAAAAATAAGATCAATACTATACTCATCTCAATAAACATATCAAAATAGTTCATATTTAAAAATACATAATCCCCATTATCACAACTTACTTAACACTATTACATCACTTCATTATATTTATGACACTCACACCTCATCGTATTCTTCTTTTCTCCCCCTTAAGGGTCACATTACATTACTCATATTTGTGGTTACATTATTTTATAATGAATAATTCTGGTTTATTGTAAAACTTATAATAAAATTACCCAACATCCTAACATCTACTTCCTTTATCACATGCAAGATGGTACAAATAAACAAGGATATTAAGAATTACCCGGATCCTCAATATTACTTATAACTAATGTTCATACATAGAATATTATCTCATTATAAATTTCTTCTTTTATTTCCCTAATTTTACATTTCATGTGGTTTATTACTTATATTTTGTCTTCTTAGATTTTGTAACTAATTTCATTTTATATGTAGACTCTTCAGATGATGTTTTAATCTTTTCATTATCTATAGTAAATTTTTTGTTTCCATGAGTTTGTAACATCATTGTATTGACTTCCTATTTGTCTAGTAAGGTATTCATACAAGTTTTTGTAACATTTCCACCCTTCTCAAACATTATTAAGTTTATACTAAACCATTAAAATTTATATAATTTTAATCATGTTCAATCTCATTTTATGGAACATGTTTCTTTCCGTTTTCATCCATAGAGTTTTTTTAAATACTCTATATTTTTATAAAAAATAATTTTCTCTAGCCATATAACTATGAACTATTTATATCCATAATAATATTTAATAATCAATTATACTTTCTTAAACATCACTTCCTCTTTAAAATTCTCAATATTTTTATTTTTCTCTATTGCAGATTTAACTTTTTCTATTTTTTTAACATTAATTTTTCCTCAAATTTATTTCATGTAAATGTTGTTCATTTCTGGTTATTATAGATCCCATTTGATTCATAATTATTTCCTATTAGGGACATGGTACACCTAAATAAATATGATCTGTTCACCAAAAATCAAATACACTGGCGGTGACCTTTGAATCTTTTTATTTAAGGCAAATAGTAAAACTACTAGGATGTTTTTGGTTGATTATTATTAAAAATAATAATGGAGACTTATATTAGGGATATCATTTGAGAAAGAATTCATCTTTTTTTAGTAGATTATTATTTCTCACAAACCTTCACTTTTTTACACAGATTTTTTGGGGAGGATGCAGTGATTTTTTATTTCTAAAGAATAAAAAAGGACTACTTATGTGAACCAATATTTTTTCCATATTTAAAAAATTCACGTTAAAACTCAAAACATTGGTGAATTATTATACCGTATTTTTTTTTTGTAAGAACCATTGAGTGTGTTTCTAAAAACTGTAATTATTAGTTTTTCAAACAATCTTGAAGATCAATTATAATCATCAAGAGTTCATATGTCATCATCATATCATTTTTTACTTTCCTTGGTTAATGTTTTTTCTACCATGTTGACATTCTCATTGAAAGGTTATTTTCATTAATAATATTTATTATTCATTTTTAGATCACAAAAATTGGAATTCATATATATAATTAAATTGAGGTTTTCCTCATTTCATTTGATTCACACACCATTCACAAAATTTATTTCATTAACATTTTATTCAAAAAATATCATTCCATCTTGAGTTGTGAATTTTCCTCGTGTAATTATACCACATTTTATTTCAGAATCCACTCTTGTTATTTTCTCACTTCACCACTATCAGCAATTCTTGATGAAGTTCTTCTTTTTATAACTCAAGTAAATATGTTTACATGATAATTAGATTCATTTTTAAAAAATGAATCTTCCCTCTCTCATTTTCAAAACAAGGAATCTTATCTTTGTAAGAATATACTTTTTATTATTCTCTCACTTCTATTTTATAAATTTTTTATCCTCGTCATTTGACCAAGATTATTTATTATTTTTGTTTATAAAATTTTGTTAAAAATAAACTTTTTATTCGAATTAGAACACTTATAATATAGTTTGGCTTTTCCTTTCAAATTTCTATGTTTCAATACATTATAAATCAAAGAAGTGAATCAATTGAAATATTATTCTTAATCGTATACTGAATGAATTACTTATTAATTCAACATATATTTTTATCATTGAGAACCCGTTTTAATTAATCTCCGAAGACCATATTGTTCATTGTATGTTTCATTAAAACTAATAGTTTACTATTCTCATATAATGTATGAAAATTCTAGAGATCATACAGAGATAAATATTTATGATCTTCTAAAGAAAAAAACATTTCATGAAATTTTTCTGGAATTCAAATCATTTTTTAACAATTTTATAATATTCTATAATCTCACCCAATTCTCTAATATTAATTATAATTTAATTAACTATTTTAAAATAGAAGTCAATATATTTTTTATTTTTCATATTAACATCATAAAATATGATTCTCATGTAATATAATATTGCTTCTTTAACATTATCATTTCCTTCTTATCATCTTCGCACATTATCCCACATTTATTTAGTTGTTGTAAACCCCAAACTCTTTATATAAACATTTCTTAAGATGCATAAACATAAAATATTTTTATTTTACATCAATATTCAAATTTATATTATCAAACATAGTAATGGAAAATTAATTAATGGGAGAGAATCCCACTATTTTAATAAATATAACTTCAAAGTCAAGGGGATGAAGATAAGGTGACTACATATTATTCCATCAATGATAATTTCTTCCATAAAAAATAATAACACCCTTGTTTTTTCGAAATTGAAATTCTACATCCTTAGTTGTTGGATATTTGACGTGTAACCTCCTCTAATACAAATTTTTGTTTTATTAGGATCTATATATGGGTTCACTTAGAGGGCGAGGGGGTGACTCAATGATCAATTATTCATTTATAAGAATGATTAGAAACTTTTTAATGAATCATTATTAACCTACGATATCTTGATATTGTTATGGTCCACTATTTGGAAATCTCCTAGCTACATTTTTTGTATCCATAGAGTATAACTACAGATCATAAAATTATGATTACATGTTTTAGTGAAATTTCATACACATTTTCATGTTCAATATCTCTAAAACACAGATTTTTTTACTCACAAATTTTAGGATTACAAAGTCACATGCACTTACTGGTTCTATACCCTAGAAATCATTCATCTAGATGACCCTATGTCTATAGCCCAACAATAATATCTTTCATCCTAGTATTTTATACACCTAACTATCCTTTTTATATCAATTGAAGTTACAACTGGTTATACCCCCATCCAGTAGTCCTTTTTAGTAACTGGTTATACCCCCCCCCCAACACATACACTACTAAAATCTCTTTTATTATTAATTTCTAATTAATTAAAAAATAGACTTTACTAATAAAAAAGAATACTCAACCAACTTTTCATATTTAAAAATTTCATGATTTAAAACAAATAACTTAAGAGTCTATTCTTCATGAAACTTTATCCTGATATTTGGTAGACTTTGATATGACCAATCAATAATTATCCATAAAATCATCTAAAAGAATCCTTAAAAAACACTTATGATGAATTCATATGGATTTTATTCAGTATGATGGATCTATTTAATGAGGCACTATCACATGATCCTCAATAAACATTAGTTGGACATTCTCTATTCCCAAAATCATTGTATGTTGGATTGACCAGATAGTATAGCAACCCTAGTCTTTATTTCACAATAAAAATTTATTTGTTACATAAAGTTGTACTTAATTCAACCTTGAATATCAATAAGAATTGTTTTTTGGGAATTAGCTACATTTCAAAATAACCTAAAATAAGAAATACATTATAATTATTGAAAAATACCACAACATGATCATAATATATCAAGGATTTTAAAATTTCATTGGATAACCTGGGGACATACATAAAAAATGGGTGAGATATAAATAACAGCAAGGTAATTATCACATAATAAGATAAAAAATGTTAGATATCATTTATATCAATTAGGGGAAAAATGAACATGAACAATAAGGCATGATATATATTGATAACCATAACATAAGATAAGTTGAAACCACTTAAAACTCTACTTTATAAATATAATTAGAGGATAACTGCCATGAAATATTGTTTTCAAAAGTCCCATAAAGTAATCAAGTTCACTTTTTAGCTTAACATGATGTCTCATGCGACAAAACAATACCCAATTCATTGGAGTACTATATATTTCTTGGCACACCCTTCACATTCATTTCATTATCATGCTTATGTGTGCCACATATTCCAGACAACATGGATTCATTAACCAATTTATTGTATTACATGATTAAGGAGTGTAGAATAAATATATGTAATTTCAAATTCAATGATTAATAAGTGTATAGAGGTGATACCTGTGATAGGATTTATGAATGGTATTAAATACATGATTACTCTGTAATAGAAAATCGTGGTCAAATTCCAGTAGGATAACATCGTCAATAAAAATTTAATTGAAGGCAAATGATAAAAAAAGAAACTTGACTAAATAAGTGAAGGTGGGGATCCCTTACGTGAGTTTGTGAGTCCAAATGCTTGGGAGGATCTTCATGAGAGTTTGAGGGAACCATGGGAGGTCTCTCAACAGTTGAGGGAAGACTAAGCATGCTCTCCAAGGATCTTTAGTGAATATAAATGGTATCATGGGTGGGTTTTATTGGGATAGAGTAGTGATTATTTTATTATTTCCAATCTTAGGTTTTTGACTCTTTGTAATAAAATAAAAACAACCACAAACCTTACCATTTATTTCAGCTTTATATCACAAAATGGGAATGTTTTTCAATATTTTATTTGATTTTTATATGTAATTAAAAAAAATTATTCCCCTTCTAATTTCGATGTTAGTTATACTCTTAATTAAATGATTTTAAAAACATATAATATATTAATGGTTTTAGAGGAATAATTATTATTTATAAAATTAATCAAAAATCATAAAATAATATTTATGAAGGTAAAAAATATATTTTTTCATGGATACATTTTATTGTATTTTTTACATCACTTTTTGTTCTTTACGATGTCATAATTCAAAAATTATATTTATAAATTATTTAATTTTTTATCAAAAAAAAACTGATTTTATCAGAAAATAATAAAAAATTCAGTTCTGGATAATTTCAATTTTGTGATTCCAAAATTAATATCAATTTGAATATAAATAATTTTATTAATAAGTGAATTTTTAATTTTAGAATAAAATCGATAGTTGTTAAGAAATGCTGGGTTTTTTACTATTAATGTTTTCGAAAACTTATAAAAATTTGCATTTGAATTCAAAAAAAAATATGATTAAATATATTCAATAAAAAAATAGAGTATAATTATTTTTATTAAAATATTATTTTTTTTAAAAATCCATTAAATCATCAAAATAAAATCCTTTATTTAATTATATGATTATCCAAAAATATTTTTTTTGTTTTATTATATAAAGTTAAATAATAATATAAAATTAATATAGTGAAAATATATCCATTAAAATATAATATACATACTCATATTACTAAGGCCTTGATTAATATCCCTTTAATACACTAGTGATTGACCAAATTGTAAGGTGTGTGACTGTGAGACTTTCACATGGCAGGTCGGCATACAAGGTTTGGTTCGTGATCTTGATAAGCTTGAACTTCTCCCATAAATTGTTTCGCTCATGATTAAGTTGTTGGATCTCATCTTGGGGTTGGTTAAAGGGAAATTAACAATGATCTTATCTCCCTCATAAGCTCTGATAAAAAGGATTAATAAGGTGTGATCATACTTGTTGAGGTCATCACTTACATTTTATATTTAAATTGGAATTGGTAAAAACCTATATTTATAGTAACCATGTGATCACTATTAAACAACCATATTATCAATGATAATGATTCATTAAAATTATTTTTTAAATATGAGAGAATATAAAAAATTATGTTTATGTGTTTTCTATAACCATAATACCTAATAATAAATATAATTAAAATAATACGTGGAATTTTAATAATAAGAGAATGTGTCTTTACAATCTTCCCCAATTAAGAAAAGTTACAATCGAAATTTCCTTTTTTCACACTAAAAATATTTTGTGTTAGTCTATTTCATCGCTTCCTCCAGTTCCCATCTTTTTTTTCATTCATTTGGTTACTCCACAACACTTTGACTTGGTGCATTATCTCATTTCATATAAGTCTATCTCCAGGATCTTTGATCTTCACTAGTTTCTTCTTATAGGATGATTCATTCTCCAACGGTACCAATTTTGGATTGAGTACATGTCAGCAATCTATTTTGTACTTTATCAAGAGGGATACATTGAATAAATTATTTACATGAGGTAGTTTAGGTGGGAGTGCTAGTGGGTAGGCCACCTCTCCAATGTGATCAACGATCTCAAAGGGGCTGATGTATCATGGACTAAGCTTTACATCTTCCCAAATCTCGTCACATTGTTCCATGAAGATATAGAGAGGAAATCTTTGTCTACAACATCAAACACTAGGTCTTGTTAATGATGTCATCATAGATCTTCATTCGACTCTGAGAGTCCTTGATGTTCTTCTAATAGGTATTAACTTTTTTCTACCATTTCCTTGACCATTTCAAGACCTACAAATTTTTGTCCCTAATATTATCCCAGCATGCAGGTGTTTTTCACCTTTTCTAATAAAGGGATTCTTATAGATACATTTTAATTATCGACTGGAAACTATTGTTGAAATAGAACATGACTAGACAAAGTTGTTGATTTCATCCCCCTTTTATGTCAATTTAGAATTCTCTCAACATTTTCTCAAGTATCTTGATAGTAAACTCAGATTGGCCATCTGTTTGAGGGTGATATTCTGTTCTAATGTTCAACATAGTGTTTAGATCTTGTTGAATACACTTCTACAACATGGATATGAATCTTAGATCATGATCAGATACAATCGATAATGGTACTCCCTGAAGCCTTACACCTCATTTAATATATATCAATCCAAGATGATCTAGTGAGATGTCATATCAAATCGCAATGATGTGTATAGTCATTATAAGATAATCCAACACTACACATATAACATTGTCTCCCCTAGATGGCTTTGAAGTTTTGATGGCCACATCAATGTTGACTTTTCCTACTTCCATGTTGGTATGGGTAACGGTTCTATCATCCACTTGGATTTTTTCCTTTTCTCTTTATCATTCAAACATTCATGACATCATGATGTATATTTTCTAATAAACATATTCGTATTGTCCCACAAATAGTGTTCATGGAGATCTCGATGAGCCTTTATTCTTCCTAGGTGGATGGAAAAATTCAAACTATCTAATCATCCAAAAGTTTGTTATTTATCTCAGGAATTGATGGTACACATTTTCATGACCCAATTTTCCCATCGTCTTTTTCATTGAAATTGAACTATTAGGATTTACATTTTCTTATAGATTCCACTTTCCTCAGAATTCCCACATCATCTCTTTTATAATCCTTTAGCCACTATAAAAGGGACAATTGAGAAATAATTTTTGAAATGATTTATGATGTTTCTTCATTTATGATTCACATGAAAATCCGTTTCAAATTTAAAAATATTGGATCCTTCTCAATTTTTATCAATATAAAAATTAATGAATCCTTTCTACTTAGACTATCTAGAAATCTATTCACATTACTTTAATGGTAGTTGATTGATCATTCATAGTCCTCGATCAGCTCTAATAATCATCGTTGGTGAGTATTCATATCTTTCATTGTTAATATATAATTAAAGATTTTGTGATCTATATATATTTTACACCTCTCCTGAAAGAGATAATTCCACCATATTTTCAAATGGAAGATCATTGAAGGCAACTCTAGATCATGCATTGGGTAGATCTATTTGTGAAATTTCAAATTCCTAGAAGCATTGGCTATGAATCTATCATTTTATATTAAAACACATCCCAACCCATATCTGAAGCATCACCCAATAAAATGAAATATTATCACCTAAAATATGGTTTATTTTATTAATATAAACGCAATAATACAAGAAAAGTCCATTAGGGTGGACAAAAAAATGGAGAATGATCGAATCAAAACTTTTAATACACACACATTTTGGGGGAAGATATCCCATAATATAAAAGAGAGTCATATTACCATTTTGAATACTCATAGATGAAAGAAGTTCTGAAATCTTATTACCATCATAGTAGGTATGACTAACTTGCATGTGACTCCACAAGAGAGACTTAATGTTGTGGATGAAATTACTAATACTCCATGGTATAACTACTTTCTTATGAAGGGATTTGTATATGATTAGAGATTCCATCACTACCACCTCTATTAATCATGTACATGAAGTTTTTTTGGAGAATTAGTGAGTCCAAAATGAATTTCCCTAAACTCATAGTGCTTATACCTTGTTCAAAAAGAAGTCTTGGTAATATCCTAATTCTTCGCCTTATCTTGATAAAATCACAACCACAGATCAACCATGGTGATGTATTTTGATCTGCATACTTTATTAAACATGTCATAAATCCATGGAAAAGGACACATTTTCTAAAATTTTATCAAATAAATCTCATGATAATCAATAAAAAGTTGTATTGATCTATCCATATTCAGGAAGAAAAGGACTAGTGAACCCCATGGCGAAGAAATTGGGCATATAAACCCATTTTCTATATTCTATTATAGTTGTTTGTTTTTCTTCTCATGTTCCACACTATACACTCTATACAAAATCATGGATAATTGGAATTCCATAGGTATAAGCTCAATTGAAAATTAAACCTCGCGGTAAGGAGGAATACCATACAATTCATCGGGAAGCACATCACCATATTCACTAACAATAAGAATGTCTTATAGGATAGTCATTCCTTATAATCAATCATTGGAGATTGATACACATTCTGATGGGGAAATAATATCCATTCTTGAGATTTTTTTGCTTAAGAGGATTTATTCTTCTCCATGCACTTGTACATAATTGGGTGTTGATTTGTAATATGAAGAGTGATATCCTTATTCTGGTTATTGTTTTTCTCTATATAGGGAAATCCAAACCATAAACAAAATTTCAACAAATTTTATAAAAGGAAATATTACAATATTCTATTGTAATTTCAGCTCATAAATTTTGACACAATAGGAGTTATATATTTGGGATGCAATAATATCCCTATTTTTATTTTCATCGATATATCTACTTCCATGATATTTTGTCGTGTTGGAATAGTTCAACAAAACAATAGTGATATGAAACAATGTGTAGAATTTGAATAAAAAATGTATGTTCACTATTATTGAATAAATAAATATCATATATATTATAACTTTGTTTTCGGGATCCACTATAGTGGTTGTAATAGAATGAGATCACCCAATCTACCTTAGAGGTTGTTGGTTGTCTCTAAAAACCCTTTTCTAAGGGAATTAGTTTTGAATATTTCCATTATTGTTTTTAGTAGAAGTAATTAACAATGTAATGAAGGTTGATTGGATCATTCATTTCCTCCCCTGCATTAGTGGGTTTCTCATGTCAGTAATCACTAATGAGGTTCCATATGTTTTTGCACCAAAAGAATTTCCACACCCATTTAGGCAATTTTTAGGGTTCTTATTATAACACCTTTGACAACTGGGATGTTAAAACATATGAAATCATCTTATTTATCCATCAAAAATCTATAATTAAACTCCACTTTAGACTTCATATACATTTTATAGCCTTGATATTCACAGATCAATTTTTTACATCGTCGGGGCATCAAGAAATTTTCTCATAACATTATATGTCTCAGATCTCTAGGTAATTTAATAAACTATGTTTTATCCCAAAAAATAGGTATGTGACCTTGAATTCATTGGTAAAAAAATTTAATACCTATTAGGAAAGTATTATGAATTTTTAAAAGTATTCCCGGGAAGAATTTTCATCTTTTCACTTGAGGTAAATGATGGCCATTACCATTTTATGTTAGATAGTGTATAGAAAATATTTTTTAAATAAGATTTCCATAATTCATTCCAAACCATCCCTTTGATCTCTTCTTCATGAATTTTTTTTGATCAATATCCACCACTGATCATCATCACCAAACATATGATAAGTAGTCAATAGAAAATTATATTTTTTGGAACATTGATGGATGAAGTAGATATTATCAATGGACATGATCCATTTTTCTATGATTACATGGCTAGATAATCCTTTGAAATATGAAGGCCTTTATCACATAATGGAATTTATTGCAACTTGATCATTCTTATGGGGATTTGGACACTCCTCTAGATCATGGTTTCTATTCAGAACCTGAGTCAGCTGAGAGTGTATTCTCATGAAGTTCACGAATCATGCTCCATCAGTTCAAGAATCTATTTGGGAGAAGTCATCACATTTCCCTTCACATTGATTTTTTATCTAGTTCCTCCTATTACCAATAACTATCCAAAATATATGGAAAATTATGGATGATAGTTTTATTAATATATAAAACTAATAAATATAAAATCCAACAACATTAATGTGATAATATATAAATTATATTTATTTTCTTAGCAATTAAATTTATATGATTCAATCTCTATTATCCATGGTCTATTTTATAATATATAATGTAATGGAAAATTTTTCCCTTGATAATGGTTTTTAATGATCTTATGAATTTACCAATGAATATCCCTAGGGTGTGTCAAATATGGTGTGTAGTAATGCAAGTCGTGGGGTAATAAGTTAGACCACGTCTTGCCCAACACCCCATGTCAGAGTAGTTACATCTATGTACATCTATGATAGAACAACGTCCAATTGTAGTATCCATATAAGAATTTATTTTCTTAATAATCAACATACTCTTTAATTATAAAAATTTTGGAATATTTTCATATACTTATTCTTATCCCTAAAAATTTCACAAGTGTTTTATAATCCTAATACCAAAAAATAAGAAAAATTTACATTGATGCAATCTATAAAAACCCTACTAAGTATATAACGTTAATAAATTATTTATTACATATTATAAAACATAATAAAAATCAAAATATTAAGAATTATAGTGTATTTGGATATTTGTAACATTACAAAAAAACATAAAACATAAAATACATCAGTATTATTGAAACCATCTTTAACATGATCATAATATTCGGTGGATTTTAAAACAATAGGGGATAAGAAAGGTACATAAATAAAAAATGGGTGACTTATAGATCCTCGTAAGGTAATTATAATGGAATAATATAAAACGTGTTAAAAAATAGTAAAATAAAAGTGTGATAAAAAGATCATTAACAATTAGTCCTGATATTTACTGATAATCATAACAGGGATAATGTGGCAAGAAGATAGAACACTACATCATAAATATTGGTCAAGGATAACTGCTAATAATTCATGATGAAAAAATTACCATAACATAATTAGGTTCACTCCATATCCAAACATAATTCCCTACTAGACAAAATAATACGCAATGCATTAGAGTGCTATATAATTCCTAGAACACCTGTCACATTCATTTAACTCTCATGCATAAGTCTACTACATAGATAACACAAAATGGATACCTTTATCATAAAATACTATTACATGATTAAGGAGTGTGTAATACATACATTTAATTCCCATTTATGACAATTATAAGTGTATAATGATTAACACACATGATAGGACTTGGGAAAGGTATTCACAACATGATTATTTTGGCATGGAAAATTGTGGTGAAATACTGGAAGCATAACAACGTCCCAAAAAAATCATAAAATGGAGTGAAGAGAATAAAAGAGGTATTTAATAATTTCAAAATAAAATGAGATGTAATAAGGATATGTAAAAACATAACCAAACATTACAAATAGTAAATGAAATACATAAGATAATAAAAAGACATTAATAAAGAAGAGAAGGTGAGGATCCCTTACTTGAGTGTGTGACTCCAAAGATTGGAAAGAGCTTATATAGAGATTGGGGGAACCTTTGGAGTACACTAGAGACCATAGGAAATATTAATTACGTGCTCCAAGGATCCTGTGTGACAAAAAATGGGATCTTTGGGGTGGTTTATATATTTAAAGAGTTTTAATTTCATTATTATTACTCAAACATAGGGTTTTTATTCTATATAGGAAAATAACCAAAACCACAAAACGTCATATGGTTTTTTTCAAATGGGTTCTACCATATGGGAGTGGTTTTTAATATTATATAAGAATATGGTCCAAAAAAAAGAAAATAATTCCCTTTTATAATATGAGTTGATTCATACAATCAAAGAAATGATTTTAAACCTTTAAAATATATTAACAGTTTTTGAAGATTTATAATGGATTTATAAAATTAATCAATAAAACATAAAATAATATTATCTTAAAGGTAAAAAATAAATTTGGTTTTAGATACCTTTAATATTATTTCTTACATAACTTTTAAGTCATTATGATGTCATAATACACAATGTATATTTATACATTTTATTCCTATTTACGTGATAATTTGATTGTGTCAAAAAATTATAAAAAATTTACTGCTAGATATTTTTAATGATATGATTCTGAAAAATATATTCATTTTATTAAGATAATATTCTAAATATGGGAATTTTCTCTTTTAAAATAAGATCAACATGTATTAAGAAATGCTGCGTTTTTTGATAATAAATGTTTTCGAACCCCTATAAAACATTATTTTGACTTTATAAACATTATACAATAAAATATATTTACTAAAAAATATTTAATAAAATAATTTTTTAAAATTTTCTTTAATTTAAAAAATAAAAAAAATTATTAAAAAAATTCCATAATTAAATATTAAGATCACCCAAAAATAATATTTGTGTTTTTTTATAAAAATTGTTTATAAAGTTAAAATAATAGGATGAAAATATATAGATTACAAAATAATGTAATTACTCATATCTCTACGGTCTTGATACATATCCCTTTAATACACCCAAAAATTCCCAAAGAGTATGGTGCACGATTGATAGACATTCATGGGGTGCTTTGTCATATATGATGTGGGTCGTGATCTCGATAAACATGAACTTCAACCATAAAAGGGTTTTCTCATGATTAGGTTATTAAACATCATATTGTGATTGGTCAAGGGAAAATACATGTGATTCTATATCTCTAAGATGCTCCCATAAATGGGCTTCATAGGGTTTCTTCAGTTGCTTCTTCTCCCTCCCCCTTCCCTTCCACTGATGTTGGCTTTCGGTGTACACCTCCTAATCCCTCTACATCTCCTCCTTCAAGATGACATGATGACCTAACATATTTGTGAATATAAATATGTGGAACTTTATAGTTGTGTTTGATGGTGGCTATCAAGATCTTGTCAGAACTCAATTGGACTATTGCCTCTTCCCCAGTCATTACGTGATCACAGATGCGAATCTCAGGAATATTTGGTGCATGTGGTGCCCCTTTTACTATTCCTCTCTCAATACATCTTACATGTTCGGTGTTTTTGTTGGGTTTTCTTCTTGTTTTCCCCCAGTTCCCGAGTAACTATGAGCTCGTAGAGGGCATCCTCATGAATAATCGAGGCATGCAGAGGTCTCTGGCCTATTTTTGTTTTATTTTTCTCAGTTGTTTTCTAGTTGTGTTTTTTTGTTGTTCGATGGTGGCTTCAAAATACCAAATTTTATGGTTTTGGTTTGGTACATGGTTTGAAAATAGAAACAATGTGGAATCTATGCATGGCATGACATTCTTTGATGGTGATGGTTCACGATGGCTAGCTCCACTGTGTTCTCGTCCGGCAAGGCACCAGTGACCGAGGCATAGTGTCCCAAGGCATGGTGATGGATGGCCATCGTGGGAACAATGGAGAGAGGTTCATGGACATAGAGGTCATGTTAGTTTTAGGGTGGTTCAGTTCCTAGGTAAGAATACCTTACCAATTTTTACACTTTTTTTGTTTGGATTTGGCTCGGTTGGTTATCACGTAGCCTAAAGAGATTATTCATAAATAAATAAAAACCATTTTTAGTCAGTTCGTGTAAATTGTATTTGTTAAAAACCTATATATATATAAACCATTTGCTAATTATTCAATAACTATATTATCGATGATAATGAGAATTTAAATGTATTATTAAATAAGATATAATATAATCAAAGTGGCGTGTGTGTTTTATATGATAAAATTACATATAAATAAATTTAATTGATATCGGAAGAGAAATTTATTTTTTAACAGTTCATCCTGTTACTGATAGAACTTCATTTGGTGGAACTTCACATGATGGAAGTCATTCTAATAGAACTCCATCATGTGGTTCAAGTTCAACCTGAAATAAAACACTATTGGAAACTCATACTATCATAAAAAAAATAGAGTGTATACTTTTCATATTCATGAATACTGTGAAGTAAAATTGTAATTTTCACCCTTTTTTATTTTTTAATTTCCATTTTTTAGTGATAAATCAAATCTATTTCCCACTAATATAAGTTATAATTTTTAATATCCCATTAATTTAAATAAAACATGGATGTTATTCATCTAATATGGAACATTTTTTAACACCCATGACGTTTCTTGAAAGATACCCCTTTCATTAAAATTAGTTATGTTTTTTGTAAATGAACTTTTTTATACTTCCTTAACCACAAAAAAATTATAATCATTGAAGATTCATCTTCAATATCGACATTTTTTGAGTTATGTGCAATGTTATATAAAGAATCTAAAAATATATATCCAGCATATTTTTTTCTAATGGATTCAACATAAAACATCATCTCTTTTATTTTTTCGATCACTAAACTATACTTTTCCACTATTCTTTATCTGGATTACATTGAAATTTCAACATGATTCATGTTTTCATTACTGATACTCATTATAATCATTTTTATTTTTATGGAATTAAGAAATGTTTAACTAATGGGATGACATTTTCTCCACATCTTCAATTTACATTAGATCAATATTTTTAATCCACATGATTTAATATCCAGAAAAATTTTCATCCATCAAGATCACGCATGTCATTATGTTTTAATTAATTACAAAATTTTCATTTGATGATATTTTTAACAAATTTATTTCCAATTCAATTCATATTCTTCTCCAAACTGTTTATGCTATTTTGTTTTTGAAGCACATTCATATTTATCCCTCTATTATTTGCAGAATATCGCTAATAATTATATATTTGGGTGTCTTTTTGTGTTACATACACTTTATAGGATTTATACTCACCCATTCTATATCCAATGAATCTTTATTACATTATTTCATTGAATTATAAATCCTCCCATTTCTCTATGTGATCATTCTGCATCTGAATTTTGTAACAACAATGTTTGTACAACAACATGGTAATAGATCAATATTTTTTCAGCCACCTCAATGAACATCATAATCTATAAATTTATTTTAGAAAAACTTCTACACCTTGTTACTTGTCTCATATTGCACATAAATTTTTGGACTTAGCATTACCTACTTTTCACAAATGTTAATTTGATTAGGTTTATCTGATTAGGTTCATCCGGTTTCTTTATCTCTATTCTATATGATAAATTTGTAAAAACATGTTACAAAAATATTCATATCAAAATTTCATTTGGAGATATTCTTGTTATGGTGTTGGACCATAAACTCATATTCATGTTTTTTACTCCTTAAATATTTCTCACTTTGTAAAAAAGTGTACAAACATCACTTTGAAAATTAATTTTTCATAATATTAGGCACATGGATGAATATCATAGAATTAGAATTTTTTAAAGATACATTATATACTTTTATATATGGAATGTTAATACAAAATCGTTAAGAAAAATCCTTGAATAAATTTCATATGTAACTTCTCCTTCTCACAAATTGGACTATATTTCACAAAATTTCCCCCAAACACATATTGACAAATTAAAAAATGATCAAAAACAAAATTTTTCCAAAATTATTATAATATAAAAATATCAAGAGTGTTTTAAATATCATATCAATCCTTCAAATAGATTTTAAAAACCATTTTTCTAAGGTAGTGATGAAAAATCAAGAAATCCGTTCATGTATGTGGTTGTCCTTAGATAGACATTATGTTATATTCGTTTTTCTAATGGTTTTGGCAGAATAGAAAAGTTGTATGTTTAATTAGTATAACAAAACCATAAATTTTTTTTAGTAACTATGCCCTCTTACTTTTATAGATATAATTTTTTAGGAATAAAAGAAGGAAAGAGTTAAGAGGGCATGATTGAGAACATCACCACTCAATTTGGATATTCTCCCATCAGTAACAACATTGGATCATTATAATGATATTTAAAATGTAAATGGATTATATGATGTTGGGATAGAGGTTAAGAGAGAATAGGGAAGAGTTTTTGTTGATTAAATTCATTATAATGAGTGTAAAATGGGGTGTTAGTGAGCTACTTTTATAAGTGATGAAAATAAAATTTATTTATATACCCCTTACTTATTAAATGGTTGAAAGAAACTATTCAAGTTTCATGAGCTAAAAAACCCAAAAATAATGAATTGTTTTTGGTGATCAATTGACTAATTATCATATATGATTCATTTTCACATTTCACATCATTTTCCACTATATTTTAACATTTTAACATTTTAATTTTTACCTTGGTGACTAATTTTAACCAAGTAATTTATATTTTAATAAAATTACAAGGAAAACAAAATTAACAAATTTTGAGGTTATAAACCAAAAATTAAGATCCATTTAATAAATTTATATTTCTAAATAATATAAAATTATTTTTAAAATTTAAACATTAAATATATAGAGAAATTGTTTCGTAGAAAAATTTGGTTTTAACGACTATACATTATGAATCTTATTTAAAATTAGTTTAAAATAAAATGGGTGATGATATATTTTTATATATGTTTAAAATTAATATCATAGTCATTATATGAAGTATATCAATATAACAAAATAAGTAATAATTACCCGTCATTAATAAAACAATCACTCCAATATAACTCTTTCACCATTATCATGGTTATTAAAAAATTAGTAATCGTAATTTTTTGACAAAAAACTAAATTTAACATATTAAATAATATGAAACTATTTATCGAAACTATAAAATATTATTTTGTATATTTTATTTCAATACGTGATTAATGGTAATTTCAAATATACAAAAATAAAAATCGTTTTCAGTGTAAGATATTACATATGATTGTAGAGAGTTATATATGAGTTTTATAAAAGAAAAAAAGTATATTAAAATTATTTTTTAATTATATATATATAATATTTCAAAAAAATTAATTCACCCTTCTATTATTACAATTTAAAAATAGTGATGGTATTATGAAAATCAATATTTTTTCTCTATTCAAATAGAAATAAATTATTTATGAATAATAATTAAACATTATCATAAGTAAAAATTATTACCCTATTTTTAAAATTGATGTCAATTTGTAAAAATTGACACTAAAAAACATTATAATATAACTTTAAAAATTCATCAAAATATAATGAAAATATTTTTAATTAGAAAATTTATTTTTATATATAACCTAATTTTATTTATATTTCATATCAATTTCAAATTCAAAATGTCTTAATATATTATTTATATTAATAATATGTTTCATTTAGAATATATTTATCCTTTTAGATAAATGTTCAAAGAAGAAAATTTCAAAAAAGATACGTTTGTTGTATAGAATGGTCTAATTAATTTATGTTTATCAATGAATTATTAGTAAAATTGTACATTATATTTAATAAAATGTAAAAAAATTAAATGTATATAATTAATGTATTTAGTTTATTACATTTATAATATCTTATTAATTTTATCTTACATAACCTCATAATAACTCCTTGTCTAACATAACCATATGATAAGATCTTGTGGTCATCGTTGTAATTTTATTCTACTACCATGAAACTTATGATGTCTTCATTAGATTGAACTTATCATTCATATAATTTCTATTATATAATAATTATTATAGTTTTTATTGATCTTACTCTAGGGAAACCCCTAGTGAAGCTTCCTTTATTAAAAGCTCAAAAAGGATCTTCATTACGAAAATTTCTTCTAATCGATTCCATTAAATTACAACTCCATTGAATAGTTAATTGTATTTATACTAATATAATCAAAGGCTATGTTATAACAATTATATTTTACTTATTTTTTAAAACAAAAGGTTAACAGTTTTTTTAGGTTTGTGTTATGTGCACCATAATCTATAATTTAAAAGAAAATATATAATTTAAAATCATAGTGTTTTACAAAATAAGTTCCAATATTACATATCATATTTTTCCACTATCCAGATATACTTGACTAGAACATTATCTTCATGGTGTAGGTTGGTGTGGGTAGTCACATTATGATATGATAAGGTCCCCAAGGTATTTATGACATTTTTCTATGAATTATATGTTATTATTTATTAATGAAAACAGTATTTGATAAAATATTTAAATGAGCTCTTTTGAAATCTTAAAAGGTTCTATTAAACACTATTATCTATCAAAAACATATTATAGGGGAATCAATACTTCCTTCTACATTTATTTTGAAATACATAATGTTATTTAAAGTGTTTGGAATTTTTTGTAAAATAATAAATTAATATGAGTGAATTGATATAACAAATCAAATAATTACATATCTGTATTTTTTAATTAATTCCTCATAAGCCCACATACATCTATAAGGATGAATTATAATGGGAGATATTCTTGAATATCCACATTAATTTCCATGTCTTGGTTCACTCTAAAATAACAATATTTGGTAGATATATGACATTAGCCATGTCTTCCCTTATCCTATAGGATGATGACTACCAGTGGGGGTCAATGGAGTTACCATAGTGAGAATATACCCCCATATTACATTAAATAATAATAATAAAGTATAACCAACACCATCTATATCATTCGTTAGATTAAATTAATGAAATAAACATATCATGCTATAATAAATTCTATATGGAATAATATAGTCATGTTGACTAACCTACATACTAAAATAAAATATTGAATACCCACTTAGGTGATCACACAAAGAAACCATAAAGGAATAAAAGGGTATGAGGCTTTACCTCTATCCCCATGCATCCTCATCCAACTCTCTAATCCTGCCTAAGCTGTCTCACTTAATCAAGATACACTGAGATTTTTCACAATCTGAACCCTAAAATTAGTGATGTTTTATCGAGTACCAAATTGTCATTTACTAGTGAGTGAGGACTAATTACAATTGTGTATGAAACCTTTATTATGGTCCCATTAATATCTTTGTAATTTAGTTTTTTCACATGTTATTTTCACATAATAAATAAATAAATCTATTAATGAAACAATAAACCACCCCTATCAATCGACGAGTTCTAACATGACACTCAAGTTCCAACCAAACCTAATTTTTCTTATATCAGAGTGTCTCTGAGCGTGTCACATATCCATGCCCTCAAATTTCCGGACCATAACTAATTTTTAGGAGAAATAATTTTGAAATACATTGGCATCGGTTTAAATGAACAATTCCATAAATCATGTCTATGGAAATACAAACTCGACTAGACACTCTATGGGGGGTTACATCCCATACCTCAATTCTGTGGAACAAGTTGATGGAAATCCAAACATACTTATAGGACATAAGGAAGGGTCAAATATCCAAATATGATTATAAATAAAAAATTAGAATACAATAAAAACATATCGATACATATCAGTGGGAAGATAATCCCGCCTATATCTTTCCATCAGTAGATGGCATTGATTTTGGATCCAAAGAGAACATACAAGGAATCCCATTTATCTTAGTATGTCCTGGTGGGTAGTTTTTGTCATATAAATCATCTTGTATATCACATCTTGATATGGTCAACCTTCAACCTAAACCATCCCATAATGTCAAGTTCATCCTCTTAGGTTCAAGATAGACTATCTTAATTACAACCACATGAGGTTCACATCATAAATCTATGTTCTAAGGTGACACCCATAATAATCACTACCCATTACATGTATACACTCTATTGAGTGTTGTTATATCATAAGGGCACCCACCGGGGTATCCTAGGTATCAACTCTACATGGGCGCCCCAACTAGGATCCTCTATCATGATCTTATCTCTCAAGATAATGATCATAACATAGAATAATTTCCTTTGACATAGTCACAATCACCTCTAGAAGTGAGTAGCCTCCTATAAAAATATATATTAGGACCTGGATAGGAAGAATTATCAAATACCATTTGAATACATTAGTCATCGTAGGACAATCTTGATAGAAAAAAAAATTATAGTCTTACACTAGGCATAACTAACAATGAAATCATATCATAGTGGTAGAGGAAGGCTCACGACACACTCATCTAAACTATCCCTCAAGATATAATGATTTATAATGTTCTCACATGCTTAACTCAGGCCAATCCTTCCCCAAAAAAAATATATTCTATTCAATTTTTATTATAATGATCATACATTATTGAAAATTTATTTCTCAACTAATAAAATTCTTACCTATTAGGGTCATATCTATCTCAGTGAATATTTATATCATTTAGGGATCAAACATCAGAAACAGAGGCGTCAATCCAATTCACATTGACCCTTTTTGGCCCCTGTTACTTTGTGAAATTCATTTAGGCATCCCATTTTATGAAAATAAATCATTTAAAATAATTTTGATCATCAACATAGAATAATCGCACATCACGAGAAATAATAAGACTTTATAATTCCAAGGTTCATGCATAAAGGACCACCAATGTAACAACCCAATATTTTATGATAAGTATTCTTTTGAATTTATTGCATGTCATGTGTTTTATACTTCAAGAAAATTATCTTGCGCTATACGCAACACCGTATTATCTTGCATCATATGCAACACTAATCTTGGATCGTGTTACACACAATTTCAAGTTTGTTTTATAATAGTCATTCTACGCAACATTGAGTGTATATATATATATATATATTCAATCTATAAATGAAAAATGGTTGGATTATGTTATAACGAAACAACAAAAGAGTCTTGCACAACACACAACCCTGACTTGGCTTGCATTACACACAATCGCGACCTTGCTTGATAGCTTGTGTTGTAACAAATACCAGGTTTCACTAAACGATGATATATTGTTATAATATTATTATGGACTAGCCGTTATGAATAGTATTAACTAAATTTTGAATTTTATAACATTATTATTCATATTACACTTTTTCTAGAACATGGTATAAGAAAAAAATAAATTTTTCGGGTAAAATAAGTATTTTCCAAAAAGTGCATTTTTGCCGCCTTTTGATGGCACAACCACATTAAATATATTTTTTCCATGTTTATAAGTTCAATTCGAAAAAATAAAATTTTTCATTGGACTCATAATATAAAAATTTACTTTGGATAAATTTTTCATATTATTCTGATAACTTTCATATTTTAATGAATAGTAAAAACACGCTATATTTTAATTAAAAACAACTTTTTTCATCGTAATAATTTATATGGTTAAATTATAATATTTAATGGTTTTAAAGTATAAATAGAATATATTTTTACCATTAAATATAATATATGTCATTAGCATTAATTTTACATTAAATTCGTTGGTTAAATCATTTCAATCTTTTGCAATGTTTTAAACAAAAACCCGTTTTCATTCGACAATGGGATTCATTTTAATTTAATTTCTTCAACTTTTGTGTATTGAATTTGTCAAAATGGATTCCATATTTGGATTCAGTGGTCGAAATTTATTTTAATAGTTACTTTTTTTGATATTGTGAATAGTAACTACGGTAATTTTTTATTTGCTACAGTTAAAGGTAAATCGGGTAATTAATGGTAAAAATAAGATTATAAAATTACCCTAACACTTAGAAAAAATCTATTTGATGACTAAAACTCGACCCATATCACCTAAGGGTCGGATTAGATTCATTTAATGTACATTTTTCCATGAAAATAATTTAATTATTATTAAAACCAAAGAAAGTGACAACCTGTCACTTTCTTAAATCTTATAAGGATAATAATTTTATTTTAGTGATAAACTTCATGAAACTTAGAACATGAATAGTCTCCAGAAACCTAATAAAACTATATACATCATATGAATTTATTTATAATTTTTTGGGATTAAATATTTATCATTAATTGTGACACAATATTGATGCAGAATTTGTTTATCTAGTGAAAAATCAAGAATATAGTTTTTATTAAATTAATAGTGATCATAAAAGGCACAAAACCAGGACCAAAACTTATTGGTCATATAAATATAAACTATAATCATCCAATGGTGGATTATTTGACCATTTGGATCCTTATAAAAGTGATTATGACACTTATATTATTCTATTTTAAATGATGCCAAAGTTTTCACCTTCATAATTTAATAAATATAACAATTTAAATATTGTGATTTTGAGATGATAAATTCGAGTAAAAGTATTATTTGGAAAGGTAATAGATTTATGTTCATCATAGGATTTTTTTTATTTTTATGCAAAAAATAAGTATATTAAATAATTATACAAAAATGCGGTAGAAATTATTTTATTAAGAGATAAACCAAATAAATTGTTTTAAAAATAATAAAATAAATATTATTTGAACTATTTAATTTTCTCCACTAATTTTCTAGAAACATATGACATTTTTTGAAACTATTAAAGCTTTTAGTTATAACATATATTCTGTATATATATTTTATTTAAATTAAAATAAATAAATAGTGTCAAAATTGACACTATTGTTATTTTATAAAAATAACATATTATAAAATTGTTAAAAAATAACAAAAATATTTAAAAATTATAAATTAAAATTTATATGGTCGGAAATTTTATAAATTGTCTAATTATGGAAAATTAACAACAAATATTTAATAATTTATAATAATTTAATATTGATAATGTTATTACCACAAATAAAATTAAATTCATTAAAAAAGGATAAATCAAGTGGATACTGTTTAAAATAAATTACTATCATGTCAAAATTTTATTGGTTGATGAGATTACAGCCCTATCTAATCTAATATTCGTATTTGAGTCATTTTGGATGTTTTTATGTGGGGTTGGGATTTAATATAAATTATTATTTACTTATATTTCAAAAGGTGCCCCTCTACTCCCTTATAAAAGGGCATCTCCTCCCACTCTTCCTCACACCAAATTGATCCTTCATTCTCATCCAAACCCTGAAAAAATTCTCTTCTACACTTCCCTAGAAACATCCTAGAGGTCCTGGTTTTCTTCAAACTCCAATTTTAGTGCCCTAAGAGAAATTTTAAAGGAGGCACTTTGAGAAAGAGTAAATACCTTCTACCGTTTTCTTCAAGTTCCATTATTCTTATGCCCCCTCTTCTTTAGTTGTTTCATTATTAAGTAATAACATCAGTATCCCTCATATACTTATATGTTATTATAAATATTAAACAAACCTATTTCACCTTATATCCATCCTACGGAAAACAAAATCACCGCGCATGCGTACATACGAAATACCGTCTCCACGTCGTGGTGTAATGTGTTTTTCCACCAACACCTTACATGGATGGGTATAATGGTGTTAAGAATAACTATATATGGTAATTATAACATCATACTGATTCTGATATATCATATCATTCTCTCCAATTCGATTCAATAAATATGGGAACGATATCATCGCTCGTGCGTACGTACGGATTATCGTCTCCATGACGCGATGAGATTCATTTTCCATGTTAACAATTCAAGAATGATTATAAAGTATATATAATAAGTATCATGAAATATATGACATAATAATGCTACTTGATTTATGTATATATATATATATATATATTTATTTCATATACTTAATTTCATTCAATTCAATAAGGAAAAGAAAATAGCGTTCATGCGTACGTACGGCCTACCATCTCCATGAACGGTGTATTTATTTCCATTTATTGATCTAATATATATATGTATATTATGAATATGTATTATATATAAATCATGTTTCATATTCTGGAATTAATTAATCATGATCTAAGTAATCAAATGAATAATTACAAGTCAAAACACGGACGACATATGAAACGATTTTAACCAAAACGCTCTTTAAAATGGAATTTACAAAAGAACAGGTAATATAAAGTCATAAGTGAACCATATATGATATCATAATAATGAATATGTATCTTTAATAATTCAATGACATTATTTAAATCATTATACATGAGGTTCGGATACATACGAAGCATATCAGACATAAGGTAAGGGATAATTTTGCAAATATAATTTTTATCTGAGATTGCTTCTACGGAAGTATTTATTGGGGTTATCGTTATCATCCATGTACATGTTTTCTAAAAGTTTTTTTATCTATTTTTAAAGTCCTTTTTACCCATTTTTACTTTTATTACATGGTATGTACGTAATGTTTCTTTTGTTTAAGTTACGAGGTACTTTTTTGACTTTTATGGAAAAAGTACGAGAAGAATGTTTTTTTTAACTTATATGGCATGAAAGGATTTTTACGGTTTTTATAATGCCTTATTTTCATGAAGATTCCTCCAAAATATTTCATGAATATTTTCAAAAAAAATCCTTTTCTTTTAAAATTGCATGACATTTTGTGGAAAGATACTGATTTTGATGAAGAAAGGATATTTTACTCAAGAATTAATTTCAAGTGTTTTATCAAATCCATTTTTCATCTAAGATGACATTATTTTAATATGAGTATATTTCAAGTATCATGTCTCTATGATTTACATGGTTTCACTTTTTTATTATGAAATGATATCCATTTCTTTTATATGGATTATGTGATGATGGGATGATGATTATGAAACCCATTTTATTTATTGGGTTATTATGAATGATGTATGTTTATTTTGTGGCATAAGTAAGAATGATTTCATTATGAGATGGGTGGGACCTATATCTCCCTCAAATGCGTTGGGTAAAGATTTATATATCATGAGATAGAAATGGTAGGAATGATATGTCAATCCAGTTCATTGTTACAGGACTGAAACGAGGAGTGAACTCGATTCAGAAAGGGACTTTGTCCACTAATATGGTATTGGCAGCAATGCCTTGACCACTATGGAAATAATAACATGTATTGAATGATTTCCACAATTACATGTTTTATTCCCATACTATTTTATCATTATTAATGTTCCTTTATGATCTATGCTTTATGTACTTCAATGATTTATGTCTTTTCTCAAGATTTTGATGTTCAGATTTTATGTTCATGTTTTTGTATTCAAATGTTTATGGATTATTTTATGTTCTCTATGCTTACCCTTACTGAGAATTTGAGCTCACCCATTATATGTTTTATTTTCCCCAAGATTTAAAGAATGTTTTTAGTTAAGAAAACAAAAGTGTAAGATCTTTATGGGATATGTTGAATATCATTCACCAAGATTAGAAGATTACGTTTCGAGTTTCCAAAGACACTAAACTATTATGGTCCTTAAGTTTTGGTTTTTCTTATGTATTAAGTATTCCTAAAAAGCAATTTATTGTCCTTGTACATCAAGCTATGGGTCTCTACAGTTGGTATCAGAGGAAAGGTTTAGTCAACCTTTGGAAACTAGGATGCGAAAATGTTAGTGAGATCCCTAGAGATATTTCTAAGGTATGTCTAGGGATGTCCCAAAGGATAAGTATACGTATAGGATATAGTCCTAGAACTATGGTAACGGTCATAGAATTTAACCTAAGATGTTAGATTTTGAGGGTACTCCCCCTTTACTATGTTGTTTTCCCTAGCATGACTTTTTCCTCTCACACTATTCTTTTTGGGATTTATAAAATGGCTGGAAACATGATGATTCAAGATAATGGAGGATATGATGGACAATGGAATGATATTATTCATGAGAAACCAAATGAAACAGGATTTGGAATTCCAAACATCGTTATTATTCCTAATCAAAAATCTCATAATATGATCAATAATCTCAACTTTGGTAAGTTTCCCAACTCAGATAATAAGAGAAAGATAGAGTTTCATGATGATCATAGAGAAAAGAAAGATAAATTTCCCTCATGTAAATCATGTGGGAAGAGGCATCAAGGAGAATGTTTCAAAGGAACTGGAAGATTCTTTGGGTGTGGAAAAGAAGAACACAAATACAGTAAGTGCAATGGAAAAGATTCATTTAACACCATGGACAAGGATAATGGTATTTCTACGACATCAACAACAATTAGATGTTTTAAATGTGGAATGTATGGGAATTATGCAAACCAATGCCCTAAGGTAAAATCTCTTGTAGAGAATCAGCATGGTCATATGAGTAGTATTTATGTGGATGATGATGAAGAGACTAGAAGTGAAATATGAGTTGAAAGAAATGATGAAGCTCAGTCAGTGGTTTAAGAAGTTAGTGGAATGATTGTATGTTTATAAAGGATAATGTATGGTACTACGGAATAAATAATCATCTAAGGATTGTAACACTATTGTTTTTTCTAAAGTATATGAAAGTATATGTTGAATGGTACCGGTAATAATGAATGGTTATTCAGATATCTTTGGAAAGTAGATGATATGCGCATAATGAAGGGATAAGATGATAATGAGATGTTTGATTGTATTCATGATCTCATTATTGATATAAGGACTAAGTGATATAATTGTTTGAGTATATAGAATTATAGGGATTTTGGTATGTGGAAATAGTTAACTTTTGAAATCATTCATGTTTTCACTAAGGTTAAATGAGTTTTTTTTTTCAGAGAATACATGATTAAGGTATTCACATGTTTGTAATTTGACCAACAAGATATATCTTATGATATATGGGGGATAAATGATGGAATTCACGTGATTGTTATGTGACATTTCAAGAAATAATTTTCTTTATACTATGAGCTTGGACCGAAATATTTTAGATAAACCTAAAGATTGGAATGGATTTTGTTGGAAATAAGTTAGTATTTTTTATGGATCGAACTTTTTTCGATATTATTGATGGGATATTATAGTAATTTATTTTTAGAAAAAGGACAACTTGGGGGACGAGCGACAACCCATCGCATCAGACAAGGATGTGGAAATCGAACCCACAACTAAAGTGTGAATGGCCTTTATCGCCTACCACTAGCCTACAGGAAGTCCCTAGTTAGTGGAAAGTAGTTTTATTTTATTAAGTGGTATGATAAATAAAGTATAATCCCATTTTTGGAACCATATACGATTAATATCACCATAATATGGACATATAACTTTTTCTAACCTTTTGTTTGAGACAGATGGAATGACCTGTCATTCTATCACATGATCTTCTAACACTTCACGAATAAGAAATTCATCTTCATTTCTTTAAGGGATGAAGTGGAAATTGTTCAATTCATGAACAACAGTGAGATTGTACCAAAACCATGTAAGTATTTATCTTAATTCATCAACTTTAGGAAAATGTTCTTGAAAACCAAAAATGTTGTCCTAGTGCTCTTATATCTGATGAATCATATGGTACCTTAGATCATCATAAATTTATGGCTTTGTGATTGATGGATTTTTCATAGCCATGTTCTCTACCACTCTCCATCAGAACATGATGGTTATATTTTTCTTCCATATGCATATTTTCAACTATGTTCTCCTATGTGGAAACCCAGCGATTAGTTAATTTGGGTAACTGTTACATTTCATACTTTAGTTTTAAAAGTTAATTTGTTGTATATCATTTTACGGTGTGGGTTTCAATTAAAGAAACTTTCAAGTTGAAAACCATGTATAACCCCGAAAAATTTCGAGGGAGAAATTCATTTTAAGGGGGGTAGAATGTAACAACCCGATATTTTATGATAAGTATTATTTTTAATTTATTTTATGTCATGTGTTTTATGCTACAATAAGATTATCTTGCGCTATACGCAACACCGTATTAGCTTTCACTATACGCAACACTAATCTTGGATCGTGTTACACACAATCTCAAGTTCGTTGTGTCATAGTCATTCTGCGCAACATTGAGTGTGTATGTATATATATTAAATGTATAAATGAAAAATGGTTGGATTCCATTATAACGAAACAAAAAAGGAGTCTTGCACAACATGCAACCCTGACTTGGCTTGCATTACACACAATCACGACCTTCCTCGATAGCTTGTGTTGTACGCAATACCAGGTTTCTCTAAATGACGATATATTGTTATAATATTATTATGGACTAGCCATTATGAATAGTATTGATTAAATTTTGAATTTTATAACATTATTATTCATATTAAACATTTTCTAGAACATGGTATAAGAACAAAATAAATTTTTCGGGGAAAATAAGTATTTTTCAAGAAATGCAGTTTTGCCTCCTTTTGATAGAAAACCCACTATAAATCTAGTTTTTGACATTTTTATAAGTTCAATTTGACAAAATAAAATTTTTCTTTGGAATCATGAAATAAAAATTTACTTTGGATAAATTTTTCATTTTATTCTGATAATTTTCATATTTTAATGAATAGTAAAAACACGCTATATTTTAATTAAAAACAACTTGTTTCATCGTAATAATTTATATGTTTAAATAATCAAATTGAATGGATTTAAAGTGTAAATGGAATATATTTTTACTATTTAATATAATATATGTAATTAGCATTTATTTTACATTGAATTCGTAGGTTAAATCAATTCAATCTTTTGCAATGTTTTAAACAAAAACCTGTTTTCATTAGACAACGGGATTAATTTTAATTAAATTTCTGAAACTTCTGTGTATTGAATTTGAAAAAATGGATTACATATTTGGATTCAATGGGTCAAAATTATTTTAATTGTTTACTTTTATTTTTTATTTTTTGATATTGTGAATAGTAACTACAGTAATTTTTAATTTACTACAGTTAAAGGTAAATCGGGTAATTAAGGGTAAAAATAAGTTTATAAAATTACCATAACACTTTGAAAAATCCTATTGTATGACTAAAAGTCGACCCATATCACCTAAGAGTCAGATTAGATTCATTTAATGGACTTTGTTTCATGAAAATATTTTAATTATTATTAAAACCAAAGAAAGTGACAACATGTCACTTTCTAAAATATTATAAGTATAATAATTATACTTTAGTGATAAACTTCATGAAACTTCGAACAACAATAGTCTCCATGAATCACATAAAATTATCTACATCATATGAGTTTATTTATAATTTTTAGGGATTAAATAATTATCATTAATTGTGACACAATAGTGATGCAGAAATTGTTTATCTAGTGAAAAATCCATAATATAGTTTTTATTAAACTAATAGTGATCATAACAGGCACAAAACCCTGACCAAAACTTATTTTTCATGTAAATGTAAACCATAATAATCCAATGGTCGAATATTTGACCATTTGTAGCTTTATAAAAGCGATTATGACACCTATATTATTTTATTTTAAATGTTGTCAAAGTTGTCACCTTCATAATTTAATAAATATAACAATTTAAATATTGTGATTTTAAGATTATAAATTGGTGTATAATTATTATTGTGAAAGTTAATCAATTTATCTTCATCATAGGATTTTATTTTTAATTTTTATGCAATGAATAATTATATTAAATAATTATACAAAAATTTTGTAGTAATTATTTTATTAAGATATAAACCAAATAAATGGTTTTAAAAATAATAAAATAAATATTATATGAACTATTTAATGAGCTCAATTACTTTTCTAGATACATGTAACCTTTTATGAATCTATTAAATCTTTCATTTTGAACATATCTTCTGTATATATATTTAATTTAAATTCAAATAAATGAATATTGTCAAAATTGACACTATTGTTATTTTATAAACATAACATATTATAAAATTGTTTAAAAATCACAAAAATATTTACAAATTATAAATTTATATTTATATTGTCTAAAATCTTATGAATTATCCTATTATGGAAAATTCACAACAAATAAGTAATAATTTATAATAATTTAATATTTATAATTTTATTACCACAAATAAAATTAAATTGATTAAATAAGGATAAATCAAGTTGATAGTGTTAAAAATAAATTACTAAAATGTAAAATTTTTAATTTTTGATGATATTACAACCCTATATCATCTAATATTCGGATTTGAGTCATTTTGAAAGTTTTAAGTGGGATTGGGATTTAATATAAATTAATATTTTCTTATATTTCCAAAGGTTCCCCTCTCCTCCCTTATAAAAGGGAATCTCCTCCCTCTCTTCCTCACACCACTTAGAGCATTCATTCTCATCCAAACCCAGCCAAGTTCACTTATACACTTCCCTAGAAACATCCTAGAGGTCCTGGTCTTCTTCAAAGACCAATTTTAGTGACCTATGAGAAATTTTAAAGGAGGCACTTCGAGAAAGAGGTAATACCTTCTACCATTTTTTTCAAGTTCTATTCTTCTTCTACTCCATATTCTTTAGTTGTTTCATTATGAAGTAATAACATCAGTATCCCTCATATACTGATATGTTATTATAAATATGAAACAACCCTATTTCACCAGTTATCCATCCTATGGAAAACAAAACCACCGCACGTGCGTACGTACGGAATACCGTCTCCATGCCGTGGTGTAATCTGTTTTTCAACCAACACCTTACATGGATGGGTATAATTGTGTTAGGAATAACTATATATGGTTATTATAACATCATACTGATTCTGATATATTATACCATTCACTAAAATTCTATTCAATAAATATGGGAATGATAGCATCGCTCGTGCGTACGTACGGATTACCGTCTCCACGACGCGATGAGATTCATTTTCCATGTTAACAATTCAAGAATGATTATAATGTATATATAATAAGTAATCATGAAATATATGACATAATAATGCTACTGGATTTATTTATATATATATGTATTTAATATAATTAATTCCATTCAATTCAATAAGGAAACGAAAATAGCGTTAATGCGTACGTACGACCTACCGTCTCCATGAATGGTGTATTTCTTTTCATTTATCGATCTACTATATAAATGTATATTATCAATATATATTATATATAAATCATTTTTTATATTATGGAATTATTTAATCATGATCTAAGTAATCATATGAATAATTACAAGTCAAAACACAGACGACATATGAAACGAGTTTACCCAAGACGCTCTTTAGAATGGAATTTATGAAAGAACGGGTAATATAAAGTCATAAGTGAACCTTATATGATATCATAACAATGAATATGATTCAGTAATAAGTCAATGAAATTATTTAAATCATTATACAGGAGGTTCGGATACATAAAAAGCATATCAGACATAAGGTAAGGGATAATTTTGAAAATCTCATTTTTATCCGAGATTGCTTATACGTAAGTATTTACTGGGGTTATTGTTTTCATCCATGTCCATGTTTTATAAAAGTTTTTTTTGTATGTTTAAAGTCCTTTTACCCATTTTGACTTTTACTACATGGTATGTAAGGAATATTTCTTTTTTTTACGTTACAAGGTACTTTTTTGACATTTCTAGAAAAAGTAAGAGAAGAATGTTTTTTTAAAAATTATACGGCATGAAAGAATTTTTAGGGTTTTAGTAAAGCATTATTTTCATGAAGATTCCTCCAAAATATTTCATGAATATTTTAAACAAAATCCTTTTATTTTAAAATTTCATTACATTTTTTGGAAATAGATTGATTTTGAAGATGAAAGGATATTTTCCTCAAGAATTCATTTCAAGTGTTTTATCAAAACCATTTTTCATCTAAGATGACATTATTTTAATATGTGTATGTTTCAAGTATCATGTCTCTATGATTTACATGGTTTCACTTTTCTTATTATGAAATGATATCCATTTCTTTTATATGGATTATGTGATGATGGGATGATGTTTTTGGAACCCAATTTATTTATTAGGTTATTATGAATGATGTATGTTTATTTTGTGGCACAAGTAAGAATGATTTAATTATGAGATGGGTGGGACCTATATCTCCCTCAAAATAATTGGGTAAAGATTTATATCTCATGAGATAGACATGGATGGAACGGTATGTTAATCCGGTTCAGTGTTACAGGACTGAATCGAGGAGAGAACTCGATTTAGAAAGGGACTTTGTCCACTAAAATGGTCTTGGCGGCAATGCCTTGGCTACTATGGAAATCATAACAAGTATTGAATGTTTACCACAATTACATGTTTTATTCCCATACTATTTTATCATGATTAATGTTCCTTTATGATCTATTCTCTATGTACTTCCATGATTTATGTCTTTGCTCAATATTTTGATGTTTAGGTTTTATGTTCATGTTTTTGCATTCAAATGTTTATGGATTGTTTTATGTTCTCTATGCTTACCCTTACTAAGCATTTGAGATCACCCTTTATATTTTTTCTTTTCCCCAGGATTTAAAGAATGTTTTTAGTTAGGAAAAGAAAAGGGGAGGATCTTTATGGGAGATGTTGAAGATCTTTCACCAAGATTAAAAGATTACGTTCTGAGTTTCCAAAGACACTAAACTATTATAGTCCTTGAGTTTTGGTTTTTGTTATGTATTAAGTATTCTGAAAAAGTAATGTATTATCCATGTACGTCGAGCTTTGGGTCTATACAACCAACCTCCACAATAGAGTTATTTAAATTTCAAGAATATCCCAAGAACTGTCACTTAAGATTATCTAAGTCAAATCCATGCTCTTATAAAAATCCTAAGTACCTATATCATGTCACAACATATGATAATTAATTGTAAGGCAGTAATTTTTAATTGTACAAATATTTTATAAGAATTCACAGTTAATTTAAAATTTTGGATAACTGTTAATAACTCCAACAATCAAAATGATCAACATGTTATCATTAAATATATGAGAAAAAGGGTGTTGATTTCTAACAACCTAAATCAAAACCTAATCCACACAAAATCTATATAAATTTCTAACAACTCACAAATAAACCTTATCTAATGTAGATGAAATACATTGAAAAAACAAATAATATCATAATTCAATCAAATTGATGTGAAATTATTTCCATTTACCATCTCAAGACATCCTCTATCTAATATATATACAAATTCCCCATAATATTGGGATAATTCCACTATGATATGCTGTACTCAACTATAAATCCCAAATAAGGGTACCTAAAATTAGAATGAAAGTATAGAAACCTAAAATGGTGGAATAATGATGGATAAACTCACCCTTAATCATAATAAATCAGTCCAATAATTACTCAAAACTATGGGAAATAGTGGAGAAATAGTGTAGGATGATTCTAGCCTATCAACACTTGAGAATTAAGAAGAGGGATACCCCTTAAAAAAATTAGAGTGGAAGATGTGTGATTTTATGTATTTTTATGAGCTATAAGTTTTTCTAAACCATTCAAAAATTATGAAGTTATTAATATATCAAGATTAAACTAATCACTTGGTTTGGCTACAAGGTTTTCAAAACCACTTCCCACCTATTAAAAATTCCATTAAACTGAAATTTCAATTATTTCATTGTTTCTCTACATCAAAACTCCATACCGAAAAACAAATCGATGCAACATGGATTATACAAAAATTTATATGTTTCACACTTAATAATGTGATATTTGTGTGTAAAAATCATGAAAATTAAAAAAAGTTCTCGAAACCAACATATTCTGAGGGGGATATAATGTTTCTATTTAGTCATTCACACCAAAAAATGCACATGTGAAGAAAATATCCAAAAAATTTGAAATTTGACATGAAACTCTAATGATTAACCAATTAACATATGGTACCTCTCATGCCTTAATATCTAAAAAATATATTATATTAGAAAGATTCATCCCACTGAATTTCGATCTGAATCCATGTTGTCAAAATGAACTTGTCAAAAAACTAAAAAATTTCAATTCCTATAGGAATGCACAACCATAAATATAATTTTGTTTAATAACCTCCCAACCATAAAAATTATCATCCTAGAGAATACATAATGGTCATCAAGAATTAATCTTGAACAATACAAATATCAAAATTAGATTCAACTCAATGAGTTCTACTATGGAATGACACTCAAGATTCAATAGCATATTTATAATTATAAGGTACACAATTCATAGAAAAATAAATATTCACTATTCACTATTACTAAGAAACTGAGATGGTGTTACCCATGTAGGTCAATCCAAAACAATATTGTGTAATTAATTAATTCATTTCCATGGCCATGGTTCCCCTCCACTATGAGTCTCAAATCACAGGGTTTGATTCAAATCCATAAAACTCCCCACCATATGAATCTCCTACTGAAATTCAATTCCAACGGTCCAACGGCATGTTTAGTGCACTTCTCATCACACAATTCATAATTACACATAAAAACTACAATCAATATTCCTTTATTTTCCATACACAAAAATATTATTCGTAAAAAACATCTATATACTGTTACATTAATGAGATATATTTCAAGTAATCTCATGATCGTCCATGCACCAATACTGAAATTTCAACCTGAATCTTGGTGTAAATCTACTTTTAATTCCTAAACTAACCTTCCAAATCAACTATCATTATCACATCCATTCATTGGAAAAACTTTGATATCACTCACTCTTGAATCATATCAAAACCACCCTGAGATCTATTTCAAGGCATGTGCTAGATCCAAAATTATATTTTATCCTTAAATATGGTATTCATAAATGGAACTGATAAAGATTCACCACATTAATGACATCTAATAAAACCTTTACTATCTAAAAACCAATATTATCATGCTAATGATCCTACCAACACAAGTTAGCACCACCATGAACCACACTCCATCCATTACAATTTTTAATGAATGGAAATAGTTGTTCAAATCATACCTAAGAACTAACATGAAATATTAATCACTAACTCATTCTCATCTCACAAGGAATGTCATACAATACGACCACGATACATCATATGAAATGAGGTCGAAATGTAGAGAACCGAATCATGACGTACATGGAAATTACAATACTTTTTCGGAATACTTAGTACATAACAAAAACACACACACAAGGACCGTAATATTTTAGTTTCATTGGAAACTCGGAACGTAATCTTCTAATCATGGTGAAAGATCTTCAACATCTCCCATAAAGATATTCTCTTTTTTTTTTCTTACCTAAAACCTTTCTTTATATCATGGTGAAATGAAAACATAAAAGGGTGAGCTCAAATTCTCAGTAAGGGTAATCAAAAGAAATATCAATCACATCATATTCATAAGAACATAACATTTTGGAAATCTTACCCTGCAAAAGAGATCAAAATTTCATAACATGGGATAAATCATGGCAGTGAAATGTAATCACAATAATCATAACGTAAAACATGAAGCTTTGTGGCATACACACATAATCATAGAGAATCATTTCTTATTAGTCAAGACACATTTCCAAGACTATCTTAGCGGACAAAGTCCATTTCTGAACCGAGTTTACTCCTCGTTTCAGTCCTGTTTCACTGAACCGGTTTAACCCGCCATTCCAGCCATGTCTATCTCGTGAGATATAAAATATTTACCCAATGCATTGGAGGGAGATATAGGTCCCACCCATCTCATAATGATACCATTCTTATGTGTGCCACAAAATCATAAACCATACATCATAGCATAACCCATGTAATAAAAATGGGAATCTTAAACAACGTGACATCATAAAACAATTCATATAAGATAAATGAATTCATAAAAATAATTCCATCACAATATAATCAAATCAATGTAATAATATGGATAAAAACAGAACCCTATATTATCCTAGATGGAAAATAATTTTGATAAAACACTTGAACTCCATTCTTGAGGAAAATATCCTTTCTACTTCAAAAACATTTTCCTTTCTTAACATGTCAAACAATTTTAATCTAAATCAAGTTGATTAGAAATAAACTAGAAAACTTGTAAAGGAATCTTCTTTGAAATAATGTTTTAAAAATCCATTCATGTCGTATAAGTTAAAAAAAATTCTTCGTACTTTTGTCGGAAAAGTTAAAAAGTACCGCGTACGAAAAACGACAACAGATTCCTTTCATATCGTTTACTAAAAACACAACGAAGAGTAAAATTGGATTTACACAATTGTATGTGGATGGAAATAATATTACATATTGAGGAAACATGGATGTGGATGATAAAATACACCCCAGTAAATACCAAAGTATAAACAATCTCGGATAAAATGAGATTGTGATATTTTCCCTTACCTTAGGTCCGATTTGCTTCGTAAGTGTCCGAACCTCTTGTATAATGATTTAAATAATGTTATTGACTTATTACAGAATCATAATTATTTTTATGATGTCATATATGGTTCACTTATGACTTTATTTTACCCGTTCTTTTGTAAATTCCATGTTAAAGAGCGTTCTGGGTAAAATCGGTTCATTTGTCGTCCGTGTTTTGACTTGTAATTATTCATATGATTACATAGATCTTGAATACTTAATTCCAGAATATAAAACATGATTTATATATAATATATATTCATAATATACATATATATAATAGATCAGTAAATGGAAAGAAATACACCGTTCATGGAGACGGTAGGCCGTACGTACGCATGAACGTTGTTTTCGTTTCCTTATTGAGTTGAATGGAATTAAGTAGATGACATAAATATATATACACATAAATAAAATATCTTTATTATTTCATATATTTCATGATTACTGATTATATATACTTTATAATCATTCATTAATGGTTAACGTGGCGAATGAATCTCATCGCGTCGTAGAGACGGTAGTCCGTACGTAAGCACTAGCGATGATATCGTTCTCATTATCATGGAATTGTATTGGAGTGTATGTATACTATTTCAGAATAAATATCACATTACAATAGTCAAATATAGTTATTATGAACACCATTATACCCATCCAGGTAAGGTGGTGGTGGAAAATAGATTACACCACGACGTGGAGACGGTATTCCGTACGTACGCACGCGCGGTGATTTCGTTTTCTGTTGGATGGATATATGGTGAAATAGGGTTGTTTCATAATTAAAATAACATATCAGTATATGAGTGATACTTATGTTATTAATTCATAATGAAACAACCTAAGAAGAAGAAGTGGAAGAAGAAATAAAGTTGAAAGAATCGTTACCTCTTCTTTGAAGCGCCTCTTTGTGATCTCAATTTATGGCACTAAAAGTGGTCATTGAGGAAGACCAGAACCCCTAGGATGTTTCTAGGGAAGTGGAGAATGGAATTTGGAAGGGTTTGGCCGATATTGAAGGCTCAAATTGGTGTGAGGAAGAGAGGGAGGAGGTGCACTTTTATAAGGGAGGAGAGGGGCTCCTTTGGAAAAACTAAACATATTATTTTATTATAAAGCCAAATTCGGTTTTAAATAGCTCCAAATTGAGTTATTTAGAAGCTAATGTGGGGATGGGTCGCAATAATATCATCCAATAGAATTTAGACAAGTTTAGGTTCCTATTTTAACCTTATTGTTTATATTTAACTTTAAGTTAGATAATTTTACTTTTACCGTGTCTTTTTGTGTTCTTACACTATAAGGTTAATAAACTTACTATAGAAGCCAAAAGAACCCCATGTTGTTTATTATTAATATATATAACCTTATCTAAGTCATTTGGCCGAACCATAGATTTGTAGGAATAAATAAACAATTAATAATATAATATTTTTTTTAAAAACTATTTTATGTCAATTTTGAAACTATTTACTAATTGATTTTTGTAAAAAATCATAACAGAATGATTAGTTCGAAAAAAGTTAATTAAATAAATATTATCATGTCATATTAACCTAGAAAATTATTGGAATTCATAAAAAGTCTCAAATTATATTTATTTGGGTATTTAAAATATCAATTATTCTAATTGTTCAGTATTATGGTAATTACTGCATCATCATTGTGTCATAAATATATTAATTTATTTAATGTCTAAAAATTATAAATAAAATATCATTATGTATTAATCTTATTATATTTATAATGAATATTTAAAATCGAATTTATCTTATGTATAACACTATATTAAAAATGTTGTAGTAAATAAACTTTGATTCTAACTCTTTTAACACTTCATTGAATTAAATAATAATAAATGTCCTAATCTAGTCCAAGTGGTCCTAAATGTTCATATTTTATTCCTAAGGTTGTTTTTGGTCGAATTACACTTATCCAATAGAATTAGGACATGTGTTAGGGTAATAATAATAACATTTTTACCCTTAATTATCCTATTTACTTTTAACCGTGGAAAAAAAAGTAAAATGTTACTATTCACAAAAAATTATTTTCATCTCATTGAACCACATTTTATTTACTGACATCAACCGTGTCTCTCAGATATTTTAAATTCCACTCACAGAAGCGGTAAAATTAAGTTTTATGAAAAAATCAGTTTTTTTAACGGCCACTTAGTGGTTTCACTATTCATCAAAAATTGAAAGTTTTCAGAAAAATACCAAAAATTAGGCCTAAGATATAATTGATATTATGAATTCAAAAATGATGTTTATTTTACAAAATTCAAAACATATCAGTTACATTAACTAATTTAAAAATTAATTCCCCTCGTCAAAACAAATAGCGTGTTTTTAAAAGATAATAACCATCAAAAGATTGACACTTGTTTATGTCTTGTTTAAATGTGAAATTACATCCAATGACCAACATTGTATTAAATTGTAAAAATATATTCTAAATATACTTTAAAACCACTCAAATTAATAATTTATCACTATTAATTATTTTGATTAAAAAAGTTGTTCTTAAATAAAATTTAGTAATTTTCACTATTCATCAGAATATGAATGTTATCCGAAAAGTACCAAAATTTCACCATAAGCTAATTTTGATATTCCGAATCCAAAAATGAAGTCCATTTTGAAAAATAAAATTTACAAAATTTCAAAAACTGATTATTACTATTCAAAATGGTTAGTTTTAATAATATTTTAATAGCATATCGTTGTTTAGTGAAACACTGTATTGCATACTACACACGCTATCGAGGAAGGTCGCAATTGCGTTTAATGCAAGGCAAGTCAAGGATGCGGGTTGTGCGAGCTCCTTTTGGTGTAGCGTACAACACAAGACCTTAATGAAATTAAAAAGAATATTTTTCATAAAATCTCGGGGTGTTACATTCTACCCCCCTTAAAATGAATTTCGCCCTCGAAATTCTTCAGGGTTATAAATGGTTTACTATTCGAAATTTTCATTGATAGAAAGCCACATCGTAAAAAGGAATACCAAAACCAAACTTTAAAAACAAAAGTATGGAACGTAACGGTTACCCAAATAAACTAATCACTAGGTTTCCACATAGGTGAAAATATGGATATGTAAGAGAAATATAACCATCATGTTCTGATGGAGAGTGGTTGAGAACATGGCTATGGAAAAGCCAGAAATCACAAAGCCATAAATTTGTGACGATCTGAGGTACCATCGGATTCATCAGATATAAGAGCACCAGGAAAACATTTTAGGTTTTCAATATCATTTCCCTAAAGTTGATGAAATTGGAATTAGAAGAAATACTTTTGTGATTTCGGTATAGTCTCATCATTGGTCGTTCCTTGGAAAATTTCCACTTCATCTCTTAAAGAAATGAAGTTGAATTTGTCATTCATGATGTGTTAGCAGATCATCTGATAGAATGATGGGTCATTCCATCTGTCTCAAACAAAAGGATTGAAAAGTTATCAAAAAATACATAAGTCCATCTATAGTGAGATTAATCATATATGGTTCCGAAAATGGACTTATACTTCATATATCATACAGCTTAATATAATAAAACTAGTTTATACTAAATAGGGACTTCCTGTAGGCCAGTGGTAGGTGATAAAGGCCAGTCGCACTTCGGTTGTGGGTTCGATTCCCACAGCCTTGTCCGACGCGATGGGCTATCGCCCGTCCTGGAGGTTGTCCTTTTTCTAAAACTATATTACTATAACATCCCATCAATAATATCGAAAAAACATCTATCCTTAAACAATACTAACTTATGTCCAATATAATCATTTCCAATCTTTAGGCTTATCCAAAATACTGCTGTCCAATTTCATATTATATTGAAAACGATTACCAAAGAGTTCATATAACAAGCATGTTAATACCATCGTTGATCCCCGTATATCATGAGATATGTCTTTTTGGTCACATTCCAAACATTCGTAGGCCTTAATCATGTATTCTCTTGAAAAATTAATTCCCATTGAATCTTAGTGAAAACATGAGTGCTGTCAAAAGTTAACTATTTTCACATACCAAAATCCTCAAAATTCTATATACTCAAACCGTGATATCACTTAGTCCTTATATCAGTCATGAGCTCATGAATACTGTCAAACATTTCATTTTTTTCCTTATCACTTCATTATGAGCACATCACCTTTTTTCCAAAAATACCTCAATCACTTTCCATGGTTACCGGTACCATAAAATTATTGAAAACCACAATAGACCAATGCATAAAAATTCCAATATTCCACGATACTATATACAACATTATTTTGGAATCCCATTACATAAACACTTAATCATTCCACCACATCGTTTTCATATTCAACATTGCCAATGGTGATCGCATGTGACTTCCCTTTGTCCTTTTCCTTAAGTGGTTGCTCATGTCGATCATCACTAACCCTTGGATTAGGGAATTTATTAGTATAATGCCCCATTTCCTTGCACTTGAAGCATTGAAGTGTAATAGGTTCATTCTATGTATCCCTTCCTTTCTTTGCATCATTAGACATCTTCTTCCCATTATTACAGCATTCAAATTCCTGATGACCTTCCATTCCACATTTGAAACATTTACTTGTCCCATTAAGTCAATCTCCACCAAGATTCTTTCCACACTTTGAGCATAAGGAAACATTCATCTTCTTTTCGCCATTAATCTGAGTTTTCTCCTTGAACTCCATCTTTTGTTTCTTGTCAAAACTATGAGAGGGATAAGTAACCCCAACTTCCATTTCTACCATGATAGCACAATGCACAATTTCTTCATTGCTACTGAAGTCTCTTATAGCTAATGCCCTTCGAAGATTTGGTTTTAAGCCACTGAAGAATCGATCAACTTTACTTTCAGGTTGGATGATAAATCCAGATGCATACCTTGCAAGCCTTGTAAAATTTACTTTTTATATACCAACAGATTCATCATCCTTTTGATTTAGTTCAAGAAACTCCTTCTCCATATTTGTTCGAAGAATACGAGGGAAGTACTTATTGAAAAATAAGTTCTTGAACTCGTCCCATTCCATGGACTCAATTTCATCTATTTGCCTCGTATTCTTGATAATATTCCATCATTGATCAGCTTCACCTTCCAAACGATATACTGCTAAGATGACATTATCATGTTCAGAACATTGAAGAACTAAAAATATCTTTTCAGTGGAACTGATCCATTGTTCAGCAACAAGTGGATCATAAGACCCACTAATAGAAGGTGGATGTTGCCTCATGAAGGACTCAATAGAATATTGTTCCCTTCTCTGCTAATTTGGAATTCCATAATGATTCATAGCTTGTGTAAGTATAACAATAAGATTTTTCACTCCATCTCCCATAACATTTGTTTGTTCAGGAGGACAATCATTGCATTGTCCATTACATTGATCAACACGGTTCCTTCGAGTTCCAACCATCGTCTAATACCCAAAAAGAATAGTGTGAGAGGAAACAATCATGCTTGGGAAAACAACACAATAAAGGAGGAGTACCTACAATATCTATCATCTTTGGTTACCATAATTCTAGTACTATAACCTATACTTATACTTTACCTTAGGGACATCCCTAGACATACCTTAGAAATATCTCTAGGTATCTCACTAAAGTTCTCGCATCCTAGTTTCCAAAGGTTGACTAAACCTTTCCTCTGATACCAACTGTAGAGACCCGAAGCATGACGTACGTGGACATTACATTACTTTTTCGGAATACATAGTACATGACAAAAACACACACACAAGGACCGTAATAGTTTAGTGTCTTTGGAAACTCGGAACGTAATCTTCTAATCATGGTGAAAGATCTTCAACATCTCCCATAAAGATCTTCCCTTTTTCTTCTTACCTAAAACCTTTATTTATATCATGGGGAAAAGAAAACATAAAAGGGTGAGCTCAAATTCTCAGTAAGGGTAAACAAAAGAAATATCAATCACATCATATTCATAAGATCATAACATTTTGGAAATCTTACCTTGCAAAAGAGATCAAAATTTTATAACATGGGATAAATCATGGCAGTGAAATGTAATCACAAAAATCATAACTTAAAACATGATGCTTTGTGGCATACACACATAATCAAAGAGAATCATTTCTTATTATTCAAGACTCATTGCCAAGACTATCTTAGCAGACAAAGTCCATTTCTGAACCGAGTTCACTCCTCGTTTCAGTCCTGTTTCACTGAACCGGTTTAACCTGTCGTTCCAGACATGTCTCTCTCATGAGATATAAAATCTTTACCCAATGCATTGGAGGGAGATATAGGTCCCACCCATCTCATAATGATACCATTATTATGTGTGCCAAAAAATCATAAACCATACATCATAGCATAACCCATGTAATAAAAATGGGAATCTTAAACATAATGACATCATAAAACAATTCATTTAAGATAATGGAATTCCAAAAAAATTCCATCACAACATAATCAAATCAATTTAATAATAGGGATAGAAACATAACCCTATATTATCTTAGATGGAAAATAATTTTGATAAAACACTTGAACTCCATTCTTGAGGAAAATAACCTTTCTACTTTAAAAACATTTTCCTTTCTTAACATATCATAAATTTTAAACTAAAAGAAGTTGATTAAAAATAAACTTGAAAACTTGTAAAGGAAGCTTCTTGGAAATAATGTTTTAAAAATCCATTCATGCTGTATAAGTTAAAAAAAACATTCTTCGTACTTTTGTCGGAAAAGTCAAAAAGTACCTCGTAAGAAAAATGCAAAAGATTACTTTCATATCCTTTAATATAAACTCAAAGAAGGGTAAAATTTTATTTAAACAATTGTATATGGATGGAAATAATATTACATATTGAGGAAACATGGATGTGGATGATAAAATACAACCCAGTAAATACCAAAGTATAAACAATCTCGGATAAAATGAGATTGTGATATTTTCCCTTACCTTAGGTCCGATTTGCTTCGTAAGTGTCCGAACCTCCTGTATAATTATTTAAATAATGTTATTGACTTATTCCATAATCATAATTATTTTTATGATATCATTTATGGTTCACTTATGACATTATTTTAACCTTTCTTTTGTAAATTCCATGTTAAATAGCGTTTTGGGTAAAATCGGTTCATTTGTCGTTGAATGGAATTAAGTAGATGGAGTACATATATATACACATAAATCCGGTATCATTATTATGTCATACATTTCATGATTTTTTATTATATATAACTTATAATCATTCATGAATGGTTAACGTGGAGAATGAATCTCATCGCGTCGTGGAGACGGTAGTCCGTACGTACGCACTAGCGATGATATCGTTCTCATGATCATGGAATTGTATTGAAGTGTATGTATACTATTTTAGAATCAATATCACTTTACAATTATCATATATAGTTATTATGTAAACCATTATACCCATCCAGGTAAGGTGGTGGTGGAAAATAGATTACACCACGGCGTGGAGACGGTATTTCGTACGTACGCACGTGCAGTGATTTCATTTTCCGTAGGATGGATATATGGTGAAATAGGGTTGTTTCATAATTATAATAACATATCAGTATATGATTGATACTGATGTTATTAATTCATAATGAAACAACCTAAGAAGAAGAAGTGGAAGAAGAAATAATCTGAAAGAATCATTACCTCTTCATTGAAACGCCTCTTTGAGATCTCCTTTTAGGGCACTAAAATTGGTCTTTGAGGTAGACCAGAACCTCTAGTATGTTTATAGGGAATTGTAGAATGGAATTTGGTAGGGGTTGGCCGAGCTTTAAGGCTCAAAGTGGTGTGAGGAAGAGAGGGAGGAGGTTCCCTTTTATAAGGGAGGAGAGGGGCTCCTTTGGAAAAACTAAAAATATTATTTTATTATAAAGCCAAATTCGGTTTTAAATAGCTCCAAATTGAGTTATTTAGAAGCTAATGTGGGGATGGGTCTAAATAATCTCATAAAATATAATTTAGACAAGTTTAGGTTCATATTTGAACCTTATCATATATATTTAACTTTAAGTTAGATAATTTTACTTTTACCGTGTCTTTTCGTGTTCTTACACTATAAGGTTAATATACTTACAATAATAAGCCAAAAGAACCCCATGTTGTTTATTATTAATATATATAACCTTATCTAAGTAATTTGGCCTAACCTTAGATTTTTAGGAATAATATAACAATTAATAATATATTATATGTTTTAAAAACTATTTTTTTTCAATTTTGACACTATTTAGTAATTGATTTTTGTAAAAAATCATAACAGAATGATTATTTCGAAAAAAGTTAATTAAATAAATACTAACATGTCATATTAATCTATAAAATTTGTGTAATTTATAAAAATCCTCAAATTATATTTATTTGGGTATTTATAATATCAATTATTCTAATTTTTCACTATTATGGTAATTACTGCATCATCATTGTGTCATAAATAAATTAATTTATATAATGTATAAAAATTATAAATAAAATATAATTATGTAGGAAATCTTATTATCTTTTTAATGAATATTTGCAATCTAATTTATCGTATGTATAACCCTATATTAAAAATGTTGTAGTAAATAAACTTTGATTTTAACTCCTTTAACTCTTCTTTGAATTAAATAATAATAAATGTCCTAATCTAATCCAAGTGGGCCTAAATGGTCATATTTTATTCCTAATGTTGTTTTTGGTCGAATTACACTTATCCAATAGAATTAGGACATGTGTTAGGGTAATAATAATAAAATTTCTACCCTTAATTATCCTATTTACTTTTAACCGTGGTAAAAATAAATAAAAAGTTACTATTCACCAAAAATTATTTTCATCTCATTGAACCGCATTTTACTTACCGACATCAACCTTGTCTCTAGGAGTTTTGAAATTCTACTCACAGAAGCGGTAAAATTATGTTTTATGAAAAATTCAGTTTTTTTAACTACCACTTAGTGGTTTCACTATTCATCAAAAATTGAAAGTTTTTAGAAAAATACCAAAAATTAGGCCTAAGATATATTTGATATTATGAATTTAAAAATGATTTTTATTTTACAAAATTCAAAACATATCAGTTTCATTAACTAATTTAAAAATTAAATCCCCTTGTCAAAACATATAGCGTGTTTTTAAAAGATAATAACTATCAAAAGATTGACACTTGTTTATGTATGGTTTAAATGTGAAATTACATCCAATGACCAACATTGTATTAAATTGTAAAAATATATTCTAAATATAATTTAAAACCACTCAAATTAATAATTTATCACTATTAATTATTTCGATTAAAAAAGTTGTTTTTAATTAAAATTTAGTAATTTTCACTATTCATCAGAATATGAAAGTTATCCGAAAAGTACCAAATTTTAACCCTAAGTTAATTTTGATATTATGAATCCAAAAATGAAGTCCATTTTGAAAAATAAAATTTACAAAATTTCAGAAAGTAATTATTACTATTCGTAACGGCTAGTTTTAATAATATTTTAATAGCATATCGTTGTTTAGTGAAACTCGGTATTGCGTACTACACACGCTGTCGAGGAAGGTTGGATTGCGTTTAATGCAAGGAAAGTCAAGGATGCGGGTTGTAAGAGATACTTTTGGTGTAGCAAACAACACAAGACATTAATGAAATTAAAAAGAATGTTTTTCATAAAATATCAGGGTGTTACATTCTACCCCCCTTAAAATGAATTTCGCCCTCGAAATTTGTCGGGGTTATAAATGGTTTACTATTCGAAAGTTTCTTTGATAGAAACCCACATCGTAAAAAGGAATACCAAAACCAATCTTTAAAAACAAAAGTATGAAACATAGCGGTTACCCAAATAAACTAATCATTGGGTTTCCACATAGGTGAAAATATGGATATGGAAGAGAGATCTAACCATCATGTTCTGATGGAGAGTGGTAGAGAACATGGCTATGGAAAAGCCAGAAATCACAAAGCCATAAATTTGTGACGATCTAAGGTACCATCTGATTCATCATATATAAGAGCACCAGGACAACATTTGTGGTTTTCTAGATCATTTCCCTAAAGTTGATGAAATTGGAATTAGAAGAAATACTTTCGTGATTTTGGTATTGTCTCACCGTTGGTCATTATTTTGACAATTTCCACTTCATCTCTTAAATAAATGAAGTTTAATTTGTCATTCGTGATGTGTTAGCAGATCATGTGATAGAATGATGGGTCATTACATCTGTCTCAAACAAAAGGTTAGAAAAGTTATCAAAAAATACATAAGTCCATCTATAGTGAGATTAATCATATATGGTTCTAAAATGGACTTATACTTCATATATCATACTTCTTAATATAATAAAACTAGTTTCTACTAAGAAGGGACTTACTGTAGGCCAGTGGTAGGCGATAAAGGCCAGTCGCACTTCGGTTGTGGGTTCGATTCCCACAGCCTTGTCCGACGCGATGGGCTGTCGCCCATCCTGCAGGTTGTCCTTTTTCTAAAACTATATTACTATAACATCCCATCAATAATATCAAAAAAACATTTATCCTTAAACAGTACTAACTTATGTCCAACATAATCATTTCCAATCTTTAGGCTTATCCAAAATACTGTTGCCCAATCTCATATTATAGTGGAAACGATTACCAAAGAGTTCATATAACAAGCATGTTGATACCATCGTTGATCCCCATATATCATGAGATATGACTTGTTGGTCACATTACAAACATTCAAAGGCCTTAATCAGGTATTCTCTTGAAAAATGAATACCCATTGAATCTTAGTGAAAACATGAGTGCTGTCAAAAGTTAACTCTTTTCACATACCAAAATCCTCAAAATTCTATATACTCAAACCATGATATCACTTAGTCCTTATATAAATCATGAGCTCATGAATACTATCAAACATTTAATTTTTTTCCTTATCCCTTCATTATGTGCATATCATCTTTTTTCCAAAAATATCTCAATCACATTCCATGGTTACCGGTACCATAAAATTATTGAATACCACAATAGACCAATACATAAATATTCCAATATTCCACGATACTATATACAACATTATTTTGGAATCCCATTACATAAACACTTAATCATTCCACCACATCGTTTTCATATTCAACATTGCCAATGGTGATCGCATGTGACTTCCCTTTGTCATTTTCCTTAAGTGGTTGCTCATGTTGATCATCACTAACCCTTGGATTAGGGCATTTATTAGCATAATGCCCCATTTCCTTGCACTTGAAGCATTGATGTGTAGTAGGTTCATTCTGTGTATCCCTTCCTTTGTTTGCATCATTAGACATATTCTTCCCATTATTGCGGAATTCAAATGCCCGATGACCTTCCTTTCCACATTTTAAACATTTACTTGTCCCTTTAAGACAATCTCCACCATGCTTCTTTCCACACTTTGAGCATAAGGAAATATTCGTCTTCTTTTCACCATTATTCTGAGATTTCTCCTTGAACTCCATCTTTCGTTTCTTGTCAAAACTATGAGATGGATAAGTAACACCAAATTCCATTTCTACCTTGATAGAACAACACATAATTTCTTCCTAGCTACTGAAGTCTCTTATAGCTAATTCCCGTCAATGATTTGGTTTTAATCCACTGAAGAATCTATCAACTTTACTTTCAGGTTGGATGATAAATCCAGATGCATACCTTGCAATCATTGTAAAATTCACTTCGTATATACCAACAGATTCATCATTCTTTTTCTTTAGTTCAAGAAACTCCTTCTCCATCTTTGTTCGAAGAATACGAGGGAAGTACTTATTGAAAAATAAGTTCTTGAACTCGTCGCAGTCCATGGACTCAATTTCATCTCTTTGCCTCGTATTCTTGATAAGATTCCACCATTGATCAACTTAAAATTCTAAACGATATACTGCTAAGATAACTTTATCATGTTCAGAACATTGAAGAACTGAAAATATCTTTTCAGTGGTACTGATCCATTGTTCAGCAACAAGTGGATTAGAAGACCCACTAAAAGAAGGTGGGCGTTGCCTCATGAAGAACTCAATAGAATAATGTTCCCTTCTCTGCTCATTTGGAAGTCCAGAATGATTCATAGCTTGTGTAAGTCTAGCAATAAGATTTTTCAATCCATCTCCCATAACATTTGTTTGTTCAGGAGGACAATCATTGCATTGTCCATTACATTGATCAACACGGTTCCTTCGGGTTCCAGCCATCGTCTAAAACCCAAAAAGAATAGTGTGAGAAAAATAGTGTGAGAGGCAAAAATCAGGCTAGGGAAAAACAACACAATAAAGGAGGAGTACCTTCAATATCTAACATCTGGGGTTACCGTAATTCTAGTACTATAACCTATACTTATACTTATCCTTAGGGACATCCCTAGACATACCGTAGAAATATCTCGAGGGATCTCACTAAATTTCTCGCATCCTAGTTTCCAAAGGTTGACTAAACCTTTCCTCTGACACCAACTGTAGAGACCCAAAGCTTGGCGTACATGGACATTACATAACTTTTGCGGAATACTTAGTACATAACAAAAACACACACACAAGGACCATAATAGTTTAGTGTCTTTGGAAACTCAGAACATAATCTTCTAATCATGGTGAAAGATCTTCAACATCTCCCATAAAGATCTTCCCCTTTTTTTATTACCTAAAACCTTTCTTTATATCCTGAGGAAAATAAAAGGGTGATCACAAATGCTCAGTAAGGGTAAAAAAAAGAAATATCAATCACATCATATTCATAAGAACATAACATTTTGGAAATCTTACCCTGCAAAAGAGATCAAAATTTCATAACATGGGATAAATCATGGCAGTGAAATGTAATCACAATAATCATAACTTAAAACATGAAGCTTTGTGTCATACACACATAATCATAGAGAATCATTTATTACTAGTCAAGACTCATTTTCAAGACTATCTTAGCGGACAAAGTCCATTTCTGAACTGTGTTCACTCCTCGTTTCAGTCATGTTTCACTGAACCGGTTTAACCCGCCGTTCCAGCCATGTCTATCTCATGAGATATAAAATCTTTACCCAATGCATTGGAGGGATATATAGGTCCCATCCATCTCATAATGATACCATTCTTATGTGTGCCACAAAATCATAAACCATACATCATAGCATAACCCATGTAATAAAAATGGGAATCTTAAACATCGTGACATCATAAAACGATTCATATAAGATAAGGGAATTCATAAAATTAATTCCATCACAACATAATCAACTCAATTTAATAATAGGGATAGAAACAGAACCCTATATTATCTTAGATGGAAAATAATTTTGATAAAACACTTGAACTCCATTCTTGAGGAAAATATCCTTTCTACTTCAAAAACATTTTCCTTTATTAACATTTCATACAATATTAAACTAAATGAAGTTGATTAAAAATAAACTTTAAAACTTGTAAAGGAAGGATCTTGTAAATAATTTTTTAAAAATTTATTCATCCCGTATAAGTTAAAAAAACATTCTTCGTACTTTTGTCGGAAAAGTCAAAAAGTACCTCATACGAAAAACGACATAAGATTCCTTTCATATACTTTACTAAAAAATCAAAGAAGGGTAAAATTGGATTTAAACAATTTTATGTGGATGGAAATAGTATTACATATTGTGGAAACATGGATGTGGATGATAAAATACACCCCGGTAAATACCAAAGTATAAACAATCTCGGATAAAATGAGATTGTGATATTTTCCCTTACCTTAGGTCCGATTTGCTTCATAAGTGTACGAACCTCCTGTATAATGATTTAAATAATGATATTGAATTATTACAGAATCATAATTATTTTTATGATATTATATATGGTTCACTTATTACTTTATTTTACCCGTTCTTTTGTAAATTCCATGTTAAAGAGCGTTTTGGGTAAAATCGGTTCATTTGTCATCCGTTTTTTGACTTGTAATTATTCATATGATTACATAGATCATGATTAATTAATTCCAGAATATAAAACATGATTAATATATAATATATATTCAGAATATACATATATATAATAAATCAGTAAATGGACAGAAATACACCGTTCATGGAGACGGTAGGCCGTACGTACGCAATAACGCTGTTTTCGTTTCCTTATTGAGTTGAATGGAATTAAGTAGATGACATACATATATATACACATAAATAAAGTATCATTATTATGTCATATATTTCATGATTACTTATTATATATACTTTATAATCATTCATGAATGGTTAATGTGGAGAATGAATCTCATCGCATCATGGAGACGGTAGTCCGTACGTACGCACTAGCGATGATATCGTTCTCATGATCGTGGAATTGTATTGCAGTGTATGTATACTATTTCAGAATCAATATCACTTTACAATAATCATATATAGTTATTATGTACACCATTATACCCATCCAGGTATGGTGGTGGTGGAAAATAGATTACACCACGGCGTGGAGACGGTATTCTGTACGTACGCACGCGCGGTGATTTCATTTTCCGTAGGATGGATATATGGTGAAATAGGGTTGTTTCATACATATAATAACATATCAGTATATGATTGATTCTGATGTTATTACTTCATATTGAAACAACCTAAGAATAAGAAGTGGAAGAAGAAATAAAGTTGAAAGAATCATTACCTCTTCTTTGAAGCGCCTCTTTGAGATCTACTTTTAGGGCACTAAAATTGGTTTTTGAGGAAGACCAGAACCTCTAAGATATTTCTAGGGAAGTGGAGAATGGAATTTTTCAGGGGTTGGGAGAGCTTGAAGGCTCAAAGTTGTGTGAGGAAGAGAGGGAGGAGGTGCCCTTTTATAAGGGAGGAGAGGGGCTCCTTTGGAAAAACTAAAAATATTATTTTATTATAAAGCCAAATTCGGTTTTAAATAGATTCAAATTGAGTTATTTCGAAGCTAAGGTGGGTATGGGTCGAAATAATCTCATCCAATAGAATTTAGACAAGTTTAGGTGTCTATTTTAACATTATCATTTATATTTAACTTTAAGTTAGATAATGTTACTTTTACCGTGTCTTTTTGTGTTCTTACACTATATGGTTAATAAACTTACTGTAAGAAGACAAAAGAACCCCATGTTGTTTATCATTAATATATATAACCTTATCTAATTCATTTAGCCGAACCATAGATTTTTAGGAATAAAATAACAATTAATAATATAATATTCCTTTTAAAAACTATTTTATGTCAATTTTGACACCATTTAGTAATTGATTTTTGTAAAAAATAATAACAGAATGATTAGTTCTAAAAACGTTAATTAAATAAATACTAACATGTCATATTAACCTATAAAATTAGTGGAATTCATAAAAAGTCTCAAATTATATTTATTTGGGTATTTATAATATCAATTATTCTAATTTTTCACTATTATGGTAATTACAACATCATCATTGTGTCATAAATAAATTAATTTATTTAATGTCTAAAAATTATAAATAAAATATAATTATGTAGGAAATCTTATTATATTTCTAATGAATATTTACAATCGAATTTATCTTATGTATAACCCTATATTAAAAATGTTTTATTAAATAATCTTGGATTTTAACTCTTTTAACTCTTCTTTGAATTAAATAATAATAAATGTCCTAATCTAATCCAAGTGGTCCAAAATGGTCATATTTTATTCCTAAGGTTGTTTTTGGTCGAATTACACTTATCTAATAGAATTAGGACATGTGTTAGGGTAATAATAATAACATTTGTACCCTTAATTATTCTATTTACATTTAACCGTGGAAAAAAAATTAAAAAGTTACTATTCACCAAAAATTATTTTCATCTCATTGAACCACATTTTACTTACTGACATCAACCGTGTCTCTCGGATTTTTGAAATTCCACTCACAGAAGCGGTAAAATTAAGTTTTATGAAAAATTCAGTTTTTTTAACTACCACTTAGTGGTTTCACTATTCATCAAAAATTGAAAGTTTTCAGAAAAATACCAAACATTAGGCCTAAGATATATTTATTATTATGAATTCAGAAATGATGTTTATTTTACAAAATTAAAAACATATCAGTTACATTAACTAATTTAAAAATTAATTCCCCTCGTCAAAACAAATAGCGTGTTTTTAAAAGATAATAACTATCAAAAGATTGACACTTGTTTATGTCTTGTTTAAATGTGAAATTATATCCAATGACCAACATTATATTAAATTGTAAAAATATATTCTAAATATACTTTAAAACCACTGAAATTAATAATTTATCACTATTAATTATTTCGATTAAAAAAGTTGTTTTTAATTAAAATTTAGTAATTTTCACTATTCATCAGAATATGAAAGTTATCCGAAAAGTACCGAAATTTCACCCTAAGATAATTTTGATATTCCGAATCCAAAAATGAAGTCCATTTTGAAAAATAAAATTTACAATATTTCAAAAAGTGATTATTACTATTCATAACGGCTAGTTTTAATAATATTTTAACAGCATATCGTTGTTTAGTGAAACTCGGTATTGCGTACTACACACGCTATCGAGGAAGGTCGCGATTGCGTTTAATGCAAGGAATGTTAAGGATGCGGGTTGTGCGAGCTCCTTTTGGTGTAGCGTACAACACAAGACATTAATGAAATTAAAAAGAATATTTTTTCATAAAATCTCGGGGTGTTACACGAAACCCTCAAACAACATATAGTTTACTACCCACTATAAATATCCCTCTATAATGATCCTGAAGTGTAACCTCAATAGGTACTATTAATATTGGTGTGTCTCTCCTCTCAACCCATTTTAATCTCATCATATAAAACATCTATCGAGGATCAATCCCTGAATTGAACATGCTATAACACATTATTGGTTCCTATGTAAAAACTCACCAAAGAAGTAAATTTAATATTTTTATTAAAAATTACTTAGGCAAAGATTACAACATGAATTTAATAATTTTCATCATCCCTTGACCCATACTTGTTCTCTCACCAATTAATAATTAATTAGCACCACATATTCTCTATGTGTGATACCTCATACTCATCCAAACTCCATAATAATACACTTGAATAATGCCAAAAAAAATAGAATTCAATGAACCCAAGGTTATATACCTTACTGAATGACTATTCCCCGCTATATTTCAACCTCATCTTGACATAACCACCCAATAATCTCTCATCAATCTTTCCGAAAATCCATCACCCGCCAAGCCTAGTCTGACAATCAACCAAAAATTAGGTATTATATCTCAAAATAACATGTATCTATCCATTCTATTACAATTACAATTAATGTATATAAAAAATACACTAATCCATTTATCTTACTAAATTAATCCTCAAACTCTATCTTTGATTTAAAAATCAACCTCTACTTATTTCATAACAAAACCATTAGTCATCTCTTAATCCTTCACCCATACCCTAGGATGCCTAACATACAATTATATAATAACCCAAAGAATATATCTGTACATGCCATATTTATGAAAATAATATGTTTTGAATAACACCAATCTCTTGTTTCCCTCATATACATCACTCAGATCACCAATATCTTGAACAAAATCACAATAAACATAGGATCTCCCACATAAAAAATTGTGCTTATATCATTTCTCATTAGTAATACCTATCTATTTCCATCTGAAAATCACATGGATACTCTCATTCCAAAAACCACTATAGGATTCTCATATATATATATATAACTAGCATAACATTCATGTTATCCTAAATGGACATCATCATATAGGAGTACCCCTTTGAGTATCATGACCTCATCCATGTGAAACATACATGTAAAAATATCCCTACCATGATATGTGTTGAGTATCACATATCCATTTGACATGATTAAGTAAAATGTCACCAAGTATCTATATGTTAAAACACTGTATATTTTTTTCTTGATATTTTAATAAACCAATCCAATTATCTCTATCTTGTATCAATTATTAAAACCACCCTCACTCAATATATCACTAATGAATATAATTCTTATACTGACTACTAGGGTCACTATGAACCCCTTACAATGATGATCATTATATCTATTATCAAGGTGTGTCCCGCTATAGATCATTATTACCTTTCATTAGAAGAATATATATATGGTTCGTTTGTGTAGAATTGAACCAACTTGTTATATTTGATAACCCAATATAAGTTGTTACATGCATGTTAAACAACTAAACCCCAGAGTCAATAATATTAATCATTAACAAGCACACATATGTCTTCTAAATCCTATGTGATAAACCTGATGCATGTACAATGGACCCTTAATAATGATAAAATATAAAAAATATATTTATAAATCATAATTTCAATATCCATTTGTATCATGTTATGTGAAATCTTAAAAACATTACATAAGAAACCAGGAACACAAATCCAATGTCCTTAATAATTTGGAATTACTTTTGAAAATGGTTTTCCAGACAAACCAATCAAATATCCATTATAATATATAACATATTCTTATACAACATATATTCCATCTCTATCAATAATATGTTAAATAAAAACTCTGATATACTCAATGTCATTTGTCGCATAAAATATATGATTTCAATTTGTAATGTCTCCAACCTCGTTCAATCTATATTAACCAAATTAGGTTTCCACATGACTATAGTCACATCTCACAGTGTTCCAAAGGATACTAACTAGAAATACGAGTCTAGTGTGATTCCATGTGGACGTTATAACCCCATATCACAGTTCATAATTGTAGATAAACTAAAAAACACCCATAACATCTATCAGAGTATATAGAAGTGATACACATATAATGTTATAATAAATTTCATATGGATGAAACTAATCATACATACATATGGTAATTCCAACATAAAATGTTGACTACCCAATAAGCTAATCATGTATATAATAAGTTGCAAGTTAAACTAAACTAAGTTCATACTAACAACCTAAATCCACCTTAAACAAATATCTAATAATGTATGATCTATCCCACTAAAACATGATATGCTAGTCCACATTGTAAATAGAACCTAGTATCAGTGAAGTCTTCTCGGTTACCCAAGTGTCATGGATTGGATGAGTTGGGTGAGAGTATATGTCAATAAAAAACCCACAACATTGTCCTTTGATTAAAAAATAAATTATTGTATGCAATGTTTACATCTTCAGAATAAATAAATAAATGTGTGAAAGCATAAATTAATAAACACTATCAATTTCTGGTTTCTAAAGTGATTCCTAAGATGAACTTAAACATACCTAATCCATTTCTGTAGTGGCTATGATCATGTAACAAAACCACGAAAACCAATATTATACCCACAATAGATTCCAAATATCATTTCCTATGAAATTTCTTTACTATAGGTACAATGTTTGGTTCTTATAAGCATGTCCTAGGAAATCCAAATAAAACATGGAGGCTCCTTCGTATGGTTAAATCCCATATCCTGATTATAATTAATAATTCCAAGGAAATCCAAAAACTCATGGAGGTCATCTGTTGGGGGGGGGTTGCATCCCACACCTTGATTCCAAAGAACAAGTCTGAGGCTATCTGTACATATGCATGTATTTTTATTTGTAGTGTGCCACCCCAAAATTATCTTATCACTATTAGGTTTGAATACTTGTTCTATGGATAATATACATGGTATCCCATGAATATCAGTACATCACAGTGGGAAGTGCATCCAACACGAATCATCGTCTATGACACATATCTCTTGGATTGATGTTCTTTACAAACCAATATCACAAATATTAGGTCAACCACTTATGTGGATGACCAATAACGGTCATTATAGCTATATATGGCTCAAATAATCAATCTAGTTTTCTATGTGACACATAAAATCATCACTAACCATTACCCTCACATTTCTTATCTGCGTCCATCATATCATAAGGGCACCACCAAGATCTCTGAGGACTTGTCTCTTCCTGGGCACCCAACTTAAAGTAATCTATCATATTATCTCTACTCATTGAAAATCCTATCACATAAAGATAATAACATCCATAGATACATTAATAATCATATCATGTCATCAAAGTTATCATAGTGAAATTCATAGAGGCACCTCTCTAGAGAGAGGGATTGAATCCCATCTCATTACCCAAGTTATCCAAATTTTGTCTACTCATCAAACCTAAATGTAATTCCTACACAGGGAATTCCCACCAAGGAAATCAAATCATAGTTGATGAGTAAGGATTCCCCCATTCTCTTCTCAACTAACCCTCCAGTTTTACTGCATCATATGTTTCTCAATAGATATACTCAGTCAAATAATTCCTAAACCAACACTATCATCTTGAAGTGTATTATTAGGCCCCTACTTAGATACACTATTTTTCACCTATTAAATATCATACCCCCAATTTATTAAATATCACAAAGCATATTATTATCATTTAATCCTCAAGTATCGGTGATTGAGGCATTAAGTATCCACATAAGGGACCATTACAGCCCTTTATATATTGTGAAATTCATAGTCATATTTTATTTTAACAAAAAAATTAATTTAAAAAATGCTTCGATCATCATAATTGATAGAACATACATCCCATGAAATAATAATCATGTAAAATAATATATACCATGTATAAAAAACCACTAACCTCTAAAAAAGTGTTATTTCATTTTTAAACCACATCCTAATATTTCTTTCCTCATAAATTGGGTGTGGTATATTATTAAAAAGTACTTAAACGTATTCCAATACGAATCCCTATCTTTCACTAACCATTTATCACTATATTTTCATCAATTTAGATTAAAAATTATAAATATTTATATAGTGATGTTTCTCCACGAAAGTGATGAGTGAAAATTTCCATATACCATCTTGATGCCCTCTAGATAATCTATATGATATCCTCTTCATGTGGGAAAGATTTAACCATTAATAAATGGTATAATATCTCATAAATATAACCGAATCACTCAAAATTAGAAGGAAACATGTGAAACCACGAATTGAGGATGATGGAATGAAATGCACATAATGAAATTTCATAAATAATGTCACGACCCGTCATCGGGTCCCGTTCCATGACTACCTCAAGCCCGCCTTCCATAGGCCAGGGGCTGGAAACTAGCACAAAAGGCGTAAATCCTGAAAAAAGTGAAGGCATTGCCTTTATAAAATAAAACAAACACCACAGTGTATGAAACAGAAGTAATCAATAAGTAAACTACAAAACAATCGTGCTGAAAGTACAAGGGGCCAGAAATACAAGCTGAAAAGAAATGTACAGCATCAACTGAATGAAAATTTCAAGAAAAAGAAAAAACAACTGAACGGTGAAAAGCCGCTCCTAGATTGTCCTCCGACTTCCTACCTGAAGGGTTGGTACAAATATCCTCTTCAGCACTCTACGTTCTTCCGTCTCCTCTGGGTACCGAATCATCGTGAAATCCACCTCCGGGAACCGACTCGACGTGATATCCACCTTCGGGCACCAACTCATCGTGAGATGCTCCTCCGAGTACCGTCCAGCACTACAGGCCTCAAACATGATCAGTGATGTCTGTCGTCTATAACCAACACAACGTAGAGTGGGTGAATCCCGTGCAGGGGTGAGTAGACGATACTTAGTGGGACCGCGAGACCCCTGAAGGTATCCCTGAATCCACAAAGGATAAACCACAAAGAAAAGATACAATCACGAAGTATCATCTAAAACTACTTAGGTATAATCCCATACATATACCTAAGTCATCAAATCCAGTTCAGTTCCAACTCACGAGCTCATGTACAATCCAGTCCACTCCGGAAAGTAAAACATAATCCACACATGAAAGTATAACCCAATCCACACAGGAAATCATAAACCAATCCACACAGGATATCAATTCAGTCACATCGAATATAATGATTGAAAAACAAGACTCATATCACATAGGTATCCATTTACGAATATGGGTGAAGATGATTAGATGTAGCCTCTGAATCATCTCCTCTGCTGAACCCATCTAGGATTCAAGTTTAGTATTCGTCCATACCAAACCCACGAAGGATCTAAGTATATTAGTCATGGTCGTCGAACCCATGGAGTATCCCAGTATAGTAGTCATCATCATCGAACCCATGGAGGATCCCATCATGGATGTCAAACACACAGAGTATCCCAGTACAATAGTCATCTTTATGGAACCCACGGAGGATCCCAGTACGGTAGTCGTCCTCATCGAACCCACGGAGGAGCCCAGTATGGTAGTCATACTAGTCAAACCCATGGAGGATCTCAGTACGGTGGTCATCCTCGTCGAACCCACAGAGGATCCCAGTACGGTGGCCGTCCTCATCGAACCCACAAAGGATTCTAGTAAGGAAGTATTCTTTGTCGTAGCCTGCTCTAGGGTTCCTGCACACTGCACGCTCATTTCCAGGATGGTCAGCTCCACGAGCCAAGGGGTTCAATACATCAACTATCATGTAGTCTGAAGTTTATGTATCCCAATGTTTTGTCTCATCAAAGGAACTCAACGCGGCAGACGACGCGTCAATCGGACACTCGGTCTGAAAGTTATTGGCTCTTTCGTCCAAGGGGCCCAGTTGGTTTTGAGTCAAAACCAACCCGACCATACTCCAACAGTGTCCAAACCTCGAGCGGAGTATTCCAAAAGGACTGTCTCACTAATATGAATCCAAAAAAGTCAACGACATGTCAATCGGACGTCCCGAGCTCAAGTTATAAGTGTTTCCGCTCTGAGGGCCCGGTAGGTTTCGTGTTCGAACCAACCCGGCTAGACCCAAATTTCTCCAAAACCTTCAGTGTAATATACCGAAACGACCGGCTCGATCCAAGGATCACATATTAACTGACGGTGCATCAATTGGAGGCCTATATCCCATGTTACAAATGTTTGAACGAATCTGTCTGTTTTTTGGGGGGTTTGGGCCCGGACCGACCCACCCCAAAACCCCTGGGTCGTCTTGAACAGGGTCGAACCGACCCGGGTTCAGGTCCGGCCCCCTTGGGCGCAGCCTGACCCAGCGGGCGTAGCCCGGTCCAGCGGGCGGCCCGACCTAGTGCGAGTGGCCTGACTCGGTTGGGCGCTCGGTATGTGATCGAGCGGCGCGAAGGGGGGGGGGGGCACTGCCCCCTTGCCTTGTAACAGCGGCCCCAGGTGGGGGGGACCGCCTGTCCACCACCAGTGGTTACGACCCCCAGAATTCTGAACTACCAGCCCGGTTTGCCGATCGGTTCCCCCACTACGGGATCGCGCGGTCCCGCCCTCCAATTGTCGTCGGCCGGTTTATTCAGCCACCTTCAGGTCTTCCGCTGCATCCAAAGGGCCGCGGCTCTTGATGCTTCGACGGCCAGGGAGTCTGGCCGCTCACTATCGGTGACTGTCGCGGCCATAGGCCGTGACCCTACTTTGACCGGCATCGCACCCCTCCTCCACTGCCTACCCTAGCTGTAGCCCTTCAAGATGCTCTGGCATGGCGTGATGGCGCTGCGCCCCTCCCCCACATGTCGTGCTCTGGTCACGGCCTCTTTCGGCCTTAACGGCACCGCGCGACGGCGCGGTTCCCTCATTTTTGCGTGGTGCGACGGCACCGCACCGTCTCCGTTACAATCCACAACGAAGGACAATAGTAAAAAGGGAGGAGGGTCGGTCGTGTTTGTGCGGTCTGGGCCCCTCCCTTTAATCGATAGAAAGTGGCTAAAATAATAACGATGAATGCCAAAATATTCACGAACATAAAATCAAACCCCTACTTCGAAGAAGGCGTTCGTCGGTGTCACGGTAGACGGTGTCACGATAGACGGGCTTCATTCTGTCAACGTCGGGATGGATGAAACCGAGGGTGTTATCGGCGTTCTTCGTTCTTCATTGGAGGAAGATGAAAAATCACCAAGTGCCGGGTGTCGTACTTTGTTGCATGCGTTCCGCCGCTTGAATAATTCGTCCAGAACTCCCCCCTAGCCTCCTTTAAATAGGAGTGGTTGGTTCGTCCTTGGAATGCAAGTCATTAATGGGGGATTTATGACACAAGGCCCTACTCAATTAATCCACTGCGGTGGATCATTAAAAAGAGAGCAAGAATCCTCATAAATTAAACATGTTGGCATTTAATTAAAGAGAGGGAGTAAGGTTCCTCATAAACATGAGGGGTTGACATGTATTAAAGAGGGAGAGGGTGTTTAATGGGGTGTTAGGAAATTTTAGGAGGTGAGGGCTCATGTGGTCCCTACCCCACTTCCTCACAACATCCTTTCCAATAACTCATATACCACTAGTGGCGTAATAAAAATATAATTTCAAAATTACTATATTTTTATTCCTCACATTTTTAAGATATCATTCCGAGAAAACGCAACTCTAGAAAAAGTCTTCCAAAGCGATTACCGGTGCTACGGTTTCATCGGCGCCCTCGGATTTCAATTCTGAGCACCGAATCAAAAGATAGAAAACCCACTCATTTTTTCACTGAATGTACCCAAGCTAAACTTCGGAAAATTATTCCAGGAACACTGGGACTCTGAATCAGGTGTCGTCAGAAACTGCATACTCGTAGAATTCCAAAAAAAATTAAGAAAAAAATTCCCTTGAAATTTATAGGTCTTTACATTACTCCCAACTCAGGAATTTATGTCCCCATAAAGATACATCTCTATCTATTGAAACAAATGAGGGTACTGAGCACGCATCTGAGCCTCCCACTCCCATGTGCTCTCCTAAAGGTTCTCGTGCTGCCACCCGAGACGCATTAGAGGAATCGACCATCCATGTAGGACCCGCTCTTGTCAATCCTTGATCTCCACTGGGACCTCCGCAAATGTCACCCCATCATCAAATATATGAGTCGGTTCATGCATGTATCTCCTCATCTGAGATACATGGACGTCGTCATGCACCTGGTGCAACATAGGTGGATGGTTCAAGCTGTAAAACACCTTGCCTAACATGTTGAGGACCTATAAGGGTCCAAAGAAGCACGAAGGTAACTTGCCACCTCGGCCAAATCTCTATAATCCACGTCGAGGTGAGACCCGTAAGAAAACGTGGTCACCATCCTCGAACTCTAGTGGCCTCACCCTCCTATCAGTATAAGACTTATGTCGGCACTGATCTATCCTCATCCACTCCTGGATGACCTGAACCTTCTCTGGTCCTATAAGAGCTGCTATGATTTCTTCTTTGCCAATAAGAGAAATCCAGTCTCATCCCCTAGATGAACAAAGTTCTTTGACTAATACAGTCAATCCCGACATGGATGATACTAATCCATACCAAGATGCCATCATAATGCCTCGACGCTACTACCAAGAGATCCAATTGTTACTCTCGCCTCCAAGGGTTGAGTCACGCTGTCGGCATCAGTGTGTGGTCACTGGGTCTACTCCAGACGGTATCTCAAAAGTGAGGTTCATGTCAATAGTTTAAACTGGACCCTCTTAGTATCAACTACAAAAAAAAGAGTAGGGAACAAAATGTCACAAGAATAGTGTCTTTTATTACTACATCCCAAGGTACAATGACACAAAACATCAACAAAGCTAGAAGCGACATGTAGAAAAGTCTCTATGACTGGAGCTTATCCTGCTCCTATCCATCATCTCTCGGAGATCCACAGTCGTAATCCTCATCTACCTGAAGTGGTTCTCTCCCCTGTCCACCCATTCCCTACAGTCGGGGTGGACTTCCTGGTGGTGGTGGTGGTAGGGCCTCAAAGTGTTTCCAACCATCTGCTGCTCGGACAACTCCTCTAACTTGTCTGCCTTCTCCCTGTGGACAACCACGATCAAACCTCTTTCTGGGACGTCCCTCTACCGCCTTTTTCTCATCTTCTAGGTGGGTCGGGCAGTCTCGAGCAATGTGACCCTGCCCGTCGCATGCATAGAACTGACTGTTCCTCGTGTGGCTGGCTCTCCTTCATGTGCCCCGCACAACCGAACCTGCATCATGAGATTTCTCATCTAATGGTCTAGCCCACTTGGACCTCTGCGTCATCTGTCTACTACCAGCTGCAAAAGACACTGCTACGAGTCGTCCTGTGGAGGGTCCCGCTGCTGGTGACTGCTCGGTGAGAAAACTCTCCACTAGAAGGGCTCTCTCCAACACCCCTTCCTATGTTGGAATGTTGAGAGAGATCAGTAAGCCATGATCTCATGCCTAAGTCCCTGCATGGAGGTCCGGGCCCTAAAGAACAGGTCTCGTACCATATCCGTGGAGTAGCATGAGAGATCAGTAAACCTTGCTGAGTACTAGGCCACAGTCATGATGCCCTGCCGCAGTTGTAGTAACTCCTGAATGCACACCGCACGGAGGGTGGCTGGGAGAAACTCCGAGAGGAAGATGCTCTCAAAGTCCGTCCAAAGAAGTGAGGCCTCGTCGTGCACCTGGAGCATCAGGCTCCACCATCTGCATGTTGTCGTGTGAAGTAGACTCGCTGAAAGGATCACCATGAGGTCAGCTGGTGTCCCCACTGACTTGAAAACTTGAACAACAGCCTCTAGCCAATCCTCAGCTACCTGAGGGTCAGTCTCCACATGGAACCTAGGTGATCTCTAATGCTGAAACTCATGTAGTTCACTAGGGCTACAAGCACTCTCGGCGGCTGGGGCTGGTGGCATTGGTGGCTCGGCAGGTAGAGGTACCGCTGGTGCCTCCGCTGTAATAGGGCCCTGCACCGAGGCCTCGTCGCTCGGTGGGCTGTCGTCTCGCACAAGACTCCGAACCCTAGCTAGCTACCATCGTGGGGCCATTCTAAAAATAGAAATGTGCACCACGGTAAATACAATATACCTGGTGAGCTGACACAATGTAATCACAAAGAAACCTTTTGAAACACACGTGCAATCATTGTTTTCGTGCACTGAGTCAGAAATCAGAAGTTCGGGTCCTAGTGTATGGATACGTCGGCCACCGCACAAACACTAGACTCCCTGGACTGATAACCACGCTCAATACCTTTAACACTATTTCTTCACATAGAAGAAATATCGGAGTCCTGAGTTCAGCGGTAGAACCGAACTCCTCTGATACAAATTTTTCACGACCCGTCCTCGGGGCCCATGTTGTGACTACCCCAAGCCCACCTTCCATAGGTCAGGGGATGGCGACTAGCACAAAGGAGTAATTCCCGATAAAAGGGATGGAATTGCCTTTATAAAAGAAAACAAACACTATAGAGTATGCAACTAAAGTAAACACTAAGTAAACTGTAAAACAAACGTGCTGAAAGTACATGGGGCCAGAAATACAAGCCCAAAAAAAGGTATAGCTACAACTAAAAGTAAAGTACATGAAAAAGACAAAACATCTGAAAGATGAAAAGCCGCTCCTCGATCGTCCTCCAGCTTCATACCTGAAGGGTAGGTAAAGATCTCCTCCTCAGTACTCTACGTTTGTCCGTCTCCTCCGGGTACAGACTCGTCGTGAAATCCACCTCCGGGAACCGACTCGACTTGATATCCACCTCCGGGCACCGACTCATCATGAGATCCTCCTCCGGGTACCGTCTATATCTATAAGCCTCAACCATGATCAGTGATGTCCGTCGTCTGCAACCAACACAATGTAGTGTGGGCGAAGCCCGTGCAAGGGTGAGTATATGATACTCAGTAGGGACCCCCAGACCCCTGAAGGTCTCCCTAAATCTACAAAGGATAAACCACAATGAAAAGATACAATCACGAAGTATCATCCAACACTACTTAGGTATATGCCCATACATATACCTTAGTCATCAAATCCAGTTCAGCTCTAACTCAAGAGCTCACGTACAATCAAGACCACTCAGGAAAGTAAAACATAATCCCCACAGGAAAGTATAACCCAATCCACACAAGAAAGCATAAACCATCCACACAGGATATCAAGTTAATCACATCGATGATAATGATTGAAAGTCAAGACTCAGCTCACACAGGTATCCATTTATTAATAGGGGTGGAGATGATTAGATGTATCCTCTAAATCATCTCCTCTGGCGAACCCATGTAGGATTCAAGTTTAGTAGTCGTCACTACCGAACCCATATAGTATCCAAGTATAGTATTCATCGTCGTCGAACCCACGGATGATCCAAGTATATTAGTACTCGTCGTTGAACCCACGGAGGATCCCATCACGGAAATCGAACCCACAGAGGATCCCAGTACAATAGTCGTCCTCGTCGAACCCAGGGAGGATCCTGGTACGGTAGTCGTCCTCATCGAACCCACAGAGGAGCCTAGTATGGTAGTCATCCTCTTTGAACCCACGGAGGATCCCAGTACGGTGGTTGTCCTCGCCGATCCCACAGAGGATCCTAGTATGGTGGTCATCCTCATCGAACCCACGAAGGATCCCAGTAAGGTGGTCGTCCTTGTCGAACCCACGAAGGATTCGAGTAAGGAAGTCTTCTACATCGCAGCCAGCTCTAGGGTTCCCGCACACAGCAAGCTCGTTTCCGGGATGGTCTACTCCATGAGCATAGGGGGTCGATACATCAACTGTCACGTAGTTTGGAGTTGATGTATCCCAATGTTCCGTCTTGTCATTGGAACTCAAAGCGATAGAAGGCACGTCAATTGGACACTTGTTCTGAGAGTTATTGGCTTTTTCTTCCTAGGGGCCCGGTGGGTTTTTAAGTCAAAACCAACCTGAACATACTCCAACAGCGTCTAAACCTCGAGTGGAGTGAGCCAAAAGGACTGTCTCACTAAGAGGAATCCAACAAATTCGATGGCACGTCAATCGGACATCCAGAGCTCAATTTATAAGTGTTTCCGCTCCGAGGGCCCGGTAGGTTTTGTGTTCGAACCAACCTGGTTGTACCGAAAGTTCTTCGAAACCTTGAGTTTAATATACCTAAACGATCGTCTTGATCCAAGGATCACATCGCAACTAATGGTGTATCGATCAGAGGTCTGTAAACCATGTTACAGATGTTTGAACGAATCTGTCCGTTTTTAGGGGGGTTTGGGCCCAGACCGACCCGGTCCAAAACTCCTGGGTTGGCTCGAACCGGGTCAACCTGACCCAGGTCCGGGTCCGGACCCCTTGGTTGCGGCCCGGCCTAGCGGGCCTGGCCCGGTCCAGCGGGTGGCCCGGCCCAGCGGCTGGGCGCCCTGGTCCAGTTCGAGCGGCCCGACTCGACATGGCGCTCGGTCTTTGACCGAGCAGCGCGAAGGGGGGGGGGGGCACTCCCTCCTCGCCTTGTAACGGAGGCCCCACGTGGGGGAACCACCTGTCCACCACCAGGGGTTACGACCCCCAGAATTCTGAATGGCCGGCCTGGTTTGCTTGCCGGTGCTGCCGCCGCGGGACCTCGCGGTCCCGCCCTCCAAGCACCGGCGACCGGTTTATCCGGCCGCCTCCAGGTCTTCCACTGTGGCCAAAGGTCCATGGCTCTTGATGCTTCGATGGCCGGGGAGTCCAGCCGCCCCTGTCAGTGACCGCCGCGGCCCGCCGCGCCTGTGCCCCGTCGCGCCCGCGGGGCTTCAAAATGCTTCGGCGCGGCGTGCCGGCACCGCGCCCCTCCGTCATGGCCCCTACTCCGGTCGGGGCCTCTTTCAGTCTTAACGGCGTGGCGCGACGGCGCCACGCTCTTTCGCCGCATTTACCTCTTTTCCACGAGGTGCGACGGCACCACACAATCTCCGTTCCAATCCACAACAAAGGACAATAGAAAAAAGGGAGGAGGATCGGCCATGTTTTTACGGTTCGGACCCCTCCCATTAATCGATAGCAAGGGGATAAATTATTAATAATTAATTCCCAAATAATCACGAACATAAAATCAAACCCCTACATCGAAGAAGGTGTTCATCGGTGTCGCGGTAGACAGCGTCGCGGTAGATGGGTGACGTTCCGTCAACGTTGGGATGGAGGAAAACAAGGGTGTCCTCGGCATTCTTCGTTCTTCGTGGGAGGAAGAGGAAAAATCTCCACGTGTTGGGCGTCATGCTTCCCTGCTAGCGTTCCGCAGCTTGAAGAAGTCGTCCAAAACTCCTCCCCCTGGCCTCCTTTAAATTGGAGTGGTGGGTTCGTCCTCGGCATGCAAGTCATAAATGGGGCATTTATGACATAGGGCCCCACTCAATTAATCAGTTGCGGTGGAACATTAAAAAGAGAGTAAGGATCCTCATAAATTAAACACATTGGCATTTAATTAATGGGATGGAGGATGGTTCCTCCTAAACTTGAGGGGTTGACATGTATTAAAGAAGGAGGGGGTGTTTAATGGGGTGTTAGGAAATTTAAGGAGGCAGGGGCTCATGTAGGCCCCACCCCACTTCCTCACAACTTCCTTTCCCATAAATCATAAACCACTAGTGGCGTAATAAAAATATAATTTCAAAATAACTATATTTTTATTCCTCACATTTTTAGCATATCATCCTGAGTAAACGCAACTCTAGAAAAAGTATTCCTAATAAATTATCGGCGTTGCGGTTTCATTGATGCCCTCAGATTTAAATTCGAGCACTAGATCAAAGGTTAGAAAACCTGCTCGTTCGTTCCCTGAACGTACTAGAGCTAAACTTCGGAAAATTATTCTGGGCACAACGGGCCTCGGAATCAGGTACTGTCAAAAACTGCGTACTCGTAGAATTCCAATGAAAATTAAGAAAAAATTTCCCTTCAAATTTATGGGTGTTTACAAATAAGGACATGAATACCTGAAATCCTAGGGAAATAATGAATAAAATTGGGAGGAGGGTATTGGTCCCTGATCATGAGAGGTAAGAAGTAGAGGTAGATCACCTTAAAATTTTATTGGGGGGAAAGGGTAATGCAATTATTATTAACAATCCACATGGTTTCCATGTTGATTTTTAATCCATTATCTTACTAAGTGGTTAGAAGTTCCTTAAAAATCCATCCCTTTCCAAATTTGGATGTATGGTTTCATAAATAGTTATCCAACCATGCAAAACACTGTTGAACTAAAATTGTAGTTTTTCCAGGATCTCTTACAATGCTATGAAAACTAAGTGCCCATCCATTATTCCAATCCAATTCACATTATTTGTTATAAAATAAAAATGTTCCACCCTTAAACATGTCCTAAGAATGTATAATAACAATTCATATAATAAAAAGAAATATAAACCAGCATATGCCTTGGGTGGTTCAGGGTTTCCCCGAAACCATTCAGGCTATATTTTCTTCCATTGAAGAAACCCTCAAAATGTTCTGGAAATCAACACACAACTCCCAATACTCACTTTAGTACCCAAGGAACCTATTAGGAAACATTTTATACCCCAATACATAATATATAACTTCGATAACTCTCAAATTCATAAAAGAAATCCATATTCACCAAACCAACCTATTATTAAACTCAAAAATTCAAACACAATCACTAATTCACAATCTCAAATAAAATGGGGTTTTAAATCCACATTATTATTTGAATAATTAAGAACATTAACTTTTTTCATGCCTAGAACATCCAATTACACTCAATATTTTCTATAAAAATTCCATAAAAGTTCCATTCATGGGTTTGATTAAAAATATTTCTTTTATTAATGTGGCCTTGTATTTGATGCCACAATTTACTTTTTTCATTCAAGCAGAAGTTCAATAAATTTTCCGCATCACAGCCAAAAAACTTGTTTCCCTACGTTCACTTTAGTCTTATGAAAAAGCATATTCCCTACATTATATTAACAAATAACTCAACATTTTTAAATAAAAAATCATTTCCATTATTACATTTTAAAGATGCACACATCATGTTATGTTTCAAAAAATCAATAAATAATTTGTTCATTGAATTTAGCATACCTCCTCCAATTAATCTTAAACCATATCCATTTATGTTGAAGAACCCATAATTTGAAATTTATTCTAATCCATACTTACACATTTCAACGTCTTTTATTATGTTCAACTATCCTATAATATGTTAGAACAACCACTATCTATAATCCTTGTATTTCCCTTTTTATATGCATTGATTGATATTTTAACAACAAATTCCTTATCATTTACTTTATTTTTATCCTCTGATACATATGACTATTTTGATTTATTATTATCTAAGAAGTAAATATGACGGTACAATAATAAAAAAAGTTACAAATCAGTTAATATCTTCTAAAAATGTTTTACAGTGGTTGCAACTTTTTCCCAACCTTTGGTTAAAAAATTTTAGATTGATTCTGAACTATTTTTATTTTAATGGGATAACCCCCCCCCCCCATATTTGTCACATCTAACCTATAGACTCATAATGTTATTTTTAATCCAACAATAACCATTTATATACTTTTATAAATCCTCCAAAACACTAATAGTAATCATAAGAAATCACACATCATATTCTATAATGCATGTTATCTGCAAGTATATTTATACTATTCTTTAGTTCTATGACCATTACACATGGATCATTTCACAAAAAATAAATTCTAGTAGTGTTTTAGAACCTCTAAAATCATTTTAGACATCCATTTTGACTCAATCTCAAAACCAATTGTAATATATTATTCATTTTAATTAGTGTTCTTATCGGTTTTATATTTATGAGAATGTTTTTTTTCACAATAAATTTGAAATTCTCCATGGGAGTCTTTACATCAAGAATTTTGATGAATGTCTAACTAAATAGAAATTTAAAAACAGAATTATTATTCTGATTAATCAAACATCAGTTATATGTTGAAAATATTATAATATAATCATTTTCAAAATACTATAAAAACTGTGATAACATTTTTTCATTAATTGTAGAACATTGCATTTACATAGCAATTAGATCCAATAAAAATTCCAATAATATAATAGTACACTAAGAATATAAAAATAATATAACTAAAATAGGGAAATTTGGATTTTTCTTGGGCTCTAGAATAATGACACTCGTGAACGACACTTTGAAAAGGCACAAAACAATAGTAATCTAGTTGGAAATTTTGGAAAACAATTTATAGAACCATGATATAAATAGAAGTGTGTGAAAAATAATGAAAATATGATTTATTTATAGAGGATAGAAAACCCATATGACAATCAGTGAAATGACCATTGGAATAATAACATGACCATTATAAATTGTAACGTGATTGTTAGAATATTAACCAAATGGGTGGAATAGTAAAATAATATATTAGGTATCATAGGAAATTAAAATACATGAAACTAATAAAATAATACAATTAATTTAATTTTTTAAATATTATAAAATATATATTTGACACAAGGAAACTGTAATTTCATTATATATATATATATATATAATATTTTCATTAAAATAAATTTATTAAAACATATAATCATAAAATTTTTCATTTTAAGAACAAAATATTTTTATATAAATCATAATATCATTTTATGACCTCAAAAGTAATTTTTCAAAAGGAAATAAATATAATCATTCCCTAATTATTAGAAATTTTCAATTTAAAAAGCCTTTATTTCAAAAATTCAATATCTAAAATTTTGAATATTATTTTTGATATAATGGATTTCATTTTAAAAAATTTCATATCAAAATTACATTATTTTAATTATTTTATATTTTAACAAAAATGTAGAGTTTTTAGAGTATTTAAAATTTAAAAAAAACACATCATTTAAAATTATTTGTTATATATATTTTTAATTTTCTCATAGATGATGTATGCTATAATTATTTTTACATAACATGCCCAAATCAATAAATATAGTCACAATAATCATCACTATTGGTAGTTTTGTTCATAAACTATAAACAATGGATTATTATATTAAAAAAAATCATAGATTTATTATTACCACCTTCTTCAACCCATTTCTCTCCTCATTCAAAAAACATTCCATGAAAATTATCATCCACGATAACTCCCCATCACTCTTTATCATATACTAGGTGTTTTGGTATAACAAAAATAGCTTAATAAATATCCATAAGGTGTATTATAGGATAGTGCAACCAACGGAAACCGAGGTGTTCTCAATTAAACCCTTTTACGTTCTCTTTGTCTTATACCTTGAGTGAATTTAATCCACCAACCTTTTTATAAGGAAATCAAGATCATAATTACAATTAAATTATATTAAATGAATAGGATATCAGTTATTTAGCCACAACTTATTTAAATCTAAAAATTATATATCGTGACTAATGTTTTGATTGGTTCCTTACCCATGTAGAAAATCCAGTACATTTTTTCACCACTACCTTTATTGATGGTTATATTTCACACATCCTATGGTTATAAATGATCATAATAAGTACATTATATTTTCTTCACATTATGGAATGGATATAAAATCATAATGTTATATTAAACCAAATAATTTCATCACGGTTGAAGAAACTACCAGAATAAAGTAAACATGTAATAATAACATTATTAATATATGAATCATGCATATTTATTTATAATATTAGATAGAAAAAAATTTGAACCTGTGGAAATATATGTTTTCTATATAATTATACTTATGATGTTATGGACCAATTTACTAAGAAAATACATAATTATCTATAAATCTATGCGATCTTTGAACCATCAAACAAACATTCTATGGACAGTGAACAAAATATTGATATCTCAATGAAATGAATATAAATGAACATAATATAATAATAAATAAATAAAATATAGATAATTTTTTTAAAAAAATTATTTAATTATTTAATAATATTTATTTAGGATATTAGGTCGAAAAACATTGCAATTTGGGACCTAAACTGAGGGAAATCATCAACCCATCCTCTTTTATTGATGGTATGCTTTCACCCTATTACTCACATTCTATCATAATTATCCAAATTAAATTCTAAAATATTTTTTATATTTGTAAATTATGTATATGAAACATATTATACCATTCATTTCAAGGTTTACACATGTTTTTTATGTTCCCTATTGAGTTTTTTCAATATTAAAATTCTCATTTGAGATAAACATACTATTTTTTCATATTTATCACTTTCCAATACTTTAATGTATATTTTATCAAATTATTTTAAAAATATTCAATATTTTAGGGATCCATTTAGGGATTAATATAAAAATTTTTGATTTAACACATTAAAATATTCCTTTTTTATTTATTTAAATCATCATTTCAAAGGATTCTTTCAAAAATTATTTATCCCCTACATTTTATGAATTTTAATGACATGAATTTAATTTTCCTGAATTATTATTAAATAATTAGTTATGAATGTTCATACATTATTTGAACAATTTCATTTCATGGGAATCATTATGATATGGTGTTTTGATACTCCATAATAAAAGACTACGTAATATAATTCTTTTACAGGATGTTTTCTTATTCATATGATTTATATGTGACTTACTTGTGTGGAAAACATAATAATATATATGATATAAATGTGATAGGTGAGAAATAATTTATATAACCACCCAGTTCATTTGTTAATTTTTTATCTCGTGCAATACTTATATAGAGGATGGGTATTTATCCTATCAAGCTATGTTATTTGTTCAAGGTGGTGAGCCATGTATTATTTGGTTTATGTCTTGTTTTATTTGTTTCAACATTCATTTAATTCCATGATCTTGTGATATCATCTTCTTAAGAAATTTTAACGTGTTATTAAATATGATTTTTTTCTTTTATGATAGACTAATATATCTATTTTATCATAAGTATTACATCATCATCTTCTTCAATATGATTATTCACTTAATCAACACCATTTCTTACCCTTTTGTTTCTTTTCATTCCTAGGATATCATTTATATTAATAATAGAATGAAGGAACATTGGAACAGTTTAGTGATATTTATATAAATATGATGTAGTTTATCTTTTCCGTTGATGTATTATATGCCTATCCTGACAATGACATCATGCTTACATATTTAAGGGTTGTATTTCATTGAATATCTTGTTACAGTTGATTTAATAAAATATATAGAAGACTTGGGATTTTATAGTTGGTTTCAATGAATTTTTCAGTTATTTATATGGATTAGTAATATAAAATACCAGTGTAAACCCAATAGATAATTATAATTATAATAAAAAAGTGTAAATTTTTTGAAAAAAAAATATAGTGCGGATTACTTGAAATTTAATCACTATATTGATTTTAAATGTAGTCATTTTATCTTTTTGAGATTTCTTGTACGATCCCATGTTTTTGTATGAGCTATGAATCCTTTTTTTATTTTGGTTACAATTCTTGTTTACAACCTAATGGGAATACATGTTAATTTCATAGGAGTATTGAAGGTGTATAAGGATTATTTAGATCCCAGAACTATGTCTTTTAGAAGAAAAGGGGTAGGTAGCATGGTTAGTATAAACCATGTGGGGTAGGCCACATGTTTACTAAAAACCGTGTGAGGATTGACTGTGGGCTGGAGGAGACTACACGGATGGATAAACAGTGCGATTTGTGGCACATGCCTATACAACACCCTAATTATATTTAGAAAGTGGGATAGAAAACTTATTTCACATGATTAGTCAAATCGTTTTTCAAAATTATTAGAAGTGACCCATATTATAGTAGTAGTTCACAGTTGGATGACGAGTTAGCCAACTATAAGGCCAAACCATGTGACCCAGTATTACTTAAGAATTATGATGTTTCCCTCAATTAATCATATATTTGAAAAAAACATTCACTCTCCTACATCACTAGATAGAATCACCTTAGGAGATTATTTTTTATTCAAAACACAAACTTTAATCCCATTCCTTCGACTAATCTCATTTTTGAGCACCGATCATCTTGCCGGACCTACAACGGTGACTAATCAATTATGTTTTGCATTGTTCCTAATTGTTCTTTGTATCAGCTAAATTATTTCTATGTAAGATAATTTACATTTTTCTAGGTTCTTCATCAATTCATTGTTTTCCCCTATTATGATATGATTTAGGGGTTTATACTTGATAATGGATCTACTACGGACCTACGGTAGGTGATCTATACATTTCCCATTATCTTTGTAACTTCATTAAGCTATTACGAATTATTTTGCCCGCAAAACAATACAAAATATCCTTGAAATTGAAATGATTAATTAAATTCAATGAAATGGAACCTTTTAGGGATTAACATTAGTTACCTTGAGACTATAGGAGTGTTTCCCAAAACAAAGTCACACTTGGATTGTACCTTTATTTTTGACTTTTTCAAACTATCCATGAGATGAGTTTTTGTGATTTCCTAGTTAGGGGAATCCTAAATTTAAATGATTTGAATTAAATTTATTGAGTAGGGGTTTGTATTCCTCCTTTTCATGTTGTTTCTTGATTAAATGTTTTATATGAAATTTCTTCATCAGTTCGAATAACACATGAGTTGAATTTACATGTTAGTGTGTGAACTCATATATTTCAAATCATAATGAATTAATGAAATAAATTTGATAAATCAAATGGTAGTGGATGTATGGGTTGGTATACCTAGGTTTTTGATTCAAATAGACACCATACACATTTAAATTATCGTTCATGAACGTGGTAGTGGATTCCTTTGATATAAATTACTCTTTAGGTCTTGATTCAGTGGGATTCTATCAGCCCTGAAACACCATATATACAAATTTTCTTTGGACCATAATGGATATGGTCACTAGACATACACCTTGCACCCCATATCATGTCTAACCAATTATCTATTGACATTCTCAAGTAACTTGATAAGGATGCCTTGTTCTTCAACACCTTGTATTCGTCCCTTCCTAAAATAACACTTCTGATATATAAAAAAATGATTGTAAATGTGGATGTATTAAAGTTACAGATCCACCATGTTTATTCTGACAAATTTGGTTATATAAAAAGTACATGGTAGACATTATTTGTATGGATATATGGTGAATTTGTGTCAGTTATTTCTTTATTTTTTGTAGATTCTTTGTTAATGGATCATGACCCTTATTTTTATATGATCCTTGTTGCGCTAGTCAGGATAACTTGTTGAACTATACGTGCCATGTCCACATTAATTTTATTTACTAATTACCTATGATATAAATAACATTCTAATTTATTAAGTTATACTTCTCATCCTAGACTTGTTAAAGAAATTTGGGTGACATCCTACTAGGATTTTATCTCACACCCTATTTGAGTCATCATTACGTACCTGAACAGACTTTATAGATATAGGTAGGGAATGTGGGAAGTTCTCATAGTCCAAAACTTGAATTTGTGCCATTCTTAGTGGGGCGGGAGCATGAGACCAAGCCGATGATCGTGATTCAATTTATAAATAGCTATTTTTTATCTTTGAGGTATTTTATTCTTGTAATTTTATGAAGAAATGTATACCTATTTTGGAATCATTGTGGAGACTACACACGTATCGATATATTTTTTGTATGACTTTAAATTTTTAAAATTGTTATATATTTTTGTTTTTATCCATATTCTTACTATTATACTACTTTTCATTGACTAGGATACACTCTGGTAAGAGGGAATAGTCTCTCTACAAACACACCACTGACCCTTGCTTACAGTCGGAATCCTATAGCATCTGGGGAGATGAGCTTAAGGACGTGTGACCGAACTAGATCAAGACACTTTTGAGTGACATCTAGTTTTGATACATCACATAGTGGTATCAAATGAATTTTCATTTTATATTTTATTATTTTAAGATAGTGGACATGGATAAGAAGATATAGTAATTTGGTAATGAGTATTTCATGCTTGTATCTAACCCACATACCTGATAGATCAAAATTTCCTTGAAATAAAATTGATGTTTTTCTAGATTTTTATAATTATAGTTGATTTGATTCCACCATTGGGTGAGGAGGTTAATTTTTTTATGGTATTACTGATATGATTATGGGTTTTATTTTGTTTAAACTAGCCTATATAAAGGTATTCCATCTCATGCATCATTTTAGAATCTGTAAAAAATCACTTTCCCTATATTATGAAATTCCATATTGGATTTATTTCCTGTTATAATGATGTTTTGATATGTTTCATGATTGATATATTTGTTGTTGTGATATAATTACCTATAGTGTATTGTGAGAACATGGTTGGTACATAAAGTGCATGCCATAAACTAAAACCTGTTTTCATCACAATGATATAGTCAACACCCCAGAGCATCTATTTGTGGAATATTGTGTCACAACCCATGAGTGGCATGGGACGGAACTTGTTATTTTATAGATTATGTGGAGGTCATATTTTGGTTCATAAGGAATATGGGTCCTTATGGATCAGAATTTGGTGAAAATTTTGGATTAACATTTTAAAATTGAATGTGAAATGAGTAAGGGAACTAATGGGAATTTGAACTTGTTAATAAAGGTTTATCCTAGATAGAAATTATGAGTGGGCATAAGGCAGTATCTCTATTGACTTTTGGGAATGCGTATTTTTCTACAGTTTGATATTTGGGATCAAGAAATATGGCATGACATGATTATAGAAGGGTTTTGACCCACCATATTCACTTATTTTTAAAATTTTATATCGTTATTTTTTTGAGGCATGTCTGTGGTATTGTCGAGTCAGGTCAACAAAATGATCTCTAGTCATATTCCAAGAGGGTGGCGATTCCCTCACTCTAATGGAATCCACCCATAGGATACTATTCAATCCTATTTTTGTGAGAACCACTGTACAAATTTGTGTTTCAGATATAGTTATTGAGGCATAGTTCCATGAGTTTTTTATCACTTAAAATAGATTTTCAGATACAACCATATCCTACCTTGTCTATGCCCATGCTAACACATGTGTTTCAACAACATCATCTTTTCATGTTTTTACGTGATGGAGGTCCACATACAATTGAGGTATGGATTGAGACTATTTTGTGGATATTTTATCATCTAAAGACACATATTAAGAGCAGTGTGAAGCTCATGATGTATATTCTACATGGAAGATAAAATCATCGGTGGGATGTAATGACCTAATATGAATGGATGTGAGACATGTTTTAGGGTAATTTCTAAACTATGTTCTATGATTACATTTACCCAAAAACTTTGAGGGTAAAGAATAATAGTTACTTCATGCATTTGGAGATGGGTGCTATGATGATCACGCAGTACTCCCACATTCTTCACAGAGTTGGAACATTTTTTCTGATGCACCATCCTAATGAGTTTACATGGGAGATGTACTTTTTATGAAGGTATCTAACATTCCATTCAATCTCAGGTCAACCTGTTCATATTGACCTATTTTACTGAAATTGTAAATATGAAGCTAGTTATAGAGTACATTCTATGGGAAGATAGGGTAATAGGTAAAAAAAGTGAAGTATCTTGATGCATTTGTTCAGTTTCTTCAGGAAAAAAGTTATATTTTTAGGTTTCATGTGAGAAGAGTACCTTGTAGTCTAGTAGTAGTGGAAGTTCCTTTTTTATCATTATCAAGACAGTTGGGGACACATGAATAATCTGTGTGATTATTACCCGGTTGAGTGATGAGATTGCGGTATGATGGGATATGTGTACTGTTTTAACATAACCTCCCTTCTAGTATGAGTGTTAAGTGTCAGATATGATTCCATGTTCAAGAGTTAGATTCTCAACTTCACATCAGGTAGGGAATTGGAAAATTACCAATCAATTAGGTCACGGTAGTGGTGGTTGTGGCTGAGGCATCCAGTCACCAATTATACTAAGAAGATATTGAAAGACTACTCTAGGATATGAGGTTATGCCATTGGTCCATGGTTTAGGCAATATCTGTTATGTATATCCTACCCTGGAGGATTAGTGAATGGAACCATCTACATTTAGAGGTATAAACATATTATCCCTAACTCTTGTATTTTATCTCTTTTATATAGGTACATTGCATAGTTTTATATTTGTACCTATGGTAGAATTCCATAAAAATGTGGTTCAATTTTATGGGGGTTATATGATGCTAAAAAAATTGGGGATCAAAACAGAGGATTTATACCCGTGTACGGTGTTTTACCTTATGTTTGGTGGGTGTCACTTCTTTTAGATTTTCTTCGGGATGATCAGGTTTGATGTCATATTCAGAATGGACATGCAAGTGAATTATTGAGCCTATGTTGACTATAATTTTTGTAGGGTGACATTCACATCACCAAAGGGAACATTATATTATAAAACATGACAATGGTATGTCAAGGTGAAACGATTTTCACCACATAACTTTGGGCTGGTAGGGATGACAACCCATATTGTTAGTTTATATATGGATGATTATGGAGTGCATTATGAGGAAACACCTCCAGTGGTTTATGATATCAGTGATGTGTTCCCAGTTGACTATTCTGGTATACCTTCTGAGAAATAGGTTTGTTTCTCCATCGATCTAGTGTTCGGAGCTTCACCAACATCCATTTCTCATTGGAGTTTGTCTACAATGAAGTTGTACGAGAACAAGATTATATTAGAGGATTTGGAGGTAAAGGTGTTTATATTACCTTGTACATATCCATGGGGTAAATTGTTCCTTTTCACAAAAAGGGGGATATTACACTTATGTTATTTGTGGATTATCGGAAATGGAACCAGCATACTATAAAGAACCAATACCCCATCTGACTGATATATGACCTTTTTTATCAGCATTGAGGAGATCATGTTTTCTCAAAAATTAAATTGATATTGGGATATCCTAGGGAACATATTCAACCTACATACATACCTCATATTGAATTTTAGAGAACATATGATATATATGATTATCTTGTTACGACTTTTAGTCTTACAAACATTCCATCAGTTTTCATGGAACTTAAGAACATATGTTTCCATCATTTTGTAGATTTGTTTTTTTCATTTTCATTGATGAAGAGGCCCTCGATTGATTCCTTCGATAGTTTTTTTATATCGTCATGGAATTTGTAGTATCGGGTATTTTCTTGTCTTTTGGATTCATGGAATATCATGATTCTATTTTAGAATGATGAGGATCTGAGTAATTCTTGGGCTAATGATCAGAGAGTCATGGAAGGATTTCGTTTGTACCTCTTTTGGTGGTCCTTCCAATTTCACCTATTATGAAACTCTTTGTTTTCGACGATCTAGATGTCTCTCCGCAGTCTCCCATTACCATTCTAGAACCCAGGTATTCTTTGGTTTATTGGTAATATAATTGGTCGATGCCTTTTTTTCAATGCCCATAATTTCTCGGTTATCCATCCGACTTCTCCTAGGATTTGAGATGAAGTTGATGTCTCGAAGAGTCCAGTGGAGTTCATGACAATCAAGGCTAAAGGATAAATACGTTGTCACTATAAGGTTTGCTACGATTCATGGGTCCAGTTCTGTTTAGGCTAAAATTTGTTGGGCCATGAATTTAGCAGCTTCCAGAGCATCTCTTCTCATTTTCCTCAAAGAGAGTTTCTCTAGGAATTTGATTCAGTTGTAGTGTGCAAGGGCTCAGAGAAGGACCAGCTCCCTACTAGAGCGACTGGTTGTTCTAATGTCATGTGTGAAGAAATTGAATTGACGATGCCATTGTTGAGGGTATTGGAAGTTTTGGGAGAGCATGTGGAGTTGCGCGGGGCTGTACCAGGGGTGATGGAAGACTTTGGTAAATAGGTCTCTCCATGTGTGGAAATTCCATAGAAGCCAAATATGGCTTCTCAACGCGACCATACTGTTTCTGGGAATTTTAGAAGACTGAAATCTAATTTGGGTGTTGGATGTTCCTCTGTGGCACTATGTGCTGTTGGATGTGTGGGGGCCAGGAAGACTGCTGGACTGGTGCAAGTAAAGGAAGAAGGTCTTGAGGAGAGGTAACCACACTTGAATGCTGAGATGGTAAGGCAATTGGACTCAATATCACCATTCGGTGCCATGGTGAGTGATACAGTGGGTGTATATCCATCCATTATTGGAGACACCTCTTTTCAATTTCATTACATGGGTCGTGGATTTGTCCAACCAAAGGGCCCTGACATGGAAATGTGGTTTATGCGGTCACAACCTTCTTATGAAGAGAAGGTTAAAATGGGAGGCATGCTTAAAAATTCATAGAGCTGGTTTGATGTTTTGGGAGATGAAGACTGTCAGATTGATGGGAAATGAATCGAGATGGAGGTTACACAAGGAGAGGAACCATCTTGGGTATGGGGTGTTACCCAATAGGAGGAAGATCTAGTACCTAAATCACCCACTGAGCCTATAGAAGCAATCTTGGCAGTGGAATACTTTTGATCCACGTCAAGGAAGGGAAAGAATACAATTATTGATTCAGAAGGCTTTATCAAGCATAACCGGAGGACGTGTTAGAGGAAAGACTACTCTAACATTCCTAGTCCTCCTATTACGAGGTCCGCATCTAATGGTAAACTTCACCTGAGGGGTACTAATAATGCATACGACAATCACATGAGAAATATGAAATGATATGATGAGCATGGGGATATAAATCTAGGAGGTGGTGCACAGGTCAAAGACCGAGGGTCCAATAAACCTATGGCTATTACAAGGGATGTTGATCAGTAGAGAGAATAAAAAATACAATATGAAGAGGTGATTTCAGCAATGGAGGATGATCTTCACCAGCCTGTTGAAGGTCATCTTATCGGTTGGCAGTTCATGGGGGATATTGATTCAGATAAAAAGATGTATCTACTCTTGCAATTGTGTGAGGAAATAAAGAAGGATGTTCTGGCGATTAAGGCGAGAAGGGAATTCATTGATCAAATGATGAGTAGATTTCACCGAGTGGAAGGTACTGAGGAGCAAGGGGAGTGGATTAACAAGCAAGACCATATATTGGTTTTAGGCTTCAAAATTTATAAAATTAGCAAAGAAGTGTACATGAAATCTTGGGAGTACCTGACAAGATATTATGAATCACCCCATGGATATGATCCAAGCATCCAAGTAAAATCCTACCCCTAGAAACAGTCTAGGAAATTTGACTCCAATTGTCTCAATCTAGTGTTTAACCAGTCTGCAGTCTCTTTTGATGTTGGATTTTCCGAACTAGGAGAGTTCTCACTTCCCCTATTAAAAGTTTTGGAAATAAAAAAAGTAAATTTGATGGTGGGGGTGATATAATAATTCTCACACATATCAGTTCCATTGATGGGTTTGACTATGATGGGTGTAATATTTATATGAACATATACTTGTGAGAAATCCATTGAGATGCTGAAAGGGATATTCACTTCAACACTGATCTTGATTCTTCTAGAGGTGGAAAGAATCCAAACTATTCATTATGACACATCAGGTATTGGACTTGGTGTAGTTCTAATTCAGGTAGATAGATTCATGATATACAAGTATAGTTAGTTGTTTCCACATTAGAGGAAGTACCAAACACATGATCTTGAGTTAGTTTTACTTGTTCATGCATTTCATTATTGGAGACACTACCTATTGGGAGATTGGTTTATAGTGTACACGGGCGACAAAATCCTAAATTATATATTTACATAGCATGATATGAATCATAGGAAATGAATGTGGGTTGAATACTAACAATATTTTGACATCATGCTTGCCTACACATCTGGAAAAGAAACTACAATGGCTGATGCCCGGAGATCGGAGACTCAAATGCAGGTAGTTGATTAGGAAAGTATTGTGTAGATTCTTATGGATTTGTAATCTTATATTCACTAGTTGATGTAGTAAATTCAATGGTAGAGATGTATTTCAACCTTAGATGGGACCTCAGCCCTCCAAGATAGACTGCGGATAATGTACCTTTCAAATTCAGGATACCTCATCCAATGGAAAAGTGTGGTAGGTGAGGACCCTCCTCCTAGTTGGAATGTGGGTGAGGATGAGATCTTGTGTATCCATGATCATGTTTCATTTCCAGTGGGCGTATGTGAGGAATTGATGTGGTAGTTTCATCCCTCGTTTTGGGATGTTAACCATGTTGCAACAATGATTTAATATGAAATACACCGTCAGTAACCGTGGACATATATGAAATGTGTGGTTGTTGGTTTTTTCTTATGTTGTCCAACAAATCAGTAGGTGAAGGTGGATCATCATTTTGTAGAAATATTTTTGTAGTAGTTTTCCATTATTGAGTGGAAATGGGATGATTTCGTGTTGGATTTTATGAATAGTTTTTTAAGGTCATCTCAAGGTAGTGATGTTGTGTGGGTTGTTTTTTATTAGTTTAAAAAGGGTACTCATTTCTTATCGATCAATGAGACCTTCGGTGTTGATGAACTTGGGAGGCTTTACATTAGTGAGATAGTACAACTTCACTGGGTCCCGCACACAATCATTTCAGATAGGGGAATCAATTTACATCACATATATAAAAATGTTTACAGATTATTTTGTTTACACATACATTTTTTGAATAACGTACCACCCATAGATTAATGTCTAGTTAGAGTGTACAATAAAGGTTATTAACAACATGTTTAAAGAAGGCGTCTTATATTTTGGGGGATCTTGGGAGAGGAATACCACCTTTATTGAGTTCTACTATAATAAAAGATACTAGGTGATTATATAGATAGAAACTTATGAAGTTTTTTTTGTTAGGGAAGGTATATCAACCATTTTTTGGTTAGTGGTCGGTGAGACATCCTTACTATAGCCACTTCTCATGCTGAATAATTCTGAGCAGGTCGAGTTATTCAGAATTTGGATGGCCAGTGAGCAGTATCGATTGAAATCTTACACTGATTTCCATAGATGCCCTCTAAATTTGAAGTTTGGGGATATGATCTTCTTCATGTATCACTAAGGCTAGGATATAGAAGGATTGGTATATAGGGTAAGATTTCATTTTAATATGTCTGGTCATTCATGATTCTAGAGAGTGCCAGGAAGGTAGAATATCCTTTGTAGTTACCTTAGAGCTTCAAATACATGATTGATGTCATCCAACTATCTGAGATGGGCCATTTCCATTCATACCCATCTCATTATTTTCATCCTAATTAGGTTGAGTTATAGGTATATGTGTCCTTTGACGAGCATCTTATTCATATCATTGATAGGATAATGAATTTTCTTTGAGGACGGTCAGTTCCACTATTTTTAGTGTTATGTCAGCTTGGCTATTTACTTGATAAGACTTGGGAGTGCAATTTTGACGTACATTTTTAGTGGATAGAGTTGTTCTCAGATGATTCTTTTCTAACCTTGAGATATAAATTCAGTGATTAATTTCACTAAGTGTTAATATTATAATAACACATTTTTTATACGTGGTATAGAAAATTTTTTATTTTGTATTATTTTCTTTTTTGTGGACTAATGTGAATACCATTTGAGTTCATGGGTGTATCTGTGGTTTATGGGGTTTTTCAGATCTTGAAACCATTTTTCTTGGAAGAAAATGGGATATACATGGAGTTAGTAGACACCTTGTGGGGAATATAACATGGTTACTAAAAACCATGCGAGGATAGAAGGGAGGCTGGAGGAGACTACTTATTTTGATAAACCATGTGATTTTAGGTGCATTCTCATGAGACACCCTCTTCAGTTTTTTATCATGGGATGAGAAATTGTTTTAACACTGTTATTCATGTCATGTGTGAAAATCGTGAAAAGTTTCCCTCCATATATCAATGGTCTCATAGTTGGTGCATGTTTTATCCAATTATGGGGCCCATTATTTTTGTTAGAATTAAAAAATTCCTTAATTAATCTTATACTTCAAAACTAATTTTTTCTCTCCTCCTTCTTGGGACAACTACACCTTCTAATCACCTTTTTTCAATCCAAAACATAAAATTTGTTCCCATTTATTATTTTGATCTCAGATTTAAGGGTCAATCAACTCAATTGATCCTCATCAGTGAGTACTCAATTTATTTTCATACCATTCCTCATTCTTCTTGGTATCGGTTTTATTATTTAGGTTTAATCTAATTTCCTCTATTTTTAACTAGATGATAAATCTACTACAAACATATTGTAGGTGGTCTATAATTTCCCCATTAGGTTTGGTGATTTATTATGCTAGTTACTATTATGTTTCCCACCATACATTTTGGAATGGACACAAAATTATATTTTCTAATTAAATTAAATGAAATGGAACCTTTTAGGTGTTCCCTTTAGTTACATTGAGACTATATGAGTTGGTTTTCCCAACCATGGTCACCAATAGGGTGTGCATTTTTTCAATTTGTTAAACCGCCTGTGGGGTGAGTGTTTGTTCATTTATAGTAAGAGAAACCCTATATATAAATGATTTCAATTGATTATCTTGACAACGATATAGTTTTCTTGATTTTCATGTAATTTATTGAATAAATTATTTATGGATATTTTTTCATGATTTGGATTATCTTGTGAGTTGAATTTCCATGTGAGTGGGTAAATTCAAAGATTTTTAATGCTTTTGAATTATTGAATGAAATTTGAAAAATTATATGGTAGTGGATTCCTTGGTTGTTATACCATGGATCTTGATTCCATTAGATATAGTAAATGTTTCTCCTATGATCCATGAATGCGGTATTGGATGCCTTAGATAGAGATTTATCCTGTCATTTTGATTATATTAGTTGCTTGGGGATTTTTTTTGCACCGTGGATCAAATTTCTCATGGATTTGGAATGGACATGGTCTGTAGACATGTTCCTTGGACCCCATATCATGATTAATGAAGTTTCCATCAAGTTGATCCTATGATAGATGAGGATGGTATGGACTTCTACAACATGGATTAAACCCTTTATGGTCTGTCAATCCTAATATATAGCACAACCATGGTAAATGTGACATGTTTTGAGTTATGGATTTTCCACGATTGTTATGACATATGTGGTTATATGTAAATTTCATGTTGACACGATTTTATGGATGAAGGAAAATGATGTTTTGGTTTTTTATGCATTGTTTGTATTTTGTTTCTTATAGGAGTCAAACCCTTGTTTTGTAGGGAACCTTGTTTTGATATATATGATCACCTTTTTTAGTATAAATTCAATGGGATGTTTACTTTTATTTAATAATTACATTTGATAATAATTTCAGGGAGATTTATCTTGTTATGTTTATCATCCATGACTTGTTATAGACCTTTTTTTGATTACATACTAGGATGGTATCTTATACACTATTCAGACTACCATTGAGTACCCATATGGACTTTATGGATGTAGTTAGTGACTAGAGAAAGGGCACATAGTTTGATGCTTGTCTTTGGTCCATACATAGGTGTAGTGGATCTTATCACCGACCTGATTCTCGTAATGCTATTTTGGGATATATTTTTGGGGTATTTTTTGAATTTTATTCACGTAGTGTTTTTATCAAATGTATACATGTTTTGAATGCCTTGTAGAGACAAGAAATGTGTCATCATATTTTTTATATAAGATTCATTTTTTAAATTTATATCAATTCCTACTATTTAAACTTTTTATAACTATTATAATTCTTCCTCATTATGATTTGTATGTTCTATTTCTTTATTTTACACTTTGGTAAGATGGAATAGTATTCCCATAGATGCACCCTAGGACCTCGGTGGTTGTCAGCAGCCTTTGGTGTTTTGGGAGATGTGCTTTAGGCCATATGGCCAACTGAGCTTGGGATACTGTTTAGTGGAACCTGGGTTAATAACATTACATTCCCCATGGCCTAGTAACCCTTAAATAGGTTGGTTGGGTATTTACATGATGTTCTCTTGATCTACAACAAGTGGTCCTAACTGTAAACCTAGTTAAACCCTCTCGGGGGGACATACATTGGTTTATTCACTTGATATTTATAAACTATTATTAACTATCCCAATATAGATTTATTTAAGTTAGAAAACATGATAATAAAATTAATATGGATAACCAAGATTGAAACCTAAAAATTCCAAAGTTATTTTATATAATCTATTAATTAGTTATTCCTTATAAATTCAATGTATACCATTTCATATAATTATTTATTTCAGTATTATCATCCTTAAAATTCATTTAATTTATTAAATTAATATAATTTTGAGGAATCATGAAAAAAACTATGGGATTGGAAAAATACTGAGTACTCTACCAACAATCCTAATATAATTTGGGCAGAAGTCAATAAAATCATGTAATTACGTGATCAACTAATTCTCAATGGTTGTATGGATCATGTAGACTTCCCTTATACACATAAGAAAAAGAATTTCTTGATTTTTTTCATTTATTTTAAAATGAACGCCTAATTTTTTTGGATCTTATGAACCCATAATCATTGAATAGTTGATTAATTCAACAGGGAAAATATCTTCTAACATTCAATTCTTTAAAAAGGTGTATGTTTTACTGGCTATCAATCACATAGAGGGATAAGCCAATAAATGCTGGAAACTGATCAGTAATATAAATCCTAATTAAGAAATTAAATCAATGGAGTAGTAAATATTTAATAAAATATTTGAGAATAAATATTATACATATACATTCCATCTTATAATGGATATAGGGTTCATTGGAATCGAGAAAAATGTAGAAAAACAACTAGATCATATGAAGAAAATATACAAGGATTTCATTGTTTGATTCCAGCATTTTCGTTGACCCTAAATGATATGTGGACCACTTCTTTAGTGGAATAATTCCAATATATTGAAAATATTTAGAAATTCCTAACTTTGAATGTTATTAAAATATATTTTTATTTTCTCTTTATATTGAAATAGGGATTAATGGTTCTAATGGTCTCAAGTGACTAATGGTGAAAATTGAGAACTTGGTGTAATTCTAGAGGGCGAAATGATAAATCTCATAGTGGGAAGAAAATTTATTTTTCTTATATGTAACAACTATGAGATGATTTGTTCAATAAACAACCTCAATGGAATAGTGACAGGATTATTATGTTAAAAATAAGGGCATCATGGTAGTGAATAAAGAAGGGAGATGCTGAAGAAGAAAAATAAAATTGAAGAAAAGAATGTTTTGATCAGTCCCCAAAATATTTTTCAATGATTAAACTCTATGTAACTAGGGAACAATGAAATTTAATTTTATAATCCATGGGTCCTCAAGGGGAATCAACCTTAGCAACCCTCCAAGACATGTGATGAATTGAAATCTTATGTCATACCCACCAATGATGTGGAAAAATAAAATTCGGTAGTATAATGTAAAATCACCATTAAAGTATGAATGGTGAATTATTTACTTTATTAAATTTATAAACATTCTGTTTTACCAAAAAGGTTTTCTAGAAAATTTTAATCTTCTCCCTGATACCTTGAATCTATGATATCTGTGAAAACACCAAGTAGTGCAATAATTTAAACCCATGTGTGGGACAATTCCCTAGTTAATACCAATGGGAATATTTTTCCATGAATATAATAATCCAACAAATGGTTTAATTTGATGCTATATTATGAATAGATTTTTTATATTTATAATGATCTCACATAAAATCTTTGGAAAATTAAATACATTTCATATCTCTAACCATCATATTCTTCTACTAAAATGTATGTGAGATTATAAAACACCTATAGAGAATTCCATTATGGTGTGTGTACTAATACCAAATGGAAAATAATATCATTCTAAGATGATTGAGTAAAAGGGGAGCATTAACCTTGACGACATTCTCACTGTGAGGGAGTATACTGATGTATCCCCCAAAGAGTTTCTTCAACTTACATTTAACCGAGAGGCTATTTTATCAATTTAAATTATACATGGAGCTCCAACCATATCCCATAATCCTAGTATAATGTTCCCATTTAATTTAAATTATTCATTAAAAAAATGAACATTTTCTTAAGAACAAGTGCGTCACCTTGGGGTGAGAATGATCTCTTTTCTCTGAATAAGGATGGCTTATTTTGCATTTCCTTTGATTAACATGAATTCAAAAAATAGAAATAATGGACAGGTATATCCTACAATCTATTAATGTCTTTACTAATCAGTTATATGGGGCCCAATACTACTCTACCATGGATATTTTCTTGAGATATCCCTAGTTAAAGGGGAGAAGTATGATATTCTCAATACTTCATTTGAAAAAGTATTGGCCACTATGAGTTCATAGTTATTAAATTCAAACCCTCTACTTCTCCAAGTGTATTAAACGGCATGATGAATAGTCCTTTGAGATTTCATTGAATTTTTTTTCTTTATTTATAGATGAAATTATTATTTCTTCCAAAATTAAAAAGGTACATAAGGAAAATTTGAGTACTGTTTTAAAGGCATTAAGAAAGAAGATGTTATGTGAAAATTAGTGTAAATTTGAGTTTGGTATGGAGAAATTAACATTGATGGATTATGTTATCACTATAAATGGGATATATGTAAACCCTTTTAGATCAAAATGTAATTGAGTAATGAACCCAAAAAAACATTTATAACCGATATATATTGTTTAATGAGATCAGAAGGATACTACTAGTGTTTTTTTTGAAACTGCTAATGATTTTATAACCCACTAGAATAGCTAATTGATAAGGGAGAAAAGTTTACCTAGAAAACTAAATTTGTAAAGAGATTAAATGAATTAAAAAATAGGCTTATCACAACACATATACTCACATTAATCCCCAGTTGAGAATGTTTCATTATATACATATAAGATTTAATGAATTTTATAGACTGTGTACTCATGAAAAATGAAAATATTATATTTGCCTCATGAAAATTAAATATCCTTGAGTAGAATTTTCTAATTCATGATTCAGAGGTGGAAATAATAATATTTGAATTGTAAATTTGGAGGAAATATCTCTATTGAGAGACATGTTAAATATGTATGGATAATAAAATCCACAATTATATATTCAAACCAATAGAGCTCAATAAGATGCAATTAATATAATTAGCATAGATAAAGGACAATAGATGATCAATCCATTAATATCTCTTGAAGGATAATAATGTGGTAGATTTTCTATGTAGAAATGATCCAGAAATGTTAAAATTGATGAGGAATGAGAAGGATATCATCATCTTATACTGAAAAAGTATGGATATAGGAATCATAAAGGGAATGAACATCTTATCTAGATAAAATTATTTTTAAATCATTTATTTAGTAGAAGGTTAAGAAATCAGAAAGGGATTATTCATTAATAAAAAATTATTGTGGATTCTATTTATAAGGGTAAATCCTTAGACTTAAAAATTGAAAAATAATGAGTTCTATGATTTGGGTCAAGGCTATGTGTTCCATAAAAATCTGAGATAAATAACGATCTATTGAATAATTGACAAATTTCATATTCTACTTCCACCGAGGGAGCATAAAAACATGTAGGATTCTCTATGTGCACTATATTTTCGAAATATTTAAAAGGTGATTGTTGAATATGAGTAAAAAAATTTAGTATCTCAATAAGTGTTGTTTTTAAGGTTAATTCGAAAGGGGAAATTTCCCAATATTCCTATTTATTTTATCAGGGGTCTTTTAAATACATCCAATGTGGACAGTACCAAATGGGTTATAATAGATCAACATTCAAATGATTTTTACATAATCATCCATCAAGTGGAATTTTCACTCAATCATCTTATGAATATAAAAATTAGATAATTGTTGTGTATTTATGGGGAACCACTATTGATTTTATTTGATTGAGATTCTATACTTACCTTAAAGTTCATGAAGATTCATCAACATGCATTGAACAAAGAGTTGAACGTCTGTATGGCCTTCCACCCCAAAACTGAGGGCCAATCTGAATGGAATATCCAATATAAAAATTATATAGTGAGATATTTAATTATGGACATAAAGGCATGGTGGAACAAATATATTCTTCTGGTTGAGTTATTATACAAAAATACATTCTATTCAATAATTCATATAGGTCATTCTAAATCCCTCTATGGTATTAAATGTATAATGCTAAAATTTTGGGATAAATTTGGAGAACATAATATATTGGGACCTTAAGTAGTTAATGAAAAATTATAAAAAGTAAAATCCAATCAACAACATATCATAGTGACATATATTCAATAGAACAGTTACCTTATCAATCATTGGTAATAGATGAATTTTTTATTTTGGGATAATTTTTTCTTGCACATGAATCTATGGAAGATATTAATTATTTTTCTGATGAATGAAATTATATGTCTCAGTTATTTTATCCCCATTGATAGTATAGATCACATAAGAGTTGTGGCCTACTAACTAGAACTTCCCCTAACATATCACACGATTATGACTTGTTCTACACACTCCACTTAATTAAGTTCAAACTAGATGCCTCATATGTATTAAATTAGAATGTTATACATTTGGAGAATGATCATGGTTATGATTCATTGTCATTGGGATCATGAAAATTAATTTTCTATATATCAGAGAAACTCTTCTTATTAAAGTACATTGACCGAAAAAAAACATGAAAAATAATTATGTGAACCTGAAGAAGCAATGAAAGTGGATTAACGACATCTACTTTCATCATTGTGTTTTAAATAATTTTTATTGGGAAAAATATATTAAGGAATAATGATATAAAAAACAAATTTTATATACATAAATTTATTTATTTAATAAATAATGCTTTTCCATATTTATAAATATGGTATAGTATAGACATATACAATACACATTAAAGAAGCACAATTTTTTTCCTTAATTGACTAAAATTTTATTCTAATAGCAATAAGATGAAAAAAATTAAGCATAACCCATAGGAATAACAAAAAAAGAAAAATAAAATAATTTGAATTGGGAAATTGTAATCCCTATAGTTCCCTAGCTTAATCACACTCGTGAAGAATATTTTAAAAATTATAGAAATCATTATCAATTGAATCAACATTCTATAAAATAAAAAATTCTAAAACATGATATAAATACAATTAAATGATGGATGATGGAAATATGAGTGATTTATAACTAGTAGAAACCCCATATGACTATTGGAAATATTAATGTCAAAACAGAAATATGGGCATTATGAATAGTAAAATGACATTTATAATGTTAAATTAAATTATGGAATATTAAAAAAATATTAGGAATCATAATAGAAATATATAAATTTACATTAAAGTAAAATTAAATAAAAGTGTTATATGTGATTAATTTGATAATTGAAATAACGAAACCATCATTTTATTTTTAAAAATATAATTTTTTTATTTTGATTATAATAAATATCCTAAAAAATTAAATTAAAGGTTATTTTCATGAAATGGTTTTCTATAAATTATATATTTTTATATAAATGATAAGATGATTTTATAAAATCGTAATTAATTTTTCAAGGTTATGAAATTTAATAAGACCATCAATATTGGAATTTTTCAATAAATAGAGATAATATTTGAATCATACAAAAATAAAAATTTCTATAAATACTTTGATAAAATATATACAATTTTCCAAATAATCATTTATACATCCTCTTATGATGATTCATGGGATTTTTTAAAAAAATTATGTTTTTGGTTAATAGTGAAATATAATATAATACAATATTAGAATTTATATGGTAAATGTATGATTAATTACATCATGAATAAATAAAGTGACTATTATCATAACCATAAAATCACGAATTAATGTATATATCCAAAAGAATTTTATCTATTGGAAATCGAGATAAAAAATAACAGACTAATGAATATTATATTAAAAAACAACAATCTACTCCCATTATAAATACCATTCTCCAACAACCATTTTTCCCCAATTTCCAAACACTTTTCCTAGCAAATTTTTATAAAAAATATATCCCCAACACTATTTTCTGTGTCTTAAGAGTTCTGGTGACCCATAATATATGGCGATGTCTCATTAAGGTGTAATCTAAGAGATTAAATATAATGGAAATGTAGAATTCATAATAAATCTCTATGAAATTATTTTATAATTCTATGTATCACGAATTTATTCCACCCATCTAGGAATAATGATATATGTATTTGATATATACTAAAATTTTATTATTTTAACTGGATATACAATATTTATCCCTATGTAATTTAATTCTAATATATGAAATCATTATATTTGTATTGGTTGGTTCACCACCTCCATGGATGACGCATTCAATGATTCACCACCACCATCATTGATGGTGTTAACATAGTCATATTATAATTAAAAAATATTTAAATTAGTATATTTTAAATTTTTTCATATTTTGGAATGGAAAAAGAGTCATAAAGTTAAATAAGACCAATAAAAGTTTATCATCCTCTGAAAACCCACTGAAATAAACGTATAATATAAAAATAACACTTATAATCTATGTAATAATATTATTTATGAATATTATTATATATTTAGATCACCTGGGACATATATGAAGACAATAATTTAATAAAAATACACATTTGGAGTTATAGACAAATTTACTAAGAACATACATATTTATCAATAAATCGACGCGACCTTGGATCCTTAAAAAATGTCCTCATGATAGTAAAAAAACCAATATATCTAAATAAAAAGATTAAAAGTTTTGAGTAATATGATAATAATAATAATAAATAAATAAAATATACATGAAAAATTTTATAAATAATGTATATAGAAATTATAATTTTACTATTCATAGTATTAAGAAAACATACCTATCGATTTGGGACATTATGAATGTGAACTCCCAAAACAACCATCTTTTAATTGGGTTATTTTTTCCTTCACAAATTTTTTTTCTACTATTATTATCATAATGAAATTATAGAATATTATATATATATATATATATATATCCCTTAAATATTTAAATATTTTATTATCTCATTAAATTATAGGTTTATATATATTTTTTATGCATTCTCGTCTATTTTCCCTCTAAAAACCCAATTTAAGGGAAAATAACTATTCACTACTTTGTTTCATGTGTCTATGTGTTTTTGTATTTTTCCCTTCCCGGAATTATGAAAATTGTAAATATTTTTTTCGAAAACTATTATGGTGTAAAGGAAAACATTATGCGCATACCTATTTTAAATATTATTTAGACTTTTCTTTAAAACATTTCTTAAGTGTATCATTTCACAACTTACTTATCTAGTCATTTTTTTGAATTTTATTCACATAGACTCCATTTTAATTACTTAAGATAATATAATTATATTATAACATTAAAAATACTTTAAATCATTTTATTTCATTGGTATCTTTACGAGATGGCATTTTTGATATGGCCTAAGATAAGATCATGTAACATATTTTATTTTCATGGGTTTTATATACTCTTATTATTTATTTACAATTTAATTTTTTGGAAAAAATTTGAATGTACATATTTTGAATATAATTTCATTTCCAAAAATTATATGTCCACCTATCTTATTGGTTAACTTTTTATATCATGAGATACATGGGATATTGCGCAAGTAGTTACTCGCGCACACTATTTTATGTTGTCTTTATAGTTTTCCTTGACATATGTTCATGGTGTCATGATATATATTGTTTATATATTCCGATGATTAAATAACCTTATGGTATCATCATCTTATTACATTCCACTACATGATTATATAAGATTCTTCTCTTTTAGGATATCATTATATTCCAATTTTCTCATATGTATTACATCTTCATCATGCTTTACTAAAATTATTCTTTTATCAGAATTTATAAAAAAAATCTTTATATATATCCCCAGGGTATCTTTTGAATAATTAAGAAAACATTATAACATTTTTGGCCACTAGATTAGTTTAATTGAGTTTATTTTCAACTAAATTTAATTTTTTTATTTAAGATTTGGGGGATGAACGATGGAGATTCTAGGGAAATTATAGCTAGGGAACATAGTTTGTTCATGGCTATGAGAAACATTTTTCCTAGAAATTTGAGAAGGGGGGTAGATATGACCAGTGTAATATTTCTTTGTTTTTATATGTTTTCAAGTAGTGGGAAATCTCTATTTAAAAATTACAACATTTTTTCAATAGGATGGGTATCATGAATTATTGGCATAGATTATGGAGAACTGTATAGACAAACTATGTGTATTCTAAAATGTACATAATATTTTGAAATAAGAATACTGACACTAAAATTTTTTTCATCCACTTTCCCCTTATTCACCCACCCCTTCATGGTCACTACCTCTCCCATCAAATTCATACTTTATCATTGATTCATTATTGATTTCTATTGGATTTTCAGTTGCTTCTCTTGAGGCAAGTCCTATTTTTATACAATTTCATCCAATAGTTCCCTTATAATTCCTTCTTTTTTCTTTCTTTTTTTAGATCCTAAGCTAGCCATGGGGACCAAATTTAGGTTTATGGTTGACCTACTAACAAATATTCATCATATTTTAGATGTTTGAGGATACTTCCTTCGCATTCCATGTTGTTTCTGAGCATGTTAATGATTTTAAATCCCAAATTGGAGGTAATATTCTTTTATTAATGGTAGTTGTCTTTGTATTACAATTAGATTATGTATTTTCTTTTTATTAGTTTCATAAATTATTATTGAATTATATTTTTGATGGGTGATTTTGTTCATTTTTGTTGTTAGGTAATGAATCATTCTAAAAAGTGTGTTTTTAAGTGTTTTTTACAACTAAAATGTATTTGTACCTAAAATGATCTTAATAAATGTTTTAAATATGGATTAAATTGTATTTCTGTAAAATTTAGTTTTTATGAAAAATGTGTAATTAATAAAACTAATTTGAAGGGAGTTTTAACTTCAAGGTGATTTTAAAAAGTTATTTTAATAGTGTGTTACCTTTTCATATGATAATGGATTACAATAATTGTTTGGAATGAAGTTGTATTTTTATTGTTTTTGAGTTTCACATGGGTGTACATAGGTATGTGGGGGGGTAAATGAGTGATTCCCTATATATAAGCAAAATTATATTTATGGATCATATTATGTGACCTTGAGAAGGCTAGCTTCAATAACATTTTAAGGATCATATATCTATCTAGTGTTCTTTGAGAAATTCCATGTAACTTTATAACCACTAGGTTAGATCTTACTCACATTACTTGTGTATTCATTGTGATGAAACACAAATGGTTTTCCATTTGGATGTGTTTTTTTATTTTTTGATCTAGATATTGATTATACTATGATTTCCCTCAAATTTATTAATGATTCTCTTTGAGATTACTTACAAAAATTGGATTAATTTAAAATATCATAGGGAGTTGATAAAATTTATTCAAAATGAAAAATAGATATAAATAAAATTTCTATAATGGACTATGGATATTCATGTATAAATTCATTAAATAAATTCATGTTTGTATCATAGTGGTATCTCGACCTCACATGACTCACATGTCATTGAGGGTATGTAGAATAATTATAAAGGATACAATTGCGATAATTAGTTAATTTTTTTGTTGAAAATTATTTATGTTCACCTTTCTTCTTATATGTATTTCTATTGGTGACTTATAGATATGGGGTTCTTGGTAACTAACATAGAATTTACGATTCTCTGTGAGACATTGGGTTATTTTGTATCTACTTTTCATTCATTGATATGTGTTTTATATTATTATGTATCTGGAATAAGTAGTTAGTTTTTTATTATTCAGTATACTGTGATTATTATGATGTCTCGTAGTTATTATTTTTAGTTAGGTTTATGTTGTGTAATTCACGAGTGATAGTCTATACCTGATGCAATGATCTATTATTTTATCATAATATGAGTATATGTTTTCCTTCGTTGTAGTGGGTATCCAATATTTATATGGTTCATTCTAAAATTTCATGTGGAATTCATGTTGTGTTATTGGGTTTTTATGATGAAACCATTCCTATATGGTTACATTTTAATTCTCTATAACTAGATTCCGTCATGGGGTGATGACTAATGCATCATGAAACATGTGGTGGATCATCCAGGGAGACACGTTTGATAGGATCGAGCTGATTCATTATAAAATAGTATCATATACACCTTTTTTATGGGGGAATCAAGGAATAATAAGGGAATCATATCAACATAGATCAAAATTCATATATTGTTTTTGTACCCAATCGATACCCATCATGGTGAAAAACTAATCACCTAGTGAAGTAGATATTTTAATCATAGTTTTCTATAACTATGTTTTAATTTTTTATAATATATCTTGGTATATGATTTAGGTATGTTGATCCTCATTAGAGTTTCATCCATTTTTTGTGAATTTTCTTATTTTGAGGTGTGAATTGAGAAAGAAAGAATGCTTCATGGTTATCCCACATAGTCTAGAAATCTATATTGGTCCCATTAATATTTCTATACAACCCTCAAAAATGATAATTAATTTTTGGCATACATTCCACCAAACTCTAAAGGTAAATCATTCCCAATAATTTAACACCGCTATATTATTTTTTCACTTCTCTTTCATCTCAAATGTGATTTAATATTTTTTACAATTGAGTAAGGTTGTAGGAAACCGTTTTGAGTTTAAATTACATGATATTATAGTTGATTTTTTTATTTTTATGATGTATTTTGGTTTGGACATGATTATAATTTGAGAATTGCATTGGATTTTGTTTTGTGTTTGAGTTTTGGGTGATTTTTTTTGTTGTGGAAATGATTTAATAATGTTTTTCCCCTATAAAAATAGTTTAATAAAGAGTTTGAGAACTAAATAATGTGTGTTATGTATGAATAGAAAATGGTATTGGACTAGTAAATATGTTTTAAATTGATGTATTTTTTTTATAAAATCTTGTTTATTATATTCTTTTTGGTATAAAAATATGGATAAGAAGATTCAATGGAACTTTTTACGTGTTTCTGAAAAGTGAGGTCTATTTAATTATATTATATTTTTTTATTTATTTGATGTATTTTGATCCAATAGAAAGGCTTTTAAGAGATTTTTTTTTTGATTAGTAACAGGATTTCAACTTCCATGATATTTTTTTGAGGTTCTCAACTACTTTAATTCATTGATAAACGTTAAATAAATTTATGTAATGTTAGTGAATAATTGGGTTTCAAATGGAATAAATGTTTCAACTTATTGTGAGATAGTAAGGTAGATTTAATTTTAATTAATTGTATATAATGGTATTAAACATCAAATATTTTAATGCTTCAAAAATATGAAAAAGGGATATTCAAAAAGTTCTATTCTTTGGGTTTCTTTTTTCCAAAATTATTGGATATTTATTTTACTTTGAGAGATGTTTTTGAAAAATAATTAGTGTGTTTAAAATATTATGAAATATATGTTGAAATATATTCAATTGTGATTTTAAATATGGTAAAAAATTTAATAATGTGATAATTTTTATAAAGGATTGGATAAACTCATTTGTTTTATTGTGAATTTAATGGTGGGTTTAGTTTTGATACATTTACCCCTGTGTACATGATTTTTAGTTTCTATTTATATTGTAATGGTATTAATTGATTCAAGAGATTAGACCAAAATTAGATGTGTTCATATTTAATGTATTTTATTTTCTGCATCCCATAATGTCCCTCGTAAAAGGTCTGGAGTTATTTATAATAAATTTTTCTATAGGAGATTCCAGGTTTTGTATAAGAGTTTTCCCTTTAATATGACTGTATAGAGACATAACTCTATTTAGCAGAGTTAGGTCCCTCATTCTCTTGTAATCTTTCTATTCTCATTTAAATTATAATTCATCTTCTTTAGTGGGTATTAATTTTGTCTTAATCATTTTTTGTTATTAGAAAGGATAATAGAAACCTATAGTTCTTTGAAACAATTATAAATTTAGGGATAGAATACTGTTGTGGGAATTCATGACATGTTTAGTTTGGTTTGGTAGAAGTTTAATGTCCCTAAATACCTATATAATATAATTTCAAGAGTGATTTAGATAAAATATTTATCTAATGGTGTCCCTAGGGGAACCTAGTTGTGGGAAAATACAACATAATTCTAAGCCCCCATTTCTGTGAGTACATGGTTAAAGAGTGTGTAGTGTGTTTCTAAAATCATTACTCTTTATCCTTCTATAAATCTACGGTTATCATTTTAGGATTAATTTATCCAGTGTTCGTTGTCACCAAACATCAAAGTTTGAGTGACCAAAATGGTGTCAGTGGTGATTTTATTTTCGTATATAATGAATAATAATGGCTAAAATTTTTTGCGACACCAATATGAGTGTTATTGGTTTTTTATTATGTTCCATTTATGTGGGGATTTTACTAGTATCTATAATAACATGTTCATCCACTGTTTTAATAGATTCTATAGTGCATGGAAGAGGGTAGTAAATTGGCTTGACACTGAAGGATATGTCTTTGGAGGGAATGAGAGGTTTTACTTGGTTTCAAATATGAGGATATATACCACAATAGTTCTAGATGAAATGTTTTGGCATTAAAAAATTTCCTTAATTCATGAATAGAAGATTACTATGAACCTCATACTATATTCATTGGTTTTTTCCTAGTTATGTCCTTTCATATGCTGATGTATTTTTTTATTTGAGAATTGTGGTTGCTGTTTGGTTGGGAACTATATTTTTAGTATACTTGGAGATGAAATCTTTTATAGTTAAGTTTTTTTGAGGTTTTACTCTTTTATTAAAACATTTTTTGGAATTTAAAAATAGTAGGGTTATCTCAATCAAATGGTCTACATCTCTCACTGATATACTCTTCTTGGATAAATCTGTGTATATCCCTTCCATTTGGGATTTTATTTATGGGGGGGATTTGGTCTCATTTTAATTAAGAATGGAATGGCTTGTCTAAGGGATGATATATCAAGGATGGGTGAAAAAATTCATGAATTTATATGTTTTGATCTTGTATTATAGGTTTTTTTTCTTATGATAATTAATCTTATGTTGAGTCTAAACTTGTTCATGAATGCTTATCAGAAACCAATACAGGTGAATTCCATAAAACCATTCTAGGAGTTTATGTCAACATTATATATTCATTATCATTATTTAGAGATGAAAATTGAGAATCAGGTACCCTTATCATATTTTACATTAATAGGAACTCAATCATTCTGTTGTTTTGGATTTTTTTTGGTATTTTTTATTAGTCCTTCGGGTTGACGAGATTGAATGGAAGAAATTTTTTATGCTATTTTATGAATGAGAGGATTCGAAATCAGAATCTATTATCTCTAGTGTATATATTACCATTTTTGTTTTTGGGTTTTTTAGAATAATGAAACATGGAAATTAGGTCTATATGTATGTGTTGTAAATCATTAGGGAAAGGAACACCTTGATTCTTGAAGGCATCAGACATTGAGAAGAGGGTGGTACGACCTTACGTTCTTCTTTGTTTGAGCCATCGGGTACATTCAATGGGGAAAGTGGTATAGTATAAAGAAGTGTGACCCACTAAGAGTCACTAGTGGGCAATTATTTCTGTTTATTTTGGTATTAAATTAATTTATTTTTACCTAGATTTTGGGTTTCAAATTTAGATATTTTGTAAAAATTATTTCTAGGATGTATTATTAGTACACAGTTAGGAAAAAATGTTCACTAATCAGTGTGATGTAGGGGTTAAGGAGACTATATCATCAATTCATGTCTTCCACATAGTTTAACAAGCCATGTGGATTCTCCATGAAACTGTACAACATATTTTTAAAGGGAGTCGTGTCCCACACAACAGCTTCACGTATTGGATTACAATGAGACCAAACCATGGAGACTATTGTGTTTAGTTTAAATTATAGAATTACTATAATTCCCTTAATATTTTCATAAATAACCATTATAATATTTTCTCCTCCCATGAACACACAACCCTCTACCAACAAGGACCCGCATTTCACCATAATACCTTGGTAATTTTCATGGATTCATGGTGGTTTCTCTTGGTGAGAGCCTTGGTATTATTTGATTTATCAATCCATTATTTTTTAAAATACCTTGTATATCATTATTATTTGGATTTTGTAACCCTATATGTTTATGTGAGCAGAATATAGGGATATAGGTGATCGCCCAAATAATTTTCATTATTTCTTATTTATGTGAGGATCCCAGCTTACTATTTTGTTTTTTTTTCAATGAATTACCTTTCAGGAAACTCAAACTACCAATCTATTCTTTTTCTATTTTAGGAGGAAACTATCTTATACTAAAACTACCAAGATGTATTGTGTTCTTCACCACTATGGCACAAAATAGATTACTTTTGAAATAGTACGACATTGTGAACTACACCATAGTGTGTCCATTACTTCCAAAGACATTAATATGGTTTGGTTTATCATAATATAACATGGAATTCTTGTGTTAAATAGATCTGCAAAACAATGTAATTAAATCCTTTTTACACCATCATCTCCTCATATTTGACCCCTTTTAATTTCACCTCAATAAAATGACTAATGTGTGGCCCATTTTACTCTATATTAGCTTCCTATAATAAAGTATATTTAGTATTCTCTACATATAAATAATTTGGACCTTCCATGATATATGTATTAGTTGTGGTTTGGAATTATAATATTCCAAAGGGATAGCGACATAGCCTCTTTTCTATATTAAGGAATCCTTGAAATCTCTAGTGGGTTGTATAATTTATCAAATTGGGTCACATGATTTTGTTTGCCCAGTGAATCCATGGAAAAATAATCCCAACATATGTAAGGATAACTCACATTAAGTACAGTCCCACATGGAAGTGGAGAACATAACTACCCATACAAAACACACACTCTATCTTTAATTGAATCATAGAAATGGTGACTACGGAATGAATAATGATAATTATTGTAGTATCTTATTTGTAACAGAAATAATCTTACCATATTTACTTATTTACATTATAGACAAACACAAATGATATACAGGATTTCAAAAGTATTTTGGCAAGCAATACCCCTTGGGTTTTTCTGACAATACTCAAATTTTATCAAACAGTCACATCCTGTAAAGATAACCCATTCATCTTGTTTATCAATGATCTACAAATCTTAAATTATACACCCATTTGATCACCTCCAAATCCTTGGAACAACCATATCACTCCCCTAGTTATTATTAGAAAACTCCCCCCATTTACCAAATTTTTTTCTCAATTTCATGAAAAATTAGATATTTCCCCTTTTTACAATTAACACAATGATATCATGTCACTAAAAAGTTCATAATATGGTGTTATAAATCCAAAAAATGTGAGGTGATAGAACATACCTTCATCCATGAAACCAATTATGGGAAGTGGTGGTTTATTCCATGAATAAATTATGTGCAAGAATATTGATTGAATATGAGATCCAAAAAAGGGTTTCCAGACTCCACTTTGGGAAAATACTTTTTCAATGTATCCACTACGTGATCTTGTGTAGACACATATTCCAATTAATTTTTTTGCTCCACCTTCTCCTTTATAAGATTATATTTATTCTTTATGTCCTTTTTTCATGAATCATTAATATGTTTTTTTTATTTTTTATCACATATTAATTTTCACACATAAATGGAATGAGAAAAATTACTTCATCACCCACTTCAACTTGTTTTTTATCCATTTATATCATTTGGGTGTTTTCTTGAGTGGCACCAATTTACTCTGCCTCCATGTTTAATGATGTTATAAAATTCTCGTTCACACTTATCAATGTTATTAATGATCTCCCATGATAAAAATAACTACATGATGTTCATGTTTAGTCATATACCGAACCATTAATATCTGTATATATGAATGCCAATAAATATTTCTGTGGATCATTGTGATAGAATAATCTATTTTCTATCATATGATGAATATCCTGTACTATTACATTATCATATTTCAAATGGATTTCCCTTTGATCACTCTAAAAATATGGGTCATTAAAATTATAAAATAAAATTTCTCATAGAGTGTAATTAAAATATAGTAAACTTACAATGATTTGCTGATATATAGTCAAATCGACCTTATTGACGAACTTATCATTTGAAAAATTCATCATTACCTCCTCTAGAGATTCTAAGGGCCTTGAATTATCCATATGTAATCTTATTAAAAACTTCTTTTCAAATTAATTTTGTGAAATAAATATCCAATATAATAATTCAATTACATTCAAACTAATGATTAATGACATTTCTTAAATTAGAAACATATCAGATTCACAAATCATGAGTTCTATACACTTTTTTTCGTTTCATCATCCTAGCATAAATTTTTTTATCATTAACAAAGATAATAACCTTAAATAATTCCTTTTTATTCTTTTTGATGTAGAGATTATGTTCTTCACCACCTCAATGCAACTCAAGAATATTTAAGAATTATTATAATAGAGAATACCATTTTATTAGTGATTTTTTAAGGCCAAAAAAATCTATATTTAGTCAACACACATTTGGTTCATATTCATTAATCATAAATAAATTTGGTTTCTCAGTATACTCATCATCTTCAAGAAAAAAATTCATGAAAGTGTATTTTAAATCCATTCGATATATTTTAAATCCCCTATATATTTTAATGGCTATGAATAATCAAATAATTTAAATCCATTCTATAAGTGAAAAAATGTTATGAATATCAATTCCTTTAATTTTTTAATACCATTTTTTTAGATTTTGTTATTTTTTAAATATAAAATTTCATATCCTTTATGTTTATTTTTGGAAAAAATCATGGTTATGATGAAATTCTTGTCACATAACCTCCGAATAACATCCCATGTATTATTTTTATCTATTTTTTAAAACTCTTCATTTCTATCAATGATATAATTCTCATCATTTACGACTTATTTAAATGATTTTGGTTCTAAAATGATAATTATGGTACCTTATATTAATCTGTAATTCTTCTAATTCGGAATGAAGATATATAACATCAAATAATGTTTTTTTATTGATTTTATCTCTACACATTTTTTTATCAAAATATCTGCCATTTTTTTACATTATTATAAATTTTAGTCTGCATTAGTGTTCTATTAATTCCTTTTTTCTCCCTATAAAATGTATACTTCTTCATCAATTTTATATTCATAAATTGGGTGGTTTTCAGGAATAATCTTATCATGTAATATTATCATATTCCCACTTTCAACCACCACAATTTCATTTCTCTAAATCATATTATCATATCTATTATTGTAAAAACCATAAGAATTACTCTTTGATGAGTATCTAATAAATATTCCTTCATTCCCCCAATCATCAGATTTCCTAATAATCTCCTTACCAAGAATAAAAAATTTACTTCTGAAATATTTGAATTACTTGATGGTAGGTTTCTTTTCATTAAAAATTTTATATGTAGTTCTCCATTAATATTCAAATATAAACACTCTATTGTAGATATATATTGATACACTAAAAATAAAATTTGAGTATATTTTTTGATATAGAATTTTGAAACAACATTATTCATTCAATGATTTTAATTGTATAATTTCTTCATTCCATGAAATTATTTTTCTAGGGTGTTCTAAATGATAAATCCAAATATTGAATTCCATTCTTTATGATATATTATTCAACTAGATATTTTGTATATTTGGAAAAAAATTCAATTTAGAATTTCTAAATCATTACCCCAAGAATATTTTCATCTCTCCTATGAAATAGAGCGACATATCTGCACACCACAATCTTTGGTGGGACTGGAATGATCCATACCATTTTTCTGAAGTCTCTAACAACCATAACATAATAAATAATTCAATACATTGTTTTAAGTGATATTATCATAAAAATGATCATTAAAAAATTAATCAACCATGATTCCATCATATACTTTCTCTTGTACGACTTATTGATAATCTTCCCATTTGTCTTAAATCACACATGTAAGTATTATCATATGTGATATGGGGAATTAAACATGCTCTATTTATCCTTACTAATCTTCCTAGAGATGTTTAACTCAAATATCCAAGCCGTATACTCCAACAAATCTTCTCCTCCTATTTGGAGAACATATAAAAACATTTCCTATTGAAAAGGTATAGATATCCATTTGTTCTTTTTCTCATTAGAATTACTAAAACATATTTGGATTTTATTGTACATAGATTTTTAGTGAACTCCAATGCATATACATGGTTTCATTTTTTGATATCATTGAGAATAATATTAATTATGTCATTAACTTAGAAAACATTTTTCAATCTGATATCTTTTAATATAATTGTAGACTTTTCAAAAAAAACAATATTATGACCCACATTATTCCTAAATTTAATGAAACCATATTTATTATTAATTAAATATATAATGAGGTATCTATTTAATGTTATATGTGATCTGAATTCACTATAAAAAATTCATGGGCCAAACATGCAAATTCCCTTAAGTAAGTTTCAAAAACATTAGACTTTGATGAACAACCGTTCACTTCCCATATTGGTGATGAATGCTCCTCCTCAACATTTGACTTCATTAACACTTATTCATGAATTAATAATAAAAATATGTTTTGAATATACATTTTATTTAATTAAGGTTCTAAATTTTTATGTCTTTCCCTTGAGGCATCCTTGATGAAATTTGTTTCACTCTTGATGCACAATAAATTAACTCATTCCTGATGCCACTATAACTAAATCAATATCCATTAAAAGAATAATAATGATTATAAATTTTTCTTTCCCCTTTGGATTGGAGTTGTTTCTAGATGGGTCTACTATAAATAGATCACAGATATTATCTGTATCCTAAACATCCAAAATAATGAATTATTATTCTTGAATCATTAGAATTAGACTTCGACACATAGTTATTTGTTATTGTAGTTTCCTGAGGAAATAACTTCTTTTGAGGATTCAATGCTTGATGGGATTCCAATCACAATCATATTCCATTATCATTGCACCACTAAACTCAAGGAATTTGTAAGATTCTTTCGCATAAATTTATTTGGACTGTCTTGATGATGATTGTTTTATATTGTATTATAATTTATTTTGAATGAAAATTTGTGATAATTATCTTTTTAACATCAGTTAATAACTTCATTTTCCATATCCACAATTCTTTTCACTCTTCCACTATTATTTTTATCCAAAACCTCAATAATTACGGTTTAGTATGAAATTTTATGTTCCAGTTCTATATGTTTCACTGATTTTCATGAATTTCTAAATTTATGTGTTTCAATATCATATAATAAAATTAACTTTTTTGTTTTTATTTTATTCACATAGAGATCATATTTAGAAACCACTACATTTTCCTTTTTTTATAACACTAAAAATATAATGTTTCTAAAGGTATTCCTCTATTTATATATTAGATAAACAAATTTGATAAATAATTTATTATTATAATTACTACCACTATTTCATGTCTTATTTTAAATTTACATCTATATAGATCCATCCATAATATTTTAAAACTCTTATATTTTACTTTTTCTAGAATTATATTCTTCTTTAGAAAAAAAAATTAATTCTTTTTGAAGGACCTTCACTAATAATCAGACGAAAATTATTTTTTATCTTAATGAGTAGTTTGTATTTGTCATCATCATCTCAGTAGATTTTAGAACATTTATCTACATGACATCCCACATATCCACATTCAAATAATGTAAGGGTATTATTATCCTTAAACCATCCTCTACCTTGTGATTATAGGAATGAAATGACACAACCTTGTAAAATTCACGACCATAAAAATTCTACATGATTGAGAGATTGTTTATATAATTACATCCCCCAGATAAGAACCTTATTTCATTATTTGATCATATTAGTCATTTATATTCTCTTAAGACACAATAATACAATGAATGGTATCCAGATAAATCTATTTTGGACAATTTTCTTCTAGAAGTGACAATTTTTCATTAAAAATTTGTGGGATACATCACATAATCCACTTCTTTATATTTTCATGTTTTAGAGATTCATTTTGGCCTCACATATCATTAAGTATATAATTTTTGTGATCGAAAAAGAAATCAGCAATATAATTTGAATTCATTCTTAAATATTAATATTTTTTCCACAGATCCTAGAACATTGACTCACAAACCATAAAATATCCTCCATAAATATATATATTATATTCTAATAGAACATAAGAGGATTAACATGAAATTAAATTATGCAAAATGGGATTGGAAAATTAATATTCCAAGGCACTTATGTATTTATAATTTGTATCCAATTATTAATGATCTATATCTATCATATTTTTGACTTCATTATTGGTGATGATTTTATAATTGGACATTGGGTAAATTTCCATTCTCAAGGATATGAAATTATTTTGCCTCCGTATTTTCTAAAATTAAAATTATTCCCTTCAAATTTTGGGAAAATTGTATGGTTAAAAACTATTTTCAACTTCCAATATATAAAATGAATAATAACCCCATTAATACGACATGTTATATTCCTATAGGAGAAAACTCTTGGATTTTGGTGTGAGTGAATTAGGATATCGATGCTGAAAATAATTCTTACTTGTGTAAAAATACTACCCACTCACCTTGTTGTATACTTAAATTTCTATCTAAAATACCCCTAAATGAGTGTTGAATTTAGTAAATAGTATAATATATTTTACTTATTTTACCCAAAATGGGCTAGTCCTAAGAGCATGCATGAAAATGTGTTTGTGTGACCAATTCACTAAAATATTTCTAAATTTAATGGGAATTTGGGATGGTATAGTTGAACCTCCTAAATCACCTCCAAGAAAAAATTTAGAACACACTTCTCTTTATCAACAATTTATTCACTTCTCCATTTGTTGAATATATACTTATTCATATAATGATGACAAAAATATAATATTATAATTTTTTTCCTATTTATAATATTCAAATTTGACTTCTAGTGATAATAAAAACATGTAATAACACATTCTTAAATGTTCAACATCCCATACTGGATTTAGAAAAACCTTCCAAACTACTACTCCTAAAATTTTTCAAGAGAATTTACCACGATATATATATATTGAAATTCTATCCAATTTTTATTTGAATTACATGGTTAGGATTGAATCTATATTCATTGAGATTTTTAATGTTTCCCTTAGAGTTAATCGGATTATAAAGCCCTACTATATTAAAATTAACCATCAACATATTCAAGACAGAGCTCTATTTATAGTTTTTATGAGATCAATCTACTATAGACTAAAACCATCTATCCATGGAATAGTCTTCCCTTCTATAGTGAATATATATTATTTTTTAAAATACTAAGGCATGATCATATTTATGATGCTTAAACATTTTCTTACATATATATCACTATGGTATGTTCTATCACACTATGGTGTAGACCTATGATGTTGACCAGATCTATATAACTTAAGCATTAACTCCTCCATTACACCATAATCACATCCTCTTTAACTCCTATTAACATTACCTCTCTATACTGACTATGTCATAAACACTTATAATATAGAGTTTCTTCCTTTAAGATATGATATTATAAATTCCTTACATTTTATAAATTCAGAACATCTATGATGAAAGGAGTAGCAACAACATGGACATATTTTCTTCTATAATTATTACTGCCTATCCTTTTCTCTATGATGGGACAACTTTAAATCATGTGTGGGATCAAAAATTTATCAAACTAGGTACAACATCATGGTAACCCTGACAATGGTGGTGAAATATAATCATAACTGAAGGTATGGTAAATTTCATAATGGTCAATCAAAAGTGAAAGTAGAACCCAATTAGACTAACTCAACACATGACTCATCAATCATTTCGAGGAAACCAATGTGACTATGCTGTCGAGAATGAACTAAGGTGTAAGTTATTTCCTTGAAATACAACTCCTCTCACTACCATCCTTCTTCCCCTATTCACAGGAAAACCCCATATACAAACATCTAGGAAGATTTTGTACAATTTTGGGTACATTTTTTCATTAGTTTATTGATTATATGATTGATTTAGAATGTTATCGTATTTCTATTAGATATTTTTTTATATGAGATGACTTATGTTTTTTGGTGAGTGGATGGTTGATTTTGTTGGATTAGGAATAATGGTAGTTATGGGTCTTTTTCATAGATCATAGGATGCTTGAGTAGTATTAATTATTTAGAACATCATAGATATTGAGTGTTCCATGAGTGAGCCCAAGTTCCTTTGGAACGTATATGTCTAAGGTCAATAATTTTCTTGTATTATTTTGGCATTACACATAGATGGATTTAAATTGGGATGTGTTATTTATAATTGCATATTTACTGAGATTGATATTGAATGAAACAGGATGCCCATATAATTTATTGATGACTTCTTAGTGTGAGTATGTTTTTTAAATCAATTATTTTAATTAAAACAAAATGGAATTTTAAAATATATTTTAAATGAATTATGGATTTTAAATGTGTTTTTTAGAATTTTAAAAATAGTTTAAATGGCTAAATTCATTATAGGGATTCAAGTTGGTGTCTAACTAGGAATCAGAAACCACACCTTACATATTCTATTGGGTGTATGAAGACATTTTTTGTAGGATACATGTATATAAAGGAGTACCTTTTTTACACCGAATCTTTCTAATGGTCATCATCATTCAATTTTGTATTTTTGGTGGTGACCTATTTTTACAAGGTGTTTGGGATCACTTAGAGGAATTGGATCCCCATTGAGTATTTAGATCATTATTTATTGTCTTTTCTGACCCTAATTGTGTTTTTAGTTTATCTTTAATATATACCAAATTTTTATTTTTTAATGATTATGCATAGGGTGTATTATTTATGATGTTTATTTGTTGTTGTTTTAGTTATTTTTATGTTGTGTTATTGCAGAGTTATATCCTATTTCTAGTGTTATATTATATTTTTTATTATATTTAGTTAAACTTTTTCATTTAATGACCTGGGAATCAATTTTATTAAATGTTCATGCTAGAATTCTAAGAGGAATCCATGTAGTTCAATTAGATTATAATGGTGATACCATTCCAAAATGATTAAATTTTGATGGAAATCAATTATTTGATTACCCTAGATGAACAAAAACATTCCTCAACCCTTATGGATGATCAGAGTAATGTGAAACATTTACCTAGGATGATTCATTATAAGAAAAAATGAACTCGAGAACACTTTATTGATATTTGAATAAATATGTTATTGTTTTTCTTTTATGTTGATGAATTATGTACCTAAAACCCCTAATACATTATACCTATATATTTATAGGTTTTATCTAAATGTGTTTTATATTATAAATAACACAATGAAATGTTTTTTATACTCGTGTTGCTATACAATTTCTTCTTCAATCCCATTCAATATTCTTGAATACAATAAAAAAATGAATTTGAATTTGTTCAACTCTATATCAATATCCAAAAAAAATTATATGAAAAATATCAAAAACATTTGATGTTTTTTTATCTAAATTTAAATTTAAATATTAAAATTATTCCCTCTATCTGGAAATATATTAATTTTTTAAATATCTATTGTTATGTGTAACTTTTTTTTGACCATATTCCACCATTATTGATAAATAATTGATGGATCTATTTTTTTTAGTTGTATTTGTTTTCAATGCATGTTGAAATGTTACAGCTTGATATTTTGGATTGTATTTCATTAAATTAATAATATTTTTTCCATTTTCTCCCCATTAATAACCAAATTAAACTAATCCATAAAATATTTATTAATGATAAAATTTGAGAAAAAGAAAAACTCTATTAATAAAAAAATTAACGAATTAAAAATTCCTACATTTAGAGAATATATAACTACAAAATATATATCCTAATTTGGAATTATAAAGTAATTGATAAATTAATTAATTAATTAAAATAATTCACTTTTAAAACATAATTTTAATAATATATAACATTTTAATATAGAAACAGATATAATAACATCGTTATGTTATTAATTGGAATGACATTGTACGAGGACCATTTAATGTATTTAAAATTCATTTTTCAATAAAATTAGTTCAATTTATATTTTCATTTAATATATAAATTTATTAATTACATAATATTAGTTTTAAAAAATTAACAACAATTTTTTATTGCATATATCAGTATTATTTAATATACTGTTTTTATATTTTTCTAAAAATATTGAATTTTAGGTGAATAGTGTAAAATATAATTTTTGTAAACAACCTGTATTTTATGAAATTATTACAATATATGTATGAATTGGAAAATTATTATAACTTTTTATAAGACTAAATATCAATCTTATAAGTGAATTTATAATTTCATAATTAATTGTGTAAATTTAGACAAACATATTTGGAATTTTAGTATGTAAGATATATTATTCAAAAAAACTAATCCATTATTTATATTATATTATATAATAACTACTATAAATGTCATATAATAAAATTATCTTCTAATTTATAATCATTATGTCCAAATTCTTTAATAATAACCATTTTTATCAAGTATAGATGATTAACTACATTGGAAAAAACTAGTTAAATTAGTAAAAATTAAAAGGTGTAAAAAGGGTTAATCCAAGAGAGAAATACCACAAAAATGTTTCAATAATATGACGGAATAGGTTTTTATGTAATTTATCAACTTTATCCCTTAGCCAATCAAAATATTTTAAATTTTGAATCTACATTCGTTGAGAGTGGATTCCCATTATTATTTTTTTTGTATTTACAAAAATGTCATCCTTTTTAACATGATAAAGGAGAGATATAATCATTACTAAACCTCAAATTAAAACACACATATTTTGTCCCTAAATATACTATAACCACTCATCATAATTCCAATACACCTTTAATGGGTTCTTTAAATCTCAACAGACGATCCATCAACGGCCAAACCCCCTTTTCATAGGGGATATTCCAAGATGTGGGGTATAATTTCTAATTGCTCCTTTTTATATCTATTTATGTATGTGAATTTTTCTTCTTTAAATGACATTTGAAAAACAAAAAATAGAAAAAATCAGTTAAATTATCATAAATTTATGTTATTATAATTATGGTACAATTATTAAAAACATTTCCCTTTTCTATTAAGAAAAACAAAATTTTTATTCGTGTAATGTGATGGATACTATCTCCATAATGCATCATGTTTTTTCTCCTATACCACATTAAATTGATGATCATAAAAATTATATTAATATTTTAGCATATATTTATGATATATTTTTTTCTAAAATTTTAAACTATATTACCCTTTTTACCCATTATATGGAAAATGAAAACATCGTCTATATATAGGTGTGTACTAACGCCTCTATGGAACTATGGATTTACATTTTTATTTTCATAAAAAACGTAAATTGATGGAAATTTGAATGATTTTAATAGATAAATATTATTTTTAATAATTAATCACGGTTGGGTAAAAATAAATTGAACAAAACATTAAGAATACGAGCAATAATCATCCATAAGAAATTTAACCATCTAAAAGGGTGTTATATAAATATTTTTTAATTTTTAATATTATATAATATAATTTAATAAGGTACATTATTCTTATAATTATTTTAATTTATAATATATTTCACTAATAATAATTAAATAATATCATTATGTTATTGGTGGAATGATCTTATAACTAAATCACTTCATAATCATTTATTAATTATGCTATGTTCTTGTTTGCAGTGGTCAAACCACACACATGAAAAATGATATAAATTTTTATAATGGATGAAAAAAGGTAGATAATTTATATTAAAATATAATATAAATACAAGAATAATTATTTCCTTTTTTAATAGTAATATAAAAATTTTATACATTATTTATGAAAAGAACCTTTGATCGAAAAGAATCATTGAAACATGTTTATCACCAAATTCATTTTTAAGGATCATTACCAAAACTCTCATATATTGAAATTACAATACTGTAAATAATTTTAAAAGTAAATTCTATTACATGCTATATTCAGTGAGTAATTAACTTTTAGAGAATAATGATGAACAACACTACTATTATGAAACTATTTTAAAACGATTAAATTGGTCACACCCAATATTGAAAATAGTTAATAACTAACTAATGAAAATTTTACGAATAATTGAAATTTATTAATATAATGGGATATATCCATGGAAAATATTATAAAATATATGTTTTAGATAATTATTTTTCACTTATAGGTTGCTAAATTGTTATCAACTAAGCCATAATTCTTGGTAAGGATTTCATTATCTCAAAATTAATTTATTTAGATGTATTTATTTATTTGAACCATGATATATATACTATAAAAAGATTAAGACATAATGAATGTATTATAGTGCAGTAATTTAATTTTTCTTTTTTTCAGATCCATATCATTTTTATTCATTAAATGGATTTCAATTTTAAAAATATCACTGTTAAAAGTGTTTTTGTTAACTCAACCCCCTTCATTGAATTATAATGATTATTCATGAGATTTTTTATTATTTAATAGATTGATTCCACCATAATATTTTACTTTATGGTAATTTATCTCTTTTTCTTAGGATAATTAATTATTAATCAAAATATTTTATCGTGTTCATTCTCCTCCCTAAAAAGTATATTATTGTTAAGAGTAATTCCCATCCCTTATAAATATGGTTTCAAATATTTGTCCATATTTCCCTTTCCCACTAATAGTTTCTATTATATTTTAAAAACAAATAATTTTGTGTCTCATGTGACCTACATATTTTCATTATACAGTTTTGAAAAGGATCATTTTTTTCTAATCTTAAAATATTTTTTTCCAATAAAGTAATTTTAAAATATTAATAAGTTATTCATGATTCAAAAATACAATATTTTATCTTAAGATTGAAATTTAATTTTAAAATTTTATCAATTTTTCAGGGATCCATCAGTAATGATAATTTTTAAAATTTAATTCTTTTAAATTATTTTAACATCAATTTTTGAATCATTTCTGTGTTTTCAAATCACCATTTATAAATATTTTTTTAAGGTAAATGTTTTTAATGAAATATAACATGAAATTTTTGAAACATTTGTATATATTTTCTTGATCCATTAATATTATCTTAAAATTAAATATTAATAAATTAATTTCAAATTTCATTTTAGGAAAACTTTTTTTTCTTAAGGATCCATTTCTGAATATTCTTTTTAGAAGTAATTTTTTTTCAAAATGTTTTCACTTATATTTTTTTGAGAAACTTTTATCTCTCATGGATGAATTATTGAGATTTATTTCCAATTTATTTTTTAAATTAATACATTTATATTTCTCCAAATTGAATTTTTGAAAAATACATTTTAAAATGGCCCACAACATATAATGTTATGATATTAATAGAAATTATATCCAATAACACTTTTATGGTTTCACATGCACATTTCACTTTGTCTCTAGAGGTCTGATATTTATTGACCAGACAATAAATTTCATTACAAAATAATCTTTTCGGAGATTTAATTTTGTGGTATAAACAATTTATATTTTCAGGTAAATTTGTGTTATACCATTTGGAAATGTTGTGAAACCCATTTTTATTTCTATGGATTTTTTATGAGGTCTTTAATGACTTTTAATTATTTAGAATCATATATATAATTGATTGGTAGGTTGGGTACTATATAAAACATCCATTCATTGAAAATTATTCTATTTAATGATCCAAAATTGGTATATATGTTGATTTATCATAATATAATGGGTACATGTGATGATTTATCCCATTCTATAGGGTACAAAATAATTACTAATCCCTAAAAAAATTGTACCCATGATAATTTATCCCCATATAAAGAGAACATTGGAGGATTTATGCCTTGTTAATGGGAATATAAGTAGATTTATCCCAAAAAAGTGTGTGATTAAGGGTTTATCCCATTATAAAGGGGTAAATAAGAATTTTTATCCCAATTCATGGGCTAAATAAGAGGATTATCCCACTCCCACTAATGTATATTACAAATTAGTCCTATCACACTATATGATGAATTTAATATTCAATAGTCATAAAATATTATTTCTTTTTTTATTTTATCCACACTATTAGGTCGAACTATTACTCATATTTTCATACTTCTTGAATCATTTTTAATTTATCATGATTTTATACACTTTTTTTCATGTTATATATTTGTTCATGTGATACTAAATAGACTTATACCACAACTCATAGATAAATTTAATTATTAGATTCTTTTTTATTGAAATATGTCTGTAATGAACATGTTTTTTCATATTCTTATATAACCCATAATTATATGTTCCTAAATATTCATTTTATAATAATTTGAGCTCACCTCTTTCCTATTTTTCCTTTCCCCATGTTATGAAAACAATTTTAACATTAAGGGTGTCTAGTTGGGAATCTAGTGGATTACAAATATGGAGAAATGATCAAATGTGTTGTAAATTAAATTTATTATCTAGTTAATCCTTAAATAAACTAAAACTAAATATTCTATGATTTGTGTCAGATTTTTTAAATATGTCATACAAATGTAATATTTCTAAAATTTTATCTTGAATAATAACAATAGGTATAAAATATAATTTATAAAATTATTTTTTTAACATCAGATCTATGAGTGCATTTCTAGAGAAACATACTTTGGAATTAGAGGTGGGATTAGTTATTTTTTATACATTTGTGAAGAAGTTTTTTTGAATAGGATAAGATAACAGTAGTGAAAACGTTCTGGATAATTCCATGTATAGTATAACATCCAAATGTTTTTTTAATTTGTTATTATTGGTTATTATAAAAATTAAATGTATGTTTAGATACTATAAATTTGACCCATCAATTAAAAATATGAATATAAGGATAATCACCCTAAAAATATGGTTTTTAATTATCTAGATCTTCATTCTAGTGTACAATGAGTGTAGTTAAGAAAAGAAACATCGAGAGACACTCCCATATTACATTCATTGGTCAAACACATTCTCTATATGACCCATTATAATGGATTTATTTCTTAATTACTTTAAGTGATTTTTTATATAGTATCATAGAACACAACATAAATTGACATTTGTAGTACTAGGATTGTTATTAGATGATCAAAGTTTAACATGGTTAAAATGAATGTATATTATGATGAAATGAATGTTTTTTCAGAGAATACAAATTGGTATTGAGATTCTATATTCCTATAATCATGTAATAGGATTTAATTGGGTATTATTGTAACCATTATTTATTTTACCATCATTTATGATATAGAATAATATAAATGAAAACTAGAAATGTATTTATCTAAAAGCGACTATGTCTTATATATGAATGTAGGAATGTGTATAAATGGTTGATAATTTTATTATATAACTATTTTTATGGAACAAGAGAGTTTTTATATATTACCTCAGGTAATAAGTGTGATATATTCATGAAAAATATATCTTGATACTCTTGTCTATCCTTATTAATGAGTGATAGTTTTCAATGATATTCTGATATATTCTAAAGGCTATAAGGATGGTGTGAAATATCAAATTAGTACTCCTCATTCCTTATTATTTAATGGTTTTGAATATATATTAAATGTTATAAATAAGCATGAATGTGATTTTATTCCAAGATTATATTTTTGGGGGTAACTATTTAAAAACATAAGATTAAGGGATTTATAACACCTATGTCTAAAATGACAAATGATTTTGAGAAATGATTCTAAGATATTATTTAAAAACATGGAATTGATTAACAATTTAATAAACAAAATAATTGATAACATTTTTTGTTAAATTTTATCTGATTATTTGGTGTTATTATATATACTGATTGGTGTGTGAATTTGTGAATTAGTTGTTAATACAATTAGACTGTAAAAGATCGTCTTAATTTTTGGAAGTATATATGGTTTTATTATGATTTAATGTTTTTAAGATTCATATGTTTTTAAAAAAGAAATACTATGGGGAATTTGTGATATAGGGAATATACATAGTTGACTATACAATTATATGAATCGAAAATTTTGTTTTTTGGAAATATAAGTAACTTTATATAGCCTATTAATGTAATGGAAGATTTCATTTTAGTAGTTATATCTATAATGATAATATATTAAGAATACACTCACCTAATATCATAGTAACGTAATAATTAAATTCATGAGGTTGTAATTTGTTTAAGGGTGTAAAATATGACACCCTAACAATTTAGAATATATTTATTTGAATTAATACTATGTTTAGTAGCTTATTTCACACAAAACATCCAAATAAACGATCCAAAACATATTTTTTGTTAAAAAATTATAATAATATTAAAACCACTAGTAAATTAATAGATATTTATAGATTAAAAATTCAATCAATTAGAGGGTATATTATTAATACATAAAAAAGTATAGTTCTTAAATAAGATAATAATTCACCTAGACATTATTGATCCATTGTAATGGATCTTGTGTTAAATCATTGGGGTAAATGATAACTTCTTATAATTTTTTCACCATAAAATTAAGGATTTGGTGGTCATTCATATGGGGAACTACATATTTATTTTCTATCAAGACCCCCTCTATTATCAAAAGATTGGTTAAATTAAATTGTTTCCCAACTTAAACTATGAAAGCATTAGTTTTACCTTACTGAGAATATCATCCTATCACTCCACCACATCAATAACATTTAAAAAATAACTATTATAATGTATAATATTTTAATATATTGAGTTACATATTTACATCATGATTTTTTTTAATTGGTATGATATAATACTAAGAATAATTTATGATTAAAAATGTCATTTTTCAACAAACACCATTTTCTATATATTTTGGTTTAAATTTTATATTAATAACCTTTTGAATTATGTATATAAATATTGATTTAAGATGGTTTTTTTATATTTTTCTTGAAATTTTTATTTTTTAGGTTAATATTGAAAAATATTTATTTTTCAAATAATATGACTTTGATGATATTATTGAAATATAATAATGAATTGGAAATTCATCAAACCTTTTCCTATGATATATTTTTTATTTTATAAGTGAATTGATAATTTTAAAAATATAGGTTTTTATTTACAAAATCAAATTTTACATTTTAGAGATTAAGTTATTTTTTAAAAAAAAGAATTGTTTTTAATAATGTATTCATTTAATATTTAAAAATTAATTATTATTACTTATAGAAAATTAATTTAATAAAATTTAATTCAAAATATGAATATTTAGTTACAAATTAATTAATATGGATCAATTTATTTTCAAAAATCAATTATAAATTACCTTTGTAAAGTCTAATTATCTCTATAAGAATCCGAAAGGAAAATAGCATTTATCATAGTGGTAAAGACAAGAGACATGTTTAAAAAAATTATTGGAAAGGTTTTTTCATTCCTCTATCAACCATATCTATTCCTCTCTCCATTTTTTCCTATTTTTTGGGCTACATTACTAAGATTTTTTTTTCAATTGTTAAATTTCATTTATTTTACAAAAATTCAAACCCTTTTCACTTATAAAAGGGAAACTACTATTATTAGTTATTCTCAAAGAAAAAACACATATTTAAATAAAAAAATACCCAAAAGGTCATAAATATTCCTATCCACCCTAAATTTGATATAGTCATCTCAATAGACCATCTTTCAAGGGATTATCACACTTTTCAAAAAAATATAGTCAATGAAATTTCTAGCGACCACTTTCTCAATTCAATTGATTTATCCTTTTCTTATTCCTTAAATTATATTAAACCATATTAAAATGATGATATTAGTATAATTATTACACTAAAAATTATTCTAATGATGTTTCAATCATTAACCACCATCCCCTTTTCCATTAATAAAAGAGTGTCATTCGTACGTTGGGCGGACCACCTTACCCTCAATGAAACACATTTCATTTTCCTTTCCACCATACAATGATAGTAATGATATGGAATTTAATATATTTTTATGATATTTATGATATATTATATATTTTTAAATGATAAACCAAACCAATCATTTTTTCATTTTCAATGGAAACCAAAATCATCAACCATACATACATATAGACTACCTCCTCCGTGGGATGATCGATTTATTTTTTTATATTCATCCCCACCTTACAAGACTTATCATGAGAACTGTTAAAATAGTTAAATATATTCAGTGTTAAATTATTAAGGTTATTGAAGGATATATTGGACAACCAATTTAAAATATTTTAAATAATCAATCATGGTAAATTCAACATTCCAAAAAGAATTCTAAGAGAAAAATATTATTCCATAGAAGTATATCACAACATTATAAAAGATATATTATTATTATTATTCATTAAAATTAAGATACAACACGTTAATAAACACTAAATAATATTATTATTCTTATAGTACATTGAAATTATAAATAATCACTTCCTAATAACCAATTAATTATGATATGTTTTTTTGGGTTTGTTTAACCACCAACACGATCAATGCAATAAATTTATATCGTAGATGAATATGGGAAGGTAATTTCTCTCTTAATAGGTGACATGGAATCAAATACATCATTAAAATTGATTTCCATTATACTTATATATTCAAATAAATATATACTTGTGTTTATAAATCCATCATAATATTATTACATATGTATATACAATTTATAAGGTGATTTACTTATATTACATATAAAATAAAAAGGTTTTAGGAGTTACCTCAATATAAGAAGAACCTAGATTTGTAATAAAAATTGTATTACTATTTTTTACCATGGTTTAGATATATCTTGAATACAGGGTAGAATATACGAATAGATGTATAAGATATTTTTGTCCCCATAATGTGGTTTGGGAGATCTTCAATATTAAATGATATAAATGAAATAAATGAATTAGTATTATCCTAGATATAATATTTAATATTGAATTGAGATTTTAAAAATATTAAAAAGATAGGTAATTTCTAAATGAAAATTAATTTAAAAGAAATATTTTTTAAAAAACTTTCAGAGTAAATTTAATATTAAGGGGAATAAAAAGTCTATTTAATGATACTATTTTATCACGTTATATATTTAATAAATTTAAATTAGGTGAAAATTTTATAATTGGATTTTATAAAATAGATAATACTTTTTAATCTATCATTTATAAATTATTTAATTGGTAATATATATTTATTTTTTATGGATAAATTTATGGGTATTTTAACACCACTGCATATGAAAGTGGAAGATCTAGTTTGAACAACTATTAATTAAAATTAATATTATGGATCCTATCTCTTATCTCTCATATCCTGTAGATAGAAAAATCTCATTCCTTGAATTGGTCCAAGTTTTCCCTTACATATATAAAGAACAATGAATCATAAATTATTGGTATGTATAAAAAAACTATTTTCAATTATAGCACTCAGATATCGATAATCGTTATACCCATACACTTTAAAGAGTTTGTTGATGATCTAGAAGGATCTAACATAGATTCCACCATGTAGTGGTTACGGGTGAAAATTGGTCTCCACCGATATATTTGAATAGAAAATGAATTTGTTTGATTTAATTTTGTTCTAAAATATATTCATGGAGGATCCTCGGTTTTCTTGTCAAAATGCATGTCACATGAGGTGATATTGTTACATTGATCCAATGATTAAATTTATTAAACTCTTAACATTTTTCATTTAATATGTTCCTTGATATCAACAATTGGTATCAGTGTGATCTTGATATTTTTTAAGAAAATTTTAAATTGATTTTCCATTCTATTTTTTAATAGGGAATAAAAATGATACCATCACATTAAATTGGGATTTGATCCAAAAAAAACCATGTTATGACATTATGATGTTTTAAATTGAATCGACACTAGATTATGTGTGTATATAAAATTATGGAAACTATATATATATATATAAATTATATTTTGTCTAGAATTAATGAAAATTATTATAGTTTTAGTCAAAATCGTATGGCTAGAATAACATCTACATGGATGAAATGAATTCCACAAACTTGTCAACTTTAATATTTTTTTCCAAGATACTAAATTATAGGGACTAAAAAATTTTATAAATAACATTATTAGGGGGTTATGGTAATGATCAAAAATAATGTTCAAGGGGGTGTATTTGATACCACCACATTGACAAAAAAAATACTCCCTAAATGGGGTAGTGTGGATGTTAATTTTTTTTAATTTTTTTTTTATAATAGATTAAAGAAACCTCACTACCCTACACCAACCGTCTCCCTACAGACATGGATGTAGATACCTCTACCCAGTTGGTCTATATCCCAAATAGGTTCAGTCAGTTTCCAATACACTTTTCCCCCATAGGGCCTTGAAATTCCCCAAAAACCCCCTTTAAGATGGTTTTTGGGCCATCCATAGTCTTGAAAATCATGAAAATTTTAAGAAATAATAACCATTTTCATGTAATATTATTAAAAAAAGTAAAAATCATGAAATTAATATTTTATTCATTAAAATAAGGTAAATTATATTTATTCCTTTAAAATTACCTTGAGTTGAATTTATTGAAAATTTATTTTTATATCGATATTTTATCATTTGCTGACTAATTGTTATCACATAATAACTATTGTATGAATGGACATTAATTGATTTAAATTATTATTCAAATTAAATGTGATAATTGTATGAATTAAATTATTTTTCAAGGTCTCCATTTAATCCCTCCATATTTTATTTTTTTGAGGGCATATTAGTTCACTAGTGCCTCCCTAAATGTTTATTATACATCCCCAAGACCCCCTCACCAGCTCATGAGTAATTATATATAAATATTAGAATGTATGATGATGTGAAATGTGATGAGATGAGTAAATATTCTATATGAGACATGGATACATTTGAAATTGCTGCAAAATGTGTCCCGAGTCTAACACAACTCAGGTATTCAACCCTGTGGGTCATGGTTGATTCATTTATGCTTAATAGATCAAACAATTGAAAATTCTAAAGACCAGTCCTGTTATTTATTTATTTATCAATTGTTTATTATTATTTTGTGAATGTACTTTTTCTGTGACCACATACAAAAATAATAAAGCATGCATAGATAAAATAAATATGTACTAGATGACTATTTTTCTCCTTAATGCATCATAAATTTGCGATCACGATAAAATATAAGAAAAATGTTAAATAATATATGATATTATTAATCAAGTGATTATAAAATTCCACAAGGAAATATTATGTTTGAAATAATTTTTTTCTCTACAATTTGAAAAAAACTAGACATTTGAGGTTATCATCACCCTAGTTGAGGGTGCCTCATTCTACAAGCGAGATCTTATAATACAATAAGATCATGAAAAATATTGAATAAAATATAAATAACCACATCTAATTTTTTCAGTTTTTGAGGAAAAGAATTTAGTAACTCAAGGTTAAAATCCCTTAAAGATGAGCTTTCACATAATTGTTTATGGAACCAGGGGTCAAAACAGTTTTACATTCATACCCTTCCTTAAAATTCTCAAGGTATTGGCCTAGAAATATCATAGACTATAAATAGATTATTCAATTAGACTTTAAACTAAAATACTCATGATATTGGGTGTTCAAATTCAAGCATTTAGTGTTATTTGTATTTAAAAAAATATGAGGATACATTTAACAATTTAATTAATCTATAATGGATAAAAACAAATCGAGATAAGGTAATTGTGTGCATATTTTGTTTGATGTATAGAAAATCAAAATTACCACCACTAATTAGATATCACTATGATTAATACAAGATAAAGAATATATCCTAACCTCTTATAACTTCTAGGAGTGGTATAGGTTCTTTTGTATAATACTACACTAATAGAAAAAAAAATTATGTGTCAAGATCCTAATATCCCACTAATTCCCCTCAAAGAGAATGTAAATAGGGTAATTATAAATATAATATGAATTTAAATGATTCACTTTATGTACAATGTATCATGTTTTTAATAATTTCTAGTGACCTATAAAAAATCCACGAGGATGAAGATTCCTACAAGATGTTATCGTGTATCCAAGAGTTATATAAAGAGTGAGAACAAAATGAATGAAATGATATGTAATGTGAACTACATAGGTTTATTCTAGAATAAGGTAGTCAAAAAAGACATTATATACTCACGATGATTGGGTACATTGAGAGATTACAAACCAATAGGATAAAATTAAACTAGAAACTAGTGATAGTTCTTATTAATTCCACTTTTCCTCCTATATTTATAACTTTTAAAATTATTTATGACTTTAATAACATTAAAAATTCACTCATTGAATTTTTGGATTTATTTCACCATGCTAGTAAGGATATGAACAACACTAACTCTTCATCCCTTTATGGTGAACTAAAGGATGATGTTCGTGGCTTAGGCCTAAAAAATTACCAATCCAAAGACATAGATGCACATCGATTCCATGATTTGAAAGATAAAAGGGAAGATAAATGAGAATGTGCCTAAATGTTTTTCATTTGCTATGAAATTAAACTTAAATAAGAATTTCATAGATAGGAAAAATAATTTACGAAACATTTTCAACTCAGTTATATTCATCATTATACTAAATTTTCATTTATCAACAAGTTAGTTTTTGGATACCTCACATTTATAAAAAAAATTATTTATATGAATGAACCAATTATATTTGAGTAGAATCAAAATGGTGTGGTAGATCTTTGTGTTGTTATAGTGTGAGACTACTATCGTTGTATATGTGTGATTATCATCTTACTTTACTTAGCGGTTAGGTTATTTCACAAAATAACTGTTATTATATACCTAAAATAATGATAAGTATATTCTCTATATCTAGATTGGACACATTTGGATCTTTATTCCTATTTTGAAATAAATTTTCGAATCATTAAAATATTGAAAAATATTACGGTAAGGTGTATCTTAATAATGGATTCTATATTCATGAACATCGAATTAATGTATTGTTAATCAATTAAAAATCTATTAAAATTGAATCATATAATACAAACCTATATAACATTAGGCTTAGTCTATTAAATGATATGTATTTAAATAAATTAAATAATATAGGGTATTTAAAATCTATTGATTTGAAACACATATATGCATGTCACACTTATTTATAATGGAAATGAACAAAAAACCATTAATAGGTAAATGAGTTTGGGTTATAAAACTATTAGAATTAATATATAATGGATTCACCCTGATGTGTGTGGTCTATTTTAGTAGATTAATGTAGTTGGTTTTCCTACATCATTACATTTACTGATGACCATTGTAGTTATGACTATATCTACTTAATAAGTAATAAGTTAAATTCCATTAAGATGTTTTTGGAATTCAACCATGAAGTATAAAACCATATTGGTAAGAATATTATGGTCCCCTATATTGAATGAGGTAGATTATATCCTAACCAAGATTTCATTAACCACTTAATAGTTTATGAGATAGTCTCTCAACCTAGTCCTTATAAACCATAGTAGAATGGTGTTAATTAAAAGAGGAATCAGACATTTATTGACATTTTAATATCAAATATGGGTCAGAAAACACTAATATTATTCTTTTAGGGATATGCATTACAGAAAACAGCATATACCCTTTACCGAGTACCAACTAAAGTAACATATGGGATTCCATTTGAGTTATTGTTTGTAATTAAATATATTCTATCAAACATTTGTGTATAAGGATGGTATAATATTTTCAATTCTAAATGTTGTGAAAAATTATAATCTCTAGGAAAGAAGTGATCCTTTTTTTGTTGTCCTAATGAAACTAATGGATATTACCAATATACACCATTTGATAGAAAACTGATTGTGGAAATAAAACATATGTTTTTATAAGTGTAACACATATCCAATGTAAATAGTGGGTGAAATAAAAAATTAAATAAATTTAATGTTATAGATAAAAAAGATTTTTTATGAGAAAAACCTCTATAAGAAACAATGGGTGATGAAGATGTTCTCGAGACATAAGTATAACATAGGTCTACTCATTAGGTAAGAGAACTGATGTGATAAGGTTTTTTTGACCTCGAGACAAGTGAGATATTACTCTTTAACAATAAAGATCTTATAACATAAAAGGAATTATTATTATAAGGAAATGATGTTGGTATGTGAAAAGAATACATACACACTTCAATGGAGACCATATATCAAAGTTAATTTTCAATTTTAGTAGATCCTCAAGCTAATGTAAATTTCAATTAGATAAAAATGGTTATTAAAGAATCTGGTCTTTTATGGTAATGTAAATACCAATAAAGAATGAATAGATTCAATGTGTTTCTTGTAAAATCTAGGCATACATTATAAATATAAATTACCACCAACTATGATGCTTAAATCCATCATAATATTAGTTACAATAGTATCCCTCCATGATTCTGAATTTTTAAAAATGGATGTCAAAATGATTTTCTAAATTCAAAGTTGGTTGATGATGTCTTCATGGGTCAACCCTAAAGGTTTAGTAACTCAAAGAGTGTCAATAAATTATTCAATTTTCAACAATCCATTTATGGGATGAATTTGTTATCAATATCATGAAATGTTCAACTATATGAGGCCATAAGAGAAATTTTTTATATCATGAACAAAAGTGAAACATGTGTTTATAAGAAGGTTATGGGAAATCACATTATTTTAATTTTATTATATATTAATGACTTATTAGCAATGTGAAATGAATTGAATGTATTATTGTTAGTTAAGAATATGATAAATGAATGCTTCCCCAAGAAAGTCTCAAATGAATTATCCAAAATTATAGTCATCAAGATCTATTTAGAATGATATGAGATGATACACTATCTTTGTCAAACTACATATATTTTCAATCTTCTCAAAAGAAATAATACCGAATAATTCAAGAGGGGGTTTTTACCATTGTACCATGGTATCAGTCTCTCTAATTAAATGTATCCAAATACACAATATGAGATTGAAATAATTATTAGAATACACAATTCTTTAGAAATCGTATCTATCATTTATTTCTTATTTTTTACTAGTTTTGATGTTTTTTTCATTAAAAATGGTTGGAAGATATCAAGGTAATCCATGAGTGTTGTATTTGAAACATTAAAGAACTATCTCTAATTACATGAGATGTACACATGATATTTTCTTTATGTTTTGAGTAGATGATGATATAGTACTAACAGGATAAACAGATGTTAATTTTATAAATGATCTTTAAGATATGAAATCATTATTAGGATATTTTTTAATGATAATTCATGGAGGTGTAGAAGCTCAAGGAGACCGGTGGTCATCGACTATACATCATTATCTGAGTGCATAACAGGTTTATATATAGTTAAAGGGGAAATATGGATATGATTCTCTATTTCATCTATTGGTGTTGTTTCTCATACTACAGACCTTATTATACATTATTGTGATAATAATGCAGTTGTGGGGCTTTATAAGGAGCCCATGTCACATAGAAGGACAAGTAATATAATTAGTAAGATTCATCTCTTCAGGGATTTCATTTAGAGAGTTAGACTAATAGACAAATTCCATCAAGGATAACCTTGAAGACTCCCAAACTCAATCAATATGTTAATAGATTCATGATTGTCTTGTGAGAGATATCATGTTGAGGATTATAATGAGTTGGACCTAGTGTAAGTGTGAGTGTTCTAAGTCATTTCCCTACACCTATATTATAAGGCCCCAGCCTTAAACCTTACTTAATCTTGAGTTATTACAAGGTTACACATTGAGGATCTTTTCGGGTTTAGAGTTTTAGAGAATTAGATCATAAAACATGCATTACATTCCACATATAAACAAAGTGGTTACATAAAGATAGTATTCTTAATTCCCATCAATGGAAACACATTTAAAATAAAACATGGATTATTTCTTGACACATCCTTGACTCTATCATCTTATCATGTACCTTTCCCTTGACCTGTGAAAAACATTTCAAAAACTTGGGATGAGCATAAAAACTCAGTATGGGTTATAAAAACATGGAAAGGAAACATGGGTACATACATACATAAGAGGGAAATCATACTTTACCCATAAAACATAATCACTTTAACATACCTCATCAAATCATGAATAAATCATAGAAATCATAAGACATAAAGGTTACTTGAGGCATTCATAACATTCTTACGTAGGGAGTAACCCTCTTGGTTACGTTTGGAATACCCATCACAGTATATTCCCTAAAATATCTTCGGAGAAACCTTAACGTTTCACTCCATCGCGTTAACCAATGCATTGGAGAGCTATAACGGGCTCACCCGCCCTTAGTTTATCACGGAACCACCCGTCTTCATAATAATGCCCAAGAACCATAACATAATCATATCACATAAAACATGTATAAAGGAAACATAAAGTTTCCACATTTCAATCACGAGATATAAATACAACACATTGATATAAAAACATTATGAAAACCATTTTCAATGCCAAAATAAAAGAAAAGTAAAACATGGTATTTATTTTTCTTCTAAAAAGAATGCATGGCTTGCAGAGGAAGCCGAAACTCAAATAACGGTCACGACGGAGGAGAAGTCGTTGTCGCCGCATACGTACGACAAAAACATTCCCTTTTGTCGTTTAGTAAACACTTCATATAAAAAGTATTCCTTTTGAATAAACGTAAAAGTCAAAGGGGTTTATACACCGTATAAAAGAAAGTTGTGTATAAAATAAAGTATGCCCCAATGAAAGGAGATTGAGACGAAGTCCCATACCTCGTATCCGACTTGACCCGACCGTTCTTTATTCTCTTGAATAATAAACTTGAGTTAATCTCTACTTTCTTATGAATCTTTTTCAATTTCATTATTCCTTTTATACCATGTTATGAACATCATGTAATCAGTTAATTTAATAATGTTCATTTTGTCGGTATTTGGTTCTTAAGTCAAAAATAGACTTCTTACATTACATGTTGTTAATTTGGTCAAAGGTTCATTATATCCAGAATGGTATTAATGATGTAGATATCATATATGTCATATATATCCAGTATATACATGCATTTATAATATTACATAATCATTTAGAGGTAAGAAATGAAATGCACCATTCATGGAGACGGTAAGCCATACGTACGCATGAACGCTACTTCCATTTCTATTTCATATTTTCTGGAATGGAATCATAATGATATAAGAGTATATTATAATTCCAGTATAATAACATAATTAATATCATTAACTTTATCCTTTACACATCCCACATATGGTATTAACGAATCAAATCACTTTCAGGGGGCGGTAGTCCGCACTTCCTAAAATGAAGATATCGTGTTTACCCATAATGGAAACCATAATGGTATGCCCAAAATGAAAAAAAACAGAATCTTAAGGAAAACATAAACATATTATATATAATATATAAAAATAGTCACATCATAATGGCCCCCTTCGAAGGTGTTAAATGAGTGTTTAACAATCATTGTTTCGGGAGGCAGAATTTCGCCATCCACGGAAACCGTATGTTCTTTAACCATTTGATGTAGTTGTGTGAGAGTGTAGCTCAAATAAATCTTATAACAACATCCTTGTATATTGAAGATACTGGTGTTGTTACAAAATATGTAAATAAAAAGAGTTTAGGGGGTTGGAGAAGCAAAATAAAACAAATGAACATGAGAGAATGAATTACCTTAAAAAGTGTAACTCATTTTGATTTGAGCCTAAAGGCTTCATTTGAAAGGATTCTGCCCAAAGGGAATCCTCTAGGATGAGTAGAGGGATGTTGAGAGAGTAAATGGGCAGGGCTTGGCCGAGCCAAAGGCTTGAGAAGTTTGTGAAATGAGGTAGAGTTGGGGGCCTTTTATAAGAGGAGAGGAGGGGCACTTTTGGAAAGTAAAGAAATATTACTTTATTTGAAAATGTTTTTCGGTTTTAAAAGGTCCCACATTGATAGAATTCGTGGATAAGGTGATAAGGGTTCGAAAACCACTCATCCAATTGGTTTTGGACATGTGTAGTTCATAGATTGTACATTATCTTTCTATTTTATTTAAATTGTCAAATAATGATGTCATCGCTGCATCATTATTATGTCATAAATAATTTAATTTATTTAATGTCTAAAAATTATAAAAAAAATACTATGATATAGGAAATCTTTTTAGCTTTCCAATGACTATTTATAATCAAACTTTGGACTTGTATAACCCCACTTAAATGTTTTTTCGTAAAACATATTATGTTTGTGTCATTTTCACTTTAACATTAAATAAAAAGTAATTTATGTCATTTCCCCACAAAAGTGGATCCATGGGGTCCCCAAGTTGACCCATGTCATGTCATGGTCGGCCATGACACAACAAATGAGGTTGGGACATGTGTCTAGGTCATTTCAGTTTATTAATTTATTATTTATACCTTAAACTACCCTAATTACCACTAATCGTGATTAAGAACTTAATAAGTTACTATCCACCAAAAAATTATTATAATCTCATTGAACCAAATTTTACATACTAATGAAAACCATGTATGTCAGATTTTCAAAATTCAATACACATTAGTGGTAAACTTTCATTTAACTGAAAAATCAGTTTGCTTGATTACCACTTAGTGGTTTCACTATTCATCAAAAATTGAAGTTTTTCAGAAAATTACCAAAAATTCACCCTAAGCTATATTTGATATTCCGAACTCAAAAATGAAGTCCATTTTAAAAAATCCAAATCATATAAGTCACATTAATTAATTCAATAATTAATTCCCGCTGCCAGAGCAAAAAGCGTGTTTTTACAAAACAATGCATATCAAAAGATTGACACCAGTTTCAGTCTAATTTCAAAGTGAAATTGATTCCAATGACCACCATTGGATAAAATGGTAAAAATATATTCATATTAAAAATTAATACCAATTCAAAAGATAATCTAATCATATAAATAAATTAGATTAAAAATCAGTTTTGATGTAAAATGCAGTATTTTTCACTATTCATTAAAAAAATGAACATTGTCAGAAAAATACCAAAAATTCACACAAGGTAAATTTTGATGTCCCAATCATAAAGGATAAGTTTATTTTGACAAACATAGTTTATTAAATTGTCAAAATATAGATTCAAAAATGGTTTTCCATCAAAAGGCAGTAAAAAAATCTTTTAAGAATATTAGTGTATTCCATGCATAAGATTGTATTTATTTTAATTTTAAGCCTCTATAACACTATCTTAATCATTAATAGACATAGATAAAAATATCTATTATTCATTACTTACTTGGGATGTTACATCCTTCCCCCTTTAGAAAATTGCGTCCCCACAATTTATTTACTTATCGAATAAATGGGGGTACTTATCCCTCATTGCATTTTCAGATTCCCATGTTGCCTCTTCAATCATGTTGTTTTTCCACAAAACCTTTACCTGATGAATCACCTTATTCCGTAACACTTGCTCCCTGTGGTCAAGAATCTGGACCGGTTGTTCCTCATAAGATAGGTTCTCTTCCAGCTGAACTACCTCTGGACTCAAAACATGAGATGGATCTGGCATATACTTTCTCAACATCGAAACGTGAAAAACATTGTGTACCTGGGATAAACTCGGTGGTAAAGCCACTCGGTATGCAACTGATCCAACTCTTTCCAGAATTTCATATGGTCCAATGAACCTTGTACTCAACTTTCCTTTCTTACCAAATCTCATCACACTTTTCCAAGGAGAAACCTTGAGAAAAACATGATCACCTACCTCGAAAGATAGATCCTTCCTCCGGTTATCCGCATAACTCTTCTGCCTACTCTGAGCTGTTCTCATGTGTTTCTGAATCAGCTGAACTTTTTCTGCCATCTCTTCTACCAATTATGGTCCCATCAACTTCCTTTCACCCACTTCATCCCAGAAAGCTAGAGTTCGACACCGCTTCCCATATAATGCCTGAAATGGTGCCATCTGTATACTGGAATGAAAACTGTTATTATATGAATACTCAACCAAAGAAAGATGTTGGTCCCAACTTCCCTGATAATCCATAGAACAAGCTCGTAGCATATCCTCCAATGTCTGAATTGTTCGTTCTGACTGCCCATCTGATTGAGGATGAAAAGCTGTACTAAAATTTAACTCAGTACTCAAAGACTTCTGAAGGCCCTTCCAAAAGTTAGAAGTAAACCTCGGATCACGATCCGATACAATGGAGAGGGGAACTCCATGTAACCTGACTATCTCTTTAAGATACAAACGGGAAAGTTGATCAAGAGAGAAAGTATCTCGTATAGCAAGGAAATGAGCAGATTTGGTCAAGCGATCAACAATAACTCAGATTGCATTGTTACCTCGAGATGTCTTCTGTAATCCAACAACAAAGTCCATGGATATATTCTCCCATTTCCACTCCGGCACTGGTAAAGGCTGAAGCATCCCTTCGGTGACTGCCGCTCTGCTTTAACCTGCTGACAAGTCAAACACTTCACAGTAAAATCAGCAATGTCTCTTTTCATTCCATCCCACCAGTAATACTCCCGCAGATCTCTAAACATCTTAGTACTGCCCGGATGAACTGAAAACAGAGAACTATGAGCTTCACATAACAACTCTCTCTTCAACTGTGAATCACAAGGCACACACAATCTCTTCCCAAATCTCAAAACGCAATCATTATCAAGGTTGAATTCAGGAAACTTACCTTTCTGAACCAGCTCTACCCTTTTCTGCAACTCACTGTCTTGCTTCTATGCTTGCTTGATTCTATCTGATAGAGAAGATCTCACTGATACCTGAAACAAAACAGAAGGACTTCCTGCACCAACAACTTCTATGCCAAATTTCATCAAATCCTTAACCAAAGGATCACGTTCCAAATGCAACATTGTTAATGAAGCATTACTTTTTCGACTCAAAGCATTAGCCACTTTATTTGCTTTTCCCGGATGGTAATGAATTGTACAATAATAATCCTTGATTAATTCTAGCCATCTCCTTTGTCTCATGTTTAACTCTTTCTGATTGAATATATACTTTAAACTTTTGTGATCGGTATATATTTCACACTTTACTCCATACAAATGATGCCTCCAAATTTTTAATGCAAAAACAACAGCAGCTAATTCCAAATCATGTGTAGGGTAATTTACCTCATGAGTTTTCAACTGTCGTGAAGAATAAGCAATTACCTGATCATTCTGCATTAGGACGCAACCAAGTCCTTTCAATGAAGCATCACTATATATAACAAACTCACCATTCCTGGAAGGTAGTGCCAAAACTGGAGCATTCACCAATCTTCTTTTCAATTCCTGAAAACAATCATCACATTCTTTTGTCCAGATAAACTTAACACCCTTTCGAGTTAGCTTAGTCATTGGACTAGATAACCGTGAAAAATTTCTAACAAACCTTCGGTAATAGCCCGCCAAACCAAGAAAGCTACGAATATCGGTTACATTTGTGGGTCTTGGCCATTCTTCCACAACTTTTGTTTTTGTAGGATCAATATTTATTCCATCTTTAGAAACAATGTGACCAAGGAAAGAAATTTGTTGCAACCACAACTCACACTTACTGAATTTCCCATACAGTTTCTTTTCTTTTAAGGTTTGCAAGATAACCCTTAAATGTTTTTCATGCTCCTCTTTACTTTTAGAAAACACCAAAATATCATCAATGAAAACCACCACAAACTTATCCAAGAACTCATGGAAAATTCTATTCATTAAATCCATGAATACAGCAGGTGCATTGGTTAGCCCAAAAGGCATTACTACAAATTCATAATGGCCATATCTCGTAAGGAACGCGGTCTTCGGAATATCTGCCTCCTTTACCTTCAGTTGATGGTACCCCGATCTCAAGTCAATCTTTGAAAAAAAACTGAGCTCCCTGGAGCTGATCAAAAAAATCATCGATATGAGGCAGCGGATATTTGTTCATAACAGTGATATTATTCAAGGCTCTATAATCAATGCAAAGTCTCATAGAACCATCTTTCTTTTTAACAAATAAAACTGGAGCACCCCATGGTGATGTGCTAGGTCTAATGAAACCCTTCTCTAATAAATCTTGCAATTGCTCCTTCAACTCTAAAAGTTCAATTTGTGCCATTCGATAAGGGGGTTTTGAAATTGGCTTAGCATCAGGAACTAAGTCAACAGTAAACTCAACTTCCCGATCTGGTATTATTCCAGGCAACTCATCTGGAAAAACATCAGGATACTCATTTACCACTGGCACATCATTAATCTGAATAGTTCCTTTATTTTCAACGACGTGTGAAAGGTAACATTCATTTCCATATTTTACAAGTTTCTCGGCCTCTTGATATGTTATCAAAAGTAAGGGTTCATTCTTGTAAACAAACTGAAAGTCTTTCTGAAACGAAACTTCTTTAGCTCTACAGTCAATCTTAGCATGGTAAATAGAGAGCCAATCCATACCCAGGATAACATCAAACTCTACTAGAGGTAGAACAATAAGGTTTTCATGTAGGTTCTTTCCACGGATAAGGATAGGAAGATTCTTATAAATTGTTTTTGCCTCAACATTTCCCCCAGGTGTTTTTACCAAACGTTCAGGAGTCATTTCTTGAGATGGTATTCCCATTTTACTAGAAAAGGTTTCAGAGATGAAAGAATGTGTAGACCCCGAATCAAACAACACACTGGCATAATCTGAAAAAACAAACAAAGTACCTGATACAACTTCATTTGATGGCCCGACATCTGCTGAAGTAGTTGCAAAGGATTTCACCGCCCCTTTCTGCTTGTAGTCTAACTGCTTCCCATCACTCAAGCTCTTTGTCGGACACTCATTTGCATAGTGACCCATCTCATTGCACTAATAACACTTCACTAACTGTAAATAAAATTTGTTCTTACCTTCACCTTGATCCTTTTCATTGCAATCACGAGCCTTATGTCCCATCTTACCACATCGGTAGCACTTCCCAGAATTCAGAAGACATTCCCCACCATGCCTTTTTCCACATTTATCACAAACTGGAAACTTAGTTTTCTTACCATCAGACTTTTTTGAAGAATTCTTACCTTTCTCCTGCCACCTCGGTCTCTTCTTCTGCTGGTTGTTATAGAACACTTGGTCATCGGCAACTCCATTTCCACCTTCTCAGCACATCGAACAAGCTTTTCATAACATTTAATCTCACGAGAAGCTAATTCCCTTCGATACTTTGGCTTTAATCCTGAGTAAAAACGATTTATTTTACTATCAAGGTCCCGGATAAAATTTGGAGCATACCATGCCAATCGAGTGAACCTTTCTTCATAGGAATCCACTGAGTCTTCCTCTTGCCTCAATTCCAAGAATTGCTTTTCCATCCTAAGTCGAACAGCCTTAGGAAAATACTTCTCAAGAAACATTCCTTTGAATTCATCCCAGTCAAGAGCATCAATCTGATCGGCGTCCCTGATATTTTTAACCATAGACCACCACTGATATGCTTCACCCTCCAAACAGTAAATAGAAAGACAAACCTTTTGATTGTCTGAACACCCCATGACATCAAAAATCTTCTCCAGTGCTTTAATCCACCCTTCAGCTAGCATAGGGTCAGATGATCCTCTGAATGATGGTGGATGTTGCCTCATGAAATGTTCCACCACTGACATGTTCCTCTTCGGTTGATCTGCCTGATCTCATGCATGGATACCACCACCATTTATCGCTTGAGTCAACTGCGCCATTACTGCCACAAACTGTTCAGTTCCAATTCCGACCATTTCTGGATGCTGATTCGGAAGGTTATTTCCTTCTGTATGCCTTCCTAGCACTGCTTCCCTGTTTCCTCTGCGGAAAACCATTCTGAACAAACATGTCTTAGATGAAGCAACATGGTAATCTTTAAATGCTATATCATTTCAAAAAAAATATATTTGTGGATAATCATTTAATAGAATTCTAACTCCTAAAGTTCCCTAAATCGACCTTTGATACCAACTATAAGGCCCCAGCCTTAAACCTTACTTAATCTTGAGTTATTACAAGATTACACATTGAGGATCTTTTCGGGTTTAGATTTTTAGAGAATTAGATCATAAAACATGCATTACATTCCACATATAAACAAAGTGGTTACATAAAGATAGTATTCTTCATTCCCATCAATGGAAACACATTTAAAATAAAACATGGATTATTTCTTGACACATCCTTGACTCTATCATCTTATCATGTACCTTTCCCTTGACCTGTGAAAAACATTTCAAAAACTTGGTATGAGCATAAAAACTCAGTATGGGTTATAAAAACATGGAATGGAAACATGGGTACATACATACATAAGAGTGAAATCATACTTTACCCATAAAACACAATAACTTTAACATACCTCATCAAATCATGAATAAATCATAGAAATCATAAGACATAAAGGTAACTTGAGGCATTCATAACATTCTTACAAAGGGAGTAACCCTCTTGGTTACGTTTGGAATACCCATCACAGTATATTCCCTAAAATCTCTTCGGAGAAACCTTAACGTTTCACTCCATCACGTTACCCAATGCATCAGAGAGCTATAATGGGCTCACCCGCCCTTAGTTTATCACGGAACCACCCGTCTTCATAATAATGCCCAAGAACCATAACATAATCATATCACATAAAACATGTATAAAGGAAACATAAAATTTCCACATTTCAATCACGAGATATGAATACAACACATTGATATAAAAACATTATGAAAACCATTTTCAATGCCAAAATGAAATAAAAGTAAAACATGGTATTTATTTTTCTTTTAAAAAGAAGGCATGGCTTGTAGAGGAAGCCGAAACTCAAATAACGGTCACGACGGCGGAGAAGTCGTTGTCGCCGCATACGTACGACAAAAACATTCCCTTTTGTCGTTTAGTAAACGCTTCGTATAAAAAAGATTCCTTTTGAATAAATGTAAAAGTCAAAGGGGTCTATACACCGTATAAAAGAAATTTGTGTATAAAATAAAATATGCCTCAATGAAAGGAGATTGAGACGAAGTCCCATACCTCGTATCCGACTTGACCCGACCATTCTTTATTCTCCTGAATAATAAACTTGAGTTAATCTCTAATTGCTTATGAATCTTTTTCAAGTTCATTATTCCTTTTATACCATGTTATGAACATCATGTAATCAGTTAAGTTAATAATGTTCATTTTGTCGGTATTTGGTTCTTAAGTCAAAAATAGACTTCTTACATTACTTGTTGTTAATTTGGTAAAAGTTTCATTATATCCAGAATGGTATTCATGATGTAGATATAATATATGTCATATATATTCAGTACATACATGCATTTATAATATTACATAATCATTTAGAGGTAAGAAATGAAATGCACCGTTCATGGAGACGGTAAGCCGTACGTACGCATGAACGCTACTTCCATTTCTATTTCATATTTTCTGGAATTGAATCATAATGATAAAAGAGTATATTATAATTCCAGTATAATAACATATATAATATCATTAACATTATCCTTTACACATCCCACATATGGTATTAACGAATCAAATAACTTTCAGGGGGCGGTAGTCCGCACTTCCTAAAATGAAGATATCGTGTTTACCCATAATGGAAACCATAAAGGTATGCCCAAAATGAAAAAAAACAGAAGCTTAAGGAAAACATAAACATATTATATATCATATATAAAAATAGTGACATCATAATGGCCACCTTCAAAGGTGATAAATGAGTGTTGAACAATCATCGTTTCGGGAGGCAGAATTTCGCCATCCACGGAAACTGTATGTTCTTTAACCATTTGATGTAGTTGTGTGAGAGTTTTGCTCCAATAAATCTTATAACAACACCCTTGTATATTTAATATACTGGTGTTGTTACAAAATAAGTAAATAAAAAGAGTTTAGGGGGTTGGAGAAGTAAAATAAAACAAATGAACATGAGAGAATGAATTACGTTAAAAAGTGTAACTCCTTTTGATTTGAGCCTAAAGGCTTCCTTTGAAAGGATTCTGCCCAATGGGAATCCTCTGGGATGAGGAGAGGGATGTTGAGAGAGTAAATGGGCAGGGCTTGTCCGAGACAAAGGCTTGAGAAGTGTGTGAAATGAGGTAGAGGTGGGTACCTTTTATAAGAGGAGAGGAGGGGTGCTTTTGGAAAGTAAAGAAATATTACTTTTTTGAGAATGTGTTTCGGTTTTAAAAGGTCCAACATTGATATAATTCGTGGATAAGGTGATAAGGGTTCTAAAACCACTCATCCAATTGGTTTTGGACATGTGTAGTTTATAGATTTTACATTATCTTTCTATTTTATTTAAATCGTCATATAATGATGTCATCGCTGCATCATTATTATGTCATAAATAATTTAATTTATTTAATGTCTAAAAATTATAAAAAAACTACGATGATATAGGAAATCTTTTTAGCTTTCCAATGAATATTTATAATCGAAATTTGGACTTGTATAACCACACTTAAAAATTGTTTTCGTAAAACATATTATGTTTGTGTCATTTTCACTTTAACATTAAATAAAAAGTAATTTATGTCATTTCCCAACAAAAGTGGATCCATGGGGTCCCCAAGTTGACCCATGGCATGTCATGGTCGGCCATGACATAACCAATGAGTTTGGGACATGTGTCTAGGTCATTTCATTTTATTAAAGTATTATTTATACCTTAAACTACCCTAATTACCACTAATCGTGATTAAGAACTTAATAAGTTACTATTCACCAAAAAATTATTATAATCTCATTGAACCACATTTTACATACTAATGACAACCATGTATGTCTGATTTTCAAAATTCAATACACATTAGTGGTAAACTTTCATTTAACTGAAAAATCAGTTTGCTTGATTACCACTTAGTGGTTTCACTATTCATCAAAAATTGAAGTTTTTCAAAAAATTACCAAAAATTCACCCTAAGCTATATTTGATATTCCGAACTCAAAAATGAAGTCAATTTTACAAAATTCAAATAATATAAGTCACATTAATTAGTTCAATAATCAATTCCCGCTGCCAGAGTAGAAAGCGTGTTTTTACAAAACAATAAGTATCAAAAGATTGACACCAGTTTAAGTCTAATTTCAAAGTGAAATTGATTCCAATGACCACCATTGGATAAAATGGTAAACATATATTCATATTACACATTAATACCAATTCAGAAGATAATCTAATAATATAAATAAATTAGATTAAAAATCAGTTTTGATGTAAAATGTAGTATTTTTTACTATTCATTAAAAAAATGAACATTGTCAGAAAAATACCAAAAATTCACACAAGGTAAATTTTGATGTCCCAATCATAAAGGATAAGTTTATTTTGACAAACATAGTTTAAAAAATTGTCAAAATATAGATTCAAAAATGTTTTCCCATCAAAAGGCAGTAAAACAATCTTTTAAGAATATTAGTGTATTCCATGCATATGATTGTATTTATTTTCATTTTAAGCCTCTATAACACTATCTTAATCATTAATAGACATAGATAAAAATTTATATTATTCATTACTTACTTGGGATGTTACATATATCCTTTGTGTAATTTGATTACCTTTACATGTATATATGTTTATATATATACATGTGCTTACTTTAATATATTAATCTTATTAATATTATATGTACTATTTATATTGAAATGTCTTCTTATTATGTTTCACATCAAAATGATATAATAGTTACCAATCTATAATGATAACATAGAGATTCCATGACATTAATTATAATTTTAAATCCAATTTTATAGATACATTATGATGAAAAGACACATTTAAGTACACATACTAGTTGTTGAGGGATCATAAGCATTTATATCTACTCTCCTGATGGTGACACTTGGTGATATTGAGAATATGAGATCATAAGGACTGATCGCCGACTAAGAACCCCCCATGTTTCAAGTTTAATTAGTAGTTACTATGTTTCAACACATGTATTGGTCTCCTAAGATAAGATTATTATCAATGTATAAAATTTTATTGGGTACATTGATGCCGGACAAAAACCATGATATAAATGTTTTAGTGAGGTATCTAGTGTTGGGTGTATCATTAGTGGCATGGAATTGATTTAATCATCAAGATTGTAGTTTTTTATTATTAATGTATGTGATGTCTTTGGTATAGCTGAAAAGGATGGTGGTACCTTTTATAAATATAGTTATATTGAATAAAAATGTATGTCCATTTAGTAAGGTTAATGAATAATGAAGCAAAAAAAGATAATGACATAATTTGTGAATCATTCTATATAAAATATTTTGAGATAAAGATAGTATATTAAACAGTTATTGTTCATAGGATGTTTTCATTGATATTAGTACTCACTACTATTGAGATAAGTTTGTATAGGTTCAAACTCATAAAATGTTCAAATATCTGGTCAATTCTTATCAATAAGAGTATACGACATGGTGGGATACACCATGGGGTCTAGAAGATGTCTAATCTGAAAATATCACTATAATATAATGAAATTAATAATATTTTTTCGAAATAATTACTATTGAATTTATTTATTAAAATTATTAAAAAATTATACATTTAATACAAGGAAACTATGTATCAAATGGATATTATTTTAATATTTTAGGCATATTTAATATTTTTTTGGAATAATGGTTCATGTTAATGTCTCACATTTATCATTAAATATTTTTATTATATATAATTATATGATAAAAATAAAAATAATACTTATGAAATAGTTAATATGTATCAATATGTCTTATATAGATTATTTTTTGGGTAATATATATTCAAGGGACATGGTTCCATTTCTAGGTGTTTTAAACCCACTATAAAATAAAGAGGAATCTCAAATTTGAAATAATATTTATCCACTCAAATATGAGAGATCGTATCGCATCTCTAAATAATTCCAGAGAGAGTATCAACCCATTCCAATAATTGACCCATGTTCTCCATTGAAGATCTAATGAACAAAATCCATTAATCATCAGGAAATCAAAGGAACCATTGATTATCTATGATAGCACTTGGATATCGATAATCATTATACCCATGGACATTTAAAGCATATACTAACGATAAAGAGGGATATTTCATTGGTTCATTTCCATAGAGTTATTCGACAATGAGAAGTATTCACTAGTGACTTCAAATATAATATTGTATTTCTTTAAATTTAATTTTTTGATTAAATCCTTTCATATTGATCCCAATGATTCTTACAGGGATACATATCACTAGGAATGTCATTGTTAAACCTATCTGTTAATGAAAATTATAAAATCCATATCCATACTCTAAATATGAACACCCTGGTACAGAATAAGATATTTTATGTAATTATATAAATAATAAAATAATGATGTTTTAATTTATGAAATAGTAATATTGAAATCTACATCATTATTTTAGAAAACACATATCGATCTTAAGAAATAAGCGAAATATATTCTTCGGTAAATTTAAATCAATGGGACATATCCAAACCTCCCATAAAATTAAATTAAGACATCACAATTAATTATAAAATATAAATTAAATCAACTTTTCTAATTTGTAAAGGACTATATTTGGGATAAGATGGAATAACAACAAAACTATTATAAAACTAGTTAAAACAGTGTAGATCAATCTCACCCAATAGTAAAAGAATATAAATAATAACTAATATATTTGCAATGAATAATTTTAAAAGATATTTATACAAGGATATTTATAGGAATAAGGTTATGAAATAGATTATTAGTATGCTTATTTTTTAAATGAGAGGTTAGAGTGTGACCAACTTAGTGTGAATACGTGGTAAGAGTTTCTTTGTTTGAAAATTTATTTCATATAAAATATTTCTTATTCATATTCATGATATATTGATTATGGAATTGTATCTAACAAATGAATTGATAGAAGAAAAATAATTTAATTCATATAATTTAATGATTCCTATAATGTTTCTTCTTCAAATGGATTTAAATTTAAACAATACCAATGTTAAATGTATTTCTATTTACTCAACTCCCTCCATTGTGTTAAAATTATTCAACCTTGGATTTATTTAACAATATTGGATGTATCAACTATATGATCTTATATAAAGGTATGTTATCTTTCTCTCTAGGTGGAATGATATTTTTATCCGAATATTATACCTTAATGAATCTCTTCCCCATAATTTATGTCATTGATAAGAGCAATTATTATCCTTTTTATATATGGTTTCCTATCCTAATCTAAATTTTCCATTCCCTCTAATTTATTCATTTATATTTTGAAACCTAATTATGTGTTATCTCATGTGAAAACTATTTTTTCCCACTTTTCTTTGAATGAGTATTATTTTATTCTTTCTACAATATGGGTTTTTGAAAATTGTATCTTAACATAACAAAAATTCATTTCATCCTTTCAAAATAAAAACTATTATCTCATACTCAAAATTTATTTTAAAACATAAGTGAATTTTTCAATGATCCATTAATAAATATTTATTTTAATAGAAATGTTTTTAAAATATGTTCACATAACCTTTTTGAAACCCTTCCCTATTTTTTGTGGATCGATTATTAAATATTGCTTTTAAAAGTCAAACTTTTGAAACTATTTTAACATCTTATTTTTCAAAAAAAATATTCTTTTTTCAATGATGTTATTATAATTTTTTGAAATAAATTTCTGAAATTTATTTTCAAATACACTTTCTTAAAAATTTATGTCTTTTATAAGGATCACTTATTTAAAAAAATTTAATATTATATGTCACCAAAATGATATCACTTATTATTTTTCAACAAATTATATCCTATTCATGGGGTCTCTATTGAGATTTATTATGAAAAATGATTTTGAAAATTCATTCATTATAATGTAAACTAGGTTACATTTTAATAAATTTCATTTTAATATAACACATAACATCTTCTTTTATTATAATGTGATAATTTGTTTTTAAAAATATTTTATGGATTCATGTTAATTTTACACATAATCTATAAAAAAATTATTTCCATAGAATAACTATTACATTTAGTTATGAAATAAATTTTTTGGGTTTCAATTTAGTTTCACAACCATTTATATTATTGAGGAAATATTTATTGGCAACATCTTGAGATGTTGTGATACCCATTTTTCTTTCCAAAATTTCATTATGATGTGTTTATTGAATTTTTATTTAATAGTACATTATTTATATATGATTAATGTTTGGATTCCTATATATATTGCTAATAAATTAGTATTTTTTATAAATAATTTTCTCAAATGGATATACAGGTGAATTTATCAAAAGAAATTTTGTGAATGTGAGGACTTATCCTAACCCAAAGCACAGACAAATGGGTTTACTCCTAGAAAAAAGGTAAAAATGATAATGTTTTTTAATACATATTGTATACTGGATTGATAAAAACAAGATAATGGGTATGTGGTAGGATTTATCCAATGAAATAGGGTGCATGGGAGAGTTTATCTCATGCCTATGTGGGAACACTAGAGGTTTTATCTCAAAACCAACGATATAGAAGATTATTATACCTATATTAAAATGAACACAATTGATTATACATTTTCCCATATGTAATGAATTTCTTGGTGGTTATTTTTTAATTATTATTTATGTACTTATGATTGATGAAAAATATTACATGAAAAAATTATTTTCTTGATTAAACTCATTAACACATATTTAATGACACATGATTTCACAAACTCTTTCAATGTTTGTGTTTATTCATTTGAGATTAAAATTTATTCATTCATGGGTTATAAAAAAATATTATTATTCCATTGTATTTTAAAATATAATTATCACATTATCATGATTTCCCATATGATTATGATCTAACCCTTGATGATGTGTTAATATGATTTATTTATTTAAATATTATCTAACCCCTTTGTTATGTTTCCTTTCCCATTGTTATCAATATATATATAACTTTTGGGAAGGATGGGAGGATATTTAGAGGAGTACAATTATGGAGAAATGATAAAATTTGTTATAAAATAAATTTCATATATAGTTATCTCTAAAATACACCAACACAAAATGCTCTATGTGTTGTGTGTGATTATTATGATATTTAATGTAATGTTAAAAATATGAAACATTTCATGGATAATAAAACATTGTATAAAATTTAATCTGTAAAATTTGGGGTTTTAGAGATGGACCCGGGATTTGAGGTATGATGCTCCAAATGAAATATGCATGATTTCAATTTGACAAGAATTATAAATTATTTTAAGGAAATAATAAAACATAAGAATTTAAAAAATGATCATAATTTTCCAAATAATGGTTTAGTTTTTTATTTGTAAAGTGAGTATTATAAATAATTCATAAATAATTTCGGTGATGTAATATTTCACCTCTGAATATGTAGTGTACTGAAAAATAAAATAAAGTCTTTTCATGGTTCTCATTGTAAAAAAGATTAATTCCCATGTTCTAAGTCAGATTTTTATTAAAATTTAAAGTATTATTAAGGATTGGATGTTTAAAACAAAAATTAATTTATAGAATTTGTAATATTTATATGAAAATTGAAATACTACCATTGATGTTTCCAAGATATCCATTCATGGATAGAAATAGTATTCTAATAATTTTAGCTTATGCCATTGGATTATTAAGCATAATTCAATTGAAGGAATATTGTATTGATTATGATGATTCTAGGTATTTAATTTGTATATATAGTTTATGAATATTTAGTAAAGATAATAGTAATAAACATGTGAAAATATACCTATATTTAGTTGGAAACATGTCTGATGATTGAAAGTATACTCTTCCTTCCAACTAAATGAACTAATTTATTATATTTTGTTTCTAAAATACACTATAGTAGTATTATGTTTCCGTTTATATGAATTATCATGGTGATTCATGAAGGTTTCCTCTATCTAATCACCAAGTTTAAGCTAATGTGAATAAGTTGAAAATATATTTTTGGTGGAAAATTATATTTTTATATATGATTGAAGGATTATTTTTTAGTTTTGATAATTTCATGAGTATATTGAGGATTATGAAGTTAAAAATTAGTAAATAATGAATCTTCCAAACTCACACATGAAAACTATAAATTTAGTGGATATGATAGTTGTTCATGTGGTCATTATGATGTTTATTCATGTCTTCTATAAAGATGGAATGGTTAATTGGATTTATCATATCTGTCAATCTAAATGTTATGATCGATTGAAGTTTTTCATATAGTAAATCTAGACTTATAATTTTTTTAATTTATTCATGGTCGACCCCTTTCTTGTTATATGTTTATATATATGGTTAATCCTAACATTATTCATGAGATATCATTATATCTATACATTAATTAATTTAAGGATTGTTCCATTTTTTATTCATGTTTTATATCCTCATAGTCAAGTATAAGTATTAGTCAATCCAAGTAATTATATTATTTTTTCAGAAAATATTCTAATTGGAAAATACATGTTTTCAATATTTTTAAAAAATAGATAATTAAAACTAAAAATGATTTTACAGTGCGCTCATGTTCAAATATGATATAACCAATGTCTTTACCATGACTTTTTATACTGAAGATGAAATAAAATATATGATGTAAAGTGGTTTGGATCTAATTTAAATATGTCAGTTTTTTATACAAAGAATGAATTTACACTAGTAGGGTTTGTGGAAGAAAGAGAATGAGATAATCTTACTATAAATGATTATTAAAAAATAATATTCATGTGATTAAAGAAAAAATTAAATGAGTTTTAAATTTAGATAATTATTGAAACTGGTTTCATAGAATTCATGAAGAAATATGAGGAATGAAAATTGGAGTATTATATTTCAAGAGTTACCATGTATGAAATTAGAGGAAATTTAATGAACAATATTCACATGGTATGTAAAATGTATATTCTAATAAGAAATTTAGTGACTCCAGAGTAGTTCTAATATATGTGTTATTGAATAATATATATTTTGAATAGAGATAATTAGAATAACTATTACAAACAACTATTGTTTATCATGGGTACTTAAGAGAAGTACAAGGTTCCCACATTCTATTCCTATGCACTAAATAAGTAGAAGAGAGAATAATTCATTTTGTGTGGTATTAAAGAAATTGAACATTTATAGGCTAAATTTTTGAATAAGCCTACCTACTATATAGTATTTTAAAAATATGTACATCATCGATTAAAAACATCTTATTAATATAATAGAGGATGAATATCATTCATGAACTATAAGAGGGAGTTACTCAATCAATGGTTATCATTATACAGTGGAATTCATGTTTATTCTCTATTACAAATGTATAAAAAACCACACAGTCCTTGTATCTAGTTGGTTCTATGATAAATAATTAAAGTTAAACCCCATGCCCATGATTTTTATGATAATAATAAAGAATTCATGTACTTATAAAAACAACAATGATGTACCGGGGAAATAATTATCCATAGGGAGGAAAACATCATTAAAAACCCCAAGAATCTTCTTGTGTTACTTTTATACTATATATCTTCTTAGAAATAAAATTATAGATAAATAGACAAATATATGTATATATATGTTCACTAGATAATAGAAGATTTAACAAAGGAATAAAATCCAAATCTAAATGAAAGTCAATCCCCATTGATTTACCCCTCCCAATGTGGTAATATCCCAAAGTGAGCCTAAAGATTTGTATCAGTAAATGATACATCACTATTGGATTCCAAAATATGAACTTTATTTAATTATTTAAATTTAACTTTAAACGTTATATATGGAGTTAAATTTTGATGAATATTGGTAATTTTTTTATCAAATATTCAATTGAATATATTTCTTGGGAAGACTGTGAAGTACATGATGAAAAGAGAATGAAAGAAGATCATAAGGTCCCTTTAGTGACACAAAATTGTATCTATTAGATATTTCTTAATAATAATGTTATATAGTATAAAACACATAAATAAAAAAGAGAACAAAATAAAAACATCAATATCATAAATGAATAATGAAAAAAGTGGTATTTATAGAAATTAATTAACCTATACCGATGTAATAGTATCCTGACCGTTGCAATAGTAATTTTACCATTAGGAATAGTAACCCAACAAATAGAATATTAACCTCAAATATGAAATTATAAATAATTTTATTGATCTTATAAATTAAGATATTATATATTTATATCTTGGCGTAATAAAATAAATGTTTTCAAAATGATAAATTAAGTGTTGGTATTGTTGTGTAATGTAAATGCCTTTTTACTATTTTATAATTAATATAATGATTCAAAAGAGAATTTATTTTCATAAATTGATTCCATTATTAATATTTTATTTCCTTGTTATTATTAGATAATTTTATGATACTTTAATTGCTTTTTCATAGTTTCATAAAATCAGTTATAAAATTAAAATTGGTATTTTATTAATAAATGATTATTTTAATTAAACATTAAATTTATAAAATTTATACCATTGTTTTTATAAAATGGTTTTCATTTTTTAAATCCTTGAAAAAATTGGGGTTATTTGGTTGGTATTTTTCTAAAATTGCTGAATTTTTTGTGGATAGTGAATTGCAAGAATTTATGATATTTTATATTTTATAATAAATACATGAATTTTTTATAGATGGCACATGTAAGAACCCATAATTTTAAATTCACATGAACTTGTTACACTAATTATTTATATGAATCAATACTTTTGATATTATTGATCCAAAATAATAAATAAATTAATAAAATAATTAACTCAACCCTATCCTCCCACTATAAATACAACCCCTCACCACCTCTTCTCCTCACACATTATAAGCTCTATATATTTCTAATATTTTTTAGAATTACTCTTCCATGAATCTTACCCAAATTAGTTTCTTATTGGTATCACCAAAATAACATTTCAAGGTGCCGTAAATAGGTTCTGAAGGAGACATTATTCAAAATGATAAATCCTATATCTTCCCATTATAAATTTTTTATTTCATCTATGTCAATCCTTCATCCACTATCTGAAGTGACAATACAACTCCATTATCATAAATATAATAAAATTTTATTATGTTAATTAAAAATAAATTATCAAATGTCTTCTCTTTTATTCTTATTTTATAAGGAAGAAATCATCTATTATGTGTGGATTCACCGCTATCAGGGACAATGTTTCTTTTTTCTCTATTATCGCCTTCATGGATGGTCATAAAACCATTATTATGGTTAAAAGAGGTTATAAAATTTATATTAAAACATTTTTATTTTTTGGAATGATTAAATATACATAATATTAAATAATGAAACACAACTAGTTCCTGATAGTTGAAAATTCACCAGAATAAACTAATGTTTTTAATTAACATTTTATCTAATGAATTTATCTCCTATAAGAAAAAATGATATAGGGGACCATATAATATTATGGAGTTGAATAAATATCATATAATTTCACTTCTAGACTTTTTCTTCCATTTGGAAATAACACCCATAATTAAATTCAAGGGAACTGATCATAAAATCTTGACAAAACTCACCCAGTACAACGAAATTAAACATTATAACTCATCAAAATGTCCATAAATGAAATTATTAAAATTTTAATTAATAAAAAAAATGTTTAAGAGTATATTAAATATTCAATTAACTGATTTAATTTGATTCTCTATGACATTAATTGTAACTTAAAAACACTTTCATTCATACGGTATGGGATTCTCTCTAAACCCCAATTTTTCCTACTGGTTATGATTTCACTCTCACTACCCTAATGTAATTCGAAATTATTATTATTTAATCCTCATAAATTAAATGTGTATGTTCCAAAAATGTCTATCTAGCTCAATTCTTATTTATTATAAGTGTAAATACATGTTTTATATGGTTACCTTTTTAATTCCTCTTGACATGAAATCTCGATTAAAGGGAACTTCCCAATTATTTACATATTTTCATGTACAATGAAAAATATTTGTTAATCCAATATTTATTTATAAAATAAATATTTTTATCATGAAATATTGTCATATTTTATTTCTTGTTTTATTCAAATAATTATTTCAATGTCTTTTTTAATGCCTCTTTAATATTTTCCATCAACCCTCATAAATGAGGATAATTTTAATGCATCTTAGACTCTCGTTTTACATTTTCTCACTTAATTTGAACATTTTTTTGTTAAAAACTACCAATTTACCTTATTAATTTCCATGTACTATTAAAATCCATTTATTCATAGACACCATTATGATACGCCCATTGGTTTTTTATAACATTATTACGATTCCCATTTACTTCTATTGGTATCCCTCGTGTTTATTGTTATGGTTGATTCTTCATAATGAAAAAATATGAAAGAACATTTTATAATGGGTTACCCAATATTGTGCTACAATTCATTGGGAAATTTTTATTCTCATGAGATTTATTATTGAGATAATTAGTAAACCTAATTTTTTATGGGACTTTTTCCACCTTTTCATATAGTCTTAGTAGTTTTCCTTGACTCCTGTTTTGGTTATTTTATATGTTTCTTAAAAAATCTTATGTTTCATTGATTATATGAAGCTATTTTTTACATTTATTCCTCTATATGATTATATATGTACCATAACATGATATGTCATCATGTTATGCCATTTATCCCACGTGCATATATTTATTCCTGTATTTATTCCATTAAAATTATTTTTGGATATTCCCTTTGATCATGTATTTCATTAGTTTATATTATACAGATTTTAAAGATCAATGGAATTTATGTCATAATTATGAAGTTTAAATAAATAATTTCATTACTTTTTGGGTTTGTGCTATCTAATTTTTTTCCAAATCATAGAAAAGAAGTAGACATTATGATCCTTGGTTTCTATTTTTTTATTATTTATGAACAAAATAATGTAATAATATGTTTAAAAGTATCGGTTCATCATTGTTTGTATAAGTGGATAGCTAATTTATTTTTTGGAAATTTTAACCCATGAAATTTCATAAAAACCCAATGGATAATTCTATCACCATGGATAACCTATATTGAAACATAGAAAATCACATGTTTGGATATAATGTTCATTTGTTTGTTTATCCAAATATGTTCAATGTGGCCTTTTATAATATTATTAGCTAAGTATTGAAGAAACCCTCTGATTGTAAATTACTTTTCATAGTTAATGTCTATAAATATGAGAACCTTTTCGAACAAAAAACTGTTATAGGAAATTTGATGATTTCCCTAATGAAATGCCAAATTTGATTGGAATGGTAGCTCAAAACATCATGATAGTACTAGCACAAGTAGATCAAGTTATGAATAATAAATTTATTCATTTTGAGTAGTTGAATAACTCTATTGAGAATATATTCTCCATCATGTAGTTCTTAGAAGAAGATAAAGTCGTGCTATAAGTCTATTTATTTGACTGGGAAGCTGATTAGTGGTGGACACTTCTCAAAACACAATGTTCAAGGATGAAATTGATTCCATGGATTTATTTGAATTCAGGAAAATATTATTCAATAATATTTACCTGTAAATATATGTATTAAGATAAACATATATTTCCTTGGTCTAATAAAAAATTAAGAGTAGTCTATAGGGGTGTATTAGGAAAATGACCAAGGATTCTATGATACCTCCTCATTGTTCATGAACACTAAAACAAAAGTGGATCATTTCTTTAGTAGACTAGACACATGTTAATGAAAAGTGATTAAAATTAGAGACTTTAACGGTTATGAGGATATTATTTTTTATTTCCTTAAGGTTGAAATAGATACCAGAGACTCTCAGTGGTCTTTTATGAAAAGAGATAAAAAGTGGAGAATGAGTTTTATATGGGAGGATAAAAAGATAAATCACCAAATGGGAATAAAACCCTAAATTCCACATGTCAAAAGTGTGGGAAGAATAATCTCAGGAACTATCTAATGGGAATCCAAAGCTACTTTAAATATATAATATTTGAGTAGTCAGCAAATTATTTCCAAATTTATGTGAAGAAGCCTATAAATTTGGATGAAGAGAGGATGGTTAAAATAAACACTCGTGATATAGTGATGTGTTTCAATTTAAATTAACATGGTAATTGTTTATCTAATTATATGAAACAAGGGTTGTCGAAGGTAATGAACAAAAAACCTACAAGATAATATAGATGGGAATATGATATCTCTTCTACAAAGGATGATTGGAAAAAAGATGTGGTTATAGGTACACTTATCATTCATTCAAGAGTAGAAAAATTATAATTTTATTTTGATTCAATGAATTTTCTTTATATTTCATTTTTAGTAGAAGTATTACAAAACTCTAAAATATGGAGGTTTATTTATCTGTGAGAATAGAAAATGGGTCCATTATATCACGTAATGTATGTAACTTCTCCCTAGTAAATTTTTGTTCACTCAACATCCTAGAAAATCATGTCTTACTTTTTTGTTGAGGTTTTATGATATATTGTTCATGGAGTGTCTATATTTATAAAAATAGAAAATAAATTTTTTTGGAAAATGATATCACTCTTCGCATCCTATATAATCCTCTAATTATTTGTAAGTTTAAGGATGGTGAAGAGTCTTATTCATAATAATAATCTCTAGTATGTATATTATTTTCATGTGAGCAAGTATATCTTTCTCAAATGATTGAGAAAAATGATATAAACATGCTCATCATCTCAAGTGTGAATATTATCCACTTCTATGTATAGGTGATTGTTTGAAAAGCTACACGGGGACAATAATTTCTCGAAGATGGACCATTAGTCTTGTTTTCACCAATTAAATGTGATTAAAAAAATATATTCCTAGAAATTTATTTCGAATGAGGTTTGGGCACTATAAGTTCATATTTATGCCCATCATAATCACTATTTCTCTAAAAATTTTCATTGATTTAATGAATATTTTCTTTAGAGATTGCCTTAAAATAATAATGGAGTCCATATAGATAATATTCTAATAACATTCAATGTGAAAGAAATAACATGAAGATTATATTTATACTATGATATAGACCTTGAGAATAGATAAAATTTATGTAATGTATAGTAAATGTGAGTTATATATGGAAGAAGAATCATTCAATGGATATGTTATCACAAGAAATTAAATATATGTGGACTCATCCAAGACAAAGGTAATTGAAGGTTGTCCCATGACAAAATATGTAATACATATATTTAGTTTTCTTAGCGTAGATAGGTAATATAAATAATTTTACTGTATTTTATCATGATTTTAAAAACCACCAAACAGGAAAACTTGAAAAGGAGAAATTTTTTTGTACCATTGAATGTGAAGGCTTTTTTAAATATTTAAAAAAGATTCTTATCACTACAATAGTTCTAAATCATTTAACAAGTGGGTAACTCTTTGTGGAATATCGAGATTATTCAAATATGATTATAGAATGTGTACTAAATAAAAATTATAAAGTGATATCTTACACCTCAAGGAAGATTAATTGTCATGAGAACAATTATCCCACACATGATCGAGAGTTGGAAGCTATTATCTTCACATTGAAAATCAGGCAGAATTATCAATATGGGATGAAGTGTGGGATATATAATGATCATAAGAGCATAAAATATATATATTCATACATAAAAAAGCATAATATTCTCTAGTGAAAATGGTTAGGTATCATCATGTGTTATGACTCCTCAATCCAATATGATCATAGTAATGAAAATCATGTGGCAGGTGCTCTAATTAAGAAGGATCATGTAACATTATCAATGATGATAATTGAGAAATAAGAAAATCATAATATTCCTGAAAATACTGGACATGGGAAAAATTATGGAATGAAAATCATATTTCCCTTCTCAAAATGTTTTCTCAACCATCCTTTATATATAAAATAAAGGATAGTCCAAGAAATGATGTCGAAATTTATACAATGGCAGAATCTATCAGAAAAGATAAACCCTCAGAGTTCAAACATAGGATGAAGGAGTCATATGATTTGGTTCATGATTATGTGTACCATCAAATACAAAGAAAAATATATAGATTCTGAATGTTTCACATAGATCAACCTTCTCTATTCACAGAAGGAGTACATAGATGTATCAAGATCTCTAAGAGAACTGTTTCATGAAAAATATGAAGAAAGGGATTTTAGAATATACATCAATGTTCTTGGTATGTCAGTAAGTGATGGCCAAAAAATTGTCTAAGGGGATGATTCAATGATTACCCATAACAAAATGGAAATGGGAAAATCTCAAAATTTAATTTTTCATTGGAATTCCAATGATATATAATGGAAACAATACTATATGGTTTGTTATAGATCCTCTTAGAAAGACATCTCACATTTTATAAAATAAAGAGGACCTATAACTGGATCCAAAGGATTTGATATACATCTTATATTTAGTAGGGTTTCATAGATTACCACTATCAATTGTATCCGATCAATATATGAGATTCGGCTCCATACTCTGTAGAAGTCTCTATAATGATCAAAAAACATAGCTGAACTTTAGTACGGCTTACCATCCTCATGCTAATTGCAAACATGATTAGACTATTCATACATTAGAAGACATGTTGAGATCATGTTCTATGGAAATTAATGGAACATGGGACCAACATATACCTCTAGTGATGTTCTCTTAAAAGAATAGTTTCTTATCTAGCATTCAAATGGATCTATCGAAAGCTCTTTATAGGAAAATATGCAGAACCCCAAAAAGATGAGATGAAGTCGGTCAATGTAAGCGGTAGTACCTGAAATGGTCAAAGAAATGGTAGAAAAGGTAAAACACATTAAGAAAAACATAATGGAATAATAAATTTAATTGAAATGTAATGTTGTAAATCTTAAATGAGACCTAGAGGTCATGGTTAAAGATATGGTATTCCTCTGCATATCTCTAGAAAAGAGGATCTTGATATTTGGGTAGAAAAAAGTTATATGCCACGAATACATCATCCTCCTCGAGATTCTTGATCAAGATAATGTTTTGGACTATCAACTATCACTTCCACCAACCATATAACAATTACATGATATATTCCATTTATAACTATTAAGAATGTACATACTAGATCTCTCACATGTACTAGATTCAAAGGTGGTATATTTGGAAAATGAACTCTCTTAAGAGGAGAATCTGGTGAAGATCATAGACCATATAAACAAATTTATACCCAATAAGACTACTCATATGGTAATTTTTTTTCAAAACCATAAGTATGAAGAGAAAACATGTGAACCAGAGGAAGTGATGAATGATATGTACCCTCGTCTGTTTTCACAATAGTATGTAAAAAAAATTTCGAGGAAGAAATTTCATTAGGGGGGAAAATGTGGTGACCCAAATTTTATCTATTTTGTTTACATTTTAAAATTATTCACTATGGTATAAAACACATACATCTTATAGAGAACCCCAAAAATCATTATTTTTAAAAATATAGATTGAGATAAGTGGTCTTTAAAAAAATTAAGGAAACTATATCCATGGAATGGTAACATGATTGTTGGAATAATAATATTAACATTATGTATAGAAACTCGAAAATTAGAATAGTAACCTCATTAAAGAAATTATAAATAAAATTTAGGAATATTATAAATAAAAATATTAGATGTGTATATTATGGATTATGTAAATAAATATTTCAAAAATGAAAAATTCAGTGTTTGTATTTTTATGAAATTTAAATTTTTTATTTTCAATATTATAATTAATATAATGATTCAAATTAAAATTTATTTTCATAAATATAATCATAAATTAATATTTTTTATGACATAATATATTTTAATGAGAATTTAATTAATTTTTCAAGGTTTTATTAAATTGATTATAATATTAAAATCTGTATTTTTCGAATAAACGATGTCTTCAATTAAAATTAATATTTCTCATATTTATTAAATTATTTTAATAAAATAGGGTCTCTTTTTTAAATATAGACATCAATAAATGGTTGTAGTGATTTTTTGGTATTTTTATGAAACTGTTGAATTCATAGTGAATAGTGAAATACTATAATTTACAATATTTAGCATTTAATCCAAATTCAAGAATTTTTTATTATGGATTATGTTATCACACATTAGATTCAACTCAAATTCACTAGTTACTATACATATTCAAAATAATTAACACTATTGGGAGTCTTGATCCAAAATAACAAACACATGAATAAAATAATCAAAAACACCCCTCTCCTCCCACTATAAATATCTCCCTCACCAACTCTTCTCCTCAAACATTATAAGAATTGGATATTTATAATATTTTACAAAATTTTGTTACTAGGACTCTCCCCCCCATTCCTTTCTTACTAGTCTCACCAAAACACCATTTCCCGTTTTCTTAGGGAGGTTTTCATGATGATAATATTCAAGAGGTAAATTCCTCCACCTTTCCTATTTAAATTATTTATTTCTTATACCTAATACTTTTCTCCAGTATCCAATGTTACATGATAACTCCAGTACAATAATAAGAGTATAATTGTATTATGTTAATGAAATATCAATAATCAAATATATTTTATGGTATTTTTATCATAAAAATGAATACAACATCCATGATGTATTAAAAACCTGAGCATCAGGAAAGGTTCCATTCCATTTAAATATATTGGAGTTCCCATGTTCTTTGTTATACCGCGTTGCATCTATTTTACTAAGGTGATCTGTCAGGTTAGGAAAACACTTTCCAATTGGAAAGGTAAAGCTCTCTCTATAGATGGAAGAATTTGTTTAGTCAAACATGTGATTACTTCGAAATATGTCTACTCTTTCATGGTGTATATCTTGTCTTCTTTTTCTATGAAGACCACTAGGTCCCTTATGAGAAACATTGTTTCGAATGTAAGTATACTTGAATATAAAATTATCACTACTCCGTGGACTAAATGTTGTTCACCTCTCACAATGGGGGTCTTGGGATTAAAAATATTGATATCTTCCACAAATCTGTTCATGATCACTTTTTTGGAGGCTAAAAATGAAAACTCAAGATCTCTTTAATTTCTAAGAGCTTGAATCCTATCTAGACAGATTGCTGGAAATTAATGTTACATTCAATCCTCTGTGTGGACTGGTCTGAAGAAAATATTTCAAAAAAATCAGTTTTCACTCTCACTGGTTGGTGAATGCCTCCTATACTCTGAAATTATGAAAGGATAATTGGATAGGGATTCCACTAACTGAGGTCATTAATGCTGACTTGATCGAAGCTGATCTAAATTCTTATATATGTGAACAGCTTAAGCAGATCAACAATCTGCCTCCTCACATTACTCAAATTGTTAACTCATATGACATTCTCAGTACAAAGGATATTATGGTTCGGAAACCAATTGTGAATGGGCATATTTATTTTAAATCCTTTTATAACCATATTGATTAGGGTAATTCCCCCAATACTATTATGCATTTCAGTAGATGTATAAAAACCTCTCAATTCACTCTTCTTTGGCGTCTTCACCTTCATAATCTACATGTGGACACCAGATTTCAAAAAATTGGTATCACTTTTTGATCAATATGTGATTTATTCCATCATCATAGAGATGTCCTTGATCATCTATTCCTCTCATGTAAAACTGATGCTACCCTCTAGATTGTTATCTTTGATCGTTTTGGCATCAACATCCCATATGTCAACAACATTGCAGATTTTATGCATTTAATTTCAGTAGAAATATTTTCCAAATAAGTTCATATTCTATTTTCGGTTGCTTGTGCTGAAACTTTTCATACATTATGGAGGAGTAGAAAAAAAAGTAGGCATGACAATGTCAGCTTCAATCACAATGCAACAATCTCTAATATTATCTCAATGACTGGAAATGAAAATCAGTTTCACAATGAGCAATGTCACAAAACCATGAGTGACCTTGAAGTCTTGAGAAGGCTTCACCTATCAGGAAATTTTCCCAAACCCATGGGTACTATGAAAATTTTCTGGACTCCCCCCCCCCTTGTAGGTTGGATTAAATACAATCTTGATGGTGCCTTGAATGGAAATCCTAGACCCATTGGCTATGTGTTTTTCTCTCGTGATCACAATAGTGACCTGATTGAAAGATTTTATAGATCTTATGGTCATGCTACTTCTCTAGAAGATGAGATAATGGCATTAATTAATACGGTGGAGCTTTTTTATCAATGAAACTGGAATAATCTTTGGTTTGAAAGTGATTCTTCTACCATTGTACATGGTGTGAGAAAAAATCAGACTCAACTTCCCTGGAAGCTTCCCTTGATGAGGATCAAATGTCGGGACTTTCTTGCCTAAAAGAATTTCATTATCACAAATGTCTACCGAGAAGCCAACTATCATGATGATAAGCTTGCTAATCATGGTATTCTTGAAACCTCTAGTGTTCATTTAACCACTATCACTGAGAACTTGCTCAATATTCTCAATAAAGACAAATGCAAAATTTCTATTATGTTTTGATTCACCACCATTGTTGATGATGGTTTTTCATTTTCTATTACTGTCTTCATGGATTTTTGTAAAAATATTATAAGGATAAAAAACATTTTAAAATTTATATTATAACTTCTTTATATTCTAAAACAACCATATATATGTTATTAAAAAATAAAACAAAACTAGTTTGGGATAATTGAAAATTCACCAAAATAAACTGACATTCCTCAATAAAATCTTAACTAATGAATAATTATAATATCTAAAAAATGATATATTGGAAGATTTAATATTATAGTTGTAAAATATTTTCATATAATTCAACTTATGGAGTTTTCCTTCAACTTGAAAATAACTCTCATAAATAAACTCAATGGAACTGATCATAAAATCATGAAAGATATGCACCTAAAACAATGACTGTAAACCTTATAACTCTTCAATGTGACCATAAGTGAACTTAATAAAAGTGTAATAAATCAAAAACTTATTTTATTTGTTATTAATTAATTACCTAATGGATCTAAATTTAGTATCCATGACATTATTTTCATGTTCATAATGCTTTCATACATAAGGTAATATAATCTCTCTAAACCTCAATTTTTTTCATTTAGGTTACATTTTTACTATATTTACCAAAATTTAATTAATAATTATTCTTATGTAATAAAACTACTATATATTCTAATGTTTCAAATATATGTACCAAGATCAATTCTTATTTTTTTATATACATGTTTTATACAGTTCTCTTTTTGATTATCCATGACTAGAAATCCTAATTAATGGAAACATCCCAATTTCATACCCATTTTCATGTACACACAATAGTATTTTTTACCAACCAATAATTTTCAAAAATAACTATTTTAATCATGAAAACACTATCTTAGTTTATTTATAGTTTTATGAAAATAAAAATTCCTATGTATACTTTAAAAATAATTAAACCGCACAAAAGTGACATAATTTTTAAAGATTCTTATACAATATTATTAAACATTTTAACTTAAATATGACATAATTTTTATGATATGTTATTATTTTCTCTTATGAATAACCATTTATGACTTAAATCCATTATTTTATAGACACTATTATGATACTTCCGTTGGTTTTTCATTACGATATGATTACGATACCCATTTTTATCCGTGGGAAACCATTATATTTATTCCATATATTTGATTTTTAATTTGTCACACATATTCATGAACATGTTATAATGGGTTCACATAGATACTTCTAGAATTCATTGGTTAATGTTTAGTCTCAGGAGCAGTCAAATTAGGATAGAGAGGAAACATAATTTCTTTATAGGACTTTGTCCACCATATGATTTAGTCTTGGCAGTTATCCATGACTCTTTTTTATGTGATGTTATATTTTTCTTCAATATTTCTATATTTCCATGATTATATGGTCTCATTTTGTATGTTTTATACATACATATGATTATCTATAATTCATGCAATTATATTTCGTCATGTTATACCATCAAACCTATCGGCTATGTGTTTTTCCGATATTTACTCCCCTATTGTTATTTTTATCTCACCGATTTTTTCTTGAATTTCCCCAAGTTATCCTATGATGATTTAAGAGATCAATGTATATTAGGACATTATTATGGAGTTTAAATACAAATATTATTATTTTTTGTTTCATCCCTTCTATTATGTACCTAATATTATAAACACACTAGAGTTTATGATCTTCAGTTTGTATTTGAAGATCAATTATTCTAAAATTAACGTAATAATTTGAGTAAAATTATTCGGTCAACATAGCATTAATATAAATGAGAGATAAATCAGTCTATACTAATTGATGGTACTCAAAGTACTGTTCCTTATTACTTTATTTCTTGAAAAATATTTATCAAAAATAAATCAATAAAGAGAATTCATCCCCCATAAGTAATGATGATGAAATATTAGTCTCCCCAAGTAATAATTCTTATCTTGAAAAATTAATAGTGTAATTATGAATGATGAGGACTTATGGGAGTGATCTTGTATTAATTTATGAATCTATTTATGGACTAAATTATATTCTATATATGACCCTAAAGTAATAATCAGATAAATTTTTTGTAATTTGGGTAACATATATGATATTATCACCCATATAGAATATGAGAATTAAATTATAGACATGGATTTTAATATAATGGTGGAATTTTTTTTTATTATCAACAAATTAGTTACAGTCAATACTGTAATGAATTCATCGAAGAATGAAAAATTCACTAGTTTTAATAATGAATGGATCGATAAAATTATTAATATAGAAGAATCAAGGAAAAAACAAAATAAAAAAATACATACATCTAACAAATAAATTAATGTTAATATTTTTCAATATGAGATGAAGTCCATGAGAATTAAAGAGATTAACCATATATTGTAAGAAATGATAATAATTAATCATGATAAATTTTAATTTACAATTAAGGAATGAAAAGGTAAAATGAATCAGTGAATGTTGAAAAAAATATCCAGAATATTAAATTCTTGGAGTTCATAATTAAATTTATTAATCTCGAAACAATTTAAGAGACATCATTACCAAAAAAAATTAAAACAAATGATGATTACATAGAAATACATTAGACAAATTTTCATGTATATTACCCTTGATCTAGTGGAATCAAACTTATATGATCATATTTTTATTAGTCTAAACATTCCTAAAAATAATGGTACATTATTTTTTTAAATATCCATGTTAAATCAATTTTTATGTGGAATATATGATTGGAAAATAATAAATTTAATATTATATATATATAAATTTTGTGTTTCCCACCACAACATCCATGGTGGATGGAATATTTTGTGTGAGGATCCTTTCCCTGAGTGTATACCAAATAGTTCGTATAAAAACAAAACTACGACAAGCTACCAATTTTGGAAAATCTAAGTAGTGTGAAGTTAAATGAAAGAAACAAAGGTTTTTTGGTTATTTGTTCTCTAACAGATTCTGGAATATGGATCAAGAATACTTCGATATTATGTTATATTATGGAATACAAATAATTTATAAATCAAGGAGGATAAGATGTGATATGAAGAAAAAGTCACAGAGTTAGGGGAAATATCTAAACACTTCAAATAGATTTTAAACTATAAAATATTTATATGATGTATACAATGGAAGTATCCATAGTGAATATCATGAGAGTATACATGATTCAAGAATGAAAATAAAAAGTGAGAATGAAAGACCATTGAAGTTGAAGAATGGAGATTATCTAACATGGGGAAAGAATCATAAGATATAGGTTTTGACTAATATTCCTGTGATTTATGTAAAGAATGACGGTGTGTTATTCATGGGTTTAAATTATTATAATAATAAATACTATCAAAAACAGATAAAAATAAATTAAACAAGCTGCAATAAAAGGGACAAGCTACTAATTTTGTGAAAAAAGTGGACACATTATAGACACCTAAAAAAATAATTAATGTGATTGATGAAAGGAAAAACATGGAATATAATAGAAGTCCATATCAAGGAAATGAATCTACTATGTATGTAAAGATAACATCTAAAAGTAAATGTGGGAAAATAAAAAAATAAGAGCATATTCAAAAATAATTTCTTAACAACTAGGCTGTAGATATGGAGAAGTAAAAACAATTAGAATCCCAAAAGAAGACATGAGTCAATGGAATAAAGAACATTCTATTAAAAGGAGAAAATTAACTTTAAGAGATGTTTTAAAAAGGTTATAACCTAATATCACACGAGGATCTATGTTGATGGTATAAGCATTCATGAAACAATTTTAATAAATGAGTAACATTTATTCCGGTATAAGAAGAAATCACGAGAAACACGCACATTTCACTATGTGATTCATGTTTACAAAAGGATCAAGTAAAAAAAATATTCTATAATATGATAGAATAATAGTAACCCGGATTTTAAAATAAAACCTACACAATATGATCAATTATGAGGGCATGAAGTGTCTATCTGGATATGAACCTATATTTGAAAGATAAAACAGGTAGAGAATAAATTCCCAACCAAAATACTCATGTTGATGAACAAAGAGGCCCAAATTTTTAACCATATCATTACAAATGTATTTATGTAATAACTATAAATAGAATTAAATATTAAACCAGTTATCAAATGGGAGAAAGAATGAATTGAAGTAAGATATAATAATTATTCTAGATTTTAAGAAGTCCCCATCATGGTTCAATTTTCTAAAATATTATTCTAAATAAAATTTTGTATTATGACCATGATAAATGTGAATATGGAATAAGAAATGGATAGTATAGTGATAAATAATTCTAAACAACATTTTGAAAAAATACTGACCATGATAAGTGTGAAAATGTGATCAAAAATAGATTGTATAGTGATAAAAGTGTGATTCTTGTATAAGAAAAATATATGAGATCCTAAATATTAGATAAATAAGTGAATATAACTTGATGAAGAAAAAATAAATGATTTTATATTTATATTATCTAAAAAATTGTATTCATAAAAATAACATGATGATTAAATTAATCTAGATAATTTAAAGGTTAAGTGCATCCCTTAAGGGGGAGTTTCATGAGAAAATTCAAATATCATAAAATTAATGAAAATAAATAATGTCTCAAATGTACTTATTAATAATTCATTAAAATAGTATGAATTCATACTCCCTTATCCTTGTATGACATAAAATTAGTTAAAACATTATATAAGAGAATTTTTTGTTAATTATAATAAGTATATGAAACATGATGTGACCATGAAAAATTTTAAATTAAAATATATTTACTGTCCTTGAATGTTTTTAATATTTGTGCTGCATGAGTTTGGAAATTTTAAGTGGAAACTATTTAGGAATATTAAAAAATTATTATTTAAAAATATGTAACATCCAATACATAGTTAAAAATCACACGAGTAAGATAAGTGACAAAGTAAATAATTGGTGTCATATTGAAATTTATTATTAGAATATGCTATGTCTAAATAAATCCAACTTGTTTTCTACAAAAATCATGGTTTAAGAAAACATATAGTGGAATGATTGATGGATTATTTCATAAGGAAGAGGTTATAAAATCAAATCATATACATTATTTAATTAATATTAGTAAAGGGTAGATATAAGAAAATAAAGGAAGATATTGATAATAAAATGGAACAGGAGATGAAATGGGTTCACAACTTAATTTTTTATTTTCAATCATTTGTATTGAAAAAATAAAAAAAGGAGGAAATTGGTGAGACCACTTTGAGTTTGAGTTTTATTTATTATAAATTAAGGTGGTGACATGCATGAGGTCACTATGAGATGTACTATGACATCTTGGATGTTAAATATAGAACCCATGTATGTTAATAATGTTCATAAAATTATGAAAAATGGTTCCACTTTATATTGAGTGAGTGGGTGTTAGAAATATTCAATGAATATTTTATTTTATTAATTATGCCATTATTGATTATATAATAATAAAATAATAAGTCATGATATGATTCCATGGTTAGGATTTTAAATAATAAGATTAAATTAGTTTATAAATTTCAGTGTATTTAACTAGGAATAATTTATTTGGATTACAGATGCACAAAATGGTGAAATTATGATCCATGATCATAGGAAAATTGCTTTGCATCCATTAATGATTCCAACAATTCCATTACTTGTTCTTATTTTTTTGAGTATTTGGGTAACATACATACAAATATTAATAGCCCATTAACATGGTGGAAAATATTTTCTGAGGATATAACTTCTTGGTATTTGACAATATAAATGTAGTAAAAAATGATTTTCTGGAAAAGTGAGTTCTATACCTGTGAAAATATACACATATGAAGTTATAGATACATATGATGATTGCTTAAAACACTTAGTTTTTAAAAAATGTACAAATAAATTGTAAGTGTTGTATAAAACATATTATTTAAGTTGAATAAAGGAATTATGTGAATCACCCAACTAAGGAATGAAGGTTCCATGCATACAAACATTATATTGAACCTTCTTTGAGTAAATTTTGAAGACTTATTTGATGAATTTATGACTTGTTCTGTCGTGTTTTTGGAATATTTTTTGGTGTTAATATGTTCCCAATATAGAATAATGATATCCTAGTTTGAAATGAGTGATATTCATAATTTCTAGATAGAGACATTAAAAATATACATGTGGTCAACATGATCATTGTTAATATTGTATATCTAATGTTAGTTCATGCTATTTATCTCGATGACATAGTTAATTTGGGTTATACATGTAGTGAATCCAAATATATCAGTCAGTTGGAGGTGTATATATGGTCAATTTTTAATAATATATTTGGTCAAATCATTTATAGTTGATCTATTCATAGTTATGCATTTTTAAATTAGGTTGATCCTTAGTTTGATTATGTAGTTTCTTTAATGATGTATAATAATTAATGTAATGAATAATGATTTTGTTTTCATGTGGTTGATCCTCATGGTAACTTGTATGGAACAATCAATCTAGGGTTTTGATATTTTTTTGAGATGTTTTACCTTATAGAAAAATTATGTTTTTATAAATATTTATTATGAAGTTAATTAAATATCATAATTATTTTTCCATGCGTTCATGTTCAATTATTTTAAATCGTATATTTATGTGGTCATTATTTCTACTAATGAATAAGTATGATAAATATGGTAAAGAGGTATGACTACGACTAACATATTCAAATTTATCCGGCATAGATATATTTATTAGATGTGGATTTTTTGGAATAAATAAATGGAAATAAGTTTAGGCTCTATGAAATTTTTTTAAAAAAATATGTTTAATGGATGTTATCACATGAGGTTTTAATGAAAATAAATATATGAATTGAGTTCTGAGTCTCGTAGAAAATAGAAGATGATGGAGGCTTGGAGTTTGAGATTTGAGGAGATATAAATTATTAGAATAATGGATATTAAAAAATATTTCTCATGGTATAATGAATATATATTCTAGGAAACATTTGAGAGTATAGAGTGTTTCTTGATGATATTCTTCTAAATATTATATAAGTTGAAGAAATATAAATATAAAATAATATACAATAAACTATTTTTTATCTTTTATATCGAAGAGAAGATGAAGGTTTCCTAGTGAAATTCATAAACACTAAAGAATAACAAAAAATAAGAATATAATATTATTTGAATAAATCAATGTTTTATATATTGGGCTAGGTTCTGAGAGACCTATCCTACAATATCATACAAAATAAATCTAAAAGAAACTATAGCATTGCATCTAGTTTATGCAAGTAAGGATGGAAATTATTTATATAGTCTATAAGATACTTGATCCATCACAAGTGATCTTGATTCAATGAAGACAAATTCCCACTATAACAACCCAAATTTGTTTTTTTTAATGAATAATAATCTCAATATCATTATTCACACGCAACACCAAGATTTATGAAAATTGAAATATATTATAATAAATTTTATATTCAAAGGTGACCATAATAAGATAACTATTGAATCAGATGGTATGAATATGAGTAGCAACATTATTAAATATATGTATAGTGTTTCTATATACTAAAAATGTACTTATTAATGCTTAAAAAATAAGAACTCGCTTTTACTGATGTCCATTTTCCTTTAAAATGTATTCTCATCAAATATGATTTCGAATGACTTTTTTCTTGAAATTAATATTACTCTATTACAAAATTAAAATTTTTATTTTATTAAATGGTTAAAAAATTTAAATAATAACATCTAAATTAATATAAGGTGAAATGTTTTGGATTTATTAGAAATGATTTATTTTTCATTAAATAGTGAAAATATATATTTCCCAAATACTACAATTCATTTTCATTAAATTATGTAATTTAAAATTACCATTATATTTTTTATTTTTTATAAATTAATTGTGACCCATTTTATTTATAATAATATAATTAATAAGATTTTAATCAGTAATGTTTATGATTTTGATATAATTTGATTTATATTTTTATAACACTTTTTTCTGTAAACATTACCTCATTTCATATTACAAATATACCTGAAAATTGATTTTGGAATCATTTTGAGATACAATTTTAAAAAATCGACAAACATTTGGAATCCGGAGGTCAAAATTTTGTAAACAGAACCATTTGATTTTTTGTCATTATGAATAGTAAATGTGGTAATTATTTGTCTCATCAGTAAGGGTAAACTAGATAAAACAGGGTAAAAAATATAATATAATACCTAAAAAGCTTCCCAAAATGGGAATTTTTTTCTTTTTTGTGATCAATTAGACAATATAATAATTAATATCAAATATTTGACATCTTTAATCCATTTTAAATTGATAATGACATTAATATTTCTTTATGTAATGAAGATTCTAAAATATTGGTCTATTTATTTTATTTTCTCTTATATGCCCACATGAATATAAAAATACGTTAATAAAGAATAAAAAACAAAAAATTGAAGTTATTTTTTTGATTTTTATTTATTTTTAATTTCTATTAATAGTATAATTATCTTTAATTATTACACAATGATGACATATTATATATGCAAGTAGTATAACAACCTATGTAACTGATTTTTAAAACACAAAAAGAAATATTTTTCCGGATTTATTATTTTGTAAAAAAATAGATATTAATAATATTATCTTGGTTTTTATAAGGATTTTATATTTTAATTACATACATGTCTTGATGCCTTTAAAGTAAAAAATTTATGAATGTTTCCAAAAAATACTTATATTATTTCATTTTAAATATAAGTTTTTTAAATTAGTTAATAATCATAAAAATAATAAAATATTACTATTAGGAATTCAAATTGCCAAAAATTTCCTTCATTTTAAATTTATTTTCAATTTTTTATCTTATAAAAAATTATAACCAATTAAGATTGAAAAAGACGTTATAGGTGTTAGTTTAAATTTTAGTTAATAAAAGCCTGAAACCAAGATATCAAATCAGAAATATAACATTAATGACTAAACATTATATTATATTACTATATATAAGCCTTGTACTAGATTAAATTAAATTAATTCTATTTGGTTATACATTCTCAGGAAAATGAATTTATTTTATTTAAATCTATTTATTAATTACAATTCTATCTTTTCCCTCCCGTATAAAATGAAACACTTACATACTATTATTTGCGCATCATTGATCAATATATCATAACCAAACCTAGCCCATATATCTTATAAACTACCCAAGATACAAATTATAGGTTTTGGTATTCTTAAAAGACAATTCCAAGTGCCGTTAAGAAGGGATCTAAAGGGGGTTTCCTAAAGACGAGGTAGTCATATTACCCAAGATCCTTTAAAATTATTTATTCTTCTTAATACTTTAAATATATTATATTTATAATTAAATATAATCTTTGGTATCCTAAATATAATGAAATTTAATTCTGATTATTAGACCACTATTGTCTACATTTTTTGAAATAAATGGAAAATGAATGTATCGCACATAAGTACTCACATATTACCACCACCACATAGATATATGATTTTTTATCTATCATAGTAAATTATGGTAGGTTATTATAATGGATTTAATATTTATATATGATTAATATTAAATAATTATACTTCTAGAATCATTTTATCTTATCCTCCTTCTTATATTTCCATTCATTGAACAACGATAACGTCCCTCATGTGTACATGTCGACTACCACCTCTATAAATCGATGTGATTTGTTTTTCATCTTTATTTTAAATATATTGTAATAAAGATATATATAATGATTATATTTTATAAATATCATATAGTAATAATTTTATTATGGTGAATTAATAGTTAACATTTTTTTATTCCATCCATCAAAAAATGGAAAGCATCACTCGTGCGTATGTACCGACTATCGTCTCCATGTATTGAAAAAATTAGTTCCATTTCACAAAATAATATAAATAGTTATAAAATGGTATTTTATGAATAAGTAGTATTTGTATTTTGTGATTAATATTCCAGATATGATGACAATGTAGATAAGGTGCATGTACTGGAACTATCAAAATAAAACATATGAGGAAAAGAGATGAGTTTTCCACAAAATGTTCAGTATAATGAATAAATTGTATATAAGTGGATAATAAAAGTTATGAAGGTAAAAATAGTAATTTATGTATTAAAATGGTTATATTACAAATTTTTAGCAATTAATTATTTCATATACAATAGTTTTGAATTCATATTAAGGTGTATATGACTTGAGGTTTGTGAATACTATTTTAATCCAATTTTAATCAAGATTGTTTATGCTTGAATTCCCGTTGAATATATTTACAAGATAATTATTAGATAAACCCATTAAATATATCTTATACTCTATGGAGACATTGGATTTCATTTTAAAGTTATCATTTTCCCCACTTTGGCACTTAAACCATCAGTAAAATGTTTTCAATTGAAACCCCTTAAGTTCCTCGTTAGTCGGGAATCATTTTCTTCAATGTCCAAATTATTTTGAAAAAATTCCCATTAATTATTTAAATTTAGTTAAATTATTTATTAACTAAATTTTTAACAATTCTTTAAATTATATAAATTATTTTAAAATTAATTTTATAATCATTTTACAAATTAGGTATTTTTACCAAATGTTTTTAAAGAATTAGTGTTTAATGACTACGACATGAACATACTATTCCACCATTATGAACAATATTTATTTTTAAATTAAAGTAAAAATTAATCATGGTCCATTTCAATGAATATTTTTTTGTTTTTATTCTTTAAATATTTAATCTTTTAAATAAATTTTTCCAAAATAAAAATTGAATTTTATTTAAGAAATATTTTAGTCATTAATCAAATTAATTTTATCAATCCTAAAATACATTGATCATACATATAGTATATTGGGGATATGATCCTATTATTCAATTAGTATTATTTCTTTTGATGCATATAGATTTCGATGATAAAATATTGACGAATATATTTTTCCATTTCACTCGTAAATCTATAATGTGATGATGAGTGTTTTCATGAGATGTTGGCCTTAATTTAAATTGATTTAGATTATGTAACAGATGGGTTAGTTGATTATATCTCAATTATAATTATGGTTCACAGTGAATGTTCCCTTTATATAAACCTAGTTTTCCACTCTTAGGTGATATATATGGGATGATTAAAAATTTTTTATAAATATTATGAAGTATTTGAAAAGATGTAGAAAATTAATGGACAAGGTTAATCCTAATGTGTCAGATAATAAATGAAATATTTTATGGTATAGAGAAATTTTTCATGATTATATTATTACACATTATGATCTTTGTTTCTCACAATATGTTTTTAATTTGGATTTATTCAATGGATAGAACCCTGAGGAATCATGTTAATGTTGAATGTTATGGAAAATGCAATAATTTTCCTCCTCATAAACTATCTATGATAGGATATTGAAGGAAAAACCTAATGATATTTTTTAATAATATGTCAAAATATATGATAAATAACATAAACTTTAGTGATTATTATAACATGTAAAATTATAATAGAATTTAATTTTATGGAATTTCAAGTGTAAATGATCATAGTAGAATGAAATTTAGATTTCCTTCATGTCTATAATATGGTATGAATAACCAAGGATAATTTCTCAAATGAAGGGAGAGATATTTCATATGTTGAAATAAAGGAAATAGATAAATGAATTTTTTTAAGCTTTTGATGTCTTATATATGAGGAATACTGGATCTATCCAAGTCAATTCACAAATATGATGGTTATCCTCTAAAATTAGGAATGTATAATGTTATACCAATCATTGAAATGGAATTATGATGTTTTTATATATCTGGATTCAATAATTACTTTATAGAACTATTTTTTCAATGATAAATTGGTTATAAGAATCAGTAAATATCTGAGGATGTTTCTTTAGTAGTCTCACAATAAAGATTTTCATTAAATTATTGAATTATACTAATATCCTAAAAATTTTAGTTAGTGAAAAAATGACATATTATGGAAAACCATGATTTAAGGATTAATAACCCATCATATGATAATAATTTTGGGAGAAATTTTTTTACATAGAATAGATAGATGACTCAAATTGATAAAAGAAATTAGAGAGTATTTGTTACCAAATAATTGATTTTGGGATTTACAGAAAAGTGGTTTATGTTATCTTTCATGAAGATTATTACATTTTTGAATTTATGTTACATATTTTGTAGCTTTTTATTTTATTTAACGAATAATTAAAGGGATAATTTTTAAAAAAATTATATTTAGAATGAGGATTTATGGTGATTTAGTATCTTTTAGAAAATTATTAGCATGTTTAAAAGAAATATATGATCATGTTATTCATGTGTTTGGTATATAACATGTGGATTTAGTTTATAATTTATGGGAAATTATTCTAATATCAATTTAAAAATGTAGAGAACTTCTTTCTAAATAAATAGGTTTTGAAATTTTCCAATATATTTGAGAGGAATGTTAAATTTGGACACTTATGGAAAAAGTTAATTTGAACTATAGGGTTTAATAATATGGTTTTAATTATTAATGTATTATTTAATCATATGATAATTTATTCATATTATGTAGCATGTTCAAACCCATTTGGTTATAGTAAATATAAAAATATAAAAAATGATTTATCATTGTTTTATAGTTCTGATGATAAATTAAAAGTTATTTTCAGTTCCTCACACATGAAATGTTTATCTTGAATATTGATTTCACGTAGTAAGAGGTATATTATAAATTGATCAAATAAAAAAAATATTAAATTATTACTATAAAATTAAAAGATATCACAAATGATTATTTTATTATGTTCTCTATCATTTAATTAAATATATACCTGTATATTTGGAAAATCAACTTGAAATAAAATATTTATTCATTGCCCTCATTTCTGTGGAATTGATGATCTTCTCACCCCTCCAAGATTTATTGTTTTGTGATCATTATCTTTTTCAAGCCTATGTTCTATATCAATGCCTATTAGTCCATTTATTTTAATTCTATCGTTGATGTCTATATTTAAACTTTTCACCACTATTATTGATATATAAGAACCCAATCATATCTCATTTCAAGTAACCATTATGTTTTCCACATTCCCTTGTCAAAGGAAGTGTTAATATCCCTACATATAATGTGGGTTTCTAATAAATGTATTTTTTTATATTAAAGTATTAATGTTTGATATAAAACTGAAAGGGCATAATTTAATCAAGAGGGAATTTTATCACCCAAAAAAATAGTTAAAAAATAATAATTATCTATATGTCTATTATAAAATTCATTAATGTGCATTAAGAGAATTGAGATATATTATAAAAATAATATATTTTAAAATATAATAGTTATGTGTAATTTTTGAATTCATGAATATTAATATGATTAACAAAATTATGAAATATGTCTATAATATCCCAAATAAACAAAAAAATTCCGGATTATTTCTTAGGAAATAAGTACTACTTTTTAATTGAAGGATTTTTATGCTTCAAAATTAATTTATCCAAAATGATTTTTTATATCATTTTCTATATGGGAATTATAATTAATTTGTAATATTTTTAAGAAATTTATTTTATAATATTAGCATAATTTTTTCAAATACACACATCATAATTACAATTGGATGAAATTAAGGATTTGTTTTTGAAATTATTTCTTTTTTTATTAAATTGTGAAAAATACCGGTGTTTCAATTATTGAAATTTATTTTAATTAAATAAATTTATTTAAATGTATCAGTATATTATGGATTTTTTCTTATATATCCTAATGATTAATTATATTTATAATAAAATTATTAATTGCAAATCAATTATTAATAATCATGATTTTGATATAAGTCATTCTTTTGCTTAAATACACATATTTCAAAAAATGAATTTTCATTGAGTTTTAAACATTTATATCAAAAATTATTCTTGAGACTTAAATAGAATGAGTTTATAAAAATTTATACCATATTTTAAAGCAAGAGGTAAAATTTTGTTACATAGTTTCATTTTGTATTTGACAACTGTGAATAGTAATTATGTTTAATATTTAATGAATATAAAACATTATTTTGGAAATTATTAAATTATTTTACGATTATAATTTTTATGTTTTTAATCGTTGTATAAGTGGTTATATTCTTACACAAAACTGACGCATTTCTTTGACATGTAGTAGAAAAGTCAATATAATTGATATTAAAAACATAAAAGGAAATATTTTTTAGATTAATTATGGTTTCATACCAATTTAATTTTTTTTATATAATTTCTAATTTAGTAAAAATGTTCATATATTTTAATTCAATACTATTCTTGATGTCTTTAAATGCAAAATAAATCAACAGTTCTTCAAATTAATATAATAGTATTATATGTTAAAAAAATTAATTAAATTATCTAAATGTCAAAAAAATGATATTGAAATATTAGTATGATAAATTAAATATAATTTCATCTACTGTATATTTTCAATCAAATTTTAACATTATTGGTAAATTTATAACCCTTTAAAATTGGAAAACACATTTTTACGGTAATGATAAAATTCATTAAGGAAGGGGTTAAACCAAAATATGTGGTTTACTATATTGTATAAATAATTAGTTCCTTCGGTTGAAAAAAATTAAACCATATTATTTATAATATTATAAAATTATTCAACTTTGTTCCTCTTTCTCAAGATAATGAAATAATTATAATTAATTATTTTTATTAATTACATGTGTGTCTTTTCTGCCCTTATAAATAAATACCCCTCATTTCACTTTATTACACTAATTTGATAAATATATAATTGATAAACCAAGAAAATTACATATTTCAACGTTTCTAGACATGAATTATAGGTTATCATATTATTAATAGACCACACTAAGTATTTTTATGAATGGACCTAAGGGAGGTCTAGTGAATAACAGGTAATCATATTACTATTCGTATTTTTATCTTATTTATTCTTCTAAATCCTTTAAATATATTGTGTTAAGATTAAAATAATAAATTATTTATCCTAAATAAGTTAAAAGTTATTATTTTTATGGAACCACCATTATCCAGTATATTTTCTTAAAAATTGGAAATCAATGTATTTCTCGTGAAAATGTGGGGACTACAACCTCTACGTAAAGATATAAATCATTATACAACACCACAATTAATGGTTTGTCACTATGGAGGAATTAAGTTTTATATATGATATTATTGATATAAATAAACATGTTTAGTTATCAAATATTTTATATATTCATTCCTTTTATCTTTTGAAAATTAATAAAACGACTCATCCATATGTGTAGACTCCCACAACAATTAAGTGATGTAATTAATTTTATATTTTCAATTTACATGTATTGTAATATAAATATATTAAAATAATATATATTTTATAGTAATGATTATGGATTGTTTAATTAATATTTTCCATTATTTCATTACTTCAATCAAAATGTTGAAAACAACCCTCATGCATGCGTACAAACTGCCATCTCCAAGTAGTGGATTAATTTATTATTCATCACTACATTATATAAATAATTATTGAAGAGTATATTATTAGTAATTATTATAATTATATCATTATTAATAATCTATATATGATTACACCAATATAAAGGTGCAATAACCAGTTTCATCGAACAAAAGTGAACATTGGAAAATAGACCACTTTTCACCTGAAGATTCATTTTAATTAATAAAAATTTAATAAAAGGATAATAAGAAATTAAAAATGAATTATAAAAATTATGTTATATATGAATATTTCTGTTAAATATATTCATAATAAATCTATATTTATTCTATAAGAGGTTCTAATTCATATAAGGGATTTCAAGACATATGGTAAGGGAATTGTGTTTCAATCCCATTTTAATGTTGATTGATTATGGATCAATTTACATTGTGGAATTTAAATGATAATTATCTAAAAAATCATTATAAATTATACTCTCCATTTATTTTTCATGAAATTTTCATGTAATATCCCCATTATCGACTCTTTGATACTTAAAAAATAAAAAAATGGTCTTAATTAAAGCCAACTCTAGCCCCACTTTAGTTAGGAATATTTCTATTTCATATCTAAATAATACTAAAAATAATTTCAATAATTCTTTTAATATTCTAAAATAATTATTTAAATACATTTTTACCCTTTTCTACATTATCTATAATGTTTTATATGGAATTTTCTTTTCATTTTCCAAGAATGTACTTTTCTGACGGTGTAAAAAGAATCATTATTTTAACGATAGGAAAATGTATAGAATTTCCCACCATACTAACCACAAAATATTTTAAAGATTAAATTACTAGATTCCAATTTTCATTTTCAAAAAAAATTCATCCCTTAATATTTCATAAATATTTTCTTTTTTAAATATGTTATTTCTAAATCAGAAGGGTATTATCCTTACGAAATATCTTGTGATCCTTCAAAGGTATTTTTTTTCCCTGAAAAAAATACATTGATGTAAATTATATTTCACAAGGTATTTGATCCAATGATGCCGTCATTTTTATATACATGGTTGGTTATTGATTATGATGATGAGATATTGATAAGACATGTTTCTTTTTTCAAGGGTTATGATATGATGAGATGATGAATATTTTTTGTTCTTTTGGAATAATATTTCATGGATTTTTATTATATGATAGTGGAGTCATTTATATTCTACAAATTTATTGGGTAATTTAATATTGATATCTCATGAGATGAATATAAAAAACATTGAAATTATTACAAATATATTTGATAACTTTTTTATGAATGAGTATGATTTGTTTCAATATTTTATCACAAGATTATGCATGGATGTGATTATAAAAATATTTATTCACATTTTTATGTAGAAGTATTAATTAATTCAATATTATCTTGTAGGATTATGGGTGGACATTATTATAAGTTACTTTTTCACAATATTATGATTTATTATTCTTATTAAGCCACATGTAAATTTTTTGACTCTTGAATAATGATTACTTTATTGACACCCTTATTAATATTTTATTTAGATATGACATGTTTTTAGAGTTGATGATATATATATTATTCTTATGAATGTTTTATATTAAGATCATAAAATTGATTATATTATCATACACTTTTGATTATCTTATTCTCACATATGACCATCGATAGATATATTCCATGCTTTACCTGACTGGTTATATCATCTTATCCATTCTTATAACTCACTATCCCCTAGTTATGAATAAATGTTTAAAGTATGATATGCCAAATATGGGTAATAAATTTTAGGAATCAAGTAAGAGATAATAAGGATTTTTTATGATCTAGTTATTTATATATACATGTTTCCAAACACACTAATATTATAATATTATATGAGATGTATTATTTTGAGCTATTATAATAAATCATCTAAAAGGATATTATATATATATAAAGTATGTGTTTCTAAAATAGATACCTCAGAAAAATTTAGTTAATATTTATAAATTTGGATTAGAAAAACTTATAGAAACATCTGGGGATAATTCAATGTATATAATTATATCCTAATGTTTAAATAATGAAGATATTGTGTTTTTCTCCCAGAAATATATCACTATATAGATACTATAAGTGGATGTGATTTTGGAAGGGATGTATTTTGGGTAATAACCTCAAAAATAGTAGGACGAGTATACCTTGACAATAAATCTAGTGAATATTTAATGGTCTCATACTAAATTCTTCATTTTATATTCCTTGGGGAAATAATTATGTTGATTTATATTTTATTTTTTAACCATTATTTATGATTTGAATAATTGATGACCACGAATGACCTATATTAAACCTAAGGGATCATACATTAAAAATAATATGTCAGGATTTAGATTGAGTTAGAGGGATTTTATGATTTCACATTGTGATCATTGTTTCCAACAATGTGTTTTATTTTTTTTGGTCAACGTTTGTATCTTGGATGAACTAAGTTAGTTATGAATATAATGTAAAGTAAATTGTTTTTCAATTGTTAAACTGTAAGATATGGTAACTATAAAGTGAAACCTAGTGATTATACCTTATTAGATAACACAAATAATGATTAAAGAACATTGGTGAGTTTCCAGAAACATAAAATAAAAGTAAAATGGAATTCTATGGATTTTCATGTTGAAAATACTCTAGATTAAATTAAATTAAATTCATTATTGTAATGAATGTGGAAAAATCACCAATGATTTTTTATGAAAATAAGGGTAATATTAGTTCAATTTTCCATATAGATTATAGAGAATATATTTAATGTTACTAATAACCTAGAATGGATATTTATTGAAAATTTACTATTTTTTTCAAGATACATGATTAGGATATTGATAACCTTTAATAAATCCCTGATACTCAGATAAAAAAGTTTAATTGGGAAAAAGAGATGAATTATATTTATATATTAGTTTTTATAGTATTGATAACCCTTGAATTAATTAGTGGTTTGATGAAAAAGTTGTATTTTATCTTTTATAATTATTATTAAATTTGTATATTTATGGAATATACTATATATTCTATAGGTTTATTTAAGAAATAATTACAGAGTTAATTTAGAATGATTTTATGATTTCATTAAGATTATATGGTGATTTGTTTGTGAAAGTATTTAAATGGTGTAAGATAATATGTTATTCTGGTATTTACATGTTCTATGTGTAACAATATTATCTACATTATTTTGTTTTTTATTACACCTCAATATTCCATGATATCCTTTTTTTCTAATAATTGGGTGCACTACATGCAACACCGAGTTTGAACCCAACAAGACATATCAAACTAGATGTTTAAAAAGTGGTTAATAATAATATTAACCACAATTTTTATTTTATATATTACATATAATTTTAACATTCATCATATGTGTTTTTGGATATAATATAAGAACAAATTAAATTTTATAAAAAAATGAAGTATTTTCAAAAAAGGAAAATTTTCTACCTTTTAATGGTGAACCCTTTTTAAATCCAATATTTGGAACATTTATAAATTTAATTTAAAAAAATTATATTAATCATTAGCATAGATATATAAAAAAAATTATGGATAATTTTTTAGTGTTTTTCTAATAACATTTTTATTTTAATGTATAGTAAAAAATAATGCATTTTAATTCAAATCTACTTGTTCAGTTTATTTGTTTATATTGATATATAGTCTTTTTAGTTTGTTTTAAAGTATTATAAGATTATTTTTTATCATTTAATATAATTTATGTCATTTTATGTAATTTCACTATGATATTTGATATAGATAAGTTTCAATCATTTGATAGTTTTAGCTTCTTAAAAACCCGTTTTTTCGTTCTATCAATGAGAATTATTTTTCAGTTAATTTCTACTAATTTGGTGATTTGAATTTGGAAAAATGGATACAATATTTTTAATCATATGGTCCAAATTGTGTAACTAGGTACCGTTGTTTTAGACATTATGAATAGTAACATTAGTGATTGTTTTTGTTTACCATGGTTAAAGGGTAAATTAAATAAATAAAGGTAAGAACTAATATTATAATATTATAAAAGTATCCTAACACATGTCCTAATCCTACTAGATGAGATATTCTGGACCAATAGCATCCTTTATTTGATTTTATGACCCAATGGAGTCACATGGGTGTGATAACGACATGATATAATAATTAATTAAAAGTAATGGGAAATATAAAATAAACATGTATCTTATTACTAAAATAATTTAAATTAGAGTTATATAAGTGATATCTTCAATTATAAATATTCAATAAAAATAAAAAAAATATTTCCTACATATTGGTATTTTATTTTTAATTTTTATATGTTAAATATTTAAATTTAGTTATGACCCAATAATGATACTTTATTTACCATATTAATTAATGAATCCAATAAATGATATTATACATAATAATATAAATTTAATATGGATTTTTTTATTCCAAAATCAAAATTTTTGGATGCCTATGAAATTTTATATTTTATTTAATTAATTTGGATCTATGGAATCAAGTTTTTATGACTTTAAAAAAATCTATTACTAAATAGTGTCAAAATATATATAAATGAGTTTTAAAACAAATAATATTATATTAAAAGAGATAAAAGTCCTAAAAATAAAATACTCATCTAAATGACATAAAAAATTTTCATTTTTTTTAATTATCCACTTAATATTCTCTTTTTGTTTTATAGTAACTAAATTAACCATGTAGTGTAAAAATACCAATAGACGTGGAAAACGTAAAACTATTTAACAAAGGGTTAAATCTAAATAATAAGATTAATTTTATGACCTAAAAATATATAAACCATATTGGTTGAGAGGATGTAGACCCATAATCTTTTTATCTTTGAACTAAATAAATTTTAATCCATTAGAAAATGAAAATGAATTTATAATAATTTAATATTGTAATAACCTCCAAAAGATCCCCTCACCTATCTTATAAAAGGGAACTTATAATTCTCTTTAATTCACATCTCCAAATATATTTCTCTCAGATAACCCCTATCCATTTACTCTCACAACATACCTAACTTAATCCTAGTGGAAGCACTTTCATATGAAATCCATCTTAATGTTTCCTTTTGTGCAAATCAAAAGGCGATAGCCGAAAAAAGAGGTAATCATTTTTTCAAACTCTTTAAAAGTTATTTCATCTTCTAATTATATTTCATAAGTAGTTTCCATTATAAAATAGTAACTCCAATATCTAATTTATTCATATATTTTGTTTTGATTATGAGACAAACATATTTCTCCTTTTATTCATCCTTTGAAAAACAATATCACCTTGTATGTGTAAGTACAACGTCAAGTCTCCACATTGTGGTGTTAACTATTTTTCATATAAACATTATTTTGAAGGGTATATTGATGAATATAAATGAATTAAATTATATTATATAACATTATATTATTTCTTTACATTTCATATTGCTTACCATTTATCAATTAAGTAAATATTCTGTCACTCATGCGTACATACGGCTTACCGTCTCCACGACACGATATGATTCATCTTCTATGTTCACCATCCAATATTAATTATAAAAAATATATTTTTTTAATAGTTATGAAATATATGACTTAATAATGATACTTAAATAAAATATTTATATATATCTATATCTATATATATGTCATTTATTGACATCCATTCAATAAGATAAGAAAAGAGAAGCAGCGTTCATGTGTATGTACTGTGTACCATCTCCATTAAAAGTGTATTCCATTTAATATATATATCTATTATAAATATTTATATTATGATTATATATTATATATATGTCATATTATAAATTATATAAGTAATTAAATAATGATCTAACTAATATGATCAAGAAGAACAAGTCAAAATGGGTATGATAAACAATGCAATTATTTCTCGAAATTTTTCATTAACTTTGATATGTTAATAAAAGGGTTATATTGTGACATAATATAATCATATATGATATTATAAATATTATTATGACTCTAATATAAGTTAATAATATGTTTAAAACCATTATAGAGTAATTTCATACACATACAGAGAGTATCAGACTTAAGGTTTGAGAAATGTTAACTCAATCTCCATTCATTGAGTTAAATATACATTTCATTGGATTTGATTTTCAACGAATATGTGTGAATGAACTCAGATTTTTTTACACTGTATATCCAATTATATTGAGTGTATTTTTATTTTAATGCATGACACATTCATTAATTTATCCTTATTCTAATTATACGATCATTATAAGGGAGTTTATCCCAATTTCATTTCATTGAGGAATCTTGTAAAGTTATTCACTTAGTTAATTTTATAATATATATATTATCCCCTTTGAAATTTTATCATGAATATTATTATTTTAATGATATTATATTATTTACATAATGGTAATTACTGATATATCTATATTAATCATTCAATATGGTTTTTTGATAAGGCATATTAGTTATTTTTATTGTTCAATATGAGGATTGCTTTGGACTAGAAATGAAAGGTAGATCCCTAACAATATATATCACCTCATTGCATTTAAAGGATACCATGATGAAAATAAATTGGAAAAATTAAACGGGTTTCAATCCATGTTTTAAATTTTCTTGATAATGGTCTTCATGGTAATAGGTTTTCATATGCCTGAGACATGACGTCTGATAAGAAATAAATTCCCCTAATTTAGTTATAGTTAGTATTTATCCATTATTTGTATAAATGTCATGTCTATGGATGTAGTTCTTTCCCAGTTATTTGATATAGGCAACATGTTTCAGTTTCATATGATCCATATTATTTTTTCCTTATCTATTTATGTAATTAAAAAGTTTGTTCAATTAGTTACCTCTCTATATAGAATGATTCCTTATTACTTTCATTGTTTTAACCCTTACTATGAATTTGAGCTCACCCTTATCATGTTTTTTCCCAAGTTATGAATAAGATAAATTTGAAAAAGCTTCTAAGAATGTAGTTTTTTCAGTTTTTGTATAGAATGTTTTGTTTTGTTTTCCCAATGTATTATTGGTATCAGGTTTGTAATATGTCTTTCTAAGACTGCAAAACTGAATGGTCCATTGGGATTTTCTTCCTTGTAATCATTCTTATAGAATGTAATAATGCACCGGCACTATGCTTCTAGGGTCAGGGAATTACAGTATGTATCAAATGATGTTTACCAACAACCTTGGAAAATATATTTAGAAAACAACCTTGATTAGGGAACATTACCCAAAGATATAATTTGAAGATAAGTATATAATAACATCCTAGAATTTTAGTAATTAGATATTATGTGGGTATTCCATGAAAATAAATCTTTTTCGAGAAACTAATAGTGGATTTCATTCTAGAATAGCTGTACATAGGGGTGATTACTCCAACAAGGTGTTTTGGGCTTGACTCGAGGTAACTGGGTACATGACATCAGGCCTTACTCTGCATTTGACACTACTCGGGGATATTCATAGGATAATTAATATTTTATGTACATACTATTATGAATGATTTAGAAATAATGATTTCCCCAATGGTTCTAGGATTTAAGATGCCTAAATTTATGTTATGTGTTATACAGTATTTAATATTATAAAATTTTCTTAACATTATAATCTAATACACTATATTTTATTGTTTAAAAATTGGTCATAGTAGAGTTAATGATAACGTATCTACTGCACGTGATCCAAATAGTAAGAAATGTCAATTTTTTCATGGTCATAAGCTAATAATTCAAATGCAAATAGCCTCCAAAACATTCTCATCGTATGTGGACATAGTATCACGTGACAATGAGATTGAAAAAAATTCTCCAAGACCAATTCCTTTGAATGAAAAAAAGACAAGAAGTGTCCATATGAGCACCATGAAGAAGATAATTACTCAAATGAGATGAGGGGAAATACAGGTTTTCCATCATGTGATAATTTTGGCAAGAAACACTTTAGTACTTGCTTGAATGGAGTGGGAGATTTCTATAAATGTGGAGAAAAAGACACAAAGTTCATGATTGAAAGGGTAAAAAAGTGTTCAAATTTATAATGTTATAACTATAAGAATAAAAGAGACTATGCGAATCAATGTCCCATGTTTCAAAATAATGTACCCTGGATGATGATATTGGATAGTGATGATGTTTTAATGTAGCCAGAGATGAAAAAGAGTGGTTAATAATCTTGTTAAAGAATATTTTTACTTTAATATATTATTAGTAATTTAATGATTATAAAAATTATGAAATATTTTATTATTGTACTATATTACCATTTCATCATGGATTTGAGGTTGTATGGTACCATGAAAAGTGGCACAGTAGCAATTTAAAAATTTTGGAAAATATATGGTTGTAGGAATGGTAACACTTAATATGTTTCTGATACTGTGATAATGATGTTGGATTAATGAGATGATTTACTGGGATAAATAGTATTGGATATTATTTACTAACATGGAAATGATTAATGGTATATTTATTCTAGTATTTTTGTACATTACAATATTTTTGGATTTAATTAGTATATCCATTATTCAATGTTTTTTATAAGGAATAAGGAAGTATAAATATATTCAATAATGTTTTATGGTAAATTTAGTTGTTACCATGTTTTATGACAATACATGATAAAGGTATTGGCATGTTTAGTGTGTGAAAAAAGGTATCTTCATTAGGTTTTGACAATCCTTATATATTTTTGGACTATGAGTTTGGACATAAGTATTTTAGGTAAGGTTTGGAATGGATTTTGTTGAAAATTGGATAGTATTTTTTGATGTTAAAAAAATTAAATATGTTATTTTATGTTTTAATAATATAGTATTATAAAAAATACAACCTGTAGGTCGGATGAAAACCTTTCATATCAGACAAGGCTTTGGGAATTGAACCCGCAACCAAAGTGAGATAAGCCTTTATTTCCAATCACTGGCCTGTAGGAAGTCCCTAGTTCTTATAACATTGTTTTTGTCATATAAATGGTATGTGTTTATATTTCTAACCATATATGATTAAGATAAATAAAATATATATTTTATTATCTTTTTAAGAGAAAGATATGTTTTTACTATGAATTAGATAAAGGATGAAACACAACATGTCAATTATGTACGCTTCCATGTGTTTATATTCTACGAATTAAATTAATTCTTTAATACTAGGGAATGGATCAAAAAACCAAAAATCTTTTCCTCGTACTTTCTTTTGTGATGAATCAAATGGTTCCTTAGATCATCACAGATTTATAGCTTTCTGGTTTCTAATATTATCATTATTATTTTTTCTATCACATTCCATCATAACTTGATGGTTTTATTTTCTTTCATATCTATGTCTTATTACATGGTTTCCTAGTTTGTCTTATTTCCAATAACCTTCATACATGCCATTATTTTAAAAAAGATGTTTCATTAATCAATTATTCGATATGGGATTTGAATAATGATATTTGGAAATGTAAAATCCCTAGTTTTCAATCCGTAGTTTAAAATTTTGAGGATGTAATTTATTGAAAGGGGGGATAATGTAACACCCCAATTTTCCACGTTGGGTTTTTTTAAATAATAAGGTTCACTACAAGAAACACTATGTTTGAACACACCATGAATAAAAAAACTAACCATTTAAAAAGCATTTATGAATAGTATTAACAATATTTTGGATTTTATATGTTTCGTATAATTTTAAAATTGAACTTATGTGTTTCTTAGACATAATATAAAGGCAAATTCAATATCTCAGATAAAAAAAGTATTTTTCAAAAAAGCAGTTTTTCGACATTTAAATGGAGAACTCTTTTTAAATAAAATATTTGAATATTTTATATATTAAATTTTACAAAAAAATTTCTTCTTTATAATTGGGACATAAATATTTAGTTTGGATAAATTTTTAGAGTTTCTTAAATAATATTCATATTTTAATAAATAGTGAAAAATACTTTGTTTTAATTCAAAACTACTATTCATATAAATTATTTATATTTTTAGATTATACTTTTAGTTTTTTAAAATTATAATTAGATTATGTTTTTATCATTTAATATAATTTAAGTCATTGGAATTTATTTATTATTGAAAATTCATGTAAACATGTTTCAATATTTTGATAGTTTTCACTTTATAAAAAATGCCCTTTCTGGTTTTCAAAACAGGAATTAATTTTAAATCAATTTCTAACAATTATGTGGATTAAATTTGGAAATATGGATTCCATATATTTAATAAGAAGGTAAAAATTTTATAAATATTTACCTTTTATTTGTGTACATTATGAATAGCAACTTCAGTTATTATTTTTATTTATCGTTGTTAAAGGGTAAATCAGGTAAATACATGTAAGAAATAATATTATAATATTATAAAACTAACCTAACATGTGTCATTATCTTATTGGATGAGATATTTATGACCATCAATATACTTTGGTTGATTTTAGGACCCCATGAAGCTACATGGGTCTATTAATGATTTTTTATAATAATTAATTTAACGTAAAGAAAAATATAACATAAACATGTATCTTACTACTAAAACAATTATTATTCAATTTATATAAGTGATATATTAAACTATAATTATTAATTTGAAATATAAAATGATTTCCTACATTATCATATTTTATTAATTTTTACACATTATATAATTAAATTTATTTATGACATAATAATGATGCAAAATTTACCTTATTAATGAAACAATCAAATAAATTATATTATAAATGTTCAAATAAATATAATATTAATGTTTATATTCCATATAAATTTTTTAGATGACTATGACTTGTTTTATTTTATTTAATGACTTTATTTTTGAATTAATGATGTTTAATTCACTTTAACAAAAACCAATTACTAAATTGTATCAAATTTTATATAACTGAATTTCAAAAAAAATATTATTTTATTAAAAGATATAAAAATTATAAAAATAATAGATTCCACCAAATGAAATAGATAATGTTAAAAAGGTAATTAATGATCCACTTTAGGTTATCTAGAAATTTTATAGTAACTAAATTAACCATATAGTGTAAAAAACATTAAGGCATCGTAAAAGATAAACTATTTAAAAAGGTATAAATCTAAAATAAAAGGCTATTTTTAGTAATTTAACATGTCTAAAACCTATTGGATTATAGGATTTATACTCATAAAAATATTATCCTATAAATAAATCACTTTTTATAAATTAAAAACTGAAAATAAATTAATAATAAATTAATATTTTTAGATATTTTAAATGTATACCACACCTCTATTGTAAAAGGGAACTTCTCTTTATCTATAATTCACATCTCTAAATAACTTTTTTATCGTCCAAAACCTCCCCATTTGTTCTATTAAAATTAATAAATTATTACTAGGGTCAAAACAATGGGAATCAAGCCTACATAAAAAGTCCTTTTGTGAAAATAAAAAAGAGATACCCAAAAAAGAGGTAATCGTTTTATCATACACTTTTAAAGTTATTTCATCTTCTAATTATATTTCATAAGTTGTTTACATACTAAAATAATAATTCCAGAATATAATATATTCTGATATGTTTTTATTATTATGTTACACACATATTCATCCTTTAACCAATTCTATGAAAAACAGTATCACCATGTGTGCGTACATACGGCTTACCATCTCTACGCTGTGGTGTAAACTATTTTTTCATCTATACTTTATATCAACGGTATAATGATGAATATAAATTACTTAAATAATAAATTTAACATGATATTATTTGTGTACAATTAATATTCTATACCATTTAAACATTATAGAAATGATATTGTCGCTCCTGTGTACGTACGGCTTACCGTTTCCACGACGTAATAAGATTCGTCTTCCACATTCACTATCCCTGATTGATTATAAAAATATATATATGATGAATAATTATAAAATATATGACAAAATAATTATACTTAAATATTATTTATATATATATATATATTTATACATACAAATAATTTTCGTGCATTTAGTTAATATGATAAGAAAACAGAAACAACGTTCATGCGTACATATGGCATACTGTCTCCATGAATAGTATATTCCATTTCATATATATATCTATTATAAATATTTATATTATGAATATATATGATATATATATCATATACTAAATTATGAAAATAATTAAATCATGATCTATGTAAAATGATCAATAATAACAAGTCAAAATGTGTACGATAAACAAAGCGATTATTAACCGAGATATTTCATTAACTTGGAATTGTTCATAAAAAAGCAATATAATATCATAAAATAATCATATATGATATCATTAATATTATTATGATTATAATATTTGTTAATAATATGTTTAAAACCATTATCCACATGTTTTGGAACCATACAAAGAGAATCAGACTTAATGCAAGGGAAATCATAACTCAATCTCCATTTGTTGAGTTAAATATCAATATCATTGGTTATGTTTTTCAAAGAATGTGTGTGACATAATTATTTTTTTACATTGACTAATAATTTAGATTGAGTATATTTCTATTTTCCAACAAAATAATGTCATTTATTTATCATTAATCTAATGATATTATCTTTTTAAGGTACTTCATCTCGATATCATTTCATTGAGGTGTATTATAATTTTTAGAACATAGTTCATTTTATATGGTGTATATTTTACCTTTTTAATGTTATGATGAATCACATTATTTTCATAATATTATGTTCTTTTCTTCATGGGAATTATTTATATATCCATATTAATCATTCAATGTAGTTTTTTGATAAGGCATATTAGTTTTTTTATTCAATATGAGGAATGCATTGAAATGGAAGTAACAAGTGGAGACAATAAATTATATAGCTTCTTGATTCGTAGACATGTTATTATGAGATAAATTACTAGGCCAAATTAGGCAGGTTTCAATCCGTGTTTTAAACCATCTTCTGAAATATCTTGACGGTAATTGGTTTTCTAGATTCTAAGTCATAACATCCAATAAGAAAGAAATTCCCCTAATTTAGATACAATTATTATTTACCAAATATATTTTTCATCGACATATCTATGGATGTCGTTCATTCTCTATTAATTTATTTATGGCATGTGTTTTAGTTTCTTATTTGCAATATTATTTGTTCCAAATCTAGTTATGCACATGTAAAGTGTGTTCAGTTTTTTGCCTTTCCATATAGGATAATTCATTATTACATTTGTTGAATTTACCCTTATTGAGCATTTGATCTCACCCTTATCATATTTTGTTTCCCATATTGTGAAGAAGAGAATATTGAATAAGCTTAGAAGAATTTAGATTATATCAAATATTGTGTAGAATGTTTTATTTTGTGTTTCATAATGTAATATGGGTATTATGTTTGTAATATGGGTTGCCAAGAATAATAAACCGAATGGTCCTATGGGATTTTATGCCTTATAATCATGCCAATGTACTGTAATAATGCACCTGCACCATGATTTTAAGGCCGAGGAATTTTTTTTGTGGATTTATGTGATGTTTATTTTGTAAATTTATTTATATTCTCTCTGAATTACTATGTCTTTAATTTTTTCTTTCATAATTTGGTGGAATATTAAGGTTAAATATTTATGGAAGGGTCTATGTAGATCATTATGTGAAATTGTTATTCTTTTAGATATTAATTTAATATTTTATCATATAAATATTTATTCATATTTGGTAACTCAGGATAACCATTTTTTGGAATATATTTAATGACATTATGAATGAATTTACATTATTTAATGGATATTACGATCTATTAATAGTTAGTTTTAAGGAATCTGGTCTGGAAATATCATCTTGATTATTCATTTAAGGGTGTAAGTGATGAATTATAAATTGATCAAAGCACAACCAAAGGATGATATTGTTCTTATGAAAAACTAATATATCATGAAATTTTATATTCACATGTTACCTATCTTGATAAAAACAAATCCCTCAACATTAGGAATAGATCCTTAAATAAAATTATTACTATTTTACCTTTATTTGTTTTTAATTTCTAGTCTTTTAACCCTTAACTGATTTATGGATTTGTGGTGATTAACTTTCTCATGACCATGTTCTCTATCACACACTATTAGTCACAAAAAAATATTTTTCTACTATATGTATATATTTTAACTTTACACCAATGATCATCCGATCTCAGAACCTAATTATGTGTTATATATGGTAGCTATTATGTTTCCCCATTGGCCCTTTTATAGGATGTTTTATAATCCAGTTGAATAATGTGGGTTTCTAAAACAAGGAGTTTTAAAATATTTTGAATTTAATGATTGTAATAAATATAATATGGCATAATTTATTTGATGGGGGAGAATATAACCCTAAAAAATTTGTTTAAAAATAAAAAAAGGCTAGAAATATTTCTTAACATGAAACATCAAACTTTATTCGAATTGTGATATATCATAAAAATATTATTATTTAAATGATACCATTATAACATAACCATGGAACTGGTGCGTAATAATATGATTAATTTTATTATGAAATATATTAATAATTTTTATTTTCAATAAAATTTATATTTATAAATTCAATAGAAAAAAGATATCATTTTTTGTGAAGTCGTTTTATTCATCAAAAAATGAATTTCATCAAAAGTAATTTTTTATTAATTTGTTGCGTTTAAATTGAAATTAATTTAAAGAGTGTTTTTCAATTATTTTTTATCAAATAAAAATAATTTTAAAATCATTATTTTAAAATTAACTTAGGTGGAAATTTTGGTATTTTTGTTCAATGATTTATTTTTCATCAAATAGTTAAAAATAAATATTTTTCAAATACAATCATTTTCTCATTAAACAAATTTATTTATAATCCCCATTATATATTTTATTTCATACTAAACTAAAATATGATACATTTTATTTTAAATAATCAAATTAATTAAATTTCAATCAGTAATATTCATGATTTTTTATAAGTTAATTTCTATGATTAAAAACCCAATTTTATAAAAACATACTTATCATTGTGTTTTATATATTTATATTGAGATTGAATCTTTAAATTTCTAGGGATTTAGTTTTCTAAAATTGATACCATATTTTGACTTCTGATTTTCATATTTGGTAATTCTATCCCTTTTAATTTGGGTGCTTACAAATATTAACATTGGAAAATTGGTATCACCTCATTAAGGTTAAAATGGGTATAATAGTGTTACAACTATGAGATACAAACAAAAAATCAACCTAAAAGTTTTCTTTTATTTCATTATATGACATGAATTCGACCATCTAATTCTTAAATTAAGATATTTTTATTTTTACCATTTTCCATTGACAATGAGTTTTCTATTATATTATATAATGTAATTTCAAAAATGTCAGTCTATTTCTTCAAATTTCTTTAATATGTTCACATGGATATAATAAAAGTTTGTTAATAAATATAAAGTTATATTTTGAGTATAATTATTATATTTTTTTCAGGGTAATTTGTTTTTAATTTTTATTAATATATAATCCCTTTAATTACTTATGCATTTCTGACACAATTTTTTTTTCTAGTGTTATAGAAATCATTGTAAATGGTTTTTAAAACATATAAAGTAATTTTTTTGGATGAATTATAATTCCATACATATTTTATGGTTAAAATGAATGTATTATTAATTATTAAGTTGTTTATATTTGAATTTTATACCTTTCTTGATGTCATTAAATTAAATATATGTGAGTAGTTTCTAAAATGACTTTAATAGTATAATATGTTATAAAATACTTTCATAAATTATATAGATATCATAAAAATCACTAAATAGGACAATGTTTATAGGAAATTATCCAATATTTCATATTTTATTCATTTTTTTTCATTTATTCACTATAATTAAAATTATAACCCTTTGATATTAAAAGACTCATTATTGTGATAAGGTTAAACTTTTTGAGTGAAGGGGTTGAACCAAAATATAAGGTTTAAAATATTTCTTACAAAAGTATTTTTTTTATGAATAAATTTAAACCATATTTTAACTTTGATTCTAAAATTTTACAACTTGGTTTCTCTTTCGCATGACAAATAATTTATTATAGTTAAATATTTTTTTAATTCCATGTGTATCATTTCCTGCCCTTATAAATTCAAACCACTAATTTCTATTCATTAGACCACTTTATTCAACGTCACTTTGCTAAAACCTAACCATTTCACATTTAAATATCTCTATACTTGAATTATATTTATTTTTTTATTAATATACCCTTCAATGTGACTTTACGAAGGGATATAGATGAGGTTTACAGAATAATAGGAATTCACCTTTTTCATCCACCTTTGAACTTATTTATTATTATACTCCTACAAATAAATGTTTTTAATAATAAAATAGTATATTCTGAATAATAAATATAATTACATATTTTCATTATTATGCATCCATCATATTCCTCCATATCTTCTTTAAAATAGGAAATGAAGTTATCACTTATGCATACTTCTGGGTTATTGCCTCTACGTAAAGATTGATTAATTCTACATCACCACATTTAATGGATGTTAATTGTGACGGGTTTATTGTTTATAATTTATATTTTTGATATAGTTATACTTATTTAAATATAATATCTTCTATACCTTATTTCATTTCATCCATTGAAAATACAATAATGTCAGTCATTCGTATGTGTAGACTACCACCTACACTATGCGATGTCATTCGTTTTAAATTATAGATTTACACATATTATAATATGGATAGATATAATGAATATATATGATATATATGACTTTATAATGATTTTATAATGGTAACTCACTTTTTAACCTTCTTTTATTCTATCTTTTAAAAAGTGTAAAATATCACCCCTGTGTACGTACAAACATCAATCTCTATATAGTGATTAAATTAATTGGTCGTCACCACTTAATATAAATAATTATAATATATTATTTTATGAATAAATATGGTAAATATATAATGATCAAGATTCTATAGATGATGGAACCATTAAAAAGGTCTATATACCATAACTATGGAAACCAAAACCAACATGGAAGACATGCCAGTTCTCACCAGAAGATTTGTTTAAATGAATAAATCATTATAAAGGGATTCTAAAAAATTATAAAGTAATGATACATAGTTTGATATGTGTGAATATTTGTATTTAATATATATATAATAAATTTATATTTAACCTATAATAGGTTTTAATGCATAAAAGGAATAACATGACATGTTGTATATGAATTATGCTTCAATCCAATTTTAATTGGGATTGTTTATGATTGAAATTATACTGAGGAAATTAAATTTTGATAATCTAACAAAAAAATTAATTTTTATTATCATGTTTATATTTTGGAAATATTACTATAATTATTCCATTTTCAACTCTTTTGTACATAAAACATCAAAATATGTTATTCATAAAAAGTGGCTTTATATCCTCTTTAGTTGGGAATCTTTTTCTTCCATATTTATGTAATATTTAAAATGTTTTTGTGAATTTATTAACTATTATAAAAGATTAAATAAATTATTACCCTTTTACATTATATAAAATGGTTTAAATTGAATTTTATTATCATTTTCCAAAGAGGGTGCTTTTTAATAAAGGTGTGAAAAAAAATATTTGTTTTAACGATTTCAGCATGAAAAAAATTTCAAACCACCATGAACACCCATTATTTTTATGATTTCCTTATAGGATTCAAGATTTATTTTCAAATAAATTTTTTTCCTTAATTTTTGGTAAATATTTTAGATTTGAAATATATTATTTCTAAACGAAAAAGTTATTTTCTCCAAAAAATATTCAAGTTAAATTTAAAAAAAATTTATCATCCATGATAACATCATTTTTAGTAATATATATTTAAATATGTATATAATAAGATAATAAATTATTATTATTTATCTATATTATTATTTATTATTATGATAATATCTTGACAAAACTAGTTTTTTTATGGGATGAGATATGATGAGATGATTATTATTTTCAAGAACTCATGGAATATATTTGAATTTAGTTTTTTTATGTGATGGTAGAGTTTGTTATATCCATCTAATTAACTGGGTAATGTGATGTTGATATATCATTAGATTATGATGAAAAACATTGATTTTAATATTAAATACATTTTTTACATTTTTATGCATGATTATGTTTCTATTATAGCTTTTCTCAAATGATTATGAAATAACATGATTATGAATAGATTTATTCACATTTTAACGTCGGAGTAGGAATTATTTCTATATTTTCTGTGAGTTTTATGTTTGAAAATGATTATAAGTATCTTTTTTCATAAGATAATTATTTTTCGTGTTTATGATTCCACATGTCAATTTTATGACTCCTAAATGATGACTATTAATCATACATATGGATATGATATTATTTTTTATTTTATGGTATATATTTTTTGGGGAATGAATAATATATATCAAAGAACATGAAATTGATTACATATTTATACTCACATTGTTATCTTACTCACACAAATTATCATTGATAAATATCTTTCACGTGCTCCCTTACAGAGCCTATGAGTTCATCCATTCTTATGTATCACTTTCCCTGGGTTATGAGGAAAATATTTAAGTATGATATACATAATAAAGGTATTATATATGAATTACATAGAGGGATATGATGTATATTTTTATCAGATATTTGTTTATACATCCATGTTTCCAATCACAATAATCTTATCTAATTCTCGAGGATGTATTATTTTGAGATATAATGAATATTCATCTAAAATGATTTTATATTTATGTAAAATATGTATGAGTTTATATAATAGATTTAAAATAAGGTTTTAATTATTATTTATAAATTAATGTTATAAAATCTTATAGAAACCCCCATGGATAAGTATGTGAATAGGATTACATCCTAATGTTTTTACCATGAATAGATTATGTCTTTTTTGGAGAAATATATCAATTCATAGATACTATATGTGGATGTGGTTTTGTAATAGATACATCTTGGGGTAATAGCATAAAAAAATATTTGTTTGAGTATATATTCACAATAATTTTAGTGAATAGATAATGGGCCCCTACTACATGCATGGTTTGACACTCATAGGGGTATAGTTGGGTTTATTCATATTTTTATTGTGAACAATTATGAATGTTTTGAATAATTGATGAACATGATAGAAATATGTTAATCCAAAGTTATCATATATTGAATGTAATATGTTATTTTTTAGAGTGATTTTTCATGATATATGTGATTTATCATTAAGATAATTATTTCCCAAACTATGATTTTTATTTTATTTTTGTCAGTGGATAGAAATAGGATGAATCATGGTAAGGATGAATCTGATGGAAAAAGGAATGATTGTCCTCCTGAGAAACTACGTAAGATGTGATATTGAAAATGAAACTTGTTGATTATTCTTAATCAGCTATCAAAATATATGATTGATAAAAAATGACTAGTGAACTTCATAATGTATAAAATTAATACGAAATTGTAATTTTATGTATATTTAGGTGAAAATGTTCATGGATGCTTGAAAATTAAATTTTATTTATGTCAATAATGTGGGAATAAGAACCATGGATAATGTATCAAATAAATGGAAAAGTGATTTCTATTTAAAAACATAAGTTATATAGAAAAAAATATATAAGGAATTCAATGTCTTATATGTGAATAATATTGGAATTATCATTGGAAATTCAATATTACAAGGTGTAACAACCCAAAGGAAGAGGGGAATATGTTATAATTATTATTATAATGTAATGATTAATGTTTTTATGAGTTTGAGTTCACTAATTATGTATTAAAAGTATTTTATCTAAGATATTGTGGTTATATGGAACACGAAACATCCATGTATTATTCTTCAATATTTTATCTCTTAGTATTTTTGAGCTTATGTTGAATTATACTGATATAATAGAAAGCTGATTGAGTGATAATGTGATATTTTATTCTTAACAATTATTAATGTATTAATATACTTTAATATGTCTATTATTTTGAGATAATAATGCTTAGTTGGAATAAATAGTTGAATTATATCTATAAATTATATTTTATAGTATTTATTAACCTTGAATTTATTTTTTATTTGATTGAAAAGTTCTTTATGTAATATTTTACAATTTTTTTAACGTTTTATGATTTATCGAATTAATAAGTTAGACTATGATTTTATTTAATGAATAATAAATGGGATAATTTTTATTATAATTTATTCATTCATTGATATTTTGTGGTGATTAAGCTATTTTGGTAAAGGATTAGCATATTTTAAGGGAATATGAGATCATGATATTCAACTCTTTATTGTATGACCATGTGATGTAGTTTATGTTGTTTATGGATTTTATTGAAGTTTATTTCTTAAATATAGTGACATTAATTATAAAATATTTACTTTTTTATTTTTTTGTCACGATTTGAAGGAATCATAAGGTTAGCAACCTATTGTATTTTTTTTGTAGAATAATGTCTGTTATTGCTATGGTTTTTGAGATTATTGTGTTATTTTATTATATGAATATTAATTTATAACGGGTAACATATGCTATACATTTTGGTTTTGTTAAAAATATAAAGTTATGAGGTATTAATATTTAATCTTTTATGGATCTTATGATCAGTTAAAAGTTAATTTTAGGGATTTAGGAAACGTAAATTCATCATGATTATTAATTTTATGGAGTGATTTATAAAGTTGAAATTGATCCAAACACCACCAAAGTATGAAATTATTCTTATTAAATGTAAATATATTAGGTAAATACATTCTAACATGTTGCCTATTTTAATTGTAATATACCTCCTCAACATTTTCAAAATGGTATAGAAATAAAAATATGATTACTTTACCTTTATTTCTTTTGAATTGATGGTATTTTAACCTCTAACAGATTTTTGGTTTAGTGCTTATTATCTTTCTCATGACTACGTTCTCAATCACAATATATTAGTAATTAGAAAATATATTTCTCCTCTATGTATGTATTTTAATTTTACCCCAATGTTATCCATATATAGGAACAAAATTACGTGTAATATCATGTTACTATTATTTTTCCCACTTACAATTTTCATAGGATGTTTTATTTTCCATTTGTATGTTGTTAGTTTCCAAAAAAGGTATTTTCAAATATTAATCATTTAATGAATGATATAATAATTATATGTGACAATATATTTAATGGGATAAAATGAAACACAAAAAATGGTTTAGAAATTATAATTGGATTGATATATTTATTAACATGAAATATCAATCATTAAGAGAATTGAGATATAATAAAAAGATATTAATATTTCAATGAAACCATTATAACCTAGAAGTTTAATCTATGGGTATAAATACTATAAAATAAATTGTAAAATATATCTATAACGGTATTACTCGACACAAATATAATAATTAGTTCAAATTAAAAGAAAACTCATTTTTAGTAAACTCATTTTATTATACCAAAATGATTTTTACTACATTTTGTGGTGGAAAATTATAATTAATTTATGAATCTTTTAGAAATTATATTTTATGCAATTAAAATAATTATTTTAGTCAAAATATTAAAATTAACATTGGGATAAATTTTTTGATATCTCTATAATAATTCATTTTAGTGAATATTTAAAAAATTTATTTTTCAAATACAATAATTTTTTCATTGAGTCATGTTATTTAAATGTAAAATATATTTTTGAATCATTATTGATCTTGAATATGCTCAAATGTTTTCATAATAATCTTATTAATTTCATTTGAATATTAACTATTTGTAATGACTCGCATCCGGGAGCCTCCGAAAGGTTCCCCGAACCAGGCTAGTCAAATAACCTCAAAAGCATTTCCCCAAATTCTAGAGGCTACTAACTAGCAGCAAGGGACATTGTGTGATATTATGGAAACTATGACCTCATTGGAAGAGTATTCCTAATAGAATTCAAATGGTAAACAATAGTGAAACAGTAATACATACAAAATTAAACAGGAGAAGACTAAAATTAAATCCAATAGAGGCCACAATATATATATATATATATGATTCATGTCACATGTATCTAATAAAGAATCCAAAACAGTCAAAATTCTAGGAAGAAAAAAAGAAACCGAATTCTAAAGGAAAAAAAGTAAACTCCAGCACCATCGCATGCCTCAACATGGTCCAATGCTCTCAAACTCCTTCAGTAATCAATTACCTGATGAAGAAGGGATATTTACCTTATCTATACCTATAACCATATAATCTATTTGGGTTAAAAACATGACCCAAATAGGGATTAAGATGAATCCTAGTCGACAACCAAAAAAAACATGTGCCTAATTATCAGTGAATATATATAGTAGGTAATATGCATAAATGAAGCAATAAACAATGAAGTACTCAAAAGTAAACAATCCTGTATTTTTAAATTAAATACATTTAATTTTATTTAATTTTTTGAATCATGAAATCTCGGGATCTAGCCCATACTCTATATCCCCAAGGGTAATAGTAACAAAACTGATGTCTTAGAAGACCATCTAAAAAATCAAGTATGACTGAGTCCATGCATGTTCTTTGTCTTGGAAGACTCATAAAAATCATTCAATCATTCATAAACAACCCTCCAGGAAAGATCTCATAGTCTTACCCCTTTGTTTTAATATAGAACCAATTTATTATATAAATACTTTTCAGAAATCTCTCACAGTCTAACCCCTTTGGTCTAACATATCACTAATCATTTATAAACGTCCACCTGGGTAGATCTCATTGTCAATACCCCTAGTTCACCATGGAATCATTAATATATAAACAACCACCTCAGTAGCTCTCATGGTCAATACTCATGGGTCAACATATCATAAAAAATCATAAACGACCACCTTAGTAACTCTCACAGTCAATGCTCTGGGTCAATATCAACACCAACGCTCTCACAATCCTATGTAAAAAAATATGGAAACCCCCACATTATTCCTAGTCCAAGACTCTCACAATCCCTTGTAAAAACAATTTGCATATCATATTAAAGCTTCACATGTAATCTATAACTAATATGTGGCTAAACATTGCCAAAGAATACCACGTGCATTTTATATAATCCATCAAATCCATCCTAATCAACCATGGAATGTAAAACAATGTACGCCCAATAGTCATTCTAGATCAAAAAGCCATAAATATCTAATAAAGGAAAAACCCACCCATGGGGTGTCCCGTAATCAAGGTATCTATCTTTATTCCTATGAAACAACCCCTTAACAATCTATCAAACCATTGCATGAAAGAATCATGGTATAATTCCAAATCAAGTTATACCCAAAACAAGGGTATAGGGATCTTTTAGAATATATAATCCCAACATGAACAACGAAATATAAAAACCACCAACCTCATTGTCTTACAATTGATATACTTGATGTTTATCCCATGAATTGGCCAACATCAGTGTAGATCTAAAAAAAGATGAAAAATTACCCACCATGAATAACTCACAAGATATGAAGAATCGTGATGAAATGATCTAGGGGAATTGAGAACTCACCGATTGGATTATAAAGCACCCGAAGATATCTCAATTGGGGCTCAAATGGATAATCGTGAGTGGTTCAAGGTTTGTTTGCCCTTCAATCATGCTCTTGTATGAAACACTTCCAGATGAAAGTGTTTCTAAAGAGGATATGCGACCCAGCTCCGATTTATCAAATAAAAAATAAATGTATATTGTGTTTTCATTAATAGTACATGTTGTGTATTATCATCTACCAGACCCAACATATGTTGATCTTCTTGGTCATCACACTACAATTTACTCAGCCGTAACCCGAAAAAAAAACGTAGTAGTACATGGAAACTAGGTATATAGAGTGCACATAGAAAAACCTCATTTCTTTGATTTTCCTAAACAAACATAAAAACAAGATCCATACCTGAAAAGGATATCATTGTTCATACAAACATTTCCCTTATTCAATTCCGACCTAAATTTTCCTTCCAATGGTGTTGAAGAAGAATCTTCAAACAACTCTGGCCACTATGATCGTACGTCAAACTCCCTCCCCAAATTCTTGTCTTGTACTCATCTCTTATGCCATAACAACTATACTGGAGGAACAAACCAACCAATAATAAACTTCATAATATGATTCACAGTCCATATAGGGTGTTCTTAGAAGCATGTATCCACCTCCTACTCAACCTCTTTGGGTTGAAAAATAGGAGACGATTATGTAAAGGAAGATTTTAGCTGAGAAACATGAATGAAATCATGCATTCCCTGGTACCTCTTTTTTAAGTAAAACTGATCGCCAACCAGCCTGGCCCTTTTAAAAACATCAAATGGCCTAATGTATCTCAGTGAAATCATCCCTAGTCTCTCAATCCTCTTGAGTCCCAACATCGGTGAGCCCCATATGAAAACATGATCTCTGACCTTGAACTCCAAAGGTTGTCTTTATCGATCAACATATGAAATCTAAAGAGATTGTGCAGTAACCACCATCATCTAAATAAACTTCACCTAATTAGTAGTCTCTTGGACAAGATGAGGTCCCAGTATAGCTTCATCTCTTGCCTCCATCCAACATAGGGGAGATCGACATTGCCTACTATACAAATCCTCATAAGGTTCCATATGAATCGTTTCCTAAAAACATTTCTTATAGGAAAACACCACCATGGGTTTGGGTCTCTCCCAAGAGCCCCTAAAATCCAAGATGCATGGTGAGATCATTTCTCCAAAACCTTAATTGTGCGCTAGGACTGGCCATCTCTCTGGGGATGGTGAGTTTTACTCGGAATTACATGTGTATCCAAATCCCTCTACAGTCCCTGCCAGACACTAGAAGTAAACTGAGAGTCCCTATGTTAAACAATATAATGCATAACCCCATTCAAACGTACAATATCTAGTATGTACAACTTTCCACGCTCATCAACACTGAAGGTTTCATTGATTAGAAGGAAATGTGAAACCTTCACAAGTTTATCAAAAATAACCCTACTACATCACTTCATCTGGTAAAACATGATAAACATGTCACAAAACCCATCGTCACATCATTCCTATTCCACTCAGGAATGGGTAACTACTGTAATATCCCTTCCAATCACTGATTCTCTGCCTTCAACTAGTGACAGTTTGAACATATCATAAGAAAACCAGCAACATCCCTCTTTATTCATGGCCACCAAAACTGATGATGTAGATCTTGATACATCTAACTAACACCAGGATGAACTCCCCATACTGAGGCATGAAAATATCGCAACATGTCCTCGTGTATGTCTACTATCAACCATAGTCACCCATGAAAACACACAAACTCATCTTCACTAATATTCTACCCATGAGTAGTGTCCTCACCTAGAACACTCTCCATTAGAACTATGACTTCAGATTCTAAGAGATACCTCATTCTCACATGATCTAGTCGAGTAGAGGTAACAGTTATAGAAGAAATAAATGTATTACCTTTATGATGTGAAATTTTTAATACATTTCAGAGAACATATCCATAAGCTTCCACTCACAGAAGGCCTCTTGAACTTTTTGTATATGAGTTCTCATGCTAAACGCATCAGCCACTGCATTTCCTTTCCCAAACAAGTAGGAATGGTCATATTCAAACAACTTAAGATACTCAACCCACCTTCCCTGTCTCAAATTCAGATCTCATTAAGTAACGATATACTTCATGATTTGTTGTCAGTATATAACACAGAATTTAATCCCAAATAAGATTATGTTTCCAACATCTCTAGCCATAAATAGCTGTAGAAAATGTGAGATCATATGTCGTTTAATTCTTCTCATGTGGCCTTAATTGATGAGACCCCTACGCAATGATTCCTTACTCTTGAATAAGAATAGATCCTAGCGTGATACCTAATGTATCATAGAAAACTATGTAACTTTTTCCCTGCTCCTGAAAAATCAGTATTGATGCAAAAGTAAATATCCCTTTCAACTCCTAAAAGGATTAACCCTAGGAATTTTTCCACAGTACATTGCACCAATATTAGTCAGGCCTATCAATGGAACTGTTATACATGAAATGTCTGGATTAAATTGTATTTTGTGACCATACATCCCTAGAAAACACTTTACCTCAAAGATGTTATTTGGCTGCTCCCAGAAAACTACTGCTCTCACCTTCTCTGGGTCTACTAATACTTCTGTCTTTGAGAGGATATGACCGAATAAGTGAATATAGTTAATCCAAAATTGGTATTTTGAGTGCTTAGCATATAATCAGTGCTCTCTCAATGTACTCAATATAATCTCAAGATATGTACCATGGTCATGTAGATTGTAAGAGTGCACCAAGATATCATCCACAAAGACCAACACAAAATAATCTAAGGATGGAACACTTAGTTAATCATTACCATTAAAACTGTCAGTGTTTTCATGAGACCGAACTGCATAACCAAATAATTTAATAGACCATACATTGTCTGAAAGGCTATAAGTGGGATATATGATGTTCTAACATGCAACTGATGATAACCGGGTGTCAATTAAATCATCGAAAACACTTGGGCTCCATAAAGCTGGTCAAATCATTCCTTGATAAGGGATATCGTTTTTTGACCATCAACTAGTTCAAATTTTGATAAACCATACACAATCTGAGGGTACCATTCACTTTTTTCATAAAAAGGACCAGCGAACCCCATGGAGAAGTACTAGTTTGGATTAAACCCATCACCTAAAAGTCCTTTATCTTCTTCTTTAGATACTATAACTATAGTTTAGACATCATATAAGGATTAATGAACACTTTAACCGGCTATAGTACAAGCTCAAAAAGTAAATATACCTCCCTCTTCAAGGTTAAATCTTAAATTTCCCCTAGAAAGACACCTCTCAAATGATCCACCACTCGAGGATATTCTATTTGTTTAGTCCCAAGGTAACCAAAATATAAACTTGAAATCTTGGATGTAATTCCACTAAAACCACGAAGCTCGAGTCTATCTCTACTTATCTGGACATCCCATTCCCCCTTGTTTAGATAACACTCACCCTCTACTGATTTGAAATGCACCCTATAACAATAGTAGTCAACAAAGGTCTGAAATGAGACCAACCATTCCTTTCTAAGAATGAAATTAAATCCTGTCATCTCTAAGACATAGAGGTCCCATAATAAGTGACACCCAAAAACCTCAAGAGGTCACTCCTTGCCTCAACGTACACTAGTCTTCATAAATCCTAAGGAAGTGTTTATCATTATAACATCATAAAAATTAAAGATGTAGAGCCTAAGTCTCTCCACAATGAAATTAGATATAAATCTAAGGTAAGACCATGTATTTAAAAAAATATCAGAAGTTAAACTGAGGAAACATAAATCGTACCACTAGCTATAGAGGGTCCGAGATCCATCTCATGTAGGGTCTATTATATAATGACAGTTTAACCAATACCATATCCATGTGACCCTTCCTAACTATCCTAAACTATTTGACCCAGTTGTCACTGAAAACATGTTTCCTTTCTACCACAACCATGACCACCTCCTTGACCAAAACGACCTGACAAAATCTAGTTCCCTATCTGAGGAGAAACATGAGGTCCTACTCTTTAATATGGAGTCATAATAGATCCCCTCTCCCCAGCTGCTAGTGAGAAAAATTGGAAAAAAATTCTGAAGATTACCCATCTTTTCACAATATTGGCACTCAACTGGGTCTCTCAGGCACTGAGGTATCGTGTACCCACTCTTCCCACACTAGTAGCACCTCACCCGGCTACCTGATGAAATATCTGTGTTACTAGAATCATGACACGAAGGCTCCATGTGGCACTTCCTACTATCAAACGAAGGATTACAGGACCTAGATGATGAACCTCCTAATCTCACAGCTCCCAAATCCCTTAGATTGCACTCGGTAATCTGTGACTGATTTACTATAGAAGTCAATGATGTTATCCAGAAAACATTAACCTATGATCATATGTCATTACTAAGACCATCCTCAAATCACCTAGCCTAAGATAACATGTCCCCTCAAAAAATAGGTGCAAATTAATGAAGCTATGTAGAACGAGAGGAATAATCCATCATGGAAAGATCCCCATGATCCAAATTCATGAACTCCCAGGCTCAGTCATCCCTCAACTTCTCTTGGTAGAATCTATCATAGAAGTTCATCTAAAACTTTTATCAACCCATATTCTGATGTTGTCCGACCTATGAGATAACATCCCACCATTACTTAGAGAAATCATGTATCAAGTATGTTGAGATATTCACCCTCCTCTCAGGAAGCGTCTCCCGATTCTCCAAGATAAAAATTATGGCTTCCAACCATGACTCTACTGCATATGAACCTCTACCCCTTGAAATGGTGGGAGAATGATGCTGCTAGAACACCCTCATCAACTATTCCATAGATGGGTCAAGATGTGGTGCACCCTGAAAAGTCTACATAATCCTCGTAAAGACTTTAAAAAACTGTGCATCAACACACGCCTCCAATATAATAGCTAGTGGAAGGACATGTGTGATGGTGGGATCTGCTGGTAGTCCTTGATCTATCATTTCTGGTGTCTAATAATCGCCCTGCATCTGGCATACAACAAGAGGAAATTAGGGAGGTATTACTCTACATTTTCCAGCAAAACCCTCAGTACGAGATTAATGGCGATACAACTCAGATGAACTATAATTGAATAGAAGAATGAAATTATTCATATCTTAAAAAATAGGGTTACATGGAAAGTAGAACAACTACATATCACGTTCAATTTTCACCTTCTCATGGGTGTGTAAATCTGCCAACCTGGTCATGTACCCCCCCCCCCAAAGCACACGACATGTTCCTCATTAGACACAGTGTGTACATGAATATTCCCTCATTTCCATGTACTCCAACATGGATATAACTATAGGGATCTATCAGTGTAACACTACATGGAGTGCACACTCTAGACACAGCGTGTACCACCAAAGATTCACCCACCCATGTCATTTGTTACATGGTTAGATACATGGTCTTTTACAGCACGTCATGTACTCCCAGTACACGGAGATTTCTACGAAATTTTTATCAACCACGTGTCTTTTCACACAAAATTAATCACATGATAAACAACTACATATCATGTACATATGTTACATGGAATTTACATAAGAAAATTCATTTCATATAGAATAGAAGAACACCTGGGGTGATTTCATAACATCACACACCATGTTGTTTGGTTTTCCTGATAGTAAGCCTTTGAATCTTCTCCGGGACCCCCCCATAATCTAACAATTTTTACCAAGGCATGACAAGTCCAATTAGTGATAGCCCATACTCCCCGTGAATCAAATTTTGGCATCCTTATTCATATCATATCATAACAGAATTCAATTATAGTTCAAACATGATCCTCCAAAATATGTTCCAAGAGGGCCCATAACACATTAGGGACCAAATCATAGAGTTCAGTCAAATGAAACTTTTCATATATCAATACCTTATTAAAATATAAGGTATTTATATCATGATATCTATTATAAAAACATTCATATATAGCATAACATCAATCACAACAAAATGCAATCAGTAATTAACACTGAAATACATGATAAGAATGCATGACATGTGATCTCTATTATGTTTCTATATGATGCATGAGATGGAATACCCTCATATCCTCTAGTTTCAATAGAAATACAACCACAATGGTATCAATAATAACATAAACTAACATGTTTGTCACCCAATAGTGAAAATAAATCAACTATAATAATTACAAAACCATAAAAATTGTAATATTCTAGGAAACATGGCATTTCCCTATACACGTGTTAGATACTCCAGAGCACAACTACTTTCCAAACACTATTTCCTTACTATAATAGTCTATTATATCAAAATATTAAGTAAAATTAGAAATGAAAACCCATCTGATACAACTTTGTGATGACCCGGATCCGGGCCCCGCACAAAGGTGCCACGAACCCAGTTGGTCACATCAGCTCAGGCACATTTCCCCAAATGTAGGAGGATATTGACTAGAAACGAAGGAAAAGGTGTGATATTCATGAAAATATTCCCACATTGGCAGAGTATGCATATGAGAAAGAAAATTTTAAACAATAGTCGAATTGCAATACAAACAAGATTAAACTGTGGAATACTGAAAGTAAATCCAATAGAGGAAAGAATATATATATATATATATATATATATATATATATATTTGATTCATGTAACATGTATCTAAGAATTTATCGAAACAATTCATAATACAAGAAAAAAATACAGAAACCAATGTCTAAAAGAAACAAGTTAACTCTAGAAGCATCGTAGGCCTCATATTGGTCTCATGATTTCCAGCTCCAACAGCAATTAAGTACCTGATAAAGAATGGAGTTTTCCCTAATATATACCAGCAACCATATAATATTTTTTTCCAAAAAATAAACCAAATAGGGTGTGAGATAAATCCCAGCAAGAATCCACCAAGAGATTTGTACCAAACTGTTAGTAAATATATATAGCAGGCAATATGATGAAATGAAGAAATAAACTATGAAGTACTCAAAATTAAACATTTCTACAGATTTTAATTAAATTAATTTACATTTATTTCATACATTGAATCATGTAATCTATTGATCTAGACTAAAATCTATATCCCCCAATGTAATAGTAACAAAACAAATGTCTCAGAAGACAATCTAAAAAAACAAGTAAGTTTGGGTCAAAGTTTGTTCTTTGTCTAGGTAGACTCATCAAAATCATTCAATCATTCATAAACAACCCTATATTTTTTCTCTCATAGTCTATCCTTTTTGGTTTAACATAGAAATAATTTGTTAAATAATGACCCTATAGGAATCTCCCACGGTCCGACCCCTTTGGACTAACATAACACTAATCATTTACAAACGACCAATAAGAAGCACTCATGGTCAATACCACTGGGAAAAAATGCATCAATAACTTATAAATGACCTCTTGGGTAACTCTCATGGTCAATACCCTTGGGTCAACATAGAATAAAAAACATAAATGCCCACCTATGTAGCTCTCATGGTCAATTAATCTATGTGAATAGCTACACTATGGCTCTCATGGTCCTACATAAATAAACATAGAAAACCCCATAGTTTTATTTCCACAAGGATATCACAGTCTATTATATAAATAGTTCACATATCATATCAAATCATCACATGTAATCTACAACTACTGAATGGCTAAACATTCACAAATCATACCATGCATGGAAAACAGGGTACACATAATAGGAATTCAAGACCAAATAGCCATAAACAATCAATAAAGGGAAAATAAACCCACGGGGTGTCCTGTAAACAAGTTATCAAACCTCATGCTTAAGCAACATCCCCTTAATAATCAGACAAACCATCGCAAGCAAGAATCAAGGATAAATTCCAAATCAAGTAGTACCCCAAACATTGATATGTAGTAATTTTAGCATATATAAATGAAATATGAAGAATGAAAGGCACAAACCACCTACCTTGATGACTAGAGATCAATAAAATTGAATTTTATCCATTGAATCGTACTAGAATGGCATAGATCTACAACAGGATGAAAAACTCCATACCATGAATAACTCATGAGAGATTATGAATAATTAAAAAAAAGGATCTATGGGAATTGATAAATCAATGGTGGGATTTCAGCGCACCTGTATGCCTCTCAATCGGGGCTCGAACGGAGAATCGAGAGGAGTTAGGATTGTGTCTGCCCTTCCTCCAAATTCATGTATGAAACACCGCCAGAAGAAGGTGTTTCTAAATATGAGAAGTGATTCCTCTCTAATTTATAAAATAAAAATAAAAGTACATAGCGTGTTCATTAATTGTACACTCCAGGTATTATCCTCAATCGACCCCAACATATGTGGGTCATCCATGTCATCAAAAAGCCATTTACTCGGCCGTTACATGGCCAGTACGTGACTATACGCGGCAACTGGGTACAGGGCGTGTACTCAGGAGTACATGGTGTGTACATCCAAAACCCTCATTAATTTATTTTTCATCAAAAAAACATGAAAGCAAGATGCATACCTGAAAAAGTAGATCCGGGTTCATACACTATTCATGATTTTCATAACAGATAATTTTTATACTTAAAAACACATTTTTCTAATAACTTTTTCATATCCTTTTACGTATTTATATAGAAATTGATTGTATATATTTTTTAGATTTAATTTTGAAAAATCGATACCATATTTTGAATACTTTAATAAAATCTTTCAAATAAGAACCTTTTTTTATTTGTCATTATGAATAGTAACCATGGTAATTAGTTATCACCTATGTTAGGGTGAAATGGGTAAAATATCGTTAAACTATGAGATAACACTCTTACTGAACCCAAAAAATCCTTTATCTTGTAAGATGATATGAATTTAACCATATTAATACTAAATGAGAATATATTGAGTTTTTTATCATTTTCCATTGATAAGAAGATTTATATTTTTTATGTAAATATATTTCTAAAAAGTCACACTCATTCTTTTAATTTCCCTCATATGTTCATATGAATTATAGAAGACATTATGAATGAATATAAATTTTTATTTTTAACATAGTAATATGATTTTTAATAAAAAAATTAACATTTATTAATGTTATAATTCCCTTAAATGCTTATAAGACCCTGACACAATGTCTGTGCAAACAGAAAAAAAATCAAAATAAATGGTATTTTAAACATAGAATGGAATATGTTTCGGATGAATTATGGTGACAAAAATATTTATTATTTAATAATAAAATATAATGGATTTTTAAAAAAATTCTATTATAATTATATATTTTTATTGATGTATTTTAAATTTTAAATGAGTGAATATTTCTTAAAATGAGTTTAATAGTAGTATATATTAATTTTTTTAATTTAGTTGAAATTAATAAAAAATAATTTAATGGGACAATTAGGGTTATAAATAGTTAAAAATTTAATCCTAAAACCCTTAATCAAATAATTTTTACCTTATATGTAAAATTATAAACCTTTAATATTTAAAAAATCCTTATTAAGATAAGGTTAAAATTGGTTAAAAAAGTGGTATACCAGAAGATAAGTTTTAAAATTACACTTACACTATCAAAATTTTATTTTTTGGATGGTATTTCAACCATATAATATCATATTTTTTATATTTTTTCTGAAATGGTATTACTTTCTATGGTAAATTAATTTATTATATTTACATCCTTTTATTAATTCCATGTGTGTCACTTCCCTCCCTTACAAAAGGACATCCCTCCTTTCACATCTATACTCCACCTTAAGAAATATAGATCCATCAAATCATTCCCATTGAGATTTTAAACTTTGATATCAATGATTATATTTTATTTTATTATTATAACACCATATGAAGGGTCTTTAAGAATGCATCTATATGAGGCTTACCGAAGAAGAGATAATCACCTAACTCGACCACTTTTCAATTTATTTCTTATTCAACCTCATCTAAATTTATTGTATTAATCATAAAATAATAAATTTGGTATCCTAAAAATATATTAATTTTATTATGATTATATAAAACCAATTATCTATCTCATTTTCTAATAATTAGGTAATAACAGTATCCCTCTGGTTTATATTTAGACTGCCTCATCCACACAATGATATGATTCATTCTACATATCCATAATTCGTGGTTGGTTATTAAGATATATATATATATTAAGTTTAAAAATTAATTTTAAAAAATAATTATACTTTTTTAGTTAAATTAAATTATTTACCTTCTTACATTTCCATCTCTTTAGAAATGATAACAACAGTCTTGTGTGCGTGTAAACTAGCACCTCTAGAAAGCAATGTGATTTTTTATTCACTTTTTCATTACATAAATGTTAATAAAGACATATTTAATGAATATATATGATATATATTATATTTTAATTGTTATATAATTTTAAATTAATATTTATCTTTCTTTGGTAATATCCAATGAAAATTTAAAAACATCACTTGTATGTACGTACAGACTACCGTTTTCAGATAGTAATGTAATTAATTTTCCATCACTTATTTATATTAATAATTATAAACTTGTATAGGATGAATAAATATAATAATGATTAGTTATTAAAATTTATAAAAATATGAAACCATTACCATTGTGGATGCCTTGGAATACTCGAATCAAAATATACAAGGAAAACAGACCAATTTTCCCACAAATGTTCAATTTAAAGAAGAAATTGTTAATAAGATGATAATATTAAATTATTAAGGAATGATACAAAGTAAATTATGTATGAATATAGTATTTTAATATATTTATAATAGATCTATATTTTTATTATGATAAAATCCTTTTTATATTACTTATATTTCATTTTGGGTATAACATAATCAATTGTTTGGGTGAGTTGGTATTTTAAAAGAATTTGAATTATTCATTTAGTGTATGGGAAACATTACAAAAAGAGCGTCATAATGTAATTATGAGAGTTATAAGACATTAAATTGTTTTTTATGGTTGTTTTTTGAATCTTTAATGTTTTCTTAGGATTTTGGATGTGTATTATAAGAACTATCCCTCAAAAAATCATTTTTGGTTTGAATAGATAGAGGCCCATTGTTGGATCTTGTTTAGTTGTTAACGTGTTACTCAACCGTGAGACACCCAAATAGAGTATAATGTTTTCTAATATGGAAATATGGTTCTTATGGATTCTCAAGACTTGTAATAAACTAAATACATAAACAACATGGTTTTCACATGGTATATACTAACCATGTTTCAAGCTATGCGGGTTGGGAGTGCTCGGAGAGGGGAGTCCACATGAATGGTACCTGGTTTGTCAAACTGTGAAACCGAGTAATGATGGATGTGGTTCTTGAGATAGTCAGAAAATAATAATTGTAACATAGTTTGTATAAATGTTTCACTTAACCATTAACCTATATAAAAGGTAAAAATAGTGTTTCACTCATAATCCCTTTAATGGATTTTAACCCAATTTCATTCTCATTCACACCAAATAACTCCCTATGTTATCCCTTATCCTTCCCAACATCCTCCATATGGATCTATATTATTCATTATTGGAAGAAATCATTGTAAGAGGCACTAGTGCAGAAAACATTTTTTACGTCGGTTATTTTTCATTATTTACGTCGGTTTTTAGGCGACGTTAATACGGACGACGTTATAAATAACGTTTTTTACGTCGGTTATTTAAAACCCGACGTAACATCCCTAACATCACGGTGTTTATCACGTCGGTTCATATAATACCCAATGTGATAAATATGCGCGGGGGGGGGGGGGGGGTTATCACGTCGGTTATTTTCTAAACCGACGTGATAAAACGCCTGGGATATCATTTATCACGTCGGTTATGACACAACCGACGTGATTAACCCTTCCCCGGGCCTATTATCACGTCGGTTACTCAAATAACCGAGGTGATAAAAAGGCCTGGGAAACGTTTTAGCACGTCGGTTATCCCATAACCGACGTGGTAAATCGATTCCCAGGCCTTTTAGCACGTCGGTTATATGAAGAACCGACGTGATAAAAGGCCCGGGAACGGTTTATCACGTCGGTTCTCGAAAAACCCGACGTGATAAACCCCTACCGATTTATTTACCACGTCGGTTATTTTATAACCGACGTGAAAGCGATATATATTTTTTTAATATAATTGCACTGCTCTCACCAAAAAGCAACCAGAAACCAAACAACAAAAATAACCATGCCAGCCCTCCCCCAAGCCCCAACTGAACCCCACCCTCATCTATACCCACCTAACAACCTGGCCAGCCCTCCCCCACCACATTGCAGCCCCACCACAACCCTTCGACACCCCCCCCCACCCCTTGGACAGCCCCCCACCCTCATTTACACCCCCACGAACCCTAGTACAGCCTCAAACACCCATTGGACACCCCTCCCATATCCCCTGGACACCCCCACCCCTTGGACACCCCCACCCCTTGGACAGCCCCCCACCCTCATTTACACCCCCAAGACCCCTAGTACAGCCTCAAACACCCATTGGACACCCCCCCCCCCCCCCACACCTTGACAGCCCTCCCAGACCCCTTGGACACCCCCCCGACCCCTGGACACCCCCCCCGTGCCCTTGGACAGCCCCAAACACCCCTTGGACACCCCTCCCATATCCCTTGGACACCCCCACCCCTTGGACACCCCCCACCCCTTGGACAGCCCCCCCACCCTCATTTACACCCAACCGTCCCCTTGGACAGAACTCCCAGACACCTTGGACACCACTCCCATATCCCTTGGACACCCCCCACCCCTTGGACACCCCCACCCCTTCGACAGCCCCCCACCCTCATATACACCCCCCGAACACTAAGACAGCCCCAAACACCCCTTGGACACCCCTCCCATATCCCTTGGACACCCCCCACCCCTTGGACACCCCCACCCCTTGGACAGCCCCCCCCCCCCACCCCCTGGACACCCCCCCGACCCCTTGGAAACCCCCCCTACCCCTTGGAAACCCCCCATCCCCTTGGACAGCCCCAAACACCCCTTGGACACCCCTCCTATATCCCTTGGACACCCCCCACCACTTGGAAACCCCCCCACCCCTTGGACAGCCCCCCCCCCCCACCCTCATTTACACCCAACCGACTCCTTGGACAGCCCCAAACACACCTTGGACACCCCTCCCATATCCCATGGACACCCCCACCCCTTGGACACCCCCCACCCTCATTTACACCCCCCCCCCCCCCCGAGCCCTTGGACAGCCCCAAACACCCCTTGGACACCCCTCCCATATCCCTTGGACACCCCCCCCCACCCCTTGGACACCCCCACCCCTTGGACAGCCCCCCCACCCTCATTTACACCCAACCATCCCCTTGGACAGAACTCCCAGACACCTTGGACACCACTCCCATATCCCTTGGACACCCCCCCACCCCTTCGACAGCCCCCCACACTCATTTACACCCCCCCCCCCCCCCGAACACTAGGACAGCCCCAAACACCTCTTGGACACCCCTCCCATATCCCTTGGACACCCCCCCCCCACCCCTTGGACACCCCCCACCCCTTGGACAGCCCCCACCCCCTGGACACCCCCCTGACCCCTTGGAAACCCCCCTACCCCTTGGAAACCCCCCCATCCCCTTGGACAGCCCCAAACACCCCTTGGACACCCCTCCTATATCCCTTGGACACCCCCCACCACTTGGACACCCCCCAACCCCTTGGAAAGCCCCCCCCCCACCCTCATTTACTCCCAACCGACTCCTTGGACAGCCCCAAACACACCTTGGACACCCCTCCCATATCCCTTGGACACCCCCCACCCCTTGGACACCCCCACCCTCATTTACACCCCCCCCCCCGACCCCTAGGATATCCCCAAACACACCTTGGACACCCCTCCCATATCCCTTGGACACCCCCTAAACACCCACCCACCCCCTTGGAACCTCTCCCCCCATACCAAAATCCAGACCAGAAAAACCATCAACAGTAGACCAAAACAAGAAGTAGAGATAAATTAAACATTCACTTATATAACATTCAAAACTTACACTGTCAACTTCAAAAAAAACTAAATCCAACCTAAATGACTGCGAAATACACAATTATATTGACAATATTCAAAATTACATTTTACATTACAAACAACTAAAAGTCAATCAAACCTGTAAAATAATTTGACCACTCCACTTGTAAGTGTTTGATATCTTCTGCAGTAAAGGGTTGAGGGTCATCAAAAAGATACAAAGGAAATGGATAGTAGTCAATGTGTATAATGAATAAATCAAATTGAAATATTATGAGAAAGAGGAAATCTTACCAGGTCAAAACTCAGAACTGTCCCAGGTGTTATTATTTCATACATAAATCTTAACATGTAATATCTACATTCGATGATGCCTTGTTGCTCATGACATTTCTGTTTGAATGAGTGTAAATTCAATATATTATTTTTATGTATTAAATCAAAATGTACAAATTATAAATGGATATTTACCTTCGCATGTACATATTTGATCTTGAAATTCCTTTTCTTTGCGCTTTTTCGAAAGTGGATCCATGCCCTATTAGAAAATAATACGAATGGGGTAAATTTAAAATTCATTATAATATATAAAACTATTGTGAAAATGAAACTTACGTTTCCAATATATTCTTAAAACTTTCTCGCACATCATCATGGAGAGAGCATATCCAATAAAGTGTTTTCTCCCTAGGGAAAAAAACACCTAACATCCAATGATCCCTGATAAAAGGAAATTTAACGTTAGTGGTTTTTTATGTTAAAAGATAATTAACTCATTGAGAGGGATGTGTTTCATACCTCTCACAAAAATTCATCATCCAACACTGTGTGATTACATTCTTTTCAAATCTATCAGCAATATAAAGCATTCTTTGTTCCTCATCCAATGCACATGCTTCAGGGGAAATCAATTGTGGGTCCACGAATCCATATACATCTGTCAGCTCATTCCTCTCACAAATTTTATACAGATACCTAATACAAAGCAGACATAAGTATACATTTTTAATAAATATAACGCAAGGAAAATGTGTTAAGACTTACATGATAAAAATTTGCACCACATTGATGCCCAACTTATATCCAGTGACAAACTCCATGATATCAGTTTTCATAATCCCCACACTTAGTTCACGTCCACAGACATGAGCTTCCATTGTAAAGTCGTAATGATCCACCAACAAATTTGAATATCTTGACAATTTTTCAAGACTGCTAGTATCTGCATCTGATGTCATAGCTATCTGTCTTTGTTGTTGTCTATACAGTATTTCTTTACCTTTGAAGTATTCCTGTAAAAATAAATTGAAAAATTTATTAGTTTTCAAATGATAAAACATTAATAAAAATATAAAATAAAAGATATAACATCCATACCTCTATGGTAATGAGTCGAAGAAGTCTGGATGGCCAAAGTAAAAAATGGCCGATACTATGTCCAACTGTCGTCACCTCATCTGTAGGTAATGGTATCCGAGCTGATCTATCTATAATATCCTGTACAGTGACCCTCTGATTCTCTACCTCTAACTGTTGATGACGAACTGTATCTCCTATACAATATACCATCCCATATGCAACTATATGATGTTGAGGATCATCAACATACAACTCAAAATAAGTAGGTAGCTGCAGCGGAGGAGGAGGATCAAAAATGGGGTCCGCAGGCTGAGGTGGGGGAGTGGGAGCTACTGGGAGAGGTGGAGTGGGAGCTGCACCCTGAAATTGTCTTTGCAAGTCTGCAAACATAAACTGCACCGATGCTCTAATCTTGTCCTCCATTGTCGCATTAATATTATGGACTTCAGCCTCCAAGGATTCTATTTTTTTTATAAACTCCCTCAACGTTAGAATTTGAGGAACGTGGCAACACTTTTCTTACCGATACACCTGCCGGATATCCTCTTACACGGCCAGGATGTTCGGGCTTTCCCAATGCCACAGATAAAATATCTTCCCTCCCAGATGGTGTAAATGTCCCCTGTGAACTCTGCTCCTCAAGAGAGTCCGGTAATAATTAATTTAACATTTCTATAATGATTGGAAATATATGACGAAAATAGTAAACTTAAATAAATAAAATAGATATCTTACAATCCTCTCAACTACGTGTCTCGATTCTTCCAAAAGATATTGTCCTTTTTTGCCCTTCCGAGCTCTTTTCCATTTCTCATGTCTAGATGGAGGGGATGGAGGGGCCACCTCTCCAGAGCTTGATGACTCAGCTCTTAGTTGTTGAAATTTTTCTGCCATCATTTGTTCTTCCAATAATGCATACCCTCCCCGAGATAAACTATGAGGGTATACATTTTTAGATTGGATCTCTTGATGAGCTTTCCTTGTTTGCTGTAAATTAAGAATAAGTAATCATTAACAAAACAATAATAAGATCATTTATATAAGAAAGCTTATAAAAGTTTACATTGCCCTTACCAAAAATGATTCTTTTCTTCTACTTTCAAAAAATGGTCTCCATGTTTCTTCATCTATAAAAGGATATATACGACATGGATTCTCACGACTCCTATGACCATAAATGAAATCAGATGAGAGGGTTGATTTGAAATCCCTCCATCTCCTAGCAGCCAACGATATGCATTTCTTCCTGACTCCTCCAGTGTTAGGAATATCAAATGTCATCTGATAAAAAAGAGGTTAAAAATATTATATATACTAGAAACATTTAAAGAATAGTCAAACAATAGTAAAAGATCTTACCAAAATGGTCTCCCACAGCTGAGAAATTATCGCCTTATCCACACTTCTCCAATCATCATAGAAAATGCTTACTTTTCTCTTAGCATGAGTTGCTACAAAACCCTTAAAATCTTTAGCATTTGGACCTCTAGGAAGATCATCATCATCAAACTCCACGACTATCCTCTCCTCCTTCGTACGGGCAAGTGATAATTTTGGTAAACGTGTGCACCCACGCTTGCCAACCTTTGAACTCTTTTTCGTAATAGGAGCATGTGAATGTTCCTCCCCAGATGTATGACCAATATGATCATCTCCAGAATCATGTGGCTGATCAACTGATTGATCTGTCATTTTCCTTCAAATCAAAAAAACAAACATTAGTTCACAAATATACAAATTCAAATATTGTAATACTACTTAATTAGAAAATAGAAAAGTGTACTAAATTACATAATAGTAAACATTGGTAATATGGTAAGCATGTTAAACAATGATAAACATGGTACACACATGCAAAAGGTTGCCAAGGAGTTGGCCCAAGAAAGCTGAAAAGTGGCCTCACTGAGTCCACCGGTCCGCCGGTGTGAGCTCACCGGCCAGCCGGAGGACCCAGGCAGTGGACTTGCCCACTGCCTGGTGCCACCGGCCGGCCGGTGGACCAGACAGAGAGCCTTCCTCTCTGTCTGGACCACCGGCCAGCCACTGGATCACCACCGGCCGGCCGCTGGATCACCACCGGCCGGCCGGTGGACCAGACAGAGAGCCTTCCTCTCTGTCTGGACCACCGGCCGGCCGCTGGATCACCACCGGTCGGCCGCTGGCTCATCACCGGCCGGTCGGTGGACCAGACAAAGCTTTGCTCTGGACCACCGACCAACCGGTGATCCACCACCGGCCAGCCGGTGCGCCCAGGACTTCTCCTCTTTACGGTTTTTATTGTTTTATCGTTTTGGTTTGATACATGTTTTAATAAGTAAAAAATTTACAATATCTAACATTATATGAAAAAACTAAATGTAAAAAAGAAATAAACATGTGTTACCTGTAATTTTAGGAATGTACAGTAGGATTGTTTTCCCAAATTCCTTCGTCATGATCGTTCCTTATGGAACAAACCATGTCTTCAACATACTCATCATTATGTTCTGTTAATCTTTCCATGGAAGTAGGGATCTCACATAAATCAGCATCTTCATCAAATTCATCCTCACCAACATATTGTTTTTTCCCTTGTAAAACAACAGCCCACTGCATATCTGATTGATCTACTACATAGAAAATTTGTTTGGAATGTGATGCCATTATAAAAGAATCAGCTGTGTCTTCCAATCTATTCAGATTAACAAGTGTCATTCCAAATTCATCGTGTCTGACACTGTTGTTACCGATAAACCATTTACAGTTAAAAACAGGAACTTTAATTTTAAATTAATCAGCCTCCCATATGTCTTCAATCACTCCATAATATGCACTTGATGCCGAAATTGGGTTTCTGTCCTTAGCACTCGAAAAATGCATTGCTTCTGCAAACACCAATACACCACTATTCTGAACTGCACTTATGTTGTCCTGAGCTTTCGTATGAAATGTATAGCCATTAATGTCATAAGCGGACCATGTTATCACATTTAAAGATGGACCACCCACTATCCATTTTAATGTATCTGATACATCTGATCTACCAAGCAAGGACTTTTTAAACCATGGAAAAAAAGTTTTGTTGTGCTCATTCAAAATCAACATTTCTTTCTTCTTTGGATGACATTGTTTCCACTCATTAATATGCAATGTGATATACGGTTGAACATCAGCTATGTTATTCAAGATGTATGATTCTAACTTCTTCATATGTTCAGCTGACAGTGATTTGACTTTCAAGCCACGAATCCCTTTTCCCTCATTATTACCCCGTTCATGGCGAGATGGAGGCAAACCTATGTGTTGCGCCGTAGCCAAGTAGCTCGTACAAAACTCTGCTACCTCCTCAGAAATATACTTCTCAATAATGGAGGCTTCAGGTCGATATGGATTATTAACATATCCCTTTAATATTTTCATATACCTTTCGAAAGGATACATCCAACGAAGATATACAGGTCCACAGAGCTTTATTTCTCGAACCAGATGAATCATTAAATGCACCATCATATCAAAAAAAGTTGGAGGAAAATACATTTCCAAATGACAAAGTATAAAAACTGCATCCTTTTCCAAAATGTTCAAAGCATTCACATCAATCGCCTTGTTACAAATTGAATTGAAAAAATAACACAACCTCATTATAGTCTTTCTGACACGGATGGGCAATATTCCACTCAGTGAAACTGGTAGAATTTGTTGCATCATGACGTGACAATCATGTGATTTCATACCTATCAACTTCAAGTCTTTCAATGAGACAAAAAATTTTACATTTGAAGAATAACCTTGAGGCACTTTGATATCATGAAGACACTGACAGAAGCTACTTTTCTCCCTCTTCGATAATGTATGACAAGCCGGGGGAAGAAATGTTCGTCTTCCTTTAGGAGTGGGAGCTAACTCCAAACGTATTCCCATTGATAGTAGGTCTAACCTTGCATTCAACCCATCTTTTGTCTTTCCTTTAATATCTAGAAATGTTCCGATCAAAGAATCACATATATTCTTCTCCACGTGCATGACATCAATATTATGTTTGACTTCATGATACCTCCAATATGGTAGCTCAAAAAATATTGACCTTTTCTTCCAAATATGTCTATCATTACCAGATTTCTGTGTCTTTCCCAATGTCACATCATGGTTTTTCACCCTCTCAAAATACAAATCTGGAGATAAAGGATTTGGAGCAGTATCAAATTCTTGTGAGCCATTGAATGCCTTTTTTAGTCTTCTATAAGGGTGATCCATAGGCAAAAACTTTCGATGACCCATGTACACTGTTTTCCTCCCATGATGCAATTGACAATATGACGTCTGTTGTTCACAAATTGGACATGCTTTATGCCCTTTAACACTGTATCCAGACAAATTTCCATATGCTGGGAAGTCATTTATAGTGAATAGAAGCACTGCATGCAGTAGAAAATATTCCATTTTATAAGAATCATACACCCTAATACCATCAGCCCATAACAGTTTCAAATCATCAATCAGCGGTGACAAGTATACATCAATATCATTGTCGTGTTGCTTTGGTCCAGAGATCATGATACTCAACATGACATATTTGCGCTTCATACAAACTTCAGGAGAGAGGTTGTAAATTACCAATAAAAGAGGCCATGAACTATGTGTGCTACTGAGGGTTCGGTATGGATTCATTCCATCTGTTCACAAGCCTAGTCTCGGATTTCTAATTTCATTTCCAAATGTAGGGTACTGGGCATCAATTTTCTTCCATTGTGGACAATCAGCTGGATGACGTATTTTTCCATCACATACCCGCTAATCAGCATGCCATCTTAACCTTTTTGCATCACGTGAATTAGCAAATAAACATTTGAAACGAGGAATTATAGAAAGATACCAAAATACCTTTGAAGGGAGCTTTGTAATCTCTATATCAGCTTGTGATTTTTCTTTCACCTTATACCGTGATGTCCCACATTTAGGACACTCATTCAGAAATTCATATTCCTTCCTCTATATAATGCAGTCATTCGGACAGGCATGTATTTTCCTGTATCCCAATCCCATCGGGCATAATATTTTTTTGGCCTTATAATGTGAATCTGGAAGATCGTTATCTTTTGGAAGAATGTCTTTCATCAATTATAGCAGCTCTGTAAAACTTCTGTCACTCCATCCATGTTTCGCCTTCAGGTTAATCAATCTTAACACCGCCGAGAAAACCGTAAAATCTGTACAACCAGGATATAATGGTTTTTCGGCATCACCATATAGACGTGAAATTGTCGGTTCTATCTCAATTTGTTCAGCTACAATATCGCGAATCATTTCTTCAATTCCATCGGAGTTAACATCTTGCGATTCATTATCATCAGTGACATTCTGTCCAGTTTCGCCATGCCAAATCCAAGGGTTGTAACTCGGATTGAAACCATGACAAATCAGATGATCTTTTATCTCTCTACTTTTCAACTTCATCATATTCAGACATTTCAGGCATGGACAGAAAAAAATGTCACTACTTGGAACATTTCGTTTAGCAAATTCCAAAAAGGAATCAACACCTTCCTCATATTCATTGCTCATTCGATGTGCTGTAATCCAACTTCGACTCATTATTACCTATAACAAATAGCAAAAATATATATATTTTTTAGATAAGACAAATATATGTTTATATGAAAAAATCATAATTTGAATGTAAACAATTTTGAAATATAAAACAGATCGATGTGTAAACCCCCCTGGACACCCCCCGACCCCTCTGGACAGCCCCCCACCCTCCTGGACACAACCCCCCACCCCCGACCTGCTTGGACACCCCCCTGGACACCCCCCAACCCTCTGGACAGCCCCCCCACCCCTCCTAAACACCACCCCACCCCCTACCCCCTTGGACACCCCCTGGACACCCCCCAACACCCACCCACAGCCTTGGACAGCCCCCCACACCCACCCACCCCCTTGTAAACCCCCCTGGACACCCCCCGACCCCTCTGTACAGCCCCCCACCCCTCCTGGACATCACCCCCCACCCCCTACCCCCTTGGACCCCCCCTGGACATCCCCCAACCCTCTGGGCAGCACCCCACCCACCCGGACAACCCCAAATACCCTCTGGAGAGGCCGCCACCCACTTGGACAGCCCCCACACCCATCCACCCCCTTGGACAGCCCCCCACACCCATCCACCCCCTTGGACACCCCCCTAGACACCCCATCGACCCCTCTGGACAGGCCGCCACCCCGTTGGACAGCCCCCACACCCACCCATCCCCTTGGACACCACCCTGGACACCCCCCGACCCCTCTGGACAGCCCCCGACCCCTCTAGAAAGCACCCCCACCCCTCCTGGACACAACCCCCCACCCCCGACCTGCTTGGACACCCCCTGGACACCCCCCAACCCTCTGGACAGCCCCCCACCCCTCCTTAACACCACCACCCACCCCCTACCCCCTTGGAAACCCCCCTGGACACCCCCCAACACCCACCCACACCCTTGGACAGCCCCCCACACCCACCCACCCCCTTGTAAACCCCCCTAGACACCCCCCGACCCCTCTGGACAGCCCCCCGCCCCTCCTGGACACCACCCCCACCCCCTACCCCCTTGGACACCCCCTGGACATCCCCCAACCCTTTGGACAGCCCCCCACCCACCCGGACAACCCCAAATACCCTCTGGAGAGGCCACCACCCACTTGGACAGCCCCCCACACCCATCCACCCCCTTGGACACCCCCCTGGACACCCCCCGACCCCTCTAGACAGCCCCCGACCCATCTAGAAAGCACCCCCACCCCTCCTGGACACAACCCCCCACCCCCGACCTGCTTGGACACCCCCCTGGACACCCCCCAACCATCTGGACAGCCCCCCACCCCTCCTAAACACCACCCCCACCCCCTACCCCCTTGGACACCCCCCTGGACACCCCCCAACACCCACCCACACCCTTGGACAGCCCCCCACACCCACCCACCCCCTTGTAAACCCCCCTGGACACCCCCCGACCCCAAATCCATGCACCTATGCCATGGTTGTGTGTGAATAAAGTAGTAACAACTGTAAAAGGGCAACCCATCCAAATGGACACGCCCCCACCCTCTCGGCGATTTATAGAAAACGATGAAAAATTAGTGAAATCATAAAATTACTCAATATTGCAAGTCGAACAAATAGATCTAGGGATGATAAATAAGATTATGGTGCCAAAACGAGTTAAAAGGGTTCGCAATCGAAGAATCTTAGCTAGATTCAACAAAAAAATCACAACACATATATATATACTATCCGCGAAAAAAAAAACGAACGAGTGGGAGGATTACCTGAGTGCTGCGAGTTTAGATGATTGATCCGAGGAGATTAAATATGAGAAACGATGATCACAAAACGAATCTAAACCAACGAAATGGACGAGCCGATTCGGGTTTACGCGCGAGAGAGACGAGTCGCGACTATCGAAGGTAAACTCGCGAATGACAATCCACGGGTGTGGGTAAATTTTTAAATGAGTTATCACGTCGGTTATTCAATAACCGACGTGATAATTTTTTTACAAACATTTATAACGTCGGTTATTTCAAGAACCGAAGTAAAAAACCTTCCTCCGATTCTTTTTTTACGTCGGTTATTTTATAACCGACGTTATAAAGGGCTCAAAATCCGCGTTTTGTTACGTCGGTTATGGAATAACTGACGTAAAAAAACATCTGCAGATTCTTTTTTTACGTCGGTTATAAAATAACCGACGTAAAAAGGCCTTCGAAAACCGCGTTTTTTACGTCGGTTATAAAAAAAACCGACGTAAAAAACGAAGCCGCGCGATTAATAACGTCGGTTATAAAAATAACCGACATTAAAGGTGTACCGAAAATAGGTTTTTACGTCGGTTATTAAATAACCGACGTAAAAAACCTCATTTTACATATTATGACGTCGGTTTTATATAACCGCCGTAACAAATGGTGACGTAAAAAACGTTTTCTGCACTAGTGAGGCATTATAATTTTGGTGTCATGTCTACAAATCCTCCAACATATTTTCTGTAGTTTTTTCTCAGCTATAAAATTTACTGCATTGAGAGCTAATATACCGTATTTCTAGGGAGATCAATTAAATTTTCATTTTCTTCCATTTCGGCTCATATCCAAGGATGGTATTATTAGATTTATTCCCCTGATTCATATGGTTGGTTTTTTATATGTTTTCCATTTAATTACATTTCATTTATAAAATGAATTAATTTTATGCGAGCTGAATTTTTCTTTTAATCACATCTAAAAGTTTAACTCGTTAATTTAATATTATACACCCTCACATTGAACCTATATGGGAACCATAAACATTATTTGAATTTGATACCTCAATATAAACCATCCCTTCTATATGTCATGTAATACTACCTTGATGAAAAATTCAGGTAATTAACCAAAACACCACTTTGTTTTTGTTGGACTGACTCTTAAATTGGGAAGTAATTAATTTAAAAAAATTAATTGTAAAATGGAACAGAATTTAACTTTTCTCATATCTAAATTATTAACAACTCCTGAATATTTTTCACTCATACGTAAAATGATAAATCGAATTTATTGAATATATGGGTGGGTTGGATAAAACCCCTTGTTCCTTGATGATTTACTCGATGATTGACTATTATGATGGACCAAACAAAGTGGATTAATTGAATAGTATTATAGAATAAATACTCATATAAGTTTCTCTATAACATGTAAGTGATTTTATTAATGATATTATTAAATAAACCATTAATCATACATTTAGATATGACAATCAATTGGTTTATGTTTTAGTATAAAATTAAATAAGAGGTTATTTGTGTTTGACCAATGTTGGGATGTTGGACACAATGCATTACACCCCCTTAGTTCATGATAATAGAAATAATGATCCTCATAATTTATTAGGATCTTAGAGATGATTCTATAAATCATTTATTGTGAATTTTTAGACACAACAGTTCATCCTCATTTGGTTTATGAAGTTGGGCATGGCTCTCCACATCATTGATTTGTATTTTCTGATAGGTAATTTCATATCCCTATTTTGGATTCATGGGATTATTCCCCTAATTTTAATTCATGGGATCCTTTTTATATATGGTTGAGACTTATTACCCCTATATTACCAAGAGTATGCATGTAGACTCAGTTAGTATTAATAATATGGAATGAAAAATGATCACCCATTTGTTTACATTATTACCCTTAGGTCTAGACTATTTTATTATTATGAGTTGGCTCAAACTCCTAAGGTGGATCATGACTTGGTTTCACATTGGGTCTGGTATTATTATTAAACATATTGACTTTTACTATTCCCCTTAGTTACTTAATCAAATTATCAGGTCTTATATTCTAAACATTCAGATTAGGACGATGCAGATATAGTCATCCAAGCATCCATGAGGAACCCGATCCAAACATGGTTTACATTGATTTATTTTATTACACATAATTATAATTATACATGAACATTACATTATTTTATATTCATGTCGGAATTACATTAGTCACCTTTCATGGTGGCCTAAAGATATTTACTAACACAGTGTTTGGGCTGCTGTTTGGAACCCAAAAATATCTCTTAGTTGTACGATATGACCCTGGATAGGGTGTCTTTATTGTTCCACTTATAAACCAGTACATAGCAAGGGAGTAGGGGACTAAGTTTGTTTTTAGGTTCCCAATAAGAAGCTGGGTCATTTTATTATTTATTTATCTAATAGTCTAGTCTTGTTTTATATATTATCTATTAGATTGGATAGTTTTTTGTATCATCATATTTTCAAGAATGGTTAGATATTATATGATTTTCTAGGTAAATGTATTATGATCATTTCTGTTAATGTTTCATTTTATTTATTTTACATATAATTTATCTATTAATTACAACTATTCCACTCAAAAAAAGAGTGTATATCATTCTAATCGTACCAGAATTAGACCTTCCCAACTATTCGATAGCCTCTAACGTAAGGGGAGCCATAGTTGAGGATATATAAGACTGTGTTAGGTTAATTAAGAGTGAACTAGAATCAAGAAAAAAAAAACACTTATCAAATGATTTTAATATCCCTTCTCTAAATATTTTGTGATGGTATACCAAATATTAGGAATGTGTCATAATATGGTAAATCGCTCAGGTTTGGTAATGGACAACCCACACATGGGGGAAGACCAAGCTTCTGGGGAAGGGACTATTTTTTATGTTATTACTCATTGTAACACCCCGAGATTTTATGAAAAATATTCTTTTAATTTCATTGATGTCTTTTTTTGAAAGCTACAACAAGATTACCATGCGCTATACGCAACACCGTATGAGCTTGCGGTATACACAACACTATTCTTGGATCATGTTACACACAATTTTGATAGTAGTTATTCTACGAAACATTGAGTGTATATATATATATATTCAATGTATAAATGAAATATGGTTGGATTCTGTTATATGAAAAAATGGAGGAGTCTTTCACAACACGCAACACTGACTTGGCTTTCATTACACGCAATCGCAACCTTCCTCGATTGTGTGTGTTGTACGCAATACTAGGTTTCACTAAACAACAATATATGATTATAATATTATTATTAACTAGTCGTTTTGAATAGTATAAACTACATTTTGAATTTTATAACACTATTATTCATCCTACACATTTTCTAGAACATGGTATGAGAAAAAAAAAATTTCAAGTAAAATAAGTATTTTTCAAAAATGTAGTTTTGTCGCCTTTTGATGGCGCACCCACATTAAATCTTGTTTTTGACATGTCTATAAGTTAAATTTGACAAAATAAAATTATTATTTTGAATCCGGATATAAAAATTTACTTTGGATAAATTTTTCATATTATTGTGATAACTTTCATATTTTAATGAATAGTAAAAACACGATATATTTTAATTAAAAACAACTTTTTTCATCACAATAATTAATATGGTTAGATTATCTTTTTAACTGGGTTTAAAGTTCAATTAGAATATATTTTTACCATTTAATCCAATTTTGGTCTTTGGAATTAATTTGAGTTTAAATTGGATATAAACAAGTATCAATCTTTTGATAGTTATTGTTTCTTAAAAAAACATGCTATTTATTTTGATAACGGGACTTAATTTTAAAATTAATTTATTCCACTTCTATGTTTTGAATTTGGAAAAATAGACATCAATTTTGAATTTGGAATATCAAATAATGCTTAGGCTGAATTTATGGTACATTTCAAAAAAAATGCAATTTCCGATTAAGAGTGAAACCACTTTGTGGTAGATAAAAAAACTGAATTTTTCATTTAAATGAAATTTTACCACTTCTTTGAATTGAATTTCGAAAATCCGAGAGACACGGTTAATATCAAAGACTAAAATATGGTTCAATGAGATGAAAATAATTTTTGGTGAATAGTAACTTTTTATTTTTTTACCACTGTTAAAAGTAAATAGGGTAATTAAGGGTAACAATGATATTATTATTACCCTAACAAATGTCCTAATTCTATTGGATAAGTGTAATTCGACCAAAAACAACCTTAGGAATAAAATATGACCATTTAGGCCCACATTGATTAGATTAGGACATTTATTATTAATTTATTTAAAGAAGGGTTAAAATAGTTAAAATCAATGTTTAATAACTAAATAATATTTAATATAGAGTTATAAAGAAGATAAATTAGACTTTAAATATTCATTAGAAATCTAAAATGATTTCCTATATAATAGTATTTTATTTTTAATTTTTTGACATTAAATAATTAATTTTATGTATGACATAATGATGATGAAGTAATTATCATATTAATGAAATATTGACATATTTGATGTTATAAATACCCAAATAAATGTAATTTGAGACTTTTTATGAATTCCAATAATTATCTAGGTGAATATTACATAATAGTACTAATTTAATTAACTTTTTTATAACTAATATTTCTATTCTGATTTTCACAAAAATCAATTACCAAATAGTGTCAAAATTGACATAAAATAGTATTTAAAACAAATATTATATTATTAATTGTTATTTTATTCCTAAAAATCGAGGTTTCGGCCAAATGACATAGATAAGGTTATATATATTAATAATAAAACACTTGGGGTTATTTTGGCTTTTTATAGCAAGTTTATTAACCATATAGTGTAAGAAACCCAAAAGACACGGTAAAAGTAAGATTATTTAACTTAATGTTAAATCTAAATGATAAGTTTAAAATAGAAACCTAAACTTGTCTAAATTCTATTGGATGAGAGGATTTCGAACCATCCCAACCTTATCATCGAAATAACTCAATTTTGAGATATTAAAAACCGAATATGACTTTATAATAAAATAATATTTTTATTTTTTCCAAAGGTGCCCCTCTCCTCCCTTATAAAAGGGCACCTCCTCCCTCTCTTCCTCACCCCACTTTGAGCCTTCAAGATTGGCCAAACCTTGCCAAATTCTCTTCTCCACTTCCCTAGAAACATTATATAGGTCCTATTCTTCTTCAAAGACCAATTTTAATTCCCTAAGAGGAGGTCTCAAATAGGCGCTTCAAAGAAGAGGAGGTTTGGATCCATACGAAGCATATCAGACCTAAGGTATGGGATAATTTTTAAAATCTCATTTTCATCCAAGATTGCTTATTCATAAGTATTTACTATGGTTATTGTTATAATCCATGTCCATGTTTTATAAAAGTGTTTTCATGTATGCTTAATGTCCTTTTTACCCATTTTTGACTTTTACTACATAGTATGTATGGAATCTTTCTTTTACGAGGTACTTTTTGTCTTTTCCAGCAAAATTACGAAAAGAATGTTATTTTCTAAATCTTATATGGCATGAACGGATTTTTACAGTTTTATAAAGCCTTATTTTCATGAAGTTTCCTCCAAAATATTTCATAACTATTTTCATCAAAATCCTTTTATTTTAAAATTGCATGAAATTTTGTGTAAAGCAAATGATTTTAAATAAGAAAGGATATTTTCCTCAATAATTCAATTCACGTGTTTGATCAAAACCATTTTCCATCTAAGATGGAATTATTTCATATGTTTATGTTTCAAGTATTATGTCTCTATGATTTACATGGTTTCACTTTTCTTATTATGAAATCATATCCATTTCTTGTATATGGATTATGTGATGATGGGATTATGTTTATAAAACCCATTTTATTCGTTGGGTTATTATGAATGATGTATATTTATTTTGTGGCAGAAGTTAGAACGATTTCATTATGATATGTTTGGGACCTATATCTCCCTCCAATGCATTGGGTAAAGATTTATATCTCATGAGATAGAAATGGATGGAATAGTAAGTTAATCCGGTTCAGTATTACAGGACTGGAATGAGGAGTAAACTCGATTCAGAAAGGGACTTTGTCCACTACGATGGTCTTGGTAGCAATTCATTGGAAACTATGGAAATCAATACATGTGCTTAATGGATTCCACAATTACATGTTTTATTCCCATTATATTTTATCAAGATTAATGTTCCTTTATGATATATGCCTTATGTACTTCCACAATTTATGTCTTTGCTCAAGATTTTGATGTTTAAACATTATTTTCATGTTTTTAAGTTCAATGGTATATGGTTTTTTTATTTTCTCAACGCTTACCCTTACTGAGCATTTGAGCTCACCCTTTATATGTTTTTTGTCACCAGGATTTCAAGAAAGGTTTTAGGTATGAAAACAAAATGGGAAGGTCTTTATTGGAGTTGTTGAAGATCATTCAACATGATTAGAAGATTATATTCTGATTTGCCAAAGACACTAAACTATTATGGTCCTTGTGTGTCTGTTTTTGTTATTTACTAAGTATTCCACAGAAGTAATGTAATGTCCATGTACGTCATGCTTTGGGTCTCTATAGTTGGTATGAGAGGAAAGGTTTAGTCATCCTTTGGAAACTAGGATGCGAAAATGTTTGTGAGATCCCTAGGGATATTTTTTAAGGTATGTCTAGGGATGTCCCAAAAGATAAGTATACATATAGCATATAGTCCTAGAACTATGGTCATGATCATAGAATTTAACTTAAGATGTTAGATATTGAGGGTACTCCTCCTTTACTATGTTGTTTTCCCTAGCATGATTTTTGTCTCTCACACTATTTTTTTTGGGTTTTAGAAAATGGATGGAAACCAGATGATTCATGATAATGGAGGATATGATGGACAATGGAATGATATTCTTCATGGGAATCCAAATTAAATCGTATTTGGAAGTCCAAACATCATTATTATTCCAAATCAGAAATCTCATAATATGATCAATAAACTCAAATTTGTTAAGTTTCCTGACTCGTCTAACAAAAGAAAGATGGAGTTTCATGATGATCATAAAGAAAATAAAGTTCAATTTCCCCTATGTAAATCATGTGGGAAGAGGCATCAAGTAGAATGTTTCAAAGAACTAGAAGATGATTTGGGTGTGGAAAAGAAGGACACAAAGCCAGTAAGTGCAAAAGAAAAGGTTCAGTTAACACCATGGATGAGGATAATGGTATTGCTATGACATCAACAATGGTTAAATGTGTTAAATTTGGAATGTGCAGGCATTATGCAAACCATTTATCTAAAGGAATGTATCATGAAGAGAATCAGTATGGTTGTATGGGTAGTATTTATGTTGATTATGATGAAGAGACTACAAATGATATGTGAGATGAAAGAATTGTTGAAGCTCGGTCAATGGTTTAAGAAGGTAATGGAATGATTACATGTTTATCATGTGTAATGTTGTATAAGTAATCTCATGGTACTATGGAATAAAGAGAAATCTAAGGATTGTTACACTGTTGTCTTTCCTTATGTTTTGAAAGTGTATGATGAATGGTACTAGTAACCATGAAAGGTTATTCAAAAAAAATTGGAAGGTAGATGATATGTGCATAATGAAAGGATAGAGAGATAATGAGTTTTTTGATAGTATTCATGAGCTCATGATAGATATAATGACTAAGTGATATCATGGTTTTGAGTATATATATTTTTGAGGATTTTGGTATGTGGAATGTGTTAACTTTTAACTGCATTCATGTTTTCACTAAGGTTCAATGGGTATTCATTTTTTTCAAGAGAATACATGATTAAGGCCTTTGAATGTTTGGAATGTGACCAACAAGACATATCTTATGATATTTGGGGATCAATGATGGTATTAATATTCTTTTTATATGAACTCTCTGTTAATCATTTTCACTATAATATGTGATTGGATAGCAGTATTTTGGATAAGCCTAAAGATTTGAATGGATTATGTTGTACATAAGTTAGTATAGTTTAAGGATAGAACTTTTTCGATATTATTGATGGAAAGTTTTAATAATGAATTTTTTAGAAAAAAAATGGCAACCTACAGGACGGGTGACAGCCCATCGTGTCGGACAAGGCTGTGGGAATTGAACCTAAAACTGAAATGCGACAGGCCTTTATTGCCTACCACTGGCCTACAGGAAGTCCCTATTTAGTAAAAACTAGTTTTATTATATTAAGCAGTATGATATAAGTAGTATAAGTCTATTTTAGGAACCATATATGATTAATCTCACAATAGATGGACTTATGTATTTTTGATAACTTTTCTAACCTTTTGTTTGAGATTGATGGAATGACCCATAATTCTATCACATGATCTGCTAACACTTCATGAATGACAAATTCAACTTCATTTTATAAAGAGATGAAGTGGAAATTGTCCAAAGAATGACCAACATTGAGAATGTACGAAAATCATGAAAGTATTTCTTCTAATTACAATTTCATCAACATAAGGGAAATGATCCTGAAAACCAAAAATGTTGTCCTTGTTCCCTTTTTTCCGGTGAATCAGATGGTGTTGGGGTTGGTGGTCTAGAAACAACTACTTTGTACTTTATTCATTAAATAAAAGCCTTATCACATATCGAGTGTTCTTCTGCATGACATTTCATGTGATAATGTCCTAAGGACAGCTATTGCATTAAAGGGTCGTAGCAGATCCCTGCTATGATGAGAACCCAGAAGTGCCATAACACTATTATTGAATGTATGTTATATGGCCGGATGATATTATTTGAGGGACACAAATAATTCACGTCATTAGGGGTAAGGACTCATAAAACATTGAGGCACCTTCTCATGGTGTGCACCCATGGTAATATCCAGGAGGATATTATAAGAACGAGACCCGCTAGTAGGAAATCCATATTTCATAGTGTCATTGGATGTTCCTATCTGTGGACATGTGTATAGGTTCTTATAGTTTAAGATTATTATTAATGGGTATTAAAACTCTCACACTTAGATGTATTGACGAAAACTATGACGACACACTGTTCGCAACGAGGTAGGATACATTGGGTGTGTCACGAGTAATACTGCATTAATAGATAATGTGAGAAAGGATTTGTCCCTTCCGTTCCATAACGGAAGTAGATATCTAAGGCCCTTTGATGGAATTGATATAGCCTAAATAAATCCATGGACATGGTAAGGTATGGTCATGTTCAATTTTAGGAAGTTAAAGAAAGAATAATCAAGCACATGGGTTGAGGGCACTAGCATGTAACCCTCTTGATTAGAGATATTGAGACAAAGGGATTATATTACACTATAAGCGTTCGTAGGAGGTGACACGTAATTGTGGCATTAACTTCTTTCTCTATGGGTGACTTGGTGTGTTTCTAGACGCTAACATTGGACTTTAGGCATGCTCAGCCTAATGCCACTGAGAAAGAGGTCTAGAGGGTCACACACTAAGTGTGTCCATGTATCTAAGTTAAATATTAATTTAACAAGTTAAATAAATATTATTCCCGACTGTGGTTTAGTAATAATTTAATGATGTTAGATCGCATTTATTTTGACACTAGTTATTTGAGAGAATATACTGTGGATGAAATAATATATTTATTAGCGAGTAATGCAATTACATTTATTTATGAAATAAAGAGTCATTACTCAAGGTCTAATAAATGTGGTGGAGAAAATGGAAAATAAAAGTACACATCGTGTATATTAAATATACACACCGTGTATTAATTATTACACGCCATGTAGTTTTTCCAGTTGGGATTTTGAGGATTTAATATTGTTTTATTAAATGATATTTATTATAATCAGCGTGGGCGCATGTCAAGGAATTAATAATTCGACATGGGGGTTTTCAATAAGAGTTAAATAAATAAATAAAATGCGTAACACGTTTATTTATTTTCATAACTCTATTAACCTCAAACTCGATTATAAATATCCTCGCAACCCCAACATTTTGAAGATCCATTGTTGTGCACAACAGATTGGAAGATACTCTCAATCGAAGAGAGAATTCACTCTCCACCAAGAACGCCCTCATGTTACGAGAGCAAGATACTCCACCGGATCAAGGCGGTAGAAGGAGGAAATCGCAAGAGAAGGTTCTTCCATGCTAGCACACGGAGATTCCTTTGGCGATGTCCAGAGATACATGACACACATGTGGATCACCTCTATTGGAATCCTACACTACGATTCTACGACGCAATGACGGATCACCGAATCGTGACCAGACACATCAACGAAGAAAGAATTTCAACGAGGTAATTCTTATGAATTAATTGAATTAAATATAATCCACATATGATGATCCTCCTCAAGGGTTTCGGGACTCTTATATTCTTTTCGTTCTTCGTTCTATTCTGAAGATTTGTCTCTTTATATCGTGAAGGATCTCGGATTGAACGTTATTTAACGTTAAATTAAAGTTGGGCAAACCCACCAATGCGCTTCCACTATGCCCCGAACCTACAAGTGGTATCAGAGTGAGGTTATATCATTGATTATAATTATTTAGTTTTTTGTTGGTAATTTATGCATTTAATAATTTAGTTATTTCAATTGAATATTCATCGTTCTGGAACTCTGAATATCGAGATCTATTCCTCCTCCCTCATTTCTCGTTCACCTCATAGAAACAGATTTTTCTTTTACTTTTGATTAAAATAAAATAGAGGAACTCATCCGGAGGAGCCAAACATTTCCGTCCGTATAACACCAGAATACACGGCGTGTATTTGGAAGTACATGTCATGTAGTCTAGGTTAAATGCATTGACTGATCCGCCAAATCAGGTCGTGTATTGGATTCTTTCTATGAATTTAAGACACCGTGTGTTGACCAGAAACAGGTGGCACACATTTTCTAGAATACATGCCATGTGGTCCAATGAACACGACCTGTAGTCCCATCGGGTTAGGGTTGGGTTGTGTACTCCGTACACGGCCTACCCGGCTGGAAACTGTGTAACGCAGAAACTACATGGCGTGTGTCGCACTGTACACGCCGTGTACTCCAAAAATTTCCGAAGTACATTAACACGCCCTGTCCCCGGGCGTGTACTTCGGATGGACGGTGAAAAAAAGTACACGCAGTGTAGTCGGAACTACACGCCGTGTACTCACCCAATTACGCAGATTTATTAAAATTTATTATTATATTATACAAACCCTTGTGACGTGTACCATGATGCAGGCGTAAAGCTGAGGAACAACACGTGATAGGTGTTTTATATATATGTGTTTAATTTAACATTTGCGTAATAAATGGGAATTCACCGGGTTTCCACCAATGTACAAGTTACGTACAAGGATAATTTTAAATGAATTTATTTGTTTGAAATTATTATGGATGAGAATCTCAAGGAAATTCAGAAAAGGGATTTAAGATAAAAGGATTGATAAATTAAAGATAATTAATTGATTCGAGCGTGATTTATCCTAAACAAGAACGATTAAAGAATTGAATTCTAGTTTTATTTATGCGTAAATATCGTTGCATGTATGGATGATCATGATCTAGACTGAGACCTTTGTATGTGAATGGTTTCTTTTAATTTATTTATTTAAATTACATTTGTTGGCCTACGAGTCATCTCCTCATTAATATGTAGGGCATGCGCGCCCAAGGATTCTTTAGTTAAAAACCCCTTTACCCCTCACCTGAGTGTGAGATAAATGCATATGTAATGGATAGAGCTCCCAAGCTAGTGGAGGCGGCTCAAGTCACGAGCCAAGGTGAAACCAATCCAAGGAGATACAATGGTGGACTGGTGGAAAGCTGTAAATATGAACCCGAAAGTTTCAATGTGTTTCTACCCTAGGTATTGGGTTAGTTTATCAACCTCTAGATAAACTAACCAATAGAAAAGCTCATGATCATTCCATTTATTTTATTTCTGTCAGTTGCATGGTTTATTTATTGTGGGTGTGTTGTCACGATCACAAAATTAATGAATTAAACGAGCATGCAAGATTGAACTAAAATAAAACCGGCTTATATGTAAATATTATCGTAGACATGGTTAATCACTTATGTATATCCCACTTAATATTAAAAAGCATGTAATCATAGATAATAAAATGGAAATTTACGTATAAGGATAAAATCCCTCAAAACAAATATTAGGTCTCCATAGCCTTCCATAATCTTGGTTTGAATCGAACCATAGTTCAAAGTGCATGACCAACCCTAGTTGGGGTGATTTCAATTATCCGAGAATTCTAATTCAAGGTTTTGGGTTGACTTGACTTGGTTCGCATCAAGGGTTGACTGCCACAATAGGACATGGTCTGACCAAGAGGAAACGGTTGAGGAAATCCAAAAAGGATTTCAGGATTGGGGAGTCCACTCAGCGGATCAAGGAGCTGCGAGTTAATACAGTTGGAATTTGGAATGCCTACCTAAAACCCTTCAAGTTGCTTGACCAACCCTAGTTGGGATAATACGAAGGGAAATATAGATCCTTGCCATAAGAATAATCACGCAATAGAATATTCTGAAATTAATGGTGAGGGCTATTGGATTTCGATAAAATATTGGGAGACTAATAAGTATTAATTTATTTATTTGTCACAATTTTTGTAATAAAGTACTAAACCTTTGCTCATCTTAATTTGTAGAAACAACAAGAAAATGAATTCAAACATATCATTGTGCACCATACTCGAAAAAGAAAACCTTCTCACCGGTGCCAATTTCTAAGAGTGGAAAAGGCATGTACACGTCGTCCTTCACCACGAAAGGAAATTATATGTGTTGTAAGAGCCTATTACACTTGCGCCTGGGAAATATGCTAGTGATGAGGAATTATCTCTCTACATGAAACACATGGATGATGCCACATATGACTAGGTTTTCATGTTATCGGCCATGTCTAATGAGCTCTTGAAGCAACATGAAAACATGGACGTGTATAGCATGATGTCTCACCTTAAAGATCTCTACCAAGAGAAGGTGAGACAGGAGAGGTATGAGATCTTAAATGCTTTGTTTACCACAAAGCTTGGAGAGTCTGCGCCAGCTGGGCCTCATGTAGTCAAGCTTATTGGCTACATTTAATGCCTGGACATCTTAGGAATTAAATTCATGGATGAGTTGCATACAGATATCATCCTATCATCACTGCCCAAGACCTTCTCTAGCTTCATTGTCAACTATAATATGAGCGGCAATGAGAAGAGTCTTTCGAAGATTCTGACCTTGATTCACCAGGTAGACAAGGACATGGGGCGTGAAAAACCCACGATCCTTATGGTGAGTAAGAAAAATAGGGACAGGGAAAAAGGGCCAAAGACTTATAAACGGTCTAAATCCCCCGAGCACCGTCCCTCCAAGAATGGAAAGTTCCAGAGGCAGGGAAAGGAATATGAGGCGGTGTGTTTTTCATGTGGCAAGCAGGGCCACTAGAAGAGTTAATGCACCCAGAAGTGTAGGGATGCTAAAGGTGTGTTTGTTATCGAGTGTAATCTTTCTATTTCTACACATTGGATATTAGATATAGATTGTGGGGCTCACATCTATATTCAAATGCAAGAACCAAGTAGATTTAGAAAGATCTCCAGAGGAGAGGTGGATCTTCGAGCTGCCAATGGTGCAAGGCTAGCTGCATTGGCTATTGGCGACTACCACCTCTCATTGTCGACTGGGATGATTTTGGTTTTACATAACTGTTATTATGTGCCTAGTGTTACCAAGAACATAAATTCTATATCTTGTTTGGATATGGATGGATTTGTTTTCAAATTTGGAAAAAAGTGTTGTCTCTTTTATAAGAACAACGTATGATATGGTATGGCACATTTAAATAATGGTTTGTATGTATTGAATTATGAAAACCAAGTGTTGGCTATCGATAACGAAACAAACTCACATGACTCATACATCACCCAGTTATGGCATCACCGCCTTAGTCATGTGAACGAGAAGTGCTTGACAAAGCTCTCCCAAGATGGCTATTTAGACTCTACTGAGCTAAATCCACTTGATAGATGTCATAATTGTTTACAAGGAAAAATGACCAAGCCGCCTTTTGGTGGACAAGGTGAAAGGGCCACACAGATTCTAGGATTGGTACACACAGATGTGTGCGGACCATTTCTGGTAGAAGCTAGAGGTGGATATTCTTACTTCATTACTTTTAATGATTATTTGAGTAGATATGTCTATGTCTACTTAATGAGGTATAAGTCAGAGTCCTTAGATAAATTTATGGAATTCAAGAATGAAGTAGAGAATCAGCTTGGTAAGAAATAAAGAAGATTTTATCGGATCGAGGTGGAGAATATCTGAATCAAGAGTTCATCGATCTTCTTCGGGAGTCTGGGATTCTATCTCAGCTCACTCCTCCTTATACACTACAATGGAATGGTTTTAGTGAAAGGACGAACCGCACCTTGTTGGACATGGTGAGGTCGATGATGAGTCATGTGGATCTTCCATTATCCTTTTGGGGATATGCATTACAAACTGCAGCATACACATTCAAATGAGTACCAACTAAGGCAGCAAATGGAATTCCATCTGAGTTATGGAATGGAAAGAAACCCACTTTGTCGCACACACGTGTATGGGGATGCGAGGCATTTGTTAAGGCCTTATCAGGCAAAAAACTAGCACCCCGGGGCACAAAGTGTATCTTTATAGGATATCCCAAGGAAATGAAAGGATATTACCTATATAACCCTCATGAAAATAAAGTGATTGTCACCAGACAAGATGCCTTTCTTGAGAGGGAGAAAAAATTCAAGAAGGATAGTGGGAGCAAGATTGACTTCGACGAAGTTGATGCTCGAGATACACAGGAGTTGGTACAGGAACAAGTTCCACAAGTCCCTGTGGAAGAGGTTCGAGAAACACAATTACTGCGTAGGAGCTCAAGAGAGGTAAGGGAAGCAGAGAAATTTCGTTTCCTAGTCACTGAGGATGGTGAATCATTATTGCTGGAAAATAGTGAACCTCTCTCCTACAAGGAAGCAATAGAAAGCTCAGAAGATGCAAGATGGCTAGAAGATATGAATTCTGAGATGGATTCCATGTATCAGAACTAAGATTGGGTTCTGTTCGATGATCCAGTTGATGTAAATCCTGTTGGATGCAAATGGGTATTCAAAAGAAAGCTGGACATAGAAGGTCAAGTTAGAACCTATAAAGCATGGCTAGTGGCTAAAGGATTCAGACAACGTCAAGTAATTGACTATGATGAAACCTTCTCTCTAGTTGCAATGTTTAAATCCATAAGAATCATACATTCCATAGTAGCTTACCATGACTACGAGATTTGGAAGATGGATGTCAAAACAACATTCCTTAAATGGAACCTTCATGAAGATGTCTATATGACACAACCAGAAGGGTTTGTGACAACAGGTGAAGACAAACGGGTTTTCAAGTTGCATAAATTCATTTATGCATTGATGCAAGCATCCAGGTCATGTAACATTTGATTTGATGAAGCCATAAAGGTATTTGGTTTCTTTAAGAATGAATGTGATCCATGTGTTTATAAGCAGATTAATGGGAATGCGTTCGTCATCCTAGTGGTATATGTTGATGACATATTGATTATTAGAAATGACGTACCTGCCTTACAGTCAGTTAAGGACTAGTTGAACAAGTGTTTCTCTATGAAAGACTTAGAAGAAGCGGCCTACATTCTAGGGATCAAGATCATTCGTGACAGATCCAAGAGGCTGCTTGGACTAAGTCAGGGTACAAACATTTAGTAAATACTAAAGAGATTTAGTATGGAAAAATACAAGAGGGGATTGGTTCCAGTGTCACATGGCTTACATCATTCTAAGAAAATTTGTCCCCAGACACAACAAGAGACAGATAGGATGAGCAAGATCCCATACGCTTCGGTTATAGGATCCATCATTTATGCCATGTTATGTACCAGACTTTATGTTGCCTATGCACTGAGCAAGGTGGGTAGATATCAAGCAGATCCAGGAGAACAACATTGGACTGCTGTAAAGACTATCCTAAGGTATCTGAGAATAACTAAGGATATGTTCCTGGTGTATGGAGGAGACAGGGAGCTTGTTATCAGAGGGTATGCTGATTCTGGTTTTCAAACAGATTAAAATGATCTGAAGTCGCAATCATAATATTCTTTCTGTCTCAATAGAGGAGATGTGAGCAGGAAGAATTCAAAGCAGCCAGTTGTCACCGATTCTACGACAGAGTCCGAGTATATAGCGGCTTCTGATGCAGCAAAGGAAGCTTTCTGTATTCAAAACATTATCCAGGAGCTTGATGTGGTCCCTAGCAGTAAAGACCCAATTACAATGTATTGTGATAATACTGCAGCGGTGTCTCTTGCAAAAGAACCAAGGTCACATCAACGGATGAACAACATACTCTAGAAGTATCACCTCTTGTGGGATTTCTATCAAAGGGGTGAAGTTATGGTGAGAAGAGTTTCCACGGAAGAGAACGCGGTAGACCCCATGACAAAAGTCCTAGCTCAGTAGAAGCATGAATATCCTGTGAGATCTAGTGGGTTAAAGGTTGTTAGCAGTTGGATCTAGTCCAAGTGGGAGTCAGTGGGATTTGGTGGTCTAGAATAAACTAATTTGTAATTTATTCATTAAATAAAAGACTTATCACATTTTTATTGTTCTTCTGCATGACATGTCATGTGATAATGTCCTAAGGACAGCTGTTGCATTAAGGGGTTGTAGCGGATCCCTACTATGATGAGAACCTATAAGTGCCATAACACTGTTCTTGAATGTATGTTCTCTGACCGGATGATATTATTTGAGGGACACAAATAATTCAGGTCATTAGGGGTGAGGACTCATAAAACTTTGAGGAACATTCTCATGGTGTGTGCGCTTCGTAATATCCAGGAGGATATTATGAGAACGAGACATGCTAGTAGGAAATCCACATTTCATAGTGTCATTGGATGTTCCCATCTGCGGACGTGTGTATAGGTCCTTAGACATTAAGATTATTATTAATGGGTATTACAAATCGCGCACTTAGATGTATTGACGAAAACTATGACGACACACTGTTCGCAGCGAGGTAGGATACGTTGGGGGCATCACGAGTAATACCGCATTAATAGATAATGCACGAAAGGATTTGCCCCTTCCATTCCATAATGGATGTAGATATCTCAGGCCCTTTGATGGAATTGATATAGCCTAAATAAATCCATGGCCATGGTAAGGTATGGGAAAGGTCAATTCCGGGAAGTTAAAGAAAGAATAATCAATCACATGGGTTGATGGCACTAGCATGCAACCCGCTGGATTGGAGATATCGAGACAAAGGGATTATATTACACGGTAAGCATTCATATGAGGTGACACGTCATTACGACGTAAACTTCTTTCTATATGGGTGCCTTGGCGTGTTGCTAGATGCTAACCTTGGACTTTAGGCAGGCCCAACCTAATGCCACTAAGAAAGTGGCCTAGAGGGTCACACACTAAGTGTGTCCATGTATCTCAGTTAAATATTAATTTATCAAGTTAAATAAATATAATTCCCGACTGTGGTTTAGTAATCATTTAAGGATGTCTGATCGCATTTATTTTGACACTAGTTATTCGAGATTATATATTGTGGACGAAATAATATATTTATTAGCGAGTAATGAAATTACATTTATTTAAGAAATAAATAGTCATTACTCAGGGTATAATAAATGTGGTGGAGAAAAATGGAAAATAAAAGTACACGTCGTGTATATTAAATATACACGCCATGTAGTTTTTTAGAAAACAAGTACACGTCGTGTATTAATTATTACATGCCGTGTAGTTTTTCCAGTTGGGATTTTGAGGATTTAATATTGTTTTATTAAATGATATTTATTATAATCAGCATGGGCGCATGTTAAGAAATTAATAATTCGACATGGGGGTTTTCAATAAGAGTTAATGAAATAAATAAAACACGTAATGCGTTTATTTATTGTCATAACTTTATTAACCTCAAACTCGATTATAAATATCCTCGCAACCCCATCATTTTGAAGAGCCATTGTTGTTCACAACGGATTTGAAAATACTCTCAAGCCAAGAGGGAATTCCATTTCCACCAAGAATGCCCGCATGTTACGAGAGCAAGATCCTCCACCGGATCAAGGCGGCCGAAGGCGGACATTACAAGAGAAGGTTCTTCTGTGCTAGCACCCGGAGATCCCTTCGGCGACGTCCAGAGATACGTGACACATGTGTGGATCACCGCTAGAGGAATCTTACACTTGGATTCGATGACGCAACGACGGCTCACCTAATCGTGACTGGACACATCATCGAAGAAATAATTCCAACGAGGTAATTTTTATGCATTAATTAAATTAATTATAATCAACATATGATGATCCTCCTCAAGGGTTCTGGGACTCTTCTTTTTTTTCGTTCTTCATTCTATTATGAAGATTCGACGCTTTATATCGTGATAGATCATAGATTGAACATTGTTTAACGTTAAATTAAAGTTGGGAAAACCCACCAACGCGCTTTCGCTGCGCCCAGAACCTACAGATGTTACCTTAGATCATCACAAATCTATGGCTTTGTGATTGATGGATTTTTCATAGCCATGTTCTCAACCACTCTCCATCAGAACATGATGGTTATATTTTTCTTCCATATCAATATTTTCACCTATTTTCTCCTATATGGAAACCTAGTGATGAGTTACATTGGGTAATCGTTACATTTCATACTTTAGTTTTTAAAATTATGTTTTAGTATTCCTTTTATGATGTGGGTTTCTATAAATAGTAAACAATTTATAACCCCGATGAATTTCGAGGGTGAAATTCATTTTAAGGGGGGTAGAATGTAACACCCTGAGATTTTATGAAAAATATTCTTTTCATTTCATTTATGTCTTGTGTTGTAAGCTACAACAAGATTACATTGCGCTATACGCAACCCCGTATGAGCTTGAAATATACACAATACTATTCTTGGATCATGTTACAAACAATTTTGATAGTAGTTATTCTAAGAAACATTGAGTGTATATATATATATATTCAATGTATATATGAAATATTCTTGGATTCTCTTATACGAAACAACGGAGGAGTCTTGCACAACACGCAACCCTGACTTGGCTTGCATTACACGCAATCGCGACCATCCTCGATAGCGTGTGTTGTACGCAATACCAGGTTTCACTAAACAATGATATATGGTTATAATATTATTATGGACTAGCCGTTTTGAATAGTATCAACTAAATTTTGAATTTTATTACATTATTATTCATCTTACACATTTTCTAGAACATGGTATGAGAACAAAATCAATTTTTCGAGTAAAATAAGTATTTTTCAAAAATGTAGTTTTTCCGCCTTTTGATGGCACACCCACTTTAAATCTTGTTTTTGACGCGTCTCTAAGTTAAATTTGACAAAATTAAATTCTTATTTGGAATCAGGATATAAAAATTTACTTTGGATAAATTTTTCATATTATTCTGATAACTTTAATATTTTAATGAATAGTAAAAACACGCTATATTTTAATTAAAAACAACTTTTTTCATCGCAATAATTTATATGGTTAGGTTATATTTTTAATTGGGTTTAAAGTGTAATTAGAATATATTTTTACCATTTAATCCAATGTTGGTCATTGAAATTAATTTCACTTTGATATTGGACATAAACAAGTATTAATCTTTTGATAGTTATTGTTCCATAAAAAATGCTATTTGTTTTGATAACGGGAATTAATTTTAAAATTAATTAATGCCACATATATTTTTTGAATTTGGAAAAATAGACATCAATTTTGAATTCGGAATATCAAATAATTCTTAGGCTGAATTTTTGGTATTTTTCTGAAAAACTGCAATTTTCGATGTATAGTGAAACCACTTAGTGGTAGTTAGAAAAACTGACTTTTTCATTCAAATTAAATTTTACCACTTCTGTGAATTGAATTTAAAAAATCTGAGAGACACACTTAATATCAAGTTCTAAAATGTGGTTCAATGAGATGAAAATAATTTTTGGTGAATAGTAACTTTTTACTTTTTTTGCCAGGGTTAAAAGTAAATAGGGCAATTAAGGGTAAAAATGATATTATTATTACCCTAACACATGTCCTAATTCTATTTGATAAGTTTAATTCGACCAAAAACAACCTTCGGAATAAATTATGACCATTTATGACCACTTGGATTAGATTAGGACATTTATTATTAATTTATTTAAAGAAGGGTTAAAATAGCTAAATCAAAGTTTAATAACTAAATCATTTTTAATATAGGTTTATATAGAAGATAAATTCGACTATAAATATTCATTAGAAATCTATAAATATTTCATACATAATGGTATTTTATTTTTAATTTTTAGACATTAAATAATTTAATTTATGTATGACATAATGATGATACAGTAATTATCTTATTAATGAAATATTGACATAATTGATGTTATAAATACCCAAATAAATCTAATATGAGACTTTTTATGAATTCCAATAATTTTCTAGTTTAATATTAAAAAATATTACTTATTTAATTAACTTGTTTCGAACTAATATTTTAGTTATGATTTTCACAAAAATCAATTACCAAATAGTGTCAAAATTGACATAAAATAGTTTTTAAAACAAATATTATATTAATTATTGTTATTTTATTCCTAAAAATCTAAGGTTCGCCCAAATTACTTAGATAAGGTCATATATATTAATAATAAACAACTTGGGGTTCTTTTTTATTTTTATAGTAAGTTTATGAACCATATAGTGTAAGAAAACAAAAAGACATGGTAAAAGTAAAATTATTTAACTTAAAGTTAAATCTAAATGATATGGTTAAAATAGAAACCTAAACTTGTCTAAATTCTATTGGATGAGAGGATTTCGACCCATCCCCACCTTATCTTAGAAATAACTCAATTTGGAGATATTAAAAACCGAATATGACATTATAATAAAATAATATTTTTTGTTTTTCCAAATGTGCCCCCCTCCTCCCTTATAAAAGGGCACCTCCTCCCTCTCTTCCTCACACCACTTTGAGCCTTAATTCTCTGCCAACCCCTGCCAAATTCTCTTCTCCACTTCCATAGAAACATCTTAGAGGTAATGGAATTTTTCAAAGACCAATTTTAGTGCCTTAAGAGGAGGTCTCAAAGAGGCGCTTCAAGGAAGAGGAGGTTTGGATCCATACGAAGCATATTAGTCCTAAGGTAAGGGATTATTTTACAAATCTCATTTTTATCTGAGATTCTTATTCGTAAGTATTTATTGGGGTTATTGTTATCATCCATGTCCATGTTTTATAAAAGTTTTTTCATTATTGTTTAAAGTCCTTTTTACCCATTTTTAACTTTTACTACATGGTATGTGTGGAATCATTCTTTTACGAGCTACATTATGATTTTTCCAGAAAAAGTACGAGAAGAATGTTATTTTTTAAAACTTATACAGCATAAAAGGATTTTTACAGTTTTATAAAGCCTTATTTTCATGAAGCTTCCTCCAAAATATTTCATGACTATTTTCAAAAAAATCCTTTTCTTTTAAAATTGCATGGAATTTTGTGAAAAGAAAATGATTTTAAATAAGAAAGGATATTTTCCTCAAGAATTCATTTCAAGTGTTTGATCAAAACAATTTTACATCTAATATGACATTATTTCATATGTGTATGTTTCAAGTAAATGGATTTATTTTAAAAAATCCTAGTCACATTTTTGGGTGTTAGTTAATTGTGATTCATATTATAATATATGGAGTGATTTACTCCATAACATGGGAGTGGTTTCTTATATAACTGATAACTCATATGCTTGACTCAACCCTTATAGGTGATTTTTTCCATTGTATAAATATGATATTATCTCACTAAAATAATGTATAAATCTTAATAAATTTTTTATTAATTGGCTTCACATAAATGGGATGAAAATTGAAATTTATAGATAATTGAATCCATACGTTGGTAATGGAAATCGTATTATTGAACCAAGGATGGAAAACTGGACCCTCATAGATTTCCTCTATTCTGATATTACTTATAACATATGTAAATTATCAATATCCACTTATATGGTGTTCATAAGAATTAATAATGACAACTTCAGTTACAAATTCCCTTAAATTTAGTAAAGGCCTATTTTAAAAAATAGCATTATTATTATAAATCTTTAGTTAACTAAAATTTGAGTTCCAACATAATGAGTGTCTCCCTCTTTATATTTGGATTGAAATATTATTTCAATAAGCCTAGATATGAGAAATTTTGGATAAACAAATGATGGTTCAAAAATATTTTTTGAGATAATTTACCTAAAGTCTATTCTCGTGTGAACTAAATAAAGTGATAAGTACAACGTTTAAAATGTTTCCTCTATGACTAGTTTTATACACATCATATATCTATGACAATTTAATTATTATAAAAAATTTAAATTGATGTAATGACATGATTTAATGTTTTTAGTGGTGTTTTTTCATAATGGCCCCCAGTGAATGTTTTAGTTTTAATGTCCCCTTGAGAGTTACCTAGGATGGGAATGTGAAAATTCCCCATAGAAATAAAATGATTTCATCTTTTTTATGGTACCTAGAGGTTTGGAAGGTGAGTCCAGTGTCCATTTCAATGTGTCCTTGGTTTTGGGAGTTGTTTCCTTGCATAATATAGGGGTTAGATGGTTATGTTAGTGACCCAAAAGATAATGTACATGTTAAATGATTATTTTCTTCTTTTAAAAAAGTGGTTTTTTTGGGTATTACTTGATTTGGGTTGGACTCTTTGTTGATAAAACAAAACCATGGGTTGGTGGGTGGTTTACCTATAAGATAATCCTCAAGGGAGTATTAACGTATGTGCAAACCTAGTGAGTGTCGACTAATTATCCCTTTACATTTTAATTATGACCCTCCAAGTAAAACCCCCTATTAGTAAGCTCAAAGATAATTAGGGCCCAGTAGGCCAATGAGAGAAAGGTCATTTCATTACACCAATGTTAATAGGTTTTGATCCCTGAAGGTCATTAATATCCATACCTAATTCATGTTTTTCCTAATTAGAGTTAGTTTCAAAGGTATTTATGTTTCATGTAATATAGTCTCTTAAGTGGGACATGGTTCTCATGATAGAGACCATTGGTTTATATTGAAATACCTAGAGGCCTTGTATTTAGAAATGATTGGTACAACTAGGTGGGATACCTAAAGGACCTTAGTTTTGAATCAGACACTTGTAACTAGATACATTCAGTTTGATAGAGGGAAAACTATGAGAAGGGTTTTCAAAAGTTTACATATTCCTTTAGATATGGTGATCATGATTGTCTATGAGGTTTCTAATTTTTAAATATAGGCATGGTGATGCTTACAGTTTTCAAAAGAACAGATAGGGCATATGGGTATCATGATTGGTTGGGGTGGAATGTAATGTTTGGGTCACTATCCTTGTTGACCCATAACTGTGTAATTAATTAGTCATCTTTAGAAACAATGTTTTCAAGTGGTTTATTTTTTAATAAATAGAGAAATAGGAATGGTTCTAAATTTTAAAGGGAAGTTCCAAGGGATATCCTAGCATGTTAAGACTCATGTTCTATGTACCGCAGTTATCTTGGACCTACCAGTGGAAGACAATTAGGGGCATGAGTTGGGTCATGAATACGGTTATACAGTATTGTACACCCATTTTATGTCATGTTCAATTAGTATATGTTGTGTGTGGGAAACATTTGATATGGAACGTTAGTGAGTAGATGGGTTTAAGAAAGAGATCCAAGGTTTCTAAAATGATTGTTGAGGGAATGGAGACCTGGATATTTTGGTAAATTAAATGAATTTCTTTATGATTAGTGATATCATAAAAAAGAATCGGGTTCCATGAGATAGTTGACCCATGGGTTGACCACGACATAAATTTTTAGAAGACATGGAGTCAAGGTTTGGATAAATTCAAGAATATCATGGTTTAATGTGATTGATTTTTGGGGAGACCGATACATTCCAATCAAAAAAATTATACTGTACACCTAGTTTAGAGATAATCATTACCAATATGTTGACTTCATCCTTGGTATTCTAAGAGAGTGTTGACTATGATAAGAGATATATACTATCTTTTATGGTTGATAGAGGGACTCTATATGAGTTTCATTCGAGGATTAGTATAAGGTAATCCTTATATTGTGGAGTACACCATTAGCCACTGAGGGTGGTGAGCCTATTTATATTTTGAAATTAAATGAATGCCTTGGAAACTATTCATGAAAACATATACCATATGGTGGTTGATTTTTATCTTAGTTCTCATGAAAGAGTGGGTTCTTATCCATTCTAGTCAGAATGTCTATAAATGAATGAGGATTTGTATTTTTTGATTAGAAAATCATAAAATTAGTATGATTATAAGGATTCTACTATGGTGTAAATTAGGACATCAGTCAGTAGTGGGTGGCCCCCATGTGTGAAGAGCATGTTTGTGTAAGTGCATTCACTTTTATTTGACTACTAAATTTATTACATTTGTTATTTAATTTAAAAACATATTTGTATTTAGAAGATTTCATAAACTATAATGTATAAATATCTGTTATTTTTCTCACATTGGATAGATGAGATATATCTTTTTATTTTGTTGGTTTATGAGGATGTCTAAAAATTCATTATAATTACACAAAAAAATAATTATTTTATTTTTATAATTTTATAAACTCTACAGTTTTTAGTTTTAAAAACATTATGTACTTATTTTACATCAAAATATAAAGATATAAAATTATAATGAAACGTGATTTTAAAGAAACCCATAATTTTTATATTGATTTAATTAATTTAAATATAGGTATAATTTTTTTTATAATTTTGATTGAATAGTTTTAATATCTGCTTTGATTTTTTAGAAATAATGTTTTCTAGAATGTTGTTGGTTTTGTTTTTTCATGATATTTGAATAGTAGATGTTGGATTTATTTTGTTATTGGTTCTTTGTAAATCATATATGTTTATCTAAAAATAAGTCTTCTTGTCCAATGTCTAAATCTTCATCTGAGAGCCCCTAAAAAATACTTTCATGTTTATTAACGAATGTTGTCTAGTTTCTTTTACAATGTCTGGTTCAGTAACCCCTCTTTCACATAGCATGGATTGAACCCTAAATTTGAAAATTATGTTTTGAAAACCCTAATTCCAAAATGTATGTTTTTAAACCTACATAAGGAAAGTGTGGTTTGAAAACCCTACTTTTTCAATGTGTTGTTTGAACCCTACATTATGCTGGAAACCCTACACTATGTTGGAAACCCTACGCTATGTTGACAACCCTATGATACGTTGGAAACCCTATGCTACGTTGGAAACCGTATTCTACGTTTTTGAAACCTATACTATGTTGATGAACCCTACGCAACATTAGAGAACCCTACTTTCTTAACCTACTTTACAACTATGTTTTTGTGCATTTTTTACAAGAAAATTGATCATCTACATATATATGGATTATTTTCAATGGTTTTTCTTATCAAAAAATTATTTTTAAATATAATTACTATTTTAAAATCAATTATAATCATTTTCAGGGAATATTTAGAAATAATAATTAATAAATTATTTAATCATCATTTTCCAATTAATTCAGTTCTTTCAAGATTATTTAAGTTCAAATTTTTGAATTTACTTTCGTTTTTTGCTGATACATTCCAAGAACTATTTTCACTAAATTTAAAATGGTTGGAATGGGTTGAAACATGAGTCTTAAATATTTCAATTCTATTATTATCTTGGAGATATTATTAGACATATTATTGAAATTATTTAAAATTCGCATTAAGATTTATTCATTAGGAATAAAGAGGAAATATTGCTGTGTTTTTTGGTTATATTAATAAATTCCCTTGACTCAATTTATATTCAAAATATGATGTTTGTGTAGATGTTGTAACTCCTGAATATCTACTATATATATATTATTCTCTTTAGATCTTTAGAACTATATATCGAGAAGAAAATTTCAAGATACACATTATCATATTTGATACTTGGTTTTATCAAATAGAAAGTGATGTGAACTTTGAATATAGTATGCATTTGCAACATCCTACGATGCTTTGTTTCATCATATACGTGATCTATCAAGTGCTGAATCATTTCTGCTTCAACTACAATTACATTGAAAAAACATTCTGATCTAATCATCAAAAAATAATAATTGTGATTTAATATTTTAACTTCTCATTTGTTTTATTCTGAGTTTGTAAAACTTTTTCACATCTCCCACATGCACTCTATTATTTCTATTTATGCGTTTAATCAAAAAAGAATTATATTTTATTCTTTTTCTTCTGGTAGTGTCTTCGAGATTCTAAATTCAGGATTCGAGGTTTGTGACTCTCTATATCTAGATTCCTGACTGTTTGGGTTGTGACTCCATTGATCTAATGTTATGTTCTAAGGTTTCTGACTCCCCATTCAATATTCAATGTTGTGGTTATCCCCTCACTAGAATATGATATTGTAATTACGTTATAATTCTCCCAAAAAGTTTAATGCACATGTATCTCTTACTTAGTAGAGATGTATAAGAGTATATGTTTTCACACATCGAACTGGACTACTATAAAAATAATCCTTTCATCCATTACTTCTTCCACTACAAATTAACCTCAATAAATAACCATTATAATTATTTTAAATAATAATTTTATTTGTTTGGATTTTTTATCTGGTCTATTCACCCACCCTTTACATTATCCAACCTAACAATTTCTATCAGAAGGAAATACTTTTTATAATTTATTGTCGTTATTATTATATTTCTGATACGTTTCAATTTGTATCAAAATATTATTCCTTTTTAAATTATAAAATCCCTCCCTAGAAACCTCTTTGATTTTAGTTGTGCTAACATTTTTCTCAAACTCACAATCTAAGGAGAATATCATATAAGATTGAACAATTTATACCAGTTGATTCTTGGATTCCTCACAATCCACAAAACATTGATAGAAAACATAATGTATATTAGAGATACTGAATAGAGGCTTACCTAAAATAGTTAAGCATTGAGAACTGGTCTATCATGTCATAATAGTACAAACTACCTAATGCTGACCTAGATACTCTTACCAGAATTCATACTAAAATATATTTTTTAAATTTTTAATGTTGTTAATATTTTATAATAATATGTTAATATAAGTTCTTTTATTCATGTGTTTACTGGTATGATACCTCTTGAAATTTGGGATATTATACAAGTCACTCACTTGGGATCTGAAAAATTAATCTAAACCAAGGTTGGAATGCTTATTACTATGTAACAACACATCAATATGGGTGATGAAGAAAAAATAGAATAGATATTTCACAGATTCAAAAGGATTTTGAATGGAATGAATTCACTTGGAGAACTCTGGAAAACTCATTACTTATAAAAATATTCATACGAGCATTACTAATGAAATGGATTTCCATGATGGTTGTAATTTATGAAATTAATAACTTCAAAGAGTACACACTAGATGAATTGGTTGGATCACTCCATTGGTATTAATTGAAACTGAACAGCATAGCTGTTGAGGACATAATAAAATGAAAAGTTGTAGCTTTTTAATATTTAAATGTTGTTTTTATTGAATCTTCTGATTCATATCTACATGAATGTAGGAAAGAAGATATGGCTCTGATTGTGACTGGAGTTTAAAAAAGAATGAAAATTAAAGTATTTATGAATCAGTGTGGAAGAAACCCTCAAAATGAAAAATATAAGGGAGATAATAAAGGTGAAATAAATTATAATAATTCTGATGTAACTTGTTATGAGTGTTGGAGGAAAGGGCATATCAACCCTGATTTTCTAAAACTAATGAAAAAAGACAAATAAAAAAGAATGATAAAATGATTTTAATACTAGCTATAGTTGTATAGAAGAATATGATTCCAGTGAAAAATATAGATGTGAAAAATATTATAGAAACTTGTGATTCATGGAATCACAGTACATGGTTAGTAATTCTTGTTTTTATTCTGAATATTCCGATTCCAAATGTGATTCCAAAAACCCCAAAGTTTTTGTATTAAATAATTAAATTGAAATAATAAGAAAAGATATTTTCAAATCTACTAATATATATAATAAATATAAAAAAATGATAAACATGTTTCTAAAAAAATAAATTTTCATCCGAATGAAAAATAATGCAACACTACTTCTTCTTCTCATTAAAAAGATTATACAAATTTGAAATCTATTCATGATTTGAATGAAATTTTCAAAAAGGAAGTTGAATGTTTTAAATCATGTTAATCGTCTTGTTTTCATGGTCTTTAAAAATACCATTAGATGAGTTCTTTTACCAAAACTAATAAAAATAATGATGAATTTTTCTATGAAAAAAGTTTAACCAAAATGTATAAAACTTATTTTGTTAAAATTAAAATTATTTGTATATAATTTTTTACATATTATAAGTTTTTCATGAATGTTCACTAGGACAATCATTGTTCTCTTATATTTAACCAATCCTTAGTATTCAAAAAAAGTAATATTTCAAAATTCTTATTATCTAGATTACCTTACAATACATGTTTAAATAATATATGGGAACCTAAAAATTGCATAAATTTTCCTATTAGTCTTAAATTAGATTTGGTTCCAAAATTGTCAAATAATTGATTCTTATAAGAAAAAAGGAATTTCAAATCTCATGAATGACATATTTTACATGAATAGTGGAATTTATAGTCATATGACCGGAGACCCATCAAATTTTACCTCTTACAACACATGTGATCTATGTGCTATTACTTTTGAAGACAATTCTAAATGCAATGTTAATGGTATTGGTAAAGTTGGTATTTCAAATAGAAAATTTATTTTTGAAGTTTTATATGTTTAAGGTTTAAATAATTTAATTAGTATATTACTATTATGTAATGGTGGAAAGGAATTAAAATTTAAAAATAACATATTTTTAGTTTTTAAAAATGATTCATTATTATTTTATAATAATCAAAAATATAATACATAGACTATTTATTTTTTCTAAATTAACTACTCAACCTGTAAATTCATGAATGATATAAATAATGAAAAACATATTTTGGCATCATTTTTAGGTCATGTTATGTTAAAAAATGTTATATAAACACTCAAAACAAGATAATGTGTTACATATTCCATCCTTGGAAAAGGAACATCTTCATGTTTTTCATGATATCATAATAGGGAAGCAAAAAAATAATTATTTTATACCCATCAATCAGATAAGTACTAATACACCATCACAGTCAGCATGTCATGATTTATTTGGACTCACTCAAACTTCAAGTCTTGGTGGAATGAAATATACAATATCCATTTTTATTATTATAATAGATTTTCATGGGTATAAATTCTTACTAATAAAAATGATTCATTTTCTAGATTTACTACCTTTTGTAAATTAGTTCAATATTAAAAAGGATATATGACAATATCTATTCATATTGATGATAGAGGTAAATTTTATAATTTATATTTTGATTTTTTTTGATAACAATGGAAATTTTCGTAATTTTTCTACTCGTTGGACACCACTGCAAAATGGTATTGTAGAATAGAAAAATATAACACTAATTTAAATGGCTCGAATTATATTTTTTAAATATAATTTGATAGATATTATTAGGTTGAGGCTATTTTTGTTGTATCATATATTTCAAATAGAATATTTATTAGATATTTTTAATGAAAACTACATATTAATTATTCAAAAATAAATATCCTAAAGTTGGTTACTTTAGTTTTTTGGGTTGAAAATTTTTCATTTTTATTAAATGGATAATTTATTTAAATTTGATGCTAATAGTAATGAAGTCATTTTTATTTGGTATTCTAATTATAGTAAAGAATGTAGAGTTTATAACAAAATAACTTTTATTATTAGAGAAAATTTTAATGTTATGTTTGATGAAAATAATGTAAAATAAATTCTGAATCTAATGGTATTGATGATGTGTTTAGAGAATTTTTTTTAGTGAAGAAATTATTCAAGATAATAATGAATAAATTGAGTTTTAGAATACTTCTTCTCAACTCGATCCAAAATCATAGAATATTCATAAAGATAATCCTATTGAAAATGTAATTGTCAATGTTAATTATCATGTTAAAACTAGAAAATTTATTTTACATTTTTATTCCAATTTGGTTTTTGTTTCTGATTCTGTACCTATTAATATTAATTGTGATTTGAAAGATTCAAACGTGATTATATCTATGTAAGATAAATTAAATAATTTTTTTATAAATAATGTTTTGACTTTAGTAGAATTATCTCACAACAAATAGGTAATTAGAACTAATTAGATATTTAGAAACAAGATGGATGAATCTGTAATGATTGTCAAAAACATTTCCAGAATTCTTCCTCAAGGATACTCTCAAGAAGAAGGCACAGACATCAAAGATTACATTACACATATTTCCGGGTTATATGTAATTAGAGTTTTATATGATTTTTTTCAAGGTTTAAAATTATATCTAATGGATTTAAAAAGTGTCATATTAAATGGTTTTATAACTAAAGAAGTATATTCATCTCAATCCCTTGGTTTGGAAAATGAAATATTTCATAATAATGTTTTTAAATTTTCTAAAGCATTGTACAGCTTCCAAAAAATCCCCTCATGATTGGTATGAAAGGTTGTGATTGTTTTTATTGTATAACGGTCTCAAGAAAGGTAATTTTTATCCAAATCTTTTTCTTAAAAAAACATATGATTGTATTTTAGTTGTTCATATTTATGTTGAGGATTTTTTTTTGGATCAGCTAGTGAAATACTTTAAATTAATTTCTCTTTTTTTATGTATTATGAATTTAAAATTATTTTGATGAGAGAATTAATATTATTTCTTGGAATTTAATTTTTCAAAGAAAATATGGAATTTTTCTGAATCAATTTGAGTATACTAATTATTATGTTAAAATATTTTGTCTTGATTCTACTAAATCAATAAAAACTCCTATGGGTACTTATTGTAAATTAGATATTAATTCTTCTCGAAAATCTATTGACTATAATGTTTATAGAGGCATGATAGTTAGATATCTATATTAAACATCATAAAAAACCATCATCTTTTTTTTTGTGTTTTTTATTTACTAGATTTCAAGAACATCCTAAAGATAGTAATATTAATAGTGTCAATAGAATAATTTGATATTTAAAGGAATAATAGGATCTAGTTTATTTGATAAAAATACAACTATTTGGATTTCATATCTAATTCTAAATCTGATTATGGAGGCTGTATATATGATATAAAAATGACATTAGGTATGTGTAGTTTTTTGGGTTAAATTTTATTTTCTTGTCCTTCTAAGAAACAACTATTTGTTTATTTACCTACTACAGAGGCTAATTATATCTCTAATTCTAGTACTTGTGATCAATAATTATAGATTATGAAAAAATTATGTTATTCTGGGGTTTCTCTTGATAAACCATCTATTTATAGTGACAATAGTTCTGTAATATCTATTTCTAAACACCCCTTACAACATTATAGAACAAAACAAATTGATCTTCAATTTCATTTTGTTGGTGATCATGTGAACAAGGGTGATATTGTTTTAGAATTTATACCTTCTAAAAATCAGATAGTAGATATTTTTAAAAAGACATTATCCTTTTATTAGTTTGAAAAAATTAAATTTGAACAAGGTATATTGTAATTTTAATTTTATATTACAATGTATTTTAGGTGGATTTTTTCACATTTTTATTTATTTAAAAAAATGGATAGGGATATTTTGGGATAGGTATTTTCAGAGAAAATGGGGAAAAATAAATAGGTTTTAATTTTTTTAAATGGGTTTTAATTTTTCAAAAGATGTGGTTTTGTAATCAAACGAAGAAGGAGATCTTATTTGTGTATGTGAATTATCTTTTATTTAATACATTGTTTGATTACATGTTGTTTTTTCATTTAAAAAACATGTTTTTATTTCTATGTTTCCTTAAACTACAATGTATGTATACTTGTGGTTCATATCATGTTTTATAGATAAGAAATTTATCTATATTTCATTTTTTTGTTAGGTTGTGTGTAAATTCATTTTTATTACTCTAAAAATCCAATTATTTTTTTGCTACCATTTTAGTAACACTATAGTTTTCACTTTTAAAAACATTATCTATATATTTTTTTAAAACTACTATATATATCATATTTTCATGAAACATGATTTTATAGAAATCCATAATGTTTATCTTGATTATATTAGTTTACATAGAAGTCTAAAAGGTTTTCCTAATGGTGATTAAATATATTGACGTTCTACTTTGACTTTACAGAACTCTTAATTTAAAGAATGTTTTTTGTTTGGTTTTTTGATGATATTTGGAATTGTATATGTATTATTTATTTGATTCATGATTATTTGGAAATATTATATGTTTATCAATAAATAATTATTTTTGACCAATGTCATATAAACATTAATGTGCCACTAAAAATTCATCAAATTTTGTTAATGTATGATGTCTGGTTTCTTTCGTAAATTATGGTTCTGAAACCCTAAATTTACAAAATATGGTTTGAAACCTTATATTTAAAAGTATTCTCTAGAAACCCTAATTGGTAATGTTTGGTGTGAACCCTACGTTTTCAATTTATGGTTCAATAACCCTTCTTTAGAAAATTATGTTGTAAACCAAACAGTAAATTAGAAACCCTATGCTACCTTGTCAACCCTATTCTAGGTCGTTAACCCTATGCTACATTGGAAACCCTTTTCAAGGTTGGAAACCCTAAACTATGCTGGTGAACCCTACCCTATTTTGGTGAACACTACTTTCATACCCTACTTTTCCGGTGCGTTTTTTTGTTAATTTATTTTTGAAAATTTATCTTTTAAATATATATAGATAATTTTCAAGTTTTTTTATTGTAGAAAATTACTAATTAAATATATGGATTTTTATCAATGTAATTTTAATTATTTTGATGGTATTTTTATGGATAAAATCAATAAATTATTTCAATGTCTTTTTTAAACTAATTCTATGGTTTCAACATAATTTATTTTCAAAATTTTGAATGTACATTTTGTTTTTTCTGTAAATATTCAGTAACTGTTTAGGGTAAATTAAAATTGGTTTGAATGGATTTAAACCTGAGAATTAAATCATTAAAAAATCTCTTATAGTATTGATATTATTAGAAGACTTATTAAAATTATTTTTAATGTTTTTTATGATTTATTATTTAGGAACAAAGAGCCAATGATGCTGCATTCTTTTGTTTATATTTATGAATTCTCATAAATCAATTTATTTTAAAAATATGAAGGAATCATAGTTGTTGTAAATGATGGATATCTACTCTATATATAACTTTCTCTTTTTCAAGATAAAAATATATAACAATATAAAAATTTCAATACCCAAATTAAAATTTTTCATACTCTATATTTTCAAAGAGAGTGTGTTCTGAAAATTGAATCTGATGTGCACTTGAAACATCCTACAATATTATATTTCATCATCTTCATGATCTATCAAGTGCTGAATATTTTCTATATCAACTAAATGTTTTTTGACAACTTGTTCTGATCTAATCCTCAATCACCAATACCATTTATTTAATATTTTATCTTCTAATTCATCCGGGTTTGATTTTAAAACACATTTTCCCATCCCTCACATGCACTCTATTTTTTTCTTATGCTTTTACTCACAAAAGAATTATTTGTTATTATGTTTCGTAGGGTTCTGAATCCCAAATTCTAAAGTAAATATCTAAGGATTATGACTCCCTTTACCAAAAGTGAGGATTTTTTGATTGTCAACTCCCTTAATCTAATGACAATTTTTAAGGGTTTTGACTCCCCATACAAAATTGAGTGGTGTGGTTATCCCTTCACTAGAAAAGGATTCTGTAATTGGGTTATGATTCTCAATTAAAATTATTTTTAGTGGACATGTATCTCTCACTGAGTGGAGATGTTTTAGTGTAGTATTATACCCACAAAAGACTAAAATGCTATTAAAACATCCTTTCATTATTTACTATTTCAAATGCTAATTGACCTCAATAATTAACATTGATAATTATTTTAATTAATAAATTTATTTTTTAAAACTTTTAATCTAGTATATTCACCCCCTCTGGAGCATCTTACATTACTATATGTAAACTAAAAGGTCTATTGAAGCTTCAAACTTCTTTTTTAATGGTCATAATTTCTCTAAAATTCCATTTGATAAATAGAACAATATATATAAGGATTCATTGGTAAATTCCATGACCATGTTAGAATATCGACATAGGAAATGTATAAGTGTGGGTGTTAGGATTGGGGTAACTGGTCATGATACAAGGGATTATGATCTAGAAAGAAATAGTGCTCATATCGTGAAATAGTAAGAGAAATGATTTTTTATTGTTTCTAAAGGTGACATCACCATATGTTGGTTTAGATCTTCAATTATCATGCCCGAAATTATCTTAGGGTTCCTTAGAAAAAATACATTACAATATGGATTTTGGAGGTGTGTCAGCGATTGAATATGTTTTTTCTCAAAACAATATGGATATATGTTATTCCAATAGGGTTATTTTGTAAATTTTATACAGGTATTGAGGAGATTCATCTAGAATTCCATTTAGATACGGATAGTTTTGTGTGATGTCTAAGGATTTTCCGTGGAATATTTTGTGTGACAATGTTAATATTGTTCAATTAGAGTTTGATCTTATAGAATAAATATTGGACAAGAGTTAGTGTCCCCATTTTTTATTGGTTGTATCAAGTAGATAATAATTTCAATAGATTCATTTGTATTTTTAGGTAAATATTCATAATGTTATTCAATAGAGTGAGTAAACTGACTCATAATTGGCCGTTAAAATCTAGAAACAATGATGGGGAGAACCATAGTATAGTGGAGGAATGAGGTGATTATGTGATTATTTCAATATTTATATGAGCTTATTAAAGCAAATAATCGATGTTTCAGCTTTTCTAATTAGCACTTCTTTGAGTTTTAGTGTTTTATGTTTTCTGTGCTTAAAGTGGAACCTGGAGGCGTGTTGGGAATTTGAAAATGAAACTCAACCATTTGAGTGGGAATTTACTACATAGGTATATCATATATTTGTTTTTAATAAAACCCATAGATTTAGAGAGAGAAAAGGTTCTATGTTGGGGAGGTAGTAAGATCCCATGTTTGGAATAATTAAAATTTTCAAAAGATTTTGTGTTTTTGTTTAGTTGACATTCTAAATTACAAACTAAGATATAGAATTTTATACATATCGTTGGATCGTGATAAATGATTTTTATGGGGTCAAATAAATGCAATGTTACTCAATATCAAAAATAATATTCTGAAGCACAGGTGTTCAAAAATGAATTTTCATAAGAAATAGACTAGAGTGCATAGTTTGCGCATGGTGAGTAGTAAATATGAGGCTCAAACGTGTGAACCATATATGGAGGATTTTTTTAATAATTTAATATAGGACCCACAACCATGAATAACCTACATCAAATTATAGAGTTAAAATGAACATTTTGTGAATGATTTTTACTAATAGTTCTCCTAGACATGTACTGTGGGATTTCGTGGATAGTGGAGTCAGTATGGTTGGAACATTGTTTGTCAAACTATGATCCATTTCCATGTGGAATTGGGTTACTGAATAAATCTTATTATTATATATTCAATAATATTTTTCTTTCCATGTTACCTAATGATGAACTTCTTGAGAAGTGACAATATTAACTTTTTTCCCACCTCCATTTAATGGATTTTCCCAAATCTGTTCCTTATTCATGCCCAAAAGCTCTCTTTATGCGTCCTTTTCAACTTTCCCCTCTTTCTTGTGGTTGTACATTTTTGTTTGTATAAATCATATTTCTACAGATGTTTTATAGTCATAGAAGTTATTCTACAACTCCTCATACCTCTTTTAATTATTCCTTTTAACACAGTAAAATTTATCATTGTTTGGGAGAATATTCCCTATTTCCATTGAATTTTGTTATATTTTTGTGTGTTCCCATTTTGGATCAAATCCAAGACTGATATTGGATGATTGATTACTCATAATAAATATTATATGGTATATATGTTTTTTCATTAATGAATTACCATTTTATAAATGAAGAATCATGTCGCACACTATATTTTCTGAGATTCACTCCTAAAATGTGAAATTCTTTAATTTAATCTTCTACACCGTGACATAGAAAATTTATTGTATATAAAGATATAATATTAGTTTTATACCTTAGAATTAACCACCCCTTGAGAGTATCAGGTCATGTGAACTTGATTAAAATTTTACATAATTAACCAAAACATCACTTATTGTGTTTAGTCTGACTCTAAAAAAGTTAAATGAATAATTTGGACCAAATGAATTTTTAAATTGAAAGGACATAAACCGTGTGTACAAATTATTAAATTCAATACATCAATAATATTATGTTTTATGTGAAATGAGACATTAAATTAAATTAATTTTTAGGATGGTTGGATAAACCCCCTTAATCCTTGATCATTTTCTATATGTTGTAACATTATGATTGACATACCAATGTGGATCAATAAAATTTTATTATATAAATTATACTAAAATGGACCTTCTTATCACTAGTATGTGATTTTTTAATGAAATTTTTAAAGTAATGATTAATTATAAATAAATATTGATCTCTATCTTGGCCTATGTTTATGTTTTAAGTGAAATACATGGACATTACTATTGAACAATGGTAAGGGATTTTGGACATGAATCCTTACACACAAACGACGGTATACAATAATTGGAATGATAATCCTCATCATTTTTAAGATGATGGATATGACTCTCCTCGTCATTTCATGGATGTTTTGGACATGATGCTTCACGCTTCCTTAGTTTAGAATGTTTTACATGAAACTCCATATCATTGATTAGGATTATATATCATGGAATTCGAGATCCACATTTTGGATTCTTGGGCATATTCAATTTATTTTATATTATGATATCCTTTTTTATATAGTTCTGGCCTATTATATTGATATTAAAAATGAAACTTCCTCAAGCTAGATTGGTATTACTAGAATAGAAAGAATTGTGTTCACCCCATGTTTTATTCTTAGAACATTAGATCTAAATTATATCCCATGGTTCCTTGACCAAATAATTTCGTCTTTTGTTTATATTCTTCCATATAAGTCCAAAAAGGAATATTAAATTTTGAATTCATGAGGTAACCGATAATGGAATAGTTTACATTGATTAATTTAATTAAACTTATTTATTATTATACCTACACAATTTTCCATTTTATATTCATGGTTGGATTACATTAGACTCCAATGTATTTTTTTTCTATCATGTTTACTCACACACTATTCTTTTCATTTTTTGGTACATGAACAGATCACATGGTTTTTTTACAGAACTTTGTATTGTGTCTCCTTTCTATTCCACTTATGGATTAGGGCGCTTTACAAGAGTAGAGGAATGAGCTTGCACTTAGGTTTCTTATATGGGTTGATTCTTTAGTTTATTTTTCCTTTTATCATTCATAACCAATTTTATGTATTATCAATTAGTTTATATAATTTTTATATAGGGTATATTATGTCCTTACATGGTTGGATCTTATTTTCATTTAAAGATATTTGTTTCTGAATGATGTTACTATTGTTTCATTATATCTCATTTGTGATTTATGTATCCATTAACTACTATTGTTTCACTCTGATAATGATGGTCTATTTTCTCCACCATACCATAATTAGAACCTTGCATCTTGTATATTACCTATGGAATATGGGGGTTTGGGATTCTTTAAGTCCATGTCACCATCGGGTTTGGTGATATATGAGTGAAATGAGTCTGATACATCACAAATACCATCCAATAATACAATCCTTATTTTTTATCTAGATGATTATTAATTATAATATTTATTTTTTTTCATAATACACTGGATGGCTATAAAAACCCCAACCGTCATCCAATAATTTTTTTTAAACGTGAAATAATTTTATTTCATTCCCAAATATATTTTCTTGTTTAGAATTTTACAAAATTTGTTAATAACTCTTATTAAAAAACTATATATTAAAAAGAAGACTATTCAGTATAATATCCCTTTTATAGATAATATTATACTTTTAAAATGAAACATGTTTTATTATCATGAAAAATGTTGATGAATTTAAATTTGAAATCATAATTGATAATAATAATCATTAAACCATGTGAAAAACATTTGAAAATGTGGCATAATAACAAATATAATAATAAGTTTCCTAAAAATATGAAAAAATAAACAAATTAATCCATTTCAAAACTATGATATCATATAAGAATGTTTTTTTAACATAATAAACCTTGATCTCAAATAATTGCTTAATATATCATAAAATTAGTTTAATACCCAATGTTTTTATGAAAACTCATTATAATAAAATATAAATGCAAGATCAAAGTGAATAATATTTTTTAAAAAAACTGAGAACCCTTGAAATTTTTTTCTAAAAACCTAATTTTTTTAAAAGTAAAGGGAATGATCCTTCAATTAAAAAAATATCATTAGATTACTATAAAAAATATAAAATTTAAATGAACACATGTTATAAGGAAACAAATTCAAGTAGGTTCCTTGATATATCATCTTCATAGAACCCTTATAAGAACACTTGAAAATGTTATAATATACTCAGTTATTTCATACATAATTCTATGGAAATCATAATCATTACCTAATTCATTAAATATATAAATTTTAATCCCTGGTAATCATTAACAATGTAAAAGGGAAATAAAATACATTATTCACGTATATTATTTATTTTTATTCATCTAACTTATAAAAACTATACTTTTAAACCCATATGAAAAACCTTTTCATATATTGATATATCCCTCTCCTTTAATACACAATTTCTAAACTAAAATACCTATAAAAATAAAGAAGGGTTTATCATTGAATAAAAGATGGAATATTTTAGTTAATTCCATATGTAAAAATAATTTTTAGGGTATTGGGAGATTCCATTGATGCTGGATACGTTAAAATGGAACACTATGTTTTCATTTTTTGAAAAGAAAGTCAAAACATTCTATAAAAAATACAAAAAATATGTCTTTTAAAAAACTTTGAAAAAAATCTAAAAGCAACATAAAATTTCTATTACTATTAAATCTGTATATATAAATAAATCTATAAAATAATTCTAAAAATATATACATGGAATAAAGGTTTGGATAATAAATCATTAAAACATTTAAAATGAGGTTTAATGATAATGTGACCATTATGACATGATATCTTTTGTTCTAATGAAACATTGAAGGACATAAAAATGAATCAATCTTTGAAAACATTGCAATTTATTTATTAATGATAATATACATCTTTAAATAGTTTTAAATACCACAACAAATAAAAATATGTGTTGAAAATTGATTATGTCTCAAATAAATGGAATTGTGTCTTTGAATCACTACTACTTTTCAAAATTTTCACATACATTATTCGACCATTATATAATGAATATTTATTACTTTCTATAAAAAATTCTTAGTTTAATACCTTATATTTATAATATTTATTTCATTTATTTTAATGACATATTTAATTTCATAATTGGTTATGTCTATGCTGGCTGTTATGAGGATGTCTGATTTATAATTTCATTATGAATTTGGTATATTGGCAATGGTGAAAGAGGTAATTCTTACATCATTTCAATGATAATAAAACAATTATCATTTTTCTAAATTAACTATAATTTTATAACCATCTATGTATGGTTGTTATAAAAAATTAATTATGTTACAACATGTAGACGATAATATATATTTATACATGAATAACAATTCAATTTTTTAATAAATAATGATATAAAAAGAGAATGTATTATTTTAAATTACATAATCATTATAATGTTATCAAAATAATATTAATTTATTAAATATATCCCCATTTAAATCCACAAGAGGTTGTTTTTGAAAAATAAATTACATCACTTCATGAAAAAGGTAGTATGTACGTATATACATTCAATGATTCTATTTTTAATTATTAGAATTTTTTGGAGATAGATGATATATTTTAATACAATAATCAGAATTCTTTCTTAAATATAATATATATTAATTTAATACATTATACTAATTGACCATGAAATGCAGTTGTGAGGAAAAAAAATATAGTACGTTTGGGAGGAAGTAATCTACATTAACATAGGATTAATGGTTTGGTTTCCATTTAATGGGAAAGGTTATCAGTAAGGTTATGAAATTTTCAAAATAACATCTCATTATATGTTTTGTTATTATTTTATTATATTTAAATGGTTTTTATAGAATTGTTGGAGGTAGAATAATATGTAAGATGAAAATACTTGTTTTAGATGATTACCGCCTATTTGAAGAACATAAAATTGATGCATCCTTAAGGAATCTAGGTATGGTATTTTGATTACTCGATACCATTTATAACTTATATGAGGATTTTGATATGACTTTTTATGGGTTGGGCAGCCAAAGTGGATCAATGTTGTGTGAATAATAGAGAAGAGGTGGTGTCCTTTTATAGTGAATAAATGTACACATTAGGGAATACATAAAAGATTTAAATATAATAAATTATTTTCCATAAAAAAGTGTAACTAAGTGGAAGAAAGATTTAATCTAAGACAGTTTATTGTCAAAATATTTAAATAAATAAATGTTTTTATAGTTTTATGTGACATATTTGTCATAATGTTTTGGTTTAACCCCATCATTAACCAATTTGTACCTTAATCATAGTGACAACATTTTTAATACTAAAGGGTTATAATTTTACTTTTAATACAAAAATTGGATCAAAAATCATAAAGTGATAAAATTTTTACCATATCTCATCCTCATCAACCACATTAATGATTTTTAGATTTTTTTTATTCATTTAATAATATATTATATAATATATAATATCATTAATTGAATTTTAAGAAATGATCAAATATTTTTGAATTTATAGACATTAAGTCATGAGTGGAATTATAATGTCAAAAATATAAAAATAAATTAGAAATCATTATTATTATTTAATTCTTCATTACCCTATAATCATTCCAAAAATATTACTTTTGGGGTTTCAAAAAACAATTTATTTTGTTTTTCAGAAACTTTTACAAGAACTATTTTCACATTGTGTAATAATTTGGGTTAATTATACCATAGATATAAATTAAAATGATTAAAAAGTAAGTTCAAATGAAAATTTTATATTCTTTCAAAGAACCATCATTTCCCTATGAGAACTTATAATAGAAATTAAATGAAAAAGTGTGAAATTTTAGAAGTTTCCTTTAAAAATATAATGGAATTTATTAAAGAAAAATGACACCGAATTAAATGGTTTTTTAATATATGAAGGGGGAGGTGAAAGAAAACTCACCTAGTATAAATTAGGATAGGATTATATAAATTTATAAAGCTTTATCAAATTATTTTTTACATTAATTACCTGATTTACCCTTACTGAAGTGTCAAATATTTACAATAGTTTTTTTTCATTATAAAAATAATAATGTTTACATATTTAGGAAATTTTAACATGTTGATTCTAATAATGGAAAATATTTTATCAAATTCACTCACTATATGATACAGAAACATCTTATATAATAAATAAGATAAACTGGAAGAATAATATTATTCAACTACATTACATTTTTTTAAAATATTTGTATACCAAAATTATGAATAATTTCAATAAAAATCTCATTAATTTCATTAGGTTTAATAAAAAGAAACTGATAAAATTTTAAGACCAATTCAATACAAAATTGGCCTTTGTTAATAATTTTTAAAGAAATATAGTTCTCTATAATATAAGTATTTTCTTTATACAAAAAATATATCATTTTATAAAAAACCAAAAATTATATCCAAGGATAATTTTTCTATGATGATCTAAAAAATGATATTATTTTAATAGAATGTTGTTTTTTTAATTTGGAAGAGTCAAATTAAAATATTCAAAACCAAAGGTTAAAAAACAATTTTGAAATAAAATATTTCTAAAGAATAATGTCACTTTACTAGTAAATGAATTTTTATTCACTTATAATTAATCAATACATTTTTTTGAATTTTTCCATTTTATATATTTTTCATATTTTGGTTACTCTTATTCATACATGCCAATTCAAAAAAAATGTTATAATGGCCACATTTAATGTAACATTATTTTATAGTTTTGTATGATCAATGTCGTGTGTCATATATTCAATTGAAAATAGTTTTATTTTAAAATATAGATGTATTATATTTTCCACACATTAATAAATAGAATCCTTATAATTTTATATCCAAATTAGCAATCCCAATTTTTTCATTTTAAAATTTTTTTTTTTTTGAAAACAGTCACCGTAAAAAGGGTTAATAAAAATTTCCCTTGAAAAGAGGGAAATAGAAATACAAAGATTATCCTGAATGACACATAACAGGGATTGTGCATAAGGATACTAATTTTCTATATGTTAAAACGTTTAATTTTAATGATGATCCATTTCATAAATAACATTGTGATTTTTTAGAGAGTAGAATAGATGATCAATTCATCTGAAATGATTATACAAGGATAAATTTGTTATTTCAAGTTTCTTTTACTAGATTTAAGGTATTCTTCTTCCACTAGGATATATAACATGAGAAACTATAACATATTATTTTTATTTCCATTACATAAGAAAACTTTTAATCCTTTTCATGTGAATTGACCAATTTTCTGTTTCATCACAACACATATTTTAATAAATTAAAAAAATGATGACTTTCTCACACATTGAGCACTAAACACAACTTCAAATATATCTCATGATCCGCAAAATGATACAAAGTTATCCCTCCTATAATAATACATTAACAAAAACCAAATTGGCTAGTTCAAGGTAATATAATTTATAAAATGAAAAAATACAACATTTATTTTAAAGCCCTCATCAATAACACTAAAAGATATACTTTAATGATTATATATATAACTAACCATAAAAGTATTAAAAATATTCAATACCATGTTCAAAACCCAAAAAATAAAAGGGCTTTATCACATATTATTAAGATTTAAATTTAACACTTATCTCCAAACAAAATTCATCACTGAAAAAAGTCATAAATAATAATTTATATGTCCCTTCCATATAATCTTTAAAATATTCTAATGATAAGCATAATACTAAAATATTATCATATATAACTCTAAAATATAATTCAAACCTTACTCCTCAAAAAAAATTATCCTAATATATTACCATTTACCTTAACTGTATAATTTTCCCAAAATAGTGAAATTATTCAAAAATAAAATTAATCACATTTTTATCAAGTAACTTTTCATTCCCATGGTAATATATAAAGTAAAAAATATGTTCCTAACCCAGAATAACCCTTTTATCCCTATTAACCATCATTACAACTATATCCAAAATAATTTAAATCCTATTGTTTATCAATGACATTAAACTTATGTCCATAAAATATAAAATAATTATTCATAAAATAAACTTCTACCTAAAATAAATAAAAAAATCATGTGTTTTATTTCCATAAATGTTTCTCAAAGTAGTCTTAATCCTCTTAAAATAACATTACATAAATCCTCAAAAAACGTTTTTAAGACATTAAAATTATGATAATCACCAAACTTATAAAACCTTCATGGTATATTTATCTTTGAAGTTAACCTCATAATGAAAAATCCTACCCTAAAAAGTTATCTATACCCAACTCTGATACCAACTATAAAAACCAAATACTTATTCAATAAATAATTTTTCTTTCAAATAATAATTAATTTTTTTATACTTTTAATGAACTTTTTAGGTCTATATTTTTAGATAATTAAGTCATAAATATTATATACCAAACCAATAAATTAAAAATTTGACACTTCAATATAGTATTAATTTTTCCAATAATACAATACTTTTAAAATTGAAAACATTTTATTTTAACAAGAAAACATCATAAACTTGAATATGACTTCCTAATTATTTCTAATCATAATTAAACCCTGTGTAAAGAATTAAAAATATGGTTTATTCACCACTGGTTTAGTCAGGGACATAAAAGTTTTAATAATGATACATTTTTTCCTTTCCAAAACCTTGAGATCATATTAGGGATGTCTACATTACCATTTTAAATGGTGATCTCAAATATTTGTTCACTAACACATATAATCATATTTACCTCACATGGTTTTTTAAAACCGAATTTATAAGAAAACATTATGTAAAAATTACATCAATAGGTTTTCCAATAATATATGGGAACACGTGAAATCATTTTCCTAAAAACATTACATTTTTTCTCTTAGAAGGAATATTCATTCCTTCAAAGAACATATCACTAACATACATTAGAAAATAAAAATATTTTAATCAAAATTAATTATAAATAAAGTCATGTAGTTTTCATTGGATATAAAATTTATATAACCCTTAAAGGAACACTTAGAAAAACCATTGTAAATGGAATAACCTACTTGATTAAATCTAACTTAATTATCTAGAGAATAAAATCATTAAACAATTGATTTGAGTGGTATATTAGGATCACCTATAATCATAATCAATTTAGAAGGATAATAACATATATTATTCACATAAAATAATTATTTTACATCATTAAACTCATAAAAATATATTTTTGAAACCATGACAAAAACATTTTAATATATTGATATATCTCATTTAATTAATTCAAAAAATTTAAATCTAACTTTAACAATGAAAATTGGAGAATGGGATTTCATTTTAAGAAAACGTGAAATATTATAATATAATCTAATTTTCCAATAACTATTGTGATAGAGGTGGAATCTGTTGATGTTGTATATGTTAAATAAAACATTACTTTTCCGTTTTTATAAAGAAAGTAAAAATGCTCCGTATAAAATATAAAAAATGACTCATTTGGAAAATCGTATAAATATAGTAAACCAAGACATAAAATTTCTTTCATAATTCATTTATGTAAAAATAATTACAACCAAAAAATAATTATAAGAAAACGAAAGTGTATGAAAAGTCTTTTAAAATAAATCTTTATAACATTTAAAAATAGGATTTAAGATAAAGTGTCCCTCGAGAATTGATAACATTTAAAAATTGAAACATTGTTGTGATGAACACTAAATGATATTTTAAACACATAATATTTTATAGATAATAATAATATACATCCACATTATAGTATAAAAACCATAAAAATTAAATATGTGGTAAAAATATCATAAGTCTTAAGGAAAAGGGAATTGTGTCTAGAAATACCTTACATAAATTATGACTTATCACTTACATTAGTTGGATCCTACATAATGATATATTTTAATTTTATATTAAAATTTTCTTTATTTAATAACTTTTTATTATACCATTAATTTCAATTATTTCAATGAACTATCTAATTACATAATCGGTTATGTCATTTTCTGGTGTTTTGAGGATATTTGTTTCACAATATAAAAATGATTTCGGTGTATTGGTCATAGTAAATTTGATCAATGTTATAAAGTTTATAAAATAATAATAAATTCATAATTATCTTTTTATATCATTTATTATACTTTTATAATGAACTATGTATAGTGTTTATGAAAAATTAATTATTTTACATCATGGAGACAATAGTCTGTACGTACGCATGAGTAACGTTTCAATTTTTCAATGAATCGTAGAAGAAATAATGTAAGTATTATTTTATATTTTCAGAAAAATTATGATGAAATAAAAATATTATAACATTATTAAATCAATCCACATGAAATTCTATGAAGGCATTATTTTAGAAAATAAAGTATATCGCTACATGGAGATGGTAGTCTGTACATACACATGTGCGATGATTTCATTTTAATGATAAAAATAAAATCAATAAAGATGATATTTTATATTTATAGAATCATATTTATTTCAATATTATAATATATATATATATATTAAATCCATTATATTGACCATCCAAGGAATTTAGTGATGAGAAACAAAAGAAATCAGTTTCATGATGTGATAATCTGTACATACGCATGGTAGATGGTTTTGTTTCCCATTCAATAGAAATGATGATGAATAACATTATTAAATTAATATAATAAAATCATAGTATATTTGAAATATAATTATTTTTTTATATTTTAATTTTTATGATATTATTGAATGATACTAATAAGGAAGTAAAATGAAAATGCTTGGTTGAGATGATTACCTCTTCTTTGATGAACTTCCTTTGGATATCTATTTAAAGATCTTATGGATTGTCTTTTGATGATTCAAAAAACACTATAGAATGAATAAGGATTTTTATAATAGGATATTCAATTATTTTAAATATATATGGATCAAGGTGATGTAAATAATATAAAATATATGTTTTTCTTTTATAATGACCGAAGGGGACACACTTGGAATTACATTAATGATTTAAATAAAAAAATATTGTTCTATGTAAAAGTGGTACCAAGAAAAAAAAATTAAATGTATGTTTTTGTGATTTTTAAATAATTTCATAAATTAAATTTGGGATAGGTTTATATGTAATTTTAAACATAATCTTTGGGTTTAACCCCTTCATTATCCATTTTTAAATATAACTATGGTTGTAAACATTTCAATACCCAAGGGTTATATATATACATATAAGATAAATATTGACTCATAAATGGTAAATAGATGAAATTTTATAAAATACACCATCCCCCTTTTCCTGTTTCAATATTCTTATGATTTTTAAATCATTTAGTAACATATTATTTGACAGAAAATACCACTAAATCCATTTTAATAATTGTTCTCATATTTTGACATTAAAGACAACATGAAAGGTATTGAATTTGAATTTATACTGTTCAAAATTTAATTATAGATAATTTTTAACCCAAAAATTAGTTTTAAAGGACAATTCACCCAAATAGATTACTTTTTTTTGTTTTTAGAATAATTGTCTTTGATTTTTTTATTTCTTGCATAAGCACTCTGTCAGCATTGTGTAAGGAATTATTTTAATTAAACCATATTAAAAAAATTAAAAAAAATATAATAACAGAAATAATTAAATAATGTCTAAAATTTAATTTTATATTCATTCATAATGTCTTATGATCCTTGTGTGAACATATAAGAGAAATTAAATAAAGACTATGGTATTTTGGAATATTCATTTACATAAAATAATGAAAATGTCTTCCTTAAAGAGAAACAAAACTAAAATGGAATATGTTTCATATATTTGAAGGGGATGGTAAAAAAACTCACTGAAGTTAAAGGATTTTATACTTACATATATATTTAAACCCTTATCAAATTATTTTTATCATTAACTACCTAATTTATCCTTAAAACGTGAAAAATATATATAATGGTTATGATTCATTATAACCAAAAATAAACTGTATGTATTAATAAAAATTAAACTAGATGGTTAAAAATATATATTCTATTTTATTAATTATAATCAATAATTTTTTTATAAGTTAATTATAAAATAAACCCACAAAACATAGAAAACAATTTTCTAAAACAAATGAATATTTTAAAGTATTTTTATAAAAAAAACCAACCTAATGTCAATAAAATAAAAATTACAAGAATTGTGCATAATAAAAAATATCCAACTAAATTTTTATATATATTCATAATAAAATTTAAATTTTCAAAATATATGAAAAAAATATAATTTTCTATAAAATCTGTATTTTTACTATTCACTAAAAATTCCATCTTAAAAAATACAATAATATTATCCATAGATAATTTTGATATAGTTATTTTCAAAAATTCAATCCATTTTTTCAAATATTATTTTCTATAGTTGTAAAAATTTATTATAATATTCAGTCATAAGAATAATAAAAAACTATTTTTGATGAAAAAATATTTTAGAAGAATGAAAACTCATTAATGAAAATTCAGCGTATATTTTTCAATTAGTAATCAATAATATTTTGGGAAAGAGCATTTTATATATATTTGTAAATTTGGATACACATATTCATTCCCACATACTCAATGGATATTTCGTTATAGTTATATTTAAAATAATATTATTCTGCGGTTCATTTAGAATTGTTATGGAAAACTATATACACATTCAAACGAAGTGTTCATTTAAGATCTTAGGATGTTACTGTACCACAAACCATTTTTACATCCTATTTATTCCTATTCTTACAACTCCATTTTACACTCACCGCAGTTCTATAAGGTCCACCCACATGAGTACTAAAGGATGGAGTATAGTGACTCATTCATAACATACCTTTACAATATGTCCTTTTTTCAGAACATTTCATACATCACTAAAAATAATATATTAGTTTAGTTCCATTGGAAACATGCAACAAAATATTCTAGTATTATGGAATATCTTAATTTTTACCTCAAATATCATTCCCTTTATTAATCCCACTTATTACATTTCCTTGCAAAATGGGAAAAGCAAACAAATAAGGTGTGAGGTCAGTTTCTCGGAAAGGGTAAACAGGTGATACATGTTAACATAATCATTAGAATATGTGTGTGAGAACATGATCATGAAAATAGAAGATCATACCCAACTATCAATGAACATAAACATGAATCATGGAATAAATATTGGAAGGTCATAATATATGAATCATAAAGAAATATTGAACATAATCCTTTAAAAATTACATTATAATAAGACATAAAATTTTGCCAGATGTATTAGCATATTAAAATTATTTCAATAGTAGTCAAGGCATCGCATCCAAGTCCATCTTATAAGTATGGGTTCACTCACCATACCATCTTGGTAGTCATGGTTCACATCCATAAAAATAAAGGTAGTCATTTTTCACTCTCATAACCATCTTAGTAGTACGGTATCAGTACTAGAACTATCTTAGTTGACATGGTCTTTTATATTTATCGCATGAGATATAAATCATTAAATAATGTATTGGAAGGAGATACTAGTCAAACCCATCTCATAATGAAATCATATACACATGTACCATGAAATCATAAACATTATTCTTAACATAAATCATGAAATTAAATGGTATCATGAACATATAATCTTATCATAACCTATTGAATGGAGAAAGGTTTCTCAATTATTTCATCAAAGAATAACCTATGATAAGAAGAGGGTTTAATAAGCATATAAACAGTGAAAAGGAAACAGATATCATAAACATATAACTAGTCAATGAGAAAAGGGTTTCATGAATGCTATTCCAATAAAACATAAACCATTAAGAAAATAAAATTCAATGGTACATTAGATAATATACACAATAAGGCCTGAATAACACTAAAACATGTTTTCATATATTGGAAATTATTTTTAAATATCGTTAAAAACATTTATTCAGGAAAATATCATTTCTTCTTTGAAAAATGATTTCTAAAATTCTAAAACATTTTTGGAAACTTTTTCTATTGAAAATAGTTTGAAAAACATAAAAGTTATCCTTTAAAAAACACAAGACATTTATAAAAAACTTTTTCCTTTAAAATAATCTTAAAATAACATTTGGAAAACATATTTTTAAGACAATGGTTTTTTAATAAAACAAATTTTCGACCAAAAAGAGAAGTGATTTGAATTTTTATTAAAAATGATTTTTAATTACCTCATGTCCAAAGGAGTAAAAAACTGTAACAATACATGAATACCTCTTGAATAACCTAAGGAAGAGAAATTTAATGTGTATTCTTGACAGATAGATCATAATATTTCATCAATTAAAGAATAATCATAAATAATCTCGATAAACTATGTGAATATTTCAATAAAATTTTACCAATTGATAAATTTGAATCAAAATCAGAATTTAAGAATATAAAATTACATGGATCCTAAAATATAATGAAAAATAAAGATATTCATTACATAAAATTTCAATTTAAATCATATACACCTCATAAAAAAACATAGCTACCTAACAAAACATGTGTCTACAAGAAGGAAAATTGAGATAAAATTACATTACAAATTTGGGAACTATAAGAACCATACATCCCATGGAATAAAGGTCGTAAAATGGATATGTAAAAAAATTAATTTATAATAACCAGAAAATATCTTCATAGGATTTATATATACCACACAAAATAAATTATTGGTGGATAAGTCATGTATCTCACAGAAATTAAAAGTGAGAAAAAATTCCCTTATATTGTGTCTTGATATTGATCATATATATACAAGCCTCATATATAATAAGTATAAGATTAATATAAATTTATTATAGCACCATATACATATATATAACACCATATAAGGTATTATTGTGACCATCTATTAACTGTTTATTAATAATTTCAGGTTAGTGCAACTTTTCGTGTAATAATTGAGTGGCTTATCGTGCATATTTTGTCTTTTAATTCCTGATCCTCTTACTTAAATCATTATTTAATTATATTAATAATGTATAAAATTACATATTTATCATATTTATTCACTATATAAACAATTATAATAATATATAAAATATATACATTTGAAATGGAATACACCATTCATGGAGATGGTAGGCCATGCGTACGCATGAACATTGTTTCTATTTTCATGTTGTATTGAATGAAAAAAAGGTAAGTGAAATATATATATATATTTATAAAATATAATTTAAGTATAATTATTATGTCACATATATCATATAATTTTACTAAACCTATCCTTAATATATTCCAAGTAAATTGGAAATGAATAGAATCGCATTGAGGACGTGGTAGTACACAATTCACCAAACCATGTTATCGTATTTATTGAAAATTGAATGAAGGAAGGAAGGATATATATAATTAATAAATAAGTATAAATAAATCGTAAATATCATATAAAAATATATTTTCTATTAAAATTACCAACCATAAGAGGTGGTAAAGGTAAAATTAACAACATCATTTTTCCTAGTGGTAGTTCACCACACACAAGAACAAAATTATTGTTACACATTAGATGGAAGTGTGTGAAACAGAAGGTATAACCCTTAACATAACAAGATAAACTCATATAAAGGATACTTAGGATATCATGTTTTCATGTAATTAGAATAAATTAGATGGTGGATAAAGAGGATAATAAAAATGATCCTGAGGAATGATATTACCTATTCTTTGGGTAACTCCATTTGATTTTCACCGAAGGCCTATCCATGATGGATTTCGTACCAAATAAGAGGAATATAGGGGTAAGGGATGAAATTTGGTATCATATTTTGATTGGTTTTGGATGATCTATAAGGCTCAATGTGTTGATAAGATGTAAGGGAGGAGGATCACATTAATAATTTGGGTGAGGGGAACTTTAAAATCTACATAATATATTAAATTAATATAAGTCAATTATCAACTAAAATACACTCCAACGTTAGTTATTTATACAATAAGATGATTATATGTCTAAATATTATTATAAAATTAAATTTAGAAAAAAAATTCTATTTTTTAATCTTAATAAAATATATTTAACCCTTATTTATCCTCATAAATGCTTACCGTGATAACATGTGTTTTTACTCATTCAGAGTCAATATATTTGATATAAAATGTAAAAAGAACCATAAATTTATCAATTGTAAAATTTTAAACATCATCCCAATTTTTTTGCATAATTTTTTATTTTTATGAATTTATTATAATTTAATAAAATATTAATTATTTTAAAATCTCAATAATGTAAATTTAGAAACTATTTATTGTTTTATTACTTAAATTATCAAAACAACTTTATATATTCTGAAAAAATCCATAAACACAAAAATAACATCTCAAGTTAATCTATAAAATTCTTGGATGACATTAATTTTATCACATTATATTTATTCTAAAAATTTAAATAACATTTATTTTATATTTCCATTAACTAAGAAGCTATTAAAAAATCATTGTATAATCCATATTGATAGTTATTTATTTTATAAAAATTTAAAATAAATAACCATGTTTACGATAATAATTTAATCTTTTAAATTAATATTTATAGTTGAATTTTTATTTTATATAACTTTATATTAAAAATTATATATTTTATAAAAATAAGAGAATGAAATTTTTAGATTTTCTTTATATAAAATATAATAAATTTATTACTCTAATGAAAATATATTAAAAAAGTTAAAATATTATATTGAGGATTATTTCTGTATAAACCCTCTCATCTAATTAAATTTGAACAAGTGTTACGTTAATTTTGTAAGATTTAAAACATTATTATTACATATAATTATCTAAACTACCCTTAAACATGGTAATTAGAAAATTACTATAATACTATTAATAATGACCAAAAAATTATGTTGGACCTATTAAATTGATAATTTTATACTAATTACAACCATGTATGTCTACTTTTGGAAATCCAATTTACAAATCTAGAAAAAGTATTTTTAATTCTAATCCTATATACATGGTGAGAAATAGATCTCTTAAAGTGAGAATGTTTAAAAGTTCATCTTTCTTCCGTATCTAAATTCAATATAAAAAGATTACAATGACCTAAAATGGATTAATATATATATAATTGGTCTAATTTTACTTTTAAATTGTCTTAAAATTTAATTGTACTGTAAAAATAAATAAGACAAAAAAGATTGTTTGAATTAAAACTCAGTATTTTTCACCATTAATCAAAAAATGATGTTTATCCGAAAAATCCAAAACATTAAACCTAACAAAATTTCAATATAATGAATTAAAAATTAGTTTTTTATTATCAAATTCAATTTCTATATGTTTATATAATATATTTTATTGTTTTTTCATATAAGGACATGAAAAATTGATCATTTGAGATAAAAATATTTTTAAACATATAAAATCATTTACAAAAAAAATTATATTTCATTATCATTTTCTATTATTTATATAAACACAATATAAATAATATTTTTAAAATATTTATAAATAATAATATTATTAATTTTAATGGTTAGGTTATAATTATCTCATTTCAGTAAACATAATAATAAAATGATGTTTCATAGAAACTTAGTTTTGAGTGTAACACACACCAAATCGTTGTTGCATATATGAAAAGACAAGTTGGTGTTGCATGTGGTGAAAGCCATGTTAGTACCCTGTTTAAGGAATGTTTGGATATTTTAATGGAAAATAACTAATGAAAACAAATTTATTCCAAAAAATGTTCATAAAAACCCAGGTTATTACATTCTACCCCCCAAGGAATTTGTCCTTCGAAATTCACCAGGTTATCAATGGTTTAATTCATGAAAGTTGCATTCATAAAAACCCAAAAAATAAAAATAAATACTAAAACATCCTTTTAAAAAGTGTTTTTAGAATCCTAAAGTCTACCCAAAGTAACTCATAACTAGTTTTTCATATATGAGAACATTAATGGGGAGTGAAAAATGGACATGGAAGAGAAATATGACTATCATGTTCTAATGGAGAGTGATAGAGAAAATGGTCTAGAGAAATTCAACAATCAAACATTCAAAAAATGTGGGTATATAAGAGACCATTTGATTCATAAAAAAATAAATTACTAAGATAAAATTTTTGGTTTCAATATCATTTCTCTAGTGTTGAATAATTTTCATGAGAAAAAATTACTTACTTGATTTCAGAAAAACATCACCCATTATTGTTCCCTGATCAATTTCCACTACATATCTTTTTCCATGAAATGATGTTGAATTTTTCATTCCTAAATCATTATCATATAATAGTATCTGTAAATATAATTATTATTTATTTCATCTATCATTATCACAAAAAATGTTTTTCACAATTTATCAAATGTGTATAATTCCACCTATGGTCAGATAATATATCAATCTCATAAACATGATCTGATTATTAATATAATATTTACCTAAATAACCATAAAACCCATCTAAAATATGAAAATACAAAACATTATAACTATGTTTAGTAAATCATATTAACATTTATCTCCCATATATCATATGGTTTTCACAGGTTGTCACATTTCAAACATGTCAATACCTTCATCATTTATTATCCTGAATCATGGAAATTACGTCAATTACAACACATCATTATTGATTACATGTATGTTTTTTTATTTCATACCATAATGGATATATATTTTATTTTTATGATGTTGTAAACATTATCCTTAATATCATAAACCACATTTAAAAAATTCCATAATCAGTTTCGAGAAAATAATTACTATCCTAATTACATATTCAAATAAAACAAATAATTACCCAAACATCATTATATTAATAAAATATATATATTATGGGTTATATTATCCTTAATAAAAATATCACCACTCTATTAAATCATATTTCTAAGTAATCAAAAACCGTTAACATATCATTTAAAATACTTAATGAAAAACATATAATTCACTCAGAAAAATTTATTCTTAAACCATTAATCAGGACACATCATATTATTCATCAATACCACATTCCTAAAATATGAATTATGAATAATTTGTTAAAGTAACACAACCTCAATAACATTTTCATGATCATGTTCTTCTTATTCTATGCACACAAAACATCCTCAGAATCCTCAATATGTAGAGATGTTTTTATGATCTTCACTATCATAATCTTATATCTAATAGGTAACAAACATACCATTTAGTGCCTTTATAATCATATAACACAATAATCTAGTCTGGTGGAAGATCATAAATGCATCCCACAACAATCATTCCCTTTAGTAATTGTAATTAAAATTGTTCCTCATAACCTTGGGAAAGGAAATATAAAATGTGGTGACCTCAAATGCTCAGTAAGGGTAAACACGGGATATGTTTAAAAAAATACTTAGAAAAAATATATGAGAACAAGATAATGAAAATAGGATAGTATACCCTTCACATCAAAGAACATAAACATGAATCATGGAATAAATGTTGGTAGTTTATAAGAAATGAATCATAAGTAAAGAGAGATATAATCCATGAAGCAATAAAATAAGAATAAGATATAGAATTGTGGATGGAACATAAACATATAAATATTATTCTCATAGTAGTCAAGGAATAACTTCCATGGCCATCACTATGTACAGTTTCATTACACATACCATCTTGGTAGTCATGGTTTACTCCCATAATAATCTAGGTAGTCATGGTTCACAACCATAACCATTTTAGTATTTAGGGTTCACTCCCAATACTATCATAGTGGAAAATATTCATTATGTATATCCATTGATATATAAATCTTTCGCCAATGCATTGGATGGAAATATTGGTCCCACCCATCTCTTAATGGAATCAAACAGACGTGTTCCATGAGATTATAAACATTATTCATAACATAACCCTCAAAATGAATTAGTTATCATAAACATGTATTATTATCCTAAGATGTGGAAATGATATATGTTTCATAATTATTTTATCATTTAATAACTTATTAAAGTAAGTGGGTTTCATAGACATATAACTAGTTTAAAAGAAATGGATTTTATAAATACATAACTCGTTATAGAGAAACATGTTTCATGAATGTTATACTATAAAATAGTGAACTATTCTGAGAAAGATATTGAATGGAACATTAGATCATATACCCAATAATTCATGATTAACACCAACATATTTCATATTAAATTGGAAATAATTTTGAAATATATTTTAAATTCATTTTTTGATGAAAATAACATTTATTCTCTCAATAATTATTTCAAAAACATAAAACATTTTTTAAAACCATTTCCTTTTAAAATAATTTGATAACATATAAATGAATATTTAAAAAATATTAGAAATTTTTAAAAACATTTATCTTTAAAAATGATCATAAAATATCATTTTAATAAAAATCATAGAAAAAATGTGTTTTTGAATAAAACTGATTTTTGAAATAAAAGAGGAATGAGGTCATATTTTTTAAAACATTTTATTAGTTACTTCAAATAACAAAAAATGGGGAAAACATACCAATACATGAATACATCATGAATAACCATAGGATAATGAAATTCATGAATATTCTTGAGATTTGTATCATTCATAAACAATCTTAATAAGTCATGAGAATGTTCCAATAACCTCTTATTACATGGTAACTATGAATCACACTCCCCATGTAAGAAAATAAAATTACATAGATCCTAAAATATCATGAAAAATAATGAGATTCAGGATATAATATGTCAATTTCAATCATATATACCTCATAAAATAACATAGGTTCATAATAAAATATTTGTCTCAAAGAATAAAAATAGAGCCAAAACAACTTTATCAATTTGGTATCTTTTAAAGCACAAACCCCTTTAAAGAAATATCATAATAATGATATGTAAATACACATAAATTTAAGTATAAGAATGATATAATACATTCATGGGCAGTATACACACAAAATATTAATGGAGTATAAGGGATGTATCTCATGAAAATAAAAAGTGAGTTAAAATCTGATTACACTTTCAATTTACTATTATCATATTCATAAAAAAATCATATATAATAAGTATACTTTTATTATAAATTTTTCACAGAACCATATTAATATATACAATACCATATAAGGTTTTCTCATAACCTTATTTTACCCATTTATTAATAATTACTTGTTTAAGTAATGTTTCATGTAATAATTGCTTTGTTTATCACATATGTTTTGACATTAAATTAATTATCATCTTACTCAAATCATGACATACATATTTTAAGAATGTAAAACATTACTTGTTTATCATATAAATTAAGTATATAAAAAATTTTAATAAACAGTTCAAGATATATTTATGAAATGGAGTATATTGTTCATGGAGATGGTAGGCATTATGTACACATGAATGTTGTTTCAATTTTCATAGACTATTGAAAGAAATAAACTAACACCATTCATACAGACCATATGCAGTATGTTTACATGAATGATTTAACTATTTTCATGGTGTATTAAAAGAAAGAAACTAAATGACATATATGCATATATGTATATAAAATCATTATATTATCATTATTATCTCATATATATCATATATTTTACTACACACATACATAATACATTCCATGTAATGTGTGATCGAATCACATCGCTTTGAGGATGTGGTCGTCCACACTTCCACAAACAAAGTTATCGTATTTACAAAAAATGGAATAAATTAAGGTGGGAATTATATAATATATAAATAAGTATAAATACTTCAAATATATCATATAAAAATATATCATTCATCATAATTCTAAATCTTAAGTGGTGTTACATGTAAAATGAACAACATCATTTTGTTAGGAGATAGTTCACTATACACAAGAACAATAATTTCGTTACTTGTTAGATGGATGTGTTTGTAAGTGATATTCCAAACCATAACATAAAAAAAGTATTATTATATTTTGAATGATTAGGATGATATTTGTGAATGGATTAAGATTATTTGAGGTGGTAGAGAAAGAAAATAAATAAAAGGAGCTTCAGAAGGAATGTTACCTCTTCTTTAGGTAACACCTCTTGATTTGAACGAAAAGGCTTCCTTCGATGTAATTATTCCAAATGCGTGGCTTTAATGAGTATGGGATGGAATTTGGGATCCTATTTGGATAGGTTTTGGATGATCTAGGAGGCTCAATGTGGTGTGAGGAACTGGGAGAGGAGGTGCCTTTTTATAATTATGGTGAGGTGAACTTTAGGAAAATCATTAAATATTAAATAAATATAAATTAATTTTCAATTAAAATAAACCTAAATGTTAGTTATTTGGAATCTAATATGATTATTGGTTTAAATATTATAATATGATAAAAATTCGATAATTTTTGACTATTTTTTAATGTGTTTCCTTCAGATCTAACCCTAATTTAAAATCATTAACTCTTACCATGATAACATCTGTTTTTATTTTTAAGAGTTAATATAGTTACAATGAAATTATGAAATATTCATAAATGGATCACTTAAAACATTTTCAACATTATTAAAATTATTTAGCTGAATTTTATACTTTTATGATTTTTATTACATTTAACAAAATATTAATTATCTTAAAATATCATTATTGGTAATTTTGACTCTATTTATTATTAATGTTTTTAAGAACATCATAAAAACATGATATATTAATATAAACATCATTAACTCAACAAAAACATGTCTTATTATTCTATAAAATTGTTTCATTACATTTATTATATCAATTGATATTTATTTAAACATTTTTATTTGCATTTGTTTTATATTTCTGTTAATTAAACAATTACTCCATCATCATTGTGTAACCCATAATCGAAATTATTTTTTTCCTAAAAATTTAAAATAATTTAACATGTTCATTGTAATAATCCTAACATTTAAATAAATATTTATAGACTAATTTATCTAGGGTATATCCCTATATTGAAAATTATATATTTATTCAAAACATGAGTCTGACATTTTTCACTTTTCATTTAATAGAATATAATAAATGTATTACTCTAATTCAAGGGACATAAAAAGGTTATAATATTATCCTAAATATTAGATTTCTATAAAACCACTCATCTAATGGAATTTGGAGAAGTATAGGGGTAATTTTATAATATTTGTATTATTATTTTCACCATTAATTTCTAAATTCACCCATAAATGTGGTAATTAAAAATTACTAAAATTATTATTCATAATATCCAAAAATTATTTTTAACATATTAGAATATAAATATCATATCGATTAAATCTGTGTAAATTTTTTAAAAAATTCAATTCACCGAATCAGCAATGTTAATTTTAATGCTAAACTTGTAGACATAGCGAGAAATCAGGTTTTAATTATGAGAATGCTTAAAATTTCAATAAGACTTTGTATAAAATTTCAATTTAAAAATATTTCATTGACATAAATTAGTTTAATATATTTATAATTTATCTAATATGACATTAAAAAAATATAAGATATAATTTAACTATATAATTAAGTTAGACGAAAAAGTAGTTTTCAATTAAAAATTATTATTTTTCAATATTAATCCAAAAATGAGCTTTCTCAGAAAAATATGAATAATTCATCCTAATATGATTTTGACATTATTAATTCAAAAATTATTTTTTTATCATATAATATTTCTAAAATTATCTAAAATTTATTTTACTATTTTTTATAGAAGGTTGTGAAAAGCCATTCATTTGAGAAAATAATACTTTTAATCATATAAATTCTTTACCCAAAATTAAATTTTTCATTATCATTAGATTTGATTTATTTAAAACCATTATAATGAATATTTCAAAAGTATTTATTACTATTCATATTACTATTTTTAATGGTGGGGTAATAATTATCTTTTATAAATAATTATAACTTTTAAATGATGTTTCATAGATGTTTAGTGTTCCATATAAAGCACACCAAGTCTATGTTGTTTGTAGAACAATACAATTCAATGTATACTTTAGTGAAAGTCGTGATAGTGTCATGTGTAAGGAATGTTTTAATTAGCTAAATTGAAGACAAAAATAAAAAAAATTATTCGAAAAAAGGATTGTAAAAACTCGAGGTGTTACATTGAGAATGTTTGGATATTCCATCATTCTCCACAACCTTCTCAATAGTCAGGAAATTGTATAGAATATCTGGGTTTACAGTTTTGTAAAAATAACTAAATTGAAATTTTATTTGGTAAAAAGACTAATATCTAACTTCATTGAAATATGTTCCTCATTTATGGCCTGGAGAATATAAAAGCGAAGTCATTAGGTGAAACAAATGGAGTTCACATATATCATCTTAGATCCCCCATTGAATATCTCGGAATTCATTGGTTTGTTATAAAATTATGTTTTGAGGAAAAAAATCCATGAATGGTTGGTTTTTAAAGTCATTCCAAGAAAAACCTCACATTTTCATACATTTCTAATGGCACTCAACCATATCCTGGTGGGTCTATGAAGCGTAAATGCTGTTATTTTGACCCATCAGTCATTCAGTTTCTCAACCAAGATGATAATTCCATCTACTATGTCTACACAGTCCTTGAATTACTATGGTCCACCATTTCCTTACAAGGATTAAATATAATAGATGTACAATTCAGAGGGAAAAATTAAACAATCTTCTATTTTACGTACCCTATATGAGAATGTAGAATCAAGAGTGGATCCAAATATTGATCTAGTGAATCATGTGAGGGATAATTCTTAGTCTCATACTCTTATATAGTTTTTGGGTCAATTGGTGTGTCCACCATTACTAGAGAATCCAAGAATACTTTAATAAATATTCTAATCAATAATTAGAAGGGTGGAATTTTATGAAATTCGGATTGAATGTTTAGAAAACCAAGAACAACATAGGAAAACATCATAAGCATATTAAGGCACACACATGAAAATCTATCCTATGAGGTACCCCCACATAAGGCATAGTCCTCCTAGTTTAACTAAAGGATCATTACAAATCATTAATCCTTTCACAATAGTCATAGTCAAATATATATATACTAATAATTTTAATGTTCAATTAATATAATTTTATAACACAGTATTATAGAAACAAGTAATATAAATTTATCAACATTTATAAAACAGTACATTTTATATAGGAAAAATCATACATCAAGTGTATATATATATATGTAATGCTATCCAAAAATTCATAGTTATGATATATGAATGCATCCAAATCCCATAATGAATAATATAACAACATAATCTGGATCAACATCAAACTAAAATATGAAAATAAATAAAAAAACCCATCTTTGGTAACACAGATTTCCACTAGACATGTGTTGGTCAACCACTTGAAATCTCCCAAACTCGAGTTCCATATAGACTAAATCCTTCATACAATGACCTAAAAAAAGGAAAATAAAAATAATGTGAACTTCATTTGATACCATTTTGTAATACCCCATACTTTATTTCCTCAACATCACCTATGTGGAGTCAATACGAGACCTCACATGTACCACACGGAATGTAAGAGGTTGATATCTAGTTGATAGGTTCTAAGGGTTCTATGGGGAGACTATACCACCAATTATAATAATCATACAACCTAAAAATAAAAAATATAATAAATAATAATATCAAAATTGTGAAAAAATATAGAATATTTTTGAAAAAAATTTCACCCATATCATACATTTTAAAAGAACTGGACTCTTAATATGAAATGAAAAATGAGATCTTAGAATGTGTAATCAGGTAAATAAATAAAAAGATGGGGAATTACTCTGTAGTCTAATCTAGTATAGTAAAAAAACTGTGTAATTCTTATATAATATATATATATATTTCATGGGCACCTTATCTATACATGTATCCCTAATAATTAATTGTTCATATGCATTGAGATTCTTGTGAATTGTGTGTGTAATAAAATCTTGTTGAACACCAACAAATGCGTACTTAAAATGGGATAAAATGTATAATATGAGTATTCTGTGATAAATTTTAATTGTCAAGAAATTAATAAAAACCTATATCGAGTGTTCATGTACTAACCAAGCTATGATGATCCCCATCCATAACTTATTTAACTCTATACTAGAAGCATACTTATAAAGGATGATGAGAGTGGTCAAGATATTACTATGAGTCATGTGAACATGTCACAAAGAAGAAAAAACGAATTGATTTGGGCCATTAGGCCATCACATATAGCCTCCATCATTGGTTAGTTCCCATTACCATAAAACCCTGCCTCGGTCACAGGCCATGACTCAAGGTTGTCATATCATGTCTTTGCCTTGGGTCAGGACACATGGTCTTTACACCACTCCCATGAGTCAATACATGAGTATTTCATGCCCATAACCTATTTCTACATCTGTCATCATCATTATAATATGCTATGTGTAATCCTCCTCCAAGGGATAAACTTATCTATATGGTCCACATATTTTGAATACCATAAGAAATACCTCTAATGGTATGCTAATCACATATAAAGAGAAGATAATATATAAGAAAAAAATTGATTTCTGTCATGAGAATTACTATCAATATACGTGTACATTTCATTAACATAAATCTTAGTAATAATATATATATTAACATTCATTGAATCAAGTATGATATGCAAGTCTCACGGTTTCACACACACATGTGATCATTATCAAGAATAGTCAATCAACCGATGCTGACAAAAGTAAATTATCACAGAGAAAACAGTATAAAGTTTCATAAAAGGTAAGAAACTTAAAACCTTAATATTAATGAAAAAATTATCTGAAATACATCTATAACACATACATGAGTCATACTAGATCCCCACTTGGATCGAGGAAGAGAATCATGAACCCCTTATAACAATCCTAATTAATTACATAAATAGTCACAAATAAGATTCAATATGATTTTATGACAAAATAGGATTTAAATGAATATACCACTAAGGATCATTCAATTATTCTAAAACTACAATTGATTAAAGGGATGCTACCAACACATTAGATTCATTTCTGATATAATAATCATCTGTGAATTATTCACTAGATAGTATCAGAATAGATAGTTATTGAAATTAAATTTTGTATTTATGATTTATTTCAAGGGGATATGGGTAGATCTAAGAGAACCATGATAAATGTAGGGTCATAGATCACACACATTAATTACCTAATCACCAAGATTCTTGGATTTACCTGAATCGAGAACTAAAGTAAAAAATAATTATATGCAGAACATGGTATGATTCTAGGTTTAAAAGGGTGAATTTATGAAGAAGCATGAGTCAATTATGATGATTTATGGACAATTAAAAGGATTTTATTTTAATTAATCCATACACAAATGGTTTGGTCTCATGGTTAGATAAACTGATATCCAATCATTTTATAATTCATTACTTCTTAGGAAAACTTCAAATTTTGGTCAAATGGTTTTTTACATTATGTTATAACCATGATTGTTTCATGGTAGTGTGTCTCATAGGTTCTAAATATAGGCTATAAAGCTTCACCAAATCATGATCTTCAACCATGCCCCACCACATTTGCCTCTTAAATAAGCTGAAAAATTTTATAGATAATCAATATTATGTAGTCTAACTAATTTTCAACCATTCACCATTTAAAAGGTCATACAAATCGAACCAGAAACCCTCATAACCTAGCTGAAATTTTTTATAGTTCACAAAAATCATGAATGAAGTATGAAATTTATTACATAATTCGCCACAAAAATATGATCCTCTTCCAAATATCAATATATATAAGAGTAAATTTATTTTTTTATATATTTTATAATTAGAATAAAAGTTTGATTATCTCTCCAAGGTTAATTAAAATTGTCTTGATACATATTTTTATACTTATCGATTTTTTTTCAATTATTTAAAATTTGAAGATATCAAAATGTCTGATTTCATTATAGTTAAAATCTAAAAACATTCTTTTATTCTAAAAATATTGGATGCTAAGTTTATTCTCATCTATGGTGAGATTCGTAACAATTAGTACCAACATATGATTATTTCTTAAAAATGAGTTGATATTAAATTGTAAGGAAATATATATTTAATGTCATGTTATGTTACTTATAATATTATTTATTTTTATATATTAATATAATTTAAAACCTCTTTAGTGAATTATTTTAATGTAATTTTTTAGCGATAGTTCTTGACCCATCATAAAAAATTTTGTTTTTGTTTTAGTTAACCATATATAATATGTTATTTCATTTTAAAAAGTCATGTGAATGGTGTTTCTAAATTTTATTTAATTAGACTACTAAAAAAACATAGTGCTATATCATTATAAAACCACCTTAAGATAATTTAATATAGTATTTATTAGTGACCACCATGAAATTATAAATAATTTCATTAAATACTTTCTTGCATAGATACACACACCATGTTTATGATTAAACAACAATATTATAATTTCTTGTTTGTCTAAATAACAATAATAATTCTCTTTTATAATTTATTCTATATCTTGAATAAAAAATATAACCATTGTGAAATTTTATTTGTATTCACTCAATTGAGGTTGAGTAAAATAATGTGTATAGAGTTAATTTTTGATCGAAAAAATATTCATTCTAGAATAAATGAAAATATAAAATTTAAATAGTTTTTTAGGTTCACAGATTTTCCATAGGATAAAAGAATGACATCCAAAGAAAAATTCATATAATTCCCTGGGTTTGAAGAATATATTCACATGTGATTAATTAAAATCATATAAAATATCAAAATAACTAATATAGTAATTTGAAAAATTTATATTGATGTTTTCAAGTTTCTAGGAAGTTTTTTACTTATATAATTATAATAAAACACATATATTATAAAAACAAATAAATTACCTATCCTTACACAGAATATTTTTTTGCACTGACAATGACCAACCATTATTGGTACCAAATTTAGCACTTATAATGGTCTACATTTTCCAGTTACTAATTTATCACAAAGAAATGTTTTTAGAATTTTTGTAAATAATTTATGTTATATTAAATCTTGTCTTAGTGTGTGTATTAGTATAAAAATTAAAATTAAATTGTAAATGAAAAAAAATAATTAAATATTTTAATATATATTTTCACTTATTAACATTTTAATATATTGAGTCATATTCATATACATATACATACATACATATATAAAAATTTTATTTTTTATATACAAATATATTATTCATATTGATGACAAAAATATTTACAAAAAATTTATATATACATAAATTTGAATATATTTATTATTTATAGAGAGGGAGATAAAAAGGATTTCTAATAACAAACATCATAGTCATTTAGTACTATACTATAATTTTAGTTAAAAAAACAAGTTAAACTAATATATGAAAACATTAAAATGGTTCAGAATGGATTTAGATAAAAGGGGGAAAGAAAAATGATGAAGATGTAGGAGTGGCATCGGGTACTCAGTGGAAGGGTTATAGGTAATCAAAATAATATTTGTGGCTACATGATATTATAGTTTAGGCACATGGTACCCAATGAGATTGTATTTTTTAACCACTATACTACAACATATTTTGGTTAAAAGGGGTAATAATAGTTTTTTTTCATACAAAAAATATACCCAAATCAACATATCCTTCCGGATATCTGCAGACAAATCCACTCATATACCTCTCAAACTCTTGTCCCTCCTTCGTCGTTTCCTATTATGGTATTTCATCTTCTGGATTGATCTATGTTGATTTAATGCTACTAGGGGAGTACATATTTGGAAAATGTTATGTAGGGAATCCATGTTATTATATTGATTATAATTTCTATTAATTTCTGGAAAATTGAGTTAAACCCAAAAATTCCTATTTTATTGGATAGTGAAAGACTATTTTTGTGGAATTCTCACTTCAATAAACTTCTGGAATATCTTTTTACAAAGTCCTTAATAGCGAAAATAGAGCAGCCTGATCTTTTACAATAGAAATAGTATATCTATTTAGATGAATATTCAATACATTACAATATGATTCTTTCTAGAACAATAAAATTGTTGATCTTTTGGAGATAAGATGTAATAAATTATTATTTTATGAAATATCATCAAATTCTCTCACAAAGATCTTTCCTCGCAGTACTCTTCATGGTGATACCCTAATAAAATAATTTTTCATAGCCTAGGGAAAGGGAACATGAGAAAAATGTGATCCTAGATTCTTATTAAGGGTATTAATGGTCTACATAAATTGATGATAATATGGAAGAATAAGATAAGAATAATGGCTTCATATCATGATCATAAGTATAAATTTTTCTACCCATTCTAAAAAATATCATAAAAATTATTAATTGTATAAAAAATTAGCATTTTAAATTTCATGATTCATAAGAATGATAACTCATCATAACTCAATCATGTACCATAAGTTCATGTTATACATGTGTGTGGATCAATCATAATTATATAAACAATTTTATATGTCAAATATAACAACCATGTACATATAATATAGAATCAGAATCTATTTCCTATAGTGGATGAATCACATTAACATGTTTCACATAACAAATTATGCACTTAGGCTTACTCTCCATAAAAGATCAAATCTATGAACTTGTTTACCATAACTATATCATGATGTTTTATACATTAACCAATTCATTAGAGTGAGATTTTAGTGTCAACCCATACATAATTAAAACCAAGAAAATATTTGGTCCAGAAGATCATAAAACATCCATCAGATCTTCATATCATAAACCATGCAATGAAAATAGGTTCTATATTTCAGCAAATCATAGCAGAGCCCATCAAAATGGGGGTTTTAAACATCTCATCATAATAAACATAAATAATATATAGAAATCACAATGATGGTAACATTAAATCAAATACAATGTGGAACATAAAAACACTAAGGGGGTTTTCATTGATGAATAAAAATACTAATATAATATTATTGAAAAATACATTCTTGAAAAAATACACTGTTCTTTTGGAAACCACTTTTCAAAATATAAAAATAGAGAATGTAATAAAGAACCCATTTTATTTGAAAAAAAACCTTGTAAATTGATAGGGGAAGATTCATATAATTTTTGTGTAATGATGGTGAAAAATTGTATTCACATCGTATATTTTAAAGAAACGTTCCAAACAATTGTTTTTTAAGTCAAAAAGAACATTGTTTATATAAAATTCCAATTAAAACATTTGGTAAAAATTTAACCAAAGGAAAACATTTATTTTCAAAATAATAGGATAATATTATTATCTTTATTAAAAATGATTTTAGAAAATATGGACTTGGAGGAAATTTTATTTTAGATTGAAGAGAGTGATAACATTGATTTCCCATAAAAACACTTTATTGATTGCTTAAATAATTAATGTGAGGGAAAAATGAAGAAATATAATGAAATATTTAGGGATGAATAAAATTTAATGGATGCATAAAATATTAATAATATAATTTCTTTAATATAAATTTAAGAATTGATAATCCGGATTAAGAAAGTATGGAACCATAAATCACTTACCTCAAGTCTCATATATCCTTATTCAGGATCAACCCACTAGTATAATAAATATGTCTTTATAATACATGAATTTAATTAAAATATTAAAATCTATCAAATCATTTATAATTTATTTATGATATCTTATCACTTTTTTATTAACAGTTTTAAATTAAAATAACTATTTCAAGTGATAACTACTTCGTTTTGAAATCATGTTCCAGTTTTGCTGTATTAGTCAATATAAATTGATTATGGTTCAAAAATATCCAGTATTTTAATCATAGAATAAAAATAATATATATTATTTATAATATTATTTATGAGCATTCATAAAAAATAGATACACAAAAATGAATTGCACATTTCAAGTAGACAGTATGTCTTACATATGCATGAACGTTGTTTCTATTTTTTTAACTAATTGAATGAAAGAAACTAAAATAATAAATCACCTTTGTATAAATATTATTATATATAATATAAAATTTATATATAAATAATATTAATCCTCATTACCATACCTTTAAAATATAAAATGAGAAAAATATATCATCTCTTCTTGGAGGTAGTAGTCCCCACATACGCACGTGTGAAGTTATCATTTATCAATCAATTTTATTAGTAAATGGAAGACATAATATTATAATTATATAATAAGAATAATTAAATAAATAATATATATTTATATTAAACTTATCATAATACCCATCCACAAAATATAGTTCTGAAAAATGAACTGTTTCACTATGTGGAGACCGTAATCCATAAATATTAACAGGAGGTACTTTCCCTTCTTGATTGATATGAAGAACTGTGTTTAATGGTGTTATATTAATAATAATATCATTTACGAATAATTAGGGTAATGGATTTAATATTTTATGATAAAAACCATATATTTATAGGTGGTAAATAAGAATTGAAAAAGAAAGTGATCGGTTAAGGAGATGACATATTAATGGGAAAACCTCCATTAAATCTACTCTTAATGATGTTATAGTTGGTTTTTTTAGAAAAAACACACCTTTAAAATGTAGGTAGAAAATTGTAGAAAATAATTTAATATATTATGGTCAAGAGAGATGGTAAAACTTGTTTCATAGAAGATAAAAAATGGGTGCCCTTGTATAAGAGAAGTGAGGGCCACTCTAAAAAACTCATATAATATTAAAATATAATTAAGTCAATATAATTCAAAATGGTTCAAAATAGTATATAAATGAGATATGAATAAAATATTAGATAATATATTATCCCCATTAAATAATATTAATCTTTTTTTATTTTAATGTGATTTAATAAAATATTATTCGCATAAAATAACATTAATATAAATTTACATATTATTCCATTAATTGTACATAAAAGGCCTAAAAAATTTTAATTAAGATATAATTTTATAAAAGAAAAATAATATTTTTTTATCATCTATAAAATATATGTAACAAATTAACTCACATAAATTTTAATTATTGTTATATTTTAAAAATAATTATTTAAAATATTTACAACCAAGAGAAATACTACATCAGTGTTTCATGATTATTTAAGGTAATTATAAAATAACTAAAAATTATAAATAATTTTATATGATGGTTTTTTTAATTTTAAAATATACATTTATATTAATTAATAACTTTTTTATGTGGAAACATAATATGTATTTAAAACTAAGAGAGTGATATTTTTATCTTTCATTGATTTAAATATTTTATTGGGAATTTTCATGGAGAAGTGTACATTAATAAAATTAAATTAAATATTAAGGTGATAAAGGTTGAATTAAATTTATCCACTAAAAATTAATATGAATAATTATAACCTTATCCCCCAGTTATAACCATGATTTACCTAATTGACCCTTTACTAAGGTGATAAATTTTACCACGGTTACTATTTATATTGATCAAAAATAAAAAATAAATATTATCCAAATTTGAAACTATAGATTATAAATATGTAAATAATTAAATATAATTGAATAAATATAATTGGAATAAATTAATTTTAATGTAAGCGTGCAAAATAATACAAACACAGATTTTTCAAAAAATACCATTTTAAGAATAAAACATTATTTATTCTTTTCTTATGATTATAAAAATATTTTTTGAATATTTAAAAAAGTTTACCAAAAAAATAATATAGATTTCATAAAAATCATTCCCCAGTATAGATTAACATAATTTTTTAATATATAATTCATTGTCCACATAAATGTTTTTCAAAAACAACATCACATTATTTTCAAATATTTTTATATTAAATTTTTATAATTAGATAAAATAATGATTTTTATTTCAAAATTTGAATACCATATATTAATAATAATTTTGTTATTAATTTTTATACCCAAAAATCCTTTGGTTGTGCAATAAAAGAAAAAAAATATATTTTAATTATGTCACTCAGTTTTCCTACCCTCGTGGTTGTGTTTAATGAAAGATATCATAGAAATGAACCCTTTTAATGATAAATGTTTCTATAAAAATATATAGGTGTTACATTACAGCTATATTAAAACAAATTTATCCCACTAAAAATCCATTATAAAAAAAGGATGATATCTATGATTCATTACACCCTTAAGTTCCCATGTAGCTTCTTTGAATTTGTGGTTTCTCTGGATAACTATAACTCAATGAGCAGTGTTGTTCAATATCACTTTATCTGTAATGAACCATGATTTACGTAAAATAAAATTTCATTAAATTTGATGAATAATTAATATATGACACAAAACGAAACCCAAAGACTATATTTGTTTAGTGTATTTAGAAACATGGAACATAATATTCTAACTTGGTGAATGATTTTGAACATCTCTTATACAGATCATCCACATTTTTCCTACCTGAAATCTTTCTTTGTATCCTGGAAGAAAAGAAAACATAAAAAGGGTGAGTCCAAATTCTTAGTAAGTGTAAATATTGACAACATAAAAAACCATAAACATAAGAATTCTAAAACAAGAACATGAAGTCTATATATAAAAATCTGGAGTCATGAAATAAATCTTGGCAGTACATATGGCATAAATCATAAAGGAAAATTCACCATTATAAAATCGAATCGTCATAAAACATGGAATTATGGAAAAAATAACCTCATAATATGATTACATATTAGCAAAGGAATTTCTTCCAAGACCATCATAGTGGACAAAGTCCTTTACTGAATTGGGTTTACTTTTCATTTCAGTCAGGTATTACTAAACTAGATTTACTTGTCGTTCCAGCCTTATATTACATAAAAGGATCTAATTTTCATTATAGTCATGTTTATATGAAGAGATATAAATCTTTACCCAATGCATTGGAGGGTGATATAGGTCCCAACCATCCCATAATGAACCCGTTCTTTCATGGTTTACAAAAATATAAAAAAAATTACTATAGAATTAACCATTAAATAAAATGGGTTTTTTAAACATCATTCCATAATAATTGATATAAAACATATTGATAACCTAAATAACACACAATAAAATCATTGTAATAAAAATGTTATAAATATAACCATATTTAAATAGTGTCATATTAGATGGAAAATAATTTTGAGAAAACAATTGAAATTAAATGCTGGGGAAAATATCCTTTCCTCTTCAAAATATTTTTTCATCCTGAAAATTCCACTGAATTTTTTTACAAAAATAATTAAAAATAATCTTGAAATATAATATATTATGCTTCATGGAAATAAAGAGTTATGAAACCGTAAAAATCTATTCATGCCATAGAAGTTAAAAAAACATTCTCCTTCTACTTTTTTCAGAAAAATCGAAACTTTCTCAAATGGTAAAAAAATTAGCATTCCTTACAAACCATGTAGTAGAAGAAAAAAATAGTTAAAAATGAATTTAAACATCCATTGAAGAATAGTAATCATTTTATGAAAAAAATTATAAAACATGGACATAGAAAAAAATATATCCCCAGTAAATACTTATGTATAAAAATCATAGATAAAAATGAGATTGTAAAATTATCCCCTATCATAGGTATTATTTCTTCTGTATATGTCTAAAGCTCTTGTATATTGGGTTTAAACGTATTATTACCTTTTAACAGAACCATAATAATATTTATGATATAATATACGATTCACATACTACTTTATATTACCTGTTTCTTTATCAATTCCAGGTTATAGCAACATTTTGGGTAATAATCATTTAATTCATCATATGTATTTTGACTTTTTTTCTTTAATTTATTACATAAATCATGATTTAATTACTTTACGAATGTAAAACATGATTTATATATCATATATATTGAGTATATGAATATATATAACAGATAGATAAATGAAATGAAATACACCATTCATGGAGACGGTAGGTAGTATGTACGCATGAACGCTATTTCGGTTTCCTTATTGAATTGAATGAATGAAATTAAATAACATATATATATACATAAATATAGTCAAATTATTATGTCACATATTTCATGTTTATTTATTATATATACCTTATAATCATTCTTGAATATTTATTATGGATAATGAATCTCATCGTCTCGTGGAGATGGTAAGTCATACATACGCATGAGTGACGATATCAATCTCTTGATGGTTAAATAGTATAGAATTGGATGGTATATGAATTTTAAATTTATAATATCATGTTACATTAATTATTTAAATCTATTATACTCATCAATATACACATCAAAATTAGGTATTGTTGAGTAACAAATTACACCACAGTGTGGAGACGGTAAGATTTATGTACGCACACATGGTGATTTTGTCTTTAATTGGATGGATAGAAAATTTAATATTGTTGTTTCATAATTATAATAACATTTCAGTATATAAGTTTTACTTGAGTAATTATTCTATTATAAAACAACTAATGAAGTATAATTATAAGTAGAAATAAATATGAAAGAATCAGAAGAGTATATTACCTATTCTTTAAAGTTTTCTCTATAGATCTCCAATTAATAAAACTAGTGTTGGTCTTTTGAGAAGACCAAAACCTGAAAAATGTTACTTTGGAAGATTAGAAGATAAATTTTTATGGTATGGACGATCTTTAAGGCTTAACTTTTTATAGAGAAATAAGGGAGGAGGTTCCCTTTATAATTGAGGTGAGGGGAACATTTAGAAACCTAAAAAATATTAATTTATAATATAAAACAACTCCTCTCAAAAACCTCCATAATGTCCCAAATTCGAATATTATATGAGATAGGGTTGTAATATCATCAACCAATAAATTTTATACAATATTCTATGTTCATTCAAAACATATCTTTTCAATTTAACACCAAGTAATTCTATTTCATTTTAACTAGGGTAACAGATATTTCAATATTTTTAGGGTAAAATATTTACATATTTGATATGAATTAGATCATCAACAAATAATTTATAAATTGTTTTGACCATATCATAATTATTTTATATTGTTAAAAATGTTTTATGAATTTTTAATAAATTTATTAAAAACTAGTATGATAAACAATCAATATTGTCAATTATGACACTATTCAATTTATTGATTTTTAAAAAAATGTAAGATAACAAGCTAATATCTAACTAGGTATTTTATTATATTAATATGAGGTCAGATATTTCTATAAAATTCAATTAAAATATTAATTATTATTAAATATATTAATTTTAATATTTTTAATAACATTTATTTGATATCTCTATTAATAAAATAATTACTACAATGATTTTTTGTAATTATTTAATATACTTATTTTTTAGTAAAAACTAAAAATAAAATAAAATGATGTAAATTCAAAATATTTCATTATAATATATGTAGTTGAATTTATATGTTATAAAATAAAGCATTATAATGTTATACTTATTAAATTATTAATGTGACAAAATTATAATTACATTAAATAAAATAATATAAATGTCACAATCTATTCTATAAGGATCCAAATGGTCACTATTGTGACCCTTGTATGACATGGTCGTGATATATTTGACCAAGAATATTTGGTCATGTGTTTGGTAATTTTTATGGTTATTAGGATTTTAATAATAAAACAATTTATTTATTTCTTATCAATTAATTAATTTTTACATCATCAATGTATAAGACTTTAAGGTAATTATTTATTTCCTAAAAATTAAAAGTAAATTACCATGATTTATTTAATTTTTATATATTTACTTGGAATATTTATGATTCAATATATTACTTGGTTATCCCCATATTAAAATTATTATACATATATGAAATGTCTGTTTGTCAATTTGTATCTTTTAATGGTTATATTAATATCTATATCATTTTCAATGTCAAGTGGCCATTAAATGACTAAGTGTTGAACCAAACATGTTAAGATTATAATTTTATTCATACAATAGATTTTTGGTTGGTTTTAGGATAATTTTAGTGTCCTTATCATTTTATTTGTTACACTAATTTACCTGACATACCTTTAACTGTGGTAAATAAATATTACCATAGTTACTATTCCTAATATACAAAAATAAAATGGACCTATTTATATAATTATTTACCTTATATTTCTAAATATGGATTCCATTTTTCAAATTAACAACCAATAATTGGTATAAATTATTTTAAAATTCATTCTCACTCTCAAAATTGAAAAGAAGATTTTTTAAAAGTATAAATTATCAAAATATTGGCATGTTTTTATGTCCAATATAAATGTTAAATTACATCCAATGACCAAAATTGGATTAAATGATAATAACATAGTTTAATTAAAATTTAAAACGAGTTAAAAATTTAATCTAGCTATATAAATAAATTAGATGAAAATTTTGAATTAAATTGTAGTATTTTTTCATGATCATTAAATTATTAATTTTTTCAGAAAAATATTAAAAAATAAACCAAAGAAAATTTTTATGACTCGATTCCGAATCATATTTTTATTTTGTAAAATAGAATATATTAAAGGGTTAAAAAGTTGATTTAAAATTGGTGTGACATCAAAAGGCGGAAAAATAGAATTTTTTAAAAAATACTTCTTTTAACCAAAAATTGAATTTGTTTTTATATCATGCACTAGAAAATAAAAAAGTTGAATTTTAATGTTATCAAAAATTCAATATTTTGTTAATAATATTCATAATAGCAAGTTTTATCCCAATAAAAAATAATATTTTTATTAATATATCATTGTTTAGTAAAACTCAGTATTGTGTACAATGCATGCTATCAAGGAAAGTCACCCTTGGGTTTAACGCAATCCATGTCAGTGTTGGGTGTAGTGAAATCTTCCATTGGTGGTACATGTACCATAATCCTAAAATATGTCCATTATGAATTGAAAAAAATCTACACTCATTGTTTCGTGAAATGAATTTTATCAAAAGAACATGAAATTATGTGTAACACAAGCCCAGTGTAGTGTTGCATATACTATAAGATATTACATTGTTGTGTATAGTGAAATCTAATCTTAGTGTAGCGTACAACACATGACATCAATGAAATTAAAGAAAACTATCTCATAAAATCTAAGGGCGTTACATTATACCCCTTTAAAATGAATTTCTTCCTCGAAATTTGTCAGGTTTATTAAAGGTTTACTAATTTAAAGTTTATTTCATAGAAACCCACATCATAAAAAGAAATACTAAAACAACATTTTAAAAAGTAAATTTAAAAACATAATGGGTACCCAAAGTAACTCATCACTGGGTTACCATATAAGAGATCATATGTTGGGAGTGAAACATGGATATAAATGTGAAATCTAAACATCATGTTTTGATGGATAGTCTTAGAGAACAAGGTTGGAGAAATTTAAAAACTATAAATACATAAAACATCATTTATTTAAGGGACTATATGATTTTTTGGATAATATGGTACTAAGATAACATTTTTTGTCTTCAATATACTTTTTCTAAAGTGGAAGAATTTTTCAAGAGAATAAATAGTTAATTTATTTTGGTAGAGTCTCATCATTGTTCATTCCTTGAACAATTTCCACTTCATCTCTTATTTGAAGAAATGAAGTTGAATTTTTATTTCTTGAACTGTTAGAAGATCAAGTGAGAAAATAATATGTCATTTCATCTATCTCAACAAAAGGTTATCACATGTAGTCAAATGTGAATAAGTACACCTATAGAGTGATAATACATTAATCTAACAAACATTAACCAGAATATAACTTGTAGTATCAGTAAATCTATAACATTAAAATACTTCCAAAAAACCAAAAATAGAAAACATTAGAAAGAGGTGAACTAAATTGTCATAACATTTATCCCAAATATATCCTAAGTTAGTTTTTTGTTGTCACTTTCCAAACATGTGAATACCTTAATCATGTATTCCCTAGAAACATGATTATAACACTAATTACCAAAGAACCTAAATAAAAACATGAATATTTTCAAAAATAAACTCTTTCCATGAACTAATAATATCAAAAATTATATATACTCAAACCATTATATCACTTTGTCCAAATATTAGTTGTGATTTAATTTATACTATCAAACATTTCATTATATTTTTATTCCTTCATTATGTGCAAATCATGTTATTTCCAAATATATTTAAATCTTTTTTCATGGTTACCGATATCGGTAAACTTATACTTCGAAATACTTAAGGAAAAAATATTGTCACAATCCTTTGATGTTTATTTAATCCACAATGCCATAAAATTAAATATAATACATTATTCTTGATAATCATGTAATCATGCCACTGTCTTCATAAACCATTGACTAAGTTGTTTTATTTTATTCATTAACACATCTTTCATTGCATATATCATTTGTAGTCGCTTCATAATCTTCAACCTAAATACTGCCTATATAACCAGGCTAATTCTCTTCAAGATATTTTCTGTTAGGTCATCGATTTTTATAATTCCCATTCATTATATTTTTAAAACATTTAACCATTTTTTGGTGTCCTCGAAAAACCATAATCATATTCTATTGTGTCAACTGAACCATTTCCATTGCAATTACTTGATTTGTGTCCTTTTTTTTCTGCAACCAAAAAATAATTTTTGTTCCTTTTGAAACATTATCCTTGATTCCACATTTCACATGATTTATATAAGGAAAATTATACTTTCTTTCCTCTAGGATCACTATGAAACTCAATATTTCTCTTATTAATTAGGTCTGGATACTCAATAAATATTAGATTATTAATCATATTATGAGATTTATCATTAGGCATAATAACGATGTTTCCCCTTTTAAATCACATTTAATTTAGTTTCCCATGAATAATTTCATTCTATTGTCCTTAGTATTCTTCATTGACATGAATCCTTCTGTTTCCATCCTTTTTCTAAAACCCAAAAAAATATTTGGAGATGTAAAAACGCATACTAGGACAATAATATAATCAAGGGAAAGTGCATTAAATATATAACTGTAACACCCAAAAAATTATGTGATGTATTCTTTTAAATTTATTTGATGTATTTTCTATTATAATACTCCAATATTAGTTTGCTCTATACACAACACTGTATTATCTTGCAGTATACGCAACACTATTCTCGACTTCTGTTGCACACAATTTCAAGTTCTTTTGGTATAATTAATATCAAACAACAAAAAGTATAGATTTTTTTCAATGTATAAATATAAGAAGTTTTAATTATGTTATACACAACACCAACGGTTTCTTTAACTACACAAAACATTGAATTGGCTTGCGTTACATGCAATAGAGACCTTCCTCGATAGCTTGCATTATAGGTAATACCAAGTTTCACTAAACAACTATATATTATTAAAATATTATATAACTACTAATAATGAATAGTATTAACCAAATTTTGAATTTTTTATAACATAATAATTAATTTTAATCATTTTTAAGAACATGATAGGGGAAGAAAATCAATTTTTTGGATAAAAAAACTATTTTTCAAAAAATGCAGTTTTACAGCCTTTTGATAGAGCAAGCATTTTACTTCTAGATTTTGACAATTTTATAAGTAAAATTTGAAATAATGAAATATTTATTTTGAATCAAGAAATAAAAATTTATATTTATTGAATTTTTTTATTTTTTTAATAAAATTACAATTTTAATGAATAACGACAAATACTGCATTTTAATTAAAAACTGCCTTTTTATCTAATTTATTTATCTAGTTAGATTAACTTTTTAATTGGTTTTAACATGTAATTAGATAATATTTTTAAAATTTCATACAATTATAGTAATTGGATGTAATTTCAGTTTCAAATTGGATATAAAAACAAATCAATCTTTTGATAGTTATTAATTCTTAAAAACCCGCTTTTTGGTTTTGACACCAGAAATTAATTTTATATCAATTCCTGCAACTTCTGAGTTTTGAATTTGAGAAATTGATTCCATATTTGCAATCATATGGTTTATATTTTGTAAATAGATACATTTTATTTTTGGACATTATGAATAGTAACATCGGTAATTATTTTATTTACATTGATTAAAATGTAAATATGGTAAATAAGTGTAAATAATAATATTATGATAATATTATACAACCCTAACACATTTCTCTATCCTATTAGAAAAGATATTTCCGACCATGGTCATATTTGGGTTGATTTTGGGATACCATGGATTCGCTTGGATGTGAAAATGACATTTTATAAGATTTAATTAATTGTAAAGATAATTATAACCTAAACATATATCTTTTACTAAATTGATTTTAATATAAGGTCATATATTAGATCTCTATGACTAAAAATAGTCATTAGAAATATAAAACAATATCCTAAATCATTTAATTTCATTTATAATTTTTAGACATTAGATAAATATAATTATTTATGACGCAATTAGGATATATCCATTATCTCATTGACGCATGATTCAAATAAATGAATTTATAAAAATTAAATTAAATATAATATGAATATTTTGATGCCATACATATATTTTATGTATGATATTAACATATTAGGTATGAGTTAAACCCTTTGGTTAGAAGAAATAATGTTTTTATAAATATTTTAAAAAAACTTGTGTAGGAATAGTGTCAAAAATTGACAAAATTCATAACTTAAAACATAAAATAGTTTATTAAATGAAATTAAATTAGTAAAAATATATTATTCATACAAATGGTTAATATATGTCTTAATATTTCATAAAAAAACATTTTTTGTGTCATTTCACATGATATGGATATTTCATTATCCCACAATGTGTAAATAAGAGGATATCACGATAAGATAAAAATGGATAAAAGAAGGGTTAATCTAACAATATAAGGATAAAAAATATTCTAAAATTTTCTAAAAATTATTGGATGATGATTTTTCGAAAAAAAATCATATTATTTTATAATTAAATAAATTTTGGACTATTTTAAATCGAAATTGAATTTATAATAAATAAATTTCTTAAGACATTCATAAAGTGCACCTCCTCTCTAATAAAAGGGAACATTATCCCTCCTCTATTCACTCCATTTTAAACCTTCACGCTCGGCCAACCCCCCTCCATTTCTCTTCTCAACTTTCCATGTTACTTTCTAGAGGCTCTGGTCTTCCCAAATGACCATCTCTATTTCCCTATGAAGAGATTTAAAGGAGGCACATCAAGGGAGATGTAATCTCTTCTACTTATTCATTCAAATTTATTTCTTCTTAAACTTCCTTTTCATTAGTTTTTTCATTTTAAATTAATAATATCAGTATAACAAATATACTTATATTTTATTATAAATTGGAAGCAAAACTATTTTACTTTCTATCCATCCTATGAAAAAACTAGTCACCACGCGTGCGTACGTATGGCTTACCATCTTCACGACGTTGTGTAATCCATTTTTACAACCACCTTAATTGGATGGGTGTAATAGTGGAAATAATAACAATATATTATTAATTTAACATTATACTAATTATTAGATATAATAAACCATCCACTTCAATACCATTCAACAATTATGAATACAATATCACTGCTTGTGCGTACATATGACTTATCATCTCCATGACGCGATGAGATTCATTCTCCATGTTAACCATTCAAGAATGATTTTAAAGTATATACAACAAATAATCATGAAATATATGACATAATAATGCTATCTAATTTATGTTTATATATATGTCTGTCATTCACTAAAATCTAATCAATTCAATAAGGAAATGAAAATAGCATTCATGTGTAGGTACGACCTACCGTCTCTATAAATGGTGTATTCAATTTCATTTATCTATATAATATATATATTTATTTACTTAATATAAATGCTATATATATCATTTTTTTCATTCTATAAGTAAGTAAATCATGACCAATGTAATAATATCAAGAATAAAAAGTCCAAACACGTATAATCAATGAAACGATTATTACCCAAAACGTTTCTTTAACATGGAATTAACAAATAAATAGGTAATATAAAGTCATAAGTGAAACATATATGATATCATAAATATTACTACAGTTATGTTACTAGTAAATAATATGTTTAAACGCACTATACTAGAGTTTTAGTTGCATAAGGATGAAATCTAACCTAAAGTAAGGATAACATTGCAATCTCATTTTTATCCAAGATTGTTTATTCGTAAGTATTTATTGGGGTATATTTATCTTCCATGTCCATGTTTTCTAAAAATGTATTTAAAATATATTTACTATTCTTCTATGTATCGTTAAATTTATTTTAACCCATTTTGTACTTTTACTACATAATATGGAAGGAACCTTTTCTTTGTTTAATATAAGATGTACTTTTTGACTATTTCAGAAAAAGAACGTGAACGATGTTTTTTTAACTATTACGGAACGAATGGAATGTTTATGCTTTCATGATTCTTTATTTCCAGGAATATTCCTCTATAATATCTCATGATTATTTTCAACTAAATTATTTTCTTTTAAAATTGTGTGGCATTTTGAGAAAAGAAATCTTTTTTGACGAAGAAAGGATATTTTCCACAAGAAATATGTTCAAGTGTATTATCAAAATTATTTTCCATATAAAATAAAATTGGGTTATATTAATATCCCAAGAATTAATTTAATTTTATTATGTTTATCATGGAATGTTTTTATGAAGTTCATTTATGCTATATGGTTTATGTCTTGATGGAAATATGTTTAAGAATCCCATTTTATTATATAGGTTATGATATGATGAATGATTTATATTTTGTGGATCTTAAAATAATTATTTCATTATAAGATTTGTGGGACTTATATCTCCCTCCAATGCATTGGGAAAAGATTTATATCTCTTGATATATACATGGATGGAACAACATGTAAAACAGGCTCAGTAAAACATGGATGGATCAGAAAGAAAACTCGGTTCAGTAATGAACTTCATCCCTTATTATGGTCTTAACAACAATTCCTTTTACACTGTGGAAATCATATTAGGGGATTAATGGTTTGAAAAAATTCCTAGTTTTATTCCTATGTTATTTTTTCTGGATTAATGTTCCTTTATCATTGATTCCTTACGTACTGCCAAGATTTATTTCATGACTTAATATTTTGATATTTAAACATTATGTTCACATTATTATTTTAAATGGTTATGGTTTGTTTTATTTTATTCATGTTTACCATTACAGAGAATTTAATCTATCCCTTTTAATGTTTTATTTTCCCTAATATATAAATAATGGTTTTAGGTATGAAAATAAAATGTAAAGATATTTATGGGAGATGTTAAAGACCATTCACCATGATTAGACGATTATAATACCAGTTTCCAAAGACACTAAACTAATACATTCATTGGGCATTAGTTTGTTTCATGTATTATGTATTCCAAAAAATAAATTTAATGTACATGTATTTCAAGCTTGGGTCTTTACAGTTGGTATCAGAGAAAAAAAATTGTCAACCTTTGGAAACATGGATGGGAAAACAATAGTGAGATCCCTAGAGATATTTCTAAAGTATGTATTAGTATGTCCCTAAGGATAAGTATACCTATAGGTTAAAGTCTTATAATTATGTTAATAATCATGAATAACCTAGGGTGAACCTAAGATGTCATGGATTAAGGAATGTGTCATAAGTTAGACATCGTATAATTGATTTTTTTTTATTATGTGGTTCCTCAATGTATTAATTGTTTCTTACAATATGGTTTCTGGTTTTTTTCAATGGGGGGAACTGGAAGGATTTAGGTTAACATTGAATCTCATAGAAAAATTGGTGACTATGACCAACTTAATTGTGTAATGCCTATAGAGAACAATATCGTGATTATGCCGAATTAGTCATCGTGATATATGATTAACAAGGTGAACATTACTGTTATTTCTATGTCATCAAATAAGAGGGTGATGGACTTTTATAGATGTTCACATTGTGACAAAAATAGAGGATGTATGATTAAGCTTTATATATATCAAGAAGAAGGGAAGAAGAACCTTTATAAATACCTCAAATAGAGGTGAGTATATTATCTGTGTGTGGAAAAGGGTCATAGAGTTATGGGTTTTCATGTTGTTCAATGTCTTATATGTGGGGAACATAGGAATTACCCAACTCAATTCCCCAACCTAAGAGGTTACATCTAAATAGAACAAGGACATATTCTATGCTAATCATTGAAGATGATGGATTGAAGTGTTTATGTATTGGAATTAATGAAACATTTTGTAGAGTTACTTTCATGGTATTATAGAATATTGGAATATCTATGGTTTATTGTGGTTTTCCAAAGAAAAATGGTATAGGTAACCATTAAAGGTTATTAAAATATTTTTGGAAATCATGTGATATTCACATAATGAAGAGACAAGGAGATAATGAGATGTTTGATAGTATTAATGACATCATTACTGATATAAAGAAAAAGTGATATCATGGTTTGTGTATATACAATTTTTTGGATTTTGGTATGTGGAAAGAGTTAAATTTTGAAAGAATTAATGTTTTCACTATCGTTATATGGTAATTCATGTTAATATTAGGTTTCAATAGAATATATGATCAAGGTATTCACATGTATGGAATGTGACAATGAAGAACTGCCAAATGAGATATGGGAGAGAAATTTTATGTCAATTTAGTTCACCACTTATTAATGTTTTTTATTTTCATTTTTTGGAAGGATTATAATGTTATCCATTTTTTGGATAGTAGAAGTTATATTCTGGATGATTTTTTTTATTAATTTACTATCTAATTGTAGGTGGACATATGCTTATTTTAGAACCTGTTCTAACCTTTTTGTTATGACAGATGGAATGAACTATCATTCAATCACCTGATCTTCTAACACTTCATGAATGACATATTCAAATTCATTTCCTTAAGAGATGAAGTGGAAATTGTTCAAGGCACAAACAACGGTCAGATTATACCAAAATCAAGTAATTATTTATTCTGATGAAAAATTATTCAGCTTTAGGAAAAGGATCTAGAAAACAAAAAATGATATCTTAGTATCTTATTGTATGATGAATTAGATTATCCTTTATATCATTGCAGATTTATGGATTTATGGTAGTTCAATTTCTCCAATCCTTATTTTGTATCACTATCCATCAAAACATGATTGTCAGATTTATCTTCCATATCCCTGTTTTCAATTCCCACCAATGTTCTTCAATGTGGAAACCAAGTGATGAGTTACTTTGAGTAACTATTATATTTCTATATTTCCTTTTTCAAATTTATTTTTAGCATTCCTTTTTACAATGTCGGTTTCCATGAAAGAAACATTCATGTAGAAAGCCATTTATAACCCCAACTAATTTTAAGGGAGAAATTAATTTTAAGGGGTGTTATAATGTAACACCCCGAAATTTTCTGAGATAGATTCTTTTTTATTTCTTTGATGTCTTGTGTTTTACACTACACCAAGATTATCTAGTCCTATATGCAACACAGTATTAGATTTCAGTATATGCAACACTATTCTTGGCTTCTACTGCATACAAATATATGTTATTTTGATAGAATTCATTTCACGCAACACCGAGTATAGATTTTGTTCAATTTATAAATGAAATACGTTTTGATTATGTTATATGCAACACTAAAAGAATCTTTTACTACACACAACACTGACTTGACTTGCATTACATGCAAGAACTTCCTTCCTCGATAGGTTACGTTGTATGCAATACCAAGATTCACTAAACAACGATATATTATTAAAATATTATATAACTATCCATTATGAATAATATTAAGCACATTTAGAATTTTATATAACATTATAATTTATCTGAAACATTTTCATGTGAATGATATAAGAACAAAATAAATTTTTCAAATTAAAGAAGTATTTTTCAAAAAATGCAGTTTTGTCGCCTTTTGATGACGCACCCATTTTAAATATTGTATTGGAAAATTTTATAAGTTAAATTTGAAAAAATAAAATTCTTCTATAAAAGAAGGACATAAAAATATTCTTTTTTTATTTTTTGGTAATTTTCAAATAAAATTAATTTTTTAACGAATCGTGAAAAATTCGACATTTTAATTCGAAACTACATATTTATCTAATTTATTTATAAAGAATGATTGAATTTTTAATTGGTTTTAAAGTTTAATTGGATTATATTTTTATCATTAAATCCAATTATGGTAATTTTATATAATTTCACTTTTTAATTGGACAGAAAATCATGTCAATCTTTTGATATTTATTAGTTCTAAAAAACCCAATTTTTTGTTTTGATAACCGATATTAATTTTAAATTACTTACTGCAAATTACTTGTTTTAAATAAGAAAAAATGACTTCCATGTTTTGAATCAGAAGGATTAAATTGTGTAAATAGGTACTTTTTTAACATTATGAATATTGACTTCAGTAACTATTTTATTTACCATGGTTAAAGGGTAAATCTAGTAAATAAGTGTAAAAAATAATAGTACAATAATATTAAACAACCCTAACACATATCTTAATCCTATTGGATGAGATATTTCCGACCATTGACATCTTTGGGTCGAGTTTGGGACCCCATGGATTCATTTGTAAGTGAAAATGAAATTTTATGAGAATTAATTTAAAGTAATGATAATTTTGACCTAAAAATATTTATTTTACTAAATAGATTTTAATACAGTTCTATTTAATATATATATATATATATTCATTATAAATAAAAAAATTTATACATCATGTTATTTTATATATAAAATTTAGTCATTAGTTAAATTTATTTATTTATAACACAATTATGATGTAGTGATAACCTCATTAAGGAATGATTCAAATTAATGAATTTATAAAGTGTAAAATATATTTAATTTGAATATTTTAATTCCATCCACAATTTTTGTAGATGAAATTGACATATAGGGATGAGTTTATTCATTTTTTATAAGTAATAATGTTTTTTATATTTTTTAAAAATTCTAGTTTGAATAGTATCTAAAATTGACTTAATTCATAACATCAAACATAAATTTTTTTATTAAATAAAATTAAATTCCAAAAAATCTATGATTCGAAAAAATGGTTAATATAAGTCCAAATATGTCATAAATAACATTTTTTGGGTCGTTTTAAATGATATGGTAATTACATTATCCCACAGTATGTAAATAACATGATATCACGATAAGATTAAAAAATGTAAAATAAGGGTTAAACTAAAAATATAAGTATAAACATATATACAAAATTTGTCAAAAAATTATTGGATGATGTGTATTCAAACCAAGATCATATTATATTCTAATTAAATATGTTTTTGACCATTTAAAATCAAAATTTAATTTAAAAAAATATATATTTTAAGACATTCTTAATTTGCCCCCTCCTCTCTAATAAAAGGGAACATTTTACATCTCTTATTCACTCAAATATAGCATTAATTATTGGAAAAACCCTGACCATTTCTCTTCTCAAAATCACTTGTAACATCCAAGAGGGTTTTTCTTCGCAAAATATCAGCTCTAGTGCCCCTAGAAGATATTTAAAGGGGGCACATCAAGGAAGATGTAATCTATTCTACAGATTCTTTGAAATTTCATTTGTCCTCTACTTCCTCTTATTTATATATTTAATTATAATGTAATAAAATAAGTATCACTAATATACTGATATTTTATTATAAATGTGAAACAACCCTATTTCACCTTCTACCCATCATACGGAAAATAAAATCATCGTGCGCGCGTATGTACGACTTATAGTCTCTACGTCATTGTGTTATTTTTATTTTCACCACCACCATACTTCGATGGGTATAATGGTGAAAATAATTACTATATATTGTTATTATAACAAGATTCTAATTATTAGATATTATAAACAATCATCTTCAATACCATTCAACAATTATGGGTACAATATCGTTTATCATGCGTACGTACGGCTTACCATCCCCAAGACGTGAGGAGATTCATTCTCTATGTTAACCATTCAAAATGATTATAAAATATATATAATAAATTATCATGAAATATATGAAATAATAATTGTACTATATTTAGTTTATAAACATATATATGTCATTTACTTACTTTTATTCAATTCAATAAGGAAATGAAAATAGCGTTCATGCATACGTATGGCCTACCATCTGTATAAACGGTGTATTGAATTTCTTTTATCTATCTATTATATGCATATTATTTCATTGAATATATATGATATATAAATCATCTTTTACATAATGGAATTATGTAAATCATGATCTGTATAATAATATTAATAGTAACATGTCTAAACAAGTACGATAAATGAAACGATTATTACCCAAAATGTTACTTTCATATGGAATTGACCAATAAACGGGTAATATAACATTGTAAGTGAATAATATATGATATAATAAATATTATTAAAGTTTTATTATAGGTTAATAATATTTTTTAACCCACTATATATCAGTTTCGGACACATATTAAAGAAATAAAACTAAGGTAAGGGATAACTTTGCAATCTCATTCTTTTAGATTGTTTATTCATAAGTATTTATTAGAGTATATTTATCTTACATATACATTATTTCATTCAATGTTTTTATATTATATTTATTATTATAATAATTATTTTTAAATTTATTTTTACCCATTTTTTACTTTTACTACATGGTATGGAAAGAACCTTTCCTTTGTTTACCATACAAATTACTTTTTCACTTTTTCGGAAAAAGTACAAGGATAATGTTTTTTAAACTATAACATCATGAATGTAATTTTATGGGTTTCACGATTCCTTATTTCCATAAATATTCTTCTAAACTATTTCATGTTTATTTTCAACTAAATTCTTTTCTTTTAAAATTGTGTGGCATTTTGAGAAAAGAAAACATTTTTTAAGAAGAAAAGATATTTTCCTCAATAACTATGTTCAAGTGTTTTATAAAAATTATTTTCCATGTAAAATGACATAGAGTTATTTTTCTATCCAAATTATTAAATTAATTTCATTATTTTAATGATGGAATTATTTCTCTAAATTCCATTTATCATATATGGTTAATGTTGTGATGGAATGATGTTTAAGAATCTCGTTTTATTACATGGGTTATGCTATGATAAATGGAATATTTTTTTGTCGAACATGTAATAATGATTTCATTATAATATGGGTGGGAACAATTTCTCACTCCAATTCATTGGGTAATGATTTATATCTCATGAGATAGACATGTCTAGAACAGCAAGTAAATCTGGTTCAGTAATATAGGCTTGAAATGACACGTAAACCTAGTTCAGTAATGGGCTTAGTCTAATATGATGGTCTTGGAAGCAATTTCTTGTCTACTATGGAAATCATATTAAGTTCTTAATGTATTTCCACAATTCCATGATTTATTCAAGTTATATTTTATCATTATTAATGTTCATTTATGATATATGCCTTATTTACCACCATGATTTATTTCTGGACCTAATATTTTGATGTTAAAACTTTATGTTCATGTTTTATGTTGAAATTTTTATGGTTTGTTTTACATTAGCCATGTTTACCAATAATGAGCATTTTAGCTCACCTTTTTTATTTTTTCTTTTCCCCAAGATATATAGAGTGTTTTTAGGTTGGAAAAAAATGGAAAGATTATTATTAGGGATGTTGAAGATCATTCACCATGATTAGAAGATTATGTTTCGTGTTTCAAATGACACAAAAAAATACAGTCTTAGGGAGTCTCTTTTTGTCATGTTTTAAGTATTCTGAAAAAGAAATTCAATTTTCATGTACGTCAAGCGTGGTTCTATACACTAACATCTTTTGTTTAATCCTAGGTGTTTCATGGTCATTACCAAAATTCTAGGATTGTAACCTATAGATTGAATTATCCTTAGGTAAGTTCCAATACATTCATGAGAATTTTTTCTAGTGATATCACTACTATTATTTTTCATCCTTGTTTCCAATGTTTAACTAAACCTTTACTCGGATTCCAAATGTAAATACCCAAGCTAAAATTATCTTTAAATTGCCTTAATTTTGAGTAATACATAATACATATCACAAATAGATGCCAAAATACCATATTAGATTAGTTTCTTTGGAAACATTGAACGTAATCATCTAACTTGGTAGAATATTTTTCAATATCTCCCATAAATAGATTTCCCTTTAGTTTTCCTGACAAAAACCTTTCTTTATATCTTATTGAAAAGAAATCATAAATGTGTGAACTCAAATTCTCATTATGGTTTAACAATGAAAACATAATAAAATCCATGAACATTTGAATATGAAAACATGAACATGAATTTTAAATATCAAAATCAAGAGTCATGAAATAAATTTTGGTAGTACGTATGGCATAGATCATAAATGAACAATAACCATGGCAAATTTTCACTATCATAAAACCTAGAATTATTGAAAAATATAAGATCATAATATGATTTATATAGTAGCTGAGGTATTTCTTCCAATGCCATTATAGTGGAAAAAGACTTTTACTAAATTGGGTTTAGTTTCCATTCCAGCCATTTATTACTGAAGCGAATTTACTTGTCATTCCAACCATGTATTACTAAACTGAATTTATTTTTCATTACATTCAGATTTATCTCATGAAATAAAAAATTTTACTCAATGGATTGTAGTTATATATATGTCCCTCGTATCTCATAATGAAACCCTTCATATTTGTTCTACAAAAACATAAAAAACATTCACCATAACATAACCCATGATATAAAATGGGTTTATAAACCATCATTCCATCACAATGGATTAAAAAAAAATAGATTTACTACATAAAAAACAATAATATCATAATAATAATAGGGTTATAAATATAACCATATTTAATTATTTTTATCTAAGATAGAAAATAATTTTGAGAAAACACTTGAAATTAATTCATGATAAAATATTATTTCTTCTTCAAAAACGATTCCTTCATCAAAATGCCAAGAAATTTGAAAAAAATAACAATTTAATTAAAAATAATCAAGAAATTTTGTTGATTAATATTCATATAAATAATGCTTCCTAAAACTATTAACAAATCCATTCATTTTGTATATGTTAAAAAAACGTTTTCCTCATACTTTTGTCAGAAAAGTCTAAAAGTATCTCACATGGTAAACCAAAGAATGATTCCTTCCATACCATGTAGTAAAATTTAAAATGGGTAAAAATAAAATTAAACATATATATATATAATAATATAAAAAAATAGGACCAAATTTTATGAAAACATGGACATGGAAGATAAATATATCCCTGGTAAATACTTACGTATAAATAATCTTAGATAAAAATAAGATTGCAAACTTATCATGTACCTTATGTTTGATTTTTTGTATATGGGACTAAAACTTCAATACAGTGGGTTTAATCATATTATCAACTTTTAATATAACCATAATAAAATTTATGATATCATATAAGATTCAGTGAAGGATCTATATTATCCGTTTATTTATCAATTCCATGTTTAAGCATCGTTTTGGGTAACAATCATTTTATTTATCATATGTGTTTTATCTGGTTATTCTTGATATTATTACATTGATAATGATTAACTTACATTCATAATATAAAAAATTAATTATCTATAATATATATTCAGTATATAAATATATATAATAGTTTTATATATGAAATGAAATACACAATTCATGGAGACGGTATGTCGTCGGTATGCATGAACATTGTTTTTATTTCCTTATTGAATTGAATGGAAGCAAGTAAATGAAATATATATACATACATTAATACAGTAGCATTATTATTTCATATATTTCATTTACATTTATTATATATTCCTTTAATCATTCTTGTATGGTTAACGTAGAGAATGATTCTCATCACGTTGTGGAGATGAAAAGTCGTATGTGTGCACGAGCGACGATATCATTCCCTTGATGGTTAAGTATTATGGAATTGGATGGTATATGAAAAATAAAGAAATTATATCATGTTATATTTATTATTTACATCTATTATACTCATCAATATATCCATCCAAATTAAGTATTGTTGAATAAAAAATTACACCACATCGTGGAAACGATAAGCCATACGTACGCACACATAATGATTTCACCTTTCCTAGGATGTATTGAAATTTGAATATGGTTATTTCGTAATTATAATAACATATAAGTATATAAGTTCTACTAGATTTATTATTATGTAATTAAACAAAACATGAAGTATAAGTATATGTAGAAAGACATATGAAAGAATCAGTAGAGGAGACAACCTCTTCTTTGATGTGATCTCTTTAGATCTCCTCTTAATGAAACTAGAGTTTTTATTTTTGAGAAGACAAGAACCTCAACAATGTAAGTAGGAAAGTTTAGAATGGACATTTTTCAGGAATTGGAGAACTTTATGGCTTTATTATTTGAAGATAAATAAGGGAGGAGGTTCTCTATTAAAAATTGACGTGAGAGGCACTTTTGGAAACATAAAAAATAATAATTTATAATAAAATAGAACCCCACACAAAAACAACCAAAATGTCCCAATTTAGAATATGAGATGAGATGGGGTAGTAATATAATCATCCAATAAAATTTAGACAAGTTTCTATATCTGTTAAAACCTTTTCATTTCAATTTAACACTTAGTTATTCTATTTCTTTTTAAATAGGATAACATATATTTCATTATTAAAAGGGTAAAATATTTACTTATTTGATGTAAATTGGATAATAAATAAATAATATAGACCATTCATAATGATATCATCATTATTATATATTCTTAAAAGAGTTTTATTATTTTTAAATAATTTAATAAATTACTATTTTGATAAACTATCAATAGTGTTAATTTGGACACTATTGAATTAATTAATTTTTACAAATATTAAGATAACAAGTTAACATCGAACCAACTATTTTAATATATTTGTATGAGGACAAGGTTTCCATTAATATTCATTTTAAATATCAATTATTCCAAAATATATTTATTTTAATTTTGTTAATATTATTTATTTGATATCTCTATTAATAAAATAATTACTACAATGATTTTGTGTAATTATATAATATAATTATTTGGAGAGTAAAAATTAAAAATAAAACACCATGATGAAGATAAATCTAATATATTTCTAGATAATATATTTAGTAGAATATATCTACTATATAATTAATCATTAAAAAGTTATAATTATTATAGTATGAATGTGACAACATTTACATTACATTAAATAAAATAATATAAATATCATAATCTAATCTATAAGGCTCCAAATGGTCAATATATTTACCCTTAGAATATTAAAATATCTATATACTTTACCTATAATATTTTTTCAGGTTTATGAGAATTTTTATGATTGTTATGATTTTAATAAAAATTATTTTTTGATTTCCCATCAATTAAATAATTGTTATATCATCAAAGTATAATAATTTAATGCAATTATTAATGTCCTAAAATTTTAAAATAAATTAAAATGATGTATTTTATTCATTATTCATTCTTTGTAATACTTATTTTTGAAGATATAACCTGGTTTTCCCTATATTAAAATTAATATACTTATAAGAAATGTATGTTAGACATTTTTTCACTTTCATTGGTTTTATTAATATATATGTAATTTTCCTTTAAAAGTGGATATTAAATGACTAGGTGTCGATCCAATCATGTTAATGTTATAATTTTATTCTTACAATGGGATTTTTGAAGTTTTCAGGATAATTTTATTTTCCTTATCATATTATTTGTTACATTAATTTTCTCAATTTTCCATTAATTATAGTAAATAAAAATTATCGTAGTTACTATTCCTTATCAGAAAAAATCAAAGGGTCCTATTTTTATAATTTTTACCTTTTGATTCAAAATATGGAATCCATTTTTCTAATTTTAAAACATATAATTGGTATAAATAATTTTAAAAATAATTCTTGTTGTCAACACCTGAAAGCGGATTTTCAAAAATTACAAATTATCAAAAGATTGATATGTGTTTATGTCCAATTTAAATGTTAAATTAGATAAAATGGAAAAAATTAGATTAAATGAAAAAACATAGTATAATTAAATAGTAAAATCAATTAAAATGATAATCTAACAATATAAATAAATTATATGAGAAAGATGTTCGGAATTAAACTGTAGTATTTTTTACAATTCATTAAAACATTAATTTTATTAGAAAAATATAAAAAATTAAACCAAAGAAATTATAATGTGCCACTTCCATATAATATATTTATTTTTTCAAATAAAATATATAAAAGTGTCAAAAACTAGATTTAATTTTCGTGCGCCATCAAAAGGTCAAATAACTACATTTTATTAAAAATATATCTTTTATCCGAAAAAATGAGTTTCATATTATATAAAGTTATAGAAAATACGTAAGAAAATTTTCATGTTATATAAAATTAAAAATGGGGTTAATAATATTCATAATGTCTAGTTAATATCACATTAAATAATAATTATTTAATAATATATCATTGTTTAGTGAAACTCGGTATTAGGTAAAACGCATGTTATCATGGAAGGCCTCTCTTGCGTGTAACATAAGCCATGTGAGAGTTTTGTGTAGTGATATAATTCTTTGGTGTTACGTATAACTAAATCCTAACATATTTATTTTATACATTGAAAAAAATATATACATAGTGTTGCGTGAAATGAAATCTATCAAAAGAACATGAAATTATGTGTAACACAAACCAAATATAGTGTTATGTATACTACATGCTAATGCGGTGTTGTGTGTAGTGAAAGCTAATAATGGTGTAGCATACAACACAAGACTTCCAAAAAAATTAAAAAGAATATATCTGATAAAATATCGGGGTGTTACATTCTCTTTATGAAATAAGATTTATGCCAACTATTTCTTTTAGGAATGACCATTCCATATTTGTATTACCTTTGAGTTTAGTATATTTGATAAACTGGGTATATACTTTCATATGAGAGATACATGGAATACATTATGAACTTTTGCTATGTTTGTTGGAAGTTCTAAGAAATATGCTACCATCTATACTCAATAAAGAATTGAAAAGGGTTCAATATACCTAGTGTTCATCCAGTAAAACCTTTTTTAACTTTTAACACATTTGAATGTATCAAAGAAAATTTTAAGATCCAGTGACTGAGAGGATGAAAGACTCCTAGGCCTCCTGAGCCTTGAATTGATATTATAAAAATGTTAAATATATTAATATCATGCACATATTTTTTATTGAAAACTGTGTAATAAAACACAAATTGATTATCGGGATATAAATACAAGGCCATAATTGAATCCAAAATAGTTTGTTTACCCTAGGTATGATCTAATGGTGGTGTTTGTTAGACGTTTGAATGAGGATGTCGTTGATGGGTATGTGAGGTGGATTTTTCTATTAATTAATTAAATTAATTCATTTAATACCTAGAGAAATAATTTCATATTGAAATATCCTATTTTATAAATTTTAAAGGTTTAGCCGCATAACTTTGAGAGATTAGAGTGGGGCCTCTAACATTATTTTTTGGGGGGATTGAGATTGGAGGACAACGATTGATCAGAACAAGGTGGATCAAGAGGCATCAAATTTAGGGGGTCTACCCCTTCACTAATGAACACATTCTTCACCAAATATTCATCCCAAATTGAGTTATGTATCATCAATTGTGGATTTAAGTCTGTTGAATAAAAATTAAGCATTTATTTATTATCTCATTTTTATTCTTTCATCGTATGTTCTTCACATGATCCCCTTATATGAGTATTATTATTTAATTATTTTAATGTTTATTATACCATGTTATGACCACTGTTTCCCCAATCTATGGTTTTTGGACAATAATTATCGTATAATAATGTTTTTACTCTTTTTTGTGCCATCCCCCACCCATTCTTCACGTTCATTAGTGTTGTCCCATGAGATCAAGGTTCGACATTGTTAGAATGGTTTAAAAGAAGATTGAACCACTGGATTCATGGAGGATTGGATAATGATGAACAAATCATTTTTTTCATGTATAGACCAATATATATTGTCGATGATACTTAATCAATCCTAGATACACGAATGGTGATGGATGTTGAGACGTGGGGGAACACATGAAGGACGTTGAGTATGTTGCTGGATTATGTGTCCTTTCCATCGAAGGCCATGAAATGATGGACAGAGACTTCACTCTTCCATTTCAGGTGGTCAAAAAAAAAAGGTGAGGCGAGATCTAGAAGAAGAATGAATTATCAAAGGATTATGTGAAAATCTCATCTATACAAAATGTCTTCGATAAGAGCTGAATATTGGTTTCCCTTGGCTATAATTCTAGGGTTTTAGGATAAGTTAAAGATCAAACAACATAAGGCTGGACCAATATATCGGGTGATCCTACACGGTTAGCCAAGTCGTGTACCAGCTAGCACAAATCTAGAAACACTTACTTTGAGACATGACATTTAATCCTAGAGTATATGATCACATGCAGTTAACTAGGCATGGTCAAGTACACGACCATGTACACGAGCATGGGTTGATGTAAATGACCATGGTCGGAAGTACATGGGCAGGACCTTATTAGCTAAGACACGCTATGTATAATCCCTACACACTATATACAATTAAATGAATCTGAATCCATGCTTAGAGGAGAACAGGACCAAGAAAAAGGGCATGGTCACATGTAGTGTGGACCCCCATAAGAACCATATATTACCTCCTTTGAATTATTCCTCTCAATTTTTCTTCATCTGGATTAATATTTTTGAAGTGAGTAGCCTATACTCAATATGATTTCACATAGAATGTGATGGTGTCTTTATTTGTGGAATGAATGATTGGATGAGATATTTTCTGAGTGTGAGACATCTTTTAGAGATTCTAAATGATTGTAGTTATCATATAAGGTTTATTGGAGAGACATCAAGGTCAGTAATACGCTATCACACCAGGGTGTGGGTTCCCCATAATTTCAGAGGGATGACATAGTCTGTACTCCCTCATCATTGATCTATGTTGGGGTGTAGGTCCTCTATTGGAGTTGCGTATCCCCGGATTATAGAGCATAGTAGTGAGGCGTGATCACATCCAAACATATTATAGTGAGGTTATGGATAAATAATTAATTAGATTTATGTCTCCCTCAGGATATATGGTGCAATACTGAGGTGTGGTCCCCTCCTCGTGTATTCAAGTATGGTTGTGCATGATGTTGTGCATCCAAGATGGACCTTTTGTGTTACAAGATAACTCCTCAACTTTGTTTGGGATAGGATATTATAGTCCCCATTATCTTTAATCTGAGTTTATTTATGATCACACACTCATATATATATATATATATATATATATATATATATATATATAAATATATAGGGTTTTGTTTCCATCTTGAATGGGGATGAGTTTACTACTATTGTTTTCTCGTTCTACCGCTCTCATTGGATTTTTGGTGAGTTCTAATGTTTATGTATATACGCATTCCAACATTTCCTTTACCCACACGTGTCATGTCTTATGTATCATAAATATATCATGGTGGTTACTATGGTGGAGAATAGTGATACCTGGGTGCATTGATCACATATGGTGGTTTGGACTTGGAGATTAGGATACAACATCTCTCAAAATTTTAATTTTATAAATGTTTTCATGTTGGGAATCCATTTTTGATTGGTCATGAATTTTCCCCCTTTATACTATGTCTTACTAATACTCTATTTTTTTTAGAGATTATTTCAGGAAAGGTTTCACACTACATTATATATTATTTTTATTATTTATATGCACTTTTTCATGGAGATTATCATGATTTTGCCTTCAGGTGTATTATGAAAAATTCTTGACATTCAAATTATTAATTCCAATACTTGTTTCTTTCCCACGGGCTATTGGAGGTGGTCTTGGTTTTATAATGGCATGCAATTCCTTCAGTCAGGTGGTACATGGTGGGTTAGGGTCATTAAAAATTAGTATCAAAGTATTTCATTCCTTGGAAAAATATTATGAGTTTTCCCCTTACAAGGATTTGTCTAATCACAGGAAAATATTTTCAAAGTGTTATTAGAGTTTATTTCTAGATAGAAAACCCATTGTTGGTTTCATGGATGATGTATCTATACACACTGAATATGACAACCGAATTTCCAATATGGAATACCAATAAATTGGTTATAGGGAATAATGGAATGTGAATCATATAGTATTTAGTCCTTTGTCTATCCATTTTGTGTCATGTCCCCATATAATATATTTAATAATGGTGGGTATTGAAAAGTATGGAGGAATATAGGCAAGGAAATAAAACAATGATTCCATGATAGTGTCCTAATGATTACCATTTGAGAATTGATATCATCGTTTAGGGACACTTACATTAGGTGTTACCTAAAATCCAGCACCGAGCAGTGCTACCACCTATTGGGTAGTGAATGGACCCACCTTTAGTAGTCCAGTAATAAGATCATCAACAAGTTAAGTAGTGGATGGATCTGGTAGAACAAAAAGATAATTCAAATAGTAGTATCATTATATGTTATTTATAGTGATAGTAACCATTGAGGTTTCACATAGAGTCAACCCCACATGGTATTTGTTCGAGTTTTATATATTTTTTATCCTAATAGCTTGGATGGGTGTGTTGGTATCCATTATTCAGCATTATTAGTGTTAGCTCTTGAGGAATCATCCAATTTCACACTAGTTCTAGTTTTGTACCATGGGCTTCCAAGATAGAGATCACATGGTATTTTTAGTGATCCAGTGCCCCCTCCTTTGGTGGTATAGGATTGACATGAGCCAATATAGTTAAAGAACCTCTTGGATAGGACCCGAATTTATGGTGGTCCCAGCGGAAATAATTTTCTAGGGTGAAAAAAAGAATTGGTAGAGTCTTGTGTTGGTGATGTTCTATGTGACTTTAAGCATGCAAGGATATGTGACACTTCTCTTATCCAGACATGCCCTTGTTCCTTAATTAAAACCATGTGGGTGAGTTAGTGATACCCAATGTATATAGTGATGAGTATTGATAGATGAGTTCCATCAAATTATATGTTTATGGTCATCTCATTTTGATAACATTTTGTAGAAAGTCTTGATTAATGAGTAATGGAGGGAAATGGGGAATATGGATTTAAGCTGTATTGGCATATGATCCCAAGGATCTGGGTGTGTTCAATGTATGCAAGTTTTATTTTCTTCCTCATTTTCAATTTTTTTGTGGTCACAAGACCCTTTTCAATGAAATTTCCCATGTTTGAGGCCTAGAAATACCAGTGGATCATTTTTTCTTGATCCTTATGCTTAGAGTATACATCATATAGGATTATAGTTCATAAAACCCATTCAGTAGTGTGACCTGAATTTGGATGTAATTTATTCTCGTATGTAAACAACTTTTATCAAGTTGTGATTCCCAAAGATGTTTTCCTTATATTTATTTATTTCCAATAATTCAATATAATAAGACTTTCACTGATTAGGGTTACAATTTACCAAAGGTATTGGTACCTAATTTTCATTCTCAAGTGACAATGAATACTAGGAAATTATGTATGAGCTCATGTATTAGAGGATACAAGTGATATGTTGTTAATTAGCTGGTATGACCCTTGGAGCATCAAATGTAATGAGATTTCATTTTCCTGTGCTATTAGGGATCTTTATGGATGTATTCCTTGAGGATGTTCTAGGACGACATCTATTATGGGAGATATACTTTTTCATCAACTGCTTCCTCAATACCAAGCTAATAACTTCAATTTCCTATCCTAGAGTCCTCGTTGAGCTTCAAGAGTTAAGGTTTCCATTAGAGGAACTTCAATGTAAGGGTTTGATCAGACCCAGTGTGTCACCTTGAAAACCTCTGTTATAAATGGTGAAAATGTAGAACGAAAATTTGGGTTTTTTAATGATTATCATCATCCGAACTAGAAACTCATAAATAATAGGTACAACTTTTTTAGGATTGATGACCTCAATGACTAGTTGAGGGGAGTTAGTTTGTTCCTAAAGATCAATCTTAGGCCCACCTACCACCATTTGAAGGTTTTCAAAACTGATATTCCAAAGATGATATTCTGATTTTTCTAAAGATAGTATGTGTTCCTTGTAATTAATTTTAGGCTTATGAGTTCTCTCACATTATATATGATGTTTATAATTGAATCATTATACCATAAATGGAATGATTTATGGTTATCTTCATTGATGAAATACACTATTAATCTGAATCATAGGAGGAGAATAAGTATCTCTTGGTTGTTGTTCTAAACATATTATAGGAACAAATGTTATATTGTAATATCTTGAGGATCCAGTTTTGGAACCATGGGGACTAATTTTTGTGGAATTTCATTTCTCATCATGATTAACATGTAGAACAAGTAAATATGGATTGTGTGATTTCTTAGGAGCTACCAATGATCAGGACAGATGTGTGTAGTTTTCTTGGCATGGGGGTTGTACTATACGAGGTTCCTACTTGATTTTTCCAAATTAGAAGTCCCTTTGAATACACTAATGAGGAAAAGGAATCTGTTTATATGGGTTGAATAGTGTTTATGTTTTTTGAGCAATTGAGGTATAGGTTGACCAGTGATCATGTGTTGAGACTACCATAGTAGGGAATGATGTATATAGTGATCTGTGATTCCTCTAGAGTCTAGATTGTCTATGTATTGATTTATAGATACGAAGTAATCACATATGTGTCAAGGATGTTGTTACCCCATGAGTAGAACTATGTTACTCGCCACCTAGATTTAGAGGTGGGTGTTATTTAACCGAATATGTTGAGAAAATATCTATGGGGATAGAGATTTTTTGTTTTATCATAGAATTAAAGTCTTAATTAAAACATCATGTCGAGATAGAATAACCTAATATAGAGTCATTGGTTATATTTTATATTGAATGAAGACTTAAAGATATTCTATTCTTCTAGGAAGGTAAAAATCGTGCTTGATTCCCTTAGAATGAATTACCATTCTAGTGGATGTGTCTTTGAGTAGTTGGATTACATGAAACTGGAAATGGTTGAGGAGAGGGGAGCATATTTTATTCAAATGATGTTGTTGAATTTTCTTCTCATATGACATTTGAGGGATACATAGATGGGAGATATCAACTATGATGATATTTGTGGCTAGATATCATCAGGGGATGCAACATACAGATGCTCTAAAGGAGGGTATAATGTCATTATTTTTTAGGTACAGATGATAGTTCCAGTTATTTCATAAGTGGAGGTGATGAGGGAGTTTAAAAATTCTCCATTAGATGTACATCCTGGAGTGGTAAATATGTAAAATGATCATTATCAGAACTTTTAGTGGGCCTTGAGGATGTAGTGTGTAGCTGAGTTCATCTCATGGTATCCCACATGTTAGTAGTTTCTGTATGGGCACCATGTCCAAGTCGGATTTACAAAGCCTCATGATATCCAAGATAGGAAATGGGATAGAATATACATGGACATTGCATGAGGGACTCTACAAATAGCGAGAGGCCATGATGCTATCAGGGTGATTTTTTACTAACTCAACGAGTTGTTACACATACTGGACCATATGTATCCATGTTTAGTGTAGTTTTACATGTGTTGGATGATACAAAACTATTGGGTTATGTCAAAAATTATCACCTACCATGATTTGTGGTTTATTCCACTATTATAGAGAAACCTGTAAGAGGCGGTCAAGGCCCAGTAGAGAATTAATATGTTGTTACACCCACAGATGGATGGAAGAATTTGAATACTCTCTTATGGATGGATGTCATGATGAGTTCTAATATGTTGGACATCAGTCAGAGTGGGGACCACTTTCTACTGGTATTGTTTTTTTATAATAACATCTAACACTCATCAATTGGCATGGAAACTTTCGAGGTCCTATTATAGAGACCACGTAAGTCACCCTTATGTAAGGATATGATTAGAGATACATCTGTTATTGGCCCATAAATGGAACATGTGTCGAGAGAGAAGGTTTAATATATCCATGAGAGTATGAGGATAGCATATTGCTGACAAAAATCATATAATGATCAACATTTTATACACTAAGATTCTATCCTGAGAGATCATGATTTATGTGGAATCTACCCATGATGAAGTTTATGGATGTTTTTCTTGGGAGAAAATCTATATCTATGGTTCAACTGGATGTTTGAGATTATACAGAGGTTTTCAATGGTTTATTATCACCTATAATTACCCCCATAGTTAGATATGGTGCATGATGTCTTCCATGTTTCATCACTGAGAAGATATGAATATCATCCTATGAACATAGTTTATTGCGGTGAGTTAGACATTGAGTGTGGAACCACCTTCATGAATTAACATGAGGAAATTGAGGATCGATAGGATAGTTTTGTGTGAGGATGGTCAATTCCCATGGTTCTTGTGTTTTGGTAGTTGAGGAGCCTAAAAATGAGCTCTTGGGAGTGGGAGAACTAGATACAATCTCAGTACCCCCACCTTTTTTATTAGATTTTGTTTTTTAGGGTGAAAATCCATGATGGATGGGAGAATACAGTCACCTAGTTTTTTATTCTAATAATATGAAATATATTAATGAATATTTTCATAGATAGACGTTGAGATGATGTGAGATTCTAAGGCATGGTGATCCTTGAATTCGTATTATAATAATATTCAATATATTAATATCAGGAACACTAATATTTTTAGAAATAGCGGCATTACTCCCAGGTGGGGTCGAAAATTAGAAATCTATTACCACAGTAGAAATTAAAAAATGTAGTTTAACTAGGGGAAACATAAATTTGGATAGTGCTAGATGTTCGAATGAGACAACCATTTGTGGGTACATTATTTGTATCAATCAATTAATTAAATTTACTAATTAATATTGTTCTAAAAAACCTAATCCCCAATTTAAATAAACTATTATAGAACATTCTACAGGGTTAACCACATATCCCTGAGATTTTGTAGAGGATCCTACGATGTTCTCAATTTTTGATTGAGATCAAACGATGACAGTTGATTAGAATAAGGTGGATCAAGATTCAATGAACACGGTGATACTTCTACATCAATTGAGAATGCATTAAATAATCAAGATTGATCCAAAATAAATAATGACCAACGAATTGTGAATTTTCACCATTTTGATTAAAATATTGGTCATTGAAATATTATCTATGTTTGATTCTGGGATTAGATATTCTTTGCATTATCCCCATAGAACATTTAAATTAATTAACTTATTTTATTCTTGATTATTACATGTTTTCACCCTAGTTTTTCAAATCTATGATTTATTTCTTGTAATTCTAGACCAATAAAATTTTCACTCTAGTTCTTTCTCCTTCCACACACCCATTATTTAAATTACTCACTATTGGATTATTAGGTTGTAGTCGGACTTTGTTGGGGATAGTTGAGGCATGATGAACCCCCCATATTCATGGTTTTTTTGATAAGAAATACAGGATCAATGTTTTGTATCTATATTAAGAAATATTTTGGGACATACACAATGGATTAAAATACACAAATGGATATGGATCAAAAGATGTGTATGGTAATTGAATGAGGCATCAAGGAAAATTTAAGGTTCTCTTTTCTGGCCATCAGAGGCTAGGAAATGAATATTGGAGTATTTCGCATTTATATTTATTCAATAAACATATAATATACATAGTGATGAAGTTGGGTCTATAAAAATCATGAAGAATTAGTGGATTCAGTGAAAATCCAGACTACACAACATGTATATAGGAAGAACAAATTGTGTGTAACCCCCATTGGATGTGACATTGGGGATTTGGGAGAAGATAAGTATCACATGTCATGTGTCCTGACCAAAATTCTATGTGACCCTATGTGGTAAACTAGAATGTCTTCTAGCTATCACACATCCAAGACCACATGCGGTTGGACATACGGTGTACATCGAGAGTAGATAGGCATGGGCAGATACATTGGCATGGCCAGGTACACATGCGTGAACTAACATATACGAGCATGGCCAGGATGACATAAAAGGCCCCATGTGCCTAAGAAACACCATGTATGATGGGAATGATTCTATGTAATTTCCATAGGAGAATACATCCAGATGATGTGGGAATGTCATATGTTGTGTGGACCCCTATACTCTACCATGTATCTGTCCTTTGACATCATCCTCTCATATCACCTTAACATGGATTCAATGTTTAACCATGAGTATCCTATATCAGGTATTTCCCATATAAAAAATGATGGTTTCCATTGTTTTGGAATATACGAAATGATGTGAGATGTTCAAAGTATAGCACTTATTTATGTGACCCTCGAAGAAGGTTGTGATCATTCATGGATCATTAGAGAGACGCTGAGGTCAATACTCCCATATCGAACCAGTGTGAAGGTTCCCCATACTAACAGAGAGACGATGAGGTTATTACCACCTAATTTACCAGGGAATGTATTCCCTATATTATTTATATACATTGAGGTGGTACTCCCAAACATTGGGAACTTGTAATTTATCAGTGGGTTGATCCTCCCTCATCATCAAGCATTAGGGGGGAGTGGGTCCTCCATGCGAGTTTTTGATCCCTCAGATGAGGAGCATAGAAGTAAGGAGTGGTCCACACCTAATATTCAGGGGAGGTTACTTGGAAGTCATTATTTGGAGTTATGGATCTCTCAATTTGTGGATCACAGTTTCATTGTAAGATCCCCTCCACAAATATTTCTATAGAGTTATAAATGATTCTGGGAATTGAAGATAGGTCTTTAGAGATGCAGGCTGACTCATCAACATTGGCTGGGCTGTAAGAAGGATATCCCATTTCTCTCTCATATGGGGTATTTATGAGAATATATATTTATATATATTGGGTTTCATTTCCCTCTTTCTTTTCGTTCACTTGACTACTTTTTGTGTGCCACTCTGTTCCCCCGATTTAGTTTTTTTGAAGTGTCCTACAAGGAATTTATATACTCACCTCTACGTGGTTTTTTTACTAGGAATGTCATATCTTATACAAATGATTGATATATCATTTGTGACTTTGGTAGAGAATGGTGATACCTAGGTTGTGATAATCACCTATAATGGTCAATGGTTGTTAGCATAAATATGTTGTCGAATCTGATCAACCTTGATGTTCTTCTAGATAGTTCTAACTTTCTCTATGAATTCCTCAGCATGCTCAGGTCCCAAAAGCTTTATTTCTCCAACATCATCCCAAAACATTGGATTTCAACACATATTTCCTTAGAGTTCTTCATAATTATCCATTTTCTTATAAGATAAATATATTATAGTAATAATACTCAACTAATTATAGGAATTTATCCAAACCACCTTTGAAATCTATATAACAATATCTCCATATATTCTTTAGGTTTAGAATAGTTATCTCATATCGAACATCTAACTGAGGATGATACGCCATATTGAATCTCAACTGTCTATCCATATCATAAAGAAGTCTTCAAAATAACTTTTAGGTAATCCATATATCATTATATGATATGATGGAATGTAGTACTCCATCAAATTTACAACATTATAAATTTATATTATGGAACAATTATCAACAGAGAAATATTCTCTGATGGAAATAAACTATTCTAAATTAATAATATGGTTTACTATAACCAAATCAACATTTTAGACATTATATGTTATGTGGATTCCATTTAAAAAATATATGGTCATGTTTTCCCATTTTTTATCTAGAATGGTTGATGGTCGTAACATTATCATTAAATATTTTCTCTTAGCCTTAGCATGATAAAAGCTAATCACCGAGGTTCAAATTCTACAATATCTCACTTCATGTCTTCCTGCTAAAAATAATCTTATTGGTCTCTGTATATGTTTGTACTTCCAGGATGAATAGAGAATTATAAACTTTTAACTTCATCCAATAGCTCCTTCTTAAAATATAGTATTGGACGAACCCATATAGAGTTCCAAGAAATAATCATTCTCTCAAAATAAAGGTTGAAATTAGTAACATTTCTCGCCTTATTTTACATCTCAACATCTAATTTTTGTGCCTCCTTAATCAACACATGGATATATGATTAAATGTTCATTTTAAAAAAGACATTATTTCTTCCCTTCCTTCAATATTTCTATATCAATGCTTTGAAAATCCCAACATATTATATATTTTGCGATCATCATCACAGAAAAGCTTTCATGACCTTTTCCACTCAAAGCATCTGCCACATTGTTCATCTTTCCAGTGTGGTAATGTATTGGGCAGTTGTAATCAATAATCAGTTCCAAAAATATTCTCATTTTTATATTTATCCCTTTATCCGTGAATATATAATTTAATCTTTCTATATATATATATCACACCTATCTCTATAGAAATATTTTTTTTGTGCATTTAATGAAACATTTTCCCCAAATAACTCTAATTCATGAGTTGGGTAATTATACTCATAATCCTCTAAGTTGTGTGAGGAATAAGCTATCACAATATCATTTTTCATGAGAAAAAATCTTTGTATAGTCTTTGATTAATCCCTATGGATCACAAACCTTTGTCCACTATAAGGTAGTGTGAGAACAGGTACACCAGAACACAATCTTTTCATCTCCTTAAAATTATTCTCACATTAGTTTATCTAAATGAATGTAATTACCTTTTTAGTAAACATGGTGAAAGTATTAGATAGTCATGAAAAATATCTCACAAAACATAAAAAATTTATATATAACCCTAAAAAAATAAAAAAATTTGTTACCATGGTTGGTCTAGGATATTTATCACTAACATTTTTCATTAAATTATCTACTGATATACACTCACTAGAGATTGTATGACCAAATAATGAAACTTTTTTAAGAAAAAATTTACTCTTGGTAAATTTTACATAAATATTCTCCTTCCATATGTTCGTCATCACATTCCTCGTGGGATTTTCAAGCTCTTCCTTTATCATTTAATATATAATAATATCTTACGTAAATACTTCAATACGGTGATCAAAGTAGTCTTAAAATATTCTATTCATTAAATACATTAATATCGTGAGGAAATTAGTAAGACATGAATCATAACTATAAATTCTTAGTTTCCATTCCATTTACTGAATTTCCCCTAGAGTATATAACCTTTCTTGACCCTCAATTGAAAATATCCAAAAAACCCAATCATAGAAAAGCATTGAGTTCCATGTAGTTAGCAAACTAAATCATCAATAAGGGATAAGGGATTCTTGTTGTTGATTGTGATCACATTAATCCCATGATAAATAATCCAAAGAAGCATTGCTCAATCTATCTTATTAACAAAAAGAACTGGTTCACCGCATGGTGACACACTAGGGTTTATGAATTACTTATCAATATTCTCTGATAATTTCTTATTTAATTATTGTAACTCAATTAGGTTCATTCTATAAGAATTCTTTGAAATCGGAATAGAACCAAGTATGAGTTATATTAAAAAAACAACTTCATGATTCAATGGATTTTATTTGGACCAATATAACATATAAAATTATAAAAAAGTGGATATAAAAAGGGTTTTCCATCAAAAGGTGGTTAATCAACCTTTTAAAGAATATTAGAATATTTACGCTTAAAGTTAGATTCATTTTCATTTTAAGCCTCTAACATTTATTTGGATAAAAGAAAAAATAATTGACAAGCATATATAATAATTTTGTAGTTAGATCTGTTCATTCCTTCCATAATAATGTCTAGGCATTATCATCCATTTAAAATAATATTATTATATTATTAGTGTGAAATGTAAGATTTCAAAGAAACTCATTGTTGTGTATTCGGTATGCTATTGAACATAACATTCCCTTTAAAATAATATTAATATTTTATTCACAAATATTAAAAAGTTTGAGAATGTCATGTTCTTTATTTACTTGGGATGCTACAATTAGTACCATTTTATCACTCTTTGGAATTTAAAATGATTGATAATTTTTTTAACAAAATTCATCTTCACTTCTCTCTCAAGTCAAAACTCATTTTTCCCAAAACCATGTCTTCAAAAATGGTTTTACCATTATCTAAATGATTCATTAAGAAAAGTTTTACCCATGTTTCATTACTTTTCAAAAAAATTTGATACTAATATTGATTTCATTTTACAAGAGAGACATATTTGGCATTTGTAGAAAATGTGAGTAGATTATTTTTTTATTATGTATGACATGTATGGAATTTATTTCCATTATGTCCAAAAAATATTTTAAAGCAAACATTATAAATATCAAATCTTATATTCAAATAAATTTATTTTCAAAATATTTAATAATCATTTAGTTGTTAGTATATTTTCAAAGTAAGGAAAAATATAATTTCTTCAATAATGTTTTTAAAGAACGTGATATGGTATTTCTATTAATCATGATAACAACCTTTTATTTTATATATACACCACTAGGGATATGTTGTGTTGATACCAATCTTATTATTCTTATGGGTGTTTCAAGATCATTTTGACAAATTATAGTATTTAGATAAAATTTCTTGATTCATTTATGTAATCATTGACATTCCGATGAAGTATTCACTTTCTTATAATCATTGGAAGTTAACTTTTCCCAAAATATCCATATTATTTATCATTTATGTGTTTATTTTTGAAATAATATTTCATTTATACATATGGTTTTATACATTTAATGATCTTAATTTATCTCTGGAAATATTTCTAAAAATATATTTTTTAGTCAATACAGTTATTTTATGATAAAGCACATTATTCATTAATTTAATTTATTATTCTATATATAAGGAATTGTTTGGAAATGAATTGAAGTGTGGGGCCCAAAATCATATATACTCTCCTTGAATTATTATATTCATTTGTAGAATTTGTAAACTATAATTGAAAGTGATTTTACATATAGTTTCAAACTAACTTCTGAATGGTCATGATGGTATGGGTATCATGATTCAATATATCATGAGTTCCAATAATTAATCATTTAAATATTTATGAATTTAGTTATTATTATCCATGATATTTTCACAATGATATTATCAATAGTTTCATTTAATTATTAATTATTGATTATATAAAATGTATTTTCATTCATTTACCATACCATATTGATTATCTCATATCTCTTCATGATAGTCTAGTTTTTTAAATGGAATGTGTCTTCAGTTATTTATATTTCTTTATTGACTGTTCCTTATCTAACCATGATGCTAATATTATTTTTTAAATGTAATGTGTATTAATATGTGTACCATTTCATATTGATTATTCCCTATTGATTATTCTTCATTTACTCATGAAATCTCCCGCTTTATTTAACTATTATTAAGAATTTGATCTCAACAATATTTTCTTTCCTTTCCTTGCAATAATAAAAGTATTGTGTGAATTACATGAATGGATATGGTAAAGGTAATAATTATACTCTGAAAATAAAATTGTCTTATAATTTATATATTCACATGTAATAATGGAATCATTTATGAATATAGTTTACTAATACTACAGAAATAATCTATCCTTTGGGATTTGATTCCATGTATATTATGCCAATGTAATAATGTAGACGTCGACTCTGAGATACATGATTTTTGGTTGTTAAAATTGATATCATAGGATGTTTACAATAATAATTTTTTTTCTACATTTTGGAAAACATAGATTCGGTAACATGACCTAATGATAGTTTTTAGGATAAGTATAGAAGGACATCCTAAAGTATTTTTAAGGTAGAGATTATGTGGGTTTTTCATGAAATACATCCCTATATGGAAATTACAAGTCGTTGTGGTTCTAAGATATATATACCTGGGGGAAATAATTCCAAATAAAAGTGTGTTGTTTTTGACTTAAGAGTTACCTCATATTGGAAAATGGGATTTAATAAAAACTTGATGAGTCACTCTCACGGGTTATGCTCTAGATAGTTAACATTTTCGTTAAAAACAATAATAAAAGATTGGTATAGATTATTATAATGAAATATCTTAGGTAAACCTAATGTGTCTTATATAAAAAAGAATGTGTCATGATATATACATCCTATTAAGGATTAAATAATTTTACCATCATGATTTTTGTTGCTTCCACTTTTTATTTGGTTATATTCAATTGTCGGAACCCAAAGGATTCATGATAACATTGAATATGATGGACAATGTGTTGATGATGATGAAAAAAATGGGATGATGATAATAGGTAAATATATCATTATTATTCCTATTTAGTTAACCTAAAATGTGACTACCAACCTATAACTTAACCAACTATTAGAATCAGAAAAGTTGGGAATGTGGGTGTTCACAAAGAGCTTGAGTGGGGTAGGCCATATAAGAAATAAGGATCGGTTTAACTCATGTGGGAAATATTGAATGAGAAACATAGGATAATATATCAAGGTAATGATAAAATGTTTTATGTTTGGAAAATAAGGTCATAACGAAATAAATTTCCAAGAAATCAATTAGAGTATGATGTAGGAATATATATTCAATCTTGAGAATCAATTTTTAGTTTGTAGACTTAAATGTTAGGAAAATGGGAATTATCCTAGTTATTTCCCTCTTCTAAAGGTTAACCCCTAGATAAAAGGAGGATCATTTTTGAAATACAATTATTAATGTATTTATGTATTGGAATTCAAAAATTAAATTACAGTGATAATTTTACCCATTATATTTTGGTTATAATAATAATGATACATCAATGGATTGTGTTAAATTTTAGAAGCTTATATATTTATTAACAAAAAAATATTGATTCAATCATGGATTTATGAGTGTAAGGATGAACATAATTTCAAAATTATAAACTCCACTTTTGAAAAACTATTATAATTAATATAATATTATTAAGGATATTTTTTTGAAACAATTATTGGAATAAAACCTATTAGTTTATTATATGAAAACATTATTTGAGGAATAATTCCCTTACATTTTTATAGAAATATGTTTAATGGTTTTGGTAAAGTTTAGGTTTTATCCTATATTTAATGTTGAGGTAATTATATATTATTAAAATTTGTGAATTTTATATGAATTATATTAATATGGTTTAATAAAAAAAGATAAGTCAAATTTTGGCTGACAAACCATCCCATCCTCCAAGGAATGGGAAAATGAACCTACAACTGAAGGCTGAAAAGGTTGTTGTTCCGACCACTGGCCTATGTGATATACTATTTTTTATGACATTAATATTACTTTGTTTCATATTTTAATATTATAGTCATTTTTGGAAATATATTATTAGATCAAATGATTTAGATTTGGAGACAATTAATTAAATTTCTGTAGATGTTTTATTAGATTTATATATATAACCACTAAATTAACCATGAAATATTATTTAGGAATAGTGTAATTAAATTTTTGGAATGATAGTTAAAAATTATTAAGATGACCATTTTAGAGAAAAATATTCTCGGATGTTGTGAATATTAGGGATAATTGGATTTCATGATTACTTATTTGTGAATTAATTTAAGTTCAAAATTTAGGGTAAATATTGAATTAAAATGTATGATTTCTTCATTTAATGGTTTATCAATTTTTTCTACTGTCTTACCTTGTTGTAACAATGTCATTTTTTGTTAATATTGAAATTCCATTGGAATAACTAATTATTATTGTATTTATCTTATAATCTATTAAAAATAAATTTTGTCTTTTAGGTATAACAAAATTCACAATTTATTGCCATTTCATAGAGTAATAAATGAAGTCGAAGTTAATAGAATCCCAAAAAAGGAAGAAATATTACTTAAAAAAATTAAGTAATTATATTTATTTATAAATATGGATAGTATGAAAAATAATAAACTTTAGGATAAGTGCCTTAAAACAAAAAAAAGTTCCAAATACATTCATATCATATGCATAAATGATCACATAACTCGTCTCAAAAATATGGTTTTCAGGTCCTTAACATTATATTGATCATTCACTTTATTGTGATTAGTAACATATATCACTCTCTATAATTATTTACTCATTTATTTTGTGTCATAATATTTAGATTCCACATATTTTCTCCAACATGGAGACTTATTTATGTTTTATTCAATATGACCTTTATATTTCCCTAACACTCTTATCAAGAGGATTTTTTTAACCCTTTTACAATGATGGATTTTCAATAATTGTATTTCTAAATGTCAAATACTTTCTAGTTGAAAGGATAAAATATATTGAAGTTGTGTATAATTTGAGATCAAAATATTTTAAACTAATAAATTTATATTAAATAGAGTATGAAACACACAACAATAAACTCAGAAAACCACTGAAATATATTTTGGTAAATTTCACCTCTTTGATAACTTACAGAACACACAACCCTGAGCCTAAATGAATTTTAATATAGTATACCATTTTAACGAACCCTTAAATTTTAGATTATTAATTGTACTAAGTAAACTCTATGATTTATGGTAATCTTTTTATTATAAATAAAATAAAAAATATTTTAATAGAAAAAACTATTTTTTTCTGAAACAATTGTATGAGTCATGATTTGAACAAAAAAAATATAATTATTTTTTACAACTTTTAGCAATATTATTTTAAAATTTTAAATTAATTTTTTAATTCATAATGTCAAACATATCTTAAAGATGATTTTCAAGATTTCTTTGAAAGGTTTCATTTTTTCATGAATGGTGAAAAACCGGGATTTTTTAAAATAAATTTTTATTTAAATAATATATAAGGTAAAATTATATTTTATGTAGTTTTTAAAGTAAAATTAGTTCAATTATATAATAATTTAACTAATTTATGATATTTAAATAAATTTCATATTGAATTTTGATATTAAATCATTCAAAACTTATGAAAATAGTTTCTTTGGAAACTATCACTTTCATCGTGTATGTGGGTATAATTTTAAATTGGATTCTAACACTTATTTTAATTTAATTTGGAAAATGTATTAATTATTTATAATAGGTATAATCTATATTATATAATAATTTTAGCTTGATTTTTTTACCATTATAAATATTAAAAGCGGTAAAAATTATTTACCTCGGTTAAAGTAAAAATTTATATACCAGTAGTTAAACTAAGAAATATATGGGTAAAATGAACTTTAAAATAATATAAAAACAATTATAAAAAATTATTTAGTATATAATTACTATAATATTATTTTATTATCCATTTTATGGATTTTTTCCAGATAAAAACATGGGTGTAATTCAATCTTTGCATAAATTTTATTCGTGTCCTCCACCAACATATAAAAGGAAACCCCTTATCCTCTTCCCTTTATAGTTACAAATACATTTTTGTTATCCAATAATATCCAAAATCAATTACATAATCCCCTAATAATATTACTGGTACCTTTTATATTATAAATATACACTATTAATGATTTTTGTTCAAACTTTAAGGGGTTTTTGAAGAAAATGTTACGTTTTTAAATGAGTGTTTTTATTTTTTCTCTTCTTCATCATCATTAAAATATTATTAAACCAAAATTATATAAAAATAATAATTATATTCAATATAATGAGAGGTTATTTATTTATGTTAATTACATTTATCCATCTAATCTTCCATAAAATGGGAAACAAAACCATCGATCATGTGTATGGTGGACTACTGCCCCCTGAACCAATGCAATTCATTTTGCATCACCTCCATTGAAAGATGTATATAAGGATGTATTTATCACATGTATATTATATTTATGATATTAATATATTTTCCAAATTTAAATATCACATATAATTTCTTATGCCATATTTCATTGAAAAAAGATAACTTCACTCTTGTGTACGGGGGACTACCGATTAATGAAACGATGTGATTTTTTGATCACATAGGATTTACATGGAATGTAATAAGGATAAATTTAATGAATATTTGTTATATATTTTAAATTACATTGATTATATAAAATTAATATATCACAAGATTACTTACCATATAACCCATTATGGATTTGATAACGTCATTCTTGCGTGCGTTCAACCTATTGTTTTCATGAACCGATGTGATCCATTATACATGTTCAAATCTCAATAATGATTATAAAAATATATCTAATTAAAAATGATATTTATAATACTAATATAATAATGAATATTATGGAAGTATATAACATTCTGGATAACCTAACATTAATGATAAAATATGCACGAGAAAACCAGGCAGTCCTCATATGAATCAATGGTAATAATGATGATTAGTAACAAAAAGATGCTAATTTGTCATAAAAGAATCTTATATGATATTATAAATATGAATATTTTTCTATTATAAATTAATATCATTCTAATAACCATCATAGAAAAGTATTAATTTGATTCAACCAAAAAAAGTGTTATTTAAGGGACTTTGTCTCAATTTTTATTCATTGAGGCATATTGAAATGTTTTGAACCAAATATATTTTATATGGTGTATATTTGACCATGGAAATGTAATTTCATGATTAATTAATAATTAATTGTATTTGAAGAATAAATTTAAGTTATTTCTTCCATGGATTTTTGACTTGAGAATTACCAAGTGGTGAAGAATTTCATAACTTAATTTCATTTCATTGGGTGCTACTAATTCTTCATTATTTTTGATATAATATGATTATGTGTGATTTTATTTTTTATTATATAATTTCTTAAATTGACTTATTATATGTGGATTTACATTTTATCCACATAAAAAATTCATTGGTTAATTCTAACTTCAATGTTAATATCTTTTAAGGGTTTATTTCATAATCTCATTTTAATTAAGATTAATTATGATTGAATTTCTATTGAAAAAAATTATCGAATCATTATAAAATAAACCAATTTAATTTTATTCTATATTTTTTATTCATTGTGTTTTAAAATAATAGTACCATATTCCACTAACTTGTAAAATTATTGATAAAATATTTTAAACAAAATTAAAATTCATTTTTTGTTTTTGGTTGAAAATACTTTTTCTTCTAAACACGTGTTTTATAAAAATGTTTTCAATTTTGTTAACATTCTAAAATTAGTTTATTAAAATAATATATAACCCTGATTTTCATTTTAAATAATTTTTTGGAAGGAATCTTGATGTCATTTTCAAAATAGGGACTATTTGGATTTTACCAAAAATGTGAAATGAATTCTTATTTTTATTGTGTATGGAATGTAAGGAATTTACCAAAATAATGACAAATAAATTTTTAAAATCAAACATTATAGGTTTTATAGGTAATTTTCAATGAAATTTATTTTGAATATATTTTTTAACAGTTAAGGTTTTTTTGAACAATGAAATTAATAAAATTATATTTTCCTCAGAAGTTTTTTAAAAATCATTATAATGTATTTTTTTAATTAACGAAAACAACCATTTAATAACAAATACATCACTGGGGATATTTTCTATTGATTCCATACTTATTATTTTAATGTATAGTTTATGATATTTTCAAAAAAGGGAAGGATGCAATTCACTTTCATGATTCATTTTTTTAATTAACGTTTCCTTAAAATATTCTCTCTTAATATGATCATTTGATACATAATCCCCCCCAATCCTTATTATTTATCATAAATTTATTTATTCATCAAACTATATATAATTTATACTTATTATGTTATTAATTGATATTAATTTCTTTATATGGGGAAATACTAATAAATAATTATTCTTTACTGCATATAGATTTTGGTTGATAAAGAACATTGTTTGTGGATTAAATTGAATATTAGATATAAAAATATTTCTTTGGAGGATCTGTGACATGTGGGGGTTGGAATTATATTTCCCCTAGCTAAATCTGTAGTATCATGAAGCAAATTATCAAGGTCGAACTAAATGGTTTTCTACCTATAGTTTTAAAACATCTTTTGAAATGTCCTAATGGTAGAGGTATCATGATGCCATAAATTATAATTTCTTATAATTAAACATTGATTTCATTAATAATACATTTTTATTATCCATTATATTTTGACAAATATATTATCTGTGAAATTATTTTGATTCTCAATTATTTATTAAATTGTATCTATTTTTCGTCATTTACCATTATATATGGATTATGCCTTATATATACAGAATATTAAAGTTGTTTGAATGGCATGTGTCATCAGTTATTTAACTGACCATATTGAATATTCACTCTATAATCATGATAGTCCAGCTATTAATTAAATTATACGGGTGTTAATATATTTACCATTCCATATTTATTATTCTTTATTTACTCATGATATCTTCCACATTACGTAACTCTTAATGAGAATTTGAGTTCACTGTAATTTTTTTAAAATTCCCATGGTGACCTCAAATGATCAGTAAGGGTAAACAAGGGATATGTTTAAAAAAATCTTGAGAAAAATTTTATGGGATCAAGATAATGGAAATAGAATAGTATATCCTTTACATCAAAGAACAAAAACATGAATCATGGAATAAATTTTGGTAGTTTATAAGAATTAAATCATAAGGAAATAGAGAATATAATCCATTAATGAATAAAATAAGAATAAGACATATAATTGTGATTTGAACATAAGAATATAAAAAGGATTCCCATAGTAGTCAATGAATCACTTCCATGGACATCACTATAGTATGGTTTCATTCCACATACCATCTTGGTAGTCAGGGTTCACTCCAATAACAACTTTGGTAGTCTTGGATCACAACCATAACAATTTTATTATTTAGGGTTCAATCCCAATACTATCATAGTGGAAAATATTCATTATGTATATCAATTAATATATAAATATTCTCCAAATGCATTGGATGGAGATATTGGTCCCACCCATCTCAAAATAAATCAAACAGACACGTTCCATGAGATTATAAACATTATTCATAACTTAACCCTCAAAATGTAGTGGTTATCATAAACATATAATCTTATACTAAGCTGTGGAAACGATATAGGTTTCATAATTATTTTATCATTGAATAACCTATTAAAGGAAGTGGGTTTCATAGACATATAACCAGTTTAAAAGAAATGGATTTCAAAAATACATAACTTGTTAAAGAGAAACAAGTTTCATAAATGTTATACAATAAAATAATGAAATATTCCGAGAAAGAAATTGAATGGAACCTTAGATACTATAAAAAATAATTCATGAGTAACAACAAAATATTTCATATTAAATTGAAAATAATTTTGAAATATATTTTAAAATCATTTTTTGAGGAAAATAACATTTCTTCTCTCAATAATTATTTCAAAATCATAAAACATTTTTTAAAACCATTTCCCTTTAAAATAATTTGATAACATATAAAGTAATATTTAAAAAATATAATAAATTATTAAAAACATTTTTCTTTAAAAATGATCTTAAAGTAGCTTTTTAATAAAATTCTTGGACAAATGGGATTTTGAATAAAACTGATTTTTGAAATAAAAGAGTAATGATGTCTAATTTTTTAAAACATTTTATTAATTACATCAAGTAACAAAGAATGAGGAAAACGTACCAATACATGAATACATCATGAATAACCATAAGATAATAAAAATCATGAATATTCTTGAGATTTGTATCATTCATAAACAATCTTAATAAATCTTGAGATTGTTCCAATAACCTCTTATTACTTTGTAACTATGAATCACACTCCCCATGTAAGAAAATAAAATTACATGGATCCTAAAATATCATGAAAAATAATGAGATTCATGATAAAATATGTCAATTTCAATCACATATACCTCATAAAAGAAAATAGTATCATAATAAAATATTTGTCTCAAAGAAGAAAAATAGAGCCAAAACAACTTTATCAATTTGGTATCTTTTAAAGCACAAACCCCTTTAAAGAAAGATCATAATATTGATATGTAAATACACATAAATTTAAGTATAAGAATGACATAATACATTCATGGGCAGTATAAACAAAAAAAAATTAATGGAGAATAAGGGATGTATCTCATGAAAATAAAAAGTGAGTTAAAATACGATTACACTTTCAATCTACTATTATCGTACTCATAAATGAATCATGAAAAATATGTATATCTTTATTACAAATTTTTCACAAAACCATATTAATATATTCAATACCATTATAAGGTTTTCTCATAAACTTATTTTACCCATTTATTAATAATTCCTTGTTTATGTAATGTTTCAGGTAATAATTGATTTGTTTATCACATGTGTTTTGACTTTTAATTAATTATCATCTTACTCAAATCATGACATAATTATTTTAAGATTGTAAAAAATTTCTTGTTTATCATATAAATTATGTATATAATTTTTTTTAATAAAAATATAATATATATTTATAAAATAGAGTATATTGTTCATGGAGACGGTAGGCATTATGTACACATGAAAGTTGTTTCCATTTTCACGGAATATTGAAATAAATAAACTAACACAATTCCTACAAACCATACGCAGTACGTATACATGAATGATTTTATTGTTTTCATGGTGTTTTGAAAGAAAGAAACTAAATTACATATATGTGTATATGTATATAATATCATTATTATCTCATATATATCATATATTTTACTACACACATACATAATACATTCTATGTAATGTGTGAACGAATCACATTGCTTTGAGGATGTGGTAGTCCACACTTCCACAAAAAAAGTTATCGTATTTACAAAAAATGTAATGAATTAAGGATGGAATTATATAACATATAAATAAGTATAAATACATCATATATATCATATAAAAATATATCATTCATCATAATTCTAAATCATAAGTGGTGGTACATGTAAAATGAACAACATAGTTTCGTGAGAAGATAGTTCATTGTACACAAGAACAGTAAGTTAATTACTTGTTAGATGGATGTGTTTGCAAGTGATATTACAAACCTTAACATAAAAAAAGTATTATTATATTTACAATCCTTAGGATGATATTTTTGAATGGATTAAGATAATTTGAGGTGGTGGATAAATAAAATAAATAAATGGAGCTTGAGAAGGAATGTTACCTCCTCTTTGGGTAACACCTTTTGATTTGAATGAAAAGGTTTCCTTGGATGTATTTATTCCAAATGTGTGGCTTTTAGGAGTATGGGATGGAATTTGGGATCTTATTTGGAAAGGGTTTGGATGATCAAGGAGGCTTAATGTGTTGTGGGGAACTAGGAGAGGAGGTTCCTTTTTATAATTGAGGTGAGGTGAACTTTAGGAAACTCTTTAAATATTAAATAAAAATAAATTAATTTTCAGTCAAAAAAGACCCCAATGTTAGTTATTGGGAATATAATATAAGGATTGGTTTAAATATTATAATACGATAACAATTAGATATGTTTTGACTATTTTTTAATGCTTTTCCTTCAACTCAAACCCTAATTTGACCTCTTTACCTCTTACCATGATAACATGTTCATTTACTATTTAAGAGTTAAAATAGTTACTATGAAATTACGAAAGAATCATACATGTATCACTTATAAAATTTTCAACATTATTAAACAATTTATCTGAATTTTATACTTTTATGATTTTTATAACATTTAATAAAATATTAATTATCTTAAAATATCATTATTGGTAATTTTGACTATATTTATTATTAAACTTTAAAAAATATCATAAGGACACCGTATATTAATATAAACATCATTAAATCATCAAAAACATGTCTCATTATTCTATAAAATAATTACATGACATTTATTATATCAAATGATATTTATTTAAACATTTTTATTTTCATTTGTTTTATATTTCTGTTAATTAAACAATTACTACATCATCATTATGTATGCCATAATTGAAATTATTTATTTCCTAAAAATTTAAAATAATTTTACATGTTGATTATAATGATTCTAACATTCCAATAACTATTTATAGACAAAAATATTATGGGTATATCACTATATTAAAAATTATATATTTATTAAAAACATGAGTCTCACATTTTTCAATTTTCATTTAATAGAATATAATAAATGTATTACTCTAATTCAAGTGAATTAATAAGGTTATAATATTATCCCAAGTATTATATTTCTAGAAAAACACTCATCCAATGGAATTTTGAGAAGTGTTAGTGTAATTTTATAATATTTATATTATTATTTTCATTATTAATTTCTGAATTCACCCCTAAATGTGGTAATTAAAAATTACTAAAATTATTATTGATAATATCCAAAAATTATGTTTATCATATTTCAATATAAATATCATCTCGACTAAATCTTAGTATATTTTTTTAAAATTCAATTCACTGAATTAGAAAAGTAAATTTTAATGCTAAAATTGTAGACATAGAGAGAAATCGGTTTTTTAATATGAGAATGCTCAAAATCTCCTTTATATCAAATTTCAATTTATAAATATTTCATTGACATATATTGGATTAATATATTTATAATTGATCAGATGTGACATTGAAAAAATATAAGATATGATTTATCTATATAATAATGTTAGAAGAAACATTTTTGATTTAAAATTTATTATTTTTCACTATTAATCCAAAAATGAGGTTTCTCAGAAAAATCTGAATAATTCATACTAGGATAATTTTGACATTATGAAATAAGAAATTCAGTTCTTTATCACATAATATTTATAAAATTATCTAAAATTTATTTTATTGTTTTTTACAGAAGGACGTGAAAATCCATTCATTTGAGAAAATAGTACTTTTAAACATATGAATTTTTTTACCAAGAATAAAAATTTTCATTATAATTAGATTTTATTTATTTAAAACCATTATAATAAATATTTGAAAAGTATTTATTACAATTAATATTACTAATTTTAATGGTGGGGTAATAATTATCTTGTATAAATAATTATAACTTTAAAATGATAATTCATTGAAGCTTAGTGTTCCATATAAATCACACCATGTCTATGTTGTTTGTAGAACAATACAATTCAGCGTAGACTTTAGTGCAAGTCAGGATGGTGTCATGTGTAAGGAATTTTTTAATTAGTTCAATTGAAGACATAAATAAAAAATTATTTATTCAAAAAAAGGTTCGAAAGAAATCAAGGTTTGTATTGAGAAGGTTTAGTTATTCCATCCTTCTCCACACCCTTCTCAATAGTCATGAAATTGTATAGAATATTTGGATTTACAGTTATGTAAAAACACATAAATTGAAATTTAATTTGGTAAAAAGACTAATATCTAACTTCATGGAAACATGTTCCTCATTTATGGCTAGGAGTATATAAAAATGAAGTCATTCGGTGACACAAATGGAGTTCACATGTATCATCTTTGATCCCCATTGAATATCTCGGAATTCGGTGGTTTGTTATAACATTAATTTTTGAGGAAAAAACTCCATAAATGGTGGGTTTTTAAAGTCATTCCAAGAAAAACATCACTATTTCATACATTTCTAATGGAACTCAACCATATCCTGGTGGGTCCCTGAAGCATAAATGCTGTTATTTTGACCCATCAGTCATTCTGTCTCTCCACCAAGATGATAATTCCATCTACGATGTCTACACAGTCCTTGAAATCCTATGGTCCCCCATTTCCATACAATTAAATGGGAAAAATTAAACCATCTTATATTTTACTCATCCTATATGAGAAGGTAGAATCAAGAGTCGATCCGAATATTGAACTAGTGAATCATGTTTGGGAGAATTTTTTGTCGCATACTCTTATATAGTTTTTGGTGCAATTGGTGTGTCCACCATAACTAGAGAATCCAAGCATGCTTTAATAAATAATATAATCAATAATCAGTAGGGTGGAATTTTATGAAATTCTGATTGAATGTTTAGAAAACCAAGAACAACATAAGAAAACATCATAAGAATATTAAGGCACACACATGAAAATCTATTCTATGAGGTACCCCACATAAGGTATAGCCCTCCTAGTTTTACTAGAGGATCATGCCTAATCATTAATCCATACACAATATTCATAGTCAAATATATATATACTAATAATTTTAATGTTCAATTAATATAATTATATAACATAGTATTATAGAAAAAGGTAATATAGATATTTCACCATTTTTAAAATAGTATATTTTATATAAGAAAAATCATACATCAAGTATATATATATATGGAATGCTATCCAAAATTCATAGTTATGATATATTAATGCATCCAAATACTATATTCAATAATATAACAACATAATCAGGATCAATATCAAACTAAAATAGGAAAACAAATAAAAAAACACATCTTTGGTAACACGGATTTCCACTAGAGATGTGTTGGTCGGGCACTTGAAATCTCCCAATCCCGAGTTCCATGTGGCCTAAATCTTTCTTACAATTACCTAAAACAAAGGTAAATAAAAAGAATGTAAAATTCATTTGATACCATTTTGTAATACCCCATACTTGATTTCCTCAACATCACCTAAGTGGAGACAATACGAGACCGCACATGTACCACACATAATGCAAGAGGTTGATGACTAGTTGATAGGCGCTAAGGGTTCTATGGAGAGACTATACCAGCAATTATAATAATAATACAACCTAAAAATAAAAAATATAAGAAATAATAATATAAAAATTGACAAAAAAATATATATAATATTTCTGAAAAAAATGTCACCCATATCATACATTTTAAAATAACTAGACTCTTAATATGAAAAGAAAAATGACATCATAGAATGTGTAATCAGGTAAATAAATAAAAAGATGGGGAATTACTTTATATTCTAATCCAGTATTGTAAAAAACTATGTACTTATCATATAATATATATATATATATATATTTCATGGGACCCTTATTTACACATGTATCCCTAATAATTAATTGTTCATATGCATTGAGATGCTTGGGAATTGTGTGAGTAATAAAATCTTTTTCAACACCAAAAAATGTGTACTTAACATGGGGGAAAATGTATAATACGAGTATTTTCTGAAAAATTTTAATTTTCCAGCAATTTATAAAAACCTATGTCGAGTGTTCATGTACTAACCAATCTATAATTATCCCCAACCATACCCGATTTAGCTATATACTGGAAGGATAGTTATAAAGGATGTTGAGAGTGATCAAGATATTACTACGAGTCCTATGAACATGTCATATAGAAGAAAAAAGGAATTAATTTGGTCCATTAGGCCATCACATCCAGCCACCATCATTGGTAAGGTCCCATGACCTTAAAACCCCTTCTCGGTCACATGCCATGATTCAAGGATGTCATATCATGTCTTTGCCTTGGGTCGGGACACGTGGTCATTATACCACTTCCATTAGTCAATCCTTGAGTATTTCATGGCCATACCCTATTTCGACGTCTGTCATCGTCATTATAATATGATATGTGTAACCCTCCTCTAAGGGGTAAACATATCTATATGGTCCACATATTTTGAATACCATAAGAAATACCTCTAATGGTATGATAATAACATATAAAGGGAAGATAATATATAAGAAAAAAATTTACTTCCATCATGAGAATTAGTATCAATATATGTGTACATTTCATTAACATAAATCATGGTAATAATATATATATGAACACTAATTGAATCAAGTATCATATACAAGTCGTGCGGTTTCACACACACATGTGATCATTATCAAGAGCAGTCAATCAAACGATGCTGAAAAAAGTATCTTATCATGAAGAAAAAAGTATAAAATTTTCCCAGAAGGTAAGGATCTTAAAACCTCAAATTTAATGACAAAAATATCTAAAATACATCGAAGATACATACATGGTTCATACTAGATCCCCAACTGGATCGAGACAGAGCATCGTAAAACCCTTAGACCAATCCAAATTAATTACATAAATAGTCAAGAATAAGATTCAATAAGATTTTAAGACAAAATAGGGTTTAAATGAACATACCACTAAGGATCATTCTATTATTCTAAAACTGCAATTGATTAATGAGATGCTACCAGTACATTAGATTAACTTCCAATATAATAATAATCTATGAATTCTTCACAAGATAGTATCTGAATACATAGTTATTGAAATTAATTGTTGTATTTATGATTTATTTCAAAGGGATATGGGTAGATCTAAGAGAACCATAATAAATTTAGGGTCATAGATCACATATAGTAATTCCATAATCCCCAAGATTCTTGGATTTACGTGAATCGAGAATTAAAGTCAAAACAAATTTGTGGAGAACATGGTAAGATTCTAGGATTAAAAGGGTGAATTTATGAAGAAGAATGAGTCAATTATGATGATTTATGGACAATTAAAAGCATTTAAAGTTAATTAATCCATGCAAAAATGGTTTGGTCTCATGGTTAGATAAACTGATATCCAATCATGTTAGAATTCATTCCTTATGAGAAAGCCTTAAAATTTTGGTCATATGATTTTTTACATTATGTTATAACCATGATTTTTCCTTGGTATTGTGTTGAATAGGTTCTAAAGAGAGGCTATAGAGCTTCACCAAATCATGATCCTCAACCATTCCCCACCACATGTGCTTCTTAAATAAGCCGAAAAATTTTATAGATAATCATTATTATTTAGGCTAACTAATTTTCAACCATTCACCCTTTAAAAGGTCATACAAACTCTCCAAATCCAACCAGAAACCCTCATAACCTAGCATAAATTATGAATAGTTCATAAAAATCCTGAATGAAGTCTGAAATTTATTACATAATTCCCCACAAAAATATGTTCCTTTTACAAATCTCACCATATATAAGGGTAAATTTATTTTTTTATATATTTTATAATTAGAATAAAAGTTTTATTTTCTCTACCAAGTTAATTAAAATTGTCTTGATGCATATTTTTATACTTATCAATTTTTTTCAATTATTTAAAATTTGAAGATATCATAATGTCTCATTTCATTATAGTTAGAAACCTAAAACATTTTTTTTATTAAAAAAATATTGGCTACTAAGTTGATTCTCATCTATGGTGAGATTTGTAACGATCAGTACCAATATATGTTTATTTCCTAAAAATTATTTGATATTAAAATGGACGTAAATATATAATTAATGTTATGTTAAGTTACTTATAATATTATTTATTTTTATATATTAATTTAATTTAATACATGTTTAGTGAATTATTTTATTGTAATTTTTTAACGATAGTTCTTGACCCATCATAAAAAAATTTGTTGTTGTTTTAGTTAACCATATAAAATATTTTATATCATTTTAAAAAGTGATGTTAATAGTGTTTCTAAATTTTATTTAATTATACTACTAAAAAAACATAGTGCTATATCATTATAAAACCACCTTTAGATAATGTAATATAGTATTTATTAGTAACCACCATGAAATTATAAATAATTTCATTAAATACTTTCTTTCATAGATATACACACCATGTTTATGATTAAATAATAATATTATAATTTCTTATTTTTCTAAATAATAATAATAATTCTATTTTATAATTTATACTAAATCCTGGAAAAAAAATTTAACCATTGTGAAATTTTATTTATATTCACTCAATTTAGGTTGAGTAAAATAATGTGTATAGAGTTTTTTTGTAGGAAAAAATATTCATTCTAGAATAAATGATAATATGAATTTTCATTAGTTTTTTTGGTTCACATATTTTCCATAGGATAAAGGAATGACATTCAAAGAAAATTTCACATAATTCCCTAGGTATGAAGAATATATTCATTTGTGATTAATTAAATGTATATATAATATCAAAACAACTAATATAGTAATTTGAAAATTTTATGTTGATGCTTTCATCTTTCTAGGATGTTTTTTACAGATATAATTATAATAAAACACATATATTATAAAAACAAATAAATTATATATCCTTACTCAGTGTATTTTTTTTGCACTGATAATGACAAACCATTATTGGTTCCAAATTTAGCACTTCTATCGGTCTACGTTTTACAGTGCCTACTTTATCACAAAGAAATGTTTTTATAATTTTGTAAATAATTTATGATATATTTAATCCTGTCTTATTTTGTGTATTAGTATAAAAATTAAAATTAAATTGAAAATAATAAATAATAATTAAATATTTTAATATATATTTTAATATATTAATATTTTAATATATTGAGTCATATACATATACATATACATACATACATATATAAAAAATTTATTTTTTATATAAAAATATATTATTCATATTGATGACAAAAATATTTACAAAAAAATTATATGTTCATAAATTTGATTATATTTATTATTTAGAGAGAGGGAGATAAAGAGAATATCTATTAAAAAACATCATTACCATTTATTATTATCCTTTAATTTTAGTCTAAAACAAGTTAAACTAATATATACAAACATTAAAAAGTTTCAGAAGGGATTTAGATAAAAGGGGGAAAGAAAAATGATGACGGTGTAGGAGTGACATCGGGTACTCGGTGGAAGGGTTGTAGGTAATCAATAGAATATTGTGTGGCTACATGATATTATAGGGTAGGCACATGGTACCCTATGAGCTTGTATATTTTACCCACTATACTAAAACATATTTTGTTTAAAAGGGGTAAAAATAGTTATTATTCATACAAAAATATACCCATATAAACATATCCTTCAGGATATTTGCAGACAAATCCATTCATATTCCTCTCATTCTCTTTTCCATCCTTCGTCTCTTCCTATTATGGTATTTCATCTTAAGGATTGACTTGGGTTGATTCCAATCTACTGGGGGAGTACATATTTGTAAAATGTTATATAGGGAATCAATGTTATTATATTGATAATAATTTCTATTAATTTATGGAAAATTGTGTTAAACCCAAAAATTTCAATATTATTGGATAGTGAAAGACTATTTTTGTGGCATTTTCACTTCAGTAAACTTCTGGAATATGTTTTTAAAAAGTCGTTACTAGAGACCATATAGTAGTATGATCTTTTAAAATATAAATAGTTTATCTATTTAGATGAATATTCAATACATATCAATATGGTCCTTTATAGGCCAATAAAATTGTTGATCTTTTCAAGATAAGATATAATAAATTATTATTTTGTGAAATATCATCAAAATCTCTCACAAAGATCTTTCCTCACAGTAATATTCATGGGGATACCCTAATAAAATCATTTTTCATAGCCTAGGGAAAGGAAACGTGAGAAAAATGTGATCCTAGATTCTTATTAAGGGTATTAATGGTCTATATAAATCTATGATAATATGAACGAATAAGATAAGAATAATGGCTTCATATCATGACCACAAGTTTAAATTTTTCTACCCATTCTAAAAAATATCCTAAAAATTATTTATGGTATAAAAAATTACCATTTTATATTTCATGATTCAGAAGAATGATAACTCATCATAATTCAATCATGTACCATAAGTTCATGTCATACATGTGTGTGGATCATTCATAAATATATAAACAATTTTATATGTAAAAGATAAAACCATGTACATATAATATGGAATCAAAATCAATTTCCTATAGTGGATGAATCACATTAACATGTTTTACATAACAAATTATGCACTTAGACTTACTCCCCATAAAATATCAATTCTATAAACTTGTTTACCATAAAAATATCATGATATTTTATACATTAACCAATTCATTAAGGTGATATTTGAGTCTCAATCCTTACTTAATTAAAACCATAAAATATTTGGTTCAGAAGATTATAAAACATCCATCAGATCTTCATATCATAACCCAAGCAAATATAATAGGTTCTATATTTCAGCAAATCATAGTAGAGCCCATCAAAATGGGGGTTTTAAACAAATCATCATCATAAACATAAATAATCTATAAAAATCACAATGATGGTAACATTATATCAAATAACAAGTGAAACATAAAAACGCTAAGGGTTCTTTCATTGATGAATAAACATATTGTTATAATATTATTGAAAAATAAATTCTTGAGAAAAATACACTTTTCTTTTGGAAACCACTTTTCAAAATATAAAAAATGAGAATGTAATAAGGAACCGATTTTATTTGAAAAAAAACCCATGTAAATTCATAGTGGAAAATTCATAGAATTTTTTGTGTAATGATGGTGAAAACTTCTATTCACATTATATGTTTTTAACAAACATTCCAAACATTTTTTTTAAGTCGAAAAGGACATTGTTTAAAAAAACAAAATTCTAAGTAAAACATTTGGTAAAAATTTAACCAAAGGAAAAAATTTATTTTCAAAATACTAGAATAATATTATTATCATTATTAAAAATGATTTTAGAAAATATGGACACGGAGGAAAATTTATTTTATATTGAAGAGAGTGATAACATTGATTTTCTATAAAAACACTTTATTGATCTGTTAATTAATTAATATGAGGGAAAAAGGAAGAAATATAATTTAATGAAATATTTAGAGAAAAATAAAATTTAATGGATTCATCAAATATTAATAATATAATTTCTTTAATATAAAGTTAAGAATAGGTAATACCGATTAAAAAAGTATGGAAACATAAATCTCTTACCTCAAGTCTCACATATCCTTATTCAGGATCAACCCAATAGTATAATAAATATGTATTTATAATAAATGAATTTCATTAAAATATTAAAATATATCATATCATCTATAATTTATTTATTATATCTTATCACTTTTTTATTAATAGTTTGTAATTAAAATCACTATTTCAAGTTATAACTATTCCGTTTGGAAATCATGTTTCAGTTTTGCAGTATTAGTCGATATAAATTGATTTTGGTTCAAAACATTCCAATATTTTAATCATGGAATAAAAATAATATATATTATTTATAATATTATTTATAAGCATTCATAAAAAATAGATACGCAAAAATGAACTGCACATTTCATGTAGACAGTATGTCTTACATATGCATGAACTTTGTTTCTATTTTTTTTACTAATTGAATAAAACAAACTAAAATAATAAATCAACATTGGATAAATATTATTATATATAACATAAAGGATATATATAAATAATATTCATCCTCATTACCATAGCTTTAAAATATAAAATGAAAAAATATATCATCTCTTCTTGGAGCTGGTAGTCCCTATATACTCACGTGTGATGTTATCATTTATCAAATGATTTTATCAGTAAATGGAAGACATAATATTATAATTAGAAAATAATAACTATTAAATAAATAATACATATATATTAAACATATCATAATACCCATCCACAATATATGGTTATGGAAAATGAATTATTTCGCTACATGGAGACCGTAATCCATAAATATGAACAAAGGATACTTTCCCTTCTTGATTGATATGAAACTGTGTTTAATGGTGTTATATTAATAATAATAACATTTATGAATAATTAGGATAATGGATATAAAATTTTATGGTAAAAACCATATATTATTAGGTGATAAATAAGAATGGAAAAGAATGTGATTAGTTAAGGTGATGAAATCTTAATGGAAAAAACTCTATTAGATCTACACTTAAGGACGTTTTAGTTGTTTTTTTAGACAAACATAACTTTTTAATGTAGGTAGAAAATTTTAGAAGATAATTTAATATATTATGGTCAATATAGATGGTAAAACTTGTTCTATAGAATATAAAAAATTGATTCCCTTTTATAAGAGAAACAGGGGGCACTCTAAAAAATTCATATAACATTAAAATATAATTAAGTCAATATCCTTCCAAATGGTACAAAATAGTGTATAAATGGTATAGAAATAAAATATTAGATAATATTTTATCCCCTTTAAATAATATTAATGTTTTTATGATTCTAATGTGATTTAATAAAATATCATTCGCATAAAATAACATTAATATAAATTTACATATTATTCCAATAACAATACATAAAAGGACTAAAAAATTTAATTAAGATATAATTTTATAAAAGATAAATTATAATTTTTAATCATCTATAAAATATATTTAACAAATTAACTCACACAAATTTTAATTATTGTAATATTTTAAAAATAATTTTTTAAAATTTTTACTACCTAGAAAAATACTACATCAGCGTTTCATGATAAGTTAAGGTAATTAAAAAATAACTAAAAATTATAAATAAATTTATATGTTGATTATTTAATTTTAAAATATACATTTATATTAATTCATAACTTTTTTTATGTGGACACATAATGTGTATTTAAACTTAGAGAGTGATATTTTTTTATCTTTCATTGATTTAAATATTTTATTGGGAATTTTCCTGGATAAGTGTACATTAATAAAATTAAATTATATATTAAGGTGATAAAGGTTGAATTAAATTTTTACACTAATAATTAATATGTATAATTATAACCTTATCCCCCATTTATAACCATGATTTTCCTAATTTACCCTTTAGTGAGGTGAGCAATTTTACCACGGTTACTATTTATATTGATCAAAAATAAAAAAGAAATATTAACCAAATTTGAAACTATAGATTATAAATATGTAACTAATTAAATATTATTGAATACAAATAATTGGATTAAAATAATTTTAATGTAAGCGTGCAAAATTAGACAAAAACATATTTTTCAAAAAATAACATTTTTAGAATAAAACATTATTTATTCTTTTCTTATGATTATAAAAATATTTTTTTAATATTTAAAAAAATTTACCAAGAAAATATAATATAAATTTCATAAAAATCATTCACCGGAATAGATTAACTTAATTTTTTAATATATAAATCATTGTCCGCATAAATGTTTTTCCAAAAGAATATCACATTATTTTCTAATATTTTTATATTAAATTTTTATAATTAGATAAAATAATGATTTTTATTTCCAAATTTTAATTCCATATATAAATAATAATTTAGTTATTAATATTCATTCCCAAAAATCCTTTTTTTGGGCAATAAAATACCAATAGTATTTTAATAATGTCACTCAGTTTTCCAACCCTCATGGTTGTGTTTAATGAAATCAATCATAGAAATGAACAATTTTAAAGAGAAATGTTCCTATAAAAATATATAGGTGTTACAATACACCTATATTAAAATGAATTTATCCCTCTAAAAATACAATATAAAAATGAAGATATCTATGTTTCATTATACCCTTAAGTTCCCAAGTAGCTTCTTTGAATTTGTGGTTTCTCTAGATAACTATAACCCAATGAGTAGTGTTGTTCAATATCACTTTATCTATACTGAACAATGATTTAAGAACAAGAAAATTTCATTAAATTTGTAGAATAATTAATATATGACCCAAACAGAAACCCAAAGACCACATTTGTTTAGTGTATTTGGAAACATGGAACATAATATTCTAACTTGGTGAATGATTTTCAACATCTCTTATAAAGATCTTCCCAATTTTTCCTACCTAAAATCTTCTTTTATATCCTGGAATAAAATAAAACATAAAAAGGGTGAGCCCAAATTCTTAGTAAGTGTAAATATTGATAACATAAAAAACCATAAACATAATAATGTTTAAATAAGAACATAGGGTCTAAATATAAAAATCCGGAGTCATAAAATAAATCTTGGCAGTTCATATGGCATAAATCATAAAGGAAAATTCACAATTATAAAATCAAATTGGCATAAAATGTGGAATTGTGGAAAAAAATAATCTCATAATGTGATTACATAGTAGCAAATGAATTTCTGCCAAGAAAATCATAGTGGACAAAGTCCTTTACTGAATCGGTATTACTTTTCATTCCAGTCAGGTATTACTAAACTAGATTTACATGTAGTTCTAGCCTTATTTTACTTAAAAGGATCTAATTTTTAACGTAATCATGTTTATATGAAGAGATATAAATATTTACCCAATGAATTGGAGGGTTATATAGGTCCCAACCATCTCATAATGAAACCATTCTTTCACAGTCTTTAAAAATATAAAAAAACATTCACTATATAATTTACCATTAAATAAAATGGGTTTTTAAACATCATTACATCAAAATTGATATAAAAAAATAGACTACCTAAATAACACAAAATAAAATCATTTTAATAACATGGTTATAAATATAACCATATTTAAATAGTGTCATATTAGATGGAAAATAATTTTGAGAAAACAATTGAAACTAAATGCTGGGGAAAATATCCTTTTGTCTTCAAAATATTTTTTCAGCCTCATATTTCCACTGAATTTTTTAAAAAAAATAATTAAAAATAATCTTGAAATAGTATATATTATGTTTCATGGAAATAAATAATCATGAAACCGTAATAATATATTCATGCCGTAGAAGTTAAAAAAACATTCTCTTTCTACTTTTTTCAGAAAAATCGAAACATTCTCATATGGTAAAAAAAATAAGCATTCCTTACAAACCATGTAGTAGAAGTAAAAAAAATAGTTACAAATGAATTTAAACATACATTAAAGAATAGTAACCATTTTATGAAAAAAAATTATAAAACATGGACATAGATCATAAATATATCCCCAGTAAATATTTATGTATAAAAATCTTAGATAAAAAATGAGATTGTAAAATTATCCCTTACCTTAGGTATGATTTCTTCTGTATATGTCTGAAACTATTGTATATTGGGTTCAAACATATTATTACCTTTTAAAAGAACCGTAATAATATTTATGATATAATATACGATTCACTCATTGCTTTATATTACCCATTTCTTTATCAATTCCATGTTAAAGAAACATTTTGGGTAATAATCGTTTAATTAATCATATGTATTTTGACTTTTTTCAGGATTTTATTACATAGATCATGATTCAATTACATTAAGAATTTAAAACATGATTTATATATCATATATATTCAGTATATGAATATATATATATATATAATAGATAGATAAATGAAATGAAATACACCATTTATGGAGATGGTAGGTCATATATACACATGAACACTATTTCGCTTTCATTATTGAATTGAATGAATGAAATTAAATAGAATATATATATACATAAATATAGTCAAATTATTATGTCACATATTTCATGTTTATTTATTATATATACCTTATAATCATTCTTGAATATTTATTATGGAGAATGAATCTCATCATCTCATGAAGACGGTAAGTCGTACATATGCATGAGCGGCGATATCAATCCCTTGATGGTTAAATAGTATGGAATTTGATGGTATATGAATTTTAAATTTATAATATCATGTTACATTAATTATTGAAATATATTATACTCATCAATATACACATCCATATGATGTATTGTTGGGTAACAAATTACACCACAGTGTGGAGACGGTAAGTTGTACGTACGCACGAATGGTGATTTTGTCTTTCTTAGGATGGATTGAATATTGAATATGGTTGTTTCATAATTATAATAAAATTTCAGTATATAAGTTTGATTGGAGTAATTATTCTATTATAAAACAACTCATGAAGTATAATTATAAGTAGAAATAAATATGATATAATCAGAAGAGTATATTACCTCTTCTTTGATGTTTTCTCTTTAGATCTCCACTAAATTGAACTAGATTTGGTCTTTTGAGAATAAAAAAAACCTCAATAAAGTTACTTTGGAAGTTTAGAAGAGAAATATTTATGGTATGGACGAACTTTATGGCTTATCTTGTTATGGAGAAGTAAGGGAGGAGGTTCCCTTTATAATTGTGGTGAGGGGAAATTTTAGAAACCTAAAAAATATTAATTTATAATAAAACAAACCCTTCTCAAAAACATCCATAATGTCCCAACATTGAATATTATATGATATAGGATTGTAATATCATCAACCAATACATTTTAGACAAGATTCTATGTTCATTCAAACCTTATCTTTTCAATTTAACACATAGTTATTCTATTTTTTTTAACTAGGGTAATAGATATTTCAATATTTTTAAGGAAAAATATTTACATATTTGATATCAATTAGATCATAAAAAAATAATTCATAAAATTTTCTACCATATCATAATTATTTTATATTTTCAAAAATGATTTATGATTTATAAATAATTTTATTAAAAACTATTATGATAAACAATCAATAGTGTCAATTTTGACACTATTCAATTTATTGATTTTTAAATAAACTAAGATAACAAGTTAAGATCTAAATAACTATTTTATTATATTTATATGAGGTCACAGTTTTCTAGATAATTCATTGAAAATATTAATTATCCCTAAATATAATTATTTTAATATTTTTAAAAACATCTATTTGAGATCTCTATTAATAAAATATTTACTACAATGATTTTTTGTAATTATTTAATATACTTATTTTTAGTAAAAATTAAAAAGAAAATACAATGATGAATATAAATTCCACATATTTCATTAAATTATATGTAGTTTAATTTATATGTTATAAAAGAAACATTATAATTTTATACTTATTAAATTATTGATGTGACAAAATTATAATTACATTAAATAAAATAATATAAATGTCACAATCTATTATATAAGGATCCAAATGGTCACTACTATGACCCTTGTATGACTTGGTCTAGATATAATTGACCAATAATATTTGGTTATGTGTTTGGTAATTTTTATGGTTATTAAAATTTTAATAAAAAACAATTTATTGATTTCTCATCAATTAAGTAATTTTTACATCATCAATGTATATGACTTTAAGATAATTATTTATTTCCTAAAAATTAAAAGTAAATTACAATGATTTATTTAATTTTTATATATTTACTTGGAATATTTATGATTCAATATATTACTTGGTTATCCCTATATTAGAATTATTATACATATATGAAATGTGAGTTTGACAATTTGTAACTTTCATTGGTTTTATTAATATATTTGTCATTTTCATTGTCAAGTGGCCATTAAATGACTAGGTATTGAACAAATCATGGTAAGAGTATAATTTTATTCATCCAATATTATTTTGGAAGGTTTCAAGATAATTTTAGTGTCATTATCATTTTATTTGTTACACAAATTTACCTGACAAACATTTAACTATGGTAAATAAATATTACCGGAGTTACTATACCTAATATAAAAAAATAAAATGGACCTATTTATATAATTATTTACCTTATGTTGGTAAATATGGAATCCATTTTTTAAATTAACAACAAATAATTTGTAGAAATTATTTTAAAATTAAATCTCGTTCTCAAAATTGAAAATCAGATTTTTGAAAAGTATAAATTATCAAAATATTGGCATGTTTTTATGTCCAATATTAATGTTAAATTACATCCAACGACCAAAATTGGATTAAATGATAAAAAAATAGTCTAATTAAAATTTAAAACCAATTAAAAATATAATATAACTTTATAAATAAATTAGATGAAAAGGAAATTTTGAATTAAATTGAAGTATTTTTTAATGTTTATTAAATTATGAATTTTTTCAGAAAAATATAAAAAATTAAACCAAAAAAAAAAAATTTATGACTCAATTCAAAATTAGATGTTTATTTTGTCAAATAGAATATATTAAATTGTTAAAAATTTGATTTAATATTTTTGCGCCATCAAAAGGAGAAAAAACAGAATTTTTTTAAAAAATACTTCATTTATCCAAAAATTGAATTTTTTTATATCATGTACTAGAAAATAAAAAATATGAATATTAATGTTATTAAAAAAGTAAAATTTGGTTAATAATATTCATAATGGATAGTCTATATCCAAATAAAAAATAATATTTCTATTAATATATCATTGTTTAGTAAAACTCAGTATTGCGTACAATGCATGCTATCAAGGAAAGTCACCCATTAGTGTAACACAAGCCAAGTCAGTGTTGGTTGTAGTGAAATCTTCCATTGGTGGTACATGTAACATAATCCTAAAATATGCCTTTTACTCATTGAAAAAAATCTATACTCAGGGTTTCGTGAAATGAATTCTGTCAAAAGAACATGAGATTATGTGTAACACAAGCCCAATGTAGTGTTGCATATACTGTGAGCTATTTTAGTGTTGTGTATAGTGCAAACTAATCTTAGTGTAGCGTATAACACAAGTCATCAATGAAATTAAAAAAACTAACTCATAAAATCTAAGGGTGTTACATTATACCCCTTTAAAATGAATTTCTGCCTTGAAATTTGTTAGGTTTATTAATGGTTTACTACATGAAAGTTTATTTCATAGAATCCCAAGTCATAAAAAGTAATACCAAAACAAAATTTTAAAAATTAAATTTAAAAACATAATGGTTACCCAAATTAACTCATCACTGGGTTTCCATATAGGAGAACATAGGTGGGGAGTGAATCATGGATATGAATGTGAAATCTAAACATCATGTTTTGATGGATACTTTTAGAGAACAAGGTTTGAGAAATTTAAAAACTACAAATACTTAAATCTACATTTATTTAAGGGACTATAATACTTTTTGGATAATAAGGTACTAAGATAACATTTTTGGTCTTCAATATCCTTTTTCTAAAGTGGAATAATTTTTCAAGAGAATAAATCGTTAGTTTATTTTGGTAGAGTCTCATCATTGTTCATTCCTCAAACAATTTCCACTTCATCTCTTATTTGAAGAAATGAAGTTGAATTTTTCTTTTTTTAGGTTTTAGAAGATCAAGTGATAAAATAATGGATCATTTCATCTATCTCAACAAAAGTTTAGCACATGTAATCAAATGTGCATAAGTCCACCTATATAGTGATAATACAAAAATCTAACAAACTTAAACCAGAATATAACTTGTAGTATCCATAAATGGATAACAATAAAATCCTTCCAAAAAACTAAAAATATAAAACATTAGAAAGAGTTGAAATAACATTTCATAGCATTTATCTCAAATATATCCTAAGTTAGTTTTTTTTGTCACAGTCCAAACATGTGAATACCTTAATCAATTATTCTCTGGTAACGTGATAATAACATGAATTACCCAAGAACCTAAATAAAAACATAAATTTAGTCAAAATAAACTCTTTCCATGAACGACTAATACCAAAAATTCTATATACTCAAACCATTATATCACTTTGTCCTTATACTAGTCATGATGTAATTAATACTATCAAACATTTCATTATCCTTTTATTCCTTCATTATCTATATATCATGTTATTTCCAAAAATATTTCAATCACTTTTCATGGTTACCGATATCGGTCAACATATACTTCCAAATACTTAAGGAAAAAAATAGTGTAACAATCCTTTGATGTTTATTTAACCCATAATTCCATAAAATGAAATATAAAAAATTATTCTTGATAATCATGTAATCATGACACTATCTTTTTAAACCATTGACCAAGTTGTATTTTTTTATTCATCAATACTTCTTTCATCTTATATATCATTTGTAGTCTCTTCATAATCTTCAACATAAATACTTCCCATACGACCATGTTAATTCTCTTCATGATATTTTCCCTTAGGTCATAGATTTGCATAATGCCCATTCATTCCACTTTTAAAACATTTAACCATTTTTTGATGTCCTTGAAAAACCATTATCCTATTCTATTGTGTGAAATGAACCATTTCCATTGCAATTAATTGATTTGTGTCCTTATTTTCCACAACCAAAAAATATTTTTTGTTCCTTTTAAAACATTCTCCTTGATTCCTCTTTCCATAAGATTTACATAAGGAAAAGTTTACTTTCTTTCCTCTGTGATCACAATGAAAATCAATATTTCTCTTATTAATTAGGTCTGGAAACTCAATAAAGGTTAGATTATTAATCATATTATGAGATTTATTAGTAGGAATATTATTGATGTTTCACCTTCTAAATCCCATTTCATTTGGTTTCACATTAATAATAACATTCTATTCTCTATTATATTCTTTATTAACATGAATCATTCTGTTTCCATCCTTTTTCTAAAACCCTAAAAAATATTTTGAGATGTAACAAAGCATACTTGGATAATAATATAATCAAGGGAAAGTGCATTAAATCTATAATTGTAACACCCAAAAATTTTATGATATGGATTATTTTTAATTTATTTTAACTCTTTTCTTTTATAATACACCAATATTAGCTTGTGTTATATGCAACATTGTATTTTCTTGCAGTATATGCAACGCTATTCTTGACTTCCATTTCACACAATTTCAAGTTCTTTTGATAGAATTAATTTCACACAACATAAAGTATAGATTTTTTTCAATGTATAAATGAAATGAGTTTTAATTATGTTATACGCAACCCCAAATTTTTCTTTCACTACACGCAATATTGAATTGGCTTCTGTTACATGCAATAGCGACCTTCCTCGATAACTTACATTATACGCAATACCAAGTTTCACTAAACAACTATATATTATTAAAATATTATATAACTACCCATTATGAATATTATTAACAATGTTTTTAATTTTTTATAACATAATCATTAGTATTACACATTTTTAAGAACATGATTGGGGAAGGAAATTAATTTTTTGTATAAAAAATTATTTTTCAAAAAATACAGTTTTACCTCCTTTTGATGGAGCAAGCATTTTAAATATAGATTTTGAATCTTTTATAAGTAAAATTTGAAAAAAAATGAAATATTAATTTGTAATCAAGAAATAAAAATTTACATTTATTGAATATTTTGTTCTTTTCTAATTAAATTACAATTTTAATGAATAGTGACAAATATTGCATTTTAATTCAAAATTGTCTTTTTATCTAATTTATTTATCTTGTTAGATTTACTTTTTAATAGGTTTTAACATGTAATTAGATAATATTTTTATCATTTCATCCAATTCTGGTAATTGGATGGAATTTCACTTTCATATCGGATATAAAAACAAATCAATCTTTTGATAGTTGTTACTTCTTAAAAACCCGCTTTTTGGTTTTGACAAATAAAATTAATTTTAAATTGATTCCTACAACTTCTGAGTTTTGAATTTGAAAAATGTATTCCATATTTGGAATCATATGGTTTAAATTTTGTAAATAGATACTTTTTATTTTTTTACATTATGAATAGTAACATCGGTAAATATTTTATTTACAATGATTAAAAGGAAAATCTAGTAAATAATGGTAAAAAATAATATTATAATAATATTAAACTACCCTAACACATGTCTCTATCCTATTGGAAAAGATATTTCTGACTATAGTCATATTTGGGTTGATTTCAGGATACCGTGGATTCACCTGGATGTGAAAATGACATTTTATAAGAATTAATTAATTGTAAAGATAATTATAACCTAAACAAATATCTTTTACTAAATTGATTTTAATATAAAGTTATATAATACATCACTGTGAATATAAATATTCAGTATAAATATACAATAATTTCCTAAATCATTTTATATTATTTATAATTTGTAGACATTAGATAAATATATTTATTTATGACACAATTAGGATGTAGCCATTATCTCATTGATGAATGATTCAAATAAATGAATTTATAAATATTAAATTAAATATAATATGAATATTTTGATGCCATCCATATATTTTATGTATGATATTAACATATTGGGTATGAGTTAAAGCCTTTGGTTAGAAGTAATAATGTTTTTATAAATATTTTCAAAAAACTCGTGTAGGAATAGAGTAAAAAATTGACAGAATTCATAACTTAAAACATAAAATAGTTTATTAAATAAAATTAAATTATTAAAAATATAATATTCATAAAAATGGTAAATATTAGTCTTAATATGTCATAAAAAACGTTTTTGGGTCTTTTCACATGATATGGTTATTACATTAACCCACAATGTCTATATAATAGGATATTACGATAAGATAAAAATGGATAAAAGAAGGGTTGATCCAATAATGTAAGGATAAAAAATATTCTAAAATTGACTAAAAATTATTGGATGATGTTTTTTAGAAACAAAATAATATGATATTATAATTAAATAATTCTTGGAGTATTTTAAATTGAAATTTAATTTATAATAAATAAATATTTGAAGACATTCTTAAAGTGCACCTCCTCTCTAATAAAAGAGAACATTTCCATCTTCTATTCACACCATTTTAAGCCTTCACGCTCGGCCAACCCCCTTCCATTTCTCTCCTCAACTTTCCTAGTTACTTTTAGAGGTTCTGGTCTTCTCAAAAGACTAACTATATTGCCCTATGAAGATATTTAAAGGAGGCACGTCAAGGAAAATGTAATCTCTTCTACCTATTCTTTCAAATTTATTTTTTTCTCCAACTTCCTCTTCTTTAGTTTTTTCATTTCAAAGTAATAACCTCAAAATCACTAATATACTTATATTTTATTATAAATTCGAAATAAAAATATTTTACTTTCTATCAATCTTTTGAAAAAACGAGTCACCGCTGGTGCGTACGTACGGCTTACCGTCTTCACGACGTTGTGTAATCTTTTTTTACAACCACCTTACTTGGATGGGTGAAATGGTGGAAATAATAACTATATATTATTTATATAACATTATACTAATTATTAGATATAATAAACTGTCTACTTCAATACCATTCAACAATTATGGAAACAATACTGCCGCTCGTGCGTACGTACGACTTATCGTCTCCATGACGCGATGAGATTCAATCTCCATGTTAACCATTCAAGAATGATTATAAAGTATATATAACAAATAATCATGAAATATATGACATAATAATTCAACCTGATTTGTGTTTATATATATGTCTGTCATTTACTAACTTCTATTCAATTCAATAAGGAAATAAAAATAGCGTTCATGCGTATGTACGACCTACCGTCTCTATAAACGGTGTATTCAATTTCATTTATCTATATTATATATATATATATATTTATTTATTTATTTACTAAATATATATTCTATATATATCATGTTCCTCATTCTGGAAGTAAGTAAATCATGATCTGTGTAATAATATCAAGAATAACAAGTCCAAACACGTATTATAAATTAAACGATTATTACCCAAAACGTTTCATTAACATGGAATTGGAAAATAAACAGGTAATATACAGTCATAAGTGAAACATATATTATATCATAAATATTACTATGGTTCTTTTACAATTAAATAATATGTGTAAACACAATATACTAGAGTTTTAGTTGCATACGGAAGAAATCGAACCTAAGGTAAGGATAACATTGCAATCTCATTTTTATCTGAGATTGTTTATTCGTATGTATTTATTGGGGTTATATTTATATTCCAAGTCCATGTTTTCTAAAAATGTATTTAAAAAATATTTATTGTTCTTCTATGTATCTTTAAATTTATTTTTACCCATTTTTTACTTTTACTACATAATATGGAAGAAACCTTTTCATTGATTACTATATGATGTGCTTTTTGACTATTTCAGAAAAAGTAAGTGCATGAGGTTTTTTAACTATTACAGAACGAATGGAATGTTTATGGTTTCATGATTCCTTATTTCCAGGAATATTCCTCTACAATATTTCATGTTTATATTCAACTAAATTCTTTTTGTTTAAAATTGTGCGGCATTTTGAGAAAATAAATATTTTTTGAAGAAGAAAGGATATTTTCCTCAAGAACTATCTTCAATTGTATTATCAAAATTATTTTCCATATAATATGACATTGGGTTATGTTTATATCCTAAGAATTACTTTTATTTTATTATTTTTATCATGGAATGATTTTTATGAAGTCCCTTTATGTTATATGGTTTATGATTTGATGGAATTATGTTTAATAATCCCATTTTATTTCATAGGTTATGATATGATGAATGATTTATATTTTGTGGATCTTAAAATAATTATTTCATTATATGATATGTAGATCTTATATCTCCATCCAATGCATTGGGTAATGATTTATATCTCCTGGTATATACATGGATGGAACGACAGGTAAAATAGGTTCAGTAAAACATAGCTTGATCAGAAAGAAACCTCAGTTCAGTAATGAACTTCATCCCTTATTATGGTCTTAATAGAAATTCCTTTTACACTATGGGAATAATATTATGGGATTAATGGTTTGCAAAAATTCCTAGTTTTATTCCTATGTTATTTTTTCTGGATTAATGTTCTTTTAGTATTGATGCCTTACGTACTGCTATGACTTATTTCATGACTCAATATTTTGATGTTTAAACATTATGTTCACATTCTTATTTTAAATGGTTATGGTTTGTCTTATTTTATTCATGTTTACAATTATAGAGAATTTAATCTATCCATTTTTATGTTTTATTTTCCCTAAGATATAAAAAATGTTATTAGGTATGAAAACAAAATGGTATGATCTTTATGGGAGATGTTAAAGATCATTCACCATGATTAGAAGATTATGATCCCAGTTTCCAAAGACACTAAACTAATACAGTCATTGGGAATCAGTTTGTCTCATGTATTATGTATTCCGCAAAACAAATTTAATGTACATGTATTTCAATCTTGGGTCATTACAGTTGGAATCAGAGTGAAAAATTAATCATCCTTTGGAAACATGGATGGGAAAACATTAGTGAGATCCCTAAAGATATTTCTATGGTATGTATAGGGATGTCCATAAGGATAAGTATAACTACTAGTTAAAGTCTTAGAATTATGTTAATAATCATGAATAACCTAGGTTGAACATAAGGTGTCATGGATTAAGGAAGGTGAATAAGTTAGACATCCTATAATTGAGTTTTTATGATTATGTGGTTACTAATTGTATTAACTGTTTCTTAAAATATGGTTTTTGGTTTTTTTCAATGGAGGGAACATGAAGGATTTGGGTTAACATTTAATCTAATGGAAAAATTGGGGACTATGACCAAAAGAATTGTGTAATGCCTATAGAGAACAACATCCTGATTATGTTGAATCAGTCATCGTGATATATGATTAACAAGGTGAACATTAGTGGTATTTATAAGTCATCAAATAAGAGGGTGATGGACTTTTATGTATGTTCACATGGTGACAAAAATAGAGGACAGAAGATTAATATTTCTACATATCAAGAAGAATGGAAGAAGAACCTTTATAAATACCTCTGATGGATGTGAGGATATTATCTGTGTGTGGAAAAGGGTCATAGAGTGACGGTTTATCATGATGTTCAATGTATTATATGTGGAGAACACGAGAATTACCCAACTCAATGCCCCGACCTAAGAGGTTACATCTAAATAGAAGAAGGACCTATTCTATTCCAATCATTGAAGATGATGGATTGAAGTGTTTATGTATTGGTATTAAAGAATAATTTTGTCGAGGTAATTTAATTGTATTATAGAATATTGTAATATCTATGGTTTATTTTGGTTTTCCAAAGAAAAATGGCACAGGTAACCATTAAAGGTTATTCAAATATTTTTGGAAATCACGTGATATGCACATAATGAAGGGACAAGGAGATAATGAGATGTTTGATAGTATTGATGACATCATGACTGATATAAGGAAAATGTGATATCATGGTTTGAGTATATATAATTTTTGGGATTTTGGTTTGTGGAAAGAGTTAACTTTTGACAAAATTCATGTTTTCACTAAGGTTATATGGTAATTCATGTTATTATCATGATTCAAGAAAATACATGATTAAGGAATTCACATGCATGGAATGTGACAATGAAGAAATTCCAAATGAGATATGGGAGACAAATGTTAAGTAGATTTAGTTCACCTCCTCTTAATGTTTTTTATTTTCATTTTTTTGGAAGGATTATAATGTTATCCACTTTTTGGATAGTAGAATCTATATTCAGGTTGATGTTTTTTTGATTAATGTATTATCTAATTGTAGGTGGAATTATGCTTATTTTAGAACATGTTCTAGCCTTTTTGTTATGAAAGATAGAATGGCATATCATTCAATAACTTGATATTCTAACACTTCATGAATGCCATATTAAACTTTGTTTCATTAAGAGATGAAGTGGAAATTGTTCGAGGCACAAACAACGGTGAAATTGTACCAAAATAAATTAAGTATTTATTCTGATAAAAATTTAATCAACTTTTGGAAAAGGATTTAGAAAACAAAAAATGATATCTTAGTATCTTCTTGTCCGATGAATAAGTTCATCCCTTATATCATTGCAGATTTATTTATTTATGGTAGTTGAATTTCTCTAAACCTTATATTATATCACTATCCATCAAAACATGATGGTAATATTTCTCTTCCATATCGCTGTTTTCACATCCCACCAATGTTCTTCTATGGGGAAACCTAGTGGCGAGTAACTTTGGGTATCTATTAGGTTTCTATCTTTCCTTTTTAAAATTTATTTTTAGTATTCCTTTTTACAATGTGGGTTTCCAGGAAGGAAACTTTCATGTAGAAAGCCATTTATAACCCATACTAATTTCGATGGAGAAATTCATTTTTAGGGGAGGTATAATTTAACACCCCGAAATTTTATGATATAGAATATTTTTAATTTCATTGAAGTATTCTGTTGTACCGTACACCATGATTAGCTTGTGCTATATGCAACACAATATTAGCTTGCAGTATATGCAACACTATTCTTGGTTTCTAATGCACACAATTTCATGTTATTTTGATTGAATTCATTTCACGCAACACCGAGTATATATTTTGTTCAATGTATAAATGAAATATGTTTTGATTATGTTATGTGCAACACTAAATGAATCTTTTACTACACACAACACTGACTTGACTTGCGTTACATGCAAGAATGACCTTCATCGATAGCTTACGTTGTATGCAATACCAAGTTTCACTAAACAATGATATATTGTTAAAATATTTTATAACAATCCATTATGAATAATATTAACCACATTTAGAATTTTATATAACATTATAATTTATCTGAAACATTTTCTAGTAAATGATATGAGAACAAAATAATATTTTCAAATTAAAGAAGTATTTTAAAAAAAATATAGTTTTGCCGCGTTTAGATGACGCTCCCATTTTAAATATTGTTTCTGAATATTTTATATGTTAAATTTGACATTATAAACTTATTCTATAAAATAAGGGCATAAAAATGTTATTTTTTTATTTTTTGGTAATTTTCAAATAAAATTAAATTTTTAATAAATCGTCAAAGATTCTGCATTTTAATTCAAAATTACCTATTTATCTAATTTGTTTATAAAGAAATATTAACTTTTTAATTGGTTTTAAGGTCTAATTGGATTATATTTTTTCATTTAATCCAATTATGGTAATTTTATATAATTTCACTTTTTAATTTGACATAAAATCATGTCAATCTTTTGATAGTTATTAGTTCTAAAAAACCCAATTTGTTTTGATAACAGATATTAATTTAAATTAATTACTGCAACTTCGGTGTTTTGAATATGAAAAAATTAATTCCATGTTTTGAATCATATGGTTTCAATTGTGTAAATAGGTACTTTTTTAACATTATGAATAGTAACTTCAGTAACTATTTTATTTACCATGGTTGAAGGGTAAATCTAGTAAATAAGTGTAAAAAAGTATATTACAATAATATTAAACAACCCTAACAAATATACTAATCCTATTGGATGAGATATTTCTGACCATGGACATCCTTGGGTCGATTTTGGGACCCCATGTATTCATTTGTAAGTGAAAATAAAATTTTATTTGAATTAATTTAAAGTAATGATAATTTTAGCCAAAATATATTTATTTTTCTGAAAATATTTTAATACGGGGATATTTAATAGATATATATGTATATCTATATTCATTAAAAATATAAAAAAATTTAATACATCATGTTATTTTATATATAAAATTTAGTCATTAGATAAATAAATTGTTTTATAACACAATTATGATGTAGTGATTACCTCATTAAGAAATGATTCAAATTAATGAATTTATAAAGAGTAAAATATATTTAATTTTAATATTTTAATGCCATTCAAAAAATTTCGTGATGAAATTGAAATATTAGGGATGAGTTTATTCATTTTGTTTGAAGTAATAATTTTTTTAATATTTTTTAAAAAGTCTAGTTTGAATAGTATCTAAAATTGCCTTAATTCATAACTTAAAGCATAAAATAGTTTACTAAATGAAATGAAATTCCTAAAAATATAATATTCATAAAAGTGGTTAATATAGGTACAAATATGTCATAAACAACATTTTTGGGTCATTTTACATGATATCATAATTACATTATCCCACAGTATGTAAATAACATGATATCATGGTAAGATTAAAATATGTAAAATAAGGGTTAAACTAAAAATATAAGAATAAAAATATATAAAAAACATGATTAAACATTATTGGATGATGTGTATTCAAACCAAGGTCATATTATATTCTAATTAAATATGTTTTTGACCATTTTAAATCGAAATTTCATTTATAAAAATTAATATTTTATGACTTTCCTAAGTTACCCCCTCCTCTTTAATAAAAGGGAACCTTCCCCCTCTCTTATTCACTCAAATTTATCATTAATGATTGGAAAAACCCTGACCATTTCTCTTCTAAAAATAACTAGTTACATCCTAGAGGTTATTTCTTCGCAAAAGTTCAACTCTAGGGCCCTTAGAGGAAATTTAAAGGAGGCACATCAAGGAAGATGTAATTTTTTCAACCAATTCTTTCAAATTTCATTTGTATTATACTTCCTATTATTTAAATATTTAATTATAATGTAAAAACTTATGTATCACTAATATACTGATATTTTATTATAAATATAAAACAACCCTATTTCACCTTCTACCCATCCTACATAAAATAAAATCATCGTGTGTGCGTACGTACGGCTTATAGTCTCCACGTCATGGTGTAATTTTTATTTTCACCACCACCATACTTGGATGGGTATAATGGTCAAAATAATAACTATATATTTTTATTATAACATGATTCTAATTATTAGATATTATAAACCATCCACTTCAATACCATTCAACAATTATGGGCACAATATCGTTTATCATGCGTACATACGACTTACCATCTCCAAGGCGTGATGAGATTCATTCCCCATGTTAACCATTCAAAATGATTATATAATATATATAATAAGTTATCATGAAATATATGAAATAATAATTATACTATATTTAGTTATATAAACATATATATGTCATTTACTTGCATTCATTCAATTCAATAAGGAAACGAAAATAGCGTTCATGCATACGTATGCCCTACCATCTCTATGAACGGTGTATTGAATTTATTTTATCTGTCCATTTTTATGTATATTATTATACTGAAAATATATGCTGTATAAATCAACTTTTACATTATATAATTATATAAATCATGATCTATATAATAGTATTAATAGTAATAGGTCTAAACACATATGATAAATGAAACGATTATTACCCAAAATGCTACTTTAATATGGAATTGACCAATAAACGCGTAATATAATGTTGTAAGTGAATCATATATTATATAATAAATATTATTAAGGTTTTATTACAGGTTAATAATATTTTTTTAACCAAATAAACAAGAGTTTCAGAAACATATGAATGAAATCAGACCGAAGGTAAGGGATAACTTTGTAATCTCATTTTTATTTGAGATTGTTTATTCATAAGTATTTATTGGAGTATATTTATCATAAATATCCATGACTTATTTCAATGTTTTTAAAAAATATTTATTATTATTATAAGTATGTTTAAATTTATTGTTACCCATTTTTGACTTTTACTACATGGTATGGAAAGAACCTTTCCTTTGTTTACCATACAAGTTACTTTTTGACTTTTTCAGAAAAAGTATGAGGATAATGTTTTTTAAACTATTACATCATGTATGTAATTTTTACAGTTTCAGGATGCCTTATTTCCATGAATATTACTCTAAAATTTTTCATGTTTATTTTCAACTAAATTCTTTTCTTTTAAATTTTTGTGGTATTTTGAGAAAAGAAAACATTTTTAAGAAGAAAGGATATTTTCCTCAATAACTATGATCAAGTGTTTTATCAAAATTATTTTCCATGTAAGATGTCATAGGGTTATGTTTCTATCCCTATTATTACTTTAATTTGATTATTTTAATTATGGAATTATTTTTATGAATTCCATTTATCATATATGGATTATGTTATGATGGTACGATGTTTAAGAATCCCATTTTATTACATGGGTTATGCTATGATAAATGCCCTATTTTTTGCGGCACATGTAAGAATGATTTCATTATAATATCGGTGGGACCAATTTCTCCCTCTAATTCATTGGGTAAATATTTATATCTCATGAGATAGACATGGCTAGAACGGCAGGTAAATCTGGTTTAGTAATACAGTCTTGAAACTACACGTAAAACTAGTTTAGTAATGGGCTTCATCCAATATGATGGTCTTGGCAGCAAATCCTTGGAAACTATGGAAATCATATTATATTTTTAATAGGTTTCCACAATTCAATGATTTATTCCTATTCTATTTTATCATTTTTAATGTTCATTTATGATATATGCCTTACGTAATACAAATATTTATTTCATGACTAAATATTTTGATGTTTAAACATTATGTTCATGTTTTATGTTGAAATTTTTTATGGTTTGTTTTATGTTATCCATGTTTACCCATACTGAGCATTTTATCACACCTTTTTTATGTATTCTTTGCCCCATGATATTGATAAAGTCTTTAGTTAGGAAAACAAATTGGGAAGATTCTTATTTGAGATTTTGAAGATCATTCACCATGATTAGAAGATTATGTTTCGAGTTTCTTATGACACTAAAAAAATACAGTCTTTGGGAGTCTCTTTGTGTCATGTATTAAGTATTCTGAAAATGAAATTTAATGTTCAAGTACATCAATATTGGTTCTATACACTAACATCTTTGGTTTAATCCTAGGTTTTTCATGATCATTACCATAATTCTAGTATTGTAACCTATAGATTGAATTATCCTTAGGTAAATCCCAATACATTCATTAGAAATTTTTCTAGGGATACAACTAAAGTTTTTTTTCATCCTAGTTTCCAAATATTAACTAAACCTTTACTCGGATTCCAACTGTAAATACCCATGATTAACTTATATTGAAATTACCTTAATTTTGAGTAATACATAATACATGGAACAAATAGATTCCAAAATACCATATTAGTTTAGTGTCTTTGGAAACATTGAACATAATCTTCTAACTTAGAATAAGATCTTCAACATCTCCCATAAATATCTTTCCCTTTAGTGTTCCTAACTAAAACCTTTCTTTATATTCTATAGAAAAGAAAACATAAAAGGGTGATCTCAAATTTCCATTAAGGAGAAGCATTGAAAACATAATACAATCCATAAACATTTGAATGTGAAAACATGAACATTAATTTTAAATATCAAAATCAAGAGTCATGAAATAAATTTTGGTATTATGTAGGGCATAGATCATAAAGGAAAAATAACCATGATAAAATTTCACAATCATAAAACCTATAATTTTTTTAAAAAATCAGATCATAATATTATTTCTATAGTTGCTGAGGCATTTCTCCCAAAACCAAAATAGTGGAAAAATACTTTTACTAAATCAGGTTTAGTTTCCATTCAAGACATTTATTACTGAAGCGAATTTACTTGTCGTTCCAACCCTTTATTACTAAAATGAATTTATTTTTCATTCCACTCATATTTATCTCATGTGATATAAATCTTTACTCAATGTATTGGAGTTATATATAGGTCCCTCATATCTCATAATGAAACCATTCTTTTTTGTGCTACAAAAACATAAAAAACATTCACCATAACATAACCAATGAAATAAAATGGGTTTATTAACCATTATTCCATCACAATTGATATAAAAAAAATAGATTTACTACATAACAAACAATCAAATCATAATAATAATAGGGTTATAAATATTACCATATTGAATGAGTTTTATCTAATATGGAAAATAATTTTGAGAAAACACTTAAAATTAATTCATGAGAAAATATTATTTCTTCTTCAAAAACGTTTCCATCATCATAATGCTAAGAAATTTGAAAAGAAACAAAAATAATTAAAAATACTCTTGAAATTTTGTAGATTAATCTTCATATAAATACGGCTTTTTAAAACTACTAATAAATCCATTCATTTCATATAAGTTAAAAAATGCTTTCTTCGTACTTTTGTTAGAAAAGTCTAAAAGTACCTCGTATGGTAAACCAAGGAATGATTCCTTCCATACCATGTAGTAAAATTTAAAATGGGTAAAAATAACATTAAACATATATATATAATAATATTAAAAAAAATTATTACCAAATTCTATGAAAACATGGACATGGAAGATAAATATATCCCCAGAAAATACTTACGTATAGACAATCTCAGATAAAAATGAGATGGAAAAATTATCATGTACCTTATGTTTGATTTCTTCTGTATGGGTATAAAACTTCTTTAAAGTGGGTTTATTAAAATTTTTAACTTTTAATAAAACTACAATAAAATTTATGATATCATATATTATTCACTGAAGGCTCTATATTATCCGTTTATTTATCAATTCCATGTTTACGCCTCGTTTTGGGTAACAATCATTTTATTTATCATACGTGTGTTTATCTTGTTGTTCTTGATATTATTACATTGATCATGATTGAGATACATTCATAATATAAAACATGATTTATCTACAATATATATTCAGTATATAAATATATATATTAGTTTTAAAAATGAAATGAAATACAACATTCATGGAGACTGTAGGTCATCGGTATGCATGAACGTTGTTTCTATTTCCTTATCGAATTGAATAGACGAAAGTAAATGAAATATATATATACATAAATACAGTAGAATTATTATGTCATATATTTCATTCTTATTTATTATATATTCCTTATAATCATTCTTTTATGGTTAACATAGAGAATGATTCTCATTGTGTTGTGGAGATGAAAAGTCGTATGTGCGCACGAGCGACGATATCATTCCCTTGATGGTTAAATATTATGGAATTGGATGGCATATGAAATGTAAAGAAATTATATCATGTTATATTTATTATTTAAATCCTCTATACTCATCAATATATCCATCCAAAGTATGTATTTTTGAATAAAAAATTACACCACACCATGGAGACGGTAAGCCATACGTATGCACACATAGTGATTTCACATTTCATATGATGGATTGAAAGTTGAATATGTTTATTTCATAATTATAATAACATATAAGTAAATAATTTCGACTAGAGTTATTATTATGTAAGTAAAAAACTCGTGAAGTATAGGTATTTGTAGAAAGACATGAAATAATCAGTAGAGGAGATAACCACTTCTATGATGTAATATCTTTAGATCTCCTCTTAATGGAACTAGAGTTTGCCTTTTGAGAATATCAGAACCTCTATAACGTAAGAAGATAAGTTTATAATGAATTTTTTTCAGGAATTGGTGAACTTTATGGCTTTATTAGTTGCAGATAAATACGGGAGGAGGTTCCCTTTTAAAAATTGACGAGGGAGGCACTTTTGGAAACCTAAAAAATACTAATTTATAATAAAATAAAACCCCACACAAAAACAACCAAAATGTCCCAATTTCGAATATGAGATGAGATGGGGTTGTAATATCATCGACCAATAAAATTTATACAAGTTTCTATAACTATAAAAACCTTTTCATTTGAATTTAACCCTTAGTTATTCTATTTCTTTTTAAATAGGGTAATATATATTTCATTATTAAAAGGGTAAAATATTTACTTGTTTGATGTAAATTGGATAATAAATAAATAATATAGACCATTTATAATTATATCATCATTATTATATATTCTTAAAAATGATTTAGTAATTTTAAATAATTTAATAAAATACTATTTTGATAAACTATCAATAGTGTTAATTTGGACACTATTCAATTAATTAATTTTTAAAAATATTAAGATAACAAGTTATCATTGAACCAACTATTTTTTTATAATTTAAGGAGGCCATGGTTTCCATTAATATTCATTTTAAATATTAATTATCTAAAAATATATTTATTTTAATAATGGAAATATTATTTATTTGATATCTCTATTAATAAAATAATTCCTACAATGATTTTGTGTAATTATATAATATAATTATATGGAGAGTAAAAATTAAAAATAAATCACTATGATGAAGATAAAGCTAATATATTTCTATATAATATATTTAGTCGTATATATCTACTATATAATCAATCATTAAAAATGTTATAATTATTAAAGTATGAATGTGAAAACATTAACATTACATTAAATAAAATAATATAAATATCATAATCTAATCTATAGGGCTCCAAATGGTCACTATATTTACCCTTAGAATATTAAGATTTCTATATGCTTTACCAATAATATTTTTTCAGGTTTTTTGGTATTTTTATAGTTATTATGATTTTATTTAAAATTATTTTATTGATTTCCCATCCATTAATTAATTGTTATATCATCAATGTATAAGAATATAAGGCAATTATTAATTTCATAAAAATTAAAAATAAATTAAAATGATGTATTTAATTCATTAATCATTCCATGTACTGTTTATTTTTGAATATGTCACCTGGTTTTCCCTATATTAAAATTTTTATACTTATAAGAAATGTGAGTTAGACATTTCTTCACTTTAAATGGTTTTATTAATATCTATGCAGTTTTCCATTTAAAGTGGCCATTAAATGACTAGGTGTTGATCCAATCATGTTAATGGTATAATTTTATTCTTCCAATGGGATTTTTTAAGGTTTTAGGATAATTTTATTATCCTTATCATATTATTTGTTACATTAATTTACACAATTTACCTTTAATTATAGTAAATAAAAATTATTGTAGTTACTATTCTTAATTTGAAAAAATTAAAGGGCCTTATCTATATAATTTTTTCCTTTTGATTCCAAATATGGTATCCATTTTTCTAAATTTAAAACACACAATTGGCATAAATCATTTTAAATTTAATTCCTGTTGTCAAAACCAGAAAGTGGGTTTTGAAGAATTACAAATTATCAAAAGATTGATATGTGTTTGTGTCCAGTTTAAATGTTAAATTACATAAAATAGAAAAAATTAGATTAAATGATAAAAAAATAGTCTAATTAAATAGTAAAATCAATTAAAATGATAATCTACCTATATAAATAAATTAGTTGAGAAATATGTTCTAAACTAAAATGCAGTATTTTTTACAATTCATTAAAACATTATTTTTATTAGTAAAATAAAAAAAATTAAACCAAAGAAATTTTAATGTTCCACTTCCATAGAATATTTTAATTTTTTCAAATAGAATATATAAAAGATTCAAAAAATAGATTTAATTTTCATGCACCATCAAAAGGTCAAAAAACTACATTTTATTAAAAATATTACTTTTATCCGTAAAATTGAGTTTCTTATTATATAAAGTTATATAAAATACATAAGACAAATTTGCATGTTACATAAAATTAAAAATGGGGTTAATAATATTCATAATGGCTATTTTATATACCATTAAATAATAATAATTTAATAATATATCATTGTTTAGTGAAACTCAGTATTGCGTAAAACACATGCTATCGGGGAAGGCCTCTCTTGCATGTAACATAATCCATGTGAGTGTTTCGTGTAGTGAAATATTTCATTGGTGTTACGTATAACTAAATCCTAACATATTTATTTTATACATTGAAAAAAATATATACATAGTGTTGTGTGAAAAGAATTCTATCAAAAGAACATGAAATTGTGTGTAACACAAACCAAATATAGTGTTATGTATATTGCAAGCTAATGTGGTGTTATGTATAGTAAAAGCTAATATTTGTGTAGCGTAAAACATAAGACATAAAAAAAATTAAAAAAAATCTATCTGATAAAATATCAGGGTGTTATATTATCTTTATGAAATAAGATTTATGCCAACTATTTCTTTTAGGAAAGAGCATTCCCTATTTGTATTACCTTTGATTTTAGTATATTTGATAAACTAGGTATATACTTTCATATGAGAGATACATAGAATACGTTATGAACATTTGAGATGTTTGTTGGAAGTGCTAATCGATACTCTACCATCTATAATAAATAACGAATTTCAAATGGTTCAATATACCTTGTGTTCATCAAGTAATCCCATTTAAAACTTTTAACACATTTGAATATATCAAAGAAATTTTTTTGATCCAGTGACTGAAAGGATGAAAGACTCTTAGGCCTGCTGATCCTTGAATTGATATTATAAAAATATTAAACATATTAATATCATGCACACATTGGTTATTTAAAACTGTGTAATAAAACACAAATTGATTATCGAGATATAAATATAAGGAAATAATTGAATCCAAAATATTCTTTTTACCCTAGGTATGATCTAATGGTGGTGTCTATCAAACGTTTGAATGAGGTTGTCGTTGATGGGTACGTGAGGTGTATTTTTATATAAATTAATTAAATTAATACATTTAATACCTAAAGAAATAATTTCATATTGAAATATCCTATTTTATAAATTTTACAGGGTTAGTCGCATAACATTGAGAAATTGGAGAGGAGCCTCTAACAATATTTTTTGGGGGATCAAGATTGGAGGACAAAGGTTGATCAGAACAAGGTTGATCAAGATGTATCAAATGTAGGGGGTCTACCCATTCACTATTGAACACATTCTTCACCAAATATTCACCCCAAATTGAAATATGTTTCATCAATTAGGGATTTAAGTCTTTTGATTAAAAATTAATCATTTATTTATTATCTTCTTTCGATTCATTCATAGTATGTTCTTCACATGAGCCCCGTATATGAGTAGTATTATTTAATTATTTTTAATGTTTGTTATACCATGTTCTAACCATTGTTTCCCCATTCTATGATTGTTGGACAAGAATGATCGTACAATAATATTTTTACCCTTTTTTGTGACATCCCCCACCCATTCTTCACGTTCGTTAGTGTTGTCCCATGATATCAAGGTTCGACATTTTTAGAATGGTTTAAAAGAAGATTTAACCAATGGATTCATAGAGGTTTGTAGAATTATGCACAAATAATTTTTTTATTTTATAGACCAAGATATATTTTCAGTGATACTTCAACAATCCGAGATACATGATTGGTGATGGATGATGGGACATGGGAGGAACACATGAAAGACTTTGAGTATGTCACTAGATTATGTGTCCTTTCCATCGAAGGCCATGAAATGATGTATAGAGACTTTACTCTTCCTTTTCATGTGGTCAACAAGAAAAAAATTGTGAGTCCAGATCTGGAAGAAGAATGAATTATCAAAGGATTATGTGAAAATCCCATCTATACACATTGCCTTCGAGAAGAGCTGAAGATTTGTTTCCCTTGGCTATAGTTCTAGGGTTTCAGGATAAGTTAAAGATCAAACAACATATGGCTGGACCAATATATTGGGTGATCCTACATGGTTATCCAAGCCGTGTACCAGATAGCAAAAATCTAGAATCACTTGCATTAAGACATGACATTTAATCCGAGAGTACATGATCACATCCAGTTAACTGAGCATGGTCAAGTACATGACCATGTACACGAGCATGGGTTGATGTAAACGCCCATGGTCGGAAGTATATGGGCATGCCCTTAGTAGCTAAGACACGCTATGTATAATCCCTGCACACTATATACAATTAAATGGATCTAAATCCATGAATAGAGGAGAACAGGACCAAGAAAAAAGGCATGGTCACATGCGGTGTGGACCCCCATAAACATCGTATATTAAATCCTTTGAATTCTTCATCTCATATTTTCTTAATCTGTATTAATATTTTTTAAGTGAGTAGCCTATGCTCAATATGTTTTCACATAGAATGTGATGGTGGATTTATTTGTGGAATGAATGATTGGATGCGATATTTTCTGAGTGTGAGACATCATTTAGAGATTCTAAATGATGGTTGTTGTCATATAAGGTTCTTTGGAGAGACATCCAGGTCAGTAATACCCTATCACACCAGGGTGTGGGTTCCCCATACTATCCAAGAGATTACATGGTCAGTACTCCCTCGTATTTGAGCTCTGTTGTGGTGCAGGTCCTCTATGGGAGTTGAGGATCCCTTGACTATGGATTATAGTAGTGAGGCGTGATCCCCTCCAAACATATTATAGTGAGGTTATGGATAAATAATCAATTAGATTTCTGTCTCCCTCAGGATTTCTAGTGCAATACTAAGGTGTGTTCCCCTCCTCGTGTATTCAAGTATGGTTGTGCATGATGTTGTGCATCCAAAATGGACCTTTTGTGTTACAGGGTGACTCCACAACTTTGTTTGGGATATGATATTATAGTACCCTTTACCTTTAATCTGAGTTTATTTATGATCACACACACAAATATATATATATATATATATTGGGTTCTGTTTCCATCTTGAATATGGATGAGTTTACTACTATTGTTTTTTCTTCTACCACTGTCTTTGGATTTTTGAGGAGTTCTAATGGGTATGTATATACGCATCCCAACATTTCATTTACCCACATGTGTCATGTCTTGTGTAGCATAAATATATCTTGGTGGTGAATATAGTGGAGCATATTGATACCTGGGTGCATTGATCACATATGGTGGTTGGGACATGGAAATTAGGATACAGGAACTCTCAAAATTTTAATTTTTAAATTTTTTCATATTGGGAAACCATTTCTAATTGGTCATGAATTTTCCCCCTTTATTCTATGTCTTACTCATACTCAGTTGTTTTTTCTAAATATTATTTCATGAAAGGTTTCACACTACATTTAATACTATTTTATTATTTATATGCACTTTTTCATGGTGATTATCATTATTGTGCCTTCATGTGTATTAAGAAAAATTCATGACATTCCAATTATTAATTATCAGTACTTGTTTCTATCGCATGGGCTATTGGAGGTGGGCTTGGTTTTACAATGGCATGGATTTTCGTCATCCAGGTGGGTCATAGTGGGTCATGGTCATTAAAAAATAGTTTCAAAGTATTTCATTCCATGGAAAAATATTATGAGTTTTCCCCTTAAAAGGATTTGTTTAGTCATAGGACAATATTTTCGAAGTGTTACTAGAGTGAATTTCCAGATAGGCAACCAATTGTTGGTTTCATGGATGATATATTCGTACATACTGAATATGACAAACAAATTTCGAATATGGATTACCAATAAATGGGTTACAAGGAATAGTGGTATGTGAATCATATAGGATTTAGTCCTTTTTCTATCCATTTTTAGTCATGCCCCATATAACATATTTAATCTTGGTGTGTATTGAAATGTTTGAAGGCATATATGCAAGGAAAGAAAACTATGATTCCATGATAGTGTCCTAATGATTACCATTTGAGCATGGAGACCATAGTTTAGGGACCCTTTCATTTGGTGTTACCTAAAATTCAGCACCGAGAAGTGCTACCACCTATTGAGTGGTGCATGGACCCACCTTTAGTAGTCCAGTAAGATGATCATTAACAGGTTAAGTAGTGGATGGCTCTAGTAGAACAATAAGATAATTCAAATAGTAGTATAATTATATGTTATTTATAGTGATAGTTACCATTGAGGTTTCACATAGAGGCAAACCCACATGGTATTTGTTTGAGTTTTATATATTTTTACCCTAATATATTGTATGGGTGTGTTGGAAAAACTTATTCAGCATTATTAGGGTTAGCTCTCGATGAATTAGACAATTTCACACTAGTTCTAGTTTTGTACCATGGGCTTCCAAGATAGAGATCACATGGTCTACTTAGTGATCTAGTGCCCCCTCCTTTGGTGGTATAGGATTGACATGAGCCAATAGAGTGAAATATCCTCCTGGATAGGACCCCAATTTATGGAGTTCCTAGTGGAAAAAAATCTCCAACGTGATAAAAAGAATTGGTAGAGTCTTATGTTGGTGATGTTCTATGTGAGTTCAAGCATGAAAGGATATGAGACACTACTTTTATCGAGACATGTTCGTGTTCCGTAATTAAAACCATGTGGGTGAGTCAGTGATACCCAATGTATATAGTGATGAGTATTGGTAGATGAGTTCCATAAAAATATATGTTTATGGTCATCTCATTGTGATAACGTTTTGTAGCAAGTCTTGATTAAGGAGTAATGGAGGGAAATGGGGAATATGGCTTCAAGCTGTATTTGCATATGAACCCAAGGATTTTGGTGTGTTCAATGTATGAAATTTGTATTTTCCACCCTATTTTAAATTTTTTGTGGTCACAATACACTTTTCAATTAAATTTCCCATGTTTGAGGCCTAGAAATACCAGTGGATCCTTTTTTCCTGATCCTTATTCTTAGAGCATCCGTAATATAGGATTATAGTTCAGAAAACCCATTCAGTAGTATGACCTGACTTTGGAAATAATATATTCTCGCATGTAAACATCTTTTTTCAAGTTGTGAGGCCCACAGATGTTTTCCTTATATTTATTTATTTTCCATAATCCATTATAATAAGACATTTACCAATGAGGGTTACAATTTACCAATGGTATTGGTACCTAATTTTCATTCTCGAGTGAGAGTGAATCCTCGGAAAATATGTATGAGCTCATGTATTACAAGATACATGTGATTTGTTGTTAATTAGCTGGTATGACCCTTAGAGCATCAGATGTAATGAGATTTCATTTTCTTGTGCTATTAGGGATCTTTATGGATGTATTCCATGAGGATGTTCTAGGACTACATCTACAATGGGAGATATTCTTTTTCATCAACTGATTCCTCAATACCATGCAAATATCTTCAATTTCATATCCTATAGTCCCCTTTGAGATTCAGGAGTTAAGGTTTCCATTAGTGTAACTTCAACGTAAGGGTTTTATTAGACCAGGTGTGTCACCTTGAAAACCGATGTTATAAATGGTGAAAAGGTAGAATAGAAATTTAGGTTTTTTAATAATTATCATCATCATCCAAACTAGAAAATCATAAAGAACATGTACAACATTTTGAGGATTGACGAACTCTACGACTACTGAGAGGAGTGAGTTTATTCTTGAAGATCGATCATAGGCCCACCTACCACCATTTGAGGGTTTGAAACACTAATATTCCAAAGATGATATTCTGATTTTTCTAAATATAGTATGTGTTCCTAGTATTTCATTTTTTGATAACTAGTTATCTCACATTATATATGATTTTGATAATTGAATCATTATACCTTAATTGGAATGATTTATGGTTATCTTCATTGATGAAATACACTGTTAATCTGAATCATAAGAGGAGAATAAGTATCTCTTGGTTGTTATTCTAAACATATTATAGGAACACATGTTATATTTTAATATATTGAGGTTCCAGTTTTGGAAACATGGGGATTACTTTTTGTGGAATTTCATTTCTCAACATGATTTACATGCGGACCTAGTAAAGATGAATGGTGTGCTTTCTTAGGAGCTACCAATGATCAGGATATATGTGTGTAGTTTTGTTGGCATGGGGGGGTACTATACGGGGTTCCTGCCTAATTTTTCCAAATTAGAAGTCCCATTGAATACACTAATGGGGAAAGGGAATATGTTTATATGGGTTGAGTACTATCTATGTTTTTTGAGAAATTGAGGTATAGGTTTACCAGTGATCCTATGTTGAGACTACCAGAGTAGGGAATGATGTATATAGTGATTTGTTATTCCTCTATAGTATAGATTGTCTATGTATTTATTTATAGATATGAAGTACTCACATATGGGTCAATGATGTTCATACCCCATGAGCAGAACTATCTTACTCGCCACCTAGATTTAGAGGTGGATGTTATTTAACAGAATATGTTGAGAAAATTTCTATGGGGAAAGAGATTTTTTGTTTAATCCTAGAATTAAAGTCTTAATTAAAAAATCATGTTGAGATAGCATAACCTATGATAGAGGCATTGGTTTTATTTATTATTGAATGAAGACTTCAAGATATTTTATTCTTCTAGGAAGGTAAATATGGTGCCTGATTCCCTTAGAATAAATTACCATTCTAGTGGATGTAGAATTTGAGTAGTTGGATTACATGAAACTAAAAATGGTTGAGGAGAGGGGTGCATATTTTATTCAAATGATGTTGTTGAATTTTCATCTCATATGACGTTTGAGGGTTGCATAGATGGGAGATATCAACTATGATGATATTTGTGGCTAGATATCATCAGGGGATGCAACATACAGATTATATAAAGGAGGGGAGAATGTAATCCTTTTTTAGGGACTGATGATAGTTCCAGCTCTTTCATATGTGGAGGTGATGAGGGAGTTTTAAAATTCTCCATTAGATGTACATTCTGGAGTGGTAAATATGTAAAATTATCATTATCAGCACTTTTAGTGGGCCTTGATGATGTGGTGTGTAGCTGAGTTCAACTCATGGTATCCCACATGTTAGTAGTTTATGTATGGGCACCATGTCCCTATCAGATTGACAAAGCCTCATGATATCCAAGATAGGAAATGGGATAGAATATACATGGACAATGCATGAGGGACTCTACAAATAGTGAGAGGCCATGATGCTATCAGGGTGATTTTTTATTAACTCAATGAGTTGTTACACATACTATACCTCATGTATCCCTGTTTGGTGTAGTTTTACTTGTATTGTATGATACAAAACTATTGGGTTATGTCAAAAATTATCACCTACCATGATTTGTGGTTTAGTCCACTATCATGGAGAAACCTGTAAGAGGCGGTTAAGGCCCAATTGATAATTAGTATGTTGTTACACCCACAGATGGATGGAAGAATTAGAATACTCTCCTATGGAGGGATTTAATGATGAGGTCTAGTATGTTGGACATCCTCCAGAGTGGGGACCACTTTTTACTGGTAGTGTTTTTTTATAATAACATCTATCACTCAACAATTGGCATGGAAAATTTCGAGGTCCAATTATAGAGACCATGTAGGTCCCCCTTATGTAAGGCTATGATTAGAGTTACATATGTTATTGGCCCATAAATGGTACATGTTTCGAGAGAGAAGGTTCAAGAGATCCATGAGAGTATGAGGATAGCATATAGCTGACACAAATCATACAATGATCAACATTTTATATCCTAATATTATATCATGAGAGATCATGGTTTATGGGGAGTCTCCCCATGATGAAGATTATGGATATTTTTCATGGGAGAAAATCAATATCTTGGTTCAAAAGTCTGTTTGAGATCATACATAGGTTTGGAATGGTTTCTTATCACCTATAATTACCCCCATAGTTAGATATGGTGCGTTATGTCTTCCATGTTTCATGACTGAGAAGATATGAATATCATCCTATGAACATAATTGATTGGGGTGAGTTGGACATTGAGTGTGGAACCACCTTCAAGAATTACTATGAGGAAATTGAGGATCGATAGGATAGGTTTATGTGAGGATGGTCCATTCCTTAGGTTCTTGTGTTTTGGTAGCTGCGGAGCCTGAAAATGAGATCTTGGGAGTGGGAGAACCAGATACAATCTCAGTACCCCCACCTTTTTTATTAGATTTTGTTTTTTAGGGTGCAAACCCATGATGGATGGGAGAATATAGTGACCTAGTTTTTTATTCTAATACTTTGAAATATATTAATGAATATTTTGATAGCTATACGCTGAGATGATGTGAGATTCAAAGGCATGGTGAGCCTTGAATTGGTATTATAATAATATTAAATATATTAATATCAGGAACACTAATATTTTTAGAAATAGTGGAATTACTCCCAGGTGGTGTCTAAAATTAGAAATCTCTGACCACATTAGAAATTAAAGAATGTGGATTAACTAGGGGAGACATAAATTTGGCTAGTGCTTGATGTTCGAATGAGACATCCATTTGTGGGTACATTATTTTTATCAATTAATTAATTAAATTTACTAATTAATATTGTACTAAAAAACCTAATCCCCACTTTAAATAGACTATTATATAACTTTCTACAGGGTTAACCACATATTCTAGAGATTTTGTAGAGGAGCCTATGATGTTCTCAATTTTTTATTGAGATCAAATGATGACAGTTGATTTGAACAAGGTGGATCAAGATTCAATGAACGCAGTGATACTTCTACATCAATTGAGAATGAATTAAATAATAAAGATTTATCCAAAATAAATAATGAACAATGAATTGTGAATTTTTATCATTTTTATTAAAATATTGATCATTGACATATTAACTATGTTTGATTCTGGGATTAAGTATTCTTTTCATTATCCACAAAGACCAGTTAAATTAATTACCTTATTTTATTCTTGATTATTCCATGTTTTCACTGTATTTATTCAAATCTATGATTTATTTCTTGTAATTATAGAACAATAAAATTTTCACCCTAGTTCTTGCTACTTCCACAGAACCATTATTTTAATTACTCACTATTGGATTATTAGGTTGTAGTTTGACATTTTTGGGGATAGTTGAAGCATGATGAACCCCCCATATTCATGGTTTTTTTTATAAGAAATACTGGAAAAATGTTGTATATCTATATTAGGAAATATTTTGGGACATACTCAATGGATTAAAATACACAAACAGATATCGTTCAAATGATGTGTATGGTAATTGAATGACGCATCAAGGAAAATTTCAGGTTCTGTTTTCTGTCCATCAGATTCTAGGAAATGATGATTGGAGTATTTCTCATTTATATTTGATCAATAAACCTATAATATACATAGTGATGAGGTAGGGTCTATAAAACTCATGAATAATATGTGGATTCAGTGAAAATCCAGACTACACAACATGTATTTAGGAAGAACAGATTGCGTGTTGCCCCCATTGGATGTGACGTTGGGGATTTGGGAGAAGTTAAGTATCACATGTCATGTGTCCGGACCAACATTCTATGTGACCCTATGTGGTAAACTAGAATGTCATCAAGCTATCATACATCCAAGACCCCATGCAGTTGGATATGTGGTGTACTTCGGGAGTAGATAGGCATGGGATGATACATTGGAATGGCCAGGTACACATGCGTGGACTAACATACATGAACATGACCAGGATGACATAAAAGGACGCATGTGACTAAGATACACCATGTATGATGGGAAGGATTCAATGAAATGTCTATAGGATAACACATCCAGATGATGAGGGAATGTCACATGTTGTGTGGAACCCTATACCTACCATGTATCTGTCCTTTGACATCTTCCTCTCATATCACCTTCTCATGGATTAAATATTTAACCATGAGTAGCCTATATCAGGTATTTTCCATATAAAAGATTATGGTGGCCTTTGTTTATGAATATAATAAATGATGTGAGATTTTCAAAGTATAACACGTATTTATGTGACCCTCGAAGATGGTTGTGATCATTCTTAGATCATCAGAGAGACGTTGAGGTCAATACTCCCCTATCGAAACAGTGTGAAGGTTCCCCATAAAAACAGAGAGATTATGAGGTTATTACCACCAAATGCACCAGGTAATGTATTCACTATATTATTTATATATATTTATGTGGTACTCCCCAACATTGGGAACATGTTATTTATCAATGGATTGATCCTCCCTCGTCATGGAGCATTAGGGGAGAGTGGGTCCTCCATGCGAGTTTTTGATCCCTCAGATGAGGAGCATAGAAGTAAGGAGTGGTCCACACCCAATATTCAGGGGAGGATACGTGGAAGTCATTATTTGGAGTTATGGATCTCTCAATTTGTGGAGCATAGTTTCATTGTATGATCCCCTCCCCAAAGATTGTTATATAGTTATACATGATTCTGGGAATTGAAGATGGACCTTTGGAGATGCAGCCTAACTCATCAACATTAGCTGGGATATAAGAAGGATATCCCCTTTCTCCCTCATATGGATATTTTATGAGATTATATATTTATATATGTTGGGTTTCATTTCCCTCTTTCTTTTGGATGACTTGACACCTCTTTTTGTGCCTCTCTGTTTCCCCGATTTAGTTTTTTTTGAAGTGTTCTACAAGGAATTCATATACTCACCTCCACATAGTTTTTTACTAGGAATGCCATATCTTATATAGATGATTGATATAGAATTTGTTACTTTGGTAGAGAATGGTGATACCTAGGTTGTGATAATAACCTATAGTGGTCAATGGTTGTTAGCATAGATCTGCTGTCGAATCTGATCAACCTTGATGTTCTTCTGGATAGTTATAACTTTCTCTTTGACTTCCTCAGCATGATCAGGTCCCAATAGTTGTATTTCTCTAACAACATCAAAAAACGTTGTAATTATACACATATTTCCATAGAGTGCTTCATAATTATCCATTTTTTTCTTAAGATAAATATATTATAGTAATAATACTCATCTAATTATAGTAATTGATCCCAACCACAATTGAAATCTATAGAACAATATCTCTATATATTCTATAGGGTTCGAATAGTTTTCTCTGATTGAACATCTAACTAAGGATGATATGCCATATTGAATCTCAACTATCTATCCATATCATATAGAAGACTTCAAACGAAATTTGAGGCAATCCATATATCCTTATATGATATGATGGAATGTAGTACTCCATGAAATTTACCACTTTCTAAATCTATATTATGGAACGATTATCAACAGAGAAATATTTTCTAATGGAAATGAACTATTTTAAATTTATAATATGGTCGACTATAACCTAATCAACATTATGGACATTAGATGTTATGCAGATTCAATTGAAAAAATATATGGTCATGTTTTCCCATTTTTATTATAGCATAGTTAATGGTCGTAACATTACAATTACATATTTTATCATAGCCTTTGGATGATGAAATCTAATCACCGAGGTTCAAATTCTACAATATCTCAATTCATGTAATCCCCTAAAAATAATCTTATAGGTCTCTATATATGTTTTTACTTCCAGGATGAATAGAGAATTACAAACTTTTAACTTCATCCAATATCAAATTCTTAAAATATAGTATTAGAAGAACACATATAGAGTTCCAAGAAATAATAATTCTCTCACAATAAAGGTTGAAATTAGTAACTTTTCTCGCCTTATTTTACATCTCAACATCCAATTTTTGTGCCTCCTTAATCAACACATGGATATATGATTGAAAGTTCATTTAAAAAAAGACATGATTTCTCCCCTTCCTTCAATATTTCTATATCAATGCTTTGAAAATCCCAACATATTATATATTTTGCGATCATCATCATAGACAAGCTTTCATGGCCTTTTCCACTCAAATCATCTTCCACATTGTTCATATTTCCAGGGTGGTAATGTATTGGGCCGTTGTAATCAACAATCAGTTCCAAAAATCTTCTCATTTTTATATTTATATCTTTATTAGTGAATATCTACTTTAATATTTATTATCTATATATATATATATGTATCTATCACACCTATCTCTATAGACATAATTTTTTTTGTATCTTTAATGAAGAATTTACCCCAGATAACTGTAAGTCGTCAGTTGGGTAATTATAATCGTAATCCTCTAAGTTGTGTGAGGCATAAGTTATCACAATATCATTTTTTATGAGAAAAAATATTTGTATAGTCTTTGATTAATCCCTATGGATCACAAACCATTGTCCACTATAAGGTAGGGTGAGAACAGTTACACTAGAACACAATCTTTTCATCTCCTTAAAATTATTTTCACATTACTTTATCAATATGAATGTAATTACCATTTGATTAAATAGGGTGATAGTATTAGATAGTCATGAATAATATCTCACAAAACTAAAAAATTTATATATAACCCAAAAAAAGTACAAATTTTTGTTACCATGGTCGGTCTAGGAAATTTATCACTAACACTTTTCATTAAAGTATCTACTAATATACACTCACTAGAGATTATATGACCAAATAGTGAAACTTTTTGAAGAAAAAATTTACTCTGGGTAAATTTTACATAAATATTATCCTTCCACAGGGTCGTCAGCACATTCCTCATGTGATCATCATAGCCTTCCTTTATATTTTAATATATAATAATATCTTTTGTAAATACTTCAAAAAGGTGATCAAAGTAGTCTCAAAATAGTCTATTCATTAAATACATGAATAAAGTGAGGAAATTAGAAAGACATGAATCATAACTATAAATTCATAGTTTCCATTCCATTTACTGAATTTCCTCTATAGTATATCTCTTTTCTTGACCATCAATTGACAATATAAAAAAATCTCAATCTTAGAAAAGAAATGAGGTCTATGTAGTTAGTAAACTAAATCATCAATAAGGGATAAGGGATTATTGATGTTGATTGTGATCATGTTAATCCCATGATAAATAATCCAAAGAATCATTGCTCAATCTATCTAATTAACAAAAAGAACTGGTTCACCACATGGCGACACACTAGAGTTTATGAATTACTTATCAATATTCTCTGATAGTTTTTTCTTTAATTATTGTAACTCAGTTTGGTTCATTCTATAAGAAGTCTATGAAATCGGAATAGAACCAAGTATGAGTTATATTAAATAAACAACCTCATGATTCAATAGAAGACAAGAATATTCATTGGGAAATACACCAATAAACTCCAATATATTAGGTGGATCCTTAATATTGAGTTTCTCTCCAACCATCAAATATAGATAACATTAATGTATAGTAATTAAGACACACAAGATGGAAGAAATTCCATTTGATGTTAATATTCATCCTCTAATAGATAAATGATAATGTAATCATTTAGAATACTAAATGTGACTTCCCTTCCACATCAATTAATATAGTCTCTAAATAGATATGCCTAATCCATGACATGAATCACTTCTAATTCAGCTAAAGAGAGGACCGTATTATATGTAAGAATAACATACCCTCAAAATTTAATTTGAGAGAAACTATAGAAATTAAATATAATAGTTATTCCATTCGGAATTTTCACAGCCAACTCAATATATAATCATTGAGGTGATAAAGTGACACATGTGAAAAATATTCAAAAATCAAGGAGTGTGTGTATATAGAATAAAATAACGCATTAGTTGTTGTAGAGTGGAATATAACTGCACATTACACACATTATTCTCGTTTCCCATTCGAGTGTCGTGATCAATTGAGAGTTCGCTTCATATTTGGTATCAAGAGGTTATTGGTAAATATCATCAAATAACATCTTATTCATGCACTAGTTGCATAATTCCCATACTCCTTGCATTTGATGTATTTGAATCATTGTTGGTTCATTAGTTAGCATATTATTTTACTCCTTAGCATTAACTGAGATAATCATAAGTTTTTAGCATTCGTGGGATTTATCACACATATTTCTACATTTAAATCACCTCATGGTTCCATTAAAAACGTCCCTTAATTTTTAATCCCACATTTCTATCACATATATTTATATATTTTATTTCCAACATGTGAATTTTTTGAGTTTCTATGAGTCTCAATTTTTGTGTTATTATCAAAAACAATGGAATTGTGGGAATATACAATTTCCATTTCTCCATTGAGTTAACATCAAACAATTTCTTTAAAGATAAGTAGTCTCTTATAGAAAAATACATTCAAATAATTGCTTTTAATCGATTAATATATCAATCAATTTAAAATTTACAGTAGGTAATTAAACCAATATAATACCTTAAAAGCATTGTAAAATTTTCCTCATATGTACCAAGGGATTTATCATCATTTTTCTTAATATCAAGAAATTTACTCTCTTTATTTGTACTTAGAATATTAGAAATGTAATTAATGATTGATGACCCCATAAATTCAACCCATTCCATGGCTTCAATTATTTCTTATTGCCTTGTATTCTATAAAAGACTCCACAATTGATATGTTTTTTGTTCCAAAAGGAAAAAAACCATGAAAACATTTACATGTCATGAGAATTGAAGTAAATAAAATATTTTCACATTGGTATTGATAAATTTCCTAGCCACTAGTGGATCATTAAGTCCACTAAAATATGATGAATTTATACTTATGAAAAATTCAACTGTATTCTTTCCCACCATTGATCATTTAGAAACATATCACGATTTATAACCTGATAATATTGTGTGAACATAAGAGTAATATTCTTTATTTCATCGCCCATTATATTTTTTTCTCAGGTGGAAAACCATTGCATTTTCCATAAAATTTAAAATAAATATGGTTCATTCGTCTTCCAAGAATTTAATAAAACCAAGAAGCATTGTGGGGATAAAATATTCATAGTGGAAAACAACATAATTCTAAAAATTCATATATTTAATTTATTAATCATGTATATTTCTTCTATGAAACCTTCTTTTTAACATAGTTCATTCATCATATTTACCAAAACATTATTATTTTATCCTATACATAGAATAATACCCAGGGTTTCCATAATCTTTTTTTAACACTAATCCCCAAATATTGACTATACCCATCTCTGATATGAACTATCACAGCTCTAGCTTCTCAAACATAAATATTGCATCTATTTAGATTAATATTAAATACTTAATAATATAATCAATGTTAGAACCATAATAATTTAGGTACTTTTGAAAAAAATATTACATTTTTTATTATATGAAAGACGTTTTATATCTCCCATAAAGATCCACCCCCATATTACTCTTTAAAAGAATACCCCCACTAAAGAAATTATTCATATCATGGGTAAAGGAAACATGAGAGAAGTTTAAGATTAGATTCTAGGTAAGGGTAAATATAGAAAATATAATTCTACGATAATATGACATTATAATATTTGTATAAGTGTTTGATATAAATAATATAACATATAAATTTCATACCCATTAATAAAAATATCAAACAAAATATCTAAAAAATAAAACATTGGAATTTAAGAATTCATGAATCCAATGAATAAAAACTCATCCTAACTAAATCATAAACCACATTTTCATGTCATAAATGTTTATGGAACCTTCATAAGTATAAAAACCATTTCATATATCAATGTTAGAAACCAATAACATCATATTAAGAATTAACAATAGCCTTCCATATTTAATCAAGTGCATTGACTAGTTTCACATAAAAGATCAAGCCCTTTAACTTATTTCCCATAAAAATAAATTAAATAAAATTATCTCCCATTTCCATATCATGTGATACGATAAATTTCAAAATTGAATAGATGGATATATAGGTCCCACACATAGTATAATGTAAATGTTATATATGTACCCCACAAGATAATAAAACACATATCATATCATCATATCCGAACCCATGAAAAGAAAATAGGTTACATATTTCATCAAATCATATAATAACCCATGAAAATGTGTTTTATAAACATCTCATCATAATAAATAAAAGTAAATAAGAGAAATAAAATTTACTTTATAAAAGGATATCATTCTAAAAAACAATACCAAAGGTTTTTATTGATAATGAATGAATATATTTTTAAAATATCACTAAAAATCATTGAGAAAAATATCATTTTCTTTTTAAAATAAATTCTCAAAATCTAAAAACAATTAATGTAATAAATAAACCTTTTAATATAAAAATAAAATTATAAACATTTAATTGACTCTTAAAAGTGTTATGTTTTATGACGGTGGGAAATTTTATTCATATTATATAAGATAAAAACAATTATTTCAATGTATTTTTAAAAATATAAAAAGAACTTCTTTCGTAAAAAGACCAAAAATTACATGTAAATTTTTAAAAAAAGTAAAACAAGGGAAAAAATTTCATTTAAAATCATATTATAATATTAAAATAATTCATAAAATTATATATAGAAAATATTGGAAATAAAGAATAAGGATTTTACACTGAATAGAGCAATAAAGTTGATTTTCCTTAAAAAAATCTCTAAAAAATTTAAAGTGAGGAAAACTAAAATAAAACAAATATTTTAAAGAAATAATAATATAATAAAGAAAACTAAAGGATTTGTCATATAAAAATAATATAATTTATTCATAATAAATTAATATATAAACAAACATGATTAAAATAGGATGTAAACATAAATCAAATACCTCAAGTCTCGCATCTCCTTATTCACGTTACCACCTCCTGTATAATAAATATGAATTTATTTTATATGTATTAAATAAATATATTCATTTATATCATACCATTTATGATTTATTTATGACATATTCTCACCCATTTATTAGTAGTTTGTTAATAAAATCACTGTTTTGGGTGATTAATGCTTCATTTTTCTACCATGTTTTAGTTTGGCAATCCTACTCCTTATACATTGATCGTACCTCTGTAATGTAAATTATTTTATTGGTTGCATAGAAATAATATATATTCAATATGTACATATTTTTAATCTTTCATATAATTCCTATATATAAAAATGAATGACACTATTTAAGGAGATGATAGGTTGTACATATATATATATATGAATGCAATTTCCATTTTTGACTTATCAATGAAAGGAAGGAAAAAAATAATTCATCTTTCCAGAATAATTATTATATCATATATATCATATATTTTCAAAAAAAAATTATCATCATCACCATCCATGTAAAATGTAAATTAAATAGGGATCACATTACTTGATAGAGTTGGTAGTCCATACGTATGCTCTGGCGACATTATCGTTTCCCAAAGGATTGGTTAGCAATGAGGATGATATGACATTATTTTTTAAGTATATTTATGTAATAAATATAATATATATCTATTAAACCCATCATAATACCCATCCATTAATTATGGGGATACAAAAAATTTTAACATTATGTGGTGGTGATATGCAATATGTATGCATGATCAAAACTTTCACTTCACATTTATTAGAAAAGAGAGTGTATAGTGGTGTTTTCATAATCAAAATAAAATTATATCGTATTAAGGGTAGTTAAGTTATAATTTTATGATAAATAAAATATATTTATATGTGGTTAATAAGAATAGAAAATAAAGTGATCGGTTAAGGGGATTACCCCTTCTTCGAAAAGAACTCCTTTAGATCTCCCCTTAAAGACCATAGAGTTGGTCTTTTTGAGAAAATTAGAACCTATATAATATTTATATGTAAGTTGAAAATGGAATATTATATATAATGGTTGATCTATAATACTCAATTTTATTTTTATAAGTAAGCGGATAGGTTCCCTTTTAAATGAAAGGGGAGGGGCACTCAGGAATTTCTTAAAAGATTAAATTATAATTAAATCAATGTCATGTAAAATGGTTCTAAATTTCCGATAAGTGAAAATGTAATTATTTTTTCAACAATATATTTTCCTATTTCCCTATTTTAAATTTTTATGCTATTTATGTGGTTTAATAAAAAATTATTCTCATAAAATATCATTATTGTAAATTTAGACAATGTTCTCTTAATTTGACTTAAAATACATAAATAGAATGTAGCAACTCAAATATAATATTATGAAAAATAGTAATATGTTTTATTAAAATATAAAATTCGTGGAACACATTAAATAAATAATTTATATTTGTTTCAATTATTTTAAAATCAATTATTATATTTTTTATTAATTGTTCAAATACAACAACAATATTGTATAAGCATTTAATCTCACTATATAATTACTAAAAAATAAAATAAAAAATATATCATGAAAAAAAATCATTACTAAATAATAGACTATTATATTCTTTAAAAACTTATTTTTCTCTATATGTTGAATGATATGAGATATTTAAAACTGATAATATGACATTTAGTAACATTTTTATTTAAATACTATATTGGTCATTTTCAAGTACAGGGGTCCACTAAAAATATTAAATTTGAGAATATGGTGATAATTGTATAATTAAAATCCAAAAAATAAAATTAACATGAATCATTATGGCCTTATAACTATTTTTAAAGAAATATTTAGTTTATTTACCCATTACCGTGGGGATAAATTTTTCCATGATTACTAATCACATTGTAAAAAAATAAAAGTTTTATATTTACCAAATTTAAAAATCCTAATTATAAATATATAAAAAAATTCATCTATATTAATAAATTTAAGTGGTTGAAATTAATTATAAATTGTGTTCTTAAAACGTAACAAAAACTTATTTTTAGAAAAAAAAATCATTTTTATGCATAAAACATGATTTATATTATACTATTATTTGACAACTATTTTTTGAGTTTTGTAAACATTTTTTCAAGTAAATAATATATATATTTCATTTAAATTCTTAAACTATATATATTAATTTCATTTAATAATATGAAATATATTTTTCACATAAAAACAATTCTCAAAAACAACATCAATTTTATATAAAAATAATTTTTTTTAATTATAATTATTTGATACCTAATGAATTAATTTTATAAATATATTGAATGGATATTTTCATATTTTATTTACCACTATTAATACCCACAAATATAGTGGCTAGGAAATGACAAACACATAATATTTTAATAATTTTATGTGGTTTACCTACACTCATTGTTTTGTGTAACATACGTTATCAATGAAATAAACTTATTTAAAGAGAAAATTCCATATAAATATTGGGGTATTATAAACCCCGTACAAATTTAATATTTCCATATTGGATGGGGATATCTTATATTTACCCATATTAAATATTTTCTTATAATAATTTTTTATTTTCGTTATTAAAACATTAATATTTCATAGTTAATTTTAACTATTTCTTATGGTCTATAACTATTAACAAAAGCTTTATTTCATCTAGATTACTAGAAATATTTTGAATGTATGAAATATTATAACCAATATGGATGAAATTATGATTTTTGATACATATATGTATAAATACTCTATCTTTTCATTTCATGTTGGTGGAAGGGTGAGATTATTATATCAAAAAATCATAATGAGGTACCCAAGCCACCAACAGATAAAATGTCGACAAGGGTTTTGATGTTGAAATATGGGATGGTCTGAATGTTTTCTAAATATTTTTACCATTTTAATGTCACCATTGTATGGACATATAGGTTACCAGTCACATTCACATTTTCAGGGCATGTGTGCAAATATTACTGGACTTGTACATAGCATTTATTCAATATTTTGAGTTTTACCCAAAGTTGGTATAGTTGATTACACTAAAAATATTATATCATGTTGGTGAAATTTTTATTCATTTGTTTTAAAAACTTATACCTAATTATTATGAAGGGTAAATTTCATTGTTTACCTACTTTATTCTTTTATTATATTCAATTAGTTTAATAACAGATAGGTTGGGGTTGGGTGGTGACTGCCAACCTTGTTCGATATACTATCAACCTAAGCACGTCCTCTTAGGATATGTGTCTATATTTTTTATGTGATATATATAAATAGAATTAATCATATACTAAGTATTTTTTGGAAAAAAAAATCATATTATGATGGATCCTTTTGAAGTTCAGATTACTGGATCATGCAAGCATTTCATGGGTTATTCAAAAGTTACCATTTGGGATATCCTATGTTTATGATATTTTTATGAATAATTTCTTGTTTTTTTGTTACATTGGAGTTTTTATAATAATTTCATGTCTTAGAGAGGTCTAATTGAGGGGTTTTACATGTTTTTTGTGGTTTTTTCTTGTATACGGTCTTCATACATTTTGATTATTGTTTATATTATTAAATAGCCATGGTAGGTACCCTTTAGCATACATGTTTTCTTTTAGGGGTTTAAATGTTTTCTTTTTATTTGTCTAACATTTTAATTTTTTATGTTTGTTTTCCATGTTAATGATATGTTTTCCATGTCATATTTCAAAGATATAAAATCAATTCTTAGTATATCAAACCTTATTCTTTAATTTTTATGTGAGCCTCTAGTAATTGAAAAGAGAATTGACGAAATTACAGATGTACAGATCATGTTAACTAGTGATCCAAGTCTATTCATCATAAAATGGTATCATTTCTCATTAAGGGGTTTCGATTTTGGGATTATCATGGTGATAGTATTATCTATTCACAATAAGTTTGTAATATAAATTTAAATATAGTATAAGTATGGGAAAATATTGAGTCACCAAGTGTAATGTAGTATCGATTCTAGTATTATTTGAACAAGTAGTTATTTCATCAGTCATCATGCATCATAAGTAGGAATCTAATAGTGTAAAATAATTATAAAAAAAGAAATGATTTATACTTTTTTGTTTTTATATAATAAATTTTTTAATAGATTGATGATATATAATAAATAAAACATTAATAAAAAATAACATGTGTTTTCCGGATTTGTTATTTATGATAATTAGGATAAAAAATGTTAAATTAATAAATTTTGTTCATAAATACATTTTATTATAATTTTCAATTATTTACTCAAATATTTTGAAAATTAATTTTTTGAAAAGAATTTAAATTAAATTTTAATGTTTATAAGTTTAGCACCCGTGTATGGATAACCCAAATGGTACTTCTGTATGAATCTCTACAATACCACATGAAAACCTCCTTGTATGTTAGAGGGTATTTAATATAGATGTGGGATCAAGTCATATGTTGGAGAGACTATGAACATTATAAAATAACTATAATACAACAAAAATATCTCAACATAAACATCCATCACATATTAGAGTACAACAGTATGGTATTATGAACTAAGAAAAGTATAACTGAATAAATACATATCCATGCTATAAGTAATTATAATTTAGTCATATAGCCATGCATCCCACAAATCACTCACTAGACTAATCAAACATAAAAAATTAATATTGAAAATGATGAAAAAGAGGATCCACTATCAACTTTGAGCCTCATCTATACAACATATCTAATATATATAAGGTTTCTCTTTCTTGATCCACAATACAACAAATGATGACACCTAATATTCAAGCATAAGGTTTTCATACACAACAGGGTGCCTGTATAGTGTGTGAGAAATACATCTCAGAAGTGTCTCAACAAGTTCACATAATATGAACTTACATATACATTTTTATATATGATTATGATAAATAATAGAACATATTTCTCAAAAATTTACAAAACGGGTCATCATTTGTTAACCATCCCACCACAATGCATAAATATATATAGTCTATCCACATCTAATTAACAATATCATTCATTGTATCATGAATAGGAGGATGTTATAATGAATCCTAAACTATTCCCATTATAACCATAAAATATATGAAGTTCCAAATGGTGTCTCGAAACTCAATCGGTCTAACCATGGGAATCAGGTATCCCAATATCTCTACCTATTTGATCATAGATATTAATTTCTATATGGAATATCAGGATCTATACATGTTTGAAAATGGGAATAAAATTTAATATGGAGTCCCCTAATAGGCCTACAGTAAGTAGAGAATACGACCTAAATCCCCCCCTCTAATCGATCAGTGGATGGTGAGTAACACCATGTATGTATCACACATAATATGGGAGGAATTAACCTATATAAACCTATAAAATTCATATATATTTAATGAATAAAATAAATTGTTTCAACATCAACACATATCTGTATATATATAACAACTAAACATTATTCAAAATATTCATGAGATATCATATACAACAACAATTCCACATATGAAAATACTAAAGGAATTATACATTTTACAGGCCTTTGAATATGACATTCATAAGAAACTGAAAAGATCATCCATGATGTGTTTAATACCATATCAAACTCTAGTAATAATGTCTAAACCCACTATCAAGAACCCCCATTCATCATGAATCATCCCCATGAATTTCTCTAAACAAACTATACAAGCTCTACATCCACTTAGGCCATCTCTGAACTATGCATCATCTACATAGACACAACATGCATCTGGATAAAACCCATATAATGGTGAGCGTAAACATACTCAGTAAAAATATTTTAATGCATAAAAAAATGTAATGAAAAAATTTACCATAAACATTGGTATAAAAAATTTACTTGTATAAAGAAAACATGATCCAACTATTCTCTACCACAATAATTTATTAGGATGAAAATAAGTGTCAATCATCTAATCTCCAATCATTGAAGATTGATTCGCACGCTAAACTAGGGATTCATGGAGTAATGAAATGCTATAACCTTACAATTTTTCACATATTGAAGGAATATTTGGAGTTCCTAAAGAGCCTCATGTCTAAAATAATTCACAATACGTTTCATTTTTTAATAATTCAATTAGAATAAATTAAGGGTATCCTTTTCCTCACTAAAGTAAATGAATTATTAGCGAGAATAAAAAATGATAACATCCACTAATAGTGTTTCATCATTCATGAAACAAATAGTGAAGCGGAATCCTTGACCAATGATATATTTCATCCCAGGGAGTATTAACCCCAACTAGAAAACCCACAAATTATATGTTCTTACCAACATCACCTAACAGAAAATGAAATGGAGGAATTATACTCATTAAGGATCATATAACTAAAAATGTACTTGAATAGTAGATAAGGGTGAACCTGACTCTATATATTTAGAATTTTCACCCTAACTAGCACACATCAAGGAAATATAAAATAGAAGGGTAACAAAATATACATGTATTATAGGAGACTCATGCCTCTGTGAGATTCAAACAAAATATGAAGTTGTACCTAAACCATTACAAAAATTGATCACAAGGCTTGATCCTAGTTAATGACCTTGTAGATAAAAATCTATAAAATTATATATATTTTATTTATATATAAACATTTATAACCAAAACTAATTCACTATCAAGATTTAAATGAATGTATACTTATTATAATCCATTATTTCCTCTAAAGAAATAAACAATTTATTTTGAATAAAATACCACACTGGTTAAAAAAGCCCAAGTGGAAGCCCCTTGGCGTGCCACGTGGCATGCTGGGTGGTAGAGGGTGTTACCTAATTGGTTGTGTCTTTCCTTTTATATGTAAAGCATATAGACACATGGTATCTATACACACTGAATGTATACGTTGTTCCATAGGTCAGGTAAATAATGACCCAAGCATTTATAAATGAAATTATCTTTTTAAATTATTAAAAACCTCATTATGAAATTAATTCATAGGAAACACATGAAATAATTTGGTTATTTTGGAAAACTATATTTTATACCCCCATTTGATTTAAAAAATTATTTAGAATAATAATCATCGTTAGTATATTCATTATATAGTGATCATATTATTACAGTTTTTATAGGGTTATGATAAATCTATTTGACACAAAAAAAGAATGGAATGTCCTCGACTAGTTGGATCATAACCTATGAATCCGATTTTTTCATATATTATGAAAGATATAAAATCACTAAGATTTTACATTGACCATGTCCATATTGAGATTTAATAACTAAATCACGAGAAGAACTATTTACATGATATGTTCAATCTCATTGAGATTATGTCCCAAACAATGTTTTTCGAGCCCCTATAAGAAAATATCACTATAGCACATTTTATCCTTATGAAATAAACTTTTGAAATATAAGTCTATATATCTAGTCCTTAACACTGTGATTTATTATATTTTTATATTTAATAAAATAATATTTTTTATACATTATTACTTTATAATGATTAAATAATAAGTTGGATAAAAATAAAAATTTTATATGATGGAACAAAAATTGTATTTTTTGAAATATAATGTTTAAATAAAGAAATAATTTTTTATGAATTCATGAATTTTTGGATAAAACTAAAATTTAAACAATATATTAATATATTTTTTATATATAAATGATAGTATAATTTTAGAAAGTCAATTGTAATTTTTATGGGGGCCAGATAATTGTTTTTGTAAAATAACATTCATTTTTTAATAAATGGGTATTTTTATTCAAAAGTGTATATTATTATAATTATTGAATGTTTTTATAAAATAAATATTATTATTTAAATTTTTATGTCAAAATTAACCAATTTGTTATTTTTCATAATTATTTTATTGGAAATAATTAAAAATGGTAGAAGTATATGGTGTGTATTATAACATCATAATAACTCATATTTGAAGAAATACTTTGCATTAACTTTATCCATGACTAGATATATATATATTTAATCTTAAAATATATTTTTTTTATGTTTTTTTATTATTTTTTTAAAACCTTAAGAAATTCACAAAACCAATATTATATTATAATGTTTTAAAACTTTCTTTGTAAACTTGACTCACTAACACATCACCAAGGGTATTATTTCAAGGATTTTATTTTTTATGATTATTAATTAATTAATTACACTTTTATTTTTTCAATACCATGAGAAAACCCATGGTTTGGTTTTTGGTTTGGGAAAATTTATCACATAGAGTAAAAAAATATGTTTAGAAATTTAGAAATAATTCTCCTAAACATTCATATAAAAACCCTCCCAAGACCACATTCATATTCACTAAAAAATTTATATAATTAGTTTAATCATTCATTTCCTCACTATATCTCTCATAATGTGCCCAAATATATGAAAAATCACCTCCCAATAATTAAGATGCAAGATCTCTAGGTAAGAGATCATATCCTCCGGTTTTTTCAAAAACCATATTTATATTATTCCTTTTAATCCACAATTTTTCATTTTGGGATATTTTTTACCCATATCTATTACTTTGATAATTATTACCTAGTGATTAGGGACCCCTTTCACCCATATTCAACCCTTACTTGAATCTTTATATACCCCTATTATGTTTTCGAAATTGTTCAGCAATTTTTCCATGAAAAACATGTGTGGTGAAAAACCATCCCCATTTTAATTCAATTTTATTCACCTAGAGGTACATATGCTTAATTTATTTTGTAATTATATGTACTTATTCCAAAATCCTCAGTCATTGGAATGAATTGGATGAAATATAATCTTATTTTTAATGATCTTTGTGGAACACTTATGCATGTACATGATATTAATATTATGGGTGGGACCCCAATTAAATAGATGTACAATGAATTGGGTAATATTTTTATCTCATGAGATTTTGTATATGGTGAATTAGATGTTATCCTAATAATACTCTTTTTTCTCATGTTGGTAATCCTAGATTATTTTTATGATGTTAAGTTTTCTATTGTTTCCACATTCCCATGTTTCTCTTATGTTATTATATTATACCATGCTTCAATGTTATTTTTTTTCTCACCACTCTAATGTTACCTTGATATTCATATTGACTCACACATATCCATTTATTCATGTTTTTCATATTATTATTTTATTATTCCGTTAATATCATTTATAGAACAATACTTCCTTATGTTGGTCCCCATGTTATACTGTGTAGTTTTAGAAAAACAGGGAAATATTTTCTTATGTTATACAGTTTTAGTTTATGTATTGGATTTTATATTTAATTTTTTTGATATATACCTACTTATCTGAAGAAAATAGTTCTCATTGTATTCCGGTGTTTTATTAAGTGTATATTAATGAAATAAATCATGAAATAAAATGTATTAAAGTTATGGGATACAATAGTTGGTATCAGAGAAATTTATAGTTGTTTTTTGGGATTAAAACTATAAAACTATAGATAAAGTCTTAGGTATATTACTAAACATATGAAAACATCCCTAAATTTTGGTAAAGTAAATAGAAAGTGGTTTCCCATATACATCTCTATTATGATAGTATAAGTTGATGTGGATCTGGAACAGTTGTACTTAGGGATAATAACCCCCAAAAAAGGCATATTGGGATGGACCATATCATTATCTAGTTCAAACAAATTGCCTTTAACGAACACCAAGATTGAATATAATATATTATATGTCGTGGTAAATTAAAACACAAATTATAAACCATTATAAAGGGAAAAAATTCCCATATGTTTTTATATTTGGAAATATATCATGGGTAAATAATATTGAAACTGATAAATTCATATGTTAAGGAATTTATTTAATTTATGAGATATCCATTCACTGCTCCTGGTTTATTTTTATTTTAATAGTTTAAAAATTATTATTAATAAGGCTATTTTTAATAATATAAATGACTAAAACTAGAATAAAATAGTGAAAGGCAGGTTTATTGTCATTTCATGAACCTAAAATGTCTTATGTGGTTATTTTTATCTTCTCTCTTTATTATAATGAAAGCTTAATAGAACTAATTAAACACCACCACAAAACATGGATATATCAGTATCAAGCAATGCTTCAAAAGAAGAAATTATTTTATTCCCAGAATATAACTTTTCCCCAATTCAAAATGGTTTTGATTAATTTTCTAGAAAAAAGTGATACTATTTTAGCATAATTCAATTATATTCTATGTATCAATTGGATTTACTTATATAGAGCCAACATAAATTTACAAGGGAAGGAAATCACCCTCCATATCATGAATCGAACTTTGATTCTATATATATTCAAGGATGGGGATAAACCTTATTTGGAATCATCATCTCAAGCATGGATATGGTTTCCCTAAAAGAAATTATTTCTCCGTCAAATGATTGAGACTAAAGAAAAGCTCAACCTTGATGAATCAAACATTATAAGTGAAGTCACTAATATAAATCCCAATTAATTTTCTAGTATTTATTGTAGTCATTAGGTTAATTTTGAAATCAATCTCATACCCAAATCATTTCTTTTTTTCAAGACCCCATATAGAATTTTCATTCATGAACAGAGGATATAAAGATGAATCTATGGAAGAACAAGTGTAATGGGTTTATACACCCAAGTGTGTCAAAATGGGGTGCAAAATTATTTTTATTTGAGAACAAGGATATTTCAATGTGGCACTATATTTATTTTCATGATCTAATCAAATTCATTATAAGAAATAGGTATCTTATTATATGGATTGATGAGTTGTCCAATAAGTTACGTGGATCCTAGTACTTTGGTAAGGTGGATATGTGGTAGGGATACTTTCTTGTAAAGGTGAAGAAGAACGATATCCCTAAGACTGCTTTCCATACGTGGTATATGAATTGAAAGTGCATAGTGAATCTATTTAGACTAAATAATTCTCTAATAATATTAATATATTTAATGAATATAGTATTTGGGTATTACCATGAATAATATTTTGTAGTCATTCATTGATGATATTATTATCTACTCTAAATGTAGTGGGGACAACAAGATCATTTTTATACTATACTCAAGAACATTCATAAAGAAAATATGAATGTAAATTAAAATAAATTTGATTTTTGGATGGATAATGTAACATTTAGGGGGAATGTTATCACTAGCAATGGGATATCTGTGTATTGATATAAAATAATGGCACAAAAATAATGGGCCATACCATCCTCTATGATTGAAATTCATACTTTCCTTGGATTATCATGGTACTATGGTCCATTTATAAGAAACATACAAAAAATTTTAAAGACCACTAAGATAACTCAAAATGGGGTTAATTTTTTCTGGAATGATTAATGTGATGAAATCTAAGATACCTAAAAGAGAGGATAATCACTATAACTATTCTCACATTACACACTAATGAAGAGGTATTTTTTATCTACAGTGATAATTCCATGAAATTATTTTGTTTTTTAATCATGTAAGATGAAAAAATGATGGCTGATGACTACATCGAATTAATGATACATGATAAAATCTTCCCAACACTTGTCTAGAGTTGGCTATAGTGACCTTTCCAATGTTTATTTTGTGACATTATCTACATGGGGAGAAGTGTGACATTTATACACATCATAAAATCCTAATCTATATATATCCATAAAAGGAGATCAATATGATCCAATGCAGGTAGTTAGATATGATCAAGGATTATGATTTTTCTATTCATTATCATCATAGGAAGGAAAAAAAGTATCATATTCATTGAGTATAATTAATCATGTGACTCTATCCTAAATGAACATTTAATGGGATCCAATATACTTATATATAAAGATGATGTAAATTATTATAATGAAATTATGTTCATCCTACATTACACAAATTACACATCAACAACCTATTATTTAAAAGATCGTGGAGTCTCTAGAGGGTGGTGAGATGATACAAAAAATGGTAGTTAATATTCCGAAGTTCAATTTTTTCAAAATTTGTAGTTTTTTGTTTTGGGACCCTGATAATCATCCCTTGAAAACCTAAACTGAAGAGGGAATTTATATATTATATGCATAACTCATCCTTTTATATTCATCTAGGAAGAAATAAGATGTGTCAAGATTTGATGAAAAACATATTGTGGTATAAAATGAAGAGGGAGAATGTGGAATTTGTATCATGATTCCTGGTATTACAACACGTCAAGGATTAATGGAAAAAATATGTGGTTATAATGAAACTATTTCCCATACCAATATAGAAATGGGAATATATTACCATGCATTTCATCATATGACCCACTAAGACCCCTAAATTTAATAACTTTATCTAGGTGGTAGTGAATTTCCATACCAAGTGAGTACATTTAATTTCTATCCTGGAATATTCATCTCAAGAAAAACTCACCATGATTTAAAAAAATGATTGTTGTAGTACTGCATGATGTTCCACTCTCCATTGTGTCTATTAAGGATCCAAGGTTTACCTTGATGTTCTACATAATCCTTCCAAAAGCGTGGGATATATGAAAAAGGTTAAGAATAGTTTATCACCCTTTTATAGAAGGTATGTTTAAAACGAAAAGTCAAAATATAAATGATATGCTAGGATCATATTCAATGGATTTCCTGGGATTTTGGGATAATCAGATTCCCTTAGTGAATTTCTCATGTAGAAAAATTTTCATTATATCAATAAAATGGAACTATATGATGCTCTTTATGGGAATAGGTGTAAGACACCATTTTATAGTGATAAGGTTGAGAGAGGGAACTAATTAGACCAAATATTATCGAGGAGATGATAGAGAAGGTTCGAACCATTCACCGTCAAATGAAATCTAGAAAAATGTGAAAAAAATATATATAGAAAATAATCTATGAGGCTTAGAGTCTGTGGCCGTAGATAATGTGTCCCATAGTATATCACCATGGGAGAAATTGATAAGGTTTGGGAAGAAGGGGAATACTAGTCTAAGATAAATTTACCCCTTTGAGATCCTTGATCAAATCATATTAGTGGTCCATCAACTAGAAATCCCACCTAATATATCTCAGGTTCTTGATGTGTTTCATGTACACCTCCTAAAGAAGTACATATCAGACCACTAATAGGTACTAAAAGTAGGGTTAGTACTATTTCCTAACGATCATTCACATGAAGATTAGCCAGTGAAGATATAAGACTATGCACACAAGGTTCTGTGAAACAAGACAACTCACCTGGTCAATGTGCTATGACAAATCCGTAAGTTCAAGGATGGAGCTTGGGAACTAGTGGAGGGAATGAAATAATAGTACACTCATCAGTATTATTTTAAAAGTGAAAATCAAAGGGTGAAATTTATAAATGGGTGAATAATGTAAAGACCCATAGATTTATTTAAGAAATTCATTTTTTAAATATTTAAATTTCGTTTTAATAAACGAAATTATATAGACCATGTTAACAAATTCAGTTATTTTAGACCATTATATGTTATATACTATAATATTTAATATATTTTTTATCCTCATAACCGTTGATAATATAATTGTTTTAAAATTATCATTTGATTAGTCTGTATACATAGTTTTGATTAATCCCTTTGAAATAAAAAAAGGAAGTGATGGACTAAACATGTAGGATTATACAATATAACACCCATTTATTAGAGCATATGAGGGATTTAAAATCACTAGGATTTTACCATGACCAACACCAAGATGATGTTCAATAAAAAAGAATGGGAAACCCATTTACTGTATAATTTCAAGCTCCCTGGGATCAGAACCTAGACGATATTTGTTGAACCTCTGAAAGAATATCTCCCCCTCACAATCCTCGTCATTAAGGAATTTATAAGATTAATAATTTGTTGGGTATCGAGAACCTAATATTTTTAATTTTTTAATTTTTTTAATAAAATAGTGATTATATTTATCTTTTATTATATTATAATGAGTAAAACTAATTTTCACAAAAATTATATTTTGATATGATGAGACAAAAAATTATATTTTTTGAAATATATAGTTCAAATCAAGGCACTATTTTTAATGAATTGAATAATTTTTTGAAAAAAATGATATTTAAAAAAAATTATTAATAATAAAAAATATTTTCTCTTCTGGGGCCTTCCCAACAACTCCCTCTCTATTAATGAGCTTCTTCTAGTGTGGGAATTCATCATTACTCTAGAACTTTCTACCATCATTCCTCTAAGAAAGATTCTATTGATCACTTATTTTTTAATGGTGAATAGGTGTGACGAATTTGGAACAGTTTCAATGGATTCATCATTATTACCCTACAAGAAATGTAAGGAGTTCATTTTCCCACTAGTTGTTTTCAAGGAATATATCTCAAGAGGCTTTAAGGTAATGAAAGATCGAGCATTCTAGTTATGGTATGTTGGTGCATCTAGCCGGACAGGAACAATGCTTGGTTCAAGGACATCCTTGGACTTGTTTTCCAGGACCAAGAGCATGCTGATTGATTTTCCCTTCCCATTAGGAATTGAAAAGAGACCCCTTCTTTCATCCAACTTCTACAACCCATCTCTAAGGATACTTTCAATGGTCCCCCAGGTCAGTGGAACTAGTGTCACCCAAACCCAGGAAATCATGTGATAAACACTGAAGCATCTTGCTTCCTGGGATTCGCGAGGGGCAGAGGCCAAGTCCACAGCCCAAGTGGTTCAGCCATCATAACCTTCACTATTTCATTTGGACTCAGAGACTTCCTTTAGGCAGAAATCATGGCTATTCTCACTTGTATCCATCGATGCATAATACAAAATATTAAACATGCCATTGTGGAAACTGATTTCATGAACCTTTATAACTATTTGCAAGAAAAAGATAGCTCCCCTTGGACTATATATTATTGTATACCCAAGATCTCAAGGTATATCAATAGTCTCATGGATATTATTCACAATTTTCATGAGTGGAAAAAAGTAATAGATTTCTTTTATACCTTCGCTTCTTATGATGAGTCGGTTATCTTCTACTCCATACTAGGATCTCTTCCCCAATAATGCATTGTCATAGTTTGGGGAGATGCGGTCGACCTATATTAATTCGGTCCACTATAGCCACCCCCTCATTCCCCTTTTTTCATTATTCTTTCATGAGTCCATCCATGTGGCATTTTATTATTCTATGTAGGCCTAATTCCCTCTCCTTTATCAGTAATAAATAATGAAGACAATTTTTATATGTGCTGGCAAACATTTACTGTAAAAAACAAGCATTTTTTATAAATGATGATTTTTTATTCAAAATTGTAAATTACCATATGTTTAGAATTTAATTGATAAAATCATTAGTATTTTTTAAATAAGATTTTCTAAACTTTCCAAATATGAGTTTTTCATAATTTTTTGAGACAGTATATTTTTTGGTTAAAAATTAAAAAAGTTATTAATATACAATATGTATTCTGACAGCATAATGACCCAAAAGTGATGTAATATATTCCATAAAAGGTATCCGTTACTAAATATATATATAAATTTTAAAATAATTGTTTATTTTTTTTTCAATTTATAAATCTATAATAAATCCTCCAAAACCCATATTATATTTTACAAATTTAAAATCAAATAATTTTAAACATTACTCACTTCCATGTCCACAAGGGTATTATTTTAAGGAATTGTGCTCTTAGAATTATATAATAATTTAATAAAAACTTATTTGGTAGAAACCATAGACAAAAACCATTGAATGGTATTTAGGTTTGACTAATTTATCATATAGAGTCTCAAACCTTTGTTTAGAAATTAATAAAGATTTCCCCACACTTTTTCTATGAAATACATCCCAACATCCCATTACTCGTCACATAAAAACTCTTAACGAATAAATATAACCTTATCTTCCCTTTATATATTCCAAGAATGGTTTTTCCAGGCTCTTAATAATCTTCTGTTAAGCTTTCAGAATCACCATCTCACAGTAATGGATCCTCCACTTCCCCCCTTTATTCAAAAATCTAATTTATATTATTCTATTTGATTCACAATTTTTCGTATTGGAATATTTTTTTACACAAGCTTATTACATTAATTATTATTCCCAAGTATAGATACACCCCCATTAACTCACATTAAAACCTCCCATGTATCTTCATTGACACCCATTATGCTGCTAAAATTATCCTGCGATTATTCCATGCCAAAAGTTTTTGTAGTGAACACCCATCCTAATTTCCACTCAATGACATTCCCATAGACATACCCATCATTAATTTATCTTTTTTACTTCAATTTAGGTCACAAAAACTCCTTAATTGTGGTATTAAATGTGATGAAATATGATATTATATTGAATGATCTATGAGGAACACTTATATCTGTATATGATATGATTGTTACAGGCGGGACTGAAATTATATAACCGTATAATGCCTTGGGAAATATTTTTATTTCATGTGATGAAATTTTTGGTGGTGGAAATATTACCCTAGGAACAATTTTTTATGATGTCTAATTGGTTATCCTTAAGTTATTCTTAGAGTTTCATGTTTATGGTATTGGTACATTCCCTTATTATGTTTATGTTATCATATTATAACATGCATTAATATTAATGTTTATAATTATCACCCATTTTTTGTAACCTTAATATGAATATTGAATCACATGTATTAATTTAATAATGTAATCATTTTATTATTTCCTTTCTGGTATTTATATATCTCATCTTTATGATGTACATCCCTAGGATATCCATTGCAGTTTTAAAAGATCATGTAAATTTATGGGAATGTTAAGGAGTTTTAGTTTATGTCTTTGATTATCTCTTTCAAATTGTTATGATTATTACCTAATTACCTAAAAAAGCTAGAAATCATGATATTTTGGGGTTTTTATTAATTGTACCTTAATGTATTAAATCATTAAATTAAGTTTTTGAAAGATATGGGTTTGAATTAGGTTGGGTTGAACCAACCTGGATCTGGTGCCCATTCGACCACATGGTTGGTCGATCTAAGCCGGCTAGCACCAACTAGCCTAATAGTGGGCCAGGATGAGATATTATCCCACGTCATTACACCCTTCATGTTTTGGGTGGCTCATATTATATTCCTATCTAATGTGATGTCTAGGGGGTCACCATATATTACTTTACCCCTACACCATCACGCACCATAGTGGCTCGAACTCTTATGTCTCCTCCTCTTTTTTATCCACAATGCCCATTTGGATTCCAAATAATTACATTAATTATAATTCTCCAACTCATGTAAATATATCCTACCTAGAATAAAAACACAACTGTCATGGAATACCATATTCATGTTGTTATACTAGACATAATGTGACCACCTCTTAACCATGTCATGGAAACTCATGATAGAGACCTACAAAAAAAGTCACCTTTGTCATTAAATGTCACACTCTAAACTGATGAAAATACCAATAGAAAATATTCCTTATTTGACACTTTTTTTATTCATATTCATCCTTACTCACTAATATTCAACCTATCACTCAACTCCTCTACCCATGGAGCTGTCAGCCAAATAAAGTCAGTATTGATTGTTTTCCATGAGAAAGAACATAGAGATAGTGGGGTGGGGGAATGATTTCCAATGACAATTCCTTGGAATCCCATATTTTATATGAAGAACATGTCTTCAACGGATGGAAAATATAATATTACTGATTTAATTCTATAGTAGAATCGATATTTTTCATAAAATTTCAGGTATCTTCATTGAATAATGTTTTAACAAAGAAAATAAAATGATTTGATAATTTAAATCCATTAGAAATAAGATAAATCCATTATCGAATAATCCTATAAATAGATTAAATAACTATATATCCTAAAGAACAAGTAATAAAGAAAAAAATCATACCCTATTAAATATTATTCACTAATTAAATTATCATAGAAATCAAGGTATTTCTCATCACAACTATGTAATATTATCATTATTGTAGTTGTAAATCTGATCTTGTTCTCTTGATCATATGTTTGTCCATTAATATTATCGAAAGATATGCTCCTCTCAATATCTATCTCTACCTCTATATTTCGTAGTATTATGGAAACTAACCCCTAATAGAGAAATTTTGGTTTAACCTGAACATATAGAGGGTTTTATGGTTTCTAGAAATAAATCCACTAATAAGATATTTAAATTTTTAATTTAATTAATTTAATTAACTAAATCAACCTATAAAAGTTTTCCCTTGATGAACATCATCTAAATACATTTTATAAAACTTATATGGTAAAAATACCATTATATTCATAGTCATAACATTTATTTTCTCATTTCAATCTCCATTCAAGAAGAAAATTCTATCAATTCAGTGACATTGATGCCCAAACTCAAAATTATATTATTTTTATATATTATTATGAATACTCTAAAATGAACCAAAATTCAGGAAATATAGGAAATCAGTACCAAGACAAAATATTTAAAATATTTTAATGGATTAAATCACAAAATAAATGTTTCTACATCCCCCCCAATCATTAAAACATTTTTTGAATGAAATATAAATAATTGGGGCACTTCAAAAGTATTTTAAAAAAAACCATGTGCATAAAAATATAACCTATATATGGACTACATTAATATTCAAAAATATGGGATCTAAACAAACATTTATAAAAATTACAAATAATTGAACACCCCATATCTTCACAATAGTGGTTGACTCTCATTTATCACAAAGTAAGACCCCTACTGAAACTTGAATATTCTATATGCAATTCTTTCTAAAACTCATTACCCAAAACCAGTTATCATATGAATATATCCCCCTACACATGATGAGGAGACTAAAATATGGAGATTTCAAAAGAAGAAAAGTTTATTCAATAGCATATACGACCTACAACAGTGCTCTTAAATAACCAAACAAATATATTTCATTAAATTAAATCTCTTAGACAGCTTGTAGAACATACAACCCCAAGCCTAAATAATCTCTAATATTGTATACTTGTATAATTTAGATGTCAAATTTGTAGATATAAATAGTATTAACTAAATTATGAATATTATTCTTATATTCTAATTATAAATAAAATAAGAATCATTTAAAATAAAGAAAATGTTTTTAAAAAAAATTATTTTTATATAAAAAAGTATAGTCTTGATTTACATAAAAATATTAAAATTAATTCCCACTTTTATAAATTATATTTAAAAAATGAAATTAATTTTTTAAATAATTATATCATATTTATCTTAATTTAGTGTTTTCATATTTTTCTAAAATTTTTTATTTTTTATAAATAGTGAAAATGGTTATTTTTTTGAAAACTACATTTTCATTTAAATAATTTACCAAGTTAAATTAAATTTTATACTATTTTTAAGTAAAATTAGTTCGAATATATAAAAATATAACTAATTTAGGTTATTTTCATAAATTTTATAATAATTTTTTTGTTAAGACATTCTATACATATGAGTATTTTGTCTTTGGAAACACAATTTTTTCAGCATGTCTATGGGTATAATTTTAAATTTGATTGTGAAACATCAATGAATTATAATTGTAAAAATGTATTATATATTTTGAATCATAAAATTTCTATATTACCTATTATGATCAAGTAATTTTTTAACCATTATGAATAGAAAATCAATAAATATTAATTTGTGTGATTTTGGTAAAAACATATTTACCACGGGATAAAACAAAAACTATCAAAGGTAAATTGACATAAAAACTTATACAAAGCTAATTGGATGGATATATTTAGACATTAGAACTTCTCTGGGTGGATAATTATCAAATTTTTAAATTTTCCCATGATAAAAACATGGGTGTAATTGAATATTTTTAAACATTTATTGTGTTCTCTCTCCCCCACATATAAATGGACACACCTTATCCTCCTATTTTAAAACATTAAAATCGATTTTTACAGGACCTTAAATAAAAAATTAACTTTATTAATTCATTGAAAGAATTATAGATCCCTTGGTTTGATGATAAATCTAGCCAAGGATGGCTTTTGGTGCAAACCTAATAAAATTTCCCAAATAATAGGTAATGTTTTTAATCATGGATTTTTATATTGTTTCTTATTGTACCTCTTTGAATAATTATTAAACAGTTATTATATGAAAACATCGTAATATTTGGTACATATATATGTTATTATGATCATGTAATTAACTATACACGTCTCTTCTTCTATTAAATTGGAAATGAAATTGTCGATCATGTGTACGGTGGACTACCGCCTCATGAATAGTTATATTTTTTTCATCACAACATTTCAAGATTGGATATAATTATTTATTTAACACTTTTATATTATATTACATATATTATTCTAATTGTGTAATTTTAATATCACATATTCCTTCTTACATCACATTATAATTAAAATATGATAACATCACTCGGGTATACGGTGGACTACGTCCTCACAAAGTGATGTGATTTGTTTTTCACTTACACATTGCATATATGTTAAAAGATAATTTTTGTAAATATATGTTATATATGTAAAATTGTTTTTTCAAAATTAATATATCAAACACTTTATTACCATTTTACTCATTATAGAAATGATAACTCCATGCGAGTGTACCAATGAAGTACCATCTCCACAAAGCAATGTGATCCATGCTCCATGTTTAGATTTCAATAATGATTATATAATTGTAAATAATGAATAAATTATATTTATAACATTAATATAATCATGGATATTATATATATATATATATGTGTAATATTCTCATAATAATAACATTAATGTTAAAACATGAATGGAAAAATAAGGCAGCTATCACTTGAAACAACTATAATAATTAAATATTTCTAACAAACAGGTGATAAGATAAAATAAAAGTGTCATATGTGATATTTTTAATATTAATATGGTTTTTTAAAAATTAAAAACATTATTAGAACCATTATTCATGTTTTTAAATCACCCTAAACCCAAATGAATCATGAGGTAAGGGAATTCTTCTCAATTTCTCTTCATTGAGGCATAAAGAAATGTTATTCACCTAATTTAATTTAATTTAAATGAGTTATATAATTCCTCTTTTACATGTAATATCATGATTCATTGATAATTCATTAAATTTAATTTTCCAATTTTAATTATTTAATCAAATGTGTTTTGACTTGAAAAATGCCAACTGGTAAACAATTCCATTACTCAATTTCTTTTCATTGGGTTATATTACATATTCATTGTATTTGATATTATGTGGTTATAGGTGTACTGAATTTTTCCTATATTATATTTTATATCTAATTTTTATATTTGGATTTAGATTTTATTCACATAATATATTCTATTGGTTATATCTCTGTTCAACGTCATGATATTTATAAGGTTTTCTTTCACAATCTCATTTTTAATTTGGTTTGTTTATGATTGAATTTTAATTGATGGAAATTATTTGATTACAATGTAATAAAATATTATAATGTTATTATATTATGGTAATTCAAAAAATTTCAATTATTAGTACCATTTTACCACTGTTTGGATCTTAAAATAATTGATAATGTTTTTAACAAAATTCATCTTCACTTCTCTCTCCAGTCTAAACTCATTTTTTCCAAAACTACGTCTTCAAAAATGGTTTTTACCATTATCTAAATGATTAATTAAGAAAATTTTTACCCATGTTTGAATACTTTTCAAAAAAAATTGAAATTAATATTGATTTCATTTTACAAGAGAGACATATGTGGCTTTTGTAGAAAATGTGAGTAGATTATTTTTTTATTATGTATGACATGTATGGAATTTATTTTCATTGTGCCGACACAATATTTTAAATCATACATGATAAATATCAAATATTATATTCAAAGAAATTTATTTTCAAAATATTTAATAATATTTTAGTTGTTAGAATATTTTCAAAGTAAAGAAAATGATAATTTCTTCAATAATGTCTTTAAAGAATGTGATATGGTATTTCTGTTAATCAATGACAACAACATGTTATTTTATATATACTCCACTAGGGATATGTTGTGGTGATACCATTTTTATTCTTCTTGTGGGTGTTTCAAGATCATTTTGACAAATTAAAGTATTTAGATAAAACTTCTTGATTCATTTATGTAATCATTGACATTTCGATGAAGTGTTCACTTTCTTGTGATCGTTGGAAGTTAACCATTCCAAAAATATTCATATTATTTATCAGGTATGTGTTTATTGTTTAAATATTTTATCATTTATACAGATGGTTTTATACATTTAATGATCTTAATTTATCTCTGGAAGTATTTTTAAATATATATTTTTTACTCAATTAAGTTATTTTGTGAAAAGGCGCAATATAGATTAATTAAATTTATTATTCAATATATAAGGAATTGTTTGGAAATTAATTGAAGTGTGGGGACCAAAATCATATATCCTCTCCTTGCATTAGTAGATTCATTTGTAGAATTTGTAAACTATAATTGAAAGTGATTTTACCTATTGTTTAAAATTATCTTCTGAAAGGTCATGATGGTAGGGGTATCATGATTCAATATATCATGAATTCCAATAATTAATCATTTCAATAATTAAGAATTTAGTTATTATTATCCTTGATATTTATCATAATGATACTATCTATAGTTTCATTTAATTATTAATTATTGATTATATAAAATGTGTTTTCATTCATCTACCATACCACATTGATTGTGTCGTATCTGTTCATGATAGTCTAGTTTTTTAAATGGAATGTGTGTTCAGTTATTTATATTTCTATATTGATTTTTCCTTATCTAACCATGATGCTGATATTAATTTTTAAATATAATGACTGTTAATATGTGTACCCTTTCATATTGATTATTCCCTATTGATTATTCTTCATTTACTCATGAAATCTTCAACTTTATGTAACTATTATTAATAATTTGATCTCAACTTTATTTTCTTTCCTTTCCTTGCAATCAAAAAAGTGTGATGTGAATTACATGAATGTATATGGTAAAGGAAATAATTATACTCCGAAAATAAAATTGTGTTATAATTTATATATTAAAATGTAATATAGGAATCATTTATGCATATAGTTTACTAATACTACATAAATATTCTATCCTTTGGGATTTGATTCCATGTATATTATTCCAATGTAATAAAGTAGATGTTGACTCTGAGTTACTTGATTTGTGGTTGTTACAATTGATATCATAGAAAGTTTACAATAAAAATTTGTTTCTAGATTTTGGAAAACATAGATTAGGGAACATAACCCAATGATAGGTTTTAGGATAAGTATAGAAGAACATCCTAAAGTTTTGGTAAGGTAGATATTATGTGGGTTTTTAAGTAAATACATCCCTATATAGAAATTACAAGTATTTGTGGTTCTAAGATAGACGTACCTAGGGGAAATAATTCCAAAGAAAAGTGTGTTGTGTTTGACTTTAGAGTTACCTCGTATATGAAAATGGGCTTTAACACAAACATGATCAGTCACTCTCAGGCTTTATTCTATAGATAGTTAACATTTTCTTTACAAACAATAATAAAAGATTTTCATATATTATTATAATGAAATATCATGGTTAAACCTAATGTGTCTTATATTAAAAATAATGTGTCATGATATATACATCCTATTAAGGATTAAATAATTTTACCATCATGATTTTTGTTGATTCCACTTTTTATTTGGTTATATTCAATGGTTGGAACCCAAAGGATTTATAATAACATTGAATATGATGGACAATGTGTTGATGATGATGAAAAAATGGGATGATGATAAGAGGTAATGATATCGTTATTATTCCTATTTAGTTATCCTAAAATGTGACTAACAACCTATACCATAACCAACTATTAGAATCAGAAAAGTTGGGAATGTGGGATTTCACAAAGAGCTTGAGTGGGGTAGGCCATATAATAAATAAGGATTGATATAACTCATGTTAGCAATATTGAATGAGAAACATAGGATTATATCTCAAGGTAATGAGAAAATGGTTTAAGTTTGGAAAATAAGGTCATAAAGAAATAAATTTCCAAGAAATAAATTAGAGTATGATGTAGGAATATAAATTTAATCATGAGGTTCCATTTTTAATTTGTAGACTTAAATGTTAGGAAAATGGGAATTATCCTACCTAATTACATCTTCTAAAGGTTGAACCCTAGACCAAGGGAGGACCAATGTTGAAATAAAACGATTAATGTATTTATATATTGGGATTGAAAAATTAAATTGCAGTGGAAATTTTACCAATTATATTTTTGTTATAATAATAAGGGAACATCAATGGATTATGTTAAATTTTAAAAGCATATATATATTTGCGAACAAAAAAATATTAATTCAATCATGGATTCATGAGTGTAATGATGAATATAATTTCATAATTATAAACTCCCCTTTTGAAAAACAATTATTAGTAATATAATATGATTAAGGATATTTTTTGTAAATAATTATTTGAATAAAACCTATTAGTTTAGTATATGAAAAAATTATTTGAGGAATAATTCCCTTACATTTTTATAGAAATATGTTTAATGGTTTTGGTAAACTTTAGGTTTTATCCTATATTTAATGTTGAGGTAATTATAGATTGTTAAACTTTGTGAATCTTATATGAATTATATTAATATGGTTTAATAAAAAAGGATAAGTCAAATGTTTGCTGACAAACCATCCCATCCTCTAAGGAATGGGAAAATGAACCCACTACTGAGGGCTGAAAAGGTTATTGTGCCTACCACTGGCCTATGTGATATACTGGTTTTTATGACATTAATATTACTTTGTTTCATATTTAAATATTGTATTCATTTTTAGAAATATATTATTGGATCAAATGATTTAGATTTTGAGAAAATTAATTAAATTTCTGTAGATGTTTTATTATATTTATATATATATAACCACTAAATTTACCATAAAATATTATTTAGGAAGAATGTAATTAAATTTTTGGAATGATAGTTAAAAAGTTTTAAGATGAAATTATTAGAGAAAAATATTCTCTGATGTTTTTAATATTAGAGATAATTGGATTTCATGATTACTTATCTGTGAAGTAATCTAAGATTAAAATTTATGGTAAATATATAATTAAAATGTATTATTTCATCATTTAACGGTTTATCAATTTTTTATATTGTCTTACCTTGTTGTAACCATGTCAATTTTTGTTAATATTGAAATTCCATTGGAATAACTAATTATTATTGTATTTATCTTATAATCTATTAAAACTAAATTTTTGTGTTTTAAGTATAACAAAATTCACAATTTATTATCATTTCATAGAGTAATAAATGAAGTCGAAGTTAATAGAATCCCAAAAAAAGGATGAAATATTACATAAAACAAATTAAGTAATTATATTTACTTATAAACATGGATAGTACGAAAAATAATAAACTTTAGCAAAAGTATCTTAAAACAAAAAATTTGTCCAAATAAATTCATATCATATGAATAAATGATCATTTAACTCGTCTCAAAAATATGGTTTTCAGGTCCTTAACATTATATTGATCATTCCATTTATTGTGATCAGTAACATATATCACTCTCTATAATTATTTATTCATTTATTTTATGTCATAATATTTACATTCCACATATTTTATCCAACTTGGAGACTTAGTTATGTTTTATTCAATATGACATTTATATTTACCTATCACTCTTATCAAGACGATGTTTTTTAACCCTTTTACAAAGAGGGATTTTCAGTAATTGTATTTCCAAATGTCAAATACATTCTAGTTGAGATAATTTTTATATTGCAAGGATAAAATATATTGAAGTTGTGTATAATTTTAGAAAACAATATTTACAAATAATAAAATTATATAAAATAGACTATGAAACACAGAACACTAAACTCAGAAAACCACTGAAATTTATTTTTGTAAATTTCATCTCTTCGATAACTTACAGAACACACAACCCTGAGCCTAAATGAATTGTAATATAGTATACCATTATAACCAACCCTTAAATTTGAGGGTATTAATAGTATTAAGTAAACTCTATGATTTATGGTTATCTTTTTATTATAAGTAAAATAAAAAATATTTTAATAGAAAAAGAAATGTTTTCTGAAAAAAACTATTTTTTACTGAAATATTTGTGTGAGTCATGTATTGAAAAAAAAATTAATTAGTTTTTACCACATTTAGAAATATTATTTTAAAAAATTAAATTAATTTTTTATGTCATAATATCAAAATTATCATAAATATTATTTTCAATATTTCTGTGAAAAGTTTCATTTTTGATGAATGGTGAAAAAAATATATTTTTTTAAATGTATTTATATTTAAATAATAAATAAGGTAAAATTTTATTTTAAGTTGTTTTTAAAGTAAAATTATTTCAATTATATAATTATTTAACTAATTTATGATATTTAAATAAATTTCATATTGAATTTTGATATTAAATCATTCAATACTTATGAAAGTTGTTTCTTTGGAAACTATCTCTTTCACCATGTATGTGGGAATAATTTTAAATTGGATTCTAACACTTATTTAAATTTAATTTAGAAAATGGATTAATTATTTATAATAGGTATAATATATATTATATAATAATTTTAGCTTTATTTTTTTACCATTATAAATATTAAAAGCGGTAAAAATTAATTACCTTGGTTAAGGTAAAAATTGATATTCCAGTAGTTAAACTAAAACATATATGGGTAAAATGAACTTTCAACTAATATAAAAACCATTATAAAATATTATTTAGTATATAATTACTATAATTGTATTTTATTATCCATTTTATGGATTTTTTTCCTGATAAAAACATGGTTGTAATTCAATCTTTCAATAAATTTTATTCGTGTCCTCCACCCACATATAAAAAGGGCACCCCTTATCCTCCCCCCTTAATACATAAAAATACATTTTTTCATCCAATAATATCCAAAATCACTTACATAATCCCCTAATAATATTATTAGTACCTTTTATATTATAAATATAAACTATTAATGATTTTTTGTTCAGATTTTAAGGGGTTGTTTGAAGAAAAGGTTATGTTATTAAATGAGTGTTTTTATTTTTTCTATTATTAATCCTCATTAAATTATTATTAAAACAAAATTATATAAAAATAATAATTATATTCAATATACTTAGAGGTTATTATTTTACGTTAATTACATTTATCCATCCAATCTTCCATAAAATTGGAAATTAAATCATCGATCATGTGTTTGGTGGACTACTGCCCCACGGACCAATGCAATTCGTTTTGCATCACCTCCATTGAAGGATAGATATAATGATGAATTTATCACATTTATATTATATTTTTTATATTAATATATTTTTTAAATTTAAATATCACATATACTTTCTTATGCCCTATTTCTTTGAAAAAAGATAACATCACTCTTGTGTACGGGGGACTACCGATTCATGAAACGATGTGATTTTTTATCACATAGGCTTTAAATGGAATGTAATAAGGATAAATTTAATGAATATATGTTATATATATTAAATTATATTGATTCTATAAAATTAATATATCACAAGATTACTTACATTGTAACCCATTATGGATTTGATAACGTCATTCTTGCGTGCGTACAACCTATTATTTCCATGAACCGATGTGATCCATTATCCAAGTTCAAATCTCAATAGAGATTATAAAAATATATCTCATTAAAAATAATATTTATAATACTAATATAATAATGAATATTATGGAAGTATATAATATTCTGGATAACCTAACATTAATGATAAAATATACACGAGAAAATAAGGCAGTCCTCACATGAATCAGTGGTAATAATGATGATTAGTTACAAAAAGATGTTAAGATGTTATAAAATAATCCTATATGATATTATAAATATGAATATTTTTCTGCTATAAATTAATATCATTCTAAAAACCATTATAAAAAATGATTAATTTGGTTCAAACAAAAGGAAGTGTGATTTAAGGGACTTTGTCTCAATTTCTATTCATTGAGGAAAATTGAAATGTTATGAACCTAATATCATTTATATGGTGTATATATTTACCCATGGATAAGTAATTTCATGATTAATTTATAATTCATTGTATTTGAAGATTAAATTTAAGTTATTTCTTCTATGGTTATTTGACTTGAGAATTACCAAGTGGTGAAGAATTTCACAACTTAATTTCATTTCATTGCGTGCTACTAGTTCTTCATTATATTTGATATAATATGATTATGTGTGTTTTTATTTTTTATTATATAATTTTTCAAATCCACTTATTTTATGTGGATTTAGATTTTATCCACATAAATGATTCAGTGTTTAATTATAACTTCAATGTTATTATATTTTTAAGGGTTTATTTCATAATCACATTTTAATTAATATTTATTATTATTGAATTTCTATTGAAAAACATTATCGAATCATTATAAAATAAACCCATTTAATTTTATTCTATATTTTTTATTCATTATGTTATAAAATAATAGTACTATATTCCACTCACTTGTAAAATTATTGATAAAATATTTGTAACAAAATTAAAATTCATTTTTTGTTTTTTGTTAAAAATAATTTTTCTTCTAAACACATGTTTTATAAAAACGTTTTTAATTTTTTTAACATTCTAAAAAGAGTTTATTAAAATAATATTTAACTCTGATTTACTTTTTAAATAATTTTTTTGAAATAATATTGATATCATTTTCAAAATAGGGACCATTTGGATTTTACCAAAAATGTGAAATGAATTTTAATTTTTATTGTGCATGGAATGTAAGGAATTTCCCACAATAATGACAAATCAATTTATTAAATCTTACATTATATGTTTTATTGGTAATTTTCAATGAAATTTCTTTTCAATATATTTTCTAACAGTTAGGTTTTTTTAACAATCAAATTAAAAAAGTATATTTTTCTCAAGAATGTTTTTAAAAATCTTTTTAATGAATTTTTTTAATTAACAAAAACAACCATTTACTTACGTATACTTCACTAGGGATATTATCTATTGATTCCATAGTTAATATTTTAATGTATAGTTTATGATATTTTCGAAAAAGGGAATAATGAAATTCACTTTCTTGATTCATTTTTTTAATTATTGTTTCCTTAAAATATTTTCTCTTTCTATGATCATTTGATCAATAATCCCCCCCAATCCATATTATTTATCACATATTTCTTAATTCATCAAACTATATATCATTTATACATATTATGTTATAGATTGAACTTTATTTCTTTATATGGGGAAATACTAATAAATAAGTATTCTTTAGTCAATATAGATTTTTGATGATAAGGAACATTGTTCGTGGATTAAATTGATTATTAGATATAAAAAGAATTATTTGGAGGATCTGTGACAAGTGGGGGTTGGAATTATATTTCCCCTTGCTGAATCTGTAGTATCACGAAGCAAATTATCAAGGTAGAACTAAATGGATTTCTACCTATGGTCATAAAACATCTTTTCAAATGTCCTAATGGTAAAGGAATCATGATTCCATAAATTATAATTTCTTATAATTATACATTTCTTTCATTAAGAATTCATTTTTATTATCCATGATATTTTGAAAAATATATTATCTGTGAAATTATTTTGATTCTCATTTATTTATCAAATGGCATTTATTTTTAGTCATTTACCATTCTATATTGATTATGACTTATCTATACCGAATATTAAAGTTTTCTAAATGGAATGTGTCATCAGTTATTTAACTGATCATATTGAATATTCCCTATATAGTCATGATAGTTCAGTTATTAATTAAATTATAAGGGTGTTAATATATTTACCATTACATGTTGAATATTCTTTATTTACTCATGATATCTTCCACATTACGTAACTCTTACTGAGCATTTGAGTTCACCATAATTTTTTTAATTTCCCATCAATCTAGTAAGTGTACAATGAATTATATGTAAGGATGTGATATTAATAATAATGACATTCTCAAAAAACATTATGTTTTAATTTTAATATTCAAATATAACATGGGAATAAAATGTGTATATATTTCCGTAATACTACTAAAAAATTTGATCCTTTGAGATTTGATTCCTTGTATCTTATGCCAGTATTATAAACTAGAAAATAAATCTGGATAATTAAGGTCATTTTTATTACAAAAAGAATAAAAAAACATCACCATCCATCTAAAAATGGTTTATAAACATGGTTATATCTAATGGGAACACATATATACCACTATTAAATAAAATTACTGATGGAATTCATATGATAAAAACCAATCAATGATGCACTTGACAATTGAATACATCATAAGACTTCACACTTACATTAGATGATTTCAAAATTAGTATATACCCCTATACCTATGTCATATTTTATATCATTTCTTTCTAGTGGGGAACATGAATCAATGTCTCTATCCAATGCAATAATAGTGACGTGTACTATCTTCCTCAACCACTCTATAAAAATAAGTCAGATTCATTAAATATATCCCAATATCAAATAGGTTCAAAAGCACTATTAGATACATCTGACTTGTGTTTTCATCACTCTTTCAAAAAATCTACTTGTGAGGACATCAAGAACAACAGTAAAATCATCTAACATCTAAACACTATTAAACAACCCATAGGCTCGCCCAATATTCCATTGTATGAAATAGATGGTCTTAACCATTCAGATGACCCTTCTTTATTGACCTCTAACCCCAATATAACCCTTTCCAAACTATAGTAGTAATAAAACAAACTCACAAGAATATCTCATCCTCAACCACATAATAATAGATTCTATTTGATCTTTACACCCATAAAGAATTTTTTGTACATACCAAACATCGGGTATAGCTCTATTAGGGTGGTATCTACTCATAATTTCCATCATGATATTTAATTAGAATAGTAAAAGAAAACCACTATCAATATTGAGAAGTTATTGACATGATTCCAAATCTTATATATATCTATTGGGTACATCACTTGAAAATATATGGTCAAAAATTAACAATATGTCCACTTAACCATCATTGTATTATCTTATATAATAGAAGAGTATTGGGCCACCACACCCAATCAATGGTGAGAAATCCTTCTCTCTCCATGTAATAATAAGATTCTCTAATGCTAGCTTCTCATGCTCCTCTTCCATCATCTAAAAAATAAGTCCAATTCGAATGGAATCATCAACCAAATCCAAATTTTCCATGTACAATATCATTAACCACCATGTTTTCATATATATAAATTCCAATTTTACCTAAGGAATCGTGATTGTGTTTCTATGAGAGGTTATTTCACATCTGAGAATCTCTTGATTAGACTACGGAAATTCCTCAAATTCTTAACATGATTCTCCATGAACATGTAAATGTATGGATTCTGTCCATATACTTCATGAATTTCACCGATTGAATGCAATTCGATGGATTTGATGGTCTCCCATTGAAGGAAAAACATGGGCCCCCCTTTTGAAAATTTCATTAAATATTTTATATTTAAAATAAGTGAATTCTCATTCAAGAATGATGAACATAAATCTAGGATAACGATATCATGGGTAGCTAATCCATAAATTATTGACGGTGGGATCTTCTTTCTACTCCTAATGAGTACCACTCACAGTTGGGGATGGATCTAACCTCACTTACTCAATTACATATATCTGAAAAATAATAATATTAGTATCCAATTTATATGGAGGCTGGTACCACTTGATCTTATATATTTCGTGAAGTAATATCCAAGAAGTCCACATTATCTATATATGGTAATCTGACATTACATGAGGGAGTGTGTTAAATACTAAAACTATCAGTGAAAACTATCTATATTATAGATATTTCTCTACCAGTTATAATAGAATTAGAAAATCTAAAACAAGTGATTCGAAATTAATAACTCATTCATGAGACATCTATTATTAGGGTTCATGATAAGAGGACATGAATCACAATATAAACAAGATCCATCAATTCATGAACATATCCATTCATCACACACATATTTTTTCTTATCAAACTATTAATACTCCCTGCTTGATAACAATTATAACAATGCATGGTGATGTTGGGAGAGGATTGAAGCAATATCCATATTTTTCTTCACATGATGCACTTTTTACCAAATAAAAAAACTCCTCGAAAAACCACTACCATCGATAGAAAAATGTTCAACTATAATTCTATCTTTAATATAGATATACACACATACATAACATTGATCTATTTATCCTCAAGAGAAGCATGGTTCTGCTTCCAAATCTAATGTTCATCATATCCCAAAAACCCCAACCAACATATGATCAAATAGGGGTCTCTAAAAATGGTGTTGTTTCATAAAATAAAGACCATATACTAATAACTCCCCACAATTACTTCAGTAAAACTGATAGACTTAAAAAATTTCCACCAAAAATGTCCATGGAACAAATAGTATCATCTACAGGTTGTATCACCTACTCAAATATGGTCATGTTTTCCCATGGAGTGTAAAATATCCTCATTAAATAATTTATCCAAGAAAATGGATCAAAATATTACCACAATATAGTAGTCTAATCCTGAGTTCATGAAAATAATAATCTACTAATGGATCACTATGTCATATTGGGTAAAAATTAAAGAATATTCACCTAATTAGTGATATTTAAAACTAAATAGAGATGTTATCCTCATACATTATCCATACCTATGTAGATTTATTATCAGGACATCCGGATAACAAATAAATTCCCTATCTTTAGAGCACACACAAAATATCAAGAATATGGATAGTACCATCCAACCTAGTCATAATTACCATAATATGAACAATAAATACTCTTATATGTAATGAGGGGGTATAAATTAACATATATCATAGAGAACATATATCTCTTAATTGACTATCCCACAAAATACATCATCACTCACTGAATTGTGTTGAGAGGCCCAAATACATTAAGGGTTTCACCATCATCCCACCTATGAATATAAGTTGGGTATCATTGGGTAACACACTTCATTTTATTGGATGAATACATAAGTATTAGAGAATATATGGATGATATGATATGTGAAAGGAATGAAAGATTCTAAAAAAAGTATGATATATAATAAATCGTGATGATACCTTTGAATTTTTTATTAGAGATATGGGTCATCTTCTAGGATATTAGTGTCGTGGAAAATAGACACACTAATTGGCAAACTTATACTGGTATCCTTGGTCATATTACTGAACTCAGCACTCCTTTAGCATTATTTTCCTAAATTCCTAAATACATTCTCAAATAAATGCTAATTTGAAATACTAACCCGAGGACATGACCACATTGATACAACAATGACACAACATGACCCACTAGTTCATGATCATGTTGATAGTAAACTTGTTATGCCACCTCGATCCTTCTTACAATATACCAGGGTTTAGTAAATAGCCTCATGTAGACATATCACACAATATAGGAGACATTAGTCTACCAAGAAACTATATTAGAAACTTATCTCCAACGAATTAAACAACCAAAAACACCCCTATTATAGATTAATAGTAATTTTAACCATATAGAAAAAATAAATGGAATATTAAATACATAAACAACACCACATTGGAAAATATTAAAAGAAATTTAAATATGACAAGACTTTCAATTGGGTAGATCAAAGACCCGTGAAATCTCTTCCCTGATACATTTACTCTAGTATTAATCTCTGTATATAATGATAAAATCCACTAACATGAACAAACATGCTCCACCGTGAGTCTCCAAGAGTCACCAAACATCATCTTTTAACAAAATTCACTATCTTCACATCAATGAAAACCATTTTCGAACTATGAAACATCTATATAAACACATTATGCTTCGTAAAAAACACCATATAGGAGTGAGTGAATGAATACTTAGTATGATTACTTGAAACTAAAAAAGGAAAAGTAAGAAACAATTCATCTCAAACTCTAGTAGTATAAATTCATTCAGTGGAAGATAAATAATGATCCAGATATGATTTAATACAATAATTCATTGGGAAGAAAATAATTATCTATCCAATCAACTCAAATCCTCAAAGAATTTATCTCATGAGAAATAAAGAAAAATATGATTATTGAAAATACTAAAAAGTATTAATTTGATATCCCATTTGTATATCATATATTGAAGGATTCCTTGGGTTGTATGAGGATTCACAAGCCTCAAATAAGATTATCTATATAGCCTTTTTCCATTCCTAAAATAGATTATATAAATGGAAAACCTCTCCTTGATGAATCACATGCATTGATAAGGATTGTAACATTTCATACCATGCACCAACACTATTTCTCTATTATAGAATCCTAATGGAAAACCCACAACATGATAAATGATAAATTTATGTTATAGTAGACTCATCTCAACTAACATAACCACCTAGGTTATGAGAAAACACAAATCACCTCTAAAAAATTAGAATTGATTCCCCACACCTCTTCAAGTGTAAACAAATTGATAATATTAGAATAAAATAGACAAAATAGAATCTAACCCATTAAATAATGGTCCCAAAATGTGAGTATGATATAATAAGAACACATTATATAGGTGGGGTTCCTAAAAATGTCAATTATATGGTGTAAATTTTCCTTATTGAGTGACATGCAGAGTGAGGGAGTACCTAGCCCTATAAAAACACTAATTGAATTTCTGATAATATTCCATGGTTATAGTAAAAGTATATGAATCATATATGAATAACTCTTTAATAAATGAAATAAATAATCATAATATGGGCCCTTTTCAATCCACAAAATGTAAGATGATTTTTTTCATGAATAACCATGAAAATGAATTCAATAAACCTATATCACCTATAATAAGGTATAAGACAAAATAGAAGTCATATTTCATGGAAAAAATAACAACCATATCATTCCATTGTTGTCTCCATGGTTTTATTCTTCACTCTCACATAATCAAATCATCAAGGTTTTTATATATGTATTTTGATTGAAGAGAACATGAAAAACATTGACTTTAAGGAGCATGACATAGATAAAATGTACTTGATTAAGGATCCATATCTAGAAATTCCATTGACAAAATCACAACCTTTTATTTATTTGGATCGCATTTTTTATAGGGATGTGTATATTTTCAGGATACATGTGTGTGGTTGGTGTGTATGATCCATGAATTGAGTACACATGAAGAGTTAATGATAGTTGACATGGGTAATTTTAATTTATTTAGGAATGAAACATTACATGTTGTCAAATTTCGAGGGTCTCATGCATTTACATATTGGGGAATATGGTAATTGACATGGATAATCCATGTTAAAAAGGTGAAATTCATTCATAATATATATGAAATGAAGATACCATGTGGATGGGGATTCTCATGCATGGACATGTTCTTTGGGATATAGTATATGTTCATAAAATTCAATAGGATGAGGGTAGGGCTTAATGCCACATGTGACTATAAGCAAAATACTCAGGTGGTGGTTAGATCTAGAGATATATGAAAGTGCATGATAAGATTAGGTGTTAAAAAATGGGAAACGTGGTTGGACATGACACCATGGGAATGTGTGTGTGGTACATGATAGGGGGAATGGGTTTTCAGCCTCATAAAGTTCCAGCTTGACTCAACATTTGTTCGACACATTCATGAGAGAGTTTCTCACATGAATTTGACAAGGGTGACCCAAATATATGAGAAGAACATATATGGGGTGAGATTTTTTGAATTCAAGGATTTGGGGTGGGAAATTCATAATATGTTCACACATTCCATTTAGGGTAATGGTTGCTCAAGATCATTGTATTTTGGGGACAATAAGAAGCTGGGGTATCTCAGAGATCACAGGTCGCATGGATATAACATTAATTACATCCAATGTATATGGGTGAAATAATTAGTGTCATACAAGTGGTATTATCAATATATAAGTAGATAGAGGCATCTGAAAAGAATAGTTAGACTCGGGCATCTTGGGATGCTATGTCTTCATGGTGAATGGTTAGATGACATTGTGGGTGGATGAGGTTAACATGGAAGGTATCCAATTTAGTATTTTACTAGGGTTCTTATGTTGGGAGAGTACATGATGGATGAATATATGAAAATTAATTGAATAATAAAAGAGAATTATATTCCAAAATCCAAGTCCTTTGATCTATATATATATAAATTTCATTCGGTATAGAAGAAATTTTTTATTTGAATATTTAATTATGGGCCTTCATACTACTCAAAAATTACAATAGGAAAGGTATGGTAGTTGGTCAACCCTTGGACGTGGGTGTCCTATCAATTCAATAATAGGGTTCTTTTATTTGTTTAAAATTTATTTTAAACATTATGGTCATAATAAATAATTTACGTCGTTATTTCATTTATGGGGTCCACATTCAATTGTCTGCTCTTGAGGCCTTAGTATGATCAAATGTTATAATGATCATGGGGTAAAACCCACTATTACAAACACAAATTTGACATTGATTTTCCATGGAAAATCAATATTCAATGGTAAATTCAATAAACTCTCCAGCATGTGTGAATGAAAAAATAATTATTATCAATGTTCTATGATGTCTAAAACATTACATTAGATTGATTATCTTTCTTTAAAAATAATTTGAAATGTTTTCAAGATTTAGATTAAAAAAATTCATGGTCATTTTAAATCTCACCATGTTCCTCTTATATACACCATCATGTACATGTTTTTGCTCATGGAAGATAAATAACAGTACATATGACATTCAAATATACATTTTGGGTCATCATGTCCTAAACATACCACCAAAAAACCCATCCATCCTTGCCTTATTCACATTATGTTAACCAAATTCATTATCATATCATAAATATATTGATTTTATATGGTTCTTGGAATAATTATGGTCTAACCATAGACAATAACAAGTTCTATAAGGTTTTCTATCTTTTAACCAATCTGACCAGGGGTATCAAATGTTATATCGAAGCATGCACCCTCTATTGGTCTCAACATAGATGATAAATACTACATGTTGTTATAGGATCAATATTTTTATGTTCATTGGAATCAATATACAAATGGAATAGAAAAAATCTAATATTATACCCATATATGATAAATTTCTATGGAATCATGGGCTCTCTATTGGCCTGACAATAATTGATAAATTTCATATTGTGTCCAAGTCTCTCAATCAGTTTAACCAAAGATGCTAGATTCTACATGGCCTCCCAATATATAAGATGGTATGACCATTGGCATAATGTTTTATATGGAATCCCACATTCCCCCTTTTATATACCCATTTCCATTAAATTTCATATGGAATCCTAGGCACTTGGTCGGTCTGATAATAGGTCAAAAATGTGAACTCATTGGAGGAGATAAGCAATAAAGAAGTTTAACTACGAACCTTCTTCCTACGGAATCGCATAGCTATTTTCATGGTTCTAGCATCTTAATAATGGGAAAAACATAATAAAAATGGAAATCAAAACCCCTATGATAGCTCTTAGAAAAAATCTGACACATTTCTCCCATCCTACATGACAATTCATATCCTATAACTAGTCATCAATGAATCATCTCTACAACCCATTCTATACAACATGGATAGCCTTTCCTAATCATCCAAAGGCATATATATCCTACACATATTATAAGCATATCAAAACATTTGATCTATTATGGAATTAATATACCTCATATCTCAAATCCCTTATTATCATCACATAGACTCTTAGGATAATCTCTATATTCTAATCTCGGTCACATGGAGCATAATAAATCAAACCAATATTTCTTATGTAGGTAAAACCCTATATTACCTTGACCTATCCAAGTTACTTCCCAATAATACCTAACCAAACCCAATACCTGTGGGTGATTCCCTAGACTGTAGTCCCCACATGACCCAATCCCTAAGAGGCTAGTCCGACTACACTTTTAATCCACACACCACTATCCTACTATTTACACTATGGTCCCCCCAAAGATATGTAAAGACTCATATTTTTCCAGGTTATTTTTTAAAATCATATGGAATTATCACAAGTCTATGAAAATTGACAACACGTGATTCCGAGGTCCGATGTGCCCAACATGAATTTCTGAATTTTTTTTTTGTATGTTCAGAAACAGAACATGCAACATTTTCTATCTTTTCAACCGGTGCTTGGAATAAAAATACAAGGGCATTGTTGAATCTTCAGCATTTGGATTTTCATAAAGTAGGATTCACTTCGACCACAGAAGTTCAACAGAAAAAGATAGTTTGTGGATATTTAAAATAATAATAAAATAATGATGTTATTTTATTTATCTTTTTTTATTTCTCTATCGAACGAGAAAAGGTGGAGGGACCGATGACATGTCAATACATAATATGGATTGACTCTATTTTACATCTAACCACATTGTTAGTAATTTGGGTGGTCCATTAATTAAATAAAGATCATTAATTTCCTCAGTGTATTACCCACCTCATTCCCCTTCTATTTATATGGTGCTCAGGGTGAGGTGTTGGCACGAATTCACCAAGCGATGAAGCTCTGGAAAAGTACCACGATTCGAAACACCTAGAGGATAAAAATAGTTATAGTTAGTGGTGATGAGTTCCATTGAATCACGAACCGATGACAACGATGAAGAAAGTTCTATCGATAGTCGTCAACGGACATCTTATCCAGGTAGGGGGATTATTTTTAAGTTCATCCTTATGATATAACATGTTGACCTCCTGATACGATGCTAATGCAGAGGGTGCATGCCAAATGAACAAGGCCCTCAACCGCCAACTATTCAGTTTTTTTCTTGTTTTTTTGGACATGTTTTCCAAACTGAGCGGAAACATGAAACTGGAGGACACACAGTGGTGATGGTGACCTGAGAGCCTCATAGGTGCTGACGGCACCAAAAACAGACCACCAGAGTGCATCCGGTGCCCTGCGGAAGAATCCTCCAGCATTCCATGTCGGCAGTGGTGGGTAGGGGTTAGAGGGGACCCGCGGGGACCCGCCACAGGTGGTGGTCAGTGGTGCAATGTGGTGGACCGAGGCGACCTACCCATGTTGGCCGTGCAGGACAAGGGTAGCGCCTGCAGGCACCGCTGGTGGTAATAGTCGTGGCCAGCAGGCTAGGAAAGTAGGGTGCAGCATGGTCTCGCACCGCGCCGTCTTGGAAGAAGTCAGTTGGCCAAACGACAGACCATTTCATGCGGTAGGGAAGAACCCCATCGGCTGGGGGAAATAGCCTCGCAACTATAGCCCTGGCTCATGAACCAATGGGATGACCCCGATGGGCCGGACTCAGTGAACCGGTCCAACCCTTAATGTGCTGGACCAAGGTAGGGTCAGATAGACCCTGAGAACCGTTGCGTCAGGCCGGTCATACCAAGTCCTACCAGGCCCAAACCCAACCGGCCCTCAAATAAATAAACACTCGTAACTAATGAACCGGGTCTCCATTTGACATGCCGTCTGAGGCATTAGGACCCCTTTAGGGAAGAAGTACCTTTGTCATATTCAGGTGGGTCATAACATGCTGGGCTGGACTGAGGTGCAATAACCCATGTTTCATATAAAGGGATGTAACAAAAAGACCGGGCGTATAATCGATGTGTCGTCTATGTCATAAGAACCCATGTGACAAGGTGATCCTTTAGAGATACCCTAAGTGAGTTTTTATGGAGTTTGACATGTGACCTGGGTAGGATGAAACTTGGATCCACATATGAGCTTTTTTAAAAAGTTCCCATATTTCACAGACCGGGCGTCATATCGACGCGCCGTCTGTCATGTTTGGACCCCAATGACAGGGCTGTCCCTTCGATTTGTGTTTTACATGACTTCATACAATTTGATATACAACTGATGGATTGAGGAGCAGTTCTCCTAGAATCAAGAATTCTTTGAGCGGGAATCATGTGACTAGCAGTCTCTGAAGTAGCGACATTGTGTTGATTAGCATAACAACAACCTTGTATTGATTAGCATCATAGCTACCTGATGAGGACAAATTTTAGAGGGGCCTATTGAGTATCATCATTCCAGTGACCCTATGTGGGTCATCATTCTAGCAATCCTGTCTGAATCAGTATTATAGATACCCTGTGTGGAACATCATTCTAGCAACCCTGTGTGGATCCGCAGTGTGTGACCCAATGAGGACCATCCTAAGAGTGGCCCATTGTGAATCCGTGATAGACGACCGTGTGTGGATTTAAAATAGAATAACTCCCTCTTGGATCTATTATGGAAGCTTCCTAATGTAATAAAATGATATAGATTAGGCTAATCATCATTATTTCTAAACTCTATGTTCTATACCGGGTGTGAGCTGACTATTGGTTTGTGATTTGTGATTGAGGTCTTACTTTTTGGTTTTTCCATTGTAGAACTCTGGGAGACCATCGTGGGACTCAGTTTCCCTATATAGTATTGTTATACTCAACCTTGTATGGGCTTCTCCAACACCATTTTGTGTCTTGTGCCGACTATAGACCACTTTAACTGGGGTTTTGGAGCCAGGACAGGGCAGTTCTTGGAGGTGACCTTTTGATGTGACGTGTTGCGGTGACGATCGACCGTGATCTATACCTAACATTAATATTAGAACCTTAGAAAATGATTCTACAAGCTTTTTTCTGTTCTTGTAGTACTTTTCAGTTGGGCTTGTATTCTGGACCCCATTAATTATAGTACTCACCATTTTCACTTTCAGTACACATATTTTTACTATTATAGTTTTACAATGTGTGTTATGATCATTGTATTCATAGACTATGTGATTACAGGTTTAAAGAAAATTCCTTCCCATTATTCCGGGAAATGCCTTTCGGTGCTAGTCGGCAACCCCTGGCCTATGGAAGGAGGGATTGGGGTAGTCACGGCATGGTCCACGGGGGACGAGTTGTGACAAAGTGGTATCAGAGTAGTCAGTTTTACCAAAGAACTAGGACTATGATATTTCTAATGGATAAATAATGTTAAGTTTTTTTTGTGTTGTTTTTTGTTCGGGGAGTCCAGTGTTGGTGCGGCACCTAAAAAATCCATGCACTAGGACCCTAAATACTGATTTCCTACTAGGTGCGAGAAAAAACTGATATTGTGTGTATAGAAATTTTTTTACTTTGATATATTTTATGTCAACTCACCAGGTATAACTTATTGATCGTGGCACACCTGTTTCCTTTCAGGATACCCCCATGAAGACATCTAGCTAAAATTATTGAGAGTGTACACGATAATGGCCCACCGAGTGGTGAGTCTTCAGTGTAGGGACCTCTTACGATGATAGTACCATCAGATGGTGTACTAGCAGCATAACTACCTATTGGGTAGTTGTTTCCCCCATCTCTACTAACAGCTGGTGCGTGCTGACTGAGAGTGTTGCATGAGGTTTAGCAATAGAGGCCTCTAAGGTTCTGAGGCCAGATGGCTCCACATGAGGCTAAGGACTGGCTAGAGGCTATGGGTAGAGTTTTTTGCATGGTTGGGACACAAACCGAACATATGGTGATCCTAACTACCAGTCATTTCCAAGGATCATTAGGGCGATGGTGGAGCCTGATGCTCCATACACATGACGAGATGACCCTCACCTGGGAAGATTTTTAGGGACTTTTAAGGGAAGAGTTTGTTCCAGTGACTATATGCCTTATGCGTATACAAGACCTTCTACACATATAGTGGGGAAGCCTGACCATGGACCAATACATGGTGAGATTCACCAACCTCTCACACTACTCTACCGCCATACTGTGGGACCCTTTCTTTAAAAATCAGACCTCGAGCAGGGACTCTAATGATAGATTAGAGCTCCGATGAAATCTCTCAACACCCTGATGCATGATGGAGTGCAGGAGAGAGCACTCTAGGTGGGAAGTTTTATTGCAGAGCAGACACCAACTGCAAGACCCACCACTAGGCGACACATAGTAGAGTCATCTATGGCTGATAGTAGATATATGACATAGAGGTCCAAGTGGAATAGACCTTCGGGTGAAATACCCTAGGATGTAGGTTCAGAGGTTCAAGGATCATGAGATAGGGCATGCTAGCAGAGGAGTGGAAAATGCTTCACGTGTGGCGGTCAGGTTCAGAGGGCTCGCGACTTCCTGACCATCCACACTAACAACTAGCACACAGTCCAGTAACCATCGAGGCAGATGGATAGATTCATGCAAGGAGGTCCGTAGGGTGGTGGATGTGGCAGAGTAGCAGGTCATGTAGTAGGTGGTCGACGACGGTTTGATGTTCTACCACCACCACCTACAAGTTTATTACCCCGACCACAGTGAGCAGGTGGACATGGAAAAGCTCAACTCCAGGCAGTTGAGGCCTATGTCCACAGCGCTCCAAAGATTATTTGAGGTATGATCTATTTCTACTCTACCATATCTGCAGTACTCATAGGTTCCACTCACACTTTCATATCCATGGCCCTCATCCGAAGCTCAGAGATTCAGGTGGATTTGTTGGATTGATCCTTGTGATTAAAGACTCCTACGTGAGAAGATTTAACGATTACCCCTTGGTGAAGGTAGTGTGATATTACTCTAGGAGGCGAGAGCCTCGGCGGAGATCTTCTAGTAGTAACGTCGATGCCTTAGCACATTATCTTGGGTATGGATTTGTTATCCTATGTCCATGATCAGATTGACTGTATTAGGTGCAATTTGAGGGGTGTCCATGAGGATGGGACCAGGTTTTCTTTAACCAGTGAGAAGGGAACCTTTACAGCACAAGATGGACTTACCCATAAGAGGGTGAAACCAATCACACATCAGTTGGCTAGACTTACCCTCAGAGTAGTTGATGTTGAGAGTCTGATTTGTCCTATAGTGTTGGAACAGTATGTCGATGTTTTCCCTGATGATGTTCAAGGAAATCCTCCTCGTAGATAGGTGGGATTCTACATCAACATGTACTTAGATACGGCACTCAAATATACACTAGCATATCGAATGGATCCTATAGAGCATCGTGAGTTATGTTTACAACTAGATGACTTGCAAAGGAAGGGTTCAATAAGGCCCATTGTTTCTCTAAGGGTAGCCCCAATCTAATTCTCCAAGAAGGCACATCTGAGTTTGAGGCTCTGTGTGGATTATCGGTGCATGAACTAGGTGACTGTGAAGAAAAAGTATCCACATCTTGAGGATTGATGATCTCTTTGATCATATGAAGTGGGATCATTGGTTTTAAATGATAGAAATAAGATCAGGCTATCATCATCTTAAGGTACAAGATGAGGATGTGTAGAAGAAGCCCTTCAGATGTTGGTATGGCCACTATGTGTTCTTTGTTATTCCACTCGGTGTGACCAAATCCCCTACAGTATTCGTGGGACTCATGAACAGGATCTTTCATCCATACCCCGATCGCTCTATAGTTGTCTTCATAGAAAACATCTTGATATACTCGACGTCAAAGGAGGAGCATGCCTATCATCTCCAGATAGTTCTAGATACACTCTGAGGGAACCATATTTATGGTGATCTCTTGAAGATACAGTTCTAGATATGGGATGTTAACTTTTGGGGACATGTTTTCTCAGAGGCTGGTGTTGTAGTGGATCCAGAAAAGATAGGGGTTGTGTTATCTTGGGATTCACCCAAGAGTGTAACTGAGGTGCAGAGTTTCCTGGGGTTGGATTGGTACTACTGAATATTTTTAATTTCCTTTTTCATAGTTGTGGCACCCTTGTCAGCATTGAAGAAGAAGGATACCCCTTTCTATGGATGGACAGATGCTAGCAGAGTTTTCAAGAGATGAGGTAGAGACTGAGGAGTTTCCCCATCTTGAGGCTACGGGAAGAGGGCATTGGGTATGTAGTCTACTGTGACGTGTCAGGGACCATACATGGATGTGTCCTGATGCAAGAGAGAGTAGTGATCGCTTATGGTTCACGATAGCTGATAAAACCTGAGAAGAACTAACCTACCCATGACGTGGAGTTAGAAATAGTGGTAATCACCTTGAATATGTGGAGACACTACTAGATGGGTGATCAATTTAATTTTTACTCTGATCACAAGAGTCTTAGTTATATCTTCTCACATAAGGACCTAAACTGTAGACATCGTCATTTTCTTGAGTTTTTCCAGATCTCTGATTTTGAGATAGTTTACACATCTGGGAAGGGGATCGTAGTAACAGACGCACACTGTAGGAGGTTTGGTATATAGTTCTTGAGTAAGTCGACATGGTAGCTAGCAGTATTATAGATATAATTTGGGGATAGAGATGGATCAGCTTACCTCTAGTCTATGAATATCAGTCCCCCACTTTATTAGTGTGTTCGGGAGGCAAAGCTTGGGGACATTGACTGTGAGGCTTGACGTGCTCAGATTTCATTAGGACAAAAACTTGATGGATTTTCTGAAGGTGGGGAGAACATCATCCACTTTAGAGGACACACCTTAGTACCAGTGGAACTACAAGAGGAGGTGTTGATAGTGTTCCTTATGTCCCCTCTGGCAGTACATCCTGTTGAGGTGAATTTGTACTAGGACCTCCGACATCATCACTATTGGCCAGGGATGAAGCAATTAGTGGCAGATTTTGTTTCATGATGCCAAACAATTTAGCAAGTGATTGCCGAACATCAGGTTCTAGCAGGCTTAGCACAGCCATTAATGTTAATAATGTGGAAGTGGGATGGTATTTCCATGGATTTAGTGATAGGATACCACATATTTTTAGGGGCCACGATTCCATCTGGGTGATCATTGACCAACTCACCAAGTCGGACCACTTCCTACCCATTAGAGGGAAAGGATTAGTAGAGGACTTGGGATTCCTGTACATACAAGAAATTGTATGGCTTCATGGGGTTCCATTGATGATCATCTCTGACCGTGACACAAGTTTTAAATCCCGGTTGTGGATGGGATTACAGGAGTTGTTCGGGACTCAGCTACGTTTGAGAACCACCTTTCATTCATAGATGGATTGTTCGACGTAGAGGACCATTCATACATTGAAGGACATGCTTTGTGATTGCGTCTTATATTTTGGCCACATTTGGGGGGGATCACATTCCATTGGTGCAGTTCGCATAAAACAACAGTTATCACGCCACTATCGTTATGGCATCATTTGAGGCCCTATACGGTCGACCATGCAGATCACCTCTGTTCTAGACAGACCCAGGGGAGTTAGAACTTATGGGTCTAGAGTTGGTATGGACTACCATAGAGAAGGTGCAGATCATCTAGGGGAAGATGAAGACAGTAGAGATTAGACATAAGTCTTATGCAGACAAGAGACAGACACCATTGGAGTTTGAGGAGGGAGACCATGTCTTATTACAAGTCTCATCTCAATGAGGTTTTTGGAGATTTTTCAGCATGACAAACTATCTCTAAGGTTCATTAGACCCTTTTAGGTTCTCAACAGAGATGGCGAGGTGGCTTAAATCCTAGATCTTCCCCCACAGATGCATCAGGTGCATGTCGTTTTCCATATGTCATAGTTGGGGAAGTATGTTCATATTCCATTGCATTTTATTGACTGAGGTGAGCTAGAAATTGATGATGAGGTGACATTTATGGAGGTTCCTGTGGAGATTGAGGATTTTCAAGAGTAGGTCCATCATGGATGGATTATTCCTCGTTTGCACATTCACTGGAAGCATGGGAACCTCCGGGAGAGCACAGGGGAGCAGGAGGCTCATATTAGTTCTCAGTTACCCCATTTGTTTTTTTAGTCTATGTTATATCTTTCAGGGACGAAAATACCTTAGGAGGGGAAAATGTAAAAACCCTGATTTTTCTATTTAATTTTGTTTTAAATTATATGGGATTATCACGAGTCTGTGAAAAATGAAGGCTTGTAATTCTTAGGCCCTGTGTTCCATTAATGAATTTCTGATCTTTTTTTAAGGTATGTTAAGTAAACGCATGGTCGAAATTTTCTATCTTTTGAACCGGTGATTGGAAGTAAAATATGAGGGCACCATTGAATTCATTGCGTCGAGATTCACTTTAGGGGGGCTTCACTTTGACACAGACCATCGAGATAAAAATATTGTTTTAGATATTTAAAAGAATAATAAAAAAAGGTAATTTTATTTCTCATTTTATTTTCCTCTAATGGATGAGTGGTAGTGGAGGGATCGATAACATGTCAATAAATAAAATGGATTGAATCTCCTTTACATGTAATCACACCTTTATGAATTTCGGAGGTTGATTATTTAAATGAACCTCATAAATTTTCTCATAGCGTTACCCACCTCTTACCCGTCCTATTTATATGGACCTCAGGGTGGGTTGTTGGCATGAATTCACCAAGAGATGAAGCTCTGGCCAGGTACCATGACGCCAACCACATGGAGGATGAGACCGGTTTCAGCAAGCGGTGACGAGCTCCACTAAATGACGAACTGACGACAACAATGAACGAAATTCTTTTGATCATCAATAGAGGACATATTATCCAGGTAGGGGGATTTTTTTCTAGTTCATCCTTATGAGATAACTTTTTCACCACCTGATATGGTGCTAACGCAGATGGTGCAGGCCAAATGAACAAGGACTGGACCCTCCGCCTCTTCGGTTTTTGTCTCGTTTTTATAGAATGGTTTTCCAAACGGAGCAGTATGATGAAACTGGAGGACACATAGTAGCGATGGTGACCCGAGAGCCTCGTACGCACTGACAGCACCAAAAACAGACCACCATACCGCATCTGATGACCCATGGAAGAAAATACAAGAGCCATGTCAATGACAGCTAACGGTCGCCAGAGGGGACTTGTGGAGACCAGTCGCAGTTGGTGGGAAGAGGCGTGCCGTCGTGCGCTGCAACGACTAGAGGTGGTCAACCCAAGCCAGCCGCACGGGACAAGGGCGGCGTCCGCAGGTGCCCCTGGCAGTAGTAGCCATAGTAGGAGGGTACAACACAGTCCAGTGTCGCGTTGCATTGCCGGAAGCCGATCGTCCAAACAGACGACTATTTCATGTGGTGGTGCAGCACCCCACCGATTGGCTATAATGGACCCACAATCGCGGGGCCAGCAGAAAAGGCAGTCTGCCTTCTGGTAGTCCTAGCCAGATACAGGGTTACAAAGCGGGTTGGGCCACACATGCGGCCCAACGGGCCAGTGCAGGTGGGCCGAGCCCCACCAGGCAAGCCGAGCCAACCGCGGTTTGGGCCCGCGAACAAATGGGGCGACCCCAAAGATCAAGATCTAGTGAACTGAGCTGACCCTTAACGGGTTAGACCCGAACAGGGAAAGATAGACCCCGGGAACCATTGCATCCGGCTGGTCAGACCAAGTCAGACCAGGACCAGACCCAATCAACCCTCGAATAAATAAACACCTATAACTGATGAACCAGGTTTCTGTTTGACATGCCATCAGGGGTGTTGGGACCCATTTTGAAAAGTGGTCCCTTTGGCATATTCTGGCGGGCCTGCCGAGCCGGTCCGGACCGAGGTGTGATCAACCCCCCGTTTCATGGAAGGGGATGTAACTAACAGACCAGGCATCCGATCAACGCGTCTTCTATGGTATAAGGACCTTTTTAAAAAGGTAGTCTTTTAGAGATACTCTAAGTGAGTTTTGAAGTATTTTGATGTGTGACATTAGTTAGATCAGACTTGAATCCATCCAAACCCTTTTTTCAAACGTGCCCATATATCACAGACCGAGCGTCCGATCGACTTCTCATCTGTCACGTTGGGACCCCAATGAAGGGGAGGTACCATGGGTATGATTTTTTTGGGACATTGTATCATTTGAAATATGAAAGTTGGATTGAGGATTGTTTCTCCTAGAATCATGCATGCTTTGAGTGGGAATCCTATGATTGGTTGTCTCTAAAGTAGCGACCCTATATGGATCAGCATCATAACGACCATGTATGGATCAACATCGTAGAAACCTAAAGAGGACTAGTTTTAGAGTGGCATGTCGAGGATCATCATTCTAGTGACTTTGTGTAGTTCATCATTATAGAGACCTTGTGTGGATCAGCATCATATATAACCATAGTGGATTAGCATTCTAGCGACTTTTTGTGGATCAGTAGTGCGTGACCCGAAGAGGATCAGCCTTAGAGCGGCCAATCATGGATTAGTGACATACAACCATGTGTGGATCAAAAATGGGAAAAATCCCTCATAGATCAGTTTTGGAAACTTCCTAATGGAATTAAATGATATAGCTTTTAGCTAATCATCTTTATTCCTAAACTCTGATTTGTATACCTGGTTTGAGCTAACTATTTCTTCGTGCTTTGTGATTAAGGTATTGCTTTGTGGTTTTCCATTGTGGAACTCTGGGAGACCTTCGAGGGTCTCGGGTCCCTACTGAGTACTATTATACTCACCCCTGCATGGTCTTTTCTCACACCTTGTTTTGTCTTCTGTAGATGATGGAGAGAATTTACCGGGGTTTTAGAGTGAAGACTAGGTGGTGCTCAGAGGTGACCTTTAGACGCAACATTCCACAGAGACGATCGACCGTGATCTGTACCTACCCATCAAGTAGGAACCATGGAGGATGATTCCAGGAGCTGTTTTTCTGTTGCTGTTGTACTTTTCAATTGATCTTGAATTCCAGTCCCCTTTACTTATAGTACTCACCCTTTTAACTTTCAGTACTCATATTTTTACTACTGCTATTTTACTATGTGGTTTGTTCTTGTTGTATTCATGGGTTTTGTGTTTGAAGGGTTAAAGGGAATTTCTTCTTTTTATTCAAGGATATACCTTTAGGTGCTAGTCACCAACCCCCGACCTATGCAAGGTGGGCCTGGGGTAGTCACAACATGGGCCCCGTGGGAAGGGTCGTGACAAAGTGGTATCTTAGGAGTCGGTTCTACCGAAAAAACTAGGATTCAGAAGTTTCAAATGGGGAGATAGTGTTAAGTGTTTTGTGTGTGGTTTTCAATTTTGGTAGTCCAGTGTTGGTGTGGCAGCTGACGTATCCATGAACTAGGACCCTGAATTCTGATTTCTAACTCGGTATATGAAAACACTAATATCGTTTGTTTTGGAAATGTTTTTACTGTGATCTCTTTTGAGTCACCTCATGAGGTATAATTTATTGACCATGGAGCACCTATTTCATTTTTGGATGCCTCCAAAAATACAGACAGCTAGGATTCCTGAGAGAGTACATGATTACGGCCCACTGAGCGATGAGTCTTCGGTGCAGGGCCCTATTAGAGCGATAGTACCATCAGGTAGAGTACCAGAAGCACCAGTACCCATTAGGCAGCTATTTCCCCCAACATCACCATCATATGGTGCATGACATTTTATGATGTTTCACGAGATTCTGCAGTAGAGGAATCCAAGGATCCGAGGTGAGATGGATCCGCAGGAGGTTGAGGACTAGCTGGAGACTATGGCCATATTTTTTTTCCAGGTTGGGACACCAGCCGATCAGATGGTTATCCTAGCTGACAGACTTTTCCAGGGAGTAGCAGGGATATAGTGGAGCCAGATGCTCTAGACACATTATGAGGTGATCCTCACCTGGGAAAATTTATAGGGCCTCTTTAGGGAAGATATTGTTCTAGAAAATCTAGACTATGTGCATACGCAGGTGCTACTACACTTACAGTAGGGCAACATGAATGTGGCACAGTACTCAGCGAGGTTCAACGACCTCTCACGATACTCTATCGACAAGGTATAATACCCTTTCTTCTGGGCATGAACCTTTGGGCAGGGACTCCAACGAGAGATCAGAGCATCGATGGTATCTCTCAGCATCCTAACACATGCTGGAGTGCTGAAGAGAGAACTCTTGGTTGAGAGTTTCCGTGCTGAGAAAACACCGACAATGTGACCCACCACCAGGAAACACGTAGCAGAGTCAGCTTCAAATTTTAGTTGGAAGATGACATATAGGTCCAAGCAGACCAAACCTTCTGGTGGACAATGTAACGACCCAAAAATTCATTAATGAAAATTCCTCTCGGTCTATTTAAATGTCTTCTTATGGTTATGTAAAACGTATGTACGCATTTTGTTATATGTTTTAGATTTGAAAATACTGTTAAAAATTGTCACCACTGATAATATAGTCATTTATCAATGATCACATGGTTAGAATAAATATAGGGATTTAACAAATACAATTTACTCATAAAAAGGAAATGATGGCCTCATTCAGTAGACTTGCCCCATATGAATCCCATTTGTCAGAGCTCTGAAAAGAGGTGGTATCATTACACTTCTTTCTTGACCAAGAGCAAGCTGAGCTTCAATACATTATGCTTGAGTAGAACCATCTACGAGAGAAGTGGATGTTGATAGAGATTACCACTCAAGTAATATTATAGAAGCCACTCCAAGAGTTTGTCACCATCACGCATCTTACCCTAAGGTATTCTATGTGTGTTTTAAGGGGTTATGTAACCGGACCCTAGTACTATAATTATTTACACTATTATTGTATAGATAATATACATTCTTTTTAATATTGTTACCTTGTAAATTATTTTTTTAAGTGAAAATAGTATCTTTAGTTAATATTCAACTAAGAATTCTATTTTGATGAATTAATGGATTTTTGAATTAAATAATATTCTAATAAATTATTATTATAATTGATAAATTACTTTTTGTTAACTATAAATGATCGTATAATTTAATGAATGCAATTGTAATTTTTATTATGGTTTGAATGTTTTTTTTCAAAAATCCATGAGTTTTTTATAAATGTCGTTTTATATTTTAAAAGTCAAAATTCACATATATAGAAAAGTATTTACATAAATTTATTATTATTATTTGAATTAGGACATTGAAATTATCCAATGGTGAATTTTCATAATTTTCTGAGATAGTGAATTTTTTTGGGTAAAATTTAAATACCATTTAAATATATAGTGTGTTTTATGACATCACAATGACCCAATACTGATTTAATAAAATACTATAAACATTATTTTTGGAAAATATTCTTTTTATCCTTATAATAATTTGATTTTAGAATATTTTGATTAATTTTGGGATGCCTTAGTAGACCCTCCGTGACTTATAAAACATTTTATCTTTTTATATTGTTTTCCTAGAGAGTGTGACTCACCTCCACATAAGCAACCCTATTATTTTAAGAATTTAGGCCACGAGAATTAAAAAATATTTTTTTCTTATCCCCTATGAAAAAAAACATGGGATGCTTTGTGGTTTTAATTAGTTTAATATGAGGTTCCCCAAACCTAAATAATAAAGAATTTCCTCTCCTTTCTTATATAAACCCACCCAATATCCCACTTCCTCTTCACTAAAAGGCATTAAATTTCATCCAACCTCTACCCTCCTGTCTCTATAATCCTTACAAGGTGCCCCAATCTCCCAATATGTCTCTCTCATGCCGCTACCAAGTCTTTCAGATCACACTTCCATGTAAGGGATTCTCACTTTCCTTATTTATGTCTATATTTTCTTATATTGTTATGCCCTTTAATTTTCAATTATAAATGTGGGGGTATGATTTAACACCTCCCCCATACTTCCCTCTTTATGTTTTAATAATGATAGGTCCCCTTTCCCTCTCTTTAATGCCACCCATGTACACCCGCTACCATGCCAAAATTCAGTAAAAAAAATTCTCTCTCCTCATTTACATTCAAGCAATTATTTTTTATTAAGTATCTAAATTACATTATAATTGTTGTGACATGTATCTATATGACCCCCCATTACTGTCAATTGCATGTGCATATGTTGACACACCCATTTCTCTCTCATCAATCATTTTTATGAATTCTTATGTCATGTTGTTATGCTGCCGAAATTGCACTATGTTTTTTCAAACCAAGATCACTATGTAGTGAATACCATACCCATGTCTCTATAAAGGGTATTCACCTTTATGAACATATAAATATATACTGTTACTCTCATGTATTTATTCCACATTCCTTAATCATGGAATAACTTATGACGTTGATTGATTCCATGCTATAAGATCCATGTGGCACACTTATGCATGAAATGAAATGTTTAAGAAGGGTGTGCCTGGATAGCACTCCAATGCATTGGGTAAAGTATAGTAGCATGATACGTAATGTGAAATGGGTATTTAATCATTATAATTTAAGTGAAACATGGGTTTACTCGTGCTTCATGTTCAATGAGGTTTACTCATGCTTCATGTGAAATGATCCTTGGCTCATGCTAATTCCATGTTAAGTATTATTTCCACATCTCCATGTTATGATTATCATAATTCATCACACCTTTATGTTCTTGTTTCTCTTGTAATCCATTTATATTTTTATTGTCTAACATTTATTGTATTCCTCATGTTATTCTATGTTTATTACCTTACTTGGTTTTATAGCTCACCCTTTTATTATGCATTTCCTCAGGTAATCCCATCCAATGCTATGTATGAGGGAATGTAGTGATCATGTAACGGAAGTTTTCATTGAAGATGTTGTGTGTTTTATGTTCCCAGTTTTTATGTAATTTTCCTAATCCCCAAAGACAATATACCTCTCTATCTTCTATGTTGTATCATGTGAATTATATGTTATAAATTAGGATTATGAGAGTAATGAAAAGAAAGGTTGTTATAGTTGGCATCAGAGGATAGATTTTGTTATTTTTGGGATTAGGGTTAGAAACCCCTAGTGATGTTTTAGTTTCTAGTCTATGTATAATAAAAACAACCCTAAGTTTTGGTGAGTATTGATTAAGTGGTTTATCAAGAAAAAACATCCCTGGCTGGATACGAGTAGGTAGAGGTGGCTCTGGCACTGATATAACTAGGAGTGAAAACCCTGACAAGGAGTTTCGGGCTTGACCCAAGGTATCCTGGTACACGACAATGGGCCTTTCGGTACTTTTGGTTATGACTCTCCCAAGGGATATGCTTTGGTAATTTAACAAGTTTAGTTTGAACCATTATAATGGGAATTTAAAAAAATCCCCTAAGAATACTTGTTGGAAAGAAGAACATGGATAACATAGATTGAAGCTTATAGATTCATAAGTTAAGGAAATAAAATTTATTTATAAGTTGTCTATTTTTTTTCTTTGGATTAACCTTTATGTGTTACCCCAACATTTCCTTTTATTCCATACAATGGCCGGTAATAGGAGGAATGAGGCTAATAATTGATGTGATGATCAATAAAATTACTGTTCTAATGAGATCTTCAATCTGAGGGGAGTATGAATCACAACCTTTGTCAAGATACTCACTCAGTTAACTGAAGCATTGAATATAAACATGGGTCAAGAACAATGTTAAACCCCCTAATAATGAACAAGTCGCTATCGAGAGCTTCATGGGACAAAGGCCACCTACTTTTAATGGATCATTGTATCCCTCAATGGCTGAACAATGGATCAACTCCATTGAAAAGTTCTTATCCATCCTTCAATTTTTTGAACAAGAAAAGGTTCTCCTATATTCTTATCATAAGGAGGGAGAAGATGATCAATGGTGGACATTAATCAAAAATACAAAGCTTGAGGAGGTCATTGAGGCATTGGAATGGAAGGATTTCTATAAGATTATTATTGATAAATATTTTCCACACATCATCCAGCTTATGATGAAAGGGGACTTCCTTTCCCTAAAGGAAAAAAGACAACAAATATGTCGGACTGTATGAGGAAAACATGACAAGACATGCATGATACACCTCTAGCTTGGTCATTACCCCCCGAATACTAGGTTGACTGCTTCTTTGTTGGGATGAATCCTTGCTTGTGGATAGCCCTAGAGATTTGTGACATCGAAAGCAATGTGGAAAGTTTCTAATGTTCTATAAAGATCGAAATAGAGATCAGCGAATCTCAGGGGTATCAAGGGGATAAAAATCATAAGGTGGATTTAAATTCTAGAAGTCTGATGTATAAATCCAATAGTTCTAAAATGATCCATCACCCCACTTTCCAAAGTATCAGAAAGAATCCCCCCAGAAATAACTTAAAGGGGATGTTGAAATGCTTCAGGTGTTGAATAGAAGGACACCAATTTGTTAATTTCCCACAAGAAAATCCCATGGCTGTGATAGAGTAGAGGAATTCTCTATTCGACTCTCAATGCATTTTTCATTACTTCAACTGCAAAAAACCAGTGCATCTTGCAAATCACTTTCCTATTCCAACGGTTTTTCGGATGCAACCAACTACCTCCAAGGCTCAAAGGGTGAGATTTTTTTCAGCACTACCACCAAAGTGAACCCCGAAAAAAAAAGTGGGGACAGGTACACTAGTTATTCACTCAAGAACAGTGAAATTACTTTTTGATTCAGGTTCTATGCATTCTTTTATATCTCAAAAGTTTAGTAGAACAATACCAACACCACCACAAATCATGGAAGTAAATATGTTAGTGTGTATGGAAAATGAGAAAATCATTGCATCCAATGAATATAACTCCACACCTATCATAATTTTGGGATAGAAATTCCCGGTGATCCTCTTTATACTCCCTATAGTGGAATTTGATTTAATTCATGGCATGGATTGGATTTCCCTATATAGAGACAGCCTAAATTGTCGTGAGAGGGAAATCACTCTCCATGTGGAGAATCAATCTCCGATCTAAGACAATTGCATGGAGTAAGATGAATCTTCTTTAGCTCCATCATCTCAAGAATGAATATTAATAAAAAATAAACATGCCTATCTGGAAGAGATTATTGATTCTAAGGAAGAAACCATCCTTGAATAAATACCTATAGTGAGGGAATTAGCTGAACTGTTTCTTGAAGAATTGCCTCGTCTTCCTCATTGAAAAGATGTAGAATTATTAATTGAACTTATACCTTGGGATTTCAAATATCTAGGAATCCATATATAATGGTTGTTTTAGAGCTTGAGGAGATGATGAAATAAATACAAGAGAATATTGATAAAGGGTTCATACACCCAAGTGCATCACCATGGGGTGCATTAGTCCTCTTGGTCAAGAATAAGAATGTGTCAATGCACATTTGAATCGATTATCATTAGCTTAAAATAATAATGATAAAGATCATGTATCATGTCCCATGAATTGATGACTTATTCAATTAGCTACGTGGAGAACAATACTTTTCTATGGTATATATTCAGTCATGATATTATCATGTAAGGGTGAAAATATATGAAATCCCCAAGACATATTTTTTTTCCAGATATGGGCACTATGATTTCGTAGTAATGCCTTCTGTACACACTGATGCTTCAGAAATCATCATAGACTTGATGAATAGTGTCTTTAGAGATTACCTCGACAAATTTTTGGTGGTCTTTATAGATGATATTCTAATATACTCCAATACCAAGGAGGATCATGAGAAGCATATAAGAACTATACTAGACAACTTATGAAAGGAGAATCTCAATGAAAAAGTACAACAAGTGTGAGTTATGGTTGAAGGAACTCTCATTATTAGGCCATATAATCATAAGAAATGGGACATCTGTAGATCCCTCTAAGATAGCTACAATAGGGGGATGGTTGAGTCCAACATCGGTAACGGATATCTGTAGCTTCTTGGGGTTAGCTGGATATTATCAACAATTTGTGAGTAATTCCTCGTGATTGTCCAACCCTCTTATCAAGCTTACTCGGAAGGGAGTAATGTTTTCTAGGATAGATGAATGCGAAGAATGCTTCAAGGAGTTAAAAAGGAGGCTTATCATTGTGCATGGGCTCACTTTACCCACAAGTTGAGAACTTTGTATGGTATTTAGTGACTCATTGAAGAAGGGCTTGGGCTGTGTGTTGATGAAAAATGAAAAAGTCATTGCCTATGCTTCAAGGAAATTGAAAGTTCCTGAGTAGAATTATTGAAAACTTGATCAATAGATGGATGTGGTGATCTTTGATTTAAAAATTTTGCGGCATTATCTCTTTTTGGAGAAGTGTAAAATATATACGGACCACAAAATCCTCAAGTATATATTCACACAGAAAGAGTAGAACAAGCCCCAACGATGATATTTAGAGATGATCAAAGACTATAACTGCTAAATCCATTACCAAGCTGGGAAAGAGAACAAGGTGGAAGATTCTCTAAGTAGAATGGGCCCCACAATTCTATCATTGATGATAATTGGGAAGGATACAATATTATTAGATTTGATGAAGATGGACATGGGAATCATAAAGAAGGGAACATCATCAATTATTTCACAATTGATTATTCAACCATCTATTTTGGTATGGTTAACGGATGCTCAAAAGGATGATGTGGGAATTTAGAAGAAAGTGGAAGCTATCATAAAATGGAAGTCCTCGGAGATCAATGTTAATGAAAAAGGAATTATGAGATTTTTGAAAACACTATTTATTCCATCATTTCCGAAGCTAAACAATGAACTTTTGGATGATGAAAATAGTTCAAATTTTTCTATTCTACAAGGAAACATAAATATGTATCGAGATATCCGAGAGAATTATTGGTGGTACAATATGATGAAGAAGATCACTGAGTATACATCAATGTTATTGGTGTGTCAGAAAGTGAAGGCAGAGAGGCAGAAGTCTAAGGGGATGATGAAACTGTTTCCCATTCCAGCATGGAAATGGGAGAACATCACCATGGACATTGTCACCGAACATCTGAAGGCATTCAATAAAACAACGCAATCTGGGTTGTTGTGGATCAAATTACAATGTCTGCACACATTGTTGCAATTCAAGAGGATTTCTCATTGGATCAACTGGAACAAATATACATCAGAGATTTGGTAACGCTTCATAGAGTACCTCTATCTATTGTATCTGATCAATACCAAAGATTCACCTCTATGTTTTGGAAGAGTCTTCAACATGCTCTGGATACTGAGCTGAACTTCAGTACATCTTAACATCCTCAAACTGATATCATATCTGAGCAAAATAACCAAACACGTGAGGACATGTTGAGAGCAAGCTCAATGGGATTTAAAGGATGTTGGAATCCATATATTTCCTTTATTGAGATCTCATACAATAACAGTTTCCACTAAAGCATTCTAATGGCACCATATGAATCCCTTTATGGGAAAAGGGGTAGAACACTGATATGTTGGGATGAATTTGGTGAGCGTAAGCTTCTAGGACAGGAAATGGTCTAAGAAATAGTGTAGAAGGTTAAAACCATTTCGTAGCATATCTAGGCAGCCCAATGTTTACAGAAGAGTTATACGGATAACCATCATTGATACCTTGAGTTAAAAGTTGGGGGCATTGTATTTCTATGCATATCTCTATGGAAGAAGCTCATTTGGTTTCGAAAGAAAGGGAAGTTAAGTCATAGGTACATCGTCTCCTATATGATTCTCGATCGCATCTGTGTTGTGTACTATCAACTATAACTTCCACCTACCACGGCCAAAGTACATGATGTATTTCATGTATCCCTCTGAAAGAAGTACATACCATACCCTTCACATGTACTCTCTTCATAGGTAGTACAGTTAGAGGATGCTCTTTCTTATGAGGAGGAACTAGGGAATATCATAGATCATAGCGAGAAAGTCCTACGAAATGAGGCAATGCCTCTCATGAAGGTGTTGTGGTGAAACCAAAAGTTTAAATAAGCGATGTGGGAATCATAGGAAGTGATGAAGAAGAGTAACCCTCATCTTTTTTAGTGTTGGAAGAGGAAATTTTGGTGGAGAAATTTCTTAAGCGTGGAAGATTGTAATGACCCAAAAATTGATTAATGAAAATTATTCTTGGTCTATTTAAATGTATTTTTATGGTTATATAAAATGTATTCACTTATTTGGTTTTAGGTTTTGGATTTTAAAATAGCATTATAAATTCTGACCATTGCTAATAAAGACTTTGAACGGTGACCACATGATTAGTATAAATATAGGGATTTAATGAATCCAATTTTCTCTAACAAAGGAAGTGATGGCCTCATACAGTAGACTTACCCCATAAAAATCCCATTTTTTAGAGCTCAGAAAGGAGGTTTCATCATTGGTATTATTTCATTACCAAGCCCAATCCAAGTTTGAATATGCCAGGCACGAGTGGAACCGCTTACGAGAGAAGTGGAAGTTGATAGAGATTACCACTCGAGCACTGTTATCTGAGCCACCCCAAGAGTCTCTCACCATCGCACACCTTACCTTAATGTCTTATGCATGTGCTTTAAGGGGTTATGAAACAATAATCTAATAATTTGATTATGTACATTATTCTTGTATAGAGAATATACATTCTTTTTATTATTGTTACCTTGTAAAGAGTTATTAATGTGAAAATAGTATCTTTAGTTAATATTCAACTAAGAAATCTATTTTGATAAATTAATGAATTTTTTAATTAAATAATAATTTAATAAAATAATATTATTATTATTAAATTAAATTTTTTAAATATAAATGATCCTATAATTTTATGAATGAAATTGTAATTTTTATTAGGGTTTGAAAGCTGTTTTTCTCAAGAAACCATAAATTTTCAAAAAATATCAGTTTTTATATTAAAAGTAAAAATTCAATTATTTAGAAAATTACATAGATAAAATTAATATTATATTTGGGATCTAGATACCAAAATTATCCAATGGTGAATTTTTTCATAATATTATAAGACAATCAAATTTTTGGATAAAAATTTAATACCGTTTAAATATATATTGTGTTTCATTACATCATTATTCCCCAATAGTGATGTAATAAAATAATATAAACATTATTCATGGCCAATATATGTTGTATCCTAAAAATAATGTGTTTTTGGATTTTGTTTTATTAATTTTATGATGCCTTTGTAGACCCTCCCTGACTTATAAAACATTTTGTCTTTTTAAATTGTTTTCCTTGAGAGTGTGACTCACCTCCACATAAGCAACCCTATTAGTTTAATAAGTTAGGCCATCGGCCTTATAAAATATTGTTCTCTACTCCCCTTTGGAAAAAATCTGGGGTATGAACCATGGGCTGGTTTTTGGTTTTTATTAGTTTAATGTGAGGTGTCTCAAACCTATATAATAAAGAATATCTTCTACTTTCCTATATAAAGCCACCCAAGCTCCCACTTCCTATTCACTCAAAGCCTTTGGAGTTCTTCCAACCTCTTCCCTCCTATCTATATAATCCTCCCAAGGCTCCCCAATAACCCAATAACTCTCTCTCAAGCCCCTCCCAAACCTTTGGGATCACACTTCCAAGTAATGGATTCTCACATTCTTTATCTATGTCCATGTTTCCTTATATTGTTATGCCCTTTTATTTTCAATTATAAATGTTATGGTATGATTTAGCACCTACCCCATACCACCCTATTCATTTTTGAATAATGAGATATCCCTGTTCTCTATCATTAATTCCTCCCATTTACATCTGTTACCATGCTGAAATTTCGTAAGGAATTTTTCTCTCCTCATTTACATTCAAGCAATTATTTTGTATTATATATCAAAATTCCATTAAATTTGTTGGGACATGTATCTATATTACCCCCATTACATTCCATTTCATGTACATATTATGAGACACACATTTCTCTCTCATCAAACATTTTTATTAATTATTATGTCATGTCGTTATGCTGCCGAAATTGCACCGCATTTTTCCATGCCAAAATCATTATGTAGTGAATACCATACCCATGTATCTATCAAGGGTATTCATATTTATACACATATACTTATTGAATGTTAATTTCATGTACATGTTCAAAATTAATTACTCATGGAATAACTTTTGATGTTTATTGATTCCATGATATATGATCCATGTGGCACACTTATGCAAAAAATAAAATGTTTAAGAAGGGTGTGCCCTAATAGCGCTCCAATGCATTGGGTAAAGTATAGTATCGTGAAACCTCATGTCCAATTGTTGTTGAATCTTGCTAATTCAATTGAAATGAGGGTTTACTCTTTCTTCATGTTTAATGAGGGGTTACTCATGCTCAGTATGCAATAATCCTTGGCCCATGCTAATTCCATGTTAAGTGTTGTTGCCACATCTCCATGTTATGATTGTCATGCTTTAACATACCTTTTTTCCATGATTCTATTGTGCTCCATGTACATACCTATTGTATAACATGTATTGTATTCCTCATTTTATTCAATTTTTATTCCCATACTGGGCTTTATTTCTCACCCTTTTCTTATGCATGTCCTAATGTTATCCCATGCAATGCAAAGTACGAGGGAATGTAGTCATCATATAAAGGAAGTTTTCAATAAATATTTTTTGTGTTGTATGTTATAAGTTGTTATTTAATGTTCCTAATCCCCAAATACACAATAAATCTCATTCATATATGTTTTATCAAGTGAATTTCATGTAATAAATAAGGTTTAAGTGAGTAATGAAAAGAAGGGTTGTTATAGATGACCCTGGGACATAAGGGTGGAGGTGAGAGGCTCATGAGATAGAGAAGGCCAGCAGAGGAGTGGAATGTGCTTCACATGTGGTGGGCAGGGTCACATGGTTCATTACTACCCAACAATCCACACTGACGACCATCACACGGTTGAGGGACCTCTGAAGGAATGGAAGAGATTTGAGCGAGGACGTCCGCAAGGTGGCAGTATTGGAAGAGGGGCAGTTCGTGCAACAGGTGGTGTATGAAAGTTTGAGGTTCTACTACCACAAATTCCAGGTTGTCCCCCCCCCCTGACCAAATGGAGTAGGTGGACAGGGATGAGCTCAGCTCCAGGCAGCTGAGGCCTATGACCATGACGCTCCATTGATGATTTGAGGTATGATCTGTGTCTAATCCACCGTAGTTTTAGTGCTTATGGGAATAGGTTCCAATCACTATTTCATAGCCACGATCCTTGTTTAGATATCAGAGATTCTGTTGAAGCCATTGGCTCGATCCTCGTTGTTATAGACTCTTATGGGAGATTATTCAACAAGGACACACTACTTCCAGAATTGTGAGCTTACACTACGAGGTGAGAGCTTCAGTAGGGATCTTCTAGTAGCGACATTGAGGCCTTACAATGTCATCTTGGGTATGGACTAGTTATCCATAGTCCATTCTTAGATTGAATGAATTAGTTTCACTGTGTGGTGTTTCCGTGAGAATGGGACTAGGTTTTCTTTCACCAGCAAGAAGGGAACCATTACATCATAGGATGGACTTACTTAGAGGAGGGTGCAGCCGATCACACATCAGTTGGCTAACCATAACCATAGATCAGTTGATGTAGAGAGTCTATGTTATCCTATAGTGGTGAACCAGTATGCCTATGTCTTCCTTAATGAGGTTCTGGGACTACCTCCTCATAGAGAGGTGGACTTCAACATCGAAAATTAACCCAAGACATCACTTATATCTACAACAGTTTATCAGATGGCTCCCACAGAGCATTGTGAGTTATGGGTATAGCTGGGGTACATGCAAAGGATGGGGATCATAAGGGCCAGTGTTTCTCAATGGGAAACCCCAATATTGTATTCCAAGAAGGAATATAAGAGTTTGAGGTTCTATGTGGATTATTGGTGCCATAACATGGTGATAGTGAAGAACAAGTATCCACTTCCGAGGATTGATGATCTATTTGATTAGCTGAAGGTAGCTCATTGGTTTTCGAACATAGACCTAAAATTGGGCTACCATCAGCTTAGGGTACGAGATAATGATGTTCAGAAAATGACCTTCATATGTCAGTATGTCCACAATGATTTCTTCATTATGCATTTTGGGGTGACCAACGTCCCTGCTATGTTCGTGGGACTCGTGAACATGATCATTTTCCATACCTCGATTTCTTTGTGGTGGTCTTCATTGATGACATCTTGATATAATCAGCGTCAGAGGAGGAGTATGCCTATCATCTATAGATAGTTTTGGATACACTCTGAGAGAACTAGATTTTTGGTAAGCACTTGAAGTGCTAGTTTTGAATATAGGAGATCCACTTTCTAAGGCATGTTATTTCAGAGACTGGAGTTGCAGTGGATCTGGAAAAGATAGAGGATGAGCTAGCTTGGGAGCTACTCGAGAATGTGACCGAGTTGCGTAGTATCCCGGGGTTGGTTGGTTACTAGAAGAGATTCGTAATTGACATTTTTAGAATTGCGGAACCCTTGTCAGTGTTGACGAAGAAGGGGTAGCCTTTTTGTGGATGGAGAAATTCCACCTGTGTTTTCAGGGGTAGAGGAAGAGAGTGATGAGTTCCACCATCTTAAGGATACTATAAAAGGGTGTTGGGTATGTAGTATACTATGACACGTCAGGGACGGGACAAGGATGTGTCCGATGCAGGATAAAGCAGTGATCGCTTATGGTTCACAAAACCTGAGTCAGCATGTGCAGAACTATGCTACCCAAGACATGAAGTTAGCATTAGCGGTCTTCACCTTGAATATGTAACGACACTGAGTTATGGGTGATAAGTTTACCGTTTACTCTTATCCCAAAAGTCTCAGGTATTTCTTTTCACAGAAGGTCTTGAACCTGAAGCAACGACATTGGATAGAGTTCCTCCAAGACTACGACATTGAAATGGTCTACACTCATGTGTTGGGGAACATAGTAACAGACCCACATAGTTAGAGTTCTGGTCTACAATTGCTGAGTGTGGTGATAGAGTAGCTAGCCACATTACAGATATCCTTTGTGGATAGAGATAGAGTAACATACCTCCGGTCTATGAATGTAACTCCTCCAATTCTATAGTGAGTTTGGGAGGCACAACTTGGGGACATTGAACTCAAGGTTTGACGTGCTCATATTTCCTCAGAACATGCACCTAATATATTTTTCGAATTTGGAGAGCATGTCATCTTCTTCAAAGAATTCCCCATGGTACCAGTGGTGCTATAGTAAAAGGTATTGATGGAGTTCCAATTGTCATTTCTAGAGGTACATCCTCGAATGGTGAAGATGTACCAGGACCTCCGACATCAGAAATAGTGGCTAGGGATAAATAAATATATGGTAGTGTTGGTTTAATGATGCCTCACGTTTCAACAAGTGAAGGCCGAACAACGGGTTCCAGTAGGATTAGTATGATCCAATGTTATAAAGATCCTACGGTAAAACCCATATTCCAAAAACAAATGTTACATTGATTTTCTAATGAAAAGCATTAATCATTGGTAAATTCAATAAACTCAACAACTTGTTTGAGTGAAAAAAATATCATTATCAAGGTTCTATGATGCCCAAAACATTACAATAGATTGATTATCTTTCCTTAAAAAGCATTTGAAATATTATCAAGATTTAGATTCAAAAAAATCATGGTCATTTGAAATATCACCAAGTTTATCTTATATACACAATCATATTCATGTTTATGCTCATGGAAGATAAATTACTATACATATGACATTCAAATATACATTTTGGGTCATCATGTGCTAAAAATTCCACCACAAAACCCAACCATCCTTGACTAATTCCCATTTTTTAAACCAAATTCATTATCATATCTTAAATATAAGAATTTTATTTGGTTAATGGACTAATTATGGTATAACAATATCCAATAATAAGTTCTATATGGTTACTTATCACTGAACCACTCTGACCAGGGGTATCAAATGATATTTCAAAGCATGCACCCTCTATCGGACTCATCATAGATGATAAATACTATATGTTTCCTAGGATCTATTTATGTATGTTAATTGGAATCAATATACATATTTAATACCAAAATAACTAATATTATACACATATATGATAAATTACATATGTAATCAATGTCTCTCTATTGGTCTGACAATAATTGATGAATGTCATATCTTGTGCTAGACTCTCTATTAGTTTAACCATAGATGCTAGATTCTACATGATCTCTCAATATATAAAATGGTATGACCATGGGCATAAATTTCTATATAGAATAACAAATTCCCTGTTTTATCTTCCCATTTCCATTAAATTTTATATGTAATCCTAGGAACTTGGTCGATCTGATAATAGGTCAAAAATGTGAACACATTTGAGGAGATAAGCACTGAAGAAGTTTAACAATGAACCTTGCTTCCAAGGGCCTTGTATTTCTACATTCAGGATTCCAGCATCTAAATAATGGGACAAACTAAATAAAAATGAAAATCACAACCCCTAAGATAGCTCTTTGCTAAAATCTTTCACATTTCCCCCATCCTTCATGACAACTCATAACCTAGAATATGTTATAAATGAATCATCTCTACAACCCATTCTATACTACATGGATAGCCATTCCTTGTCATCCAAAGGCATATATATCCTACACATATTACAGCCATATCAAAACATGTGATATATTATGGATTTAACATACCTCATAACTCAAATCCCTTATTATCATCACCTAGACTCTTAGTATAATATCTATATTCTAATCTCGGTCACATGAATCATAATAAATAAAACCCATGTTTCATAAGTAGGTAAAACCCTATATTCCCTTGACCTAACCAAGTTACTCCCCACTAATGCGTAACAAAACCCAATACACATTGGTGATTCCTTGGAAAATAGGCCCCACATGACCCAATCCTACTATTTACAATGAGGTTCCTACAAAGATATGTAAAGAACCATATTTATTCATGTAATTTTTTATAAAATTAAATAGAATTATCAAAAGATTTCAAAAATTGAAGGCGCGTGATTCCGAGGCCCGATGTGCCTAAAATGAATTTCTAAACCTTTTTTAGTTATGTTCAATTAACGCAAGGGCAACATTTTCTACCTTTTGAATCGGTGCTCGGATAAAAAATTTGAGGGCACTATTGAATCCGTAGAATCTGGATTTTCTTAAGGGAGGCTTCAATTCGACCAAAAAAGTTCGAGAGAAAAAGAAAGTTTTAGGAAATTTTAAATAATAATAAAATAATGATGTTATTTTATTTCTCTTTTTCCTTTCCTCCGTAGGATGAGCGAAGTTGGTGGGACCAACGACATGTCAAGACATAAAATGGCTTGACACTCTTTTACTTGTAACCACACCATTAGAAAGTTGGGATGTCCATTAATTAAATTAACCTCATAAATTTCCATGGATTGTTACCCACCCTATTCCCCTTCTATTTATATGGAGGTCAGGGTGAGGTGTTGGAACAATATCACCATGTGACGAAGATCGGCCAAGTACGACGACGCCAAACACCTGAAGGACGAGACTAGTTTCAGTGAGCGGTTATGAGTGAGACCGAATCATAAACTGACGAAAATGAAGAAGGATATTCCATCAATCGTCATCAGTGTATGTATTATCTAGGTAGGGGGGATTTTTGTTATGTTCATCCTTGTATTATTACTTGTTGAATACTTCACACAATGCTACTGCGAAGGGCAGAAGCCAAATGAACAAGGCTCGGACCCTCCACATCTTTAGTTTTGTCTTGTTTTTTAGGAACTATTTCCAAAAATGAGTGGTGGGATGAACTCGGAGGACATACAGTGGAGAGAGTGACCCGAGAGCCTCATTAGCACTGACGGTACCAAAAAAAGACCACCGGAGCACGTCCAGTGGCCGCGGGTGAAACTGTTGGTGTGCCATGTCAGTGAAGACCATCAGTGGCTGGAGGAGACCTGCGACAACCGGCCACAGGTGGTGGGAAGCGGCACACCATCACGCGCCGTGGATGTTAGGGGATGCCAACCCAATCTAGGCATGTGGGATAATGGCGGCTCCTGCACGTGCCGCCGGAGGCAGCAGCTGTGACCAGCTCGCCGCAGTAGGAGGGTGTGGTGCAGTCCCGCGCCACGCCACGTTGGCGGAAGTCGGTCAGCCGAACGACCAACCATTTCATGTGGTGGGGTAGTGATCCACTGGCTGGAAAAAACAGTCCCACAACCACGAGGATGGTGGAGAAGGTGGTTCGCCTTCTGGAGGACCTGGCCGGACGTGGGCCAACAGAGCAGGCTGGACCCATGGCCCAGTGGGCCAATGCAGGTGGCCAAGCCCCACCTGGCAGGTCGGGCCAACCGTGGCCCGGGCCCATGAACCAATTTGCGGACCCCGAAAGGCCAAATTCAGTGAACTAGGACGACCATTAATGGGTTGGTCCTGGGTGGGGTCAGATATACCTCAAGAACCGTTGGGTCGGGCCGGTCAGACCAAGTAGGACCGGGCCCATAACCAACAAGACCTCTAATAAATAAATTCTCGTAACTGATAAACCAAGTGTCTTTTTGACACGTCATCAGTGGAGTTGGGGGCCCTTTTGGGTAGTGTTACCTTTGGCATATTCCAGCATGTCTAATCGACCTGGGCTAGACCAAGGTGTGATCACCCGTGTTTTCTAGAGAGGGATGAAACTGACAGACCGGGTGTCCGATCGACGCACCGTCAGTACAATAAGGACCCTTTTGAAAATGATGTCCTTTCATGAATCTCTATGTGAGTTTTGATGGAGTCTGAAATGCGACATGGGTTGGATCAGACATGAATCCAACCAGTTCCTTTTTACAAAAGTACCTATATCTCACAAACTGAGCATCCGGTCGACACACCGTCTGTCATGTTGGGACAAAATGGTGGGTCGTCCCTGGGGTATGCTTTTTTCCGAACATCATACCAGTTAAAATATGACTGAATGCTTGAGGAGTGGTTATTATAGAATCAAGTGTGCTTTGATCAATAATCTTGTTACATGCTCACTCTAAAGTAGCGAACCTATTTGGATCAGCATCATAGAGACCCTGTGTGGGTCAACATCGTAGCTACCCAATGAGGACCAGTTTTAGAGTGGCCCATAAAGGATTAACATTCCAGTGACCATGTCTGGGTTATCATTATAGAGACCCTATGTGGATCAACATAATTGCGACCATGTGTGGATCAAAATTCTAGAGACCATGTGTGGATTAGCAGTGTGTGACCTAATGAGGACCATACATAGAGCAGATCGTCATGGATTAGTGATATAAGACCCTGTGTGGGTCAACAATAGATCAAATATCTCATTGATCTGTTGTGGAAACTTCCTAATAGAATAAAATTATATAGCATTAGGTTATTCATCAATATTCCAGAACTCTATGTTGTATACCTGGTGTGAGATGACTATTGCTTCGTGCTATGATATTGATGTATTTTTTGTGGTTTTTCTATTGTGAAACACTGGGAGACCTTAGAGGGTATCGGGGTCCCTACTATGTATTTTTATACTCACCCTTTCATAGGTTTCACCCGTGCCATGATGTGTCTTGTGTAATCAAAGGAAATATTTGACCGGGGTTTTGGAGCCAGGACTGGGTGGTTCTCGAAGGGGAATTTTAGTCATAACGTGCTACTGTGACGATAGATCATTAGTTGTACCTACCATTCAGGTAGAAACCTTAGAGGATGATTCCGAGAGCTATTTTTCTATTCCTATTGTACTTTTTTGTTGGGATTGTATTCTGGCACCCTTTACTTACAATACTCTCCCTTTTCAATTTCATTACACATCATTTTACTACTGTAGTTTTACTACGTTAGTAATGCTCATAGTATTCTTGGGCTATGTGTTTTCATGTTTATATGCAATACCTTCCTTTTATTTAGGGATATGCCTTTCGGTTCTAGTCGTCATCCTCTGGCCTATGGAAGGTTTGTTTGGGGTAGTGATGGCATGGGCCCTGGGGGACTTGTCAGGAAATAATAAGTGCATCTATAACCACTTTACAACACCCATACATGGGTCCCATATCACCACACCCATAAAATCTATCTCAAACCCATCTTCTATATAAAACTCTTTTCATTAATGCACATTAAACCCTGAATAACTTAATTTTCTTCACACAAGAACCATAGATAATACTTTCCCTCAAAGGCTTATTTCCAACCATACATGTGGTATATGATCATCTCACCCATTAACCATATTATAAATCCTTTCATTCCATCATATCCTTACTGCAACTCATCCCAACACTACCACCATTTTCATGCCTCCTATATCCTCAACCAGCATTCCCCCCATTACGACGTAGTCTCTATGAAATTCCAATATCCATGAATTTTAGAGGAGAACATACTCCATTCCAAGGAGTAACTAAGCCACATAAATTACTTTACATAGGAAAATATCAAGCCTTATCAAATTTACTAGAACATTAAATCACATTCACTCATCAATAATAATGCAGAAACATGTCTGTCGTGAAGTATAATGGGGACTAAAAACATTAAATTGGTGTTAGAATCCTCAATCACATCCCACTAAGCCTTCATCAATCCCGAACTATGTCTCGAAAATATCCTAAGATCACATATTAATATAAATTACTAGGTAATTAAACATTAAAAATTTATAATTAATTTAAAAATTAATAATAATAATTATCGTTAAAAAAAATTAAACTCATGAGGAATAATTCTAGAAAAATCATAAGGAATCCCACACCCACTGAAACCGCTACCAATTCCATGATAAATGTTCTATCAAAAACCCATTGAACCTATAAAAAATTCCTATCATCCACTATTCAATAGATTCCTAATATAAAATTGAATAATCTTAAACCAAAGGTAAAATTATTAAGCATCAATTTTCCACAAAAATTAAATTTAAGGACATAATTTCTTTAGTTAAAGTAATTTTAAAATAATTTTCCATCAAATACCATTAATTTTGTTTGATTCTAGTATGATTTGGTGTAATATTTAATAAAAAACAATACCAATGATTTAATAAATCAATGGAAACCATGAAATAATAAAAATGAGAAAAATAATAGGATTTCATTCTTCTAAAATTCCATAAAGATCAAGAACAATTCAACATGGATTAAAAAAATAAAATTTGGGGTGACTAGGTAAGTGGGAATCCTACTTTACTTATTCAATGGATGAAGGAATAATACCCTGGATTAGTGTTCTAAATGAATGGTCTAGAAATAACCCATATATCCCCACAATAAACCACATTGTAACCTACTTGGTACCCAATCAATAACTACCAGCTACAGAGTATCCCATCAACCACCCATTTTTTGTTCTACCAATCATCTTGTAGAACTCCTAGGGATAAATCATCACTGAATCAAAAAATGGGTTCCCTATGGCCCTCTACCATGAATATGGTGGCTCTTTATTAGGTACCTAGTGGTACCTGCATCTATGTTTTATTTTACCATCTAACTCCTACCGAATCAAAACACCTAGTCCAACTCCTAGAATTGTAACCCCCAAACCTCAGTTACCCAAATTAGGTGCATTATTACATAACATTGACATGATACAAGGAATAATGTTTTGAACGACCGATCAGTTTAGTATCCTTGGGAGTATTAGATACATTAATAAGTTATACATTATATCCTGAAAGAGAAATATCAATAACATTTTTTCCCCTTTTGAACACACTTATATCCTTGCACTATCCCTGTAGGTCAACCATAAGATACTTCCTCACATCATGGGAAAAATAAAACATAGAAAGGGGTGTGCTTAGATGCTTAGTAAAGATAACAATATAAAAAAAACATTCATAAATAAGCATAAACATTTAGGTAAATGTATAAGACTAGAAAAAAATACTTTTAAACATAAACTTTAGAATAATATGGAAAAGTTAAAATCAAATAATTCTATTTACTTATTCACATGGGTATTCTACGAGTGGAATAATCACATTCAATGTTAATAGCCACTTTAATAATGATGGAATGCATAATTCCATACATTATAACCACAGAGTCAAGGCTTTTTCCAAGACTACAAATAATATTTTTTCAAGGCCTTGTTCCAAGACACTAATTTTTCTCAGGATACCTACTGATGCATCAGGGAGCTATAGCAGTCTCCACCCGTCACCTACTAAGTCCAATGCATTTATCATATGAAAATTTTGAAACATAACATAAAAATTTCCATTAAAACTATAAAATGAAATGTCAATAATTTATCTATAAACCATGAATGGTGTAAAAATAACACATCCACAGTAAAACATATCACAAAAACTTCAATAAAATAAGGAATATTTTTATCATAATAAATCAACTTCAAACATACTAAAAATCAATCAATGGATGTTGACATAGATGAAATCAAATCTTTTTTAGAGGAATATATCTTTCTATGTTGAAATCATTTAGAATTTATATAATTATAAAAGAAATCATTTATTTTGAAAATACTCTTATAAGCTTGTATAGGAGTCTTCGATAATGTTATTATGGTAGGAAAGAGCCTCACCTGTCATATAAGTTAAAAAAATACATTCATACCATAATTTTGTCCAAAAGTTCATAATGTACCTTGTTTGGAAAATGATTGAATGATTAATTTAAAAAAAATATATGGTAAATTAAGAGTAGAAATGAATTTAATCCATATTCTAGTAAATAGTAAAAAAATTTGAATTTCATTTTTAAGAAAACACAGATGTTGATGATAAAGAGGTCCTAGTAGATACTTACGTATTAACAACCACAGATAAGTAAATAGATTGTAGAATTAACACTTACCATGTGATTATTTTTGGTTGAGGGTATGTTAATATCCTGTATAATAGTTAAATCATTGTTACTAAATTATAAAAAAACCATATACATAAATATGATATCATCTATGATCTTATAATATTACTTTGTTAATAATATTTTAGTATTAACGTCGTTTGGGTGTTAACTGATTCCATTAACTTTATATGTTTTATAATGTAATTTATGTTTGTTAAGGATTAGATGTATTTGATTAATGTAAAGAATGATATTAAGTTCTTGGATATTATTTTAATCATCAAATGAAAATTATTTTTGATTCATTACGATGGGGAAGGAATCTCATTGCGTTCGTGAAGACAGTAATCCGTACATACGCACGAGCGACAATATCATTCAATTGAAGGTGAAATAATATATAATTAAATGTTATATCATATATACAGAATAATTAACATGTTATATTTATTATTTATATAAATTATACATCATTATTATACATATCCAAAAACATAATGTATTAAATAACAACTACACCACGATGTGGAGACGGTAAGCCGTAGGTACGCATGTATGGTGACTTTGTCATACATATGATGGATGGAATAATGAATATGGTTGTACAATTTTTATAATAACATCACACTCTGTAAAAGATATTGGAGTTATTATTTTAAAATGGAAGCAACAAAGAAAGAGGATGTGGAAGAAGAAAAAACTTGAAAGTGGTGATGAAATATTTACCTCTTCTACGGGTTTTTTCTTTTTATTGGATCAAAAGTGCTCCTTAGGTTTCCTTTTTGACCAAAGGATTGCTTCTAAGATGAAGTGGGGAAATTTGGGAGGATATTTGGGCAGGTTATGGCTGATCCAAATGGATTTGAAGGTGTTAAATGAAGAGAAGGGGAACAACCCTCTTATAAGAGAGGTGAGGGTCACTTTAGGAAAAGCCTGAAATATTTTTTTAATAAAATTATATTCAGTTTATAATGGCACTAAAATGTTTTATTTTCAGTCTAATGAGGGTATGGGTACAAAAAATCTCAACTAATAGGTTTTATCCATGTTTAGGTCACCATTTTAACCTTATCTTTTAGATATAATTCTTAGTAAAATAGTTTAACATTTACCATGTCTCATTGTATTTTAATATTATATGGTTAATAAACATACAATAAACTACCGAGAGAACCCCAAGTGGTTAAATATTAATATATATATCCTTATCTGAGTTCATTTTCCTATCCTTAAATTTTTAATAATATTATATCAATTAATAATATAGTATTTGTTTTAAAAACTCATTTATGTCAATTTTTACACTATTTAGTATTTGATTTTTTTTGAAATACATAAAAAAAGTATCCCTTTGAATAGAATTTATTTAAACAACACTAACATGTCATATTAACCTAGAAAATTATTTTAATTCATCATAAGTCTCACTTTACATTTATTAATATATTTATAATATCAATTATTTTATTATTTCATTAATAAGGTAATTTCTGCATCATCATTATGTCATGAATAAATTAAATTATTTAATGTCTAAAAATTATAAATAAGATACCATTATGTAGGGAATATTTTTATATTTCTAATGAATATTTATCGTTGAATTTATATATTGTTTAAACCTATACTAAAAATGGTTTAGTTATTAAACATTGAATTTAAATATTTTAACTCTTCTTTAAATACAATAATAATAATTGTCCAAATATAAACCATGTAGATCAAAGAGGATTATATTTTATTCCGAAGGTTTTCCTAGATGATTTATACTTATCCAATATAATTAAGACATGTGTTAGGGTAATTATGATATCATTTTTACCCTTAATAACCCTATTTACATTTAACCGTGGAAAATAAAAGTCAAAAGTTACTCTTCACCAAAAATTATTTTCATTTTATTGAACCAAATTTTACATACTAATATTAACTGTGTATCTCATATTTTTTAAATTCAACTCACCAAAGAATTAAAATTATGTTTTATGAAAATTTTCAAATGCTCCTAGGAGGTGGGTAAAAGATGGTAAAAAGCTCAATAAAATTTTTATATATCTAAACATATTATAAAATTACTATAATGAATTACATTGAACATATATAGGTATTATGTATAAATTTTTACCTAAAATAATTTAAAATAAAATAAATAATTATTTAAATAAAAATTTGGTTTTAAACAATAGCTTATTGTTTTTCACTATTAATCAAAAATTGAAAGTTTTCAGAAAAATATCAAAAATTCACCCTAGGATAATTTTGATATTTTGAATCAGAAAATGATGACAATTTTGAAAGATAAAATTTATAAAATTTCAAAAGGTGGGTATTACTATTCACTAAGGCTAGTTTTATTGGTTGTGATGTGTTTGAACTCGAAGTTGCGTACAACACAAGCTATTGTATTATTCAAAGGGAAATGTACCTTCAATGCTTGCGGTGTTATATTCTCCCCTCCTTAAAATAACTTCTTCCTTGAAATGTATATAATTTTACTGCATAAAAAGATTCGGGTGGTTCTTCATCATAATTTACTCGAGTTCCAAAGATTCCTCTTCTATCTTATGGTTTCCCCATATAACGTTTTCCAGGCAAGTCGGCTGGATTCTCAACACTTACTCTTTTATATAAAGAATCTTGATAGGTTCTTCAATATAAGACAGATCAGGTTCCAGTTCAATTTTTTCATAGGTGAGTACATTTTTTGGGCCAGGCATGTGTTTTCTCAACAGTGATATGTGGAACACATCATGAACTTGGGAGACACATGGCAGAATTTCCAAACGGTAAGCTACATCCCCAATTTGTTCTATAATTTTTAAAGGTCCGATGTACCTGGGACTCAATTTACCCTTCTTACTGATACGTATGAAACCCTTCTAGGGAGATACCTTCATGAGAACATTTTCTGCTACTTGAAATTTGAAATCCTTCCTTCAGTTATCGACACAGCCGTTTTGCCTACTTTGGGATTCTTTGATGTGGGTGTGGATAATCATCACTTTTTACATTGTTTCCTCAACATGTTATAGGACAACGAGTTTTCTTTCACCAACACCATCCCAAAAAGTTTGTGTGCGACATATATTTCCATATAACGCTTCATATGGTGCCATCTAAATACTTCAATGGAAGCTATTATTATAGGAAATTTCTACCCGAGGAAAATATTGATCCCACAAACCTTGAAAGTCAAGTGAGCAAGATCTCAACATGTCTTATAAGGTTTGAATAGTCCATTTTGATTGTCCATCAGTTTGAGGGTGGTAGGCAGTGCTCAAACAAAAATCAGGGATCACGATCCGAAACAATCGATAGGGGTAATCCATGTAGTCTTACAACTTCATTAACATATAGTCATTCCAGACGTTCAAGTGGTAAATCTTCTAATATGGTAAGAAAGTGTGTAGACTTGGTAGGAAAATCAACAATGACCCATATTGCATCAATCCTTCTACGAGTCATTGGTAGACCCATGAAAAATCCCATCGTAATATTATACCATTTTCACTCTAGTATGGGAAGGGGTTGCATGACTACTCTAGGTTGTTCCCTTCCAGCTTTCACTTTTTGACAAACCATACATCTTGACACAAAATCAGTAATCTCTCTCTTCATGTTTTCCAACAAAATTTCTTCCTTCAAATCTCTATTCATCTTGGTGCTCCTAGAGTGTGTATAGAGAAATTAGAGCTATGGGAATCAACCAAAAATTCCATTTTTAGATTTGGTATATCAGGAAAAAAAGTCTCTTCCCAAATTCCAAAATTCCATATTCATATATGTAGTTGATCAATCTCCTCTTGTTCACAAAATTATTTTTCTTTTGAAATTCCTCATCATCAATCTGAGAACTTTTTATCCTTTATATTCAAGATGGTTTGGCAACCATTTGAAAAAGTATTTATGTTTCACCTTCTATAGTTATTCCCATATCCATCATTACTAGATCCATGAAAATAAGTTCCCTTTCATCATTCATCTTGTTCTAAACTCCATGATCCTTTCTACTCAAAGCATATGCTACCTTATTTTCCTTCCCCGGGTGGTAGAGTATAGTGAAATCATAATCCTTGAGTAGTTCAAGCTGTCAACTTTGCCTCATGTTGAGTTCTTTCTATGAAAAAATATAATTCAAACACTTGTGATTAGTATAAAGATCACATTTTTGACCATTGATATAGTGACTACATATTTTCAGAGCAAAGATTGCAGCTTCTAACTCAATATAATGTGTAAGATAGTTTTGTTCATGAATTTTTAGTTGTGTTGATGCATAGGCAATAACTCTATCATTCTTCATATGGACACAACCAAGTCCTTTCTTTGAAGCATCACTATAAATAACAAACCCACCGTTCCCTAATGGTAGATTCAAGATAAGAGCATTAAATAATCTTCTCTTCAGCTATTCAAAACATTCTTTACACTCTTTTTTCAAAATATATTGAATCCATTTACGTGTAATCTTGGTTAACGGGTTAGCCAATTGGGAAAAATTCTAGACAAAACACCGATAATAAACTGGTAAACGAATAAAAATGTGTACCTCAGTTATTGTCATTGGTGTTGGCCATTATTGGATTGCCTTGGTCTTAGATGGATCAATAGAGATTCCATCCTTATAGACAATATGGACATGAAATGAAATCTCATGAATCCAAAATTCACATTTTCTAAACTTCCCATATAATTCATTTCTACTAAGAGTCCATAGGATAATGTGCAAGTGATTTTCATGATCTTGGTATCATTTTGAGTATACCATGTTATCGTCAAAAAATACCACTAAAAATTCATCAATATAATCCTTGAAAACTACGTTCATTAGATCCATGAAAACATAAGGTGATTTAGTCATCCCAAAAGGAATTACTGTCAACTTGTAATGCATGTATCTGGTTTGAAATGGAGTTTTTATAAAGTCTTCCTTATTCACAAAAAAAATGGTGATATCCAGATCAAACATCAATCTTTGAAAAATATTGAGCTCTATCATGTTGATCAAATTAATCATCAGTGCGAGGTAGGGGATACTTTTTCTTTACTGTTATAGCATTTATCTCCCTGTAGTCAATGTACAACCTCATAGATCCATCCTTCTTCATAACAAAAAGAACAGGGGCTTCCCATGGAGAAACACTAGGGAGAATAAATCCATTATTACTCAATTCCTCTAGTTCTTTCTTTAGTTCCAATAATTCCACAATGGTCATTCTAAAAGGGTTCTTTGATATGGGCCTTGAACCAGGAATTAAACAAATGGAAAACTCAATTGTTAATTCTGGAGGATTTCCAGGTAAATCCATTGGAAACACATCAATATATTATCGCCCAATAAGTGCATCCTCCATTTGAACATTTCTTTTCTCAACCATAGTTATTTCATTCTCTTCCTTCCCAATAATTGAATATATTTGAGCTACTAGTGGTGGATCTAGATAAGAATCAGGTGGTGACATTTTTTATCTAAAGATAAGGAACTCCTAATAAATATCGAGAATTGTGACCTCCTTCTTTTTAAAATAAATTTTTGCATATCAATACCAAGGATCATATCAAATTCAATCATTGGTATGACGATGAGATCAGCAGATAAAGAACATATATATGCCCTAATGGGAACTGATTCTCAAAACAATTGTTGCACTGATACATCCCTTAAGAGTTTTTACTAACCAGTCTTTTGTTAAATCAAATTGGAAGTATTTAATTTTCTTAGAAAACTGGGAAGATATGAAATAATGATATGATTCAGAATGAAATAAAGCATTGGCCAAACTTGAGGAAACCATTTAATTACCTCACACCATATCATTCAGAGCTTCATTTTCAATAGTAGTGATCACATAAGATTGGCCTTTCTCCCTTGTCCTTTTCTGGGGTAAGTTTCCTTGATGTTAGAAAATTCGTTTTTATAATGCCCCTTTTCTCTACAATTGTAGCATTAAACATTGACCGCAGCTTTCATCCCATTGCAATCACTAGCTTGGTGGCCTTTTTGACCACACTTGTAACGGAATCACATTCCATTCAGGAAAGTACCGGGGAGTTTTTTCCCACATTTACCAAAGGAGGGATATTAAAATTTCCCCTTCTTCCCATTATTTCCATTTGAAATGTGTTCATCAGATCTCTTCTTCTTCTGCTTTGCATTAAAGTCACAAGACATAGGGAATTATTTTTCTGTAATGATAGCACATGAAACAATATCTTCTTATGATAAAAAGGATTGAGAAACTAATGCTCATCAGAGTAATGGTTTTAACCAATCAAATAATTGATCAATATTACTCCTTAGGTTACATATATAATCTGCAACATTCTTTGCTAACATTGTATAGTTAGACTTATATTTTTCGACATTCTCATCTTCATTTTGTATCATACTCGAAAATCATTTTTCCATATCCACTCGATGATCACGAGGAAAGTATTTTTCTATGAAAATATCTTTAAACTCCCTCCATTCTATATTTGATACTTCATAATCTTCCTTTTTGTTTTAAATCAATGACCACCACTGATCTGTGTCTCCTATGAGGTGCTAAACTTCTATAACAACTCTTTTCCTTTTCTATACTCCCCAAAGCATGAAATAATTTCTCTGAAGAACTTATCCATTTCTCAAATACAAATGGATTTGTTTTCCCATTGAATGTTGGTGGTTATTGTCTCATGAATCAGTCTAACATTGATCCTCCATATTGTGGATCAGGGAGCTCTATATGGTTAAGGATATTATTCATAACCTGAGTAATTTGTCCGGGTATGGTGATAAGCTGATCAACAACAGTTGTATCACCATCTCCACTATAATTATCTAGAGTAGGAGATAAATCCCTACATGGAATATGTGCATTGATACAGTTTCCATTCCTTCCACTTGGCATCATTTCTAAACAATGGCATACTATAGATTAGTTTATGAACCACAATACATAATTTAGAACATGTAAAACACTAAATATAAATTGAACAGTTTATAGATATAATATGTAATCATAAAAAATTTTACTTTGAGGAAGTATATACTCATAAATACATAATAATGGTTTGTAAACAAAATGTGAATTATCTTAATAATATCCCCTTGGAGTGTAATAAATAATAGTCCAGCAAGGCCCATTGTCATGCACCATTTCTCAGTTGAGTCTCACTCAAATTGGTGTCTTTGGGTATTACCCCTAGGTACATCAGTGCCATATCTGCATCTACCTTCTCATAACAAGACAGGGATTTATTTCTTGGAAAACTCACAAAATCTCTATAGTACCAAAAATCTTGGAAGTTCTTCTTTACTAATCGTCAAAGTATATATTATGGTATTGTTCTCTAATAATTTTTTTTCAAAATCTTGTTTCCTAGGTTTTTACTAAATTTCTTCGGATACCAACAGTAACACCCTGACGCCAGTTACCAAGAGTCGGAGAATTATTACATGACATTTTCATGATACAAGGAATCATGTCCCAAATGACCGATCAGTTTAGTAGCCCTGGAAGTATAAGATACATTAATAAGTTTTAAATTACATCATGAAACAAAGACATCAAAAAAAATTGTCCCCTTTTGAAAACACTTATATCCTTACCCTATCCCTATAGATCAACCATAAAATACTTCTTCACATCCTCGGAAAAATAAAACATATGAAGGGGTGAGTTCAGATTCTCAGTAAGGATAACAATATAGAAGAAACATTCATAAATAAGAATAAACATTTAAGGCAATCTATATGGCCAAATAAAGCCTTTTAAACATAAACATCAGCATAATATGGAAATGTTAAAATCAAATTACTCTATTTACTTATTCACATGGATATTCAACTAGTCTAATAATCACATGAAATATCAATAACCACTTTCATAATGATGGAATACATAATGTCAGACTTCAGAGCCACATAGTCAAGGCCTTGTGCCAAGACTACAAATAAGATTTGGTCAAGGCCTTGTGAAAAGACACTAGTTTTTCTCATTAGACCTACCGATGCATCGAGGAGCTATACCAAGCTCCACCCATAAAAAACTAAGTCCAATTCATTCCTCATATGAAAATGTTGATACATAACATAAACATTCATATTAAAACTAGCATACGAAATGTCAAAAATTTATACATAAACCATGAATGGTGTGAAAATAACACATCCAGAGTCAAACATATCACAAAACCATCAATACAATAAGGAATATTTGTACCATAATAAATCAACTTCAAAAATTCTTTAAATCCATCAAAGGATGTTGACATAGATAAAATCAAAACTATTTCAAGTAATTTCTCTATCTATTTTGAAATCATTTAAAAGTCATATAATTGTAAGAGAAAATATTTATTTTGAAATATTTTTATAAGATTGTATGGGAAGCTTCGACAATGTCATAACGGTGGAAAATAGTTGCACCCACCATATAAGTTAAAAAAATCATTTTTACCATAATTTTGTGGAAAAGGTCATAATTTACCTTGTTTGGAAAACAATAGAAAGATTCTTTTCAAAACATATATGGTCAATTAAGGGTGTAAATGTATTTAACCCATATTCTAGTAAATAGAAAGAAATTTGAATTACATTTTCAAGAATTCATAGATGTGGATGATAAAGAGGTCCTAGTAGATACTTATGTATTAACAACCTCGGATTAGTAAAGAGATTGTAGACTTAACCCATACCTTCTAATTCTATTTGGTCCAGGGTATGTTAACCATTTGTATAATATTTAAATAATTGTTATTAAATTATAAAATATCAATATACATAAATATGATATCATATATAATCTTCTAATATTACATTGTTAATAATATTTTATTATTATCGTTGTTTCAGTTGTTAAGTGATTCGTTTTCCTTTACATGTTTTGTTACGTAAGTCTTGTTTGTTAAGAATAGGATTTATTTGATTCATAACCAGAATTATATTTATTTAATATACATTATTTTTAATCATCAAATGAAAATTATCCTGGAATGATTACGATGGAGAAGGAATCTCATCGCATTCGTGGAGACGGTAATCCGTACGTACGCATGAGAGACAATACCATTAAATTGAAGGCGAAATAATATATAATTGAATGTTTTATAATTTATACACAATAATAAACATGTTATATTTATTATTTACATAAATTATACATCATTATTTTATCCATACAAAAAATAATGTATTGAATAACAACTACACCACGACGTGGAGACGGTAAGCCGTACGTACGCTCGTATAGTGACTTTGTCTTTCATATGATAGATAGAATAATGAATATGGTTGTACCATTTTTATTATAACATCACAGTATGAAGAAGATACTAGAGCTATTATTTTAGAATAGAAACAATAAAGAAAGAGGATGTGGAAGAAGAAAGGAACATGAAAGAGGTGGTGAAATATTTACCTCTTCTTCAGGTTCTTCTTTTTGATTTCAAAAATAGGGATGCTTAAGTTGCCTTTTTGACCAAAGTAAGGCCTCTAGGATGAAGTGAACAATGTTGGGATGATATTGGGGTAGATTTTAGCTAAGAAAAATGGATTTAGAGATGTGAAATTAAGAGAAGGGGAATTACCCTTTTATAAGAGAGGTGAGGGTCACTTTAGGAAAAGCTTGAAATATTATTTTACAATAAAATAATTTTGGATTCTAATGGCTCAAAAATAATTCATTTAAAGGATAAGGTGGGGATGGGTCGAAAACCTCTCAACCAATATGTTTTAGATAGATTTAGGTCACCATATTAACCTTATCTTTTAGATTTAACTCGTAGTCAAATAGTTGAAAATTTACCATGTCTCTTTGTATTTTTATATTATATGGTTAAAAAACATACTATAAACTACCAAACTAACCCCAAGTGGTTATTTCTTAATATATATGTCCTTGTATAATTCCTTTGTCTGAACCATTGATTTTTGATAATATTTTATTTTTTTTAAACTCATTTATGTCAATTTGGACACTATTTAGTATTTGATTTTTTAAAGCCATAAAAACTTTATCACGTCGAATAAAATTTATTTAACCAATAATAAAATGTCATATTAACCTATAAAATTAGTGTAATTATTCAAAATTTTCAATTTACATTTATTTGGATATTTATAATATCAATTATTTTAATATTTCTTTAATAAGGTAATTATTGTATTGTCATTCTGTCATAAATAAATAAAATTATTTTATGTCTAACGATTATAAATAAAATACCATTATGTTGGAAATATTTTTATCTTAATAATAAATATTTATAGTCGAATTTATATTGTGTGTATCCACATATTAAAAATGGTTTAGTTATTAAACTTTGAATTTAACTCTTTTAACTCTTCTTTAAATAATATAATAATAAATGTCCCAATATAATCCATGTGGACCAAAGAGGGTCATATTTTATTTATAAGGTTTTTTTTGTCAAATTATACTTATCCAATTGAATTTGAACATGTTTTAGGGAAATTATGATATCATTTTACCCTTAATTACACTATTTACTTTTAACCGTGGTAAATAAAAGTCAAAAATTACTATTCACCAAAAATTATTTTCACCATATTAAACCACATTTTACTTTCTGATATTAACCATGTCTCTCAGATTTTTGAAATTCAACTCATAGAAGTGGTAAGATTATTTTTTCTGTAAATTTGCAAATGCTCCTAGGAGGTGGGTAAAAGACGGTAAAAATTTCAATAAAATTTATATATATATAAACATATTATAAAATGACTCTAATGAATTAAATTGAACTTATATAAGTATTATGTATCTATTTTTAGCTACTATAAATTTAAATTAAATAAATAATTATTTAAATTAAATGTTGATTTTAAACAATAACTAAATGTTTTTCACTATTCATCAAAAATTGAAAGTTTGCATAAAAATACCATAAATTCACCTTAGGCTGATTTTGATATTCCGAATCCAAAAAATAAGTCTATTTTGAACGATAAAATTTATAAAATTTAAAAAAGTCGGTACTACTAATCATAACGGCTAGTTTGATTGGTTGTGGTGTGTTTGAACTTGAAGTTGCGTACAACACAAGCAATTATATTATAAAAAGGGAAACATATTGTGGAAGCGTAGGGTGTTACATTCTACCCTTATTAAAATAATTTCATCCTAAAAATTTCTAGAACATTACTGCATAAAAATATTCTGATGGTTCTTCATTATATGTTCCTCAGGATCCCACATTGCCTCTTCCATCTTAGGGTTTCTCCATAGAACTTTTACCATACAAGTCATCTGGTTTCTCAGCACCTGTTCTGTTGTATCAAGAATCTTGATAAGTTCATCACAATAATACAGATGAGGTTCCAGTTCAATTTCCTCATAAATGAGTACATGTATTGGTTCAGGAATGTAATTTCTCAAAATTGATACGTGGAACACATCATTAACGTTGGAAAGACTTGGAAGAATTTCCAAACGATAAGCTACAACCCCAATTAGTTCAAGAATTTGGAAAGTTCCAATGTACCTGGGGCCCAATTTACCCTTCGTACTAAAACGTATAACACCCTTCCATTGAGATACCTTCAAGAAAACATGGTCTCCTACTTCAAATTCCAAATCTTTCCTTCAGTTATCAACATATCACTTTTACCTACATTCAACTGCTTTGATGTGGATTTGGATAATAATCACTTTTTCTATTATTTCCTCAATATTTTCTGGGCCTATGAGCTTTCTTTCACCAACATTATCCCAACAAGTTTGTGTGTGACATCTCTTTCCATATAATGCTTCATATGGTTCAATCTGAATACATTAATGGAAGAAATTTTTATATGAAAATTCAAATAGAGGTAAATATTCATCGCTCATACCTTGAAAGTCAAGTGACCAAGATCTCAACATGTCTTCAAAGGTTTGAATAGTCTGTTCCAATTGGCCATCAGTTTGAGGTTAGTAGGCAATTCTCAAAAAATGTTTAGTATCTAGGGCCTTCAGAAGACTTTTTCCGAATCCTGATGTAAAACATGGATCACAATCAGAAACAATCGATAGGGGTACTCTATAAAGTCTTAAAACTTCATTAACATATATAATTTTTAAACGTTCATATGGTAAATCTTCTCTTACTGCACGAAAATGTGATGAGTTGGTAAGACGATCAACTATTAACCATATTACATCATTTATTTTAGGAGTCTTTGGTAACCTCATGAAAAAGTTAATCATAATATTATCCCATTTCCACTCAATTATTGGAAGGGGTTGCGTGACTCCTCTAGGCTATTGCCTTCTAGCTTTCACTTGTTCACAAACCATATATGTTGACACAAAATCAACAATCTCTCTCTTAAAATTTTGAAGAAAAAAATGTTCCTTCAAATATCTATACATCTTGGTGCTCTAAGGGTGTATAGAGATTATTGGAGCTATGAGCATCAACTAACAATTCCATTTTTAGATTAGTTATATCGAGCACACAAAGACTCTTCCCAAATATCAAAATTCCATTCTCATATAAGATGTCGATCAATCTCCCATCCTTCAAAGCTTTAATATTCTTTTGAAATTCCTCATCATCGATCTGAGAACTTATTATCCTTTCTAGTAAATATTTTTTGGAAACCTTTTGAAAAAGTATTGATGATTCACCTTATATGGTTATTCACATATCCATCTTTACTAGATCCATGAAAATAGGATCCCTTTCAACTCTCATCTTGTTCAAAACTCCATGATCCTTTCTACTCAAAGCATCTTTCACCATATTTAACTTCCCCAGGTGGTAGTGTATAGTGAAATCATAATCATTGGGTAGTTAAAGCCATCTACTTTTCCCCATGTTGAGTTCTTTCTATGTGAAAATATACTTTAAACTCTTGTGATCAATATAAATCTCACATTTTTCACCATAGAGATAGTGTCTCCATATTTTCAAAGAAATGATTACCGCTTCTAAATGAAGATCATGAGTATGATATTTTTGTTCATGAATTTTCAGATGTCGTGATGCACAAGAAATGACTCTATCCTTCTTCAGAAGGACACAACCAAGTCCTTTCTTGAAGAGTCACTATAAATAACAAAACCATCATTCCATGATGGTAGAGTCAAGATAGGAACATTGAATAATATTATCATTAGTTCTTCAAAACATTAGTCACACTCTTTTTTCCAAACAAATTTAACCCCTTTATGTGTAATATTGGTTAATAGGTTAGCCAATGGGGCAAAATTCTGGACAAAACTCCGATAATGACCTACTAAACCAATAAAAAGTTATACCTCAGTTATACTCATTGGTGTTGGCCATTATTGTATTGCCTTTATCGTTTAAGGATCAATAGAGATTCCATCATTAGAGACAATATGTAAAAGAAAAGAATCTCCTATATCCAGAATTCAAATTTTCTAAACTTCCCATATAATTCATTTTTCTAAGAGTCCATAAGATTATGCGCAAGTGATTTTAATTATCTTCATAGGTTTTGGAGTATACCAATATATCATCAATAAATTCCACTACAAAGTCATCAAGATATTCCTTGAAAGCTCTGTTCATTAGATCCATGAAAACAGTGGGTGCATTAGTCTGCCCAAAAGGCATTACTGTAAATTCATAATTCCCATACCTGGTTTGAAATGTGGTTGTTAGAATTTCTTCCTTCTTCACACACAACTGGTGATATCCAGATTAAAGGTCAATCTTTGAAAAATATTGAGATCCATGATGTTGATTGAATAAATCATCATTCCAAGGTTGAGGATACTTATTTTTTATTGTTATAGAATTTATCTCCCTGTAGTCAATGCACAACCACATATATCCATCCTTCTTCTTAACAAAAATAATAGGGCCTCCCCATGGAGGAAAACTGGGGCGGATAAATCTCTTATTACTAAATTACTCTAGTTTTTTATTTAGTTCCACTAATTCCACAGTGGCCATTCTAAAAGGGTTCCTCGATATGGGCCTTGAACCAGGAATTAAATCAATCAAAAACTCAATTTCTTATTCTGGAGGATGTTCAAGTAAACCCTCTGGAAACACATCATAATATTCTTTCACAATAGGTACATCTCTGATTTGAACATTCCTTTCCTCACCCACAGTTATTTAATTCTCTTCCTCACCAATAATTGAGTATAGTTGAGCTACTAGGGGTGGATCTAGATAAAAATCAGGTGGTAACATTTCTGTTCTAAAGATAAGGTACTCCTTATCATTATCTATAATTGTAACCTCCTTTTATTTACAATAAATTTTCACATCATGGACCAAAATATAATCTATACCAAGGATTATATCCAATTAAATCATTGGTATGACGATGAGATCAGCAGATAAAGAACATTTATATTCCCTAATGGGAACTAATTCAAAAAACATTGTTGCAGTGATACTTCCTATGGGAGTTTTGACTGACCAATCCTTTGTTAAATCAAATTATAAGTATCTAATTCTCATAGAAAACTTGAATGATATGAAACAATGTGATGATCTAGAAACAAATAAAGCATTGGCTATGCTTCAGGAATCCATTAAATTATCTGGCACCATGTCTTTCGGAGCTTTAACCTTATTAGTAGTGATCACAAAAGCTTGGCCTTTCTCCCTTGAAATTTTTTGGGGTATTTTTTCTTGGAACATAGAACATTCATTTTCATAATTACCCTTTTCTCTACAATTGTAGCATTCAATATTTACGGGCTCTATCTTCCCATTGAAATCACGAGCTTGGTGGCCTTTTTCATCACACATGTAATAGACTCTCATTCCCTTCAGGAATGTATTGGGGGTGTTTCTTCTCAAATTTTCCATAGGATTGATATTAAACATTTCTCTTCTTCCCCTTATTTCCATTTTCAGAGTGTTTAGAATATCTATTCTGCTTCTTCTTTGCTTTAAAGTCATAAGATTCAGAGAATTATTTTTCTTTCTTGATAACACATGAGATAATATCTTCTTTTAATAAGAATTATTGTGAGAATAATTATCACCAGGGAAATGGTTTTAACCCATCAAAGAATTGATCAACCTTACTCCTTGGGTTATTTATATAATCTACAACATTATTTACAGACATTGTAATGTTATCCCCATATTTTGCGATATTCTTATCTTCCATTTGTCTTAGAATCAAAAATTGTCTTTCCATATCTACGCGATAGTCATGAGGAAATTATTTTTCTAAGAAAACCTTTTTAAACTCTCTCTATTCCATATTTTATTCATCGTCATCTTCCTTTGTGTTTTGAATCAATGGCCACCATTGATCTGCATCTCCCATGATGCGATAAAATACCATGACAATATTTTCCCTTTCGCTAATCCCCAAAGTGTGAAATATTTTCTCTAAGGGACTTATCCATTTCTCGGATACAAATGGATTTATATTCCCATTGAATGTTTGTGGTTTTCGCCTCAAAAATTGGTCTAACATTGATGCTCTACGTTGTGGATCAAGGTGCTTCATATGGGTAAGGTTGTTATTCATAACCTAAGTAAGTTGTCCCGGTATGGTGATAAACTGATGAGCACTAGTTTCATCACTATATCCACATTAATTATCTCTAGTAGAAGGGAAATCCATACATGGATTACGTGCATTGATATTGTTTCCATTCCTTCCACTAGGTTCCATTTCAAAACAATGGGATACAGTTGATTAGTTTATGAACCCCAATGCATATTTCCGAACATTTAAAACACATAACATAAATTAAACAGATTATGGATATAGTCCCTAGTCATAAAAAATGTTTCTTTGAGGAAGTATATACTCATAAATACTTCATAATGGTGTGTAACGAAAATGTTAATTATCCTAAGCATATTCCCTGGGATGGTCGTAAAAAAGAGTGCAGTAAGGCCCGTTGTCATGCACCAGTTCCCATTTGAGTCTAGATCAAAGTGGTGTCTTCTAGTTTTACCCCTAGGTATATCTATGCCAGATCCACCTCTACCTTCTCATATCAATATAGGGATTTATTTCTTAGAAAACTCAAAAAAATATCTACCGTACCAAAATTATAAGAAGTAATTCTATACTAATCCTCAAAGACTATCTTAGGGTCATGTTATCTAATACGAGTTTTTCAAAATCTAGTTTTCAAGGTTTTTACTAAACGTCCCCTGATACAAACTGTAATGCCCCAACCCCAATTACCCAGAGTTGGTTCATTGTTACATAACATTGGTATTATATAAGGAATCATGTCCCGAAAGACTGATCAGTTTAGTAGCCTTGTAAATACTAGACAAATTCATATGTTTTACATTATATCATGAAATAAAAACATCAACAACATTTTTTTCCCTTTTGAACACACTTATATCCTTATCCTATCCCTATAGGTCAACCATAAAATACTTCTTCACATCCTAGAAAAAATAAAACCTTGAAAGGGGTGAGATCAGATGCTCATAAAGGATAAAAATATAGAATAAGCATTAATAAATAAGAATAAACATTTAAGGAAATGTATAAGACTAAAAAAAGCCTTTTAAACATAACCATCAGCATAATATGGAAAAGATAAAATCAAATAATTAAATTTAATTATTCACATGGATATTCTACTAGTCGAATAATCACATGCAATATTAGTGGCCTCTTTCATATTGATGTAATTCACATTGCCTGACTTCAAAACCACATAGTCAAAGCCTTGTGCCCAGACACTAGTTTGTCTCATGAGACCTACTAATGCATTGAAGAGCTATTTTGGGCTCCCCTTGTCACTTACTAAGTCCAATGCATTCCACATATGAAAATGTTTATATATAACATAAACATTCATATTAAAACTGACATACAAAATGTCAATAATTTATCCAAAAACCAAAAATGTTGTAAAAATAACACATCCACAGTCAAAAATATCACAAAACTATCAATAATATAATGTATATTTGTTTCATAATAAATCAACTTCAAACATTCTTAAAGATCTATCAAACGATGTTGACATAGATGAAATCAAAACGTTTTTAGAGAAATATGTATTTTTATTTTGAAATCATTTAAAAGTAATATAATTAAAAAATAAAACATTTATTTTTAAAATATTCTTATAAGATGGTATGGGAAGCTTCAACAGTGTTATAATGGTGGAATATAGATGCACCCACCATATAAGTTAAAAAAAGACATTCTTATCTTAATTTTTTCGAAAAGGTCATAAAGTACCTTCTTTGGAAAACAACAAAAAGATTCCATTCAAAACATATATGGTCAAATAAAAGAATAAATGACTTAACCCATAGTCTATTAAATAGTAAAAAATGTTTTGAATTACATTTTTATGAAAACACAGATTTGGATGATAAAGAGATCCCAGTAGATACATATGTATTAACAGCCTCAGATAAGTAAAGAGATTGAAGAATTAATCCTTACCTTGTACTTGTATTTGGTCGAGTGTATATTAACCTCATGTATAATAATTAAATAATTGTTATCAGATAATACAAGAGCCATATGTATAAATATGATATCATATATGATATTTTAATATTACGTTGTTAATAATATTTTAGTATTATTGTCTCTTCAGTTGTTAAGTGATTCGTTTTCCTTTATATGGTTTGTTGCCTAAGTCATGTTTTTTAAGGATAGGATGTATTTGATTAATATCCATAATGATATTAAGTTATTATAAATTATTTTTTATAATAAATTGAAAATTATTCTTGAATAATTACCACAGGGAATGAATCTCATCGCGTTCGTGGATATGGTAATCTGTACGTACGCACGAGCGACAATATCATTCAATTAAACATGAAATCGTATATAATTGAATGTTATATCATATATAAAAAATTAACATGTTATATTTATTATTTTCAACAATTATGCATCATTATTATACCCATCCAAAAAAAATAATGTATTGAATAATAACTACACCATGACATGGAGACGGTAAGTCGTACGCATGCATGTATGGTAACTTTGTCAATAATATGATGGATTGAATAATGAATATAGTTGTACCATTTTTATAATAACATCATAGTACATAGAATATACTGTAGTTATTATTTTAGAATAGAAACAACAAAGAAAGAGGTTGTGGAAGATGAAAAGAACTTGAAAGAGGTGATTAAATGTTTACCTCTTCTTCGGGTTTTCCTTTTGATTTGATTAAAAGGGATCCATAGGTTGGGTTTTTATCAAAGTAAAGACTCTAGGATGAAGTGAGAAATGTTGTGAGGATATTTGGGAAGGTTATGGTTGAGAAAACTATTTTTGGAGGTGTGAAATTAAGAGAAGGGGAAGTACCCTTTTATAAGAGAGGTGAGGGTCACTTCAGGAAAAGCTCGAAATATTATTTTATATTAAAATCATTTTCAGATTAAAATAGCTCCAAAATGATTTATTTCTAGGATAAGGTAGGGATGGGTTGATAACCTCTCAACCAATAGGTTTTAGGAAGGTTTAGGTCACCATATCAACCTTATATTTTAGATTTAACTCTTAGTTAAATAGTTTTACATTAACCATGTCTCTTTGTATTTTAAAATTATATAGTTAATAAACAAACTATAAACTACCACACGGACCCCAGGTGGTTCATTACTAATATATATCATTATCTTTTTACTTTGGAAGAACCTTATACGTTTAATAATATTATATAAATTAATTATATAGTATTTGTATTTAAAACTCAATTATGTCAATTTTGACACTATTTAGTATTTGATTTTTTTTAAAATCAATAGAAACTTTATCACATAAAATAAAATTTATTTAACCAACCCTAACATACCATATTAAGCTTTAAAATTAGTTTAATTCATCATAAGTCTCAATTCACATTTATTCGGATATTTATAATATCAATTATTTTAATATTTCCTTAATAAGGTAATTACTGCATCATCATGGTGTCATAAATAAATTTACTTATTTGCTGTCTAAAAATTATAAATAAAACACCATTATGTAGGAAATATTTTTAGGTTTCAAATGAATATTAATTTTTGAATTTATATTATGTGTATCATTATATTAAAAATGGTTTAGTTATTAAACATTTAAATTAATTATTTAACTCCTTTTTAAAATAAAATAATAATAAATGTCATAAACTAATCCAAGTGGAACAGATACGATAATATTTTATTTATAAGGTTTTTTTGGTCGATTTATAATTATCCAATAGAATTAGGATATTTTTTAGGGTAATTATGATATGATTTTTAACCTTAATTACCCTATTTACTTTTAACTGTGGTAAATAAAAGTCAAAAGTTATTATTCAACAAAAATTATTTTCATCTTATTGAACCACATTTTACTTACTGATATTCACCGGGACTCTTGATTTTTTGAAATTCAACTCATAGAATTAGTAAAATTATGTTTCATGCAAATTTTCAAATTCTCTTAGGAGATGGGTAGAAGACGGTAAAAAGTTCAATAAAATTATTATATATCTAGATTTGTTATAAAATGACTCCAATGAACTACAAAGAACATATATAGATATTATGTATCTATTTTTACTTAAAATAAATTTATATAAAATTGATTATTATTTAAATAAAAAAAATTATTTTAAACACCAACTCAGTGTTTTCAACTATTCATCAAAAATTGAAAGTTTTTATAAAAATATAAAAAATTCACCCTAAGGTATTCTTGATAAAACGAATCCAAAAATGAAGTCCAATTTGAAAGATAAAATTTATAAAATTTTGAAAGTGGGTATTACTATTCATAACTACTATGATTTTTTTGTGGTGTGTTTGAACTCGAAGTTGCATACAACACAAGCTATTATATTATTCAAAGGGAAAAATACTGTGAAAGCTTGGGGTGTTACAAGAATTCCATATAATATCTAAAAAATCTAAAAATACCACACAGAGGTTTCACAAATAAATATTTTTTATTCGAGTGCCAATTATCAAAATGCTTCTCCTCTAGGATGAAAAGTTCCAAATAGTTCTGGAATTACTAATGCATGTATTATATATATTGAATGTTTCAATTTTGATATGAATTACATAAACAAACACACATTTCTGAATTAAATTAAAAAAAATTAAAAATATAATTATTTTATATAAATATTATATATATTGATAATGTATTTATTTAAATTTATATAACAAGTAAATATATTTTTAGAAAACAATATATTTTTTATGTGTTTATGGGTTTCTAAAATTATAAATTAGTAAATAAGTAACAAATGTGTGTTTTTATATATCTTAATTATATTATTGAGTAAAAATATATATTTACACACACACAAATATTAAGAATATTTATAAGTGGATGATCTTGTTTAGTCCCCGGGCAGATATGTTACTACAAAATTCCAGAACCTCTTGTTTGACTCTCTCTGGCCTCTAACAATAGAGTTTTCTATATTACAAGTATAATTTTTTCATATACTATTTAACATTAAAATAATAAATCACCTTCATAGTGCAAAAAATAGTGCTTATAAAGGGATTATTTCAAAACATTAAATGTTATCATTTAGAAAATACTATTCTTATCAACACATTTTTTTACATATAAATCATAAATTTCTCAATAATTTTACATATATCACTCATAAATGTATTCTTATGTAAAAAATAACATAAACACCACTCTTTATCCTATTTCTCCACAATTATCCAAGGAAAGATTCCTTACTTTTTCCAAATCCGTTTTATCCTACTAATATACTTTTTCTATGTTGACCCAACCATAAAACATTCAGTGTCTGATCAGTTTCACATCACTTTTCTTAGTTCATGTATATATAGATTTGTTTGTATTATGTTTGTATAAATCTATATATACTATATTTTTTAGATAATGATATATATATTTGTGTATGTAGACACACACACACAAGATTTATAGTTATATATATGTATATGTATATATGTACGGTATGTGTGATAGATATATTAAATATATAAGAATGTATATATATATGTTTTATATATAAATGTGTACATATATATGTGTTTTTATGTGTAATTATAAAGTAATGTGTGTGTGTATTTATCACATGTGTGTGTGTTTAAACGTTACATGAATGTGTGTGATTATATAATAGTTTTCTATATAGGTATATATTTATTTTGACTTTTTTATAGTTTTTAATATGAATTGCTTTGTGAATGCCAGTTTATGAATATTTTTTCAGTTCATACCATATGTTAATACTTTTTAAAAAACTATTTTATTCATCACTTTTTTATAAGTTATGCAATTTTTTTAACTAAAAATTGCAATTTTTTACATTAAAATATTTCTTGTTATATTCTCATTAAATAAAAATAAATTATAAATGTTTAAATTATAGCTATCTGTTAAGATAATATGACTATTTTGTCAAAGAGATTAGTATGGTTTACAAAAACATGAAAACCAATATTTTTAAATTATGATATAGTTTTTACATTATTATTCCTCCTAGAAAATTGGTACAATTTTGTTTCAAAAATCCTTAATTTATTGGATAATTTATTAGAGTTATAAATATTAGATTAAATTTAGGGATTAAGTAACTAAATATTATGGTTGGAATTAAAAAATATAGTATAAATCAATAGGTTTTTGTATAGGTAATGACATTCTTCAGATTTATAAATCATTTTTTTCAAAGATTCTTATTTTATTTCACTAAAATGTTTCAATTTATGAATCAGTAAATATAGATATCATTATTTTATAGTTATGAATAATTTATAAAAATATCATAAGTAGACATGTTATATAACATTAAGGTGACCAATGAATGGAGGGGAAATCTTTTTAAATAACTAGTATATCTCTTTATGTAAATATCACCAAATTAAAATTAAATTTGTTTTAAAATATATGATGCAAGAAATATGTTTTTTCCATATTTATAATCTATAAAAATAAACATTCTGGACCTAATGATGTCATTTTATTTTGAAAGGATTTATTTTCTAAAAAAATATAATAAGTATGATTCGTATCGATATTGGAAAATTGAATCAATTCTATCAAATATTGATTGGTAAATTATAATCATTAAAATAATTTAATTCAAGTATCGATGATTAGAGGCTAGAAGTAAGTTAACATTGGGTGTAGATAGAATTATTCATGAGTGGAATCCTTGAAACCTTCTAGAATAGTCCTTAATAATGAAAATTCTTCATAGAAGTTCAGAATCTAGAAATAATGCATGAATGATTTATCTTTGATATCGAATGATGGTAAGAATCATTAAATTGTACACAATAGTTGTCAAAAAAACATGACCAGTTATATTGGTAAATTTTTTCTTACCTCCATAGTTGTGCATAATTAACTATTGTGAAATTATTTAAATTCTTATTTTAGGACCCAAATAACCCATTAATGATGATAATATTTATTGGGTGTTTTTAATATATGATATCAAATTATTATGGGATTAAGTTGTTATGGTATATTATGATATTAATAATGAAAATTTTACACTCAAAGGTATGTTTCCTGTAATGATAAATAAATTTATTGTATCTTTTTATTTTTATGATATAGTATTGATGGAATTTTAGGTTTTTCTATCTATAAATAAAGAACACACTCAGTGATATTGAAAAAATTTTGGAAGATTTTTTTTCTTATACATCCTATATTTTTTCATTAATGAAGTCGATACTAATATTGGACAACCAAATTCAATGGGAACTCAAAAAAAATTTTATCCAACCTACTTGTTAATATATAATAAATAATTTCAGAAGATAAAGTATGTTTTCATTACTTTTTGTAAACCATTCCAAAAAAAAACCAAATGTAATTGGGTTAGAAACAAAGATAAATATTTTTAGTTACCTCTTTAGATGTATTTTTATATCATAAATTTTGTAGAAATCATGAATAGATGGAAGAATATAGCTAATAGTATCATTGTTACATTACTAAGTATACAAATGAAGAACAAATAAGACATCAAATAAAAGATAAATGATAATGACATGCAGATTAGGGAATAGTTGATAAATGAGGGTATATGCATTTTAATTCATCCATAAACTCATAAACTTTCCAAGAAATGGTAATTTTAGTTTTAAATAATATTTTATAGTGTAATTCTATTAATGGGGAATTAATAAATTAACATATATATCGAATCCCCTATGGAATAGAAGTTTATATTTTTTAAATCAAATTATTATCATATTTTGATGAAATATTTATTCCTTAATGATATAATAATTATTTTTTAAAAAAAATTAATTGGTAATTTATAAGATGGTAGTATTTTGAAATAAATATATAGAATGGTTAGTGACTTTTTAATGCCTATAGATATTGAAATTGAAATAATTATCTTATTATTCTAATTGGAGTTGTTCTTTCCATCAACATATTTTGATATCATGGATCCCTTGATCATTCTCTTAAAGATAACGATTTTTAATTGTGTTCAGGTATATTTATGATATATTTACTATATTCAATGTTATATGAATATTTTATTGAAAAGGATGTCTATAAGAAATTATGAGAATATAGTTAAAATCGGTGTTTCATTATTTTTAATTTAATTAATAAATATTCATGCACTTATTAGAGTTAATGGGGATTCTTTAAATTTCATTGATCACCCATACTCCTTTAAATTAAAAAACAACCACAACAACCACCCATGGTTTTTAATAATGTTGTGGCAATACTATGTAACAATAAATCTTTTTTATTCATGGTATCATATATGAAACATATTATTCTACTCATTTAATAAAGTGGAGAAGATATTTAAGACAATATCTTGTCCTTGAACTATAATAATTATATATCCACCATGAATCATAAGATTCATCCAATTTATAATTAAGAAATATGACTAAAATATCATCAATTGGTCTATGAATATCCATGTATTAAATATTTATCATCATTTTTTTTATAATTCTAGTAGTAACACACAATAATTTTATCCTCCTAGATCAACCAATTTTCTCAACATTACTTTTATCTATATACCTTCTTTGTTTCCTATTAACTAATCTTCTCTCTAAGAATCTCACAAATTACTCAGGATCCCCATATTATTGATTTACGCGAATAATTTATTCATATTGTTTTGAAAATTTGGTTATTTCAATTCCATATATATAAAAAATATTGTTGATTTATTTGTCAAAAAATATGGAAACATATATTCCATGTTATTATGTTAAAAATGTTTGACAAATTTTAATAAATTAATAAATAGATATATATAAATTTCATCCATGTTTTGATAATAAAATCACTAAAAGTGTCTTAAATGGTATATCTAAAATTATTAGCTATTAAAATTCCATAACATTACTTATAATAAATCTCTACATAGTGTTCTTTATAGATTCATATTCTGAATAAAATATTCCAAGGTTAATTATATAATTTATTTAGAAAATACATGAAAAATAGTTAAAAAAATATGCATTCTCTTAATTTAATGCTTATAGATCCATAACAAAAATAGTTTCACCTAAATTTTTTGTAGTCAGTTGTTTTATGGGACATTTTTGTATCTTGTTTCCAAATTATAGAGCCATGAAAAAATTTAAATCAAATTAATTTTTTTGAAACTAGATCATTACTTGAATCACTGTAGCGATTTGATCAATAATGTATTGGTTATATTGGTATTGTTTGGTGGTCAAACTAGTTTAATTATTTTTTAATTTTTAATACTATATTATTATTTATCATATATTATTATTAAATATTATATAATATATATCAAACAAACAATAAAATTCAAATATTAGAAAATCATTATTTAAATTGTATCTATGGATTATTAGTAATTGATTTACTAAATAAATTCAGTTTCAACTCCTAGAAAATCCGGTATTATAACTAATATAATATAATTATTATGTGGAATTGATGTATTTGTGTTTAAAATAAATCTAGCACTTTTTTCCAAGAAATCATAGGTTGTTTCATTTAAAAAATAACTCACATAAACATGAAAATATTTCAAACAAAAAAACATAGTCAGTCAAACAATTAATCATCTAGAACCATATGGATTTAAAAAATCATATAGATCACGATTTCTTAATCTAGTTGAAATGATTAACTTATTTATAACTGTGGATATTTTTAATAAATAATCCTCTTGGTGGTCTGACTGGTCAGACCATTATGAATAATTCAGGTTTCAAAAATGTAGGTCAAATTTAACAACAACTTAGTATGACGTCTGTTGATAGTATTTATTAGTGGTCACCATGAATTAAATTATCAGAATTTAAAGAAAAATATATTATCTATCATACATTACATTAATGACTCAATGTTATTAGGTTGAACCAATTTTTCACTACTTGAGTATATTTTACCAACTTCTAAAAAATCACCTAGATATTTTATATAGATTATAATATATGAAATTATTTTCCAAAGAATATTGAATATATAGAAAAATATTTTTTGCAGAGAGTTATTCAAATTTTAGGACTTTTATATTATCATCTGTCACTGTCCATGACTTATGATTTCTTTTAATATGTTGTATTTTGTTTTAGATAAATCATTAATCTTCTTCTAGTACATACCATCAATAATTCCACTAGGAAAACAAAATATTTTTTACATATGAAATTATTAGAATAATCATTTACTACACTATATTTAAAATATACTAAAACAAATTATAAATTCCCCAAGAAAATTTGATCCACATCAATTTTTCAAATAAATAAATAAATTGAACTTCATAATATATATATATATATATCATAAAGTAAACTCACAAAAATCTGGCTTAATAAGATAATGATACAAGATTATAAACTGTACATTTTATGAATATAAGACTAATATTTTTATCATATAAAATTATATTTATTATTAAAATCCAATTTATTTTTTATGAAGAACTAGAAATACATAATATGACATGTTTCAATAATTATTTTATAAAATATATTCAAAATTCAAGTTATAGAGAAAACATCTTAAGCTTCAAAAAATATTTTCTGTGAATTGTTTTTCCCCAGAACCCATCCTTACATCATAAATTCTAAATTATTCCAAAATAATATTAAAAAATTAAACATAAACGTATTATTAGGGTTATTTTACAACCCTCGAGTAATCAAGAAGAAAGTATTTATATTTGATAAAAAAATTCCATAGTAATATTTTTTGTATTAACAAGTTTATGTTTTCTTCATCATAACTTTCTTAACTTGTTTAATAAATGTTATAACAGCTTAACATAGATTCCATACATGGAAAACCCATGATATCTATCTCAAATTATCCAATTATATATCTCTATAGTGGTGTGGTAACAACTGTTATGTGCATGTTTACAATTATCAATATAACTTACAAGGGGTATATATGTTCAATTATCTTCAAATGATCATGTGACTTCTAAAACCTTCTATTAATCATAAAATAACCTTCAAAAAATTCATTAAATAAATTAAATTCATAGAAAAACATGAATACCATCATGTTATATACTATACAAAATAATATGTGTTGTAGTTCCATAGAAAATTTTCATTCATTATTAAAGTGGTATTTTTATTCCAACAATTTATAATTGGTCTTCAAATTATTCAGTTAAAACTTGTAACATATTATATCAATTAATAATTAAATATTCCCATTTTAATTTTTTAAATATCCCAAATAATTAAAACTTGTAACTGTTTTTTACATTTCATCTAACATTAAAATTATCCAATTAATTTGTATAATCATTTTTATATTCAATATACACTTTTTATTTCATTCATAATATGATAAAATATTTTTTGGATATGATATCGTTATCTTATACACCTTAAAAATAATATCCAAATTAATATATATATATATATATATATATAAGGGGTGTCCATCACCACACCCTAGTAATTGAGTGTGGGAGGGAGAATGCTCATCGTCCTCTTCAATTACTAGTACTTTTATTTCGGTTCTATCCTAATAAAATACATTCAATTTTTTATTTTGTAAGAACATACATAATAATAACCATACCATTTACAATAATTTATTTAATAAAATTATATTTAATTTCAATATTGTTTATCTTGAGTATTGCATAATTTTCTTATATATATTGAATGGACCTTGAATATCACAATAAATTATCAATGGTAAATTAGATTTATACTTCAGGTATCCAATTTTAGTCCTTCATTTTTTTCATATTTTTTATAAGATTTTATGAAATTAACATACTCAGCCTCTACTATGATTAATGTACTATGAAATGTGGACTTCTTTGATTTTAATCTAATGTCATGGCAACTAGTAATTAATACTCCAATAGTGAAACTCTATCAGAATGACTCTTGAGAAATTAAAATTCATAGAAGATGAATAATTTTCATTGGTGTGATTCTAAAGTGGGGTATAATATTGTGATACATTAATTGTGTGGTTTAAATATAATAGACTAGTGGTTATATTTGTTCAACTACCCTTCCCTATAAAGTATCTTCTTTATAAATTTCCATGTAGTTTCTATATTGTTCCCCTTAATAAATAAAATAATCCAAGCCTCTATCCCCCATTTAAAACAAAATTTATTTTATGAAATATTATTCTACAAGAAGTAGACATTTTATAATTTATATTACCTTTCCAGTTTGAAATAATATAAACAAACAAAATTACTATACTATGTTATGTACAACAACCTATTAACTATTTTCTTGTTGATAAATTTGGAAATTATTTAGTTATCATTCATGTCTAATTCCTTATGATCACTTTTAAATCATTCACTAACAGTCAATGAGAAAAAAAATTAGTCTTGTACACTATAAAATATAAGAGATATATAACTAACGTAATTATTTTATTTTGATTCACACATAGGATTACCTTATCATTTCCTAATTTAACACCCTCTATGATAAGTGTTTATACATCTTGTAATCTACCATGATAAATTTATTTAATAATATTTTTAGAATATTTCTCTTGTTAATGAAAAATATAATTGTATAAATTGTTTAATTAATGTCACAAGAATAATTGTATTTCAATGAGCATGGAAATTAATATATTTTCTTTCATTTATTATTAATGTTATTATAAATTATATTCCTTTTCACATGAAAATTAATGTTAACATAATGCAAAGTTCCCCATGGTCTTGGATGATGTTGTAGTTATATTCAACAACAGTATGATAGATTTTTTTAGTTGACTTATAATGTTTCTAAATAGGAAAATATGAGTGTGTAAGAATATTCATTAGTGAAATAAAATAGTTATAACATGTTTATCATAATAATATTTATAGTTTCATTAGAATAAGTTTCTTGAGTTTCCAAAATAAGGTTATTTATTCAGAAAAGAGAATATTTTTATTTCTAAGATTAAAATTTATCAAAGATGGTTTTTTAAGTTGATTGAAACCACTAGATTCAAAAATTATTTTTCATCAAAATGAAAATAATATTTGAATCGATTAAGTTACAAAAGAAGAACCATGATTATGAGAAAATACCAAATAAGGGATCATTTTAAGTTATGTTATTCAAAAAGAGTAACTAGCTACTGGAATTTTATGGTTAGTTGAACTAAAGAATATACATCATAGGTAAAAATACTATAATTTTCTATGTGAATACACATAAACATTATAATGTACCATCCATTATAAAAATGACTATATTGATACTTATGTTATTTTATTAATGATGTATAATGTTTTCATTGAATCCAAGCTATGTGGAATAGTTAAATAATATTACTACTAAGTATTAAGGAGGATTTGATCAAGTAAAAAATTCTATATCTTTGGATGTTTTTGAGGCTATTTACTAAATATTTAATGGGACTGAGTGTTTTAAATTTTCTCCCACATGTTCCCCAATTTTATCAAAGAATTTATGGTTTTATAATGGGTGTAACATCCTTTGAATTTTTTTTTGTCAAGTTGTAATTGGTACAGATTATATTGAGATTGTTTGAGTGAATAAGATCACTACGAATCTGATCAAAATTAACCTGAAGAAAGAGATTATAAATTTTATTTTTCTTGAATAAAAATTTCTTTGATGGTGAAGTTTAAAAATTAATTTTTTTTTTGAAAATGATTATTTTATAATCAGTTTCTTTGTTGATATTCTGATCATTAAAAACAATTGGGAACGAGTATAATATTTTTTTTAGATACATTCTATATATTATTCACTATTAGGTAACCTATAATCTCCTCTCATGCAATTGTAATTTTTATTGGTCTTAGTGTAAAATCATTGACTCATAAGTTCCAAGATTATAAAAGAGAATGTTCATTTATTGGAAATGAATAGTTTTAAAATCCATGTGTATTACATTATTATTTTCATTACTACACATGGTGAGATTGATTACTTATTAATGAATGTATCATAACCTTAAAAAATTTTATATGTTAATTTCATGTTAAAAAAGTTATAAAAAGTGAACCACTGACTCGCCCACCACCTATAAATTGATCAACCCATTCCTGGGCATCACAATTGGTTTTAAAGTTGGTTACCTATATTGAATATGTTTTATTGAATGGAGAACATAAATCATATTAAAATCGATGGTATTCATACACCTGAGGGAAAAACCTCCCTGGATAAAAATGAGAATGATAGCACATCTCAAATATCTTCTATTAGAAGTAGTGGATATTGCTATATATGGATTTATACCAAGGTTTAAAGATACAACAATTGATTTTGTGGATAAATTGGTCATTGAAGATCATGGTGATATTCAAAATGAAATTCTCATATCTTTATCAGAAAATGTACACACCAAGGTAATGGGTGTTAAATCTTCCAAGTAAACTAGATAATAGATGGATATTATCTTTAATGTTAATGTTAAAGTTATTAAAGAAAATATTAAAATATAGAGAAGTTATTTTGAATACATAGGCATGGATAATTAGAAAAACATAGATTACTTTTTCACAAGATTAAACAAACTCGTCAATTACAACAATGAATTTATAGAAACTATGGCAGACTCAATTGTTATGAAGAATTTAATTAGAAACATCTTAAATATACATGATCCAAACTTCTAATCAATTGTATATTAATATGGATTGTCTGTTAATGAACTTAAAAATATTCTTCTTGAATATTAAATTAGTTACTCTTCAATATTTAAGAATAGATATAAGGAAGAAAATAGTTTGGAATCCATGAGAATATTAAAAAATAATACACTAAAATTTCAATATTATGGTGACTTAGATTAGGAAATAATGAAGGATAAATAAAATAGAAATATAATACCTTTAATATCCCAAAAATTATGAAAGGATAAGGGAAACTATAAAGGTAATCTTGTTTTAAAATGGATCGATTATAGTGGATTTAGGCACTATTATTTCAATTTAACCAAAAATAAAAATGAATACAACATAGATGAGGCTTCAAAAAATTTCAAATGAAGATATATAATAAGAATTCACAATAAGATTGAAAATCATATAAACTTAAAAATAATAATTCTAAAAAGAAAAAAATATGTTTTATTTGCGAGGAAGAAGAAGGTGAATATAAATAATCTGTATAGTATAATGATGAAATTCTCCATAAATTCATTTTCATTGTAGATCATGTAACACTAGAAGATATATCAGGTGAATAATAATAATAAGGTGTAGTAACAAACTTGGAAAACATGATAAAAATAAAACATCAATCATATCTGGGAAAAAAATTTAAAATGTGGAAAATACTCAAGTAATTAAAAAATATAAGAGGTAATAAAACATAAAGGTGATAATATTATCACATAAGTGGGAATTATTACGTTAAGGAATTAAGTAACCTAAAATTAAATGTAGAAAAATATGATAAAGATTATTGAAGAATAAAAATGTGAAACTTCTTAAAGAAAAATATGAACTTGGAAAGGTACAATCTAGTTTTATTAAAGTTTACATAACATTGATGACATTGAATGATTAATTAAAACAGGAAATAGATGTTAAATTGGAATATTCATAAGAAATTATGGAAAATTAGATTAAAATTTTTCCCTATAAAAATGAATATAAATTGATTTCTATTAACAATATAGTTTCCTCAATAAAAAGTGAGATATATTTTTATAAGAAAAATTGTGGAATCAATTTTGTGAAACCCAAAAATTAATTCACGAAATAAAAAATAGGATTATACTTGTCAAAAGTATAAGGAATCTATATCTACTGATGAAATGAAATGAAAATTGTATAACCAAAACTTCTATTAGTTAAGAAGATGGATACCTGAAAAATATTAATATTTATTCAAAAACTGTGGGGACATATAGTAAATTTGATGGTACAAAATTTTATTTCTTGAAAGAAGGTGTGAATTTAGGAAGAGTAACTTCCAATGTACATAAATTATCAATCTGATGATGGTAAGTGATATCTCATATAATATGAAGTCATAATTTTTGAACTCTCTGATAAGAAATCATTTAGACTACATGAAATAATATTATATAATATATGATCAAATCATTCATTATGCTGAAGAATGAATGAAAACCCTTCCTAGAAAATATATATTGACTCGAAGAGAAAAGAATAATGGAATTAAAAAGAAAAATTAAAATCCTTAATTGTTGAATTCTCCCTAAAATGTATCTAAAAATAGAAACCCTATATTCTCGATAGTGGATGACACCCACTACATGAAATCATTTCAACTGCATTATTTATTATTTTTTCAATATGATTACTTCTATTTTTATTATCTTATTCAATAAGTATGTAATAACATCCATATTAAAAAAAATTATATCATGGTTTCATTTTAGTTGGGAGTTTTGTGTATCACACACTATCAAACATATTACGTATTAAAGAAATATATTATTTTAAATATCATGGTGTTACATTCTTATCTATTAAAAAAATATCATCATAACAATTTTCATTATCAATTTTAAAAAAATCGTAAGAGTTTCCATTATATAGCATGACTCAATATAAAATTTATGCAAAGAATTCAACCTCACTATATTATATAAACCTTAGAAATTAACTTTTTACCTCTATCATTTTTCACTAAAATTTATACCAAATATCATTCATTAGTTTCATGATATGATATTGGGGTTTCATGAGATATAGTATTAACAACATCATTTCCATGATCCTGGTTCCAACCAATTTCTATTGAAGAATGTTTATAATAATATCTTATATATTCTGATTAATTTATCATATGAAATTGAAAAATAATTATGATGATTTATTCTCCAATGAAACATCCATATTAATCAATAAAACATTGAGTTTGAATAGGATATTATTGGATCAAAATATTACTACTTATCTTTATACTAGTTTATCCATGATTATTTTGATATTATATTTAAATCCATCATAATATATTATAATGAGCATATGGATTATTATGGTATAACCATTTAGAGTGTATTTCTAGGTGTTTTTTCTTAGGTATACTAATAATTCACTGAGTGAAAATCACATTGCTACATGACCATATCTTTTCAAGATGATTACCCTTGTGTGCATCTGTTCTAAAACCACATCCACATGCTAGTATCTAGACAAGGATCTTACGTCGTGAAAATCCACAGACACCATATTTTTGTAAAATATAGGAAATTTTTATATACATATACTAATACCAAGGGTTTTTTATAATTAATTTTTATCATAATACCTAAACAACATAATGCATTCAATATTTCATCAATTAATGTAATTGGTTATTTTTACCTTTGGAATTATGATCAAACATAACTTATCAACCCTTTATAATATCTATGACTCTTAAATTATCCTAAAATAATAACATAAAAACCTCTCAGTTTATCTAAAAACTAGTACGATACTGACTATAGAAACCCATACATATCCCATGATTACATTATTTATATCAAATATTAAATTACATAAATTCCCACTACCTTTTAGTTTTATATTTTTCTATAATACTCACACATTATTAAATAATATATCCCATGTGTTTCTCATAAAACAAATATTTCCTCACTAAATTTAGTACTGCATAATCCATAACAAGTATTCATCATCTATCATAAATTCTCAACACATGTTATTCTTCTTGTAAATTCATTTGTAATACTCATCTTCATAACTGGGGAAATGGTGAGATAATAACAAAATCGTTTTTTTAAAACATTTTTAACAATTTTTAAAAAATGGGATGTTAAGATTTACTTTCAAATTTTATTTTTGAAATTATATTTAAAAATTATTTTGAGAATTTACTTTTAAATAGAATCTTCAATAATAGATCCTTGAAAATATATAAAAGGTATACCATGTAAATTTAGAGTGGAAGATAAAACAAAATACAAAGGAAAATGATTTTAAAAATTAAAAATATGATTATTGAAACCAAAATAATAGAAAGGTATAATAAAGAATACTTTTTAAAACATAAAATGGAGATATTAATGTTATATAATATAACAAAAAATTGGGTTTCCAAATGTGAAGACAAATTTGGTAGGAAGGGATCATATGTATATAGAGGGGAAATATCTACTATAGAGGATGGGAATTGTTCAAAACATAGTTGAACTTTTACAAAGTAATAAATAGACATCAAGGAAGAACATTTGAATCAAAATGTGATTTACCAAGAGGGATAATAAAAAATTCCCAATGTACAAATGAAATTGAAAAAAAGGAATCATAGAATAATAAATCTTAGGGATAATAATCATAACTCAATTAATGAAAATTTAGTTAACAAAAACACATAGGACTTGTGCAACACATGAAATAAACTAAAATTAAATAAATAAAGATGATTAATATTTTTTATATCCCATTAATTAAATAATAAATTTATTAAAATAAATTCACTTTCAGCAAACAAAAATAAATCCATAAAAAAGTAAACATGGTGAAAAAAATATAACATGTCATATAAGTGTTAACATTTATACCAATAAAGGATTATATCATCATTATATTTAAAATTTATAACCCAATAAGTTTTGATCATGGAATATATTTTTAATTCCATTATATTTGATAAAAATTTGACAATGTAAATTTTTGACTAATATATACCCCATAAATAGGGAAACAATTAGATATTACACATCATATATCAATGAAGAAAAACATAAAAGAAAATAAAATTCCTTAATCACGCTTTTCCAAATATTTTCTAACCTCCTATAAACAAAAATAGATATCATAAACTCTTATTTCATAACATTATTCAAACCTATATCCTTTTAGAAAATTCAATTATAATCATTTATTTTGAATATATTAGTTAGCTATATCTTATTTTATTAATCATTTGTTATTATATTTGAGAGTTTCTTTACAAATTATTTTTTAATGGAGTTGTGTATTCATGTTCATTTTAATACCCCATGACTTTATAAAACATTACATTAATAATAAATTTTATTTTTCTCGTATATTCCTTTATATGCAACACCGTGCATAGAATGGAATATTAGATCTTCAGACAATATATTTAATTTCTCAAATAAATTTATTCAATATAATCTATTCCAAACAAAACTGTGTTATCTTTCAATACATATAGGAGTGAATTTGTTCAGTAGTTTATATTACATGGAACAATGACTTTGTTCAATGTCTTGTGTTTTACGCGAAACCAAATTTTACTGAACAATAATACATTATAAATATATTAATTATTTATATAACATATCCATTTAATTTATGGTTATTAATATTATTAACCATATTATGATAATATCCAATTATATTAATTTGTTAAAAATTATTTATAAATGAATATAAGAACAAATTAAATATAAAGGGATAGTTTTTATAAGATTCTATTTTTATGATCAGAAAGTCATTTTATATTAATAAGTTAAATTAATTAAAATTAGTGATTTATATTAATTTAATATATATATATATATATACTATATTCAATCAAATATTTTTCACATTCATCCAATTGATTTTATAACCATTATATAAGAAAAAACACATTTTTTACACATAAAAACCCTATATTTCTATGAAGGCACTTTTACCATATTTTAATTAAGAGCCTATGTTAAATATAAATTTTGGGACTTTAATAAATTTTACATGTAAAAATAATATAAATTTTTGAAATATAATGATACAAATTATATTAGGGAATTTTTTGGTATTTTTATGTGATGTTTTATTTTTAATGAATTTTGAAAAATAATGAATTTTAATTCCACACTTCTTTTTATTATAATTTAATTACAAGGATAAATCATGTTTTTTTCTGGATTTAATGTTTATTAGATAAATAATTCATAAATTAATCCAATTCATTTCATTGGAATCAATTTCTATTTGAAATTGGATATAAAAGAATAAAAAACATTTTAACATTTTTTCCTTAAAAACCATCATTGTCATCCTATCAATGGGATTAAATTTAAATTAATTTAATCTGTTAATTTTATTTGGATTTGGTAAAATTGATTTCATATTTTGAAAAATAATAATTTTTAATGTCTCATAATTTCTTGATATTTTTTTAATTAAATAATTAGTGAAATAGAAAAATAATAATTACAGGGATTGATATGAAAATTAGCATCATAAGGGAATAGTCCTTAATCATAAGGAACAAAATGACATTTAAACGTGTAAAGAAGTTATTTAAAGGCATTAAAAAACCTTATACTCTATTTTATCTAATTTTTACTATTATTGGATCCAGTTTTCATTAGAATAACATTGGTGGAATTCCATTTTCTAAAATATACAAGAATGCCACTCCACCTCCACTATAAAAGGGAACTCACAGCTCCCACATACTAACACAAATAATCCACATTTTCTATATCAATATATAATATAATATCTCTTAAATATACCAAAACTCAACCTAGAATCCTCACCATGGGTAAAAATCCATCAAAAAAATACCTTTGGTGCAAACAAAAAGGAGATACCCGAATGAGAGAGAACATCCTTCCATTGTCTCATAAGTTTTATTTAATTTTAAATTCTCCATATTCCGTGATTATATAAAACAAACTTATACTAAATATAAATATATGTTTTTATGTTTATTTCTATACCATAACATACACGAACATTAATTTAATGTGTAGAAAACTTACAATTCATGTGTATGACAAACTACCACCTCACGAAATGAAATTGTTCATTTTTACATTAACAAGTATCATGGGAGGGAATTATGATGGAAGTTTTGTTTATATATGATATATATGATATTTATAAATAATATATTATGTATTATTTATTTTTTACACATACCATTATTCAGTCAATTTAGTGGGAATACAATAATATCATTTGTGGAAGTGTGAAATACTACATCCTCAAAGAAATGTTATTCGTTCACACTATACATGAAATTTATTAAGGATTTTATAAATTAAAAAATATTTCATAGAAATTAAATATATATTATATTCATGACATAATTAAATTTAAATAAACAATATATATGATTTTCTTAATTAGAAATTTCAAAACCTAAAAAGGTGTTAATGCCTTTCATGGATGTGTGGACTACCGCCTCTTCAACGTGATATGAATCCTTTTAAATCGCAATAATTATATGTATAAGTGAATATGATTAAATAACATTGTTTTTATGATATAATTATAATTATTTAATGATATAACTTTACTCACTTTTTTTCATAACGTTCATTGAAAAACGTTATTGTCACCCATGCATACGTATAGCCTACTGTCTCTATGATTGTAATGTTGGTTCATTTTTTGAATCCATATTTCATAATTGGTTTTAAAAGTGTAATTGATATATAAATATTATAATTATTTAATTATTATTACTCTGGTAATATTTATATAATGACCCATTTTACCATAGTGGACCCACCTATGTTGTTTTAACACGTGAACCGAATTTGGTCAAAACACCTGATGTAAACTTAAGTGCTTAAGTATTTTTTTACCACATTGTAATAAATGAAATAATAGTAATTAAAAACATGAAAAATGATATTAATCAAGTAATTAATTAACTTAATTTTATAATTCTGGAATATAAAGACACAATTGACAAGTTAGATTCAAGGAAAGTGATTTTGTCTCAATTTACATTCCATTGAAGATTATTTATTTTTATGCACAAATTCACATTAATATGGTGCGAATAATTCCCTTTGACATGTTATATCATGAATATAATTAATATCATTATATTATATGATCCATTAAATATTTTTAATTCATGTGGATTAATATTCAGATGTTTCAAAGTGGTATGAAACACTTTTTAATGTTTAAATATTATTTTCTTGAAGAATGTTCTTAATGGATATATTTGTAATATCACTTGTTTTACTGATTATCATCTTTCTCTTGAAAAAATATCTATATTTATTCATTTTTTATTGAAAATTTCCTTGAATATCAATATACTCCTACAATGGACATTATTATTTCATAAACTCTATATTATTTGTACATATAGTGTTCACATTGACACTTATTTGATTAAATGGGAAATTATTGATAAATACATATTATTTATTGAATATGAATATATTATAGGTCATATTATGTTTTATATATGAGTAATTATTTGGATATGAAGAGAAGGGTGGGTCTCAGAATTTATAAAGACCCTCAATGCATCGATAGGTTCTCATGAGACAAGTTAGTTGGCCAAATCAGAATAGTTTAAACTGTCTAGAGGATAGATCTTGGTAGTTGGGGTTTTTATATTCCAACGAAATGACTTCAAAAAACTAAGAGTTAATTTAATTTGTAGTTATCATTCTACAAATGAAATTTTTAGAGGATAAGATTTATGGATTTATTTCATTCTCATCTATTTCATTAAATGTAATGTGTTTTATTTTATTTACCTTTCCATATTGACAATGCCATATCCTGTTATTTGAATGTAATATGTTCTTAGTTTCTTACCTTGTAATTTTTATTTATTCATATTGATTAATTATTTTTTCTTCTTTACTTACCCTTATTGAGCCTTTTATATCCCCCTTCTTATGTTTCCTTTCCATAGGTTATGAATATGAATCCTTTAAATGAGTTTCAAGGATGATCAATTTATATATTGTGGTATGTTTTATATTCAATTTCCCAATGTATTATGGGTATAAAGTATGTAATATTGATATAAACACTGCTAAAATGTTCATTACTTCAGGATTTGAATCCATGAAATCACGCCAATGTAATAAAATAACGCACTGCATTCGGGATTCTAGGTTTGGGGAGTTATAGATGGAATCGATGGAACTTTAGAACTAATATTAGAAACTATATTTTGATAATGTAGATTATAGAACATAACCCTATGAAATAATTTGGGGAATTGTATAGAATAATTTCCTATATCTTTTTTGAGGTAAATATTATATGGGTATTCCAAGAAATACCTTCATAGTTATATATTATAAGTTGGTGTGGTTCTAGAATGGATATACCTAGGGGTAAGAACTCTTCGAGGGTGCATCATGCCTGACAATTTTTTAACCTAGTTTAAAACAGTGGGACTTTCTGTGCACCTCATCTAACACTCTTGGGAGATACTGGTTGGATAATTCACATTCACTTTATAACCAATTTTGTGGGATTTAATATTAAATATTCCCCTAATGAGACCATGATTATGATTTTGAGATTAGTTATGCATAAACATTTCATTTTATGTTATGTGTTATTTCATATTTAGATTTATAAAATGTTATTAATTTTAATAACTAATAAATTATGTTCCATTTTTTTGAAATGGATCCTGGAATAGAGAATGGCATCACTACCCATATAAATTTTAGAAATTTCCCTATTGAGGAAACTAAAATATATTGTATTAGAATGGAGAAAATTATGGTTATATTATGGAAGCATAATCAGGTTGTAAAAAATAACCATTCTTATACGGAGAAACCTGTTTCACAACCATAATATCTTATATTGGCTGACTTTATACGTTAGAGGACCACATCATATAGTGGTACTTCTGATCCAATGTTGGTTGGGTAACAGATTACATATTTGGATAAGATATTTACTAAATTTGAATGTTGTGGAACTGCGAATTTAATATATACAATGTATTGTCTCTATTTTTATGTAGAAAAATGGTGGTGGTTGATCCAGAATACTAGAGAAGAGATAGAAATAGAACTCGTGGAATGAATAATATTTAAGGATACATTCTTCAATAAATACATCCCTCGTGTTCAATAAATTTAGATGAAGAGAATGTTACTTCGTTTAAAGAAAAAGGTGGAATGAAGTGATTCATAGTATAAAGATACCATTACATGTTTAGCAAGGTATGCTATGGATTTCATTGGAAACATAGAGAGAAATATTGATCACTTAATTGAAAATATTAAGCCAAATATTCCAAGGGAACTGGTGTCACACACATTTTCTTCATATGATGAAATAGATTTACGCGCTATCATGATAGTGAAAAAATTATTCAAGTATTTTATATGAAAAGGGAATCAAGAGAATAAAATAAGGGATGCAAGACCTGAAAGGAATTCGCTATCCCCACCGGCTGGCACAGGTTCCTGGGTATCATTAATTTAGGTTTGGGAATGATTTACCATATTATGAAAGCACAAAAAATTAAAAGCAATCCATAATATAAATCTCAAATTTTGGAGCCGAGAAAAAGTCTTAAGAAAAAACCATAACTGAATACATTGGTTTAAAGACAATACAAGTTGTCCAAATAAAAGTAAATACAGGAAAAAGATATCCCGAAGGACTCTATATGGCAAGTGGTCATCACCCACAAGCCATCTCCACAACTCTGCACCGAGGGTGTGAACTAACACCCCCAACCGCCACCACCCAAAGCCTTTCCATTACCTGAGTCAGACATAATAAAGTCTAATTACACCCATGTGGTGTATTTAGGGTGTTATCTTAATCCCAATATGATACCACCCAATGATTCCAAAGAGCATGTGGTACAATGTGAAAAAGTGAGTAGTTTTAATACGCAATGAAAAGCGGCAACAACTTCCATGAAGTGAAACTTTAAATTGATAACAATTTTCAAGATAAAACATTCAGAATGTTAACAAAATTAAATGTTAATTTTAGGTACTATAATATACTTCCAAAAAAACCCAAAGACTAGGGAAAATACGACAAATCCAATGAGCAATAAAATTGGGAACACCCCTGGGCACTATATTGTCTCAGGCCCTATATACCTCGTACCTCAGTGTAAAGTAACAACAGAGAAATATATTCTCCTACATGAGCCACTAGTAGGGAACATACCCATAAGATATTGGTCCAAAATAATCATCCATATAGTTTAGTTAGAGTTGTTGTTATCCATATGCAATGTGAAACAGGGACAAAACCCATATAGTTCACTATATTTACTAGTATAAATCTTACCACCTAGGTACACGGGATTCCCCCTTTGTGCTCAAAAAAATTATAAAAGATAAAAATATCCCTATTCGTATAAAACATCACTATTTGTCATCTAAAAATAGTACAGTATCTATAAACACTTTATACAACTTAAATCACATAACAATTTTTTTTATTTTTTTACAAACAACTTCCCAAAAAAATAACAATGCTTTGCACTCAAAAATCCCATTTAGAACCCCACATTGAACACTGTATGAATAATTATATTTTCCAAAGAATAATTTTCAACACCCAAAACATTTATACAAACCCATTACATGAGTTATAAAATATTCCCTATAAGTATCACATAGAATATCCAGGCAAAACACCCAATTTGACACTAAATTGGTACCCAAAAATTCATTTACATAACAAACCTCACCCAAAACCATTTTCATAGAAACAACCAAAGGAGAAAAACATTGAAAAATTTATTTTCATCCCTAATAATGTTCAATAAATTGAACTATGTAATTATAGGACAGCCCTTAATGAACCAATAAAAATTTATATGGAACCCCCAACTTCACCAAAAATTTGCACTTAGAATTCATTTGCTTCATAATTTCCACTAAAACCAATTATTTAAGCAACCTTCAAATGAAATATACATGAAAATTCTACAACTAGAAAATGTATCTACTGCTACAGATCTATAGCCACGGTTTTAAAACCGTGGCTATTGGTGGCTATAACCACGGTTCTCCGAATCATGGAAATAGTTGTCTATAGCCACAGTTTTCCATACCGTGGCAATATCCCATGTCTATTTCCATAGTTTTGTGGCCTATGGCCAGGTTTTGAAAAACTATGGCCACATGCAAAAATTTTCATTGCCCTATGTCCATGGTTCTCTAAAACTGTGGCTATAGGGTTCCAGTGCTTCCGTGAGAAAAAATTCCCACCAAAAATTTGGCGGGAAGCCCTATCACCACAGTTTTTAGAGTATTCCCATTGTTTTTATTAATGTATATATCATTATATATATATCCAAATTTTGGTGCGGTTTAGTGGTAAGTGCGCTGGACTACATAGTGGAGGTGCAGGGATCAAAACCCGTTGGGGACATTTATAATTTTGTCTATTGCTACGGTTATCCGAGGCTATTTCCATGGTTTAAAATTTGAATCCCTATTTCCATGATTTTTAAAACCTTGGAAATATGCTAGGACCTACTTCCACAATGATAGTGTCCAAGTTTGGCCAAAACTACAGTTGTAGCCTTTGGCCACGGTTTTAGGGCCTATTGCCACGGTTCTGAACCGTGGAAATATCCATTTTTTCTAGTTGTGTGCCATATATATAGTAATTAGATCACAAATATTTCACACAAAAATTAATCACCAACCAAATCAAAGTAAACACTTGAATCACCGTGCAAAAATCATGTCTTACCACCACCACACCAAGAGGGACTTAGATCAAACCTAAAACCACAAGAATTGACCAAGAAAACCCATGGGTATTCCTTATGATAGAAACCCTACCCCATGGTAATTTTTTAATTCAAGAAAATTGAAAGAAACTTCATGGAAATTGGAGGAACTAAAAATGATAGACACTTACTTGAGCTTCTTTGAAGTTCCTCCACCAAATCCTCCTTCAAAATGGGGTTCTAAAAAGGTTTTAAGCAACTTGGAGGGATGAAATTGTTGTTAGGTTTGAAGAGGAGGAGGAAGGGGAGAATTAAGAATTGAAATTCAGGAAAAGGGTAAGAATTGGGAGAGTTATGAGGGAATGAAGTTGCATCTTCAAATATGGATGATTTGAGAAATCCAATGAAGTTCTGCACTAATTTGTGATGAATACGAGCTCCAAAGAGGGGGGAAAGAGGATGGGTGTGTGGCTGGGATCAGTGGACATGGGTGACACTTTAAATCACCTAAAAATTATTAAAATTTAATAAGTTATTAATTATATAATTTTTTTAAACAATTAAGAAACGGGCCCACAGTTTGGCACAAATCATGAGAACTCTCCAATTCCTCTAAAAAATCTTGGGAAACCCCACAAAAAAAGAATGAATGGTAATTAAATGAAATTTAACTTTATAAAATGTTATTGATGTGACAATTATCTTAACCATGAAAGAATTTCTTCCCTAGAAAGTAAACTTGAAGCTTGATTGTAAAACAAGAACATGTACTCTTCCTCCACCTAGGACATCTGCTCCCATGTCTCAGGTGAATCATTCCCATGTTTCTAATGAACCCGGACAAACCGAATGAACTTCCCACAAATTATATTCGCTTAGGAGTCCACTATTTTCACCGGCCTAAAAAACAATAGACCAGAAAGTCTCTATCTCCAGTTCATTTCAACTCATTACATGGGACGGATCTGGGTTGTATTTCATTAACTGGGAGTCATGGAAGACATCATGGATGAATTTAAACTGAGAAGGTATAGCCAAACTTTATGCCACATTGACAATACGCTTGGTGATCTCAAAGGGCCCAATATACCACGACGTCATCTTCCCTTGCTTCCCCAATCGATGATGGCCCATATGAGGGGCCACATTCAAGAGTACCATGCCAGCCATAGAAAACTCTTGGTCTTGATTCCTCCAATCAACATATGATTTATTGTGACTCTGAGCTATCAATAAACATTACCTGATAAACTTGACCTTCTAAGACATCTCCTACACTAGACTCAGCCCCAGAAGTGAGTTCTCACCTACCTCAGCCCAATAGATGGGGTACCGACATGGTTGACCATAGAGAACCTCAAAAGGATCCATTCGAATCAAGGATTGGTAACAATTATTATAAGAAAAATAATCTAACCCCATATTTATATCCCAGGAACCTCTAAAGGCACAGACACATGCACAGACCATGTCCTCCAAAATCTGATTCGCCTACAATATTTGACCACCCATCTAAGAAAAGTATGTCATGCCCATCTTAATTTTAGACTCTAAGGCCTTTGGAATGTCTTCCTAGAACTGGGAAGTGAAACAGTTGTCTCTTTATAATACAACTTTTGATGGAATTCCATGGTGTCTCATCATCTCTGGATGATACAAATGGACCAAATCATCCACTTTAGTAGTATCTTTAATAAGAATGATTTGAGATTATTTGGTCCGACAATCAATCACCATCCAAATGGAATTCTTTCCTCGAGGTGTATGCGGTAATCCAACAATGATGTTCGTGGAAACCTCATTCCACTTCCATGTAGGAATGGGCAATGGTTGGAGAAAACTGGAGGGTCTTTGATGCTCTACTTTCACCTACTGGGATGTATAGAATCTCGACAAAAATATGCTATGTATCGTTTCCTACCAGGCCACCAAAACTACTGACGGACATCATAATACTTCTTGGAGGCACCCAGATGGACATCCCACCAAGACCGGGGGTTGTCCTCTGTCACCACCTTCCGTAGAGATAATGGCACTACTAAATGGACCTTGAAGCAAAAGATGCCCTCAGGTGACGATGACCAATCTAAGGATATCTTCCCACCGGGAATAAACCACTTCAAACACTTATAAAGATCATAACTGGTCTATTCCCCCTGAATCAACTCCAATAGAGATGGAGTCAACTGGACGCTCGCCAAGAATGCACCTCCACTGTGCTCCCTATTCTCTATATGCATCTAAGAAAAGAGCCACATCAAAGGCCACACATCACTAGACTTTCTCAAAGCCTTCACTGGAACCCTTCTTCTCAAATAATCAGCCACCACATTGTCCTTTCCTAGGGTATAGAAAATGTCAACGTTTAACCCTTACAAGTACTTGATCCAACGACGCTGCCTCAAGTTGGTGTCCTTCTGTGAGAAGATATAGGCCAAGCTTTTGTGATCAAAGTGTACAAAGAACTTCTCTCCAAAGAGTTAGTTACGCCAAGTATTCAAATCATAAATCCCCACTTCCAACTCCAATTCATGGGTTGGTTAGTTCTTTTCATGTGGTTGGAGTTAGCGATAGCCATACGCCACCACGTGATCATCCTACAGAGAAACACACCAAAAACCCATACCTGAAGCATCACAATAGAAAACTTACCCCTTTGTAGCCTCTGTAAAAATCATCACGGGGCAGTAGTCAACCAACACTTAAACTCCATGAATGATGCCTCACATTCTGTTCCCCACACAAACTTTACCCCTTTCTGGGTGAGCGCAGTCATTGGTAAAGCAAGCCGATAGAAATCATAAATGAATCACCTATAATAACCATCAAAGCCAAGGAAACTCTTGATATCAAACACATTATTCGGTTTCTCCCATGACTTTTCCACATTTATCATCTCAGGGTCTAATGAAACCCCCTACTCTGAGATCACATTCCCCAAAAATTTCACCTCTCTGATCCAGAAAGTATACTTTGACAATTTTTCATAGAGGTAGTGACCCCACAAGGTGACCAAAATAATATGTAAGTGATGTTCGTGTTCCTCCTCAAAGCTAGTGTATACTTGAATGTCATCCACAAACACCACAATGAAGGAATTAAGATACTTATGTAACACCCTATTCATGAGTTCCATAAAGACCATTGGAGCATTGGTCAATCTGAACGGCATGACCAAATACTCCAAGTTACCATACTTGATTTAGAAGGCTATCTTTGTGATATCTGAATCCTTCACCCTGAGATGATGATACCTTAAACGTAGGTCTATCATTGAGAACCATGTTTCCTCGTACATCTAATCAAAAAAATCATCTATTATGAGAAAATGGTATTTGTTCATAATTGTTACATTATTCAACTTTTGATAGTCAATGCCCACCTAGAGAGATCCATCAACCTTTTTGGCGAATGGCATAGGAGTGTCCCAAGGAGAGACACTCAAGAGAATTAATCCATTGGATTCTAAGTCATCTAGCTATATCATTAATTCCCCTAGCTCGATGGGGGCCATACGATATAAGCGAAGATATATTGGTTGTGTTCCCGGCACCAGATCAATCGAAAACTCCACATCTCACTCTAGGGGAAAACCTGAAAACTCATCTTGGAATACCTTCAGAAAATCATTCCCTACATGATTTAGTGAACCTTCAAGGGAAAGAGCATCATCTTCTATCATGGGAGAGGATAACTGGATTTTAAGACTACCCAACTCCAGGAGTGGAGGCCCTACGCGACCCGAACGAGGATCCCATTCTCCATGAAAACCCCGACGACTCCCATCAGGCTCTATAAAACTAACTCGTTGTCTGTATAAATTTATATGTGATTGGAAGTGTACTAGACAATCCATTATAAGTATGATGTCAAAATATTCATGTCTAAGACCAAGAGGTTCCACTTCATCTTGTCCCCGAACATGGAAAGCGCACACGATGGGCACCTGAGACCCTGCTCCTTATCATTCCCAATGGCGTAACCAAATACATCCCAAAAGACAAAAAATAAGTTGTAAAGTTCAGAATGTCCACAAAATGGGAAAAAAAGAAGGACACATAAGCACCAGTATAAAAAAGAACTGCAACAATATAAGATGTGACCTAAACGGTACCTCTAACTATCGACGGTCTCGCCTCTGATCTTACTGGTTTCTGATCCACCAAATGAATATGTCCGGTCTCTACCTGAGGATGACTGCTAGGCTATGTTCATGCCCTAATATATATCTCCCTAGAAGATGACCCAACCCTACCACCATGGCCACCAAATCGAGATCCCCGCATACTTGACAGCTCGGACTGTAATGGCACTCCTCTTGGAGCCATTGACCCTACCCCTTTAAATTGTGGATGTTCCACCCTGCAGAAGCACTACAAATGACCCATACCTCCACATTGGTAATAGGTATTTGGAGGAAGTGGGCATGATTGTCAGATGTTCCCCAGTTTCTCACACTAGGGTCACACAAATGATCTCACATCAAAATTCCCAGATGAAAACTATTTTGAAGAGTGGCCTGAACTGCCACCTCCCTTCATCACCCGATCCTCCTGCTTCCATTTCTCCTCTATGGAGCTGCCACTACCCACATATAATACTATACCAAAAAAACTAGCCCTAATTTTACGGTTTATCTCCACCATACATTCTCAGTCAATAACCTCATCATAGATCCTCAACTTTAACAAGAAATCCTGGGATTATATCTCTGGTCGCAAGCCTTTCTCAAAACCTTGGGCCTTCAAATGTTCATTCAAGACAACTTCAGGGTAATAACTAACCAACTCAGTGAAATGGTTTGTATACTCCATCACAGAAATATTCCCCTGAATAGGGTCCATGAACTCTTGGGACTTGGCATATGACAAGACCTCATGGAAGTTCTGTTCATTGAAGACAACCTTGAAATCTACCCAACGCATCTACTCATTATTCCCAGTCTGAAGTACTAACTCCCACCAGATATGGTTGGGACCCTCCAACATAAAGGATTTTCACTTCACCCTAAGCTCCTTGGATGTTTCCAAACTCTCAAAAAAACACTAGATCGTATCGATCCATTCCAATGCTTTCTGGGGTTCTGAGCTGCCTCCAAAGGTAGGAGGCTTGTTTCTTCAAAACTCCTGAGAATTATCTTTCCTAGGATCCTTCTATTATTCACTAGTAAGAATAAGAGTTGGATTTAATCCTTTTCATAGATCTTGGACAGCCCGGACCATAGCCTTGACTAGCCTCTGACCAATCGGTGTGGGAGAACTCTCTTTAGCTTCCTCCCGTGGGCGCATGAGATCTTTCTGGGGAGTCATGTATCTACAAAATGAAACAATAACAAAACAATAATCAATAACAAAATTCTGAAGATTTTAATCAAATATATAAAATATCAATAATCTAAACACATTCCAGTAAAAAAAGAAATAATTACTCCACCTCCGCCTGATGTCCATGTGTGGTCTACAGCTCAAACGTCTCAACTGGAAGTGAAGTCAATCTGTAAATTCCAATGTCCCATGGTGAATCTAGTTCTACCATGATAGGTGTGGTCTAGGAACCCTACTCACAACCAAAAACTTGAGCCCCGATATTCCTATCTCATTTCTATCCTAACTCGTCCCAAAATAGCAATATAACCAAAAAACAATAACCCCCTCTGATAAACTTTTGTCACGAACGGAATCTGGTCGCAACCAAAACCGAAACAAAACCCAGCTTATGGAAAGGGCCAAAGGGCATTCCATATCCCCATGGGCAGACATAGGTTTCTGGATATCATTAATTTAGGTTTGGGAATGGTTTACCCGAGTATGAAAGCATAAATAATTAAAAACAATCCATATTATAAATCTGAAATTTTCAATCCAAACAAGTCTTAAGAAAAAACCAGAACGGAATACATTGGTTTAAAGAAAATACAATTTGTCCAAATACAAATAATTATATTAGCAACATATCCCAAAGTACTTCACATGACAAGGGTTCAACACCGGCAAGCCGTCTCCACAACTCCGCACCAAGGATAGGAATTATCGCCCCGAACCGCCACAACCCAAGGCCTTTCCTTTTTCTGAGTCAAAAATAATAATGTCTAAATACACCCAAGGGTTGTATGAAATGTGTGATCCTAGGACCAATATGATACCACCCAATTATTTCAAAGAGCATGCGGTACAATTTGAAAAAGCATGATGTTTTAATAAGCAATGAAAAGTGGCGACAAATTCCAAGAATTTTAACTTTCAATTGGAAAATGTTTTCAAGATAAACCATTCAGAATGTTGACACATATAATGGTAATGTTATCTAATGTAATATACTTCAAAAAAAACCCAAGGAATAGGTAAAATACGACAAATATAATTAGCAACAAAATCAGGAACATCCCTAGGCACAAGATTTTCTTGGGACCTATGTACCACATACCTCAGTTTAACGTAACCATAGAAAAATATGTTATCATGCACAATCCACTCATAGGGAACATACCAATAACCTATTTCCCCCATATATCATCCATATAGTTTATTTATAGTTGTCATTATCCAAATTCTAAGTGAAATGGGGACAAAAACCATCTGGTTCACTAGTTGTAGTAGTACAAATCCACCCACCTAGGAACCCGGGCTTCCCCCTTTGTGCTCAAATAATTTTAGAAAGATATATATCCATTTAAATATAAAACATCACTAATGGTCATATAAAAATATTAATTTTTACTTACACACTTTATACCACTTAAATCACACAAATACTCATTTTTATTTTATTACAAACAACTTCACAAAAACTAACAATGTTTTTAACACAAAAATCACATTTAAAACCCCATATTGAACGTTGTGTACATGATCATATTTTCAAAATAAGATTTTTAAACACCCAAATAATTTATATAGAACCATTACATGAGTTATTAAACATCCCCAATAAGCATCACATAGATTGGCCATGTAAAACCCCATATTTGACACCAAATTGGTACTCAAAAAAATCGTTTACTTAACAAACGTCACCCAAAACCAATTTCGCAACAACAAACACAAGATAAGAACAATGAAAACATTATTTTTTTTACTAATATAGTTCAATAAAATCCACTAAATTAATATAGACCATGCATTAATGAACCAATAACAGATTTATATGAAAACCCACCAATTTCACCAAAAATTGGAACTTAAAATTCATTTGCTTTATATTTTACAATAAAAACAAATTTTTCAGAAAAATTCAAATGAAATAGACATTAAAATACCATAAAAAATATTTTGGTCAAAAATATTGCATACCAAAATGAATCACCTACAAAATTAAAGGAAACCCTTCATTCACCATGCAAAAATCAGGTCGCACCACCATCGCACCAAGAGGGACTTAGATCGAACCTAAAACCACGTGAATTGGAAAACAAAACCCAATGATAAACCATAGGTTAAAAAACTACCCCATATTCATTTATTTCTTCATGGAAATTAAAAGAAAAATCATGGAAATGGGAGGAACTATGTAAAAGAGACACTTACTTGAGCTTCTTTGAAATTAGTCCACCAAATCCCCCTTCAGAATGGGTATCCAAAGATTTTTTGAATGACTTGGAGGGATAAAATGGATGTTAAGTTATAATATGGGGTGTACGGGTCTAATTATTAATTGAAATGGTAAAAAAGAGTAATAATTGAGTGAGTTATGAAGGAAAAAAGTTACCTCTTCAAATATGGATGCTTTGAGACTCCTTATGAAGTTCTTCCCAAATTAGCGATGAATACAAGCTCTAAAGAGGGCGGAAAGAGGATGGGTGATAGAATGGGGTCAATGGTCTTGGGTGGAACTTGTAATCAATGAAAAATTAATAAAACTGAATAATTTATTCCTTAAACAAATTTTTTTAGAACTAGAAATGGGCACATAGTTTGGCCCAAATCATGAAAACTCACTATTACTTCCAAAAAAAGTTTGGAAAACCCCAAAAACAAAGCCTGAATGGAAATTAAATTCCTTTTACCTTTAAAATAAGTCATTTCTTTGACATATAATGCAATGTGAATACGGAAATACTCTTTTGTAGTGATACAACTATAAGAATATAGGGCATTATGCCAATGAATTACCAATGTTTCTAGGGAATCAAACCTATAAGAGGCTGAAGGGAGAAGGTAAAGCTTATGATATTGACACACCCAAAGTGTATTGATTACTATTATTGTTTATTTGGATCCAAGTAATATGTTATAAGTTTATTCCGTTATTTATGTTATGAATTATATAATGATTGTATTGTAATAAATTTTCATTAAATATTTGAGATCATGTGTTGAATGGTACAAAGAAATGTGATTCAGTAGCAAGTTAAACATTATAAAAAACTTGTGGTTAAGGGAATTAAAAGCCTTTATATGTTAATTATTTTGAGGGAAAAATTGGATAGAGATTTGAATTTTTTGTTATGTTTTGACTACCATGGGACTGATTAATGATTTTCTTAATTGTATTTTTATATCATTGATGAAGTTCACAACACTTTTGGATTTATGTAATATATATAATAAAATGTATTTTAGTTATGGAATAAGGAATAATGAATTAGTACAATGATGTTTATTGTAAATTAAATGTATTATGATATTTCAAGAATATACATGATGAAGGTGTTAACATATTTTGTATGTGATGATTAAGGTTCTCATCCACGTAGATTGATGGAAAATGATATGTTTGTTCCATAAATTCAGTGAGATTCTTTCTAATTTTATGAAATCATAACCATTTATGGAAGATAACAATTTATGAAATGGTTTGTGTTTATATTTGAATAATGTTTTATATTTTAGTGTATTATTTCACCATATGATGCATCTCATACTAAAAAATGATGAAGAAATAGTTCATGGAAAAAAAGGAAAATGTTGTGTTTATTAAAAAGAATCATGTATTTACTTCTATTCTTATAGAGTGAAATAATTACAAAACTATAGGAAATATGGATTTTATTTAATATTTCTTTCATATTATCATCATTTTTTATAATATCAATGAATTTTTTATAACATTGGTTTGAGTATTTTTTTCTCGTCATCCTTCAGATAAACATGTTCTCTATAACTCCCTATCAGAACATGATTGTTAGATTGTTCCTCTATATCCATGTTTTTATTTCCCGCTTATGTTCTCTTACATGGTAAACTATATACATTAAAATTGTACTTACCTTTCTCTAGTGTTAATAATAAGTGATATTAAACCTATTCACAATGTGGGATTTTAAACAATATGTTATTTGTAAATATAAATCATTTGAATACCGATATCGAGTTTAAATTGAGAGGATGTAAATTATTTCTTATGAGGAGAATTTAACACCCAAAAAATTTATAATATTTTCCTTTTAGTATAAATTTTATTTTTTTCCCTATATTTATTTATATGAAATGGTGAGTAAAATTTATCCTATAAGAAACATTGAGAATAGCATGTATAACACACAATACTAAGGGTAGAAAGAAATATAACATTCTAAGACTTTAATATATACATATATACATATATATAATATTTTAAATAAATATACTATGTATATTTTAATTCATGAAATTCATAGTTATAATTTTTTACACACAAGAGAGATTTTATTTGGTATTTTACGTTACCAAAAACCATGACTTTCATCAATGGCCTATGTTATATACAGTGTAATGTTTTACCAAACAATAATATATTTTTAAGATATTAAATATTTAATATAACATAGAAACTAAATTGATTGTTTCTAAATTTATTAAATAAATTATGAAAATATATGGTTGAAATCATTGGATAAAAATAAATTAGAAATGAATATAATAACCAATTTAATATAATGGGAATGTATTTATAAGAAACATTTTTTTGTTCTCACAAAGTTGTTTTATCCTAATAAATTAAATTGATTGAAATTTGTGAGTTATATTAATGTAATATATGTATATATATGTATATATTATTCCATAAAAATATTTATTAAATTCATCCAATATATTTTATAAAAATAATATAAGAAAAAACCTAATTTGTACACATAAAACATATATTTTTATATAGGTAGTTTTACCGACATTTAATGGAAAACCTATATTAAGTCTACATTTTTCAATTTTATAAATTTTATATTTAAAAATAAATATAATTTTCAAAATAGAAACATTAAAATAATGTTAGTGTGATTTTTTGGTATCATCATGAGAAGTTTCATTTTTCAATCAATAGTGAAAAATACTAAATTTAAATACAAAAAAACTTTTTTGCCTCATTTATCTATAATGTTAAATTTTATAATTGATTGATTTTAAAGATAAATTATATAAATTATACATAAATTAATCCAATTCATGTGGTTTGAATAAATATCCCATTGAAATTGGTTATAAAAACCTAACAAACTTTTGAACATTTTTACATTAAAAACCCACATTGTCGTCCCTTCTATGAGATTATATATTAATTATTTTTTTCCAATATTATGATTAAAAATTAGAAAAATGGATTTCATATTTGGAATAATAATAATTTATAATTTATAATAAGTTCATGTCTATTTTTCACATAAAATATTACTGAAAGTGATTAAAATGAATTAAAAGATTAAGAAGAAAATTAGCTTTATAAGGGACTAAACATTAATCCTAAGGGCCAAAATGACCTAGAGAGTTTCCAAAATTTATTTTATGGTCATATTTACACCCTATAATCACTTTTATCTAATTTTGACAACTATTGGACCCACTATTTAGAAGAAAAAATGGGTGGAATTCCCTTTTCAAAAATTTACAACAATGCCACTCCTCCACTATAAAAAGGAACTCACACCTACCACATAATCACACCACACAATACCATTTTTATTGACCTATATATGCACAAATTTATCCTAAATATCTATTCCCTAAACCTAGAAGCCCATCCTTGGTCATAAATCCATCCAATATATCCCTTCAGTGCAAACTAATAAGAATTACCTGAATAAGAGGTAACATCCTTCCTCAAGCTATTTAGTTTTATTTATTTCTCATTTATACTTATTGAATGATTATATAATATACCATTAAACTAAATTTATTGATATTTTATTATATAATGGTTTAAACCTACAAAAACACACACTTCCATCTAATTGGTAATAAACCTACAGTTTTTGTGTACATTGAACTACCGCATCACGAAGAAAAGTTATTCATGTTTCCTTTACCACCTCTTATGGTTGGGAATTATAATGTACATGATGTATATAATGATATATATGATATTTATAATTTCTTTATTCTTCACGAATTATTTTTGAATGCATGATTTTATGCATTCCATTTTTTGGGAATACGATAACAACGTTTATGGAAGTGTTGACTACCACTTCTTCAAGGTGGTGTGATTCATTCATGCTATACATGAAAAAGTATTAAAGAGGATTTTAATTAAAAATATATTAAATAAATTAACTATATATAATATTAATGATATAATTACTTTTCTATTAATATTATAAATCATTTTACGTATCGCCCTTTTTACACATTAAAAAAAGTGATAATGTTGTTCAAAGATGTGTGGACTACCGCATCCTCGACAAGATGCGAATCCTTTTACATCACATTAATTATATATATTAGTATATGTGTTTAAATAAAATTTTATTTCTGATATAATTTTCATACCATAAATATATAATGTTACTTACCCTAATTCTGTAATGATAATTTTAAAATGGGAGCATCACTCGTGCGTTTGTACGACCTACTATCTCTCTAATTTTAATGATGGTTCATTTTTCAAAAACTGCATTCATAATTGGTTTTAGAAGTATAATTCATTTATAAATATGATACTTATTTCATAATTATTATTCCAGATATGTCTATATAATGAACCCTATGACCATATTCTTTCTACCAAATACTTTTAAACACATGAACCAAATTTGTTCAAAACACCTTTTTGTCATCTTATTAAATGCCATCAACATTATTATCTTCTTTGAGTTCATTTAGTCTTGAAGGGTTGAAATTAATTAGAGGGTATTCCCTTAGATTTCAAAAACTCAGAACCCCTAGTCAGGCCTAGTGTCTCTTTCCTTTTCTTCTTTATCTCTGCTTTTTAATAAAAATAAAAAATGAATGTCAAAATACCCATTATAAATATAATTGTTAAATTGGTTTTTTACCACATTTTAATGGTGAAATAAAAGTAATGATAAACCCCCAATTTTTTTTGAATCAAGTAGATAACTAACATTGTTTTATTATTCTTGAAATTAAAGACACATGTGACAAGTCAGACTTAACCTAAGGTATTTAATCTCAATTTACATTCAATCGATAATTATTTGTTGTTATGAACCAATTTAATTTTATATGGTGGATATACTATAATTTAACCTATTATTCCATGAATTTACTTATTTTTATGATATTATAAGTTTCATTTAATTTCATTTCTTCCTGGGTAATATGATTCAAATTTTTTAATGTTGTATGGGGTACTTTTGAATCTTTAAAGATTATTTACCATAATAATGTTATTAATGATTACCTTTCCAATCTCACATTATATTGAAATTGTCAATTTATTATAGAAACAATCACTTTATTGTAATAATTTTTCATTATAAATTTCCTTTAATATCTATAATATCATAAAATAGATATTATTATATCCTATATTGTATATCAGTTTTATAAATAGTGTTTACTTTGAAAGTAATTTAATCAATTATGGAATTATTGATAAATCTATATTCTTTATTTAATATAGATATTAGATATAGAATATTTTTTACATAATTTGATTAATGAATTGGATAGTCAGTGATGGGTGGGGCCCATAATTTATATAGCTTATTGATGCATCAATAGGTTCTCATGAGAAAAATTAGTTTGCCAAATCAGAAAAATTTTAACAGTTTGAGTGATTGAACTTGGTAGTATTGGTTTCCATATGCCTAAGAAATTACATAGAGTAACTAATAACTTCCATAATTTCCATTTATCATTCTATCCAGGATATTTTTATATGATAAGATATTTAGATGTATTTTATTCTCAACTTATTGATTAAATTTCATGTGTTTTTATTTATTTACATTTCCATATTGATTACACCTTATCTGATTATTTAAATGGCATGTGTTCTTAGTTTATTACCTATCCATGTTAATTTATTATTATTAAATCACTATTAATTATAATTTACTTAACCATACGAATCATTTCAACTCACCCATATTTTGTTTCCTTTCCGCAGGTTATGAAGATGGATCCTTTGAATTAGTCTCAAGGATTCTGAGTTTTTAATTATGTTATTTTTTATTTTCAATTTTCCTATGTATTATGAGTATAATGTATTTAATATGGATTTCCAAAACTGATAACCCATTTTGTCCTTCTGGATTTAAATCCTTGTAATCATGCCAACGTAATAAAATAATGCACAAGATCAAGGATTCTTGGGTCCGAGCCTTAAATTCATATATTAATAATTAACCATTATGAGAACATTTTAGGTACTCGAATATATTTATTATAATTTTTTATATTTCTGTAATTTTATATTATAAGTATTTTTGTTCTTATTCATGATGATAACATCGGTAAAGATCCTGTTTCTGTAATTTTCACTAATAAGAGATGGTATCTAAATAATGGGATTCATATTACCATAAAAATAGAACAGAAAATAAATAATATTTTACATATTATTATCTATTGTCATGAGTATTAATATTTCATTAGTTTCCCATGGTTGAAATTTATACCATTGTTCTATTAGGTGGTTAAACTATCCCAAAAAAACTTGTTATCATTTATGAGAGAATTTATTTGTAGAAGTGATTATTTTGAATAATATGATAGATACTGAAACATAATAATATTATTTATATTTTTTAATATTTATAATCATATTTTATGATTTTTTATAAATAATAATATCATATATGAACAACAAGATATATATGTTATGTGGGGTGAGGTAGTTCACACATAGATAGAGACGACACACTCATTTTCTACATATCTGTAGGAATATATGGAAATTATTATTACTATAGAGTCTTAAAATTAAATAAATATCAGGTTATTTATTTAAATATACTTTTATAACAATTTTTTAATGTGTTGATGAAAAATAAATCATTTCATCCATGGAGGTGACAACCCGCATGTACACAAGAAGACATATTTATTTTTTAAAATATTTTAGAGGAAGGTAGAAATAGATTTTAAATTATTATAACAATATTTAATAATGCGATGAACAAATTATGTTATCATACCTTCCTTGATATTATAATTTTTATTGGTTAAAACAACAATATAATATGAAAAGATTAGTTGAGAACATTACCTCTCAGATTGGATGTTCTCCCTTGGGAAACACTATAAGGAAAAATAGATATTTTTTAGGAAGAAAAATGATTCTATGAAGTGATTATAGAGTGTACGAGAGACAAAGGTGGAGTTTTATTTGATATTATTCTTTATAATGTGTGGATAAATGGGGTTGAGGTGAGCTCCTTTTATTTGTGAACAGAATGACTTTTTCAAGAAAAAAATTTCTAATATTAAGGGAAAACGTGTTTCACTTGGAAAATGGTATCAAAGTGGATAATAATGGATGGGGGTTATAATTTATATTTATTATTCCTCAATAATACAATTTCAAACATGTTTCAATCATGATTTTATGTCTTTTAGTCAAATATATTTCACTTTAAATATTTTTTTACAATAATAATATTTTTCTAAATAAATAATTTTAATGATTAAAAATAAATTTTTACTTATTAAAAAATCTAAAAATAATAATTCCAAATATTAAATTTATTTTTCCACAAAAAATATTATATGTGTCATATATATTGATTTTTTTCTCCATGCATGAAATATGTTAAAACATACTTTTAGGCTTGGGTATTTTTGAAAATAAATATTAAGTATAAGAAACAATTACCAATTTTGTTTATTTTAATGATACTAATTGGTTTATTAATAACAAAATGAGAGTTATTTGACATTTAAATAAATTAAAAACTCTTGTTCACTTGGTTAAAACATAATTTAATGATAAATTCTATATATAGTTTTTATTATTAAAACATTTCTTAATTTTCAAAATTTTAACATGGAATTTATTATTGCAATATTCTTTTTTAAATTCCTAATTCCCATCTATAAATATATATATTTTCTCATGTAAATGTTTTATAATTTTTTTAACTTCTTTTTTATGTCACGATAAACTCCTAATTCAACGTTATTAATAAAAAAGTATTTCTCACTATTAACAATAAAAAATAAATTCTTTTAAAAAAATCCCAAAAAAGCAAAATAAGTTTTTTTAGCCTTTAGATTAATAAATTAAGTTAATTTTTTTAAATTTATATGATTAAATTTATAAAAAAATTAAAATGAAAATACAAATTATAATGAATTTTTTTATTAAAAAATGACTTTGTCGTATATTTATTATACATATTCTTATTTTCTTTTAATTAATAATAAAACTTGGATTAATATTTTATTCATATAGATAATATATTTAATCAATGATTTATATATATATATTATTAAAATAAATCACATAGAAATCCAATTTTATGTACAATACATTTCTAACCTAAAATGATTCCTATATTAGTATATATCATTTCTTTTTTTCCTAATTTAATTATAAATATGAAATAAAATATTTATTAATAACTGTTTTTTATTTCACCCTAATTTAGAATTACATAACACATAATGATATTTTCATAATACATATGTATAATATGAGGTTTGGTGGTCATTGAAGGTGGTGATTCTGCTGAAAGTGTTCTTTTGGAAATTTCTATGAGCTTGAATTTCTTCTAGAATTAATTTCACAATGGCTATAATTGTTTTAGTTCATTTCAAAAACCAATCCATATGACCCATCAGTCTATGTTCCACACTAATCCACAAAAAATGGGAATGGGATTATTTATCCCCATGGGTTAGCAATAAGTATCCAAATATAAAAATGTAACCTAAAGAACAATTTCACTCAACCAGATACAAGAAAACGCATAAAATATATTGATAAGGAATAATAAAAAATACATAACATATTCATGTAGTTTAAAATGGATATATAAATCAAAAAAACCTATACTGATTATATCATCCCATATAATCCAATTTATATAAGACAATGACCCCAATCTCTATGTATTAATCGGGTAACATCCCACCTACTCACAACCCATGTCCCAACCCATATAACTCAAAAATCCTTTTCCAAACTATTGTGTTTTTCCATTTCTTATATATGGAAAAAAAATTCTACACATATAAAATATTGTATTTTCGGTGTGAGTAACCAAGCCTATTTAGATCCCACCAAGTCATCCAAAAGTAGTCATAGTCAAATAATCAAAATATTTTCATTTAAAAAGACGAAAAAGAATAATATTAAAAATTAAAAAAAAAACTAAAAACATCTTCTATTTATTAGATTACAAAAAAATCATATAAAATTGTTTTAAAATAACTTTAAAATAATAAAATTTTTATTTCCATTTAATTCATCATAAATCCACATCAATTAAAAACATAATTGAAGGTACAAGTCGAATAACTTAGGTATCATCTAGGAAGGATCCTCACCTCATGTGAGAACAAATGAGTGGTTCACACCAAAATATTCTCTAATATGATTACCTAGGGATCATTAGAACACATTGATGTTTTAAATATCTTATTATTTCATTAAAACTAGTCTCTAAAATGATGATTTAGGGATTATTGGAATACACCATTGTGTGAACCTCACTATGAGTCACAAAAACAATTCCCTACATGAATCCCATCCTAACTACCCACAATAAAAATTTTGTAGACATTTCAATTAATTTATAAGTGGAATATTAAATTTGAATAATCATACCAAAAACCATTATCTATACTAAAACCATGCTTTGGAATCCCATTTTCGTACACAAGCCAAATGTACTTTGAATTCAACCTTTCTTTATCAATGAAAATTGGGAAAACGATTATATATCAAAAAACCACCATAAATTCATTTCATTAAATAACATTTCATGAAATTGGATGATTAGAGATATTTTTTAAATTATAGAGGATTTATATTTCATATTAGAAAGATAGAAATAACCCACCACCTAAAATATTTGGTATTCAATAAATTTCCATGGATCTGTATCCCAACAGAGAAGAATCTCTAGGAATCAAGAGAAGATACTGAACTATAAATAAAATATCATTGAACTCGTATTAAATGATCCCAATGCCATCAGAGAAGTGATATATTCCAATTAATATTAATATATCAAATATTCACCTGATTATCAATCCATATCCCATTAATTTCACCGATTTCAAAAATCAGTCTTGCTGATACAACAATAGATAATCAAAAAATCATTACACTGGTTAATACACCTCTGATATAATATTTTTCTCATGATAAAGAGGATATATGGAGGGTAAAATAAAAGAACAATGAATATTGGTTGCATGTGTTTTTGAGTATAGAATCAATTTGTGAAGCTCGATCACTAATATATAAGGAATCTTCAAAATCGCATAGGAATTGAAAATAGTTTGAGTCCCCAGAGAATGGGTGAAATAGTGATGTGAAAAGGATTTATTTAGGGACTTTATACTGATTTTTATATAATTAATTTCCATAATCATATTTTTTCAAACCATGCTCAACTGTATACCCCTTTCTGAGCTACTTGAGGAGCCACATTGTATGGAATCATTTTTTGAGAAAAAATCGCAAACCTTATGAATTAACCCTATCCAATGATTCATGTTTTTAGGAAGTGGTTTTATAGTTTCATCTAACTATAAAACTACTATGTTCCCTCTTTCGGGACACTGAAATGAGATACATGGTTTCAAAGAATAATCTATATAGTTTTCTATAACCACACGTCAACAATGTAGATTCCCAAAAAACACTTAAAATCCCAAATTTCATTTCAAACAACCCAAGAAAATGATAAATCAGGAGATGGTCAAAGAAAAAAAATTTGTACCTGAAATTGATATAGGGATGTGAAAACTATCCCCACCATGTCACTTTATTTCCCTCATAAATTCAATTCAATGATTTTTGATCCAAATAAGTGATAAGGCTACTGCTCCCCCATCAATTATTCCTACTCCTAAAGAATTTTTCATGTGTCACTAAAACACTTAAGAAATTTTAATATAATTTACCCAAAGAAATTTCTCAATAAAATTAACTAAAACTATATTGGCTCATCAACCACATACTCATCCATTTCTAGATAAATCACCTCCCAATTTTATATTTGAGAAGCATCAGGATGATATTTTATAATATGAGATATGTGGAATAAATTATGAATAGATGTTAGGTTATATGGTAACACCAACTAGTAGTCATACTTCCCAATTAACTAACTCATCTTAAATGGTCCAACATATCTTAAAGACAACATACCATTCTTCCCAATCCAGTAGATACCCATTAAAGATGACACCTTCTCGAAATTATAATCTCAAACTATGAATTACCAAGGATGTTATTGATGTCTTGTGAAAGAATTATGTTGACATTGGGCCATCACCAATCATTGATGTATAACCTAAATCTTAATTGAAATCTCCTAGAAAATGCTTGGTCACAAAAGGGAAACAAAATCCACGTCCAAACTACAAGAATAGATTTACAAGAGTGACCGTAAAGAGTTTTGAAATTATCTATTCAAGTATATCACTGATAAATATTTATGTAATCATACTAGACCATTCCCGAATGGATATATTTTGATCCATCAAAATCTATAATGTAAGCATGAATCAAATCCTACAAGATTTCAATACTAAACTCTATCTAACCATCTATCTAATGATGGTATGTTATACTCTGTATGACCTTAGTCTCTATCACATTCTATATACCAATCCAAAATTGTGAAGTAAACCTAGGATATCTATATAAGATAATAGTAGATAAAACCCCATGAAACATCACTAGATACTTCATAAAAAAATTTACCAAATAATTATCTTATGTGGTGTCCCAAATATGAATGAATTTTGTTAATTATGTTAATTTATATATCATAACCAAACTAGAATTATTCTCTTGGGATTTACATGGTATTCTGACCAAAATAATCCATGGATACCACATCCAACATTGATATTTTCCAAGGAAGAGTATATAATAGACAAAAAGACTTTTGGTTCTCATCCTTAATCTATTGTAATTTATAACAAAAAGATAAAAGTTAGTTATTTCATGCTTCATTCTATGACAACAGAATTGATTATTTATAACCTAATACATCTTCGTAGTTTTGAAGTATATAAACCATAAGGAACTATATAAATATATATCATGATCTTCTTAAAAGATACTGAGTTATTGAGCAAACACCTAAAGTAAGGAAAACCTTACAAAGATAGATACCAATAGGTAACAGTCCCCGCAATATATAAGGATCACCAGATTTTTATATACTCACCATCTTTTAACTAATCATAAAGAATAAACTTGAGGGGAGATGAAATCAACTGACAAATATTCAAAATAAAACCATTGTCACCCACCCTCACTTCTAGGTGAATCTATGTAAATGGTCGCATGATATTCCATTCCACTGTAGATTACAATATTTATTGAGTGGGTAATTATTTTTTATGGGTTTAAATAAAAAAATACAAATTTTTAGTCGATATACGATGTCAAAGTAAACCATTTGAAGACACACCACCAATAAACTCTTCCTGAGGTTTAAGTATTAATGTGAGAAATTATAGACATTAATATTTTTATCAAAATAGACTGTGAACATCTTCACAAAAATTTAGTGTAACCAATATTTAGAAGTATGTATAACAATAGTTCTTTTGTGATCATGTGTGGGATTTTCATTTAATGTTAATTAATCTGATAGGACCATCTTTCTACTACATGATCTCCATGCATAAGTTCACAACCCAAACCTAAGCAAGATGCATAACCATACACAACATATCCTTTAACAAATTCTAGTAAAATAAAGATTGAATTATATATCAGACATAATTTAATTTCATCATATAAATTATAACATTTTATATCCCATAATATTTTCACCCCTTACTTTATATGAGTTAACAATGATGATGTAAATTATCAGAAGCCTTTCAAAAACCAATAATAACATCCATCTAAACCTCATAAAAATAATTTCACAAAAAAAATTTCATGGATCCTATAATTAAAAAACAACATTCTTCCTCTTAATATAAATTGAGATACCATGTTCAAAAACTATAGTTCCTAAGAACATCACTTATCAAATCCTAAAGTCATGTTTCTATAATGTAACATAATTATAGTGATTCCTTCATATTACCAAACCAATTTCAGAAGATCCTCGTGATCATATTTATATTTTGAATAAACTAGGATATCATCCCCAAAAATCAAAATAAAGGATTCAAGAAACTGCTGAAATATCAAGTAGATGGCATCAAAATATATTCAATATGGCCACACTTAATCCAAAATGATAACTTCGTGATATTTTAATCCATTAATATTATATGATGATTACTATATTATAGTTTTATCTTTGGTAACTTCTTTTCACAATTAAAATGATAGAATTTGTCATAAATATACGGTTATTGATATTTATTCTTAATTATCACCTTGTTTTGAATATGATAATCAACAAAAAAATAGAGAGTTCCATCACACATCATATAAATTTGTACATGAGATTCTCAGTATGATACACTAGAAAAAAAACAATATCTTTTAAAACATAGTTTTAAATATTTACCTTTTTAAATTTTTCCAATGTCAGAAGATATGAAGGAATTGATATCAGCTAAGTTCTATAAACCAAATCGATAAAAAACTCTACCTCTCATTATAGAGGAATCCTAGATAACTAATTAGGGAATACTTTTTGAAAATTCATTACCACAAAATGGATATTGAAACTATAGGAATCATTATCAAACTTAACTATAAAATCAAATATCAAACTCCCAACTTTTAATTATAATGTCTTGTTCTTACAGACCCGATATATCATTCACCATGAAACACCAAGACATTCCAGTCAAGGGAATTAAAGGACCCCCACTGATGATATTATCAACCTTCACATGATTTTAAATCAACTCATCCATGATAATGAAAGCATAAAAGTGATCTGGGATGATAACCAGATAATCCCAATATACCTCAACATCTAATATTATGAAAGAACATGTGTAGAATCAAAAACCCTACTCATTTTCTTCACATGATACATCACTATCTCTATATCGTATGATGTGTGTTTGATTGGTAGATTCAATATATCCAAAAACTATGTTGTTATTATATAATTACCGGTATGTATATCAATTAGAGTGGTTTCTATATATGATATAATAAATATTTTACCTTTTACCTTCACTTGTACTATATCTATTTATATTGTAAATTCCACTTTTGAGTAGAAATACTTTACTCCAGTGGATCGTGAAGATATCCCTATAGGTTTAGAGGATTCTACATTAACCATAGTTCCCTTTAGAGTGGATGAACCAAATCCCTAATGAGTCATAAACATAGCCTAATAGAACCTCTATAAATGAACTCAGTGATCAAATGGTCTGTAAATATTCATAGGTGTGGGACAATAATTCTTAGTGTTCACTTTCTTGGAACAGTGGAATAAATTCAATAAAATAGTCTAGATCCCCATAATTTATGGAGATTTATCAAGATCAATTAGAGGTACTCTTTTTCATTTTTCTATTTAATTTTTGTGTGGCTTTTACCTTGGGGAGTTTTGGGTTGAAATTGGATAAAATTGGCAGGAGGTGAGGTATTGCAAGGTTGGTTCATGGTTTTCACAAACTGTACACCGAGCATAGCAAAACATAAGAACCAAAACCAAGGGGATTTTCATGGTTAGTGCATGGTATGTCAAACCATTCTCCCTGTTAGGAGTAACTGTGCACCCCCCCCCCCAGAAGAGGTTGACGATTTAGGTGCATGATTTGGAAAACTGTGTTCTCCTGCCTAGGAAACCGCTTGCATGGTTTTAATTAACTCTAAAAGAAGATTTTAAATACCACAACCCACGTAATTATCCAAATATTTACACTAACTCAATCCTAAAGGAATTCCCTTAGTTTTTTGGAGCCTCCAAAATGGATTCCAATCCCTTCTAAACTCTGTTCTTGATGATTCGAAGCCCTGATTAAAGATTTACACTTCCCCAGATATGTGGTTTCTTTTTAATTAAATACACCTCTCTCCTGATTCTCCTTATAGATAATATATTGTTATTTTATTCTCTATTTGAATGGTTTTATATATATATATATATATTATTATCATGTAACCTAATCTTTTTTATATTATGTCTAGGATTTGATTCACGATCTTTTTCCTTGCTGTGGGTCTGACCATTCCGTTTCATTTTCTAGATTTTCTATAGGGAGAATGCTTATAAATTTTTTTAGTAAGGTGGAATCAATTCAATTACTATAGTATTTCTCCCAATTGTGGGTATTCATTGTTTTAAATGAATTGGATTTTTTTTAAATTAAATAATGAATTGATTAATTTAATTGATAAATTAATTTTTGGAAATGTGAAAATTGGGTTAATTAATTTTTTAACTAATTAATGGAATGTTTGAATGGGAAATTAATGAGTAATTTTGATTTTAGAATTTGATTAATTAATTTTTCCTTTAATTAATGGAGTCCAATGATTGTATAATTGATGGGATATAGATATTTTTAAATTTAATTAATTCATTAGAGAATTAATTAACAGAATCTTGTGATTCTGGAATTGATGGGTTATTAGAATTGTAGAAATTGGGCTAATTAATTGATGAATTAATTAATGGAAAGAATGTTTTGATTATTTAATTTGATTACCTAATTAGTGAATTAATTAATGGAATGTTATGATTGTTAAATTGGATTAATTAATTGGTGAGTTAATAAATGGAATGTTATTATTTTTGAATTGGACTAATTAATTGGTGAATTAATAAATGAAATGTTATGATGAATGTGATATTTTGATACATGTTATGTTGTGGTACAGGTGATATTGTGATACCTATGAAATATGGGTACATTTTATGTTGTGATACTTGTAAAATAGTGATATATTTGACTATGTAATTCATGTGTGGTACTTGGTCTACTACATCAAAATCCCATAATGATACGTTGATTGAAATTTTTTTGTGAGACAAGGTTGGTTGCATCAAAATACCATAGTGATAAATAAGTGTAATAAATTGACTATTTATTCAAAATGCAACTTTTTTAATTGATTGAAAATGAGCTGTGGGTCAGAGACTACTATTTCAAATACCCACAGGGTCCTAGGCATGGCGAGCTATGCCAAAAATGTTGGCATTGGACTGTGTTTCCAATTAGTCTTGATAATGATTTGAGATGAAATGGATAATTAAACCCATGTGTTATAAAGAATTTTGAATTGAATATGTGACATGTTATATCCCTTGGAGATAGTTATGAATCCCACATGGGCTCAAGCATGTTTTGGTCATTTGGGTTTCCTTGAGAACCCAAGTGTTATGTGTTTAAATAAAGAGTAATTGAATAAATGTAATTTTTTAATTTATTTCTTGTATTTTGTTCTTATACAACTACAGGCACTATTATTCACTAGATATTGTTCTAGATGCTATTAGTGGTGGCCTACTAAGTTATACTCACACCCTACCCAGGCTGCATAATCAGTACTCAAATAGACATCATGTTTTCAAAACTGCATAAGTGAAAAGGACCTAGGTCAGATGGCTAATTTGGGATGAAGCATGGATGACAGAACCACATGTTATTCAACATCCTCTATGGATTTGTATGTTTCTTTATATATTTTGGGTTTTTCATATTGACAATTGGGATATATTTTCCATTCTATATATATTTTCTAGTTTTGGTTTTTTTGTTACCTATTTTGGTCATCATTTAATACTAATTTGGTTTGGTTATGTTTATATCATTTGATCATTGTAATTTATTTCTCATGTTTTTTACTTTGATAAATAGGGTATAGTCTCTCTATAATCATTATTAGACCATCGCTACTAGTCGACATCCTCTGACATACAGGGAGGTGTCCTTGAGGTCTTGTAACTGATTAGCTCAGGGAACAGATGTGTGGAACCCAGGCCAGGACGTTTTAAATTGGTATCAATTGTGGTTTTTTTGTCTCACAGTTTGAGAAATGTAGACAAAAGATTTGGATGATTCAGGCCTTGGTTAAGAGCATGTGAATGGGAGTTTATATCCTATTATTGGCCCTCTTTTGTGGAAATTTGGATGAAAAGATCATGAAGAGAACCTTATGTATGTTATAGTTCTAGATATCTTTAAGAATAACCAAAGTAATTTTCGAAATAAACACAGAAACAGATATCCCAATGCATTACATAGCCCGCACAACTACCCTGCAATGACCAAGGAAAATAATACCTATGTTGGAAATCTACACCCTAGATATGCACTGTCGACCGATGTGGAATAATATGAACATACACCCTTATTCCATACATCAACGTCATGGACCTCCATCATCATCCTTTTTAGAAAACCTCATTCACCCAGCATCCCATATTTTTATATAAATAGGACCCCAGTGCTCCTCATTTTAAGAATTCAAAATTCATAAGAACCCTATGAGATATCATTGCACATAACCTTCGCCAAGGTCCCCATCAATTTCTCAATTAGATCTACAAAACATGAGAGAATAAAAAATTAAGGGGGATAAGTAAGACCAAATTCCCTCCTGGGTCTACATCCTCAAGAGACCTACACGAGGACTATTCTATACCCTAAGGACAAACCACATGTTTTAATTCCCTCTTAATTATTGGGGACTTGTGAAAGATCCATTCTAGGATACCGAAGGAGACCCTGGGTGCCTATGATATAGCCTCACCCATGTTTTATTTCCCTGATGGCCTATTTCTTGAGGCATAACTAGTTCACGCGGGCCTTTCCCCCTTGTGTGAAGCACTATAAGTTTCTCCTAGGCCCTACACGACACACCTGTGTGGCATACCAATATCAAGAAACTACACACCAGACCTGCATTATCTAACCTTCAAGCCATTTTAAAGCCATCCATGGATGGGCATCTTTTTAATTTTCTCTCTTGTCTAAAAGGGACCAAGTTGAAACCTCCAACAAGGACTCATAATCAACAAAAGCCTTTTGAAAAGGCACATTATTGTGTCTCCCATTTTCACATGTATAACTATGGTTAGAGGATTCCCATAATTTTATTACTAGAGTTTTATAATCATAGGGTGTTTATGTACTTTCATATCTATGAACACAAGGTCCCTTACCATAGGGACGGTGTTTAAGAGTTTATGTTATGTAGGATCAGGGTTTGAACCATTTCCTTCCCTTATCATCTCTATGATCTGGAGACACCAGTTCCTAAAAGGGAGGTTGAGTATTACACTTGATATTCCATTCAACATGTAATTATATCCTTATCCCTCGGTGGAACCAATTGTAGGGCATCCCTTGGAGTAAGCCCCTAGCCTTTCTTGTTATAGGTTGTAGTCTTCTCATCTTTACCATTGCACCTGTCACCATCATTCCTTTTCTATTTGATGTGAATAAGTGGATGTTTTGTAACTCTAACCTCTTCTATTATTGTCCTTATCCTCTTCCATTACCAAAGAAGTAAAATTTTGTGGATTGTTAGATCATTCACTTACACTTGTTACTCACACCGATCATGACTCGTGTGGGATTAGGGGTCAATGGTGAACATGAAATCTGCACGATACATGTGACCAACTAAACTACGATAACTATTTTTCATTCCATAGAAAAGATACATAAGAAGCCTACCTAAGGCCTAAGATCAATGGGAATCCTCTTCAAGAGTAATCCCTAATGATAATCCTCTAAAACTGATCATCCTCCGCAGAAGTAAGCCCCAAAAAACCCTAAAATCCCCAGGAATTAAAACATCCCTCATCATCCATTTATAAGGGAATCTTATTCAAGAATATTCCCCCAATATAATTATTCTCAATGGTCTGTAATCCCCTGCAATACACACCATTGATTTCCTCCTTAGGCGTGGGTCCCCACTGCTGAACTACATGGGATTTAATTCATATAAAAATGGGATATATAGGAAGCCTACCTATGTTTCAAACCCAAAAATATAATAAAAACTCTATACTCTAGTCCATATTCCTTTTAGGGTCTAATTAATCTTGGAAATTCATATACCATCCAGGTTCCTTAGGGATATTCAACATAGGTCCCACACAGAACCTTGACTAGACACCTTCCACCTAGATGTCCTTGACATATGTAGTTAAACTATATGGTTTGGTCCTTATCACACAAACTTAAAATGTATGATATTCCCCATTAAGAGCTATCGAATTATGTGGGTTCTTAATCCTTTCCCAAGGATATGTAGGAAACCCATTCATGGGTTTGATCCCAACATCCGAATAACTTCTCCCTGGATGATGATAAACTCAAGAGTATCGTCCACCTCCTGGGATTTCGATAAACATCATAGTCACCCACTGTATGGCTAGAAACAAAAATGTTATCAACATAACTAAATAATCTCTAAGATGTATATAAGGGGATACCATTGATGGTGAATCATGGAAACATACAGATATCTCCATTCTTGAAGAACCTTAGATTAATATAGATGTTTCTATATTCCATATATGTTAATAATCGGTTGTTAATTATAGGGTTACCAATATCATACTTGGGATTTAATAAAATATTCATGAACATTAATTAAATCAATAAGAGAGTCTCAAATTAGGAAATAATTCCCCCTAAAAGGGCACGATGAGCCCAACCTCTCATCCTCTTGACTAATGTGATTTCTCATGTATCATCGGCCAATCCTCTCAATATGTGTCTACCTTTAGAAAACAAGCCCCCCTATGATATAGAACTATTGGGGGTTTTCAATTCCATGAAAAACCCCATTGGAATCCATTAAAAAATAGTGGTTCCTAATAATAACACAAATTCCTGAGGACACAAAAAATGGTGAAGCTGATGTGAATCCTTAACCAAGAGGATAATAACACCAATCTATCAAGCCACTTTTCACTTAATAAAAGTGGTCTTGACAAAATAATAAATCATGCATGTGTTCATTAAAATTAGATGATTCATTAATATAGTTTTCTATTTTTGTTTTTCATATATACAAGCACCTACTCTCAGACCCCCCCCCCCCCCACAATCTAGTGAAATCATTCAATTTTTCATCAATGAACACTTTGGCTACTACTCTAGTAAGCCCTTAATCTACACAATGTATGCCATCACCAACCCAACATCATTAAAGATGGTTCTCAAACACTCTGGTCCCAGAGTATCATCAAAATGGTACAAATTCTAACTTTGAGGCCGATTGGAAGGCCCTCCAGGTCAATAACCATCACTGATCGTCCTATCAACTATGATCAGTGCTCCTAAAGTAGACATCGATGACTGCCATCCAAATCCATTTAAGGAACCAATACCCAAAATGTGACAACTATTCCCCCCAATATCATAGTTATTTGGATCAAGATTCCTTGTACAACCTCATACAGGAGATATAGGGATCCTTTTCAAGGGATCCTTCCATAAATGGACACCGTTAATGCCACACGGCAGTTACCCCTCGACATGATGAGGGTGTTATTATCTGTCGAATATCCTTGGTATTTCAGACTTGGGCATGAATGAAATCACACCAGGTATGACATCCAGCAATCAGGGATCAAGGCCACACCGATTTACCATCCAGAGAATCCCACCACCTCAACTTTGTGGAAAATATCAAATGGGAACATACACTTGTCCACCTTTATTAATCCGGACAACAAATTTTTATAATGTCACACAATGTAGCCTACCATTAAAATACAGTGATAACTCGTGGGAGGAACATACACTTTCTTGCACCCAAAAAGACTGCCAACATCCTCGTCTAGAAGAACTTAGTCTAAAAGTCCTGATAATAGGATAGGGGCAGACTCAACTCTATGCGCCAAAAAATGAGTACTATCAGTATCCATTATAATGAATGGTAAGACATGACCTGGAACATACACCTACTCCAGATAAAAATAGACATATATCCATGTTCCAGTCACTGATGTCACTATGCATATATTGGCAATGGTGAAACGGTAGATGGAAAATCTTACTAATATCCTACAAAATTTAGAGGATATAATATCTGTAAAGATTGTAGTTACAAAGGGTTGTACACATAACTCTATCCCCACAAATGGAATAGCTCATCAGTATAACACCCTTGATCAGACACATACCTCTTCTTTCATCTAGTAGGGTTATAGAGAAAACACAGCCATATTATACAGACAATCGGATTAGGAACATTAACCTCTTCCAATCTATGGTAATCTGCCTATTCCAATTGACACTCCAAATAAGGAACAAATACCTTCCCATGAAAATCACTTTTTCCAGCAACTGTCCCCAATCGCCCATAACAAGGCACCCAAGAAGAAACCTCATCACAAAATATTGGAAGGTCAAAAGTATATCTATGATCCGACTCTACTTAATGATGGTGTTCTTCAAGCCCTCATACATTTATCTATTTTTTCTCAAGATCCTACCCACTCATTACTAACTTATGGGATTATTAGCAGCAATTGTAAAGGCCCATTTTGGACACTTCACCATGAAATAATTCATTATGAAAAATATCTGGTCAATCTTGAGATCATATCTCTTGATGAGAACCACAAAAACCCTCTATATAACTAGAAGACTAGGGAGAAATAGGGTTTTCCCTTTCTATAATCAAACATTACCTCCTCTAAGGGAGCCTAATATGGGAAAATGTAAGGGCCAGACTATGTATCAATTTCCCCATATATAGGGTCAATCCCTTTCTCTGGATGATAGTTTTTCTCAACTTGAGGAGGAGATGAACAAATTGAGAAGACTTAATAAACAATTAATTCTAGGAAACCCTCCTGTCAGATATTTTATACACATATTTCCTCAACCTACATTTCCAGCTGTTGACCCTCCTCATAGAGTGTTTTCCATGACAACTGAAGTAGGCTGGGAACATCCTCTCAAAGTGGGATATCATCCACCAATATATTTGGATCCTGCAACATCAAATCAATAATTACCTCCACTAGGTGCACAACCAGAGTAGGGTTAGGAACATCCTTACAGTCCCTCCCATATAGAATACCCATAAAATGTTCTAGTATCTCTGCTACCAATGGTCCTACTAGTCATCACAGATATTCTGGCTTTATTCATAATACTCATTTAGGATCCAGCTACCTCACATGCTAAATTCGTATCTCAGTATGATAATCGTGAATTTTTATGAACACTATTGAGTAATTAAATACTCGATTGAAATCCATGGAATGAAGACTTTCACTTATAGATCCAGAAAATAAGGATTACCTTGAATGTTTGGATCCTGCTACTCCACCAAAAAAAATATTGGGAATCCCACATTTCTAATCTTTAGTCGCTCTAGACTCCCAGAGAAGCACATGGCACATTTCATCTCCCACTAGGATCTTATGATGGTTACCCCTAAACAATAGTTGGCATTGAAACTCTGGTTTTTTATATAGTCACTTCAAGGACTAGCCTACATATTTTACAAACGTTTGCAAACTCACTCAACTACTAGGTGGTAAGTCCTTCATCAGAAGTTTCTCTTCCACTTTGGCTAAACACTATAGAATACGATAGTCTTCGATCTCACAAAATAATAACAATGGGAGAAGAAATGTATCTCAATTATAATTACTCAGTGGAATGGACTAAAATAATCTTTAAATCTACCACACCCTCAAGAATAATTGTTTCCCATCTATGTAGTGATTTTTTATGATGAGTTGTGCCTGCCATTTATCACTATGAAGTACGTAGGAGGCTTTCAGGACCTTTCATAAATTTATCAAAAAGTGTGAAACTCCACCCAAGAGACCAAATAGAAGTCCCTAATAGTTTTGGGGACTTTTGGAATGATAAATTGAAAGGAATAGGCTACTATAGTTACACATAAGTAGGCCCATGTACCTGATCCTTTTTCAAATCCATCATTATATCATATGGTTCTACATCCCAAGAATAATCAATAATTTCATCCTTGTAAAGATGATTAGAGATAATAAAACAAAAGTACATTGAGGAGATTGAAAACAAGATATAATCTCTTCATGATAACAAATTCCTGGGTTACTTCATCTCATCAATGGAAAAAAAACATAATCAGTTTTTCAGAGCCCAAGAATCCTTGGAAAGAAGGTGATGAAGATCCCCCAAATTATTGAAACTTCCACCAGATATTGGGGAACCACATCTAGGATTGTTTTGTTTTCAAATACCTCTGAAAAAAGATGGTATGATATAGGAAAGTGAAGTTGAATAATTCACCTACTCACGTGGTGTATGTTTCTTCCACTATCGCAAAAATTGAATAAAATGAATGGCAAGATGTTAAGAGAAAAATTTCACATAATTTTCGTGACTGGATGGTCAGAAAAATGATCAAATGGTCTCAAGATATTCTATGAACACAAATGAAATATCCAATTGTGCCTTCTTCCACTTAGCCAATGGCAAAACCAACTTTATTGGTAGCTGAGTCCTCCTATGGACAATCCCCCAAAAAATAAATAGCCATCTAGGTTAGAAGAAAACATTTTAAGATGAACCTACACCAAAGAGAAATTTGTAATTTACTTTTTTAGACATCATGCCTAAAGTCCCAAAATTTCGGGCACAACCCCTATAAATGATATAATAAGAATTGTCCTGTAAGATATAATATTCAACTAATGAGGAATTGATATTACATTCCCTTAATGTTAATCATTTATTGGATCACTTCACAGATGATGATTCAAGTTATGAATCAGAATTCTCTATGCCTGATTGGTGAATTAGGGGAAGAGGTCATCATGGCCAATGATATGTGGAAATACATGGTTATTCCAAGAGTCACTACATCAACCAAACTCCGTCTCGAACTTTCTATGCAGTCAAAACTCATCTGAAATATCTTTAGTGAGGTAAAGTGAAAAAAATGAGTTCTTACTCCATTAGTGATATGGTATATTCTAAAATGATCATCCTGGAAGAACATTTAATGGATACTTCGCTACATCCTTAGTAGGTAGGAAGACCCAACAGTCCCAATCCACCATGTGAAAAACCATATTCATCTCTAATTCCAAAGGTTGGTGCATACACATCAGGAATATTAGCTCCAAGATCACTTGATAAGGAACACTCACATACTATAAAGTTCATACCTTTAAACCATAAATATGATTTTTTTTTTTCATGAAACAAGCCCATGTATTAGTTAATTAATCAATCATGGATTCCGTAAGTCTATCAAAAGACCTTTGAGAAGCATTCACTGTGGCCATATCAATACCATAAGAGTTTGAAGTTGATGTTTCTTCTATTGAGGTATTTCATGAAGAGAATGATGCTATAAAATTCCAGGAATTTATCTCTTCCAAAAAACAAGACATATATTCTATAAAGCAATGAAAAATTAGTCCCTTGTACATATATATAATAATCATTGACCTTTATGTCTGATGAGACATTATTGAGAATGGATCAAGGATCAACCTCATTCTGGTTCAAATACTTCGCCAGATGGGTCACAATGAATCTCACATTTCTACATCCACTATATTGTTACTAGGATATGATAAGAAGGATAAATAATTCCTTATTGAGATCAGTCCTAGAACTCAATTTGGAGATCTTATGTTAGACATAGAATTTAGGGTCGTCTGAAAGGATGTGTCTTTTATTATTCTGTTAGGAAGACCATGGTTACATCTGCATGTTACCATTCCTTCATCGTACCTCCAATGAATCAAATATTACGTCAATGAAAAAATTGGAACATTTTATGGTGAAAATTAATCTTCCAAATCCTATTAATCCCAATACATTGATGCATGATTTTGTCATAGGTGGGGAAAATATTACATGGTAGATGATGTTACTAAAATCAGTGCACTGAATTATCTTGATATGAACCCGATTAACTCTTTCAAGAAGCTCATTACAGGATATGTATTTCCCATCAACCAAATTAAAAGGGTGGGCCCAAATTTAATGAATTGGGTTCTAAATCAAATAATGTTAGTTCTGAAAACTAAATCCAACAATGAAGGATAAGTTGTTAACCCTCCCAGAAGAAATGAAAGCATGAATGGAAATGTCTTCATTCTATCCCCCAAGCATCAGCAAGTCCCTACTTTATCAAGGTTTAAAAAGTTGTCACACTAATGGAAAAATATATGGCTGTTGGATCTCAATCTATTGTCTTCCCTTTAGAATAAAAAAAATTCCCTCACAATTTAATTATCCCAAAATGATTTCTCAATCTTCTGGATGTCCAAATGATGATCCCTCCCCTAGCTTGGAAATTCTCACTTCATCACCTACCTCTCAAAATTATGAATAAAATTAATGTATGAGGATGGTGTGGAAGAGAAATATATCAGGGATTCCCCTCCAGCATTTGAGTAAAGGTGCCTCTACCATAGTAGTTAAACTCGGAGAGATAAATCAGGGTACATAAGATAATCCATGACCCACACTAATTAGTTAACCCATGGATCATGAAGAAAATGATGTATATAATTGATTCCTGAGTTAACATCGGTATATGTTTGGTTGGAAATAAATTGACATTATAGGCCTTAATCTATTGGTGGACCCCTTTCACTTTGCTTTTCCAAAAGAACATCGAGGATACAAATAGGAATCCACCTGATCACACCAACTCACATTATAAAAATTGATACTGAAGTGGAAAATATCATCAATGAAGAATTTATCCAAGAGTTATAGTATTCAAATTGGATATCTAACATTTTATCTGTGAAGAAGAAGAATTGTAAAATAAATGTTTTTATTGATTTCAGAGATCTGAACTGGTATTGTCAAAAGATGACTTCCCGGTTCCAATTATATAACTTCTCATTGATGCAACTACTGGTTGTCAAGACATCTTATTTGTGGATGGATATTATTGTTGTAATAAAATATGTATAGATCCAAAATATTAAGAGATGCCAGCCTTCATCCCAAGGAAGTCTTCTGTTATCATGTAATCCCATTCGGCTTAAAGAATGTTGGTTCCACATATCAATGTGACATGCATCACATCTTTAAACCATTTTGGGATGTTTTTTAAATGATATTTTGATGAATTATTGGTCAAGTCACCAAAATGTTCTAACAACTTGGCTGACATACAAATTGTCTTTTGTAAACTATGACAATATAACATGATGGTGATCCCCTTGAAATGTTCTTTTAGGGTAACCTTGGGGATGTTTCTTTACTTTGTCATTTGATATCATGGAATCAAATATTATCATCATAAAATTATTGTTATTCTTGGAATGTATCCTCCTCATAACCTAAAATATTTGAGAGGAATTTAAGGAAAATTGGATTGCATCTTTACCATTATAGCTAACCTTACAAGAAAGTGATTATTAATCATCAAATTAATGAAGAAAGGGGTCATGTATCAGTGGACAAATGATTACTTAGAAGAATTCAACTTCCCCAATAAGTACCTCTCGATCACATTAGTAATAATAATAACTATATAATGAAATCCAATCATATGATATTTGATAGCTTTGGAGTGATCTATGGTATTTTTCCTTGTAAAAAAGAATGGTTTTGTGAATCAAATTATCCTCTATTATCCCAGTCAATCAATTCTTGGTGCATAGGCTTGCTATTTTGATAATATTAATATTTTCCTAGTATTAATATTTTATGATCCGAAACTATGATTATATCCACAACACCATGATATTCACTTGATTTATTGAAATAACTCCCTCAAATTTATCTTCAGTAGTTCTCTGCTAACAGAATGTCTAGTACAGTGGGCGATTAATTTACAGTTGTTTGATATGCCTTTTGTGCCTTATAATGTAGTTAAAGGCCATGCCTTTCCAGATTTTCTGGAAGAGAACCCATCTTAAGAAACATCATTTTTAAATACTAAATTTCTAGAAGAATAAATTATTTCCCATTTAGGAATGTCCTCAAACCTGGGAAATGTATTTGGATGGTGCATTTAGGAGCCTAATAAGGACGAAAATAGAAGTCCCTTAAGTCAACAAATTTTTATTGTGGATCATTCACATTTCCCCAGCGATGGAAGTCTTAACATATTTCATTCTATTTTAAAATGGTTTTACCAATAATGAGGCATAATATAAGGCTCTCATCATGGGTCTAGAACTGGCACTCCAAATTCTAGTGAATCAGTTGTTCGTAAATTGTGATTAAGAGTTGGTAATCGAACACATCAATGGGTATTGCGCCACTCGAAAAGAAGATTTGATCCCCTTGTTTGACTATGGTTGATGGTTTATAGAATAGTTCCTCTCAAAACCAACATAAACTCACATTCCTTGATTGTAAAATTCTCATGTAGATTCATTGTAAAATGTCACCACGGCTTTTGATGATCCAAATTTGGATGAAATTATCATCATCATCCCCATCGTAGAGTGGTCTCTATATCTGTTCGACTTGTAATAGATAAGATTAGTGAAAGAATTACCATTACTGAGCTATATAGTCCTACAATGAGAAGGATGATACCCATCACGGAATATCGTTAAGTTGGATTACTCCTTACAGATAGTGATAGAAAAGAGAAAATATGACAATGAGTAGCCATATTCACTCTAAATAATGGATTGAATCACTGAAATAGTTATCTATAAATGGGTCTTTCATGGATTCCTTCCCATATTCATTAATGGGGAAGAGATTGCGGCCATTTTGGATGAAGTACATGTTAGGGCCTAAGACACCCATTTGTCTAGATATAAATCTACCCACCAAATTCATTTGATTGGGTAATACTAGCCTTCAATGACATAGGATTTCATAGAATTCACTAATATGTTTCATTATTTCCAAGTGAATTGCAACTTCATTAATCAACCCCTTCAGATGTTGCATACATCAAAATACTCATGGCCATTAATCAACCCCTGTAGTTGGTGTGGGACCAAACCCTCCATCTATAGCCATGAAATTCCAATATATTCTTACTATTACTGATCACTTCACTAGATGATATTATATAATACCCCCTCAAATAATTTGGGGCCAAAATCATTATTAGATTTGTAAAAACTATAATAATTACCAGATTTGTTGTCTCTTATATCATATTGACGAACAATGACATAAATTTATGTTTGGAAGAGGAAGAAAATCTATATCAATTGTACAATATCAAATCCAACCATTCATCCCACTATCATGCAGTAGCTAATAGATAGATAGTTGATTTTAACTATCCCCAATCAAGAATACTCCAAAACATAGTGGGTAATATAATAATTCATTTCATGACAATATCTTGAACACCCTAAGGGCTTACCAGAATAAAACTAGTACTGTAATGTAGGAAACCCCATATTAACTTGTATATGGGATAGAAGTAGTCTTTCCCATTGAATTTTAGTTTCTATCACACTATATTTCCATCTGTGACTAGATATCTGTCGATGAACAATCTCATAAATAGTCAGATGAACTGAAGTGCCTATTTGAAAATAGACTACATGCCTTGCATCATTTGGATGTATATTAGAACCAAATAGCATGGGTCTTAAACAAGAAGGTATTCCTCTACTCTTTACTTCAATGATAGTTTTTTTTGGTCCTTAGGAATCCAATGATACTAGGAAATAATCCTTTGAAGCTTGAACCAATGCTGGAGGTTCCTTACTCTGAAGATAAGATCCACTCTAATGGAGGGTATTACTTAATCATATTGGATAGGAAACTCAATATAGACCCTACCATCACAAGGTTACAGATGCAATATATCATGTAATTACATGATCTATGTCCAAGTTGTAAGATGTTAAACAGTAGTGTGGGTATTTGTTTTATGACATTATAATGAATAATACAATTTCCTTGTTACAGGAATTAAAACTACAAGGAATAACATCCCCATTATATGATGTTAAGCTATGTGAAAAATTTCATTTTCACAAGATAATAAATTGAAAGACACCCATTTTACTCTCCATAAGACTTTAAACTATGTTATTAACATCCCTTTCAATTGAATTAAGAAACCCCAGTATACCACAAGCTATGATATCTTTCAGGGTCCCTAAAAATGGTCTTATGATCCATGTGTAGGTCAAAATCACATTACTCTAACCCCGTAGTGGGTAGTGTTTCCATCTTTGCGAGACATGACGATTAAATTCAGTCTCCCCCCATGCATAAGACCCAATTATATCATTTCCACTTTGTAATGGAATTTGGGCTACTTTTTATATGTATAAGTCCCGACACTTTTACATCATTACTACAAGATGATGTATTCCATAACCAACATCCTCATCATATAATGATAAACTCCACGATCCATTCAAGAACTATCTTTGGAATTATTCTCATTCCAAAAATATATATAGTTATTCTAGGATCTCCACTCTGAGGACTAGAAACAATTTTGGAATAGAAAACCCCCCACTATTGCCCATGTATGAAACAGATCTACATTGAGATCTTTTCCAGGATATATACCTTCATTCTCATCCCACTAAGATTTGTAGTGATTCCTTGACCACACGTCTCGAGACCAACCATTATTTTGAAAATTAACATTCCCTTTTATCTACATAGAGTCTCAATTGGTGTGGGAAACATCCTTCAAGAACTATGTGTGTATTTATTCTCATTTCAATGAGATACATAGAAATTCTGGGATCTCCTATCTCGGGTCCAACCATGAAAAAATATATATCTTCTTTTAAATGTGTCTGAATTAGATATATATCGGGATCCCCATCAAGAAATATATGAGTCTTGCTTCTTTCTCTAGAAAGTTACATAGTGACACTCAGGTCCTATTCCCTAGTCCAGCTAAAAAATTTATTCATGTTAGGTGACCAAAATCCTTCCAACATGAAGAGAAACTACACACTTCATCAATAAATTTTTTTCTTGAATCTCACCCTCATGAGAAATTTAGTAACGTCCAGATATTCATTATTTAGCCTAGTCACAATGAAAAAATCCCCAATCCTTCTGTACGAATCAGATCTATGCAGGGATACTATTCAAGAACTACATGTGGCTTCATTCTAATGAAAGAATGATACGCAGTGATTCTTGGATTTCATATCTCAGTTCTAGATGAATTTCAATCGAAAATACCCATTACTACCATTATATGAATTAGGTCTACGCATATATCCCATTTTAGAACTATGTATTGGTTGATTCCTACCATTATATGATATGAAGGGACACCAAACATTTCCATCACTGGGTCTGGCCTCATTAACCCTTTCCGCACTGGGAATCCAAAATAATTACCACATGATGTTAAACGACATTGTTCCTCAGGAAATAAGTATTATTTGTTTCTACTCATAATGAGATAATTAGTGTTGCATGTATCATATATTCTGTCCCACCCACCAAAAATTCTAAATGTCCCGATCTTTTACTTGTGATACCATTCTTCCCTGAAAGAGACTTTTGCAAACCCTTGTTTCCCACACCAGACACAGTTCATGTGGGATTATGATTTTGGTAGAATATTTCCCTATATGAGTAAAGTATATCAATTCACAGTGGGGTTGTCAGGGTTTTGGTTACAGTACGTTAAAAGGAACACCAAAGGTCATCATCGCACAATAATAAACTGCACAATATGTTTAATAACTACATATGTATTGATTCATTCCCTAGAAAGATAAAAAATGATTATTGGGTCATACACCTTGTTATGGCTGCAATATTCATTTTCAAGAAAAATTCACTTATGTCTGTATCATATTATGGTAAAATTCATGTTTCAAGAACATTATGTGGCTTGATTCTCATCCCGATGAGATATTCATGGATGTACAGATCTTTAACCATCATTCTAGCTACATAAAACCATGTAAAATCCTCTACTCTCTCTTGTATGAGTTATATATACCTGAGGAGATCTTATACAAGTCTTCTCCTTATGCCTAAACTTGTATCAAAACCCCTCAAGTCCTCTAAACAAGAATTAAATCAATATAAGGTACTTTAATAGTTAGAACTTTGTCTGTCTTGATTCTAAACCTACAAAGATATGAATTAATGTCGAGGACATAGATCTAGTCCCATCCCCGAGGCAAAGAAAAATCCCCTCTATCTTGTGTAAAATCAAAAATCCATCTAGGATCTTTAATTTTGGGTTCCCACAATAGACCCCCCCCCCCCAAATTTCTCTCTTATATATTTGAGTCAGATCTATACAAAGGACTTCCAACTCATGGACATTATTGATCAAAACACTTCCTTTGTGCTGGGACATATCCCTTATGTGCATAATACTCCTAATCCTAAGCACATTCAGATCATCATAATCTTTCCCTCACTTTTGGTACCATAATGTATGATACCCGAGTGCTATTTTAACTAAATATGTTGTAATACGCCCTAGTCATATTTTTTATAAAACAACCCCTATAGATGATTTTTTGTCCCAAAGATGCCACATTTTGGCTGTGTAGTACATTCCTTAGTTTTCCTTGCATAAAATATCCCACAAAATAGTTTTTTTTATATAGTAGTAATTCTGATCTTGGAAGAAGCCTCTTCTGTCCCGGTAATCTTTGATGATGGAATGATGGAACGAAAGATTCAAATTCAACAATAAACCCTTGTATATTTTTCTATTTTTTCTCTTCAGATCTGAAATTCTCTAATACATTGGTTTTTATTTTCCCGTTTATATTTTTTCAAAGAATTTTGGAGTAACCATGGCCCATTTGACCACATATCATCCATCATTTCCATAATATTATTTCCCTAGTTATATGAACTAAAACTACAAGAAACATACATCATGTGTCTGTGTTATACATTCATAGAGAACCTATTCTCTCTGTCATTTGGAAATCATGACTTGAAATACCCCTTACATATTCAGGTTCCTTTTTCCACAAACCAAACTCTATGCTTAGATAGATCTGAATCTCCATAAAATTTCATCGGCTTTTAGCAATAAAATTTTAGAATTCTGGAAGACTATTTTTCCTAACTATGTTGTAACACACCCTGGTCAGCATTTCATAAAACATCCCTTATAGTAGGTCTACCATACAAATCATTCCACTATTAACTAAATATTGTGTTGCATAGTTGGACTTTCATAAAACAACCTCTATAATGGGTTTTTTCGACCACTAGTAACTTATTCATTGAGAGGGACCTCATCTAATTCCATAATTCAATTTGCCCATACCACACTGTGGATCCAGTAATCCCTAAATCATATATTCAAGTGATCTCCTATCACACTTGAATATCATAGTACATTTATAGATGAATTACCAAGAACAGGAGAATCATCAACCTTTTATTCAAAACTAAAGACCTTAAATTATATAACAATTCTATCCTTTAATTATGACTTTAAACAATGTAGTATAATTTCCTTGTAGTACAAAAATAAACTACAAGAATATTGTCCATAAAATATGACATTAAACTAAATGGTTAATGTCTTAGTTGTGGATGTTAAACTCTATGAGGCTTTCACTCTTGGTCAAAAGGGGTCTTCTCCACTGATATTGACCATCTTGAAAAATGTACCCCCCCCCCCTTCACACACTGAAACTATATAGGAGTGGTTTTCCATTAATGGAATGTTCAAATAACGACATTCCGTTTATTCTCAGACATTTTCCCTTGGTAATACCACCTTCTTGGCCTTGAGAAATATGAATCTTATGTTTATATCATTAGTAGTATAATGTCAAAATAATGTACAAATCCTTTTCATGGCTATGAAATATGTACCACAGTTGTTCTTGGATAATTCAACCACATTGTGGGTTTCTCAACCAAAGGATGTCACTACATGACTCTACAATATGCATCCTAGTTGGCCTTGCATAAAAGAGTATACAGAATGGGTCTTTCAAGCATTGGTAACTTCATCATCAAGAGTGTCATCCTATATTCCGCAATAACATGTTTTACATTCAGGAACCGTAAAATTATTTTTCAATATTCCCCTTTGATATATCTGTAGAATATTGAAACATTCAAATCGATCAAACACTATTTCAGTTATCATCTCAAAATTCACTGTCAAAGCTGTTCAACCTAAAGCACTAGCCTCATTAGTCTAGCATGCATGACATTAAACATACCACAAAAGAGATATAACTCAACATATTGAAACCCCGAAAAGGGAATTCTAGATAAAATTCATGTGTCAACTCACAGGACATGTTATTTTCATGGTTTAGGAATATTTTGGCAATGAAAATAAAAATAAATAAAACATATTAGGCTGAAACCCAAAAATAGGAAGTCTGAGATAAATCCCTGTCGACCCCACTATGTCTTTTCATTATCAGATTTGGAAAAAAAAATCATGACACAGAGGAGAGAAATTTTATTGTGTTTTTCATATTACCTTATAAACAGTCAAACTAGGATCCTCACCAATGTGAATCTGCATATCCCCAATCATTATATGGTTGTACCATGAGAAAACCTTTGGGAAACCTTCATAAGAAGCCTAACTCGATGTAGGTGAGTGGATGACCTATGTGGGAGGAGTGAAATTTAAACCCCAAAATATGAAGAAAATGACGTATGCTGTATTTTTAAACACTATAGATCTACATCACATGCCTACATCAATGCCCTACACCCTTCACATATGAAAATACATTGTGTGAAAAAATTGCGTGAATACCCTATGTGACCAACCACTTCACTTATCCATAATCGTTTTCAATTATTTTACCTCAAGACTAGACCCTCCAATTTTGTTTGAGTCCAATATTTAGTGGAGGGGATTTTTTTGAAACTGGTTTTTATTAAGGAGAATAAAAATTTTATGAAGAGAAACTTTCTTATATTAATGTTCCAAATAACTTGAAGGAGAACCAAATGAATTTTCAAAATAAACATGCACAAAAATATCCCTACACATTAAATTTTGAGCAAAGATACCCTATGCAGACAACGAAAAAGAATACTTATGGTAGACATCCTTATTGTGGACCTTCATTATCAACCTACACTGAACAACATGCACAGACACCCCTATGCCAGACATCTACACCGTGGACATGTGTCATTGACTTGTATGGATAACGTCTATTGCCTAGGGTCACCTATTTACAATAAATAAGACCTAAAGGCTCCACATTTGAAGAATTGAAAATTCAGAAGGACCCTTGGAGATCTCATTGTGTAGCACCTTTACCTATGTCCCCCAAAAAATTTCATGTTTCTCTATAAAACATGAGAGGAAATATAATTAAATGGGATAAGTAAGATCAAATTCCAATCAATGTATAAATATACAAGACACCTACACAAGGATAATTCTCTCTTAAAGAGAAACCACCTATGTGAGGTCTCTCTACATTTTTAAGGACCTCCATGGGACCCTTTTCGAGATACCAGAGGAGACACAATGTGCCTAGAATAAGGCCTCACCCTATTGTTGTTTCCTTAGTGTACTATTTCCCATTGCACGGCCATTTGTTTCATGCCTTTCCCCCCATGCGTGAAGCACTTTCAGTTCCTCCTAGAACCTAGGTGGCCCACCTTTTTAGAAAACCTACGGAAATCACCTATGAAAAGGACCTATGTAAGCCGCCTTTTAAGCCCCTTTGTGAGCCACAAATGGTAGGGAATTTTCTTCATTGTCTCCCTTGTCTAAAAGATACCAAGTTGATACCAATATAAAGGCCTCCTGATATGAAAAACCTTGGGAAAAGGCACATAATCATGTCTACCATTTGGTTCTGTATTTATATGATCAGAAGCTTCCTACATTGTCTTACTAGAGGATTAGGATCCTCATTTTTTCAATGGTTTTTTATATCTATGGTCATGAAGACCCTAATTCTTGGGGAAATGTTTTTGAGTTTCCGGTACGAAGGAATATGGTTTGTATTATTTCCTTCCCTTCTCTTCACTATGATTTAGTGCCTTGGGTTCCCAATAGAGAGGGTGAGGATTACAATTTATTTTCCATTAAACATGGAATTAGATCATCATACCACTAGAAAACCAATTGTATGAAATCCCTCCTACAGTAATCCACTAGTCTATCCTATAAAAGGTTGCAGTCTTGATCCTCTCTACCACTGCTTCCTTCACCTTCACTCTTTTCCAGGATGAAGTGAAGAATGGTAATTGTCGTAACTCGGGTCTCTTCTACTATCATCCTCATCCTCCTCCAACAACATATAAGGAAATATGTTAGGATTTTTAGATGTTACACTTTCTCTTATATCTCACACCTATTATGACTCACATGGGCTTAGGCGATAAGGGTAATCTTGACACCCACACGATCCATGAAACCTATTTAACTATGATAACATTGATTCCTTCCATAACCTGAATACATGAGAACCCTTCCAAAGTCCCAATATCAATGAAAATTATCTTTAGGAGTTATCCCTAATTATAATCCTCTAAACCTGACCATCCTTCTCATGATAATCCCTAAATTAAACCCCCAAATCACCATGAGTTAAAATATCCCTCATGGTCCCTTTATAAGGGAATCCTTTTCAGGAATAATCACTAATATAATTCATATCAAAGGTCTATATTCCCTTCTGATAAAAACACTTGAGGGCATATATATGCATGGGTCCTCACTATTGAACTATGTGGGCTTTGATTTCTATCCAAATGGACTACATAATAGTCCTCCATGAGGATCCAACACAACAATCTAATCAAACCTTTTATCTATAGGACACATTCTCAGAGGGGTCTAATTAATCTTGGAAATTCATATCACTTCTAGGTTCCATGGGAATCTTTGGAATAGGTCCCACTCCAAACCTTGACTAGTTTCATTATACTTATACATCCTTTCCCTATGATGTTAAATTATAAGGTTAGGTCCTTATCACACAACCATAAAAGGTGTGATCTCCCCCATTAAGCAGAACCAAACTACATGGTTTTTGAATCAATTCACAAGGATACATTGGAAACACAGTCATGGGTTTGATCCCAACATTAAAACACCTATCATCTCCCTAGGTGATGATAAACTCTAGAGTAACCTCCACCTTCAGGATGATGATAAAATCCAGAGTGCCCGGCTATGGAGCCATAAAACCAGTGTCATAATCATAACTAAAAATCTATAAGTAGTATACAATAGGATACCATTGATAGAGACCATCAGATACATGGATATATATCCATTCATAAAGAACCTCAAATACATACAGATGATTCTATATTCCTTACATGATAATAATTGGTTGTTATTTCTAGGTTGACCCAAATCATTCTTGGGATTTAATAAAGGATTCATGAATATTTATTAAATCAATAAGAGAGTCCTAGACTATGAAATAATTATCCCCAAAAGGGTGAGATGATCATGACCTCCCATCTTCATGACCAATGTGGGTTCTCATGCATCACCGACCAAACCTCCAAATGAGTTCCTATATTTGGAAAGAAGGTCCCTATGGAAATATAATGGTTGGGTGTTTCTAGTTCCATAAACAAAGCCATTAAAAACTACATGGAAATAATAATTCCTAACTAAAAAAGATATTTCCGAGGGGAAACCCATTTGTGGAAGTAAAATTCAATTACCCATGAGAGGATTTTTTTATGGATATGTGTTGTTACAATTTTTTTATTTCAACATAAGATGATACACTTATTGTGTGATGTGATTATTGTTTCTGAATTCGTTTGAGATTTGACTCATGGCCTAATATGGAATGAGAGTTTGTAACACTTGCATCATTCTTAGAACTCAAGACTTATTTATGAAATGCATCATTTTAGGAATTCATGATAAATTGGGTTTTGGGTATGTGGTTGAAATTGAATGGTTTTTCTCTGAATTTATAATAGAACAGAAAATGGTTCATAATATGTAATGGAAAAATGAAAAATGGATCAAGATTTGAATAAATGGGTGTATAATAAGAAACACAGTAAATGAGAATGAGTTTTCCCATTTCAAACAATTACCAAGACATAGGATGGTTATGGTTAGTGGGAGTTCTTATGTTGTGACCATGTGGCAGAAAATAGGGGGAATGACTTTTTATTTCTTTCTGTGAAACTTTCTGGATAAATGTTTTAATGTTGTGTTGTGTGTCTAGAGACATGTTTTTGAAAATTTATATATATTACACCATGATTATTCTTGTTGAGAGGATCACAGTATCTTATGGATATAAATGATCCTCCAGCAAAAAAACCTGAGGAACTCAATAGTGTGAGTTTAGGAAGTTAAAGAAAAGTTCCATGACAATATTGATCACTTCATGTAGTTTATCTTAAAAGACCCAATGCTGGTTGTGATAAGCATGTCCGACCTGACATGGGAGTATTAGTTATATCACCCTCTAAAATTTACTGGAGTAAGAGGACGTATGGTATCTGAGTTTTGGATGAAGTCTATAATACTATAATTGACCATAAAGAGTCTCACACTAAGAAGAGAGTCAAATTGGCTGCCTAAATGATGTCTAGTCAAGTGAAGAAATAGTGGTACATACAAACTCGAGATGTTCATCATGACTATTTGGAGTAGAGTTATTTTCAAGAGAAGTTCATGGATCACTTTTATCGAAAGATTCTCATGAAGGACATGGTAGCAAATTTTATGATGTTGACTCAGAGGAGTATGTATATGAAAGAATATGATGTATTATTTACGTATTTGTAGTTATTTTCTAGAGAGTTGTATAGAGATGAGTCTATTATTGAAAAATTATTTTAGGATGGGATTAAAAGTGAAGTTATTTCCCATGTTAATATCTTCTGGCTGAAGAAGTTTTCCAAAGTGGTGAATTGGTCTCTCATATCTGAGGGGAACCTAAAAAATGTATCTAGTAGAGGAAGGTTGGGTTTTGTTTGATGGTTAATAGATACTAATTTTGAGATTAATAATCTTCAGTATGAGAATGCTAGATGGTGTGATAGAAAGAAGAGTATGAAGGGGGTGGGTTAGTTACATTGGACCTTGCTCGAGTTATTTTCCACCACTATGGTTGGTTGGGACACATCCATAGATATTTCCACTAACCACTGGTATAGTTTTAAGGATGTATTAGGATGTGATATCAATAGATCATGTAGAGGAACCCACGAAATATGGTTAGTGATGGTTCAGCTAGGTAGATCTAGGGTGTGGGAATAGGATGTAATAAACCATATTAATATTGAAGTTATAGTATTACTAGGCATAGAGGTATAGGTAGTGTATTTGGTGCTTCTAAGAAAGGGTGACCATAGCACTAGTTTGGTGCCTCTCAAGGGACACAAAATTCATCACATTTAATATGGGTTGGACAGTTGAATGTTTTTCATCCTACACTAGAGAATAGAAGGTTGGACCATCGATAATTAGAGGTGTTGTTCTTATAGATTTAATTCTTTATAGTACATTATTTGATACTTCGACTCTCACAATTTTATATATGCATATCTTTTCAATGGGTTGGGAATAGTGGTGGATTTCATGAGTGGGGTTATGAAGATAGATACACCTTTGGGATTACGTTCAAGAGACACATGTTTCTGAAAATGATGTTCTCTTGAGGGTGGGGTATCATTTTAGTTTGGATATTTACATCCTTAACATGTTAGGATTTGACCTAATTATGGGTATATACCAGTTATTTACATTCCAATAACTCATTTATTGTTACCATAGGAGAGTAAATTTTACGTCTCTTGAGGGTGAAAATTATATTTACCATTGAGAGTGTGATATCCAAACAGGTCAGACAGGGCTAGTTTATCTGCAACCAGGGGAGCTCACTACCAGAGTTTCTAGTCTGTTTCTAGATGATGGGGGTGTGAAATAGGATGTACTTTCACCCATAATGGATAGGTTCTAGGAGATGTTTCCTAATTAATTATAAGTGATTCCACCATAGAGAGACATGGAATTTACAATTTTTCTCATGCCTAGGGATGACACAGTTTCTATTCTACCATAATGAATGGACTAATAGAGCTTTAAGAGATCAGGACTCAGCTATAGGGTATGGAGGATAATGGACTTTTCTGATTGAGTACATCACCTTGGGGTTATTCAGTATTGTTTGAAAATAATGATGATGATAATTTTCACATGTGTGTCGATTACCAGTAGTTGATTTGTTTGATAGTGAATAATCGGTATCCTCTTCCATGTATCGGTGATATTTTTGACCAATTGAGGGGTGCTTGTTTTTTCTCTATGATCAAATTGAGATCGGATTATCATCAGTAAAAACCTCAACCATTTGATATTTTGTGGACTACATTTATTATAAAGTATGTCCTTCATGAATTCTTTTGGATTCCATTTTCATTGATGAACACATCAAAAATTTTTATGGCCTTGATGAATATAATCATACACTCATACCTAGATCATTTTGTGGTAGTGTTTGTGGGAGAAATATTCATGTACTCCAAGACTCATGATGACTATTTACAACAACTTGACATCATCTCGAGTAAACTGAGAGAGGATATTTTTTATTCCATGTTATCTAATTGTTAGTTTTGGATTGATAAGGTACATTTCTTAGGTCACAGAATCTGAGAGGAAGGTGTGTCTGCAGAACAAGAGAATGTTCAAGTAGTGGTTTCTTGTGAGCAGCCCAGTAAGGTTTTTGATGTATTTATCTTCCTGGATTTAATAGGATATTATTGGAGGTTCATCCAGGACATTTTCCATTTAGAAGAACCACTTGTCTTTTTGACCAAGTGGAAATTAGAGTTTTAATGCTCTAGATAATGTGATAATTCTTTCCAAGATTTGAAGACACTCATGGCACGAACACCAATCATAATGATAACTAAGCCAGTTGAGGATTATAAAATGTTTTGTGATGCATCATGGATAGGTATTGGATTAGCGTTGATGCAGGGATATCATGTTGTGGTGTATGGGTCTCGGCAGTTGTGTTCACATGAACAGTTTTACCCTATGCATGACATCAAATAATTTATTTTTTTATTCTTTGAATCCTTTACAGCATTATCTTTCAGGATAGATGTTTATTATTTAAACCAATCACATGAGATTAATGTATATATTTTCCAATGATATTTGACTCTTTGAAAGTGGAGGTTGGTTGTGTATAAAGAGTTATTTGGTTTTGAACTACCATATTTTCCTGATAATGGAAATAGTCTTGCAGACACTATAATCATTAAAACATAGATTTAGGCAGTTCAGGAGTCAAGTGATGATGTACAGTTGATGAATTTACTTGATGAGATGCATTCTTTTGTTCTTTAGGGAAAGGATAATATAGATCTCATATCACTTTTGGTGGATTCTACCCTTTTGTTCCACATTATAGATAAATAATTTGAGGATCTAGAATATTTGCCTTTGAGGGAAATTATTGAAGGTGGGTAGTCACCTTCAGATTGGAACATAGTTGAGGATGAGTTCATCTATGTGAGTAATTAGTTTGTAATCCCAAGATGTATGAAAGAGGAGATAATAAATGAATTTTATTCCTTGATGTTGGTGGTGCATCCGGGTGAGACCAAAATGTATAATTATCTACATCAAGAATTTTGGTGGCCTTAAAAGGAGATATCAGGGTTTATAACATGATGTTACACCTATTAACATGTGAAGGTTGCGCATCAATGACTGGTGTTTTACAAAATCCATTTCCCAATCTAGAATGGATGTGGGATGATGTTATTATGGACTTTGTAGTGGGTCTCTTGAGGAAGACTTAGAAGAAGGATTCTATTTGGGTTATTGTGACTATTTTAAAAAGGTAGAACTACTCTTACCTATACGAGAGACATTCTCGGTGGAACATCTAGGCGAATTTTACGTAATGGATATTGTAATTTTACATGGGGTTCTATGAAGTATAGTTTAAGACCAAGACTCATGATTTATTCACGCTATTGTAAAGTCTTGGAGAAGGTTCTTGGTAAAGAGGTTTTACTAATTCCGGTAATCCACCCACATACAAATGGGAAGTCAAGGAATGATATTTAGGTGCTTGAGAATACCCTAAAATCATGTATTATAGACATCATTTGTTCTTGGGAGAATCACCGAGAACTTTTGGATTTTAACTATAACAAAATTTATCAGGTCATGAATCTGATAGAATCAAATGAGGCACTTTGTGATAGGCCATGCAGATCACCTCTATGTTGAATAAAGTCATGTGAGTGAGAGATTTTGTGACCAAGTCCTATGAATAAGACGTTAGAACATGTTCAGTTGATTTGAAAACATATGGATATGTCTTAGAGTATAAAGAAGTCATACATTGATAGAAGTTGAAGATGCCAACATTTTATAGAGGATGATAGTGTATTCCTTTAGTTTTCACTTATATTGGGCCACTGTGGGATATAGATATATGGAAAGTTAGTTCCCTATTTTTTTGGACCGTTTGAGGTTGTAGGGAGAATTGGTTCTGTGGTGTAATAATTAGCCATTCTAAAGAGGAAAATTTTTATGCATGGTGTTTTTCTGGAATTACAGCTCTAGAAGTATCACACAGACTCTTCTCATGATATCAATATGGATGATGTTGATATTAAGATAGTTGCATCTTTTCAGATGCATCTAATCTGTGTATTGGATTGTAGTCAAAATGTATTTCGGGGGAAGATCATGATGATATTTTATGTATTTTGGAAACATGGGTGTGTTTAGAAAGACACATGAGAGATATAATTAGACATGTGGTCTTAGTGGCCCGATCATCTTGACTCAGAATCTAAGATATTTTTGGGGATACGGTATGATGATCATCTATTATAAGGTGGGGATATTATAAGATCCAGAAATTTTTTGGAGATTTCATGGGATAGTTTATTAGTACTCTTCATCCTTGTTTTTGGTATTTTTTATGGGTTATAACTTGGGGAGTTGTGGGTGAAAATGGAGATAATTGGAAAGAGTATAGGCAGTGCACGGTTGGCACACAGTTATCCCAAAACAAAAACTTAGCCTAGAAAACCATGTGAACCCAAATAGAGGGGATTCAAATGGATAGTGTGCAATTTTTCCAACCATTCACCCTCTTAAGAGTAACCATGAACCCCCGCCCCCACCCATATAATTGATTTACGATTTAGGTGTAGGGTTTGTAAAAACATGAAACCCTTCCCAAGAAACATTTCACATGGTTTTAATCAACCTGAAAATTAGATTTAAAATACTTAACCCCTGAAAATAACCCAAAATGATCCCTAAAAAGGACCGTGAAACATTATTTTACTTTTATATACTCTCAAATGGATTATAATCCCTTCAGTCCTCCTTTTTTGATGATTCAATGCCTAGATTGAATATCTGCACCTATTCAAGTATGTGGTTTCTTCTTCAATTAGAACTCTCTCCCTCTCACTCATATTTTTGGATTAAATAGGGTTGTTTTATCCACTATTTGAAACAGTTTAGATCTAGATCATAGTTTGATGGATCATGATCCATTTTATTTTGATTGTAGGATTTTATTCAAGATCTCATTATACATCAGGGTTTTGACCCTTTCATTTTAATATGGGGATTTACCATTAAGAGATCATGACTCAGTGATTTGAGGTCGGTGGTGTGAAGACCCAGACCCCCCTTGGTCCCTTCCTTTGCCAAAAATCCGGTTTCCTTGCGGGGTACCGATCGGTGAGACCGATCGGTGAGACCGATCGGCGAGACCGATCGGCGAGACCGATCGGCGAGACCGATCGGCGAGACCGATCGGCGAGACCGATCGGCGAGACCGATCGGCGAGACCGATCGGCGAGACCGATCGGTGACACCGATCGGTGAGACCGATCGGTGACACCGGTCGGTGGGACCGATCGGTGGGACCGATCGGTGGGACCGATCGGTGAGACCGATTGGCGAGACCGATCGGTGAGACCGGCCCTGCCAAGTTGTTCCAGTAATGTTCCTTTTTCGCAAATAGGGTTTTAAACCCTATTCTTCCTTGCTAAAAAAATATCTTAGAAATCCGAAACGCGCGCAAAGGTCTTAATTAAATGCTTCATTAATTCATGGGTCAGTTAAAACCACCCAGCGCCATTAATGATGAGTCACGCCACGTGGTCAACCCACGACTCCCTCGTCTTCCGTGGTTTTGTGTTTTCATCTCAACCGTCCCCAGCCCTTATAATTAAGGGTTAGGCCGTGGTTTTCCCCCTTCTTCGATCGTGGCCCTTCTGGTGCATCGGGACCGCCGCGTCGTTATCCGTAAAGTTCCGCGCCCCCGGCCTAAACGTCGATCATCCATCAACAAGTAGGGAATTTCTCTCGTCTCTCACCTTTGTGTATCATGCGGGGTGGGCGTTACTTTTGTTCCTATGGAATTGGTTGAACCAAACCCTAATGAAGATACTAAACGAAGTTCTAAAGAAAGAAGGGGAAGGGGTTGTGATCGTTGTTTATGCTTTATCTTGTGATCAACCCTTTTGTTGTACTGGTCTATGTTTTCTGAAAATTGAGGCCGTTGGTGGTCGTGTGTGTGCACTTGAATCCCCTCGTGATGTTTTAAATGGGTTGCTGAAATTGTGAACTCCTGCTGTGAAATTGGTTAATCACGTATACCCGGCTGAATAATTGAAAGCACCAGGATCAACCCTTTTGTGATAACTAACGGATAGAACACATGGAATTTTGAAATCATGGAGTGTGTTAAGTCGTTTAAATCTGAAAATCCCTGACTCGTGTTGGTAGTGGTTGTTGGTTGTTTTCCCTTCGGGCCGTTTGCTGGAAATGTGGGAGGGGATGGGATCCCCCGTTCTTTTTATACTCTCGGTGGCTGTGTGAATTTGGGGGATGGGATCTCCTGTTGGCATGGTTTCAGTGGTTGTGGGTTTTTATCACAAACTGGGGAGAGATCCTCTGTTGGCAGAACCGGGTGTGAGTGTTTTGGTTGATCTATGCTTGACGTTTTCCTTGGTTATGCTTATGGTAGTTGCCCAGTAGTGCTTAAAATTAATTGAACATTTGACTGAACGTGAAACAAGAATGGGACAGATGGTTTTGTGGGCAAGGGTCGTGAATTGTGACTCGGGCGTTGTGGTATTGTGTTCTGTAGGTTGGCTAGGAAAACCTAAGTTTTGGGTGAGTGTTTGTTACCTATATCTATACTTGTAGCTTTGTGTTTCTTATTCGCGCCCCACCCCAGTGGAGCACTTAGTGCCGAACACCCCCATTTATGGGGGAAGGGTGTTTTTCCCAACACTATACTTAGTGGCTGGTTATTAGCTCCTTTTCTGCTCCCTTTCCCGGATAGCCCAAGTACCTTCGGGTAGGCTGTGATGGCCTGAAGTCCATTATTAGCCCAAGAACCATCGGGCAGGGTGTTGTGGTGGTTGGCTAGGTGTGTGCGGCAGGTGGTTTCCCAAGTGTCTTCGGGATGAGGCCCAGGTGTTTTCGGGTGTGGCAGTGGATTCTTTAGCCCAGGTGTCTTCGGGCGTAGCGGTGGTTGTTCTGGCCTAGGTGTTTGCAGGCATGGTTACTTGTGATGGTTGTGGCCCAGGTGTGTGCGGGCGGGATTTGGCAGTGGGACTGCGTGTGGTTGTGGCCCAGGTGTGTGCGGGCGGGATTTGGCAGTGGGACTGCGTGTGGTTGTGGCCCAGGTGTGTGCGGGCGGGATTTGGCAGTGGGACTGCATGTGGTTGTGGCCCAGGTGTGTGCGGGCGGGTGTGGCAGTGGGACTGCGGTGAGAATGGCGGGATTGGTCCGATGCGTAGGATGTCTCAATAACCAGTGGGAAAGTGGCGCGGGGTACCTAAACATCGATGTTCTCTTATATATATATTACTTGACTTGCGTTATTTGGGGAGCGAACCTTGGTGAGGCTTGGGATGGATAGTTGCCTTGTTAGGTGTTTGGTTTACTCTTTCTCACGGGACTTTAGTATGTTTCCCCCACTTGTGCACGAGAGTCTTGGTTTTCCCTACTGAGTGTACTTGTATGCTCACCCTACGTTTACTTTCAGGTTTCCAGGAGGACTACCAGGGCTGCGCGGGACCCTATTAGTCGGACAGTTGGAGTTGTCGGTGTTGTCGTACCTTTGTTTTCTTTTGGTATTGTACTTGAGAGCTTCTTTTTCTTTTGTACTTGTACCTTGTTGTAAACTGTTTAAACATGCATGTGGGAATGGTTTACTTTTGGCTTTACTTTTCTTTCTATCTTGGTGTTGTTGGGTTTTCTCCTCCTTATCTTTCGATCCTATAAAATAAAAAGGGCAATGCCTTCCATTTGCGAGAACTTCCCATACCCTTGGTGCTAGTCGCCACTCCGGGACCTATTGAAGGCGGGTTTCGGGGGTCATTATCTCTCCTTCAACTCAAAGAAGGAAGGGCCTGGCAATCTGCTGACCCTTCCCTCCTTTTGATGAAGGCGGGTCGTGACAGAATGGTATCAGAGGAGAGGTTGAGAGATAGGACGGAGTCTGGAGTTAGGCACAGTAAGGATTTCATGGGATGGTAAGGCAACAGCGTTGGGTGACCTTGGTGCGTGAAATAGGCCAGGGAGGACCGGCTAGGACACGGGATTTTAGGGCCCCCCGTGATCCGATGCAAGGACTCTGGACCTACCGAACGACCAAGTGAAGCCACACTGATTGCAGGGTAGAGACCCTAGGAAAGGTACATGCATCATAAATGACTTGTGTTCTTGTGTTTCTGGGATGTCTTGGGAAATTAAGAATAAATTAAATCTTAATAAGTTTTGAGAACGGTTTTCTTTGCACTACTGGGCTTAGGTATTCCTTGTTTACCTTGCAGCTATGGCACCTGGAAGGCGACCACGTGTGGTACAGGCGATCGAGACTCCTGAGACTACCTTGGCCAATCAGCAGAGAGCTGATCGGGAGGAAGAGGACGACCGGTGGCAGAAGACTCTTCGAGCCTTTCAGCGACAGGCCCTCGAGAAATATGAGGGCAGCACCTCCGACATGAAGACGGAAGGCTGGCTGGAGGAGCTAGTCATAGCCTTCGGCCTGATTCGGGCCCCGACAGAGTACTGGGTTCCTCTGGCTGTTAGCCAGATGCGAGGAGCGTCACGTCAGTGGTGGATGCTTCACCTGGGGAGTAGGAAAGAGTCTGAGGTTGCTTGGGCGGAATTCGAGAAGGAGTTCCGGGCGGAGTTTCTCTCATCGACAATGAAGGCGGAGAAGAGACAGGAGCTACTCTCCCTCCAGCAGGGGAGCATGTCCGCGAGGGAACTTGGAACCAAGTTCAAGGACCTCCTGCGTTTTGCTCCAGACCTCTTTCCCGATGAGGAGTCTCGGGCAAGACGTTTGGAGGAGGCGCTCCGACCCTCCCTCCAGTATGCTGTTACTCCCTTTACCCTTCCGACATACTTAGAGCTTCAGAAGAAGGCCGAAGTGGTGGAAAGGATGCACACTCTAGGCGGACTGTCACGAGAAGGGATCCAACTGGGACCATCGAAGGGGAAGGCCGTCAGCACCAGGCCCCCAGCATCGGGACCCTCCAGGTTCCGACCCGTAGGGAGCAGGCCGCAGCAGTTTCAGTTTCGATCCCCTGGCCCACGTTCTTTTCCTTCGGGCTCGGGACCACGGTGCTTCATCTGCGGGAGCCCTGGACATCTTCGGAGTCAGTGCCCCGATCGGGTGCAGTACAGCAGTGGCAGTCATCCCCAGCATCCGCCACAGCAGCAGTTCCCAGCCAGACCCTTCCAGCAGCAGCAGCAGGGACAGCGAGCTCCCGCTCCTCCGCAGACAGACATAGGAGGGGGAGGCCGACCTCAGGGCGCTCCCCAGGGACCTCGACCAGGGCGTGGTCGGGGAGGTGGCCGACAGCCGAGGGGTAGGGGAGCTGGGCGTGGACAGTTACACGCCGCAGAAGCAACAGTTCCAGCAGGGCCAGAGGTTGTTCGAGGTACGATCAGTGTGTTTAGCACTCTTGCTTATGCTTTGTTTGATACCGGAGCTTCGCACTCCTTTGTTGCACCCAGTCTAGCCCGCGCCTTGGGTCTAGATGCCGAGAGACTTCCAGTGCCCCTGGTGTTGAGCACACCAGTTGGAGGTCAGACCGACTTGCTGTTCGTTTGTCGGGGATGTAGACTGATGTTGGGGCCACATCAGTCGGTTAAGGATCTCCTTCTGCTACAGATTCGGCCGTACGATGTCATCCTAGGCATCGACTGGCTATTTTCTGTGTGCGCCGTCATCGACTGTTTCCAAAGGAGGGTGGTGTTCTCCGGTTTGGACGGCCAGCGTGTTACTTTCATCGGCGAGCGGAGCTGTCCGAAGGGAAACAGGAGGGAGGAACCTCTCCTCTCCTTGTTGACCGAACTGACGATAGAATCAACAGATGCGGAAATGGTGGAAGTACCAGAGATCGTTCGTGAATTTATGGACGTCTTTCCTGAGGAGGTGACGACTCTACCCCCTCGACGTGATATCGAGTTCGGGATAGACCTGCAGCCCGGCTCTCGACCAATCTCGATGGCTCCTTACCGGATGGCACCTTCGGAGCTACGGGAGTTGCGGATACAGATTGACGATCTGATGAAGAGGGGTTATGTTCGTCCAAGTGCATCACCGTGGGGTGCCCCAGTCTTGTTTGCGAAGAAGGCAGATGGTGGCCTCAGGTTATGCATAGATTACAGGAGGCTGAATCAGGTAACAATCAAGAACTGCTACCCTCTTCCGAGGATAGATGATCTTTTCGACCAGCTGAAGGGGGCAGGATGGTTCTCGAAGATCGACCTGCGATCCGGGTACCACCAGCTGAGGGTGAAGGATAGCGACGTCCCGAAGACGGCGTTCAGGTGCAGGTATGGGCACTTCGAGTTCGTGGTCATGCCCTTTGGTGTTACGAACGCCCCGGCCGTGTTCATGGGGCTTATGAACTCCATCTTTCGGGAGTACCTGGATCGGTTTGTGGTGGTGTTCATCGACGATATCCTGATCTATTCAAAGTCAGAAGAGGACCATGCAGAGCACCTGAGGACAGTTTTGGAGGTCCTACGACAGCACCAGCTCTATGGGAAGTTGTCAAAGTGCAAGTTCTGGGCGCGAGAAGTGCACTTCCTTGGACATGTAGTGTCTGAGCAGGGAGTAGCAGTCGACCCATCAAAGGTTGAGGCAATTGTTTCTTGGGCAGCACCCAAGAATGTGGCGGAAGTTCGGAGTTTCCTTGGACTGGCAGGCTACTACCGGAGATTCGTACCCAACTTCTCCCGGGTAGCAGCCCCTTTGACGGCTTTGACCAAGAAGGACCAAGTTTTCATGTGGAGCGAGCAATGTGAGTCGTCCTTCAGCTACCTAAAAGAAAAACTGGTTAGTGCCCCAGTGTTGAGGTTGCCAGAAGAAGGGATGGCCTATAAGGTATTTTGTGATGCTTCAGGACAGGGCCTGGGGTGCGTATTGATGCAGCGACAAGGGGTGATCTCTTACGGGTCCAGGCAGCTACGCCCCCATGAGCGGAACTATTCCACCCATGACCTGGAGCTTGCAGCGGTGGTGTTCGCATTAAAGCTGTGGCGACATTACCTCTTTGGGGAGCGCTTTGTGGTATTCACCGACCACAAAAGCTTGCGCTATATCTTCTCCCAGCGTGACTTGAACTTGCGACAGCGGAGGTGGGTCGAGTTTCTCCAGGACTACGACTTTGAGATCTCATACACTGAAGGTAAGGGAAACGTTGTGGCTGATGCCCTGGGCAGGAAGCCGCATCAGGAGGTGGTTCGGGAATCTGCTGATGCTTGGAAGGCAATGGGGGAGTTGGCTGCCTTGCACTTGGATGCAAGGGTGGAAGGTACTAGAGGTTGTTTGTTTCAGATGACGGTACAGTCCTCCTTGTTGCAGCAAGTGGAAGAGTCTCAGTGGGGAGATCCTGAGGTAGAAGTGTTGCGGGATCGTGTCGATCAGGGGAACGCCCCGGAAGGATGGTCGGAGGACAGCCGACATCGGATGCTCTTTCATCGGAGGTTGTTTGTTCCAGAGGTGATGCGTGATGAAGTCCTTCATGAGTTCCATAGCTCAGCCTTGGCGGTACATCCGGGTGTTTCGAAAATGTACCAAGGCCTGAGGGGACAGTTTTGGTGGCCCGGGGTGAAACGGGCAGTGGCAGAGTTCGTGGCTAAATGCCTGGTGTGTCAGCAGGTGAAGGCTGAACACCGTGTTCCTGGTGGTCTGTTGCATCCTCTAGATGTTCCCGAGTGGAAGTGGGACGACGTCTCAATGGACTTCGTCACGGGACTACCCAGAGCTCAGGGCGGGCATGATGCTATCTGGGTAGTGGTGGATCGATTGACAAAATCTGCTCACTTCTTGGCTATCAAGGAGTCGGGACCCGTGAGTACCTTAGCACAGAGGTACGTGGATGAGGTGGTGCGTTTTCATGGAGTTCCGAAAACGATCGTCTCGGATCGGGACACTCGATTCACCTCACGAGTCTGGAAGGGGTTACAGCATGCTTTTGGCACCCAACTACGCCTTAGCACTGCTTTTCACCCTCAGACTGATGGGCAGACAGAGCGGACTATCCAGACTTTGGAGGACATGCTGCGAGCATGTGTTCTGGATTTCGGAGGATCATGGGTACGACACTTGCCTTTAGTAGAGTTTGCCTACAACAACAGTTTTCACTCTACTATCGGCATGGCTCCTTTTGAGGCTTTGTATGGAAGACCATGTCGTTCACCCTTATGTTGGGCAGAGGTTGGTGAGACTGGTACTCTTGGACCAGAAGTAGTGCAGAGCACCACGGAGAAAGTCCAGCTAGTGCGGGAGAGGATGAAAGCAGCTCAGGATCGGCAGAAATCTTATGCTGATCGTCGGAGGAGGCCCCTGAAGTTCGAGGTGGGAGATCATGTGTTTTTGAAGGTTTCCCCTCGACGGGGGCAGCGGAGGTTCGGAAAGGGGAGTAAGCTCTCCCCTAGGTTCATCGGACCTTTCGAGGTGCTGAGGCGAGTTGGCGAGGTGGCATATCAGCTGGCCCTACCACCTCAGTTGGAGAGGGTTCATGACGTCTTCCATGTCTCCCAGCTTCGTCAGTACTTACATGATGACTCTCATGTCATCAACTGGGGAGAGCTAGACGTAGGAGGAGACGCGACCTTCGAGGAACGGCCAGTCAGAATCGAGGATCGCAAGGAGAAAGTGCTCCGTGGACGAACCGTCGGCCTGGTTCGTGTGTTGTGGAGACATGGCGGCCTCGAAGAGAGTACGTGGGAGAGGGAAGCACAGATGCGTGCCCAATACCCCGAGTTGTCCTGAGCTTTGAACCTTTGGTGCCTGTTGTGACAGAACGTTTGACCTTTTTGGCTATGAAATGTGCTAGGTTCCTTTCCTCTGTTATGTGTGGGAAGCCCCGGCTGAAGGGAAGGGGAAACCCGACCCCTAATCAGGACGCATTAAGGTGGATGCGATTAAACCCGTGCGGGCGAGTCAGTGCCGCCCAAAGCGGATAATATCTTGACATGGGGGAGGGGGACTCCCCAAACCCACATGACCGGGCGGTTTGGCGTGATATGATGCTTGGTTCTTGACAGGGAGTATTTTCAATTAGCGGGGGTCCACTCCTAAGAGGTATCTTCGAAGATGGTTGTTCGGATCCTCTCTTTCCTTCTAGTTTGTTTTGATTCTCGGGGACGAGAATCGTTTAAGAGGTATCTGATGTGAAGACCCAGACCCCCCTTGGTCCCTTCCTTTGCCAAAAATCCGGTTTCATTGCGGGGTACCGATCGGTGAGACCGATCGGCGAGACCGATCGGTGAGACCGATCGGTGAGACCGATCGGTGAGACCGATCGGTGAGACCGATCGGTGAGACCGATCGGTGAGACCGATCGGCGAGACCGATCGGTGAGACCGACCGGTGACACCGATCGGTGAGACCGATCGGTGAGACCGGCCCTGCCAAGTTGTTCCAGTAATGTTCCTTTTTCGCAAATAGGGTTTTAAACCCTATTCTTCCTTGCTAAAAAAATATCTTAGAAATCCGAAACGCGCGCAAAGGTCTTAATTAAATGCTTCATTAATTCATGGGTCAGTTAAAACCACCCAGCGCCATTAATGATGAGTCAAGCCACGTGGTCAACCCACGACTCCCTCGTCTTCCGTGGTTTTGTGTTTTCATCTCAACCGTCCCCAGCCCTTATAATTAAGGGTTAGGCCATGGTTTTCCCCCTTCTTCGATCGTGGCCCTTCTGGTGCATCGGGACCGCCGCGTCGTTATCCGTAAAGTTCCGCGCCCCCGGCCTAAACGTCGATCATCCATCAACAAGTAGGGAATTTCTCTCGTCTCTCACCTTTGTGTATCATGCGGGGTGGGCGTTACTTTTGTTCCTGTGGAATTGGTTGAACCAAACCCTAATGAAGATACTAAACGAAGTTCTAAAGAAAGAAGGGGAAGGGGTTGTGATCGTTGTTTATGCTTTATCTTGTGATCATCCCTTTTGTTGTACTGGTCTATGTTTTCTGAAAATTGAGGCCGTTGGTGGTCGTGTGTGTGCACTTGAATCCCCTCGTGATGTTTTAAATGGGTTGCTGAAATTGTGAACTCCTGCTGTGAAATTGGTTAATCACGTATACCCGGCTGAATAATTGAAAGCACCAGGATCAACCCTTTTGTGATAACTAACGGATAGAACACATGGAATTTTGAAATCATGGAGTGTGTTAAGTCGTTTAAATCTGAAAATCCCTGACTCGTGTTGGTAGTGGTTGTTGGTTGTTTTCCCTTCGGGCCGTTTGCTGGAAATGTGGGAGGGGATGGGATCCCCCGTTCTTTTTATACTCTCGGTGGCTGTGTGAATTTGGGGGATGGGATCTCCTGTTGGCATGGTTTCAGTGGTTGTGGGTTTTTATCACAAACTGGGGAGAGATCCTCTGTTGGCAGAACCGGGTGTGAGTGTTTTGGTTGATCTATGCTTGACGTTTTCCTTGGTTATGCTTATGGTAGTTGCCCAGTAGTGCTTAAAATTAATTGAACATTTGACTGAACGTGAAACAAGAATGGGACAGATGGTTTTGTGGGCAAGGGTCGTGAATTGTGACTCGGGCGTTGTGGTATTGTGTTCTGTAGGTTGGCTAGGAAAACCTAAGTTTTGGGTGAGTGTTTGTTACCTATATCTATACTTGTAGCTTTGTGTTTCTTATTCGCGCCCCACCCCAGTGGAGCACTTAGTGCCGAACACCCCCATTTATGGGGGAAGGGTGTTTTTCCCAACACTATACTTAGTGGCTGGTTATTAGCTCCTTTTCTGCTCCCTTTCCCGGATAGCCCAAGTACCTTCGGGTAGGCTGTGATGGCCTGAAGTCCATTATTAGCCTAAGAACCATCGGGCAGGGTGTTGTGGTGGTTGGCCAGGTGTGTGCGGCAGGTGGTTTCCCAAGTGTCTTCGGGATGAGGCCCAGGTGTTTTCGGGTGTGGCAGCGGATTCTTTAGCCCAGGTGTCTTCGGGCGTAGCGGTGGTTGTTCTGGCCTAGGTGTTTGCAGGCAAGGTTACTTGTGATGGTTGTGGCCCAGGTGTGTGCGGGCGGGATTTGGAAGTGGGACTGCGTGTGGTTGTGGCCCAGGTGTGTGCGGGCGGGATTTGGCAGTGGGACTGCGTGTGGTTGTGGCCCAGGTGTGTGCGGGCGGGATTTGGCAGTGGGACTGCGTGTGGTTGTGGCCCAGGTGTGTGCGGGCGGGTGTGGCAGTGGGACTGCGGTGAGAATGGCGGGATTGGTCCGATGCGTAGGATGTCTCAATAACCAGTGGGAAAGTGGCGCGGGGTACCCAAACATCGATGTGCTCTTATATATATATTACTTGACTTGCGTTATTTGGGGAGCGAACCTTGGTGAGGCTTGGGATGGATAGTTGCCTTGTTAGGTGTTTGGTTTACTCTTTCTCACGGGACTTTAGTATGTTTCCCCCACTTGTGCACGAGAGTCTTGGTTTTCCCTACTGAGTGTACTTGTATGCTCACCCTACGTTTACTTTCAGGTTTCCAGGAGGACTACCAGGGCTGCGCGGGACCCTATTAGTCGGACAGTTGGAGTTGTCGGTGTTGTCGTACCTTTGTTTTCTTTTGGTATTGTACTTGAGAGCTTCTTTTTCTTTTGTACTTGTACCTTGTTGTAAACTGTTTAAACATGCATGTGGGAATGGTTTACTTTTGGCTTTACTTTTCTTTCTATCTTGGTGTTGTTGGGTTTTCTCCTCCTTATCTTTCGATCCTATAAAATAAAAAGGGTAATGCCTTCCATTTGCGAGAACTTCCCATACCCTTGGTGCTAGTCGCCACTCCGGGACCTATTGAAGGCGGGTTTCGGGGGTCATTATCTCTCCTTCAACTCAAAGAAGGAAGGGCCTGGCAATCTGCTGACCCTTCCCTCCTTTTGATGAAGGCGGGTCGTGACAGGTGGTCTCAATTACATTCACATATTCTTTTTTCCAATTGTGTGTATGCATTGTTAGAATTAAATTGGAATTTTTAGTAATTGAATTTGGAATTTATTAAAATAATTGATTCATTTAATTATGGAAACATGGAAATTGGAATAAATAATTTTTGAATTAATTAATGGAATGTGTGAATGAAATATTTATTGGAATTTTAGATTATGAAAATGGATTAATTAATTTTTGAATTAATTAATGGTCTTCTGTGATTAGGGAATTAATAAGAAATTGGAATCTTGTGATTGATTAACTTATTGGATATTTATATTATGAACTTTAACTACTTAACTAGAAAATTATTTATTGAAATCTAGTTATTTATCAACAGATGGGATATTGGGATTGTAGAAAATGGATTAATTAATTGGTGAATTAATTAATCGATGGAATTATATTATTGTTGAATTATATTAATTAATTGGTGAATTAATTAATAGAATGTTATGATTGTTAAATTGGATTAAATAATTGGTTAATTAATTTTTTTGATGTTGTGATACATGTCATATTATGATATATGTGATATTGTGTTACATGTGATATTGTGATGCCTAAATTGTGTTTTGTATATGTGATTTTGGAATACATTTGAAATTGTGATATATGTGATAATGTGATTCTGGTGCGAGACATGGTATACTAAATCAAATTATCATAGTGATACATTGATTGATATTCATGTGTGTAAAATGATCTATTTCATCAAAATCCCATAGTGATAAATGATTGTGGGACACAAACTACTTCATCAAAATCCCACTTTTTTGGTTGATTGATAAATGAGTTGTGGGTCATAGACGGCTACTTTAAATACCCATCGTACCCTAGTCGTGGAAGTCATGGCCCAAACTGTTAGCATTGAACTATGGCTCCAATTGTCCATGATAATGAATCTAAATGAAATAGACAATAAAATCCCATTTTTTATAATCAATTATTAACTGAATATGTGACATGTGATATACCTTGGGGATAGTTCAAACTCTAGCATAGTCTGTATAAGGTAATGATAGTTTCGGTGTCCTCCAGAACCTCATTTTAATGTGGCTAAATAAATAGTAATTGAATAAATGTAAATTATTTAGATTATTACATGTATTTTATTCTTTACACAACTACATACACTGTTATTGATTGCATACTAATTTAGACATCGTTGGAGGTGTATTTATGAGTTTTATTCACACCATACGGGGGTTTCCCGATCATTACCTGAATAGACTTCATGTTATAAAGATAGGATAATGGAAAATTCTCTTTGTTATATGGATAATCTATGATAGAGTATTGATGAGGGAGTCAAACATGATTCCGGGAACACTTACGATTTTTCAGCGTCTTCATTTATTTTGGGTTTCTCACATTGACACTTGGAAATATTTGACATTATGTCACGACCCGCCCTCGGGGTCCGTGCCGTGACTACCCCAAGCCCGCCTTCCATAGGCCAGGGGCTGGCGACTAGCACCAAGGCGTAAATCCCGGTAAAAAGGGAAGGCATTGCCTTTGTAAAGTAAACAAACACCACAGAGTAAGCAAGCGGAAAGTAAACACTAAACAAGAACAGAGTACAACTGAAAGTGCGGAAAAGTAAATGGGCCAGTATACAAACCCAAACTGAAAGTAAAGTACAACTCGAAAGGCAAAACAACAACTGAAAAGTAAAAGCCGCTACACCGAGCTGTCCACTGGAAATCCCACCTGAAGGGTGGGTACAGATAGCTCCTCTGCTCCACGGGTCCCGCCCTCCGCTCCGAGCACGTCCCGCCCAGTGGTCCACCTCCGGGTACCGTCCCGCTCTGCAAGCCTCAGCTAAGGTCAACGATGTCCGTCGTCTGCAACCAACACAACGTAGTGCGGGCAAAGCCCGTGCAGGGGTGAGTATAAGCTACTCAGTAGGGACCCCGAGACCCCTGAAGGTCTCTCAAAATCCACAAAGGATAAACCACGAACAAAGGTACAATCACGAAGTAACAACCAACACTGCTTAGATATATGCCCATACATATACCTAAGTCATCAATTCAAATACGCGCCAACCTCCGAGCCCAAGTACAACTCAGTCCACACAGGAAAGTAAACATATTCCACACAGGAAAGAAAAACGTAATCCACACAGGATTGCACAATACAATCCACACAGGAAAGCAACAGATTCAGCTCACATAGGAATACTTCTTCAAAGGACGATAAAGATGATCTCTGATCTATCTAAGTCGTCGGACCCACGAAGGATCGATAGGTAACTAACCCCCGCAGAGACCCACACAGGATCGGGCCCACACAGGACCTGTAGGCGCTGGTTCACACAGGACCGCTGAGCGCAACGACCCACACAGGATCGGACTCACACAGGATCGGGCCCACACAGGACCTGTAGCACTGATCCACGTAGGATCGCTGAGTGCTGAAGTCGTCGTCGTCGAATCCACACAGGATCTCTGTACTGTCGTCGTCGCAGTCACAGTAGCAGTAGTAGCAGTCGCAGCCAGCACTAGGGTTCCCGCACACAGCAAGCTTGTTCGGAGGGTCCGCTCCACGAGCCGAGAGGCTGATACATCAACTATCACAAAGTCCAGAGTTGATGTATCCAAAAGTTCCGTATCGTCAACAGGAACTCAACGCAACAGACGGCGCGTCGATCGGACGCCCGGTCTGAGAGTTATTGGCATTTTCGTCCCCGGGGCCCGGTTGGTTTTTAAGGCAAAACCAACCCGACCGTACTCCACCTGCGTCCAAACCTCGGGCAGAGTATGACAAAAGATCCGTCTCACTAAGAGTAACACAACACGGCTGACGGCACGTCACTCGGACGTCCGTAGCTCAAGTTATGAGCGTTTCCGCTCCGAAGGCCCGGTTGGTTTCGTGAACGAACCAACCCGGCCGAACTCAAAGTAATCCGAAACCTTGAGTGCGATATACCTAAACGACCGTCTCGATCCAAGGATCGCGTTGCCGCTGACGGTTCGTCGATCGGAGGTCCGTGGCTCAAGTTATGGCCAAAAGACCGAAACTGCTTCGAAACGGGGGGTCCGGGTCCGGGGCGACCCGGCCCGACCCCCCCTGGGTCGGTCCGAACCGGGTCGACCCGACCCGGGTCCGACCCGGCCCGGCCGGCCGGCCGGCGGCGCGGGGGCCGCGACGGCCTGGCGCCGCACGGTGGCTGCACGCGGGGGGCAAATCCCCCGCTAATTGGAAAGACGGCGCGGCTATATGCCGCGCCCCTTTTTGCAAACCCCCCCCCCCCACGCGGGGGGCTTGATTGGTAGGAATCGGGGGAGCCGCCTGCCCCCCCCCCCCCATAAAGAGGGGGGTTTTGTGAGTTGGCCGGGGGATTAATTCCCCCGGTTTAATGCCATCCGGGCGGCCAGCTGGCTGGCCGGTTTTCTCCAACGGGACCGGAAAAATCCGGTCCCCTCTTCGGCTTCCGACGCCGGCGGCCCGGCCGCCGGTCTCCTCGATTCGCCGCGGCCCGGAACCGGCCGCGGTATTCGTCATCCGGCACGGTGCGACGGCACCGCGCCCCTCCGCCGCACCTCGATTTCTTTCAACGCGGCGCGACGGCGTCGCGTTCTTGATGTTTCTTCCATGGGGTGCACGCGACGGCGTCGCGTTCTTGATTGGGCGAATAACCGCGTGGTGCAACGGCACCACGCCACCTTGATTCATCCACAAATTTAAACACCAAGAACGGAGGAGGGGGTTCGGCCGTGTTCATGCGGTCCGACCCCCCTCACGTTAAAACACAACTTAAAGTATTCAAAAACCACACGTTAGACATGCTAGATCCACGGTCAAGAAAGGAATAATTAAAGAATAAAACAACAACCCCTACCTTGGTATAAGGTTCGAAGATTTGTCTACGTTCCGCGGAAGACGACGTCGCGGAGGTCGGGCGTCGCGGTCGTCGTTCGTCAAATCCGTTGACGATGCGTCCGCTGCGATACGTCGTTGGCGAAACTTCTTATGTTGACGAAGGGAATCCGAGGAGGAAGCGGCGTTCCCTCTCGTTGACACGGAAGACGAAGAAGAGCAGAGCGGCGTTCTTCGTCGGAACTTGAGCATTCTTCGTCAAGTTGAGCGTTCTTCGTGATCTTCGTCAGATTTGAAGAAGAAGAAGGAAAAGCTCTCCACCTCTCAAGAAGACAAAACAATTAACCAAAATAAAATAAGACACCATCTTATTTTATTATCACATCAACACACTAGAATTTCAAAAGTTTGAAATTCAAAAGGATTAACTCCAAAATTAAATAACTCATGTCATTTAATGAGGGGTTAGGGGAGTTGGGAGAAGTTGAAAGGTTGGGAGCTTCATGTGGGACCCACCACACTTAATCCTCCCAAGGGAGGTTAAGTGGATGTGGGTCCCACTTCCAACCCCCTTTGGTAGGATTTAACAAGTTAAAATAAAATTGTTCTTCACGAATTTTATTTAACTTAAACTAAAAACCCAAAATCTAACTTTCAACCCGCAACAAACGCAACTTATGAAAAGGTCTCTTTAAGCGAATATCGGCACTGCGAGTTCATCGGTGCCCTCGGATTTCAATTCCGAGCACCGGATCAAAAGTTAGGAATTCCCGCTCGTTCGTTCACTGAACGTACCCGAGCCAAACTTCGGAAATTAATTCCGGGCACTCCGGGCCTCAGAATCAGGTGCCGTCTGAAACCGCGCTCTTGTAAAATTCTAAAGAAAATTAAGAAAAAAAATTTCCCTTGAATTTTACGGGTCTTTACATTACTCCCACCTCAGGGCTTTACGTCCCTGTAAAGATACATCAAAAACTAGGGAAACAAATGAGGGTACTGAGCACGCATCTGAGCCTCCCGCTCCCATGTGCTCTCCTGGAGATTCCCGTGGTTCCATCTGATGCGCACAAGAGGAATCGATCGCCCACGCAGGACCCGCTCCTGTCGATCCTCTATCTCCACCGGGACCTCTGTAAAAGTCGCCCCATCGTCAACGTCAAGCTCCCCATGGCCAATGATGTGTGTCGGGTCGTGCACGTATCTCCTCAGCTGAGACACGTGGAAGACGTCGTGCAACAGGTGCAACTGAGGTGGTAGAGCCAGGCGATAAGCCACCTCACCAATCCTGCTGAGAATCTGGAAGGGTCTGATGAAGCGTGGAGATAACTTGCCGCCTCGGCCAAATCTCCGAATACCACGTCGAGGTGAGACCCACAAGAAGACGTGATCGCCATCCTCGAACTCCAGTGGCCTCCGCCTCCTGTCAGCATATGACTTCTGCCGGCTCTGAGCTGTCTTCATCCGCTCCTGGATGACCTGGACCTTCTCTGTCGTGGCCTGGACCATCTCCGGTCCCACCAGTGCTGACTCTCCAGGGTCTGTCCAGCACAAAGGAGATCTACAAGGTCGGCCGTACAACGCCTCGTACGGTGCCATCCCGATAGTGGAGTGGTAGCTGTTGTTGTACGCAAACTCCACCAAGGGTAGGTGGTCCTCCCAGCTACGACCAAAGTCGAGGACACATGCGCGGAGCATGTCCTCGAGAGTCTGAATGGTCCTCTCCGTCTGACCATCCGTCTGAGGGTGAAAGGCTGTGCTCAGACGTAGCTGCGTCCCGAACGCCTCCTGTAACCCCTTCCAAAGCCGGGAAGTAAAGCGGGCATCTCGATCGGAGACGATAGATGATGGTACGCCGTGGAGCCGCACAATCTCCTAAACGTAGAGACGTCCCAAGCTCTCTACTGAGCCCTTCTCTCTGATAGGTAAGAAGTGTGCCGACTTGGTGAGTCGGTCAACAATCACCCAGATGGAGTCGTGACCTCTGGATGTGCGTGGAAGTCCAGTCACGAAGTCCATAGATATGCCGTCCCACTTCCACTCCGGAACCTCCAAGGGCTGTACCAAGCCCGCTGGTACCTGATGCTCATCCTTCACCTGCTGGCAGGTGAGGCATCGAGAAACGAACTCTGCTACTGCCTTCTTCATGCCCGGCCACCAGTGCTGTCGTCTGAGGTCCTGGTACATCTTCGCCACTCCAGGATGTACCGCCAAAGGAGAAGTGTGAAACTCCCTCAGCACTTCCTCTCGCAAAGCGACTGGTACCATGGTACATCCTCTGAAAAGGATGATGTGCTCTGCTCCAAGGGAGAAACCATCAGGTGCCTGTCCCGAGGATATCTGTGCACGCCGTGTCTCACAGTCAGCGTCCCCACGCTGTGCCTCCCTGGCTCGCTGCAGTAGTGGAGGGGTGACTGTGAGAGACTGGAGGAAGGCTGCTCCATCTCTATCCACGAAGGATATCTGCAAAGAGGCTAGCTGCTCTGTCGCCTCCTCAAGTAGCTGAATGCCCGTCCTCCTGCTAAGGGAATCAGCTACTACGTTCCCCTTCCCAGGAGTATAGACTATCTCAAAGTCATAGTCCTGGAGGAACTCGAGCCATCGCCGCTGTCTCAGGTTCAGGTCCTTCTGCAAAAAGATATACCTGAGACTCTGATGATCAGAAAAGACTGTAAAGCGCTCGCCCATCAGATAGTGTCGCCGCGTCTTCAGAGCGAAGACCACTGCTGCTAACTCCAGGTCATGGGTAGCGTAGTTCTGCTCATGCGGCCTCAACTGACGTGATCCATAGGCGATAACTGCCCGCTCCTGCATCAGAACACATCCGAGTCCGGTCCCTGATGCATCACAGTAGACTACGTACCCTACTCCCTCCTCAGGCAACCTCAAGATAGGTGCGCTAGTCAATCTCTGTCTCAGCTCCTGGAAGCTCTGCTGACATCTGTCTGACCACACGAAGGGTTTCCCCTTCTTCTTCAAAGCTATGAGTGATGCCGCAACTCTAGAGAAGTCTGGCACGAATCTCCGATAGTATCCAGCTAGTCCCAAGAAACTCCGAACCTCAGTCACGCTCCTGGGTGGCTCTCATGCTAACACAGTCTCAATCTTCGCGGGATCCAGTGCAACTCCCGCCTCAGAGATAACGTGTCCCAAGAAGTGGACCTCACGTATCCAGAACTGGCACTTCGAGAGCTTACCATAAAGCTGGTGCTCTCGGAGTGTGTCAAGAACAACTCGCAAGTGATAGGCGTGCTCCTCCTCTGTCGTAGAGTAAATCAGAATGTCGTCGATGAAGACCACGACAAACCGATCGAGGTATGGCTGAAAGATCCTGTTCATGAGAGCCATGAACACTGCTGGAGTATTGGTTACACCAAAAGGCATAACCAAGAACTCATAGTGGCCATACCGACATCTGAAGGACGTCTTCTGCACATCCTCGTCTCTGACTCTGAGCTGATGATAGCCTGACCTGAGGTCTATCTTTGAGAACCACCGTGCTCCCTTGAGCTGATCAAAGAGGTCATCAATCCTCGGTAGCGGATACTTGTTCCTCACTGTCACCTGGTTCAGGCAACGATATTCAACACAAAGACACAAGATTCCGTCCGCCTTCTTGGCGAACAATATCGGGGAAGCCCAGGGTGAAACACTGGGTCGGATGAACCCCTTGCCTTGCAAGTCCTCCAACTGTACCCGTAGCTCTCGAAGCTCGGCGGGGGCCATCCGATATGCTGGAGTGGATATCGGGGCTGTCCCGGGGTACAAGTCAATATAAAAGTCTACCTCTCTGCGAGGAGGTATCCCTGGAACGTCATCAGGAAAAACGTCCGCAAACTGATCCACCACTGCAGGAAAATCAGGACTCCGCACGTCAACTGCTCCAAGGATAAGGCTAGCCAACTGATGGGTGATGGGTTGTCCTCTCCTCCGCGGAAGTCCATCCTGTGCTGCTAAGGCTCCCTTCTCGCCGGGGAAGGTGAACCTGCTTCCGTCGGTGCGTACACATCGCACCTTGCGCCTAAAACAGTCAATCTATGCATGGACCGTAGATAGCCAATCCATGCCCAAGATGACGTCGTAAGGCCTCGACGCTGCTACAAGAAGATCCCAGCCGAAGCTCTCGCCTCCTAGAGTAAGCTCACACTGCCGGCACCAGTGCGTAATCGTCGAGTCTGCTCCCGTAGGAGTCTCTAGGCGTAAGGATCGAGCCAACGGCTCTGTCGGAATCTCCGAGGTCCGAACAAGGGCAGCGGCTATGAAAGAGTGACTCGCTCCTGTGTCTATAAGAACTACAGCAAGGGTGTAATAGACATAGATAGTACCTCAAATCATCTCGGGTGTGCCGTGGTCGTAGGCCTCTGCTGCCTGGAGCTGTGCCTGTCGCTGCCCGCCAGCTCCCTGTGGTCGGGGTGGACCTCCTGGTGGTGGTGGTGGAAGAGCCTCAAAGTGTCGCCCACCACCGGCTGCTCGTCCAGCTCCTCTGCCTCGTCCGCCTCCTCCCTGCGGACCGCCACGGTCGACCCTCTGCCTCTGCCTCGGTGTTCCATCAACTGACTGCTGCTCCTCGGCACGGCGGGTCGGGCAGTCACGAGCCATGTGGCCCTGCCCGCCGCACGAGTAGCACTGTCTGCCTCTCGTAACACTGGCTCCGCGATGTGTGCCCCGCACTGCTGTGCCAGTGTCCCGAGGTCGTCTGCCCAAAGGTCTGGTCTGCCTGGACCCCTGAGTCATCCGTCGACTGCCTGCTGCAGATGACTCTGCCACGTGCCGCCCTGCGGTGGGTCTCTGTGCTGGTGTAGACTCATCAAGGAAGCTCTTGATCAGAAGAGCCCGCTCCAGTACTCCTGTCTGAGTCGGTATGCTGAGGGAGATCAGCGATGCCCTGATCTCGTGTCTCAAACCCTGCTCGAAGGTTCGGGCCCGGAAGAATGGGTCCCGTACCATGTCGGTCGAGAAGCGCGAGAGATCGGTAAATATCGCCGAGTACTGAGCGACCGTCATGCTTCCCTGCCGCAGCTGAAGATGCTCCTGGATATGCACCGCACGAAGGGTGGCTGGGACGAACTCCGAGCGGAAGAGGCTCTCAAAGTCCGTCCAATGTAGGGATGCCTCATCGTGCACCTGGAGCATCAAGCTCCACCATCGTCCCGCTGCTGCGTGTAGTAGGCTCGCAGCGAGGATCACCATGAGGTCTGCTGGTGTCCTCACTAGCCTAAACACTCGAACCACTGCCTCCAGCCAGTCATCTGCTGCCTAGGGATCCGTCTCCCCGCGAAACCTGGGCGGTCGCTGGCGCTGAAACTCATGCAGTGCGCTGAGGCGACGTGCATCGTCAGCGGCTACTGCTGGAAGCATCGGGGGCTCGGCGAGTAAAGCTACCGCCGATGCCACTGCTGACAAAGGGCCCTGCACCGAGGCCTCATCGCTCAGTGGGATGTCGTCACGCTCGACTCTTAGAACCCTAGCTGGCTGCCGTCGTGGGGCCATCCTGAAAAGGAAACAGGTGCGCCACGGTCAGAACAGTATACCTGGTGAGCTGATATAAGTAGTCACAAAGAAAACTTTGAAACACAAACGCAAACAATGTTTTTGTGCATTAAGTCGGAAATCAGAAGTCAGGGTCCTGGTGTACGGATACGTCGGCCGCCGCACCAACACTGGACTCCCTGGACTGATAACCACACTCAATACGCTAAACATTATTGCTTCACATAGAAATGATCAGAGTTCGCGGAAGCACCGAACTCCTCTGATACCAATTTGTCACGACCCGCCCTCGGGGTCCGTGCCGTGACTACCCCAAGCCCGCCTTCCATAGGCCAGGGGCTGGCGACTAGCACCAAGGCGTAAATCCCGGTAAAAAGGGAAGGCATTGCCTTTGTAAAGTAAACAAACACCACAGAGTAAGCAAGCGGAAAGTAAACAGTAAACAAGAACAGAGTACAACTGAAATGCGGAAAAGTAAATGGGCCAGTATACAAACCCAAACTGAAAGTAAAGTACAACTCGAAAGTGAAAACAGCAACTGAAAAGTAAAAGCCGCTACACCGAGCTGTCCACTGGAAATCCCACCTGAAGGGTGGGTACAGATAGCTCCTCTACTCCACGGGTCCCGCCCTCCGCTCCGAGCACGTCCCGCCCAGTGGTCCACCTCCGGGTACCGTCCCGCTCTGCAAGCCTCAGCTAAGGTCAACGCTGTCCGTCGTCTGCAACCAACACAACGTAGTGCGGGCAAAGCCCGTGCAGGGTGAGTATAAGCTACTCAGTAGGGACCCCGAGACCCCTGAAGGTCTCTCAAAATCCACATAGGATAAACCACGAACAAAGGTACAATCACGAAGTAACAACCAACACTGCTTAGATATATGCCCATACATATACCTAAGTCATCAATTCAAATACGCTCCAACCTCCGAGCCCATGTACAACTCAGTCCACATATGAAAGTAAACGTATTCCACACAGGAAAGCAAAACGTAATCCTCACAGGATTGCACAATACAATCCACACAGGAAAGCAACAGATTCAGCTCACACAGGAATACTTCTTCAAAGGACGATAAAGATGATCTCTGATCCATCTAAGTCGTCGGACCCACGAAGGATCGATAGGTAACTAACCCCCGCAAAGACCCACACAGGATCGGGCCCACACAGGACCTGTAGGCGCTGGTTCACACAGGACCGCTGAGCGCAAGGACCCACACAGGATCGGACCCACACAGGATCGGGCCCACATAGGACCTGTAGCACTGATCCACGTAGGATCGCTGAGTGCTGAAGTCGTCGTCGTCGAATCCACACAGGATCTCTGTACTGTCGTCGTCACAGTCACAGTAGCAGTAGTAGTAGTCACAGCCAGCACTAGGGTTCCCGCACACAGCAAGCTCGTTCGGAGGGTCCGCTCCACGAGCCGAGAGGCTGATACATCAACTGTCACAAAGTCCAGAGTTGATGTATCCAAAATTTCCGTATCGTCAACAGGAACTCAACGCAACAGACGGCTCGTCGATCAGACGCCCGGTCTGAGAGTTATTGGCATTTTCGTCCCCGGGGCCCGGTTGGTTTTTAAGGAAAAACCAACCCGACCGTACTCCACCTGCGTCCAAACCTCGGGCGGAGTATGCCAAAAGATCCGTCTCACTAAGAGGAACACAACACGGCTGACGGCACGTCAATCGGACGTCCGTAGCTCAAGTTATGAGCGTTTCCGCTCCGAAGGCCCGGTTGGTTTCGTGAATGAACCAACCCGGCCGAACTCAAAGTAATCCGAAACCTTGAGTGAGATATACCGAAACGACCGTCTCGATCCAAGGATCGCGTTGCCGCTGACGGTTCGTCGATCGGAGGTCCGTGGCTCATGTTATGGCCAAAAGACCGAAACTGCTTCGAAACGGGGGGTCCGGGTCCGGGGCGACCCGGCCCGACCCCCCCTGGGTCGGCCCGAACCGGGTCGACCCGAACCGGGTCGACCCGACCTGGGTCCGACCCGGCCCGGCCGGCCGGCCGGCGGCGCGGGGGCCGCGGCGGCCTGGCGCCGCACGGTGGCTGCACGCGGGGGGCAAAGCCCCCGCTGATTGGAAAGACGGCGCGGCTATATGCCGCGCCCCTTTTTGCAAAACCGCCCCCCCCCCCCCACTCGGGGGGCTTGATTGGTAGGAATCAGGGGAGCCGCCTGCACCCCCCCCCCCCCCTCAAGGAACCCCCCCCCCCCCCCACGCGGGGGGCTTGATTGGTAGGAATCGGGGGAGCCGCCTGCCCCCCCCCCCCCTCAAGGAACCCCCCCCCCCCCCCCCTCATAAAGAGGGGGGTTTTGTGAGTTGGCCGGGGGATTAATTCCCCCGGTTTAATGCCATCCGGCCGGTTTTCTCCAACGGGACCGGATTTTTCCGGTCCCGTCTTCGGCTTCCGACGTCGGCGGCCCGGCCGCCGGTCTCCTCGATTTGCCGCGGCCCGGAACCGGCCGCGGTATTCGTCATCCGGCACGGTGCGACGGCACCGCGCCCCTCCGCCGCACCTCGATTTCTTTCAACGCGGCGCGACGGCGTCGCGTTCTTGATGTTTCTTCCATGGGGTGCGCGCGACGGCGTCGCGTTCTTGATTGGGCGAATAACCGCGTGGTGCGACGGTACCACGCCACCTTGATTCATCCACAAATTTAAACACCAAGAACAGAGGAGGGGGTTCGGCCGTGTTCATGCGGTCTGGCCCCCCTCACGTTAAAACACAACTTAAAGTATTCAAAAACCACATGTTAGACATGCTAGATCCACGATCAAGAATGGAATAATTAAAGATTAAAACAACAACCCCTACCTTGGTATAAGGTTCGAAGATTTGTCTACGTTCCGCGGAAGACGACGTCATGGAGGTCAGACGTCGCGGTCGTCGTTCGTCAAATCCGTTGACGAAGAGATGCGTCCGATGCGATATGTCGTTGGCGAAACTTCTTATGTCGACGAAGGGAATCCGAGGAGGAAGCGGTGTTCCCTCTTGTTGACACGGAAGACGAAGAAGAGCGGAGCGGCGTTCTTCGTCGGAACTTGAGCGTTCTTCGTCAAGTTGAGCGTTCTTCGTGGTCTTCGTCAGAGTTGAAGAAGAAGAAGGAAAAGCTCTCCACCTCTCAAGAAGACAAAACAATTAACCAAAATAAAATAAGACACCATCTTATTTTATTATCACATCAACACACTAGAATTTCAAAAGTTTGAAATTCAAAAGGATTAACTCCAAAATTAAATAACTCATGTCACTTAATGAGGGGTTAGGGGAGTTGGGAGAAGTTGAAAGGTTGGGAGCTTTGTTTGGGCCCCACCACACTTAATCCTCCCAAGGGAGGTTAAGTGGATGTGGGTCCCACTTCCAACCCCCTTTGGTAGGATTTAACAAGTTAAAATAAAATTGTTCTTCACGAATTTTATTTAACTTAAACTAAAAACCCAAAATCTAACTTTCAACCCGCAACAAACGCAACTTCCGAAAAGGTCTCTTTAAGAGAATATCGGCGCTGCGAGTTCATCGGTGCCCTCGGATTTAAATTCCGAGCACCGGATCAAAAGTTAGGAATTCCCGCTCGTTCGTTCACTGAACGTACCCGAGCCAAACATCGGAAATTAATTCCGGGCACTCCGGGCCTCGGAATCAGGTGCCGTCTGAAACTGCGCTCTTGTAAAATTCTAAAGAAAATTAAGAAAAAAAATTTCCCTTGAATTTTACGGGTCTTTACACATTACATATATACTATTTTGTTTGGGATATTATATTACTAGTATTAGTCATCATGTGATACTATTTTGGGTTGGTTATGGTTACATTGTTTGTATTCAAATTTATTTATGTTGTTTCACTACTTTGATTAAGAGGGTATATTCTCCTAATGATCGATATTTTACCCTCACTACAAGTCAAAAGCCTCTACCATACGGGGAGGCATGCTTGAGTTTATGAAACTGATCGGCTCTGGGAACTGGTGTGTGGAACACAGGTCAGGAAATTATGGAACACTACAAACTACTACCTTTGGTGTAGAGGAAGCCCATAACTGAGATTTAACACCACCACCTCTAATTTTTTTTCCACATCATTTTCTTTCCATTGTAGAAAGTAGTGTTTCCAATGGGTAGATGAAGTAGTTGAACCAAACCGAAAATTTACAGTAGATTAATTTCCATGATTAGTACTGTAGTCACTACATCTTCACATATAAAAATATTCTACATGAATACAAGAGAAATAATATCCAGCCAAAAACCCATCTGGAATATCAGAACCACTATCTTATCATTTTTTATAAACCTAAGAGTAAAAAATACCAATTTTGGTAAATTATGTGCATATTCTATCATAGATTAACCACTATTCTGAATGGATCAAAACTCTTTATAACTCACCATAGTCATGGATTCTAGGAATAATTGTTAAAATTATATGCCATCAAAGTCTTTCAACTCTAATCCCTCATGTTTCTTTTCATGGACCACCACATACCACCTCCTATTTCTAGGACACTCATGCTTGAAAGTATCACACGTCACATTAAAATATTCTATATTCTCCAAGAATTTAATTTATTAAATCAAAAATATCTAACTGTTTCTTTTATTCTTGACTGTCATTTCCCCTGAAAGGATAGATGATTCTGGCATTGGAATTTGTAATCTTAGACTTTTACTCATATAGATTTTTATTACACCTACCTTGTTAGAGTTTTAGAATGAGGTACTCTTTTTTCATTGTAATAATTGACCATACAATATCCTCAACAAGATTCTTGATCAATTATATAATTTCATCATGCAGTAATGTCCACAACTCCCTCCTGGGGAATACGAAGAAGTTTTGTGTTCGTCATAGTACTCTATTAGGGAAAAAACATACGGTTAGAACATGATGAAATATAAATTTCAATAAAGATAATTTATTCAAGAACTAATGTCAAATCATGATTAAATAGTATAGACACACTTCCCAATATCCCTCTATAACATAAGGCTCATACGGTAAGATATATCCTGGACCTCACTCATAATCTACCCCTTAACACCCAAATATCTGCTCTACTATCATCAAAAACATACTAAGACCATAATTTCTTGAGAATAAAATCAAACAAAAACAAATTTTTCATGGACCAACCCATATGAAAAATTAATCAATGTTCCAAACAAATCCATTCCATGATCTAAAGGGAATTACAGGTCCCCATGGGATGGTGACAAGAACCCAAGAAAACAAATTCTACATTGGGAATTATTTATACTAACCCGATACAATAACCAACCTAAAATATATGATAAGGATGAATAAAATTCAATAACAAAGTCAAATCGAAAGAAATATATATATACCTAAAAAAACCAAAACTGAGCACATTATCAAAGAGTACATAAAATAAAAAATATAATCACCAATATCTTCAAGTTCCTATAGGGAAACACCCCACATACACACCAATGAAGTCCCAAACCGTGCCAAATAAACAAACCCAATGACTCATTGTGGTGCATTTACCTTTATTGTATTTGAAAAAACATGGTCTACACATTCCCAAGGGTGTGTGTAGAGTGTGAGAAAAACATGCACAATGGGTTCCAACTAAGTGTTTTATATGAAGACCTTTCTTCAAAATCCCATTATTTTAATATTAAAAGAACACAAGGAATGATATATCACATTAAAAAATAATCACATTCTCAATAGTTTAAAAATAACTTCTTATAAAAAAATTTAGATAACCTCAAAATAAGCAACTTATCATTTTTGAAATGTAGGTCGTAAAGTCACATAAAATAAAAACAATGTATAAGGAACCCCTTCGATAACATAGCTCCTTGATAGCTTTGATCATCAACTCATTTGATCGATAATGAATGTTGTGCACCGAAGAAGTCTCCAATATGAAGTCTAAAGTTTTATAGTAATTCTCAAATGTGTGAATCACCCTATGATGTCATAAAACTAGACCCTAACAGGATTCCCTATGGAGTATAGAAACGTACTGACGTGTGAACCTCCATATAAGTCATAAATATATTCCCCGTATGACCCCCCCCCCCATCTAAGTACCCCAATCTCCAAGGTGATTAAAATTTAATATAATTTTGAGAGGTCATAATGCATTTCAATAATCAGACCAAGAACCATTTTCCAAACCAAAACCATGCTTTAAAATACAGTTTTCATACTCAAGGGAATGATGCTATTAAAAAATTATTTATTTAAAAATTAAAATTTTGAAAACCATTTTGTATGAAAAAAAGTCACCTTATTCATGTTTCAATAAATTAGAGATCATTCCATAAATATTTTATAACTCAAGATTGGATATGGGTAAGAAAGTGTTGTTCATAAGACAAAGACTTCATATGAGAAACCCACTTTATGCAGTTGGTTTTTTTAAATATTCCATGTGATCTAAATGATAAAGGAGATTAAGATCTTGTAATAAAGATAAGATCATAAACCATGAATCCTATAATATAATAATTGATTTCAATGATTTCCAGGTCAATAGATAAGAGAGAGAAAGATTATATAACATGAAAAGGTCAATGATTTACACAACAATGACCCCAAATCCAATGAATTCCTCTTATTTTGATGAGAAACATATTTGAAACACAATTTTATCCCAAAAATATTCATAGATCTAGTTAATAAAAAACTAATATAATATTTCAATACAGATAATAAAGAGTGATCTATAAAAAAACATAAAATGTAAAATATCCAAGACATAGCATTAGAAATATATATCCAAACACTCGAGGATATATCAGTAATTATCACTAAGAAGAATGTAATATCCATAATAAAATGATAATGACAATTTGATTGAGAACCTCAAGTGTGGGTGAAAGAAAGAGTTTAATGGGAGTTGTTTTGGGTCCTTAAGATGAGTTTTAAATAAATAATCTGTGTTATCAAGATTTGGGAACATTTGTTTCCAATCTATGTGCCCATTTTAGGGATACTTTAGAAGATTCTTGGTTTGTTAGGATGGTTTGAAAAACCATGCCAGAACCATGAGAAATTGACTTGTCCCATACTACATAAATTTATGATAATTCCAAATAGTTTTTCCTAACCATGTTATAATAGTTTTCCCTATTTTGGGACCCCAAAACAAGTTATAAGGTTTCCCAAGATAACATGCCAGATTTTCCTAAATAATGCGACAACCACACATATGCCTAAAAAATCTAAAAAAAATAAATTTACATAAAACAATCAATGGAAAGGAAAAATCATGACATGGTTGAAAACAAAAGTATATCCATACAACAAAGTGAAGTCAATATTTGACATTTGGATTGGTCAGGCACTAGGGAAGATCCTAGTGATTTGACTTTCTTTCCAATATTAAAAAATGAGCTTCATAAAGAAGACCCCCACTACCTACAACAATTATTCTAGTTTATTCATTTATTAATATGTTAATTCTATTTATATAAGTATAATAAAATACTATATGACAAAGTGTATATAAGAAATATTATATGATGTGTTCATTCTAGTTTTTTTATATGTGTATGATACATTGTCTAATATATTAGGTTTTAAATGAATGTATAATTTAATATATCATGATGTTACACTATATTTTTGGGTTTTCGCCAAAATTATTTGATTTATTTTTAGTAATTTCCATAAATTTATGAATATCTTAGGAAAAAAATCATAAAATGATTTTTGATAATTTATCTTTTATTTTGTAATTTTCTTTTAAATAATAATTGGTTCAAGCTAAATATTTACCATTACGAATAGAGATAAGATTCCAAGTAGTAATTTTATACATTTATTCAAATTATTTTTTCATATAATTAACCAATTATTTATGTTGAACAACCTCAATGATATAATATGGTTTAAATTGGGATATTAAGGATTTTTTATCAATAAATATTAATATTGTTCTTATTTTAAATAGATTTTATGTTCATGTTTTTTTAAAATTTTATAAATTTTTTTAAATTTAAAAAAAAATTCAACATCACTAGTGAAATTATCATCAATATTATTTGTAAGTTAATCATCCTTGGATTTTTTTTTCTTTACCCACCATGGAAGTTAAAATATCATTAAATTATTCTTCTTAATTTATTTATCTTGAATTGTTTACATTATATGTTATTTTAATATTTTTATACCACAAAAATTCACTATTTTATGTATTTTCTTGATCTAACACATATACCCTCATTTATTTGACATGTAAGAGATAAATATACCTCCATGATATTTCTAGGTAATTTTTCTAAAGTTATTATAAACATTTTTTATTAAAAATAATTTTTCCAATACATTAAAGTATTTTTTGAATATTTCCTCTTAATACCATACCAAAAATAATAATGTTTTATATTTAGACATTAATATGAATATATTTTCAGTATGCACATATGTTGATACAAATTCTATCTTAAATAATTTTGAGATTTTACAATTAGCAACTATTGTAACTACCACATAAACAATGATTTTTTTCATTCAATTTGTAACTCCAATTTCATGAGTTATGTGTGGAGTGCTTTATTTATATTTAATTACATGTTTTAAAAAATCATACTCAAAGTAATTAAATGTGTATTCCTTATATGATCTGTCCTAAATATTTTATGGATATATTAATGTCATTCTCAGCATCCCTTATATAAATAGTTTATTTATATAAAACATATCATTTTTATGTCATAAACATTACATTTGTCTTTTTATTTGTTAATAATCAATACATTTTATGAAATATAATTCACGCATGGAAAATTATTTTCAAAAATTTATATATAAATTAGAAGAAATTAATTAAAATAATAATTTTGGTTTAATTTAAATTCATTTTGGGATTCCATGAATCATCTTTACACTTTAAATTGTCTCATACACAATTTATCAATATCTTTTATATTTTGGAATATTCTTATCAATATCATTTCGTTGGATTTTTCTAATGAAACTTTAACTAATATGAAGAATTAATTTATTTTATAAAATCTCAAGATTCTTTGCAGTGATATGTCTTTAATATTAATAATTTTAAATTTTATATAATTCTTTATCACCTTTTATGACAACTCATATGTCCCTTGATAATGAAAGAATTTAATAAAAAATATATTATATTTATACCATCAAAAAATATTTCTTATAATCAAAATATTATATCATATCTAATTAATAAATTAAACCCCTTTTGGTTTCAATTTCTAAGACTCTATTTTTTTAAATATCCTTTATTTCTAAAAGAACATTCATTTCCAAAATTCAATGATCAACCCCTATTATTATAATTTTATTCATACTATTTTCTACATCTATAATATGGAACGAAAAACCAGCGTCTCGTATCCAATTCTGATTTTTTATTCTTTAAATAAATCTCCATAATATAATTATTTAAAACACTTTTTCTCCCTCTTAGAGGTTGAATATTTTTAAAAAAAAAATGGATTTTTATTCAAGGAAAATTTTCCATTTTATGTGGTCGACTCCTCCTTACGCTTATCCATCTAAATCATTTTTAATAAACTATTAAAAAATAAATTATTAGATATATATCCATATATTCCACAACACTAATAAAAACATTAAAATATTTATTCTTCCCCTGCATAATGATTATAATTTCTAAATGCTAATTGTAAACTTAGGAATACATTATGTATTCTTAGGGGTATTAAGAGTAACATGATCTATATTTTTTTGGGAGATGGTTTTTTTACATTATAATTTAAATGCTCAAATGATATAAAGTTAAAGGATAAATCATTTATTTTTGTGGTTATTTTTTCAAAATTATTCATGATATCTATACTATTGGTATTAATAGTTTTAATATTTTGAGAAATTACTAGGATATATTTTAAGTATTTTAATTTATATTATGAGTTAGGAATACCTCCAGAGAATAATATGCCATTATTAAAATCATATTAATTTCATATGAAGTTAATGCACTACTATAAATTATTGGTTTCTAATTACCATTTATAGAAAACCCTATAAGAATCAACATGTATCTATTTATAATTGTTGAAATTCTTTCTTATCTTTTTTAAGGTATTTAAATCATTAAATAACTACTTCTATAATTCCCAAAATTCATTAACTTTTATTTGTAACCATATGAAAAAATTATTTTTTTCTTACAGAATGCTGATTCACCTAAAAATTATAATTATATTACATTTATACATATTCAACATCATTATTTTGAAATTTATATACAATGGTTTTGAATATAGTGTAATTTTTCAAAATATTTATTTCATTTTTTAAATCTATAATTTTGATCAATTAAGTACAATAATTCATATATTAATATGTATTCCATATATTATTATTTATTATTTCCTCCATCGATTCAATATTTTTCATTCCTTTCAATGTGATCTGTGAATATTATTTATTTCTTATTAACTTATTTATAATTATACAAATTCTCATTAGTAGAGTAGTATTTTTTATCTTTCTTATTCCAAAAAATTATTATGAATATAAAAAATATCTTCATTTTTTGAAAGTTTTTCTTGCCTAATTTTAAATGAAATCTTCTATTGAATTTATTCTATAGAAAGATTTATTTTATACCATTATCCTATTAAAAAAATATTTAAGTAGTTATCAATAATGTTTTTAATATACTCATAAGTGAATGTTTTCATAGTTAATTAACCTTTTTATTTTATTCATCATTTTATAATATTTTTTTAAATAATAGTTGTTATTTTTTTCAAGATCTTATTCCATTTCCTCGTCTTCCATAGAGATAGTGGATATATCTTTATTTAATTTACCTAAGTATGAATTTATTATCAGAAATAAAATATATCTCGGCAATTTATTTTGTTTTTATTTTTAATTATAGTATCCGTTCTTATTTAATAAGAAGTCATAAATTTAGGAAATTTATCAAGAAAAGGAAGATTAATGTCCATATCTTTAAATAGATAAACACAGAAATAAAATTATTTTAGGATTATCTATAAAAATTTCAAAACCACAATGTAGAACTCTAATTTTTCATTAAATCCTTGTTTTTTTTGGTAATTTTATCAACACTAGTGAATAATTCATCAACACTTTCAATATTGAATATTTGAGAATCATAAAATTTTCCTCTCTAAATTTATAATTGGGTTTCATTCATTTTTTTATTTAATTCATAAATATTCTCAATCTTATCCCATATTTATTGTCATCTCTAACAATTCCAATTAACTTCGGCATCTTTCTCCTTATTCTCTAGTCCATCACTTCTACCCGACTTCACATAGATTCAACGTTTCCCGAAATTCCCAGCCCTCCACTAAGGGGAAAATTCAATTCCCCTCATCCCCTAGGAGTTCTAAAAGGTGTCTAATCTCCAAGGCCTATCTCTAATAGCTCGTTTTAGCAAATGACACCCATCTATGGACACTTTCTCCCATTTCGTCAACGAATCGTTCCCCCTACAATATTGTATCATCTTTGGGCTCCTAGATCCTCATCACCTCAATATATAGTTCTCTAATGATAATGATTTCAATGTGTTTTTCTCCAAAGGTCTTCCTTAATGTGAAGGGAACTGTTTATTTCGTCTTCGTTGGAGCTACAATTTTCATTGGAAGAGGGATTCCCCCTCTACGGCAATTTGGGTGAGATATCTTGGTCTCCCCCTTCCATTCCATAATACCACTATTATCAAATTGTTAGGAAATATTGTTAGAATGTTTTTGGATTTTGATGAGAAATCGAGGACTTTATGCCCTTCTATAGCACCCGAAATTTGTCTGGAAGTCGAAGTCTCCAAACCCCCTGTTGAAGAAGTATGGATCAAGGATAAAAATGAGCTTTGGTGCCAACAACCAGTGGATTTTGAGAACCGGTATGATTTATGTGCATTGTGTTGTTTATTGGGTTATCTTCAATGGGATTGTTGTTCACTGTTTCGAAAATATTCAAATTTAGTTGTTTGCAGAATTGTTCTCCATGAGAAACAGTTGGTGGATACCTCGGGTCCCACTGGTATTAGTGTCTCTCTATAGAAGGATGATGCGGTCAGGGATGAGCCTTTGCAGCTTGTCCCGTTGAAGGGACATTCCATGTCTAATTCCCCTATTGACAGTGGTATGGGCCCGATTGCAGAAGATATGATTCCTCTTATGAAGCAGGATGTTTTAATTTTTAATCAGTTCACCCAAAATGATGAGTCTAGAAAGTCAATACCTCTATTTCCAGAGCCCAATGTGATGGATGTTTTTAATAGGTTTATTAGATATCTTAATAGTTTGAAACACCCGGTGGTATAAACTTCTCAGTGTAATGAAGTGGGTGTTTTCACTGACTCTGTTTTTAATGGTACCCATTTCGAGACGGAATGGGTTATTGATGAAACTCATGGGGAAGTACCCATTACTCCTCATGTTGGTTCTTATGCAGAGGCAATATGGTCACCAATTGGGGGACATGTTGCTACCATTGTAGATGAGTAGCAGGCCCAGGGGAGCATGAGTAGTGATGGGGACTGTAAGGGCATCCGTAAAGACCATAAAGATTACTCATATTTATTGACCTCCCATGGAGACATATATGACAAAAAAATTAAATTCCAATCAGATGGACGGTGATTATCTTGATCAACCATTATATTTACTAGTGAGTTCGGATGAAGAAATGATTAAACATGTTTTTTCGTAACTCTACTGAAGAAGAAGCTTCTAGAGAAACAGGAAGGTCTTTGAGGATGAATATTCATGAGGAACAGTATAACTAGATTGAAAGACAAGACTTGATTTTAGTTGGGGGATTCAACAATGGAAAGATCAACCTTGAGGAGTAAATTCAGGCTTAGGATAAATTGACGTTTAGACTGGAGGTTATTTTAATATATGAACTAAAATCTTAGGTACGCAATATCTCCGAGAATCTATTTAGGGAGCCAAATTCTAGTAGTCAAAAATTTTATTTTATGGTTTGGTTATTAATTTTTTTGTCTAATCCATGGTTTCTCCCTTTCTCCCAAAAAGTGTTTGGAAATAATAAATTTAATATTCTTCCAGTTAAAACAAATTCAAGCTATCAATGATTTTTAAAAGACAATAATATATATATATATATATGTATGTATATAATATTAAATGTAAATTGGAATTTTAAAGATTCAGATCAAAACAATGGAAGGTCATGGATACATTGATACTAATTTTATATCCCAGGGATATTTTAATGATATATTCATAAAGGTGGGTGAATCAGTGTTACCCTTTTTTATATTTTTCATAAAAAATTACTTCTGTACTCATTAAAATTTATGGATTTTATTCAAGTTATTTTGTCACTCATATAATATTCAATTAAATATAACAATCACAAAAAGAAGAAAATGTCCATCCAAGGTTCATCATTCCACATGACAGAATATATGGTTTTTTCTAATGGTATTGTTCCAACTAAAAATTATATCATCCATTTTATTATGTGAATTAAAAATTCAAAAGAAAAGAATTATCCTTTACCCAAAATAATTGGATTCTAATAAATTATTACCTGATATTTCTTGTTTTCAGTTTTTTATTAAAAATGGAAAATATCATTAATTATCATTAACATGACCTTATATTAATTTTTTAAAATTTTATATTTTGTATTGATAACTTTTGGGACAATATCACATAATTTCATTTTTAATGATCAATGAATTTTGTCAAAAATATTTCACTACCATCCCTTAGGTTGCTGTTGATGATAACATGAACTCTTTAAAAATATCAGGAATAGATCAAGGCCTATAAATAATTAATTCCCATGATTTATTCATTAAAATCAATAAATTACATGTGTAATGTGTTGTGTTATCAATTTATTTGACAGGAATTACGAATATTGATTTTTTATTATTTACCAATAAGTTTTTTGGAATAATTTAAAGAAAAAAATATTTAAAATCTATAATTTAATACTAAATTTTCTAAAAATAATTTTATATAAATCTATATAATTTATAATTACCTAAATTTAAACACAAACCAAATATAAATAACAAAATAACTAAATGATGTTGTCTGACATGTCAATTCTCAAATTTAGTAAATGAAAACCCAAAACCAACATAAAATATTGATAAGAAGTGGAATTGATTAGAAGAAATGAAATAATATAAAACAAAAAACATAAACAACCAAGATAATTCATCACCACAGTTGACTTTGTCTATGTTCCCTCAACACACACCAATTGGTTCTTTCCTTGAAATGTATACATTAGCCATTTGAATCATCAAACGCTTTGGTATGACCACTTATTATTCAAAATTATATTAATATATCATCTTTAACGGTGGAAAAAGAGAAGATATTATAGATAATAATGTCTTAGGGTGAATTAAAATTTCATTGAATAAGGTCCATGAAATCTATTTATAGTCCTCCTTCACTAATGAAGTAGCCTCTTAAATTCAGGGAATTTCCAACATTTTCAAATGAAAAACATTGAAATTACATATTTTATCTCTTAAGGAAACCAACCTCATTGATGTGTGTTATTTAAACTCCATTAAAAATTAATAATTTATATATACATCACTGCAAGATGTGTTTATAATCCAAATAAATAAGATAATTATTATATGATTCTTGAAAAATTGATATCCTATATCATTCACAAAGTAACAATCCAGTTATGGAATCAAGAGACATTCCCCAATACAATCAATGATGTTGTAACCCTCATAAAATTCATTTTATGTGTCAAATATTATATATAAAAGAGACAGACACATTCCATGTCTATAAAAACTCTATTTAAGAATCATTATTATATAAAATATATCAAATTTCATAAAAAAACATTTTAAAAAAATTAATCCTTTTTTAAGACCTAGTGTAAGACCCCATGGGGGTTTGTTTTATTGAAAACAACTATGAATTCCCTATTCAATTATTATAATCAAAGGGAATCCTCTGACAAAAAATCATTTTTACTCAATCTATAAAGTCATCTACCAAGATGATGATCAATCAAACTCATATTTCTATGTGAACATTTTAACCACATGATATTTCATGATACATTTTTTTTCATGCTTATGTTACCCATTTATGAAAAATATAGAGTGGGAAAAATAAATCTAACATATAAGTCATTTATTTTCTGTCTTATACCTTCAAAATTCTTTTAAATATTCTAGTTGGTTTAAATAAAAAATTCAATCAAAATTCATCTATGTATTTCATCACATGAAAATCACTCAACTAAAAAAGGTCATTAATTTAATCAGTATAATTCAATCAAATACCTAAATTTCATACAATTCATACAAGAGTAAAAATCCAATATTTGTTACACACAACTAATGTCATGATCAATAATATACCCAAATACCCATTGATTTTCTCAGCCTCAAGGAATACATAATAATGGTATAAAAATATGAAGGTTCACATGAAAGGTATCTTGTTAACCTCCGGTAATAGGGATTCATATTAAACATACACCATAAAGTATATCACTGACCACATTATATTTTATGTGATATATTTTTGTGGTTTAGTCAAGATAATAAGGTTCCACTTATTATAACATAACTCTACTAAATTTTATATACAAGATTATACTAATGATAATAATAAAATACCATCAAACTAGATAATACACCATGATGATCATCCATTAATAATTACATAATGACATACATTCAGAGGATATCATCAATCCACTAATCATGTAACATTAACAATGCACATAAATTCATGATAAATTAAAATTTCATTTTATCATTAAACCATAATATATATTTATATTTACAATAACCATTATATCAATTCTCTAATGTATCTAACACCTAAATATTTTATAACCCTTATAATTATACAATGTTAATGGATTTTCCGATATATCTTCTATATTAAACATTATTTCCAGAAAATTATATTTAAATCACCCCTATAAATTATTTCATCAATAATATAGAATTTATATATGATTTGTTTTATTCTATGGTGAGACAAGGGTTCCATGGCCTGAGAAATATCAAGGATTCTATCATTGAAAATATTAATTTTTCCCAAAATTCATTGAACCACGATATATCTACTAATAATATTATTAATGAAAAAATTATTACTTTGTTTTATATGATGCATATATGTACTCATCCTCTTTTATAGAGTCTTCTATTTAATCTTGCTTCAAACACTCCAAATTGATAGCATCAACATTGAGGCAAAGAAACAAAAAGGAGATCTTATAAAATCCTTGTCATTTTGGAAAGTAAAAACACTGTAACACTTTTCATAGAGCTCATCTTAACCTATAAATACCAGTAACATATCCTTAATTATTATTAACTACAAAAGGATATTGTTAACATTAATTCAATGAATCTCGCCAGTATTATATTAGCATTTACTTACTAAGATCCAAAATTAAGAGACATCAGATTGAGTATATAACACGGAATAAATGATAGATCTTATAACATATATATAAAAAGTATTATCCATATTTTATTAATGTATGTGTTTTTACACAACTCAAGAACCCTCATTGAATTATCTTTATAGAACCTCATACATATGTGTAGACTATTGAACCCATGTCTTTTATTGAGGGGCACTTTCCCAGTCACACATTTATAGAAAGTAAATTGGATATATTATATTTGATTAGTACTACGTCATCTACATATAAAATTATAAATAACACAGTACTCCCACCAACCCATTTAATTAAATAATAACCATCTACTCTATTAGTGAAACAAAACTATTTTATTTCACCATAAAACTAGATGATCTTATTAAGAGATTTATTCATCAATCTATTACCATTTTGACATAAATACCTTAGAAGACTCATTTTGAAATCCAAAACCATTGGGTTATATCATATATTCATCTAAAAGAAATTATCTTTAAGGAATATTTTTATGAAATCCATTTTATATAACTCATAATAAAAATGATATTCTTTGGAACTAAATATCCAAATAGACTTTATCATTGAAGATGATAGAAATAATTATTTATGTCCAATAGAATGAACTTTTTTTTAATATTTTAACACTAATAATTTGTTGTATGTAGACACACTACCGTCTATTATATTTTTCTTATGAAAAACTCACTTTACCCCTGTAAGTCGTACACCTTGAGATGTATCCAAAAAGTTCCAATCATTGTTATTGAATATGGATTATATCTTAGATTTCATGGATTCTAACCATTAATCGAAATAAAAACCTTTAAAGGTCTATTTTAAGGTATGGGGGTTTTCATCTATGTATATTAAATCTATTGGATCAATTTGAGATATGTTTAATACGAAAAGGGGAGGTGAATTAGAATTTGAATCTTTTAAATAAATTTTATATTTTACAATGTTATTTTAATTAAATATAGTTAATAAATATAAATACAATTTTATCAAATTTCATTCATTCGTTGGCACATCCAAATGCACACACACACACAAATCAAACAAGAGTTTTACAAGTTTTTTTTTAATAAGAAAGGATAATCCTTGGGGTGATAAATAAAATACCAAGATCATATAAATCACTACTAATAAAACTATAAGACATAGAAATCATGTTATATTAGTGAGAATTTATTTCTCCTTAGTATCTTAATAGTTCATTTGAATCCCAAAGTCTAAAATTAAATCGTGTAAACAAATAAAGAGTCATTCACAAATTTATGTTATTATCATATTTTTCATTTTCTTATAGGCCTGATTTTTCTTCTCTTAAGAGTACAAAAACATGTTGGAAACACAAATTTTTCTTCTTTATATTTACTAATGGTAGTGCCTACATTATATTTTTAGTCTATGCATCTAACTATAATTCTAATGTTTCTTCTCCTTTACTCTTTCAAAAATATTCATCCTATAAAAATTGGATTGTAAACTAGTCCAATAATTTTCTTCCCACATATTATTATTTTTTTCTTTCATCAGTGAAATATATCGACACTGGAAATCAATTTTCCATTGTTTTAAAATACTTATAATGTATAGCATTGTGAATTCCTTTCCTGTTATCTTTTTACTAAAAATGATATAAAACAATTTCGATGTTGAAAATATCTTTTTCTTCAATACCATAGAATTTTAAATTATATGTTTTATCAGTTCTCTTCTTTGTAACTCATTTCATTCCACCTATAGAATATATATAATAATGTTGTGTCAGTATCCTCTTCTTTATTTTTCACAGATTGAATTTCTATCAAAATAATTGTTTAAAACTTGATTATTTTTTATTTTGTAGATTAAAATATTCTTTATTTCGATATTTTCAATATATATGTTCAAATCAACAATATTAAATTCACTAGTCTTAAAATTTTCTCACTTAAATTGTCGAATGCTCTTATAAATAAAATACCTTCTCTATATATTCTTTCCCTTTTATTTTACAAAATATTCAAGAAAATATTTTTATATTTATTTATTTTATATTTGGATTAATTTTCACAGATTGATTGTGATCTCACGTGCGTATAATATACAGAAACTCAATCCACATGTATGTAATGAGGTATTCTTTAATGATTCCAAAAATGTTCATCCTTGGAATAATTAAAAATATTTAAATAGCCTAAAATCGTTCTTATAAAAACTCAATGTGTTGTTTATAAATATTAGGTTTATGATGATCCTTACAGTGTTATTCATTTTTTCTTAGGCAAATGATCCTTATAGTAATAATGATGATATTTATGTAATCTGAATTTTTTTTATGATGTCTGATCCTTTTATATGTGTTCATTTTAAAAAAATCCCTTATTTTATTTTGAACTACTGGTATACATATAATTTTCTTGAACATTCAATGATCTCAACTTCACAATATTAAATATAATTTTATAGTGAAGAGAAACTGATGATATTAGATAAATTATTCCCACGATTTACACAATAGGGTGTTTATTTCATCTTCAATTATTTAGTACATTTAATCCTTGTAGAAGCATCCATGGAGTTCCTATTAACACTCAAGAAATCTCATATGGATCATTCCATCCCTCATAGTGATTAATTCTATATGTGTACCTCAATTGATCTTTGTATATTGGTCCAATTAGTATTTCTTCATGCAACATTCATATAATCCAATATTTTTTAGTTTTCACCATTAATATTGACCTCCTATGCCAGTTATTATATGTTTGTAACCTTCATCATTACATAATCTTGATTTTTTCATGAATGTACTTTCATTCACATTGAGGATCTTTTCATGTTTATATTTTTAGAGAATTATTCCATAACTATTACATTACCCCTCAAATATTATAGGGTAGAAACTTCTACTCTCTCTATTTTTTTACAATAATAAAACTCATAAAAAAGAATTATTTTATTTATAAAAGTAGTCTTGAATTATTCCCTTCTCTTATCCTTCCTCATACCAAGTGAAAAACATTTCAAAACATGGGATGATCATAAAAATCTTAGTATTGGATATAAAATAAGGAAAGAAAACATTAGTCCATGAATACATAAAAATAAATGAAATCAAACTTTTTACTCATAACACATAAGCCCTTTAACATACCTCATGAAATCATATGATTTATGAATAACTCAAAGAAATCATAAATAATAATGATATATTTTGGAATTTGTAACTTACTTACATTGTAGAATCCATAGCCACATAGGGAGTAACCTTTATGGTTATGTTTGGAATACCCATCCGAGTGCATTCTCTAAATGTATTAGGGGAAACCTTAACATTTAACTTCATCATGTTACCCAATGCATTAGAGAGATATCATGGCGACACATTCCCTTAATTTATCACATAACCACCCATATATGTAAGAAATTTCCAATAACCATAATATTATCATAACACATAAACCAAGAATAAAGGAAATATAACATTTCCACTTTGAAATCACATTTCTTGTTTACAAGTCACGCACTCATAACTAAAAATAAATTATTTTAAAATAAAATGGTAAAATTATAAAGAAAACATCAATAAATAAAAGAAACATAAAATCATGAAATTTCATTCGTGTTGTATATATAAAACATATTCAATGTTATTGAAATAATCAATCCCCTTTTAAAACAAAACTAAAAAAATTTAATAGAATATTTTTGAATCAATGTGTCTCATACCAATTTGAAAGTTTTTAAGGAAATTAAAACTGAAATAAATTCATGTTCATATAAAAAAATTCTTTGAAATAATATTAAAAACATTTTTATGAAATAGAATTATTCAGAAGAATAATTCTTTAAAACATTTAAAATGATGCTTTAGTTAAAGAGTTTCATAACACATCAGAAACACTACAATAAAAATCATTAAATAATAAAGTAAAAATAAACATTAAGTATCATGAGAATATAGATATTCATAATGAAAAATGTAAAAAGTGTTGTATATAAACCATATAGGATAATAAAGGTGTACATATCAAGATATGGCCCAATGAAAGTAGATTGAGACATAGTCCCTTACAAAGATCATATCATTAAATTAAGAATAAATTAATGAAATTGTTATATGTAAAAAATAAAAATACACCGAATATAAGTAGATATTCATTGTAAGAAAATCATAGGTAATTCACACATATTTTCTGAAAAACAAAATCAATGACATGGATATTTAACTCAATGAATGAAGATTGTGTTAATATTTCCCTTACCCCGAATCTGACTTGACACGTTCATTCTTTATATTCTTGAATAATAAACATAGGTTAGTTTATACATTATTTATTACATTTTTCTCGTTTTTCATTACTTTTATATCACTTATTACCATGTTATAAAAATTACATAATTATTTAAATTTATATTTGTCGTTTTGTTGATATTCGGTACTTGATTCGAAAATGAACTTGTTTGATGAAGATGGTCAATGTGGTCATGAGTCAGATATCTCCATAATATTAATCATGATTTCAATATCATATATATCATGTACACATTTATTTATAATAGTCTATAATATTTGGATGTAATAAATTAAATGCGTCGTTTATGGAGACGGTAGGTCATACATATGCATGAATGCTACTTTCATTTCATTGCCATATTAAAGGAATAAAAAAAGATACAAAGGTATATTAAAATTACATTATGATATGTATGTTATATATGTAATTTAATTTCATTAATTATATTCTTTATATGTTCCATGTATGGCATGAATGAGTCATACCACATTGAGGGGGTAGTAGTCCACACTACTTCAAATGAAATTATTGTATTGACACATTATAGAAAGAATAATGGTATGTTTCAACTAAAAATTACATAATCATAGAGAGAATATAAATATAATATATATAATATATAAATTTAGGACCATCCTAATGACCCACATGAGAGCGGGTATGAGAAAATTGAACTATCATCGTTTCGTGAGGCAGTAGTTCATCGTACACAGAAACGATGTGTTCTATATCCATTAGATGTTTGTCTGTGTTTGTTTAGGTAGAACCATTAGAATAAATAAATAATATTATATTGAGGATTCTATATTTTCTATAATATAATTTAATAAAAATAGTGTAGGTGGTGAATAAGGAAAATAATGGAAAGCAGCTTGAGAAAAGATGTTACCTCAAAATTGTGTAACTCCTTTTGATTTGACCCAAAAGGCTTCATTGAGTTTCCTTATTCCCAAGGTATAGATTCTGGGATGATTTTAAGGATGTGTTTAGCTTATTTGATCATAATTTGGATGATCCATGGGGCGTGAGGGGGGTGTTCCTGGTCCCTATTGTTTTTTTCTTGTTTTGAGGTTTCGATGGTCTGATGATTGGTTTGTGCGACGTCGACATCACCGGTGTCTCCCTGATCCTCCCAAGTTGGACTCTCCCTCTTCTAGAAAATGAGTCATGTTTTCTGCGGATGGCATTAGGGCTTCTCTCAGGTGGTGTTTCGGTAACCGGTGAAGGTTCCATGGCACGAGGTCTCGATTTGGGAACTGCAAGTGTTGAAAGCTAGATGGTTTTTTGGTGGTGGTCATGAGCTTATGTTGTGGTTTCTTGTGATATGGTTTGATGCTGAAGGTGGGGAGTTGGTGCTTCCAGATTTGACTACATAGAAATGGTTTCATAGGAGGACTTAGATCCGACCTTTCATCTTTGTAGCACTCTATGAATTTGGTTGTTGAGATGGTATGACGTTTTTCATCGGATTAGGCATGTGCTTCGACATAGGACACTTGCTTGTTGTATTGTATTTCAATGATGAAAAGCTTAATAATGCTATATTATAGGGAGGGAAATCTCCATGATTTTGGTCTGTTTTCGCTGTTCGTTTCTTCAGGTGTGTTTTGTCTTAAGTCCATGAAGTCTGTTGGGTTTCCCCCTTCCTCCCTTCAAAGGGGATTTCATTTTAATAAAAAAGATTAAGGCCTTTGGGCCATTGGATGGATGGATGGAGATGATTATTGTTATAAATACTCACAATTAATAATTATTAGGAAATTTTAGGTCACACAAGTAACCTTATATTTTAGGTTTAAACTATAGTTAAAAACATTAACACTTACCATGTCTTCTTGAATATTTATAATATATGATTACTCTAGTTACTATAAAATGAAAATCGAACCAAAATATCATCATTAATGATATTTGTAACATTATATACGTAATTTTTCCGAATATTAGATTTTTATGACTATTATATCATTTAATAAAGTCGAATTTGTTTTAAAAACTCATTTTTTCATTTTTAACTCTATTTAGCAACTAATTTTTGTTAAAGTCATAAAAATGTGATTCCATAAAAAAGGAATTAAATAAAATATAACATGTAATAATAATCAATAAAATTATTTAATGTCATAAAAATGTTCATATTATTTTTATTTCAATATTTATATTATCATTTATTTAAATCTGTCATTAATAAGGTAATCAAGGCATTATCATTATGTCATAGATAAATTTATTTATTTAATGTCTAAAAATTATAAATAAAATACCATGATCTTGGAAATATTTTTATAGTTATGAATAATAATTATAGTAAAATTGATTTGTTATATAACCCGATATTAAAAATATTTTATTAAAATATACTTGTTTGTGTAATATTTTCCTTTTCTTTAAATTAAATATTATAAAATATCATTTTCACTCTCATGTGGCTCCCAAATGCAAATATTTTTTCCTAAGGATGATCATGGTAAGAAATATATCCTAAATGATTATTAAGGCACATTTTAGGATAGTTTTTTGTTATTATTATATTATTTTTTACAGATATTAACCTGGTTTACCCTTTAACCAAGGTAAATAAAAATACATACTGATGTTACTATTCACAATGTCCAAAAATAAAAGTTACCTAGTTACATAATTTATAATATATAATTCCAAATATGAAATACTTTTTTACAAATTAAAAACACATGATTTTCATTAATTAACATAAAATTAATTCCTCTTTTCCAAACAACAAAACAAGTTTTTAAGAAGTAAAAAACTATCAAAAGATTGAGAAGTGTTTATTCCAATTAAAATGTTAAATTACTTCCAATGACCATAATTGGATTAAATGATAAAAATATAATCCAATTACACTTTAAAACAAATTAAAAGGTAAATCTAACTATGTAAATAAATTAGACGAAAATGGGGTTTTGAATAAAAATCCATTATTTTTCACTATTCATTAAAAAAGAATTTTATCAAAAAAAATACTAAAAGAAAATTTGGATGTCCCACTTCTACAAAATATATTTATTTTATAATAAAAACATATAAATTGAAAAAAAATATATTTTTAAACAGAGTTTTCCATCAAAAGGCCATAAAATGACCTTTTAAAAATATTAGAGTATTTTATACTTAAAATTGGATTCATTCTCATTTTACAACTCTAAAATTAATTGGATAAATATAAAAAAAATATGTAAATTCAAGTTATAGTTAATTATGTTCATTCTATATAACATAACGGTTTGGTAATAACTATTATTTAAAATAATATTATTGTTCTATTGTTTTTTAGTATAACTCAATGTTGTGTACAACGTAAGATTTTGGAGAAACTCGTTGTTGTGTGTCAGGTACACTATCATACATAGTATCCCCTTTAAACTAAAATTAATATTAAATTAAAAAATATTAATAGATATGAAAATTTATTATTCTATAAATACCTATGATGTTACATCATTCCCCCCTTTTGGAAATTTCATCCTTAAAATTTTAAAATTGGGCATTGAAACTTCATTGAAAATCCCACATCAGAAAGAACTATAAATAAAACTATCATATAAAAACAAGGAAAGATAAGTACAAAGGTCACCCGAGATAACACATACTAGGATTTCATGTTAGTAAACATGCATTTGGAAGAAAAAATAACTATCTGGTTCAGATGGAGAGTGCTGTAAAACCTGATTAAGAGAAAGTTAACAACTAGAAAACCATAAACTTGTGATGGGTTAAATGTTCATTCATTTCTTAGTAAGAATAGGAAACAGAAAACAATTTTTAAATGTCATTTTCATAATGTTGAGTAATTTATTTATGATCTTGACTAATAACATAAAGAAACATACTTACTTTTTATTTAGTGTTTCATCCTTCAATAAATATCTACCACCAACTCATCTTTTCTCAAAAAGATGAGTATTCAAGATGACTTGGTCACTCTTGATGTGCTAAAATCCACTTCTATAGAACCACATAATCCCAAATAGAATAACCATATATTTCTCTTGTCTTTAGACATTAATCAAAACCAAAATGGTTAGTAAAAGATCAGATAATCCCCAAAATGAATAATCATTTGTAAGGATGATGACTAATTTTAATATCCAAAATTTAATAGAAATCCAAAATTCTACATAGACAATTCAACAAACAAATTCTTCTAAAATTATTCAAAATAATCCAAACTACTGTTCAATCCCAACATTCAAAAGTATTTGATCTCATAGTCTTCCAAGATAAATTATAATGGTTACCTCCTAATAACATAAATCACTTTTAATGACTCATACTAAATATTAATTAAATCAATCACATATTATACTGGATAGTTTAATCATCTCCTTAAATAAACCAAATCTCTATATGTTCACAATAATGACATAGATTCGTCCAAAATAAAATTAAACCCTTAATCCCCAAATTAAATACCATAGTATTCTATTTTCCATAGGCATATAGCGTTACAAAAAGAGAGAACATATTTGAAAATAACATTTATCACTAAATAACCAAATTATTTTCATATACTAATTATATCCATTTCATAAAACATAAGTTCCAAAAATTAACTTATTCTGTATCCATAATATTTATTAACCCAAAATAATAAGTCATACTAACTAGGGACTTCACGTAGGCCAGTGGTAGGCGATAAAGCCTTATCGCACATTGGTTGGGGGTTTGATACCCACAGCCTTGTCTGCCATGATGGGTCGTCACCCTTCCTATGGGTTATCCATTTTCAAAAACTATATAATTCATAAATCATTCCCCAAATTTTATAAAATCAACAAAAACAACCTTAACATAATTTAACCTGAAGTTTATCTCATGCCATTCATTTTTCACGTCAAAATGTAATACACCAAAATTTCCAAAAAATCAAGGATCATATAAACCCTAATGATTCATTAAAAGTATATCCTCAAAATAAAATGCAACTATTCCAAAAATATAATTTGTACATAATAATTTTCTGGGTTAAACATACTAGGGAAAAAATTTCCAAAGTAATCACATCAACAAAAGAGAATTAATAATTTTAAACATTTATCACCCATAGATCTAACAAAACTCTCAAATTTATAAAATTTAGACATCTTAATCATCATGAAATTTTCATGATCCCTTAATCATGTTTTTTCAACTTATTCCATAATACATTTTTCCTACAAAAAAATCATGAATCATGTCCTATAATTCAATAATTTCAAACCATGAGATAAGAAATAATCCATACCATTCATGTTTCATTTTTAGTTTCCACATCTCATTTGGAATAACATTAGGTAATTTTTAACATATATTTTTATGTCCATGCTAATATAAACCCTAATATTTCTTCATAGGAAATCTATTTTCATAATGTCTATGCACTCCACATTTAAAACAATCAATTGATCCTATGAAAATAATGTCATTCCTTTTCCTGGAGTCAACTAAATGCTTCATTTTTCTAGGGTAGGTTATTAATTTTTGACCTTCATTAACACATCTATAACATCTTCTTATCCCCTTGAAACATTTTTCTAGCTGTTTAATTCCACATGCTTGACACATAGGTTGTTTAATATACATACCTTAATGATTATTACATGAACGCACATAGGAATTTGTTTCTCGCATATATGATGCCTTATAAAAATCACCAAGGTTCAAGTGGTCATTAATGACTCTAGAGACTTGGTTAAGAACTAACAACATGGTCTCATTTCAGCTCCCATTTCATTCGGTTTCTTATTTATAAAATCACCACAGTTTCCTTTACATCCATTGTTACCTTGGTGCCTGCTAGACCCATCCACTTACTAAAACCAAAAATTTTACTATGAGTGTATCAGTAAAATCATCATATACTATCTTCTGTGGAGGTCAAGAAAAAAGATATACTTATTCATGTTACATTAAACTCAATAAATTTATCTAAAATAAAAATTATTCTTTCTAATATGCTTGCCACTATGGTTATATAAAACATGTCACATATGCTTCAATAACACCCTAAATTCTAAAGATATCTAAACTGGTCTCTACTACCAACTATAAGGCCCAATCCATAACCAATACATAATCTTTATTTTTGATCAAGAATTTACATTCTTTCACATTGAGGATATTTTTAGGTTTAGAGTTTTAGAGGATTAGGTCATAACTATTACATTACCTCTCAAATATTACAAAGTAGACACTTCTACTTTATCCAATTTTTTTAACAACAATAAAAATCCTCAAAAAACATGAATTATTTTCTTGATAAAAATATTCTTTAATTATACCATTCTTTTACCCTTCCATATACCCAATGAAAAACATTTCAAAAACATTGTATGAGCATAAAAAACACATTAGAGGATATAAAATAAGGAAAGAAAACATTTTTCCATGAATATTATCAAATCAACAAAACAACACTTTTTTCACATAAAACTGAAGCACTTTAACATACCTAGTGAAATCATAAGATTTATGAACAACTCATAGAAATCATAAATTATAATGGTAACGTATGGAATCCATAAAATACTTACATTTTATATTTCACATCTATATAGGGAGTAACCTTCATGGTTATGTTGGTAATACCCATCATAGTATACTCCCTAAATCTATTAGGAGAAACCTTAACATTTACCTCCCTCATGTTACCCAATGCATTAGAGATCTATCCCAGGCTCATCCTCCCATGGTTTATCATGGAACACCCATATACATAAGAACTTCATAAGATTAATAACATAATCATAACTCATTAACCAAGCATAAAATAAAAATAACATTCCCACTTTGAAATCATATTTTATTAATACATTTCGATCACTCATAAAGTAAAACAAATTAATATAAAATAAAACGGTTAAATTGTAATGTAAAAATCAATACATAATATTTTTATAAAAGTGAGAAATTTCATTCATGGTATATATATAAACAAACACTCGTAGTTTTTTATAGAATCAATCCCCTTAAAAAGCACAATTAAAATATTTTTTTAAGGTTGGGGCCGAAGCCTCATTTTTATTATTAAATCAAAGCGAAGACCTCTTTTAAATGGGTAGAGGGAAAATCATTTCATAGGCCGAAGGAAGGAGATTGAGATGTAAAAAGTAATAGTTGTTTTATATACACTTTATAGGATAATAAAGGTGCACAATATCAATATTTTCCTCAAAGAAAGTAGATTGAGATGTAGTCCCCTACAAAAAACTTGTCCTTATATTAAGGATAAATCAATGACATTATTACGTGTGAAAGCAAAAACATACCCAATATAAGAGGATATTTGTTGTAAAACAATTATATTTAATTCACACATATTCTTTGAAAAACCAAACAAATTACATGGATATTTAGCTCCAAAACTGATATTGAGTTAAGATTTCCCTTACCTCGAATCTGGCATGTCTCGTTCATTATTTATATTATTGAATTATAAAAATAAGTTAATTCATAAATTCGTGGAACATTTTTTATTTTTATTATACCTTTTATATCACTTATTAACATGTTATATAAATTACGTAATTATTTATGTTCGTATTGGTTATCTTGTCGATATTCGGTACATGAGTTGAGCCATAAGTCACCTTTGAGTACCATTATTACCAATTTAAGACATATAATAGTAAGTTCTATTTTTTCTGCTTATTTTAGAAGAATTTGGATGATCAAAGGGACCTGAGAGGTGTGAGTAAGTGGGTAGAGTTGGTGTCCTTTTATAAGAGGGAGGAGGGTCACTTTAGGAAAGTCTTGAAATATTATTTTATTATAAAATGATTTTAGAATTATAATAGTTCATAAGTGATATATTTTTAAAATAATATTATTATGGGTTGAAATCCACTCAAAAAATTTGTTTTAAAAAAGTATAGGTAACAAAATTAACCCTATCTTTTAGCGTTAACACTTTGTTAAAAACAATAGCTCTTACCGTGTCTTCATGTATCTTTATAATATATGGTTACTATAGTTACTATAAAACACCAATAGAACAAAAAGTGGACCATTAATGAAAATTTTAACATTATATAAGTTAGTTTGCCGAATATTATATTTTTAGGACTATAATATCATTTAATAAAATATATTTTTTTTAAAAAAAACTCATTTATGTCAATTTTGATACTATTTAGTAACTAATTTTTGTTAAAGTCAAAAAAAATTATTCCTTAGAATAACATAAATTAACTCAAATATAACATGTCATAAGGATCCAAAAAATTCTTGTATGGCATCAAAATTTTCACATTACATTTATTTTAATATTTTTAATATCATTTATTTGAATCATTCACTAATAAGGTAATCGCTACATCATCACTGTGACATAAATAAATAAATTTATTTAATTTGTAATAATTATAAATAAAACAAATTTGATTTAGTAATCCTTTTTAACTTTGCAATTACTATTTATATGAAAATAGATTAGTTATATAACCTTATATTAAAATTTTCTTATTAAAAGTTACATGTTTATGTTATATTTCCCTTTTCATTAAATTAAATATTATAAAATGTCATTTTCACACTCAAGTGGCTCCCAAGTGAAAATGGTTTGTCCTAAGAATACTCATGGTCAGAATGTTCTCATCCAATGGGATTAGGATATATTTTAGGGTAGTTTCATATTATTATAATATTAATTTTTACCCTTATTTACCTGATTTTCCCTTTAACCATGGTAAATAAATATAATTATTGATGATACTATTCATAATATCCAAAAATAAACGTTAACTATTTAGATAATTTAAAATTTTTGATTCCAAATATGGAATCTATTTTTTAAAATTGAAAACCCAGAAGTTGGATTAATTAATTTAAAATTAATTCTTGTTGTCAAAACCGAAAAATGTATTTTTAAGAAGTAAAAACTATCAAAAGATTGACACGTGTTTATGTCCAATTAAAATGTGAAATTACATCCAATGACTATTATTGGATTAAATAATAAAAACATAATCTAATTAATATTTAAAACCACATAAATGAAAAATCTAACTATATAAATAAACTAGATGAAAATGCAGTTTTGAATTAAAATACAGTATTTTCACTATTCATTAAAAAATTAATTTTATCATAAAAGTACCCAAAGTAAATTTTGATGTCTTTATTCTGAATAAGAAGTTTAATTTATAATATATAACATATAAAAGTCACAAAAATAGTTTTTAAAAAGGTTTCTCAAACAAAATGTATTAAAAACCTTTTAAAAATATTAGTGTATTTTATGATTAAAATATGATTCATTCTCATTTTACACCTCCAAAATTCATTGGATAAATTTAAAAAATATATGTTAAATAATAATATATTTAATTATATTAATTCTCACCAGTATAAAGGCTTGGTGTTAACAACCATTTAATATAATATTATTATTGTATTATTTTACGGTATAAATCAATGTTGATTACAACGTAAGATGTCTGAGAAACTAGTTATTGTGTGTTGGGTACGCTATCATACATAGTGTCCCCTATAAACTAAAATTAATATTAAATTCAATAATATTAATAGATATGAAAATGTATTATTCTAAAAATACATAGTATGTTATAGTGATGTCTAGAAATCTTGGGTTACATATAGATTTATAGCTAGCCAATATTTTTTTATTAGCTATTAAAATATAAATATAATTTTTTTCCAAATCTCAAGGAAATATTACTAATATAAAAAATTTTGTTGAAAAATAACTATTATAAATAAATTTCTCCAAAACACTAACATTTTTCAACTACCCTTAAATTTGACTTCATTCTTTTTACAGGTTTATTTTGATCATATTATAAAAATGAAATTATAGAATTATCAAATAATTTACCAACATTTTCATTTAATATAATAATTGGTTTCACCAATTCTTCCTTTAAATATACCTTTTTTGTCAGTCATGTATAAAAAAACTTCTCTAATGTTTCTTCAATCCATACTTAGCTAAAATAAATTATACACCCTCTTGGTAACTTATTACAAAAAATGAATGGGTTCTCCAACCAAACATCCAATGCCTTCTTCAACAACATATTTACATGAAGCTTTATAAAAAAATCCGGATCATTTGAATACCTTGAAAAAAATACAACACAAACAATGTGCTCAAAAAAACTTTCTCCTGGTATTTATAGTCCATACACACTAAAATGATATGTAAATATGTTCTCTTTATTTAACACTTGTTTTTCTTTATTTCTGTAAACATTTCTCATAAACCATTCATTTTTCATGCAATTTTATTTCTTTTAATGATATGAAATAAATGTTACTTTATATAGGATGGTATCATTTAACCCATAAGAAATGATCCATTAATAATTATATATTAATTCTATGTGATCCATTTTTCATGTAAAAATCAGGAGGTTCTGATTTAGATAATAAATAATTCAATTTTAATATAATATCATACAAACTGGAATAAAACTACATACCACTTTTCTAAAGATATGGAAAACTATAATTTTTGCTGAGATAAATTATTTATGCCAATTTTAATATAGATTCTAACTAAATTTTCTATGTAAACATATTTTAGTCACTAAAAACACACATTAAAACAATTCATGTATATATATAAGGTTTTAAATTTCCAAAAAAACTCTATTTATCCTTTAAAAATTGAAATTAATTTCATTTATTATGAAAACATTTCTACCCTTAATATTTGGATCTGGTTTTTATCTCGAAAAATGATTGAATATGAAATGATACATTTTCAATGATATCTTTTACAAGATCATTCCAAAATTTCCTGATTTATATAATTTGGATAACCTCAGGTAGCTTTTAAATATCTTCTCTATAATCCATCCCCTAAAAGAGACACTCAACTTATATTCATCAAGGATAATATCATTCAAGATAAGTTCTTCCAAATAACCATTTGATTTATAATTATAGGTTGGATGATTCTACACTTTTTGTCTAGTTTTTGATAGGTTAATCATCATATTTTGTTCCTACCTAATACCTATATTCAAATTCAATTCCTTGAATTGTGATAACTCAAATACAATAAAAATGTAAAGGGTATATAGTGTAACTTCTAATTCATATATTTGAATAGAATGCTTGATAATATTTTCTAAACTATGTGTATTTATTCTTTATACATAAACATATTATTTGAGAATATGATATAGTTTTAAAAAATATGGTATTCTAAACATATTCATCCACTTTATATGGGATACTAATTTTTTATCAATCCATAAATCTAAAAGTATCTTGTGGTGAAACTTTTAGAATATTTGAAAATTATTCCTACATTGGTAAGAATGTTAAAAAGTATTTATCAGTGTCTCCAACCTTTTTACACCTACCATGTAGTTTTAATAATACTATAGTTTTTTCATTTATTTCATAGATCTCAAAAAATTAGATTATTCTTATATGATTTCTTCTTTCCATGTAATAATCATTTTAACTTTTACTTCCCCCAAATTTCATTATCTTTCGAATTATAACGTCCAAATAACTATAAAATATTTTTGGAACTATTATTTCTTATTTGATTCATCTACATGGTTTCTCATGAGTTATTTTATTCACATCATTTTTTATATATAAATAAATTCACTTAAATTTATTTGACTTTCTATGGGAATGATTTTCCTTTTGGTTGATGTCCAAGTCTAACTCACACTTATTCTAAATAATCTTTGGATAATTCTAGATATAAAAATTCTTAAGCTTCTTACCCAATGTTGATTCTGTAATACCCCATAATTACATTAATTTTTTTCTTTAAAATTAAATGGGAGTATTTTGAGACCAAGAAGTGAGACGACATTCAATTTCGAGGCCCGAAGTGTAACACCCTGAGATTTTTTTAAAAATATTCTTTTTATTTTCATTGATGTATTGTTTTGTACGCTACACCAAAATTAGCTTGTGTTATATGAAACACCGTGTTAGCTTATCTTATAATCAAATAGTATTATTGGCTTGTGTTGCACGCAAGAGAAACCTTGTTTAATAGCGTGTGTTGTACGCAATACTGAGTTTCACTAAACAATGATATATTGTTATAATATTATTATGGACTATCCGTTGTTAATATTATTAACTAAATTTTGAATTTTATAAAATTATTATTCATCTTACACATTCTCTATAACATGGTATGAGAACATAATACATTTTTGGGGTAAAATAAGTATTTTTGAAGAAAAAAAATGTAGTTTTCCCACCTTTTGATGGCGCACCCACATTAAATCTAGTTTTTGACATGTTTATAAGTTAAATTTTACAAAATAAAATTCTTCTTTGGAAACAGGATATAAAAATTTACTTTGGATAAATTTTTCATATTATTCGGATAACTTTCATATTTTAATGAATAGTAAAAACACGCTATATTTTAACTAAAAACAAATTTTTTTCATTGCAATAATTTATATGGTTAGATTATAATATTTAATGGTGTTAAAAAATAAATATAATATATTTTTACCATTTAATATAATATATATCATTACCATTAATTTTGTATTGAATTCATTGGTAAAAACATTTCAATCTTTGGCAATGTTTTAACTTTTAAAACATGTTTTCTTAACAATGAGATTAATTTTAATTTAATAACTATAACTTATGTGTTTTTAATTTTGAAAAATATATTCCATATTTGAATTCAGTGGGTCCAAATTATGTTAATAGGTTACTTTTACTTTTTTGATGTTATGAATAGTAACTACGGTAATTTTTAATTGTTGCAGTTAAAGGTAAATCAGGTAATTAAGGGTAAAAATAAGATTATAAAATTACCCTAACAACTTCAAAAAATCTATTGGATGACTAAAAGTCGAACCATATCACCTAATGGTCGGATTATATTCATTTTAAGGACTTTTTTCCATGAAAATAATTTAATTATAATTAAACCCAAAGAAAGTGACAACACGTCACTCTCTTAAATCTTATAAGTATAATAATTTTAATTTAGTGACAAACTTCATGAAACATAGAACATGAATAGTCTACAGAAATATAATAAAATTATCTACATCATGTAAATTTATTTATAATTTTTAGGTATTAAATAATTGACATTAATGGTGACACAATTGTGATGCAGAAAATGTTTATTTAGTGAAAAATCAATAATATAGTTTTTATTAAAATACCAATACCTATCAAAGGGAGCATAAACTTGACCAAAAATTATTGGTCGAGTCTATAGATACCATAAGAATTCAAGGTTCTATTTTTGGACCATTTTTAGCCTTATAAAACTGATTAGGACGTTTATATTGTTTTTATTTTAAATGATGTCAAAGATGTCACCTTCATAATTTAATAAATATAACAATTTTAATGTAGTGATTTTTAGATGATAAATTCATGTAATAATATAATTATGACATTTATTATATTTATATTCATCATAGGATTTTATTTTTAATTTTTATCCAAAAAATAAGTATATTAAATAATTATACAAAAATGATGTAGTAATTATTTTATTAAGAGATATACGAAATAAATGGTTTTAAAATATTAAAATAAATAAAATATCAACAAATTAATGTTCCCCATAAATTTTTTGGATGCATATGACATGTTAGGAATCAATTATATATTTTTTATTGAACATATCATCTCTGTGGTTTTTATTTAAATTCAAATAATTAATAGTGTCAAAATTGACACTATTGATATTTTATAAAAATAACATATTATTAAATTATTTAAAAATCACAAAAATATTTAAAAACTAAAAATTGAACATTATATGGTCTACATGGTTATAAAGTATCCAATTATTGGAAATTTTGAACATTTAAGTATGTATTTATAACAATTAAAATTTAGAAATTTATTACCATAAATAAAATTAAATAGATTAAATAATGAAAAATCAAGTTGATAAGGTTTAAAATAAACATAAAACATGTATAAATTATATTGTTTGATTATATTACAATCTTATATAATCTCATCTTCTAATTGAGTAATTTTGGTGGTTTTTAAGTGGGGTTTCATTTTAATATTAATTAATATTTTTAAGGTTTCCAAAAGTGCCCCTCTCCTCTCCTATATAAGGGCACCTCCTCCCTCTCCTTTTCACAACACATTTAGCCTTAATTCTAGGCCAACACATGACCATTTCTCTTCTCCACTTCCCTGGTAACATTCAAGAGGTTCTGGTGTTCTCAAAAGACCAACTTTAGTCCCTTAAGTGGAAGCTTAAAAGAGGAGTGTCGAAGAAGAGGTAATCTCTTCTACCGATTCTTTCAAGTTTCATTCTTCTTCAACTTCTTCTTCATTAGTTGTTTAATTATAAATTAATAACATCATTATCACTAATATACTGATATGTAATTATTAATAAGAAACAACCCCATTTCACTTTCTATCCATCCTATGAAAAATGAAATCACTGCACGTGCGTACGTACGGATTACCGTCTCCACTATGTGATGAGATTCATTTTCCTTGTTAACAATTCAAGAATTATTATAAAGTATGTATAATAAGTAAAAATTAAATATATGACATATTAATGATACTAGATTTATTTATATTTTATTTACTTACATCTATTAAATTTAATAAGGAAACGAAAACATCGTTCATGCATACGTACGACCAACCATCTCCATGGATAGTATATTTCTTTCCATTTATCGATCTATTATATATATGTATATTATAAATATATATTATATAAATCATGTATTATATTCTGGAAATAATAAATCATCATCTAAGTTATCATATGTATAATTACAATTCACAACACAGATGATAAATGAAACGATTTTACCCAAAACGATGCTTTAACATTGAATTGACAAATGAACGGATAATATAAAGCCGAAAGTGAATCGTATATGATATCATAAATATTATTATGGTTCTGTTACAATTTAATAATATGTTTAGACCCACTATACAGGATTCTCGGACACATACGAACGAAATTGGACAAAAGGTAAGGGATAACTTTTCCAATCTCATTTTTATCCGAGATTATTTATTCGTAAGTATTTAATGGGGTTATTTTTATCATCCATGTACCTGTTTTCGAAAAATGGTTTCATGTATGATTAATTTTCCTTTTTACCCATTTTTTTACTTTTACTACATGGTATTTAAGGAATATTTTTTTGTTTACGTTACGAGGTAATTTTTGACTTTTCTAACAAAAGTACGAGAAAAGTGTTTTTTAAATTATACGGCATGAACGTATTTTTTACAATTTCATAACGCCTTATTTTCATGAAGACTCCTTTACAAGATTTCATTAATATTTTCAACAAAATACATTTCTTTTAAAATTCCATTGAATTTTTTGAAAAAAAATGATTTTGAAAAAAAGGATATTTTACTCGAGAATTTATTTCATGTGTTTTATGAAAACCATTTTCCATCTATGATGACATTATTTCATAAATGTATGTTTCAAGTATAATGTCTCTATGATTTATATGGTTTCACTTTTCATATTGTGAAATGATATCCATTTGTTTTATATTGATTATGTTATGATGGGATGATGTTTATGAAACCCATTTTTATTCTTTGGGTTATGATGAATGATTTATGTTCATGTTGTGGCACAAGTAAGAATGATTTCATTATGAGATGGGTGGGACCTATATCTCCCACCAATTCCTTGGGTAAATACTTATATCTCATGATATAGACATGGCTGGAATGGAATGTTTATAAGGTTTAGTGTTACAGGACTGGAACAAGGAGTGAACTCGATTCAGAAAGGGATTTTGTCCACTAAGATGGTCATGGCAGCAATGCATTGGCTACTATGGAAATCATATCAAGTGCTTAATGGTTTTCCACAATTAAATTTTTTATTCCAATTCTGTTTTATCAAGATTTATGTTCTATTATGATCTAGTCCTTACGTACTTCCATGCTTTATGTCATTGTTCACGATTTTTATGTTTAAACTTTATGTTCATGTTTTTAAGTCCAAATGTATATGCTTTGTTTTATTTTATCCATGATTACCCTTACTGAGCATTTGAGCTCACCCTTTATATGTTTTCTTCTCCCCAAGATATAAATAAAGGTTTTAGATAAGAAAACAAAAGGGTAAGATCTTTATGGGAGATGTTGAAGATATTTCACCATGATTAGAAGATTATGTTCTGAGTTTCCAAAGACACTAAACTGTAATAGTCCTTGAGTGTTGGTTTTTATTATGTATTATGTATTCTGAAAATGTAATTTAATGTCCATGTACATCATGTTTGGGGTCTCTACTGTTGGTATCAGAGGAAAAGGAGGTAGGAATGAATCCGATCATTGAGAACTCTCACATGTGAGCGTTGGACGAAGCATGGCTCTCCGCCAAAGGGCTTCATGAGGAAATGGCTACCACTGGGGATGGAGGTGTGTCCCTCCCAGGTGGTATATACGCCCATGGAGTGCCCTAATAGGTATCAATTATAGTCCATAGAAATTAATTCCAGACCTCTATAGTTGGTATCATTGGAAAGGTTTAGATAACCTTTGGAAACTAGGATTCAAAAACTTTAGAGAAATACCTAGAGATATTTCAAAGGTATGTCTAGGGATGTCCCTAAGGTTTAGTATAACTATAGGATACAATTATAGAATTATGTTGACGATCATGAATAACCTAGGGTGTACCAAGGGTGTCATGGATTAAAGAATGTGTGGTAATTTAGACATCCCATAAGTGACTTTTTATGATTATGTGGTTCCTCGTTATTTTAACTGTTTCTTACACTATGATTTATGGTCTTAGTCAATGGAGAGAACGAGAAGGAATTCAGTTAACATTCATTCCAATGGACAAATTGGTGACAATGATCAACGAAATTGTGTAACATCTGGAGACAAAGATATTATGATTATGTCGAATCAGTCATCTTGATATATGATTAATAAGGTGAAGTTTTGTTGTATTCCTAAGTCATCAAATAAGAGGAAGATGGAATTTTATTCATGTTTTCATGGTGAGGAACATAGTGAATATAAGATTTATATTTCTAAACAAGGGAAGACGAACCTTGATTAATACCTCAAATGAAGGGGAAGATGTTATCAATGTGGAGAAAAGTGTCATAGAGTGACAAACTATTATGGAGTCCAATGTCTTATTTGTGGAGAACATGGGCATTACCCAACTCAATTCCCTGACCTAAGAGGTTACTTTTAAATCAAGGAAGGACTTATTCCAACACAATAATTGAAGAGGATGGATTGAAGTGTTTATGTATTGGTATTCAATAATAATGTTGTTGAGGCACTTTTATGGTATATTAGAATATTTGTGTATTGGTCCATTGTTGTTTTCTATAAGAATATGATATCGATATCGATGAAAAGTGATTGAAATATTTTTTTAAAAGAAGATGATATGCGTATAATTAAGGGATAAGAAGAAAATAATATGTTTGATAGTATTCATGAGCTCATGATTAAGATAAGGAAAAAATGATATCATGGTTTGAGTATATAGGATTTTTGGAATTTTGGTATGTGGAAAGAGTTTACTTTTGACAGCATTCAAGTTTTCACTAAGGTTCAATGGGTATTCATTTTTCAATAGAACACATGATTAAGGTATTCACATGTTTGGAATATGACCAACAAGATATATCCTATGATATATGGGGGATAAATGATGGTATTCACATGATCGGTAGATGACATTTCTAGTAATCGGACAAAAGTATTTTCGATAAGCCTAAATGTTGGAATGGTTTAAGTTAGACATCAGATAGTATTATTTGAGGATAGAACTTGTCTTTAGAAATTATTTCTGAAATTTTATAATAGTATAGTTTAAGAAAAGGGACAACCAACAGAACGGGATACAACCCGTTATGTCGGACAAGGCTGTGGGAATCGAACCCACAACCGAAGTGTGATAGGTCTTTATCGCCTACCATTGGTCTATAAGAAGTCCCTGATTAGTATAAATTAGTTTTATTTCATTAAGTGGTATGATAGATGACGTATAAGTCCATTTTTGGAACCGTATATGATTAATCTCACCATAAATGGACTTATGTATATAACTATAGAAAACCTTATGTTTGAGATATATGGAATGAACTATCATTCTATCACATGATCCGCTAACACTTCACGGAAGGCAAATTAAACATCATTTCTTTAAGAGATGAAGTGGAAATTGTTCAAGTCACAAACAACAGTGAGATTGTACCAAAATCAAGTAAGTATTTCTTTTAATTCAAAAAAATTCTTCAACATTTGGGAAATGATCTTGAAAACCAAAAATGTTGTCCTAGTGCCCTTATATCTGATGAATTAGATAGTACCTTAGATCATCACAAATTTATGGCTTTGTGATTGTTGGATTTTTCATAGCCATATTCCTTACCACTCTTCATCATAAAATGATGGTTATATTTCTCTTCCATATCCAAATTTTCACCCATGTTCTCCTATGTGGAAACCCAATGATTAGTTAATTTGGGTAACCGTTACGTTTCATACTTTAGTTTTTAAAGTTATGTTTTGGTATTCCTTTTTACTATGTGGGTTTCTATTAAAGAATCTTTCAAGTAATAAACCATTTATAACCCCGACGAATTTCGAGGGAGAAATTCATTTTAAGGGGGGTAGAATGTAACACCCTGAGATTTTATGAAAAGTATTATTTTTATTTAATTGATGTCTTTTGTTGTACGCTACACCAAAATTATCTTGTGCTATATGCAACATCGTATTATCTTATATTATATGCAAACACTATTCTTGGCTTGTGTTGCACGCAAGAGAAACCTTCTTTAATAGCGTGTGTTGTACGCAATAATGAGCTTCACTAAACAATGATATATTGTTATAATATTATTACGGACTAGACTTTATGAATATTATTAAATAAATTTTTAATTTTATGACATTAAATTTCATCTTACACATTTTCTAGAACATGGTATGAGAACAAAATAAATTTTTCGGGTAAAATATGTATTTTTCAAAAAAAAATGCAGTTTTCCCGCCTTTTGATGGAGCAACCACTTTAAATACAGTTTTTGACATTTTTATAAGTTCAATAAAGAAAAATAAAATTCTTATTTGGAATCAGGATATAAAAATTTACTTTGGATAAATTTTTTATATTATTCTGATAACTTTCATATTTTAATGAATAGTAAAAAATACGCTATATTTTAATTAAAAACAACTTTTTTCATCGCAATAATCCATATGGTTAAATTATAATATTGATTGGTGTTGAAGTATAAATAGAATATATTTTTACCATTTAATATAATATATATGATTACCAATAATTGTACATTGAATTCATAGGTAAGAACATTTCAATATTTGGTAATGTTTTAACTTTTAAAACTTGTTTTCTTAACAATGGGATTAATTTTAAATTAATTACTACAACTTCTGTTTTTTGAATTTTGAAAAATGGATTCCATAGTTGAATTTAGGGGGTCGAAATTATGTTAATAGGTTACATTTACTTTTTTGATATTATGAATAGTAACTACGATAATTTTTAATTACTACTGTTAAAGGTAAAATGGGTAATTAAGGGTAAAAATAAGATTATAAAATTACCTTAACACCTGCCAAAATTCTATTGGATGACTAAAAGTTGACCCATATAACCTAAGGGTCAGATTAGAATCATTTTGTGGACTTTTGGCCATGAAAATAATTTAATTAAAATTTAAACCAAAGAAAGTGACAACATGTCACTCTATTAAATATTATAAGTATAATAATTTTAATTTAGTGAGAAACTTCATGAAACTTAAAACCTGAATATTCTTCCTAAATATAATAAAATTATCTACATCAAGTGAAATTATTTAAAAAATTTAAGGATTAAATAATTTTCTTTAATGGTGACACAATAGTAATGTAGAAATTGTTTATTTAGTGAAAAATAAATAATATAGTTTTTATTAAAATAAAAATACCTATCAAAAGGTCCAGAAACATGAAAAAATATTATTATTCGAGTCTATCGATACCCTAATAATCAAAGGGTCTATTTTTGGACCATTTTGAGCCTTATAAAACCGATTAGGAGATTTATATTATATTATTTTAAATGATGTCAAAGATGTCACCTTCATAATTTAATAAATATAACAATTTCAATGTTGTTATTTTAAGATGATAAATTCAATTAAAAATATTATTATGTAATTTATTATATTTATATTCATCATAAAATTTTATTTTTAATTTTTATGCAAGAAATAATTAAATTAAATAGTAATACAAAAATGTTGTAGTAATTATTTTATTAAGAGATATACCAAATAAATGGTTTTAAAAATATTAAAATAAATAATATATTAACAAATTAATGTTCCCCATAAATTTTAATGATGCATATGACATGTTATAAATCTATTATATATTTTGTTTCTAAGATATCTTCTGTGTGGTTTTTATTTAAATTCAAATAATGAATAGTGTCAAAATTGACACTATTGATAGTTTATAAAAATAACATGTATTAAATTGTTTAGAAATCACAAAAATATTTAAAAACTACTATTTTAAATTTATATGGTCTAAATGGTTATAAAGTATCCAATTATTGGAAATTTACAACATTTATGTATGTATTTATAACAATTTAAAATATAGAAGTTTATTACCACAAATAAAATTAAATAGATTAAATATTGATAAATCAAGTTGATAAGGATTAAAATAACCATAAAACATGTCTAAATTTTATTGTTTGATGGGATTTAGATCCTATAACATCTCATATTCAAATTGAGTCTTTTTTGTCGGTTTTTATGTGTGGTTTTATTTTATTATTAATTAATATTTTTATGGTTTCCAAAAGTGCCCCTCTCCTCTCCTATATAAGGGAACCTCCTCCATCTCCTATTAAAAACACATTGAGCCTTCAATATCGGCCAAAACCTACCCATTTATCTTCTCCACTTCCCTAGAAACATTCTGGAGGTTCAGGACTTCTCAAAATACTAACTCTACTCACTTAAGAGGATGCTTAAAAGAGGAGTGTCGAAGAGAGGTAGTCTCTTCTACTGATTCATTCAAGTTTCTTTCTTCTTCAACTTATTCTTAATTAGTTGTTTCTTTATAAATTAATAACATAAGTATCCAAAATATACTGATATGTTATCATAAATAAGAAACAATCTCATTTCACCTTCTATCCATCCTACGAAAAATGAAATCACTGTGCGTGCGTACGTACGGATTACCGTCTCCACGACGCGGTGAGTTTCATTTTCCATGTTAACAATTCAAGAATTATTATAATGTATGTATAATAAGTAATCATGAAATATATGACATATTAATGATACTATATTTATTTATATGTTATTTACTTACATCTATTAAATTTAATAAGGAAACAAAAACAACGTTCATGCGTACGTACGGCCTACCGTCTCCATGAACGGTGTATTTTTTACACTTATAGATCTATTATATATATGTATATTCTGAATATATATTTTATAAAAATAATGTTATATATTTTATAATTAATTAATCAGGATCTATGTAATCATATGAAAAATTACAAGTCAAAAGACAGACGATAAATGAAACGATTTTACCCAAAATGCTGCTTTAACATGGAATTGACAAATTAAAGGATAATATAAAGTCATAAGTAAATCATATATGATATCATAAATATTATTATGATTTCGTTACAAGTTAATAATATGTTTAAACCCACTATAAAGGAGTCTCGGACACATATGGAAGAATTATGACAAAAGGTAAGGGATAACTTTTCCAATCTCTTTTTTATCCGATATTTTTTATTCGTAAGTATTTACGGGGGTTATATTTACCATCCATGTCCCTGTTTTTAAAAAATGGTTTCATGTGATTTTAAAGTCCTTTTTACCCATTTTTTTACATTAACTACATGGTATGTAAGGAATCTTTCTTTTGTTTACGTTACGAGGTACTTTTTGACTTTCCTGGCAAAAGTACTAGAAGAATGTTTTTTGAATTATACGAAATGAATGGTTTATTTATAGTTTCATAATGCCTTATTTTCATGATTCTTCCTTTACAAGATTTCATTACTATTTTTTAAAAAATAATTTTCTTTTAAAATTGCATGGCATTTTTTTAAAGAAAATGATTTTGAAAAAAAAGGATATTTTCCTCAAGAATTCATTTCAAGTGTTTTATCAAAACCATCTTCCATCTAAGATGAAATTATTTCATATGTGTATGTTTAAATTATAATGTCTCTATGATTTACATGGATTCACTTTTCTTATGATGAAATGATATCGATTTGTTTTATATGGATTATGTTATGATGGGATGATGTTTATGAAACCCATTTTTATTCTTTGGGTTATGATGAATGATTTATGTTTTTGTTGTGGCACAAGTAAGAATGATTTCATTATGAGATAGGTGGGACCTATATCTCCCTCCAATGCATTGGGTAAATATTTATATCTCATGAGATAGACATGGATAGAACAGTAAGTTAATATGGTTCAGTGTTACAGGATTGGAACGAGGAGTAAACTCGATTCAGAAATTGACTTTGTCCACTAATATGGTCATGGTAGCAATGCCTTGGATACTATGGAAATCATATCAAGTTATTAATGGTTTTCCACAATTAAATGATTTATTCCAATGCTATTTTATCATGATTGATGTTCTATTATGATCTATGCTTTACGTACTGTAATGTTTTATGTCATTGCTCAGGATTTTGATGTTTAAACTTTATGTTCATGTTTTTGAGTTCAAATTTATATGGTTTGTTTAATTTTCTCCATGTTTACCCTTACTGAGCATTTGATCTCCCCCTTTATATGTTTTCTTTTCCCTATGATATAAAGAATGGTTTTAGGTAAGAAAACAAAAGGGGAAAATCTTTATGGGAGATGTTGAAGAACTTTCACCAGGATTAGAAGATTATGTTACAAGTTTCCAAAAAAACTAAACTATTATGGTCCTTGAGTGTTGGTTTTTGTTATGTATTAAGTATTCCGCAAAAGTAATTTAAAGTCCATGTATGTCATGTTTGGGGTATCTACAGTTGGTATCAGAGGCAAAGGAGGTAGAAATGAATCTAATCCTTGGGAACTCTCACATGTGAGCATTGGAAGAACTTGGCTATCCTCCCAAGGGCTTCATGAGGAAATGGATTCCACTAGGGATGGAGGTGTGTCTCGCCCATGGGGTGTAGCTCCCCATGGAGTGCCCTGATAGGTATCAATTATAGTCTACTTGAAGTAATTCCAGACCGTTACACAGAGTACCAGAAATGATATGTCGAAAAATTTTATGTTTTAAATAGAATGCATTAGTGGGTTTCCTGAAAAAAGTTGTATAATTATTAATCTGGTTCCCATGTCAGAAATCGGAGGGCATCATTGGGTTCAGGATGACAGTTTTACCCTTGGTGTGACATAAGCTCTGTTGGCGCGAACCTCTAATGAGACAACCCGAAAATGGCATAACCATAAATAAAATAATTAAATAAAATTAATTTATTTTTGAAATCCTTATAACTCATGAAAGGTGACTCATATTGAAAATATGATACCACTTTTCAGAATATGTGGTTATGCTTTCCTTAGGTAAAGCCTAACATTTGTCGGTATAGGTCAATAGTGGAAATTAGTTTGTGGCCGTGAAAAAAATAATTTAATAGTGTTATTTTATTTTCAAATCCTATAAAAATGTAAATAATAACTCGGATTAGAAATACAATAGTACTATTGAGATCATGAGGGTATGTTTCCCTTAAGCGGAGCCTAAAATTGGTTGGTGCAGGCTGGATGTGAGAGTTGGTCTTTGGGAAGTAACAGTGAATATGATAATTCAAATAAAAGTTAATTAATTTTAAAATCCTAAAAAATAAAAATTGGTAACTGGGATAAAAAATCTGAGACCACTATTGAGTTCGTACGAAGATTTTCTCCTTATGTAGGAATTAACCTCGACTAGCACTGGTCGAGAGAACTTGTTTTTTTTTACATTTTTTAGAAAAATAAAATAAACATAAAATTTATATTATCGTAGAAGTTGTTTAGCTACAATGAAGAAATGGTCCACCTATTATAGTCCATAAATGAAACAATTTAACGACGCTTCAATGAAAAGTAACAGAAACAATGTTTCATAAATAAAACAACATAATGGTCTGGTGGCTCAGCATAATATAATATCTATAACGTGTTTCTCTCTTTTAATTAGATGATGGGGTTGGAGAAACATATTGATATATAGAAATTACTCTAACAAGTGAGGAAGGAATTCTCTCTAACGAAGAACACTAGTAAATCCGAAAGCAGTATCAACACCCTTAAAGAACGGACCTGGGACCGGAGACCTACAATCACAAACAGGTTCGAGTGGATAATTAATCCCTATGGATGTATCTCCATCAATGATGATACATTCCTCTCATCAAAGCTTCTCCAGGTAGGGATTTACTTTTAGATTTACATTTCCCCTATCTTTTTTATAAAATAATGTACGGGGATGAATCCATGAACAGGTTGATCCGTAGGTCTCTTGTTCTTGCAGGAGAATGTTTTATCTCTGGGTTTTTTCTTTGGGGTTTGATTTTTGATCAAATCATAAACCTCCCCCTTCCCATGTTTTATAAACTCTAACGCAGAGTAATCAGGCCAACATGAACATGTCTCAGATTACTCTGTCCTTGGGAGTTCAAGTGTTATTTATGGTCGCACCTATGAATTGATGTAGAGGTGATTTTTAAGGCCATGGTAGGGAATAAGGAACCCCATGGAGCCCAGAGGCATAGGAAGATCGGGGATCGGACCACCGGTGTAGACCCGATGGTCCGTGGATGGCCCCACTGGTGCACCAGCGCTATCATAGGTTGGCGCAGGTAGGTGGAAGTGCACCAAAGTGGTGCCCTGAGTTGGACGCCACGGTTTTTCGAGGCTGCAATGGTGCAACAAGGGGCATAGGCTGTAGGTTGGTGGTAGGTGGAGGTGGACGCGGCCAACCAGCTACATTGGTGGAGCGACATGCACCGTGTGGGCCATGTCATGCTGGCACAAAGTCTAACATGGAACGTTTGAGGGAAAAGTGGCAGTCGGATCCTGACGATCATGAGCACTTGAACTGGATGCCCAGCGGGTGTCTGTAATGAAAGAGAATGCCCATCGTGCGGGCCAGTATATGGGGAATGAACTAGGCTATTGGGAGGCATGGGTTGGAACTTTTGTTGACCTACTTTTGCGGGCTGGGACGGTGGTATAAAATTGGGCCACTGGGTGGCCCAGGTTGGGAATGAACTGGCCAGCAGGTTGGGGTTGGGTCGAATGGAACCGTGTTGCTGGGCTACCCAGCGGGTTGGATGACACGGTGGGCTGGACCAAGAGCCAAACCAGTCAGGGCCATGTGGAACCCCCAGGTCGGGTTTGTTGGGTCGGTTAACCACGTCAGATAGGGTCAGGATTCAACTATCCCCTATTAATAAAAATTCCAATATCATTCATATCAGACGTCTGATTGGTGAGACATTTTGTGGAATTGTAACCCTCGCGATAAGATAGTTCTTTTGGAATGATCTAAGAAGACATTCATGGTTGTTGAAACATAACGAATGACTTGAGTAGTGGATTCTCCCTGAATCAAGTGCACTACATGCAAGAATCCTACGGCTAGTTGAGACATGAATACTGTTGACGAGTGAGTCTAAATATAAGGCCTCGTCCTTAAACCTTACTTAATTATTTAATTAAATGAATAATTCACATTGAGGATCTTTTCAGATTTATAGTTTTTGAGAATTATGTTAAAACTATTACATCTCAAACAATTACATAGTAGACACTTCTACTAAGATTCCATAACATAAAAAAAACATAAAAAGAATCATGTCTAGTTCCATGTTTTAGATAGCATGTCTTTCCTTGATCCCATCCTTGACCCTATTCATCTTAAAGTCTTGTGGAAACCATTTCAAAAAACTTGGTATGAGAATAAAAAGCCCAGTAAAGGATACACAAAGAAGGAAAACTGTTAGTTTTTTCAAAACAACAAGTAAACCATGAGTACTTTACGAAAGTAATACTTTTCACCTTTATGAAGTAGTAAAAACTCATCACTGAATAAAAGACCATTACTTACCCTTTTGTAACCAAAATATTACCATAAAACCCATGTAAAGAACACATAACATATAAAAGTAACTTGGGACATAAACATACTTAAATGGAATAACCATACGGTCGACTTCCACACATACATAATGGAATATCCATACAACCGACTTCCATACCCAATGCATTGCAGGTTATAATGTAACCACTCGTCCTGGTATTCATGGCACCACCCGTCATATGGTTTATCATGTAACCACCTGTAAAATGTCCAAGTACCATCATTACACATAAAATAATGAAAATATAAACATTTCAATAACAACATTTCATTTTCAATCACAATAAATAATTACAAGATATTGAATTAATCAATCTACTTTCAAAACCCATTTAAAAGAGATTCTTGAATCAATGTTTCCCATACCACTTTGAAGCTTTTAATGGAATTAAACTTTTAAAACATTAATGTCCATATAAATAAATACTAAAAACCATTTTGAAAACATGGACATTAAAGATAAAGATTTAGAATACTGAATCTTTAAAACATTTAAAACGATATTTTTGTTAAAGAGTTTTTAACAAAATGAGAGACTCTTGAATACAAATAATCGTGGAATAACATTTAATGCGAGATTTATAATATCATGAGAATAAAGGGATTCATGATATAATATGTCAAAGGACAGTATACACACCAAATAAGAGTGAATTGGTGCATAACAACAATGAAGTCTCAATGGAAATGTAAATTGAGATGAAATCCATTATAAAGAGGGTATCCTTAAACTAAAGATAAATCTATCACATAATTATGTGTGAGAAATAAAAATACACCCAATATAAGTGGATATTAAGTGTGAAACAATCTATGGTCATTCACACATATTCATAGGATTACATGTTCAATAAGTACAAGTTGAACCCAAAGAAATCGAAATTGGGTTAAGATGCTCCCCTGTAAAAATTCGACAGCCTAACGGCGTCACTTAAAAATTCAGAAAATTAGTCAATGAGAGAGTGAATGGTATCTCATCACTTGGACATAAACTTTACATCAATAAGGATATATAAGAACATATCCCATCATAATAAGATGTAAATTAAAAGACATAACAAAAGAAGTCTTTTAAAAAGAGGAGGGTGAAAGGTCCCCTTACCGAGTTGGGTAACTTTCGAAACATACACCCCATGGAAGAAGGGTCATACAATGAATATGTAAATACCCATAAATGAAATTATACTAAACAAAGTGTATAATAATGGGTAGTACATTCACCACTAAAAGTAAATAGTGTAAAATGTAGCATAAATTTCACGAGAATAAAAGTGGGATGAAAAATCCCTTACGAAAACATGGCAGCCTAACAGCGCCACATAAATCTTCCAAAAATGGATTGAAGAGATCAAATAGGGTCTCTCATTATATGAACATAAAAATTACAGAATGAGGAATATAAAAGAACATCCCCAAACATATGAAATATGAGCTTAAAAGAAATGACATAAAAGAGAGTACTTAAAAAGAAAGAGAGAGGTTGGATCTCTTACGAAAATTCGGCAGCCTAACGGCGCCACTCAAAACATCCAAAATGGATTGATGAGAGATAATAGGGTCTCTCATAATATGATCATAAAAATTACAGTTAGATTAATATAACTTAACATCCCAATAACAAGAAATATGAGCTTTAAAAGGAGCGACATAAAAGAGTGTACTTAAAAAGAAAGAGAGGAGTAGGATCTCTTACCTCAAGTCCAACTTGTCTTGTTCTTTTCTTTATATTCCTGAATAATTAACTTTGGTCAATTTATAATTGCTTAAGGACCTCATATAAAGATTATTGTTCAGTTCATATCACATATTTTAATGTTATAATAATTTGTTAATAATATGAGTTCATATCAGACTTTTTTGTCGATGTTTGGTACATGAGTCAAAAATGAACTTGTTTGAAAAATGATTGTCCATGTAGTTATAAGTAAATAATTTCCAGAATATTATTAATGATTATAATATAATATATATCCAGTACATATTCATTTTATACTATTCCATATCATTTGGAGATAAAAAAATGAAAAGCACCGTTCATGGAGACGGTAGGCCGTACGTACGCATGAACGCTACTTTCATTTTTTCTTTGTCATATTAATGGAATTAAAACAAAATGAGATATATATATATATATGTTATTATTCCAGAATGATATCCATAATTTAGATGTAATATATTACATATATATCCATTATATATATGTACTTATAATAGTACATAACATTTTGAGATAAGAAATGAAATGTATCATTCATGGAGACGGTAAGCCGTACGTACGCATGAATGCTACTTCCATTTCTATTTCATATTTAATGGAATTAAAAAATAATGATACATAATATTATTTTAATTCCAGTATGGTATAATATATAATATCATTAAATATATCCTTTACACGTACCACATATGGTATTAACGAATAAAATCACTTTCAGGGGGCGGTAGTCCGCACTTCCTTAAATGAAGATATCGCGTTTACCCATAATTGAAACCATAAACGTATGCCATAAATGAAAAATACAGAAGATTAAGTAAAACATAAAAAATATTATATATCATATATAAATATATTGTCATATTAAGGTTCACCTTTGAAAGTGTTATAAGAATGTTGAACAATCATCGTTTCGTGAGGCAGAAAATCGCCAACCACAGAAACAGTATGTTCTTTAACCATTAGACGAAGGTTTGTGTAAGTGTAGCGCGAATACTTATTATAAAAACATACTAGTATATTTAAGATACTGTATTTGTTACAAAATAAATGAATAAAAAGAGTTTATGGGGTTGGAGAAGAAAAATAAAACAAAAGGACTCAAGTGAAGACATTACCTTAAAATCGGGTAACTCCCTTTGGTTTGAGCTAAAAGGCTTCCATGGGAAGAATTATGCCCAAAGTGAGGCTTCAAAGAGTTATATAGGGATGTTTAGAGACAAAATGGGTAGGTGTTGGCCGAGCCAAGGGCTTTGGAAGTGTGGGTAAGGAGGTAGATGTGGGGGCCTTTTATAAGAGGAGAGGAGGGGAAATCCTGGAAAGTAAAGAAATTTACTTTGTTTTAGAATGAGTTTCAGATTTTAATGGTAACACATTGATGTGTTTCTAGGATAAGGTGATAAGGGTCCGAAATCCACCCATACAATAGGTTTTGGACATGTGTAGGTCTTAGATTTTACATTATCTTTCCATTTTATTTAAATCGTTAAATAATGAGGCCATCGCTGCATCATCATGATGTCATAAATAATTTAATTAATTTAATGTCTAAAAATTATAAAAAAAATACTATGATGTATGAAATCTTTTTAGATTTAAAATGACTATTTATAGTCAAAAATATGACTTGTATAACCCCATGAAAAAGTTTTTTTAGTAAAATATCTCATGTTTGTGTCATTTTTACTTTAACATTAAATAAAAAGGTATTTATGTCATTTTCCAACCAAAGTGGCTCCATGGGGTCCCCAAGTTGACCCATGGATTGCCTTGGTCGGCCATGACACATACAATGAGGGTAGGACATGGGTCTAGGTCATTTTATTTTATTAAAACATTATTTTTACCTTAAACTACACTAATTACCTCTAATCGCGATTAAAAACATAATAAGATACTATTCACCAAAAAATTATTTTAATCCCATTGAACCACATTTTACTTATTAATGAAAACCATGTATGTCGGATTTTTGAAATTCAAAACACAAAGATGGGAAAACTTCATTTAAACAGAAAATCAGTTTTTATAAGTACCACTTAGTGGTTTCACTATTCATCAAAAATTGATGTTTTTCAGAAAATTACCAAAAATTCACCCTAAGCTATATTTTATATTCCGAATTAAAAAATGATGTCTATTTTACAAAATTCAAAACATATAAGTTGAATTAATTAATTTAATAATTAATTCTCACTGTCAAAACAAATAGCGTGTTTTTATGAAACAAAATTTATCAAAAGATTGACACTAGTTTAAGTCCAATTTCAAAGTGAAATTAATTCCAACGAACACTATTGGATTAAATGGTAAAAATATATTATAATTTCACTTTAAAATAAATTCAAATGATAATCTAATCATATAAATAAATTAGATTAAAAAGAGGTTTTGAATTAAAATACAACATTTTCACAATTCATGACAAATTGAACTTTTTCGGAAAAATACCAAAAATTTACACAAAGTAAATTTTGATGTCCCGATTCTAAAGAAGAATGTTATTTTGTCAAATATAACACATAAAATTGTCAAAATGTGTATTTAAAAGAGGTTCGCCATCAAAGGGCAGTTAATCGACCTTTTAAAGAAGATTAGAATGTTTACGCTTAAAATTGGATTCATTCGCATTTTTAATCCTCTAACATTTATTGCAAAAAGTAAAAATATTTGACAAACATATATAATAATTTTATAGTTAGTTATGTGCATTCCCGCCATTACAATGGCCAGACATTAACTACTGTTAAAAATAATATTATTTTATTATTAGAGTGCAACATAAGATTTCCAAGAAACTCGTTGTTGCATGTTGGGTACGCCAACGAGCATAGCGTCCCCTTTAAAGCCATATTAATATTTTATTCAAAAGTATGGATAAATGTGAAAATTTCATACTCTTTCATTACCCGGGGCGTTACATCCTTCCCCCCTTTTGGTAATTGCATCCTCGCAATTTTAAAATTGGCCTTGGAAACATCCTTGAAAGTCCCACATTGGAACAAGAGTCGGTAAAACAGTCACTTTAAAATAAAGAAAGAGAAGTACAGAGGTCACCCGAGTCAACCCATACTATGACTCCAAGTATGAAAATATGGACATGGAGGAAAAAACAAAGGGTCATGCTCAGATGGAGAGTGATAGTAAACATGTCTAGGAGAAAGTTATCCACAAGAAAATCAAAAACTTGTGATGGTTTAAATGGTATTCGGTTCCCCAGTAGGAAAGGTTAATAGGCAACATTTTTGTTTTAAGTTACTTTTTATTGAGGAATTTATTCATAAGGAAACATAATCACTTATCACGTTGACTTTCAACTTTTATTAGATTCCTTACACAAACTCATATTTTCTCCAAAAGAAGAGTATTTAGGAAGACTTGTTCACATTAAGAGTACTATAATCAACTTCTAGAGAATCACCTAAACCACAAAAGAGAAATATATACTTCCCATATCTTTAGACTTTAACCAAAACCAAAACCAAAAACATTGGTACATGATCAGATAATCCAGAAAAGGAAAACCCTTTATAAAAAGAAAATCTATTCTTAATCTCCAAAATTTGTCCAACAAAACCCAAAGTTCAACGACGACCATTTGACAAACAATTTGTCCATAAAATTTTTCAATGTAAACCAAACTAAGATTGTAACCCAAATATTTGAAGGACTTAGTCACATAGTCTTCCAAGGTACAAATTAACTTTTATCTCCAAATAACATCAGTTGCTATTAAATTCTCATATTGAAAAGTAATTAACCTAATCACATATCCTCGATGATAGGTTAATCATTTCCATAGATAACCCAAAATAAACTTACTCTTGATTCCTAAAATCATCTAACTAAAAAGAATCAGTCAAACTAACCAGGGACTTCACATAGTCCAGTGGTAGGCGATAAATACCAGTCACACTTTGGTTGTGGGTTCGATTCCCACAGCTTTGTCCGACGCGACGAGTTGTCACACGGTCTACGTGTTGTCCTTTTTCCAAAACTACATAATTCTTAAAACATTCCCCAAAACGAGATAAAATATTCAAAAATAATCATAACATATTTTAACCTCATGTTTATCTCATGCCTTTCATTTTCCATCATAACATATAATAACCCATAATTACCTCAAAATTAAAAATCACATAAACTCTGATGGTTACCTTTATAATTATTACCTGAACATCCACATTGATTGGTCATCCTATAGATGATGCATTATAGATCATTCCAAGGTTCAAGTGGTTGATCATGACTCCTTGATAGTTGGTTTAGAACAACCACGAGTTTCCTAATTGAATCCCCCATTTTATCTAGTATCTTAATCAGAGAACCACCACAGTTTCCTTCAAACCTGTTGTCACTTTGGTGCCTGCTAGATCCATCCATTCACTAAAAACAGAAATTTCAGTGTGAGTATATCAACAAAACCATCATGTACTAATGAGGAAGGTAAAAACTAAGATATACTTACTAATTCACTTTATCTAAAACTATGACTCTTTCTGAAATCCAAACCATTATGGTAATGTCACTTATGCTTAGAGGATACCCTAACCTCTAAAGTTATTGAAACCGACCTTTGATACCAACTATAAGGCCTCGGCCATAAACCTTACTTAATTATTGAATTAAATGAATAATTCACATTGAGGATCTTTTCAGGTTTAGAGTTTTAGAGAATTAGGTCAAAACTATTACATCTCAAAAGATTACATAATAGACACTTCTACTAAGTTTCCATAACATAACAAAACATAAAATGAATCATGTCTAGTTCCATGTTTTAGATAGCATGTCTTTCCTTGATCCCATCCTTGACCCTATTCATCTTTAAGTCCTGTGGAAAAAATTTCAAAAACTTGGGATGAGCATAAAAAACCCAATAAAGGATACACAAAGAAGGAAAACGGTTAGTCTTTCCAAAACAACAAGTAAACCATGAGTACTTTACCAAAGTAATACTTTTCACCTTTATGAAGTAGTAAAAACTCTTCATTGAATAAAAGACCATTACTTACCCTTTTGTAACCAAAAGATTACCATAAAACCCATGTAAAGAAAACATAACATATAAAGTTAACTTGGGACATAAACATAATTAAATGGAATAACCATACGGTTGACTTCCACACATACTTAATGGAGTATCCATACGGCTGACTTCCATACCCAATGCATTGGAGGTTATAATGTAACCACCCGTCCAAGTATTCACGGCACCACCCGTCATATGGTTTATCACCTAACCACCCGTAAAATGTCCAAGTACCATCATTACACATAAAATATTGAAAATATAAACATTTCAATAACAACATTTCATTTTCAATCACAATAAGTAATTCCAAGATATTGAATTAATCAATCTACTTTCAAAAACCATTTAAAAGAGATTTTTGAATCAAACTGTCCCATACCACTTTGAACCTTTTAATGGAATTATAATTTTAAAACATTAATGTCGATATAAATAAATACTGAAAACCATTTTGAAAACATGGACATTAAAGATAAAGATTTAGAAAAATGAATCATTAAAACATTTAAAACAATATTTTTGTTAAAGTGTTTTTAACAAAATGAGAGACTCTTGAATACAAATAATCGCGGAATAACATTTAATCCGAGCTTTATAATATCATGATAATAAAGGGATTCATGATATAATATGTCAAAGGAAAGTATACACCCCAAATAAGAGTGAATTGGTGCATAACAACAATGAAGTCTCAATGGAAATGTAAATTGAGATGAAATCCATTATAGAGAGGGTATCCTTAAACTAAGGATAAATATATCACATAATTATGTGTGAGAAAACAAAATACACCCAATATATGTGGATATTAAGTGTGAAACAATCTAAGGACATTCAGACATATTCATAGGATTAGATGTTCAAGAAGTACAAGTTGAACCCAAAGAAATTGAAATTGGGTTAAGATGTTCCCCTGTAAAAATTCAACAGCCTAACGGCGTCAATTCAAAATTCCGAAAATTAGTCGAAGAGAGATTGAATGGTATCTCATAACATGGAAATAAACTTTACATCAATAAGGATATATAATAACATATCCCAACATTATAAGATGTAAATTAAATTACATAACAAAAGAAGTCTTTTAAAAAGAGGAGGGTGAAAGGTCCCCTTACCGAGTTGGGTACCTTTCGAAACGTACACCCCATGGAAGAAGGGTCATACAATGAAGATGTAAATACCCATAAATGTAATTATACTAAACAAAGTGTATAATAATTGGCAGTACATACACCACTCAAAGGAAATAGTGGCAAACATAGCATAAATGTCACGAGAATAAAAGTGGGATGAAAAATCCCTTACGAAAACACGGTAGCCTAACAGCGCCACATAAATCTTCCAAAAATGGATTGATGAGATCAAATAGGGTCTCTCATTATATGAACATAAAAATTACAGAATGAGGAATATAAAATAATATCCCCAAACATATGAAATATGAGCTAAAAAGAAATGACATAAAAGAGATTACTTAAAAAGAAAGAGAGAGGTTGGATCTCTTACGAAAATTCAGCAGCCTAACGACGCCACTCAAAACATCCAAAATGGATTGATGAGAGAGAACAGAGTCTCTCATCATATGAACATAAAAATTACAGTAAGAGTAATATAAAATAACATCCCAATAACAAGAAATATGAGCTTTAAAATTAGCGACATAAAAGAGTGTACATAAAATGAAAGAAAGGAGTAGGATCCCTTACCTCAAGTCCAACTTGTCTTGTTCGTTTCTTTATATTCCTGAATAATAAACTTTTGTCAATTTATAATTGCTTAATGACCTCCTATAAAGATTATTTTTCAGTTCATATCACATATTTTAATGTTATAATAAATAGTTAATAATATGAGTTCATATCAGACGTTTTTGTCGATGTTTGGTACATGAGTCAAAAATGAACTTGTTTGAAAAATGATTGCCCATGTAGTTATAAGTAAATAATTTCCAGAATAGTATTAATGATTAAAATATCATATATATTCAGTACATATTCATTTTATACTATTCCATATCATTTTGAGATAAAAAACGAAAACCACCGTTCATGGAGACGGTAGGTCGTACGTACGCATGAATGCTACTTTCATTTTTTCTTTGTCATATTAATGGAATTAAAACAAAATGAAATATATATATATATATATATATGTTATAATTCCAGAATTATATCCATAATTTAGATGTAATATATTACATGTATATCCATTATATATATGTACTTATAATAGTGCATAACATTTTGAGATAAGAAATGAAATGTACGGTTCATGGAGACAGTAAGCCGTATGTACGCATGAACGCTACTTCCATTACTATTACATATTTAATGTAATTAAAACATAATGATACATAATAGTATTTTAATTCCAGTATGGTATCATATATAATATCATTAAATATATCCTTTACACATACCACATATGGTATTAACGAATAAAATAACTTTGAGGGGGCGGTAGTCCGCACTTCCTAAAATGAAGATATCACGTTTACCCATAATGGAAACCATAAAGGTATGCCATAAATGAAAAATAAATAAGCTTAATTAAAACATAAACATATTATATATCATATATAAATATAGTTTCATCTTAAGGGTCACCTTTGAAGGTGTTAGAAGAATGTTGAACAATCATCGTTTCGTGAGGCAGAAAATCGCCAACAATAGAAACAATATGTTCTTTAACCATTAGACGAAGGTGTGTGTAAGTGTAGATCGAATCCTTCTTATAAAAACATACTAGTATATTCAATATACTTTATTTGTTAAAAAATAAATTAATAAAAAGAGTTTATGGGGTTGGAGAAGCAAAATAAATCAAAAGGACTCAAGTGAAGACATTACCTTAAAATCGGGTAACTCCCTTTGGTTTGAGCTAAAAGGCTTACTTGGGAAGCCTTCTTCCCAAAGTGAGGCTTCAAGGAGTTATATAGGGATGTGGAGAGACAAAATGTGAAGTTTTTGGCCGAGAAAAAGGCTTCGGAAGTGTGGGTAAGGAGGTAGAGGTGGGGGCCTTTTATAAGAGGAGAGGAGGGGCACTCTTGGAAAGTAAAGAAATGTTACTTTATTTTAGAATGAGTTTCGGATTGTAAGGGTCCCAAATTGATGTTTTTCGAGGATAAGGTGATAAGGGTTCTAAATCCACCCATCCAATAGGTTTTGGACATGTTTAGGTCTTATAAGTTACATTATCCTTCCATTTTATTTTAATCGTTAAATAATGAGGTCATCACTGCATCATCATGATGTCATAAATAATTTAATTTATTTAATGTCTAAAAATAATAAAAAAATACTATGATGTATGAAATATTTTTATCTTTCCAATGAATACATATAGTCAAAATTATGACTTGTATAAGACCATGTAAAACTTTTTTTAGTAAAACATCTAATGTTTGTGTCATTTTTACTTTAACATTAAATAAAAAGGTATTTATGTCATTTTCCAACCAAAGTGGCCCCATGGGGTCCCCAAGTTGACCCATGGATTTTCATGGTCGTCCATAACACATCCAATGAGCGTAGTACATGTTTCTAGATCATTTCATTTTATTAAAACATTATGTTTACCTTAAACTACACTAATTACCTCTAATCGCGATTAAAAGCTTAATAAGTTACTATTCACCAAAAAATTAATTTAATCCCATTGAACAAAATTTTACTTCTTAATGACAACCATATATGTCGGATTTTTGAAATTAAATACACAAAGATGGAAAAATTTCATTTAAACGGAAAATCGGTTTTTATAAGTACCACTTAGTGGTTTCACTATTCATCAAAAATTGATGTTTTTCAGAAAATTAATAAAAATTCACCCTAAGCTATATTTGATATTTCGAATTAAAAAATGATGTATATTTTAAAAAATTCAAAACATATAAGTTTCATTAATTAATTTAATAATTAATTCCCGCTGTCAAAACAAATAGCGTGTTTTTATGAAACAAAATGTATCAAAAGATTGACACTAGTTTAAGTCCGATTTCAAAGTGAAATTAATTCCAATGAACACTATTGGATTAAATGGTAAAAATATATTCTAATTTCACTTTAAAATCAATTCAAAATATAATCTAATCATATAAATAAATTAGATTAAAAAGAGGTTTTGAATTAAAATACAACATTTTTCACTATTCATTAAAAATTGAACTTTTTCGGAAAAATACCAAAAATTTACACAAAGTAAATTTTGATGTCCCGATTCTAAAGAAAAATTTTATTTTGTCAAATATAACACATAAAATTGTCAAAAAGTGGATTTAAAATATGTTCTCCATCAAAGGTCGGTTAATCGACCTTTTAATGAATATTAGAATGTTTACGCTTAAAATTGGATTAATTCGCATTTTTAATCCTCTATCATTTTTTGAAAAATTAAAAATATTTGACAAACATATATAATCATTTTTTAGTTAGTTTTGCTCATTCCCTCGATTACAACGGCCAAGCATTAACTACTATTTAAAATAATATTATTTTATTATTAGAGTGGAACGTAATATTTCCAAGAAACTCGTTGTTGCGTGTTGGGTACGCCAACGAGCATAGCGTCCCCTTTAAATTTATATTAATATTTTATTCACAAATATGGATAAATGTGAAAATTTCATACTCTTTATTTACCAAGGGTGTTACACTAAATGACCTTGCAGGCCTAGATGATAATCAAAATTGTGGACCATCTACAATAACCCTTGTTTGGATTACCTACAAGCGATCATATGTGGATTATCTATAATACCCTATGTGTATCAGCTTCAAAAAACCCTATGTGGATCAGCTATAGGTGACACTATGTGGATCAGCTACAAGTGACCATGTGTGGACCATCTACAAGCGACCCTATGTGGATCAACAACAAGCAAACCTCTATAGATCCGCTATAATTAGCTTTGTGAGGATCAGCTATGATTTCCTAGGTGGGAAGCGGCTCTGTGTGACCTGGTAGGCCCACAATGGGGATCAACAATGTGTGACCCAGCAGACCCATAGTACTCATCAGGGATGAGTACCGCAGCAGTCCAAGGTGTTCAGTGTACGACTAATAATTTTTCTTTGCATACATTAGATTATACCTGAATGACCTGACTGTACTCAGTCTATACTTTCCTTTTTGGTCATTCCCTTACGTTTTCGGATCCCTAATGAGTATTTTGTTACTCACCTCTACAGGGGCATCTCCTGTACATTTTGTGTCCCGTGAAAACGATATGTGCTTCGACAGATACCTTAGTTGATTGGGACCAAGCTGTGCCCAATGAGATATGATAGGTAGGACGTACCTCCACAACATCCTACAAAAACTCCTTTCCTACCGTTTGGGTAGGGTCTTTTGCGGACATCTTACAGAGATCTTTTTTACTTTCTGGTTTTTAGTTTTTCCTTATTTGGTTTTTTATTCCCTCATATTTGACTTACATCTTTTACACTTACTCAGTGGTTGTTTAGTGGAATGCATGTTTTCCATTGATGTTTTTTGGGACATGGTTGAGTGTGTGTGTGTGCGTACATGTACTCAGGAAAATTCCTCCCACTTGCAGTATAATGCCTTCAGTTCTAGTCATCATCTCCTATAATTTTAGAGGTAGGCTTGGGGTTGTCAAAGTATGGGCCCTGGGGGATAGGTCGTGACAAAGGGGTATCTGAGGAGGTTTGTTCTACCAGAAGAACTAAGGGAATGTAAATTTTGGTGGGGAAAAATTGATAAGTGTTTCAAGTTTAGCATTCAGGACAATGAGTCCAATGTTCATGTGGTGGCCAATGTATCTATACTCCCAGACCCTGAATTCTATTTTTTGACTTGGTACATTAAAACACTGTTCACATTCTTTTTTTAGTGTTTTTATTGTGATCTTTTTGAGTCAGAGTCAGATCACCAGGTATAATCTATTAATCATGGTTGATCTTCATGCATTTCAAGATGCCTCCACACAGATAGACAACTAGGACTCCAGTGTGTGACCACAAGTATATTTCAATGAGTGATGAGTCATTGGTATGCGGACCATTCCTTGAGATGGTACCTTTGGGCGGTGTCCTAGTGATACCACCACCAGTCGGTTAGTATTTACTACTGGTTCTACTGTTAGAGGATTCATGTAATCTCAGTTAATTGAATGAGTTCAAGAGATAGATACCATCCAGGTTCTAGGGAAATACAGATCCTGTGGTCACTGAGGATTAGATAGAGGTGGTGATGTGGGTTTTCTACTTAGTGAGGATGCCACTTGAGCAAATTGTGGTTCTGGTCGCAAGCCATTTGCAAGGCTCGGCTAGGATATGGTGCAGTTTGACCATCAAAATACATGATGAGGTATAATTATTCATTGATCTATAAAAAATGACGGAACTGATATTTACACCTATACATCGGATGGCTCTAACAATTTTTCGGAAATTAAGGTTATTCTTGGAGGACATGTAGAGAAAGGGGTTCGTAAGGCCCCACATTTTACCATGCGCATCCCCAATGTAGTTTCCCAAGAAAGCGGATGGAATCTTGTGACTATGTGTGGAATTATACTGCCAAAACCAAGTGACTGTCAAGAACAAGTATCCTTTACTAAGGATTTATAACCAATTTGATCAGCTGAAGGGAGTAAGATGGTTCTCAATGATAGACATTATATTAGGCTTTCACCAATTTCTAGTATGAGATGAGGACATCTTGAAGACGTATTTGATATATTTTAATTGCCACGATGAGTAACTTATGATGCTATTTGGCATGATTATTTCCCCAGTAGTGTTCATGGGACTCTTGGACTAGATCTTCCATCCATACATAGACTTGTTTTTAGTGGTCTTCCTTGATAAATCTTATTTTATTTAGAGTCAATGGAGGAGCACGTGATACACTTGAGGATGGTTCTAGAATCACTCAGAGAGAACCATATTTTGGAAAATCTCTCAAAGTGTGAGTTCTAGATACAAAAATTCCAGTTTTTGGGACATGTCAACTTAGAGGCTGGAGTTTTGGTAGATCCCATAAAGAGAAAAGTGGTTCTTTATTTGGAACCACCCAACTGTGTTACTAAGGTGAGGAGTTTCCACGAGTTGTTTTGTTACTATATGAGGTTTGTACCCGACTTATCCAGAGTATCAGTACCCATGATATCGTTGATGAAGAATATAAAAACATTCTTGTTGATAGAAGGATTCTGGTAGATCATTATATAGCTGAGGCAGAGCTTGATGAGTGATCTTATGTTAGGGTTTCTAGAGGAGGGTGACAACTATGTGGTGTACTATGACACATCAAGAATTGGGATCAATTGTTCCCTAATGAAAGGGAAATCAATAATTTCTTATGGATCCTGGAAATTGATATCACATTAGCAGAATAATGAGACCCATGACCTTGAGTTTGCAGCGGTAGTCTTCGCACTGAAGATGTAGAGACACTACATTATGAGAAAATGATTCATCATCTACTATGACCACAAGAGTCTCATGTATATCTATTCTTAAAAGGATCTGAACCTTAGCCAGTGGTGTTGCCTAGAGTTCTTCCTAGACTATGAAATTGATATATTATATACTCCTAGAAAAGGAAAGGTGCTAGAAAACGCGCTCGGTAGGAGGTCAGGTTAGCAACTGTCGAGTGAGGTGATGGAGTAACTAGTCGTGATGCAGAAATACTTGGTGGATGATGATGGAGCATCTTACCTTCAGTTGATGATTGTCGCAACCCTACTCTTACAGTGTGTTAGGGAGGTACAACTTATGGATGTTTAATATGTGGCCCGACGTTCCCATTTATCCTCAAGACAGGCTCCAAATAGATTTTTGATAAGAGGGGAGCATGTCATCCTCTTCAGAGGATGCATAGTAGTACCAGTGGAATTGTGAGAGGAGATTTTGGGGGAGTTCCATACTTCTACTTTGGAAGTACATCTAGGATTGGAAAAGATGTAATAGGATCCTTGATGTTAGTACTGGTATCCTGGGATGAAGACAGCGGTGGTATAGTTCATTTCACAATTCCTCACTTGTCTACAAGTGAAGGTTGAGCATCAGTTTCTAGAAGGCTTGGGCCAGCCACTTAAGGTGTCGAAGTGGAAGTGGGATGGTATCTCAATGAACTTTGTGATGATATTACCACGCATGTCCATGGGTCATGATAATATCTGAGAGATCATTGAGTAACTCCCCAGGTCTACTCAATTCCTACCCATCCGAGATAAGGGAATGATAGAGGTCATGTGACGCCTCTACATTAAATATATAGTTTGAATTTATGGGGTTACTTCAATGGTCATCTCATACCGTGATGCTCACTTCTCATCCCTGCTGTAGAAGGGATTACAAAAGGTGTTTGGGACTCATCTATCCTTGAGAATGGATTTCTATCCCCAAACTAATGGTCAAGCGGAGAAGACTATTCATGTGTTGGAGGACATGATACGTGCTTGTATCTTGGACTTTGGTTGCAGTTAGGAGGACCACCTTCCCCTAGAAGAGTTTTTATACAACAACAGCTATCACTCCGCCATTAGCATGGAATCATTCGTGGCACATTACAGAAGGCCTTGAAGATCACCTCTATACTAGACAGACCCATGGGAGTCAGCACTCATGGGTCCAGAGTTGGTACGGTCTACCACTGAGAAGGTGAAGATCATCTAATAACGACTAAGGACTACACAGAGCAGTAAAAAATCTTATGCAAACATGAGATATAGGACCTTGGAGTTTTAGGAGGGAGACCATGTGTTCATTCAGGTCTTGCACCAATGGGGATTTCATAGATTTGGCTGGGGCGGAAAGGTATCTCTGAGATTCATCATCCCATTAAAGATTCTAAGAAGAGTTGGCAAGGTGGAATAACGCCTAACCCTTCACCCATAGATGCATTAGGTGCACGATGTTTTCCATATGTCACAGTTGAGGAGGAACATGCATGATATATCACACATCATTAACTGGGGCGAGCTGGACATTTATGATAGGGAAACATTTCTAGAGTTCCCAGTTGAGATAATTGATCGATAGGAGTGGGTCCTTCAAGGGTGGTTGATTCCTCTTATTGGTGTTCAGTGGTAGCATGAAAATCACCATGAGAGCATGTGGGAGTGGGAGGCTCAGATTTATGCTCAGTACCCCCATTTGTTTGTTCAGACCCTATTTTGGCTAACAAGGATATAAATCCCTAAAGTGGGGAGTAATTTAATACTTATGAGTTATATGACTATTTTTTAAAAAAATTAAATAGGATTATTTTGAGACTAGGATTTGAGACGAAAAGCGATTTTGAGGCCCAAAGTGCCTATACTTATTCATCAAAAAAAGTTGTGTTTTAAATATCCAGTCTGAGCAGTTATCCTGAAAATGTGGAATAACTCTTAAACATGTATTCAGATTAGAAATATGAGGGCACTGTTGCGTTCAAGATGGTAGGTTCACCCTAGGTGTGACTTATGTTTTATCGGTGCAAGACTCCAGTGAGAAAATTCAAAAATGGAATAACTATAAAAAAATATTTAAAAAAAATTAATTTATTTTCAAAATATTTATAAGTCACAAATGATGACTCTGATTGAAAACAGAAACCACCATTGAGCTCGTGAGGGTATGATTTCCTAAGGAAGATCATAACATGGGCCGACATGGGTCAATGGTAGAATGTCGTTTTTGGTTGTAAATAACATAATTTAATAATGATATTTTATTTTCAAATCCTTATAACTCAATGACTACCCTCTCTTTGAGAGACCTCCTTTGAATTTATTTTTAAGGACCATAGGGATAGTTTTTTGGAGATACCAAATCCACTAAAACTTGTAATATGATGTCGAGAAGAGTTTTTGTGATAGATTTTTTATGTTTTCTAGATCGTAGTGATGTGAATAATAGAGGATAAGTGGTGACCTTTTATAGTGAAATAAAGGACACATGTGAATTAAATAAAATATTTAAATATAATAAATCACCAAGTGAAATAAATTTAGAACCTAATATATGAAAATTATTAATTACATTCAAAAAATAAAATTTTTAATTGTTTATGGGGTATTTTAAGCCTTATCATTGTGTTTAACACATCCCTTAAAAGAAAATAACCATAATCATGGACAAATATTGTTAATACTAAAGGGTCAAAAATTTAATTATAAGGTAAGAATTGGCTCAAAATTTGTAAATAGATAAAGCTTTGTACCCTATCGGATCCCCCTTTTCCTCTTTAATGAGATTTATGATTTTTAAACCATTAAATAGTATTTTATTTAACATAAAATTCTATGTAATTCATTTTATTAAATATTCATAAATTTGGACATGAATGACATCAATACAGGTGTTTAAATGGAAAATAAAATACCTATACATCAATTTTACATTATTATTAAACATAAAATTCATGTAACACCATTATTCAACAAAAATTAATTCATTTTACATTTTTAAAATATTTTGTTATTATTTTTCCACTTCTTGTGAAAGAACTATATCAACGTTGTGTATGCATTTTAGGTTATTATACAATAAATAAAAATTAAAAAAACCCCATCGTAAAGTTAAATTAATTGAGTTAAAAATGAAATTATATATTGAATAATAACATATTCTTATACCAAGGTGATCATATTCGAGAAATTAAAATCTAGAGAGTAACTTTTTTGGAATTTTCCTTTACTTATAATAATACTAAGGTTGTTATCAAAGACAAATGGCACCAAGATTCATTATCAAAGAATATTGGTTGATTATAACTAAACTAAAGTCATATAATATTAATAATTTTTTCATTATATATATTTTCAAATCCCTATCATAATATTTTAAATCTTAATTACCTAATTTATCCCTACATAGGTGATAACTGTTTACCACATTTACTGTTCAAAATTAATAAAATAAAAGGACTTATCTACCAATTGTGAACATAATGTTTCCCAATATTGGATCCATTTTATCAAATTCATTTCTTTTAAGGTGTAAAAAAATATTTGAAATTAAAACTATAAAACATAATAAAAAAGTAGTTTTTTAAGATAAATGCATTTTAAGTACCCAAATGTTTTTATAAAATAATTAATCATAGTATTGATAATAATGAAATTAATTGGGTTATTATAAATCAAATGGAACTTGATAAAATTTAAAACAAATTTATTTAAAATGGGACTTTATAAATACTCTAATGGAAAGTATAGGTTTCAAAAAATATATATATTTGGTCACTATTCAATAAAAGTTTATTCTTTTCATAGTAATACAAAAATTTCACAATAAAAAATTATATGATGATTTAAAAAAGTTATTCCTTTTTTAAAAAATTCATTTTATAATAGTATAATTAATTATTTTTAATATCTTATTAAAAAAATTAAAAATCATTTTTAAAGTATAAAATTACATTACTAAAAATTGAGTTCTTATTTGATAAGAATTTCTCAAAAAAAATTATTGAGTATAATATATATATATATAGTTAATAATGAATTTATTCCTATTCATACCCCCCAATTTACTGACTATGTCAAAATAATCATACTGGAATAATAATTTTTCACAATTGTTAAAGATTAGTGTTGTGATTTTTATACACTATCAAACATCATGTTATTTTAAAATATCATAAAATTAAAATATCTATACATTTCAAAATATGCAGGGAGGGTATGGTAGTAGATGTCCCATGCTAGGATTTATAATTATATGGGTATAATATTGAACATTAGATTCACTCCTAGTATGCCATGAGATTGAGAAACATGGATCGAATTATGATAAGATGCACAAGTGATGGATTCTAAGATAGAGGGAGTGAAAAGGAAATTATTAAGAGAATCAACTAGCTGAATACTAGTAAACATGCCTTTATGGTCATCATTCAGAACTAAAACTAGTTGTTTAGGAAAGGTGACAACTTTCATGTTTGTGAGGTATCACATAAAGAATCTGGGAAAATAGGGTAGAGAGAAATCCCAATTATCATTACAAAGTCTATTTCCCCTCTTCCATGGATCTTGAGAGTGTTTTTAGAAATTATTTTGATTATTTAATATATACCATTTCAAATTTGGGAACTGTAATTTCTCTTAGTTTATCACATTATAAAACTTCAATATTTTTTATAGATGTTCTTCGCTTAGTGTGAATGACCTAAAGTAGCATCCCAAGAAATATGTTATTGTATAAATGTAATGATTTTAGTGATACTTTTGACATTAAATCCCCCTTCATTAGGTATTTTCTAAAGTGTTTTATAGTAGGACTAATGAAGGTGGCCTTTATAATGAGATTCAAAAAACTTATTTGTTGAAATCATTTTCAATATTTATAATAATAGTATTTTGGGCCCCTGAAATTTAAAATTAATGAATTTGAATCAAATAAAGAACACTATTGACCCATTTTATACATCCACCAAATGGGAGAAACCTACTTTTCTTTTTATTGATATTTATCATTTTATTTTTTTAAATAACATCAAAATGATGAATATAAATTCTAACATTAGACAATGGGACACAAAGATAACATATTAGGATATCCCTTTTGGGTATTTCAGTCCATTCCTCGACAATCCTAGAACACCTAATTGAGGATTATATTGAGATAAAGACACTCCTTTTGTTTGTTATTATGGGTAAACAACCCATTCAATTATACACATTCAATAACAACTTGAAGCTTGACTGAATGGCCGGAAGGTCTAATTTTTCATTCATTTTTGGATAAACCCCCTTTTAAGAGTAAAGGGGGAAAACCTAATAGACTTCAAATATGTAGAGATAAAAACAAAACCTGAAGTTCAAAAGGATCATAATCATCATGAAATAAGACTATTATGGAATACCCTTCCCCAACATAAACATAAAAATAGAGAGGCCCCACTATTGCATGACTACTCAAAAAGTTGTCTTGTGTAGAAATGCACAGGCCTGGTATCAACGGAAACTCCATACCCTCTCAAACATCTAAATCCAAAAAGCCATACATGGTGTATTCTACCTACTCTGATCCCCTTCTGATGCATTTCCTTGTGGAATGTCTAAAATAAGAATCCCTTGAACCCTTATGCCGCATAATTCAATATGTGATTATTGATCAAAACACTCAAATGCTTTCAATCAAAAACCCAAAATAAAACTTTCACACATTTCATTGTAATGAAAAAATACAGATTCACCCAATACCAAAGTAGAATCATCCAAAACAGATCACGGATAATAGAATCCATGAAATTAATGTCATCAATAAATAATTATTAATATACTTATTTAATGACATAAAAAACTCAGTGAATATGAACTAGACCATATAATATTGCTTAATTAATAATTTTCTAAGAAATAATTTAAAGAAAATAGAAATCATTTAGAAAAGATGATCTCCTTGGGGAAGGCCACTAAATGTTTTTAAAAAACGAAATCTTCTTCTCATTAATTATATTGAAACCCATGGAGATATGAAGTAATTCAATGGGAGGTCACATACCCACTCAAATATAAAACACTAATTTATTAATGTAATAAGGACGATTCATCTATCATAAGACTTTTATATATCAATTTTGATGATGATGTTAGGCCCAACCACTCTTCTATCCAAATCAAATATCATTTCCAATTCATAGAAAAAGTCTCCTTGAGTGTTTATAACTTTTAAAAATAAATTATTCCAATCATATATGAGAGAACCCAACTTCCTAGAAGTCATTTTATTGATTATCGTATCAAAAAAATTATAAAACAATTTGTAAGTTAATGGGGTGATATTTATTAAAACCATTGGTATTTCTATAATTGGGAATGATAACATGATATGAATAAAAAAACTAGGGAGAATATCTCTTTTAATGAAATCATGGATTTCATTTGTAAATTTCTGTTTTATCATATACCATTTAGCCACTTACTATGAAATTGAAAAGCCATATAGGCCAAGGGAACTCTCGAGATTCATAATGTTTATAACTTCATTGATCTCACCCCCACCCCCCAAAATTTCACACATTAAGTGGTATCCAATATAACTAATATATCTCGGAATGTTCTTGAAAATAATCTTACAGATTGAGCCATTTTGGAATCTATTGTTACTAATTTTCTTGAACCAGAAATCTGATTTGAGAAATGGTATACCTCTAGAGGTCTGGTGAACTTGGTAACACTAAAATGTGACCCATCCTCAAGAATCATATTATTTTTTCCAAAAATCTATTCTTCTTCGAAAATTAATGAAAGAATATTATGTTCCTATCACCCTCCCTAATACAGTTTGACCATATTATTTCCTTGGACACATGCTCTTATTTTAACAATATTTCCACTAAGAGAATACTATTTTGATAGATAATAAAAAAGATTTCATCATACAAATTTTTGTTCATTCTGTTGTAGTCCAATATAATTTTATCCTGGATACCTCGGATATTGAAACCATGATATGGTTTGATGAATATCCATTCATAATATCCTCATTTTAAAAACTAATTCTTTTTGGAATAATAACCCAAGGCTACCCCTTCATTGTTGATGTTTAGGAAAAGAGAAACATTTCACTGATTTCATTATCCTATATCCACATATTGGTGTAAAATTATAATTTTTCATCCACTATTTTAAAATGTATTTAAATTAGTGTTGAATAATATCAAGGATGGTTAGTTAAATGTTTGACACTTGAGATGGAGAAGGATGAAATGAAATAATTTTTTCCCAACAATCTATCTACTCTACTCCAAAATCTAAATCTACCACATTTATTGTTATACCGAATGAATGATTTTTTAGAGAATCACAAATTGATAAAATTTATTCTGGGTTATAATGGAACTGAATCCACCAATAGATCTTCTCAAATGAAGGACACCTTCCATCCTTTTAATATGGTCCAAAATAGTGCTGAAATCTCCAAAAACCCATAAATAATATTTTGAAAATAAAATTTGAATATACATTTATAAATTAGTGATTTTTAGATAAATAAAATAATATCCTTTTTGTTTCATTAACAACACTACGTGTTAGTAAAAAAAATTCAAAACATTTGATTTTATATATAAAATGCATGTAAATCAACTATCATAAACTATAACAAGTCATCTTGCATCATGGGATGCATAAATTGAAATATAAGGAAATAAAACTTGGATCCTCATACCAAAATTACAATATTCAAGTAAGATACATTCCTGAGGGTAATTGATAAAATTGTTATGAAATCACTAGTCAGGTCATAATACTAAACTAGTGAGAATGTCATAAATGAAACTAGTTATGAAATAATCATAAAAACCTCCCTTCAACCTTCTATGAAAACTAAACTAAAGAGAGAGTCTATAAATTGTGTAATATTATCTTAAAATTATTCATGTCATTAGATTTCCTCTTAGGTACTTGAGTATTTCCATAAATCTTTCTAAATAAAAATCGTCAGTCAATTCAATAGAAAATCAAATAAACTCATATTTCAAATCCAAACACACTTCAAATAAATAGGCCATCCTTCATCAGTATCAATATCGTAACATAATAATATATTTCACAATAATTAAATCCATAAAAATGGGTTTATGAATTTGGGTGATGTGATCCAAAAAAAAATTTATATACTAACCAAATAATCCCTTATATTTATGAAATGATTAAAAAACCTAGATATTACTTCTTTAAAAAAATAAGGAACCCCCTCATTTAAAATAAACATTAACATTTGAAATTATAACTATAAATTTCATCTATATAAGAAAACCCATTCTACATTGAACGTAGTTATAAAATAACGATATAATCTATTTTTATTTCATTTAAAATGTTACTATAAAATCAGTTATTTTATGAAAAATATAATTAAATTTACATTTTAAACCTTATTCGAATAATATTTATGAAAAAATAATTAAATATTTATTTCAAAAATTACCTTTTTAAAAAATTATATTCAAAATAAACTATGAAAAATTAATCATGAATCCAAAATTCGTATTAGATATTGGTTTTAGTTCAATAAAAGCATGCATTAAAACATCCAAGAACCCATGGTTATTGAAATAAATGAAAAATTTATGGAACCTTATACATATATTGGGATAAAACACATTTAAATAGATATAATTATCATAATACCATTTATTAGACCTATAAAGTTATTGTAAAATATTCCTCATAACACATTCAAAAAATTAAAATATTTTCCCCAGGTTTGAATTATGTATTTTATAATAAATAATTGAAATGGTAGTGAAACAACATCAAACAGAGTGAAGAAAACTTATGGATGAATCCCCTCATGATATTGGAAAATAATATAAATTGTTCTATGTTGTTTTCCCTAGATATAACACCCTCATTTTTGAAATCACATTTCCTTTGAGGTTTTTTATTTTAAAGAGTGAAATATTTGAGTTTAATGGAAATTAAGAGGACATATATGGCTAGAAACATAGTTAACCTAATCATTCTTATAAATAATGGAGATATAGAAAAATCTATAGAAAAAACACATTTTATGTGTATAGTTTTCTTAACTATGTGATATAACTATGAATCATGTATTTTTATCGTAATAAGAGTAAAATTGTTAGATACAAAATTAGCCGAGTATTTTGTGACTAGAATACTACATAGATTTTGGTTTTTAATCATATTGACTCCTTAAACCGTCATAATCAACCCTATATAACATTATCAAATTCCAAGGTTATTTTGAAATGATTTTGGGGTTTAAACCCATAAAAATGGATTTATTATAGAAATTGATCATATTATAATATAATCTGTAACACCCCATGATTTCATAGTATGTTATCCTTTCAATGTAATTCAATAACTTGTGCTACATGCAACAACAAGTTTGAGCGCACTACGACATACCAAACTAGCCGTTCAAAAAGAGTTTATGAATAGATTTAACTTCATTTTAAATCTTATATACTCTATATAATTTTAACACCCATATTATGTGTTTCATAGACATAATACATGAACAAATTCATTTTTTTCATATAAAAGAAGTATTTTTTTTAAAACAATTCCCACCTTTTAACGGAGAACCATTCTTAAAACCAATATTTGTCACATTTATATATTCAATTAAATTAAAATAAATTCCCTTTTATAATCGGGACATACAAATTTAGTTTGGATAAATTTTTGGTACTTTTCTGATAACTTTCATATTTTGATGAATAGTGAAAAATACTAAATTTTAGTTGAAAACAACATTTTTAATCAAAATAATTTATAGTGATAAATTATGAATTTGAATGGTTTCGAAATATAATTAGATTATATTTTTTATCATCTAATAAAATTTAAGTCATTATAAGTAATTTCACATTTAAATTTGACATAAACACATGTCAATTTTTTTGATAGTTTTTACTTTTCAAAAAACTCTCTTTTTGGTTTTGAAAATGAGAATTAACATTAATTTAATTAATGCTAATTCAATGTTTTTAACTTGGTAAAATAGAATTAATTTATAAATTTGGAATATCGAAATTAGCTTAGGGTGAATTTTTGTTATTTTTCTGAAAACTTTCAAATTTTGATGAATAGTGAAAAACACTACATTATTGTTTAAAACCGACTTTTTATTTAAATAATTAGTTATTGTATTTTAATTTAATTTAGGTAAAAATTGAAACTTCATACCTATATATTTTCAAATTAATTCCTTGGATTCATTTTAAAATAAGTTTAGATATATAAAATTTTATTGAACTTTTTACCGCCTTTTACCTACCTTCTAAGAGCATTTGAAAATTTTCATTAAACATTATTTTACTTCTTATGTGAGTTAAATTTCAAAAATATTAGTGACATGGTTGACATCAGTAAGAAAAATTTGGTTCAATAAGATGAAAATATTTTTGGATACATAGTATCTGTTGACTTTTATTTCCCACGATTAAATGTAAATATGGTAATTAAGGGTAAAAATGATATTATAATTACCATAAAACATGTCTTAATTCTATTGGATAAGTTTAATTCTACCAAAAACAACCTTAGAAATAAAATATGATCCTTTTGGTCCACTAGGATTAGATTAGGACATTTATTATTGTTTTATTTAAAAAGGAGTTAAAAGTGTTAAATTCAATGTTTAATAACAAACCCATTTTTAATATAAAAGTATATATATTCATTAGAAAGATAAAAATATTTCCTATATAATGGTATTTTTTGATAATTTTTAGACATTAAATAATATAATTTATTTATGTCATAATGATGATGCAGTAATTACCTTCTTAATGAAATTTTAAAATAATTGTTATTATAAATATCGAAATAAATGTAAATTGAGAATTATGATGAATTACACTAATTTTTTAAGTTAATATGACATTTTATGGTTTATTAGAAAAATTTTTCCGAGGTGATAATTTTTTTATGACTTTCACAAAAACAAAATACCAAATAGTTTCAAAATTGACAATAATTAATATTTAAAACAAATACTATATTATTGGTTGATATAATAATACTAAAAAATATTATTTGGCCAATGGGATTAAATAATAATACATATTTATTTAATTAACCACTTGATATTCTCTTGAATTTCGAGAGTAATTTTATTAACCATATAGTTTGAAAATAGAATAAGACACTGTAAAAGGTAAACTATTTAACTAAGAGTTAAATCTAAAAGATAAGGTTAAAATGGTTACCTAAACCTGTCTAAAACATATTGGTTGATATTATTTCGACCCATAACAACATAATTCTCTAAATAAATTCATATGGAGACATTATAAACCGAATATTATTGTTTAATAAATTAATATTTTAATCATTTTCTAAAGTGACCCTCACCCCTCTTATAAAAGGGAACTTCTCCTTCTCTCAAAATCACATCTCCAATGCCATTTGGCGAGGCCACAACCTACCCAAATATCCTAACAACATCTCTCACATAAACCTAGAGTCATTAATTTGATCAGAAATCCATCCTATGGATCCTTTTTGATTAACTCATAATGAAACACCTGAAGAAGAGGTAATAATTTCACCACCCTCTTTCAAGTTCTTTTCTTCTTCCACTTCCTCTTTATTTTTTGTTTCAATAACAAAATAATAACTCCAGTACGTTATAAAAAATTTTATGTTATTTTAAATATGTTACAACCCTATTAATTATTCTATCAATCTTATAAATGGCAACGACACTATACATGCGTACATATGGTTTAACGTCTCCACGTCGTGGTGTAGTTTTTTATTCAAACACTTCAGTATTTGTATGGGTATAATAATGATTATAACTGATATAAATAATAAATATATCATGTTAATGATTATTTATATATTATATAACATCTAATTACATATGATTTAACCATCAATATAATGATATTTTTGCTTGTGCGTACGTACGGATTACCGTCTCCACGACGCGTTGAGATTCATTTCCATGTTCACCATTCAACAATGATTATAAAAATATATATTATTAATAAGTATATAATATATGAAATAATAAATCTAGTGGATATATATATACTTACATATATCTTCTTCACTTAATTCTATTCAATACGATGTGAAAACGGAAACAACATTTATGCGTACATACGACCTACCATCTCTATAAACAGTGTTTTCCATTTCATATATCTATCTGTAATACATATTTATATTATATATATATGATATATATAAATCATTTTTTATATTCTGGATGTATTTAAATCCTTATCTAAGTGATACGATCAAGAATAACAATTAAAACACATATGATAAAGAAAACGATTATTAAACTAAATGTTAATTTAACATGGAAGTCATTATTAAATGGATAGTATAAGGTCATAAATGAATCATGCTTGATATAATGAATTTGAATATGGTTCTTTTATAATATAATAACATACAATGTTCATTATATAATAGGTTAAATGTACCCTCGGCCATTGTAAAGTGCAATGTAAGGGTTATTTATTCAATCTCATTCTTATCTAAGATTGTTTATGTGTAAGTATTTACTGGGAAATATTTATCACTGATACCCATATTTCATAAAAATGTTTTCAAGAGGAATATTTTAATGTTTAATGGTAGGGTTTTTTAACTAGATCATCATTTTAAATGTTTTAATGATTTGTCTTTCTAAATCCATTTAATTAATGTCCATGTTTTCAAAATGATTTTAAGGATTTATTTATGTTGAAATGAATATTTTGAAATGATGATTATTTTCAAAAGTTTCAAAGTGGTATGGGATACTTTGACTCAAAAATAACTTTTAAATTACTTTCTTTATAAATGTGTGACTTTTAAATGAATTCACAAAAAGTGATATTTCTCTCAAAATGTTTTACTGGTCATTTTAAACAATGTTATCATCCTTTACTCAAATTATTCCTGATTTAGGTTGACTTATTATAATACAATATTACATATTGTATTGAATGAGTTATGATATGTTTGACATTGAATGTTCTATTTTTATACCATTCATGGTTTATGGTTAATGTATTGACATTTCGAATGCTAGTTTTAATACAAAAGTTTATGTTATGTTTTAACCTTTTCATATGACGATTGCAGTAGACATAGTAAGTGATAGGTGGAGCCCATTATAGCTCCTCAACGCATCGATAGGTATCTTGAGACAAACTAGTGTGTTGGAACAATGCCTTGACCAAAATTTTATTTGTATTCTTGGCACAAGTCATTGACTATGTGGTAATGATTTCCAGCATTAGGCATTCCCTCATTATGAAATTAATTATTACATGTGATTATTAGACTAGTAGAATATAAATGTGAAAGTTTATATGGTGATGTTTGATTTATTTTTTAAATATTATGTTTAGGATTATGTTTAAAAAAACTGTTGTTTTCATTTCACATATTTCCTTAAAGGTTTATAGCTTCTGCTAAATTATTTACCCTTACAGAGCATCTGAGCTCACCCCTTTCTAATGTTTTATTTTCATTATATTCCTAGAAGTGTATTATGATTTATATGAAGGGTTAAGCTAAAGGGAACGTTGGATATCTCAAAGAACTATTTATGCTATGTTGTATGTTTGAAATTGAAATGTAATGTTAATGTATGTAATCTATTTTCCAAGACTGGTAAACTGATTAATCCTTCGGGACTTGATTCCTTGTAGTCATGCCAATGTACTAAAATAACACACCGGCTTTGGGTAACTGGGGTTGGGGCGTTACAGTTGGTATCAGAGAGAGTTTTGTAACAACCTTAAAAATAGATTTAGATAAACTCTGATTTGAGAACTTTAAACTAAGATAAACTTTGAGGATTAGTATAGAATAACCTCCTAGAATTTTATTAATGTAGAGATTTTGTTTATTTTCCAAGAAATACATCCCTATCTAGATATGAGCAGGTAGAGGCGGATCTGGCATAGATGTACCTAGGAGTGAAAACTCCGACAAGGGGTTTCGGGCTTGACCTGGGGTATATTTTTACATGACAATGGGCCTTTATTCAGTCTTGGTTATGAAACTCCTGAGGGATATGCTTAGGATAATTCACATTTTTATTACAAGCCACTATGAAGGATTTAGGAGTAAATAATTCCTCAAAAAAATATTTTATGATTATAGATTATATGCATAATATTATCGATTTACGTATTATTTTACAGGTTTAGAATTATGAATTATGATTCATAAACTAACCTATTATATGCCATTATTTAGAAATGGAACCTAGTAGAAGGAATGAGAATTCCTTTAATATGCATGATCAAAATATTAAGAAGGATAATATATTTCATGGTACTAAGCTAACATTTAGAAGGTAGATAGTCTCCTGCATATTATCATTATATGAAGAAATTGTCCCATGTGTTAATAAGATAAGTAAAGCATTCTATGAGCCTTATGGCTTTGAAGGGAAGCAAGAGAAGAAAAGGATGGAAGAGGGAAAGATGGATAAAGGGAAGAGGGAAAAAAGGATTTTCCCAAATGTGATAACTATGGAATGAATCACCTTGGTAAATTTATGAAGGGAATGGAAGTTTGTTATAACTATGGAGAAAAATTACACCAAGCACGTGATTATAGTGGTAAAAAAGGTTTCAAATGTACAATGCTTAATCTTCAAGGAGTTGGGACACTACGCGAATCAATACCCAAATAATTAGAGTATACCCCCAAAATGATTCTATTGGATAATAATCAATTTTTGATACTACTAAAGATAAAGAGGAATGATTAGTGTATGTTGGACTCCTCATGTATTAATCATGTTTTAATGATCACAAATATCTTTAATAATCACAAATCTCATTCAACCTAGTTAACTCCTAAATTAAATCCAATCACGTGTATTTATGTTTCAAATTCACTAATGCTTTATAATTGTTAACCTCAATCCATTTCAGGCATATTACTGTTTAAGTCTGAATACTGTTATTTTCCAAAGTACAAGAAACTGTGAAGCATGACACCTTAAGACAAGCATTGTGAAGCCTGACACAGTAAGCCTGAAAAAGTAAGCAAGACACCGTGGGCAAGACATCGTGAGAAAGACACCGTGAGCAAGAAACCTTAACCAAGACACTGTGATACTCAGACCGTGACACTTAGACCATGACACCTAGACCGTGTCACTCAGACACCGTGTGAAGGAGATGCCATTTCCATAACAAACTATGACACCGTTTCATAAACTATTTTGTCGTCATTCAATTTAATTTCTAACGGCCATATTTTATGTTTTTAATGCACTGACATAATTAATGTTTCTTTTTAGACATAGTACGAGGTACGAGGCACGAAACAAATCGAACATGTCAGCTAAAACTCATGCATTAGAAGATAAAGATTGGAGAGTGTCGTAGAGAGAAAAATGCGAGATACTGAACAGAAAGAAAGCGTGTGAGCAAGACCGTGAAGAACACTTTGACAAATTTTCAAAGAAATCATTTTTCACATGCATGAAATCCGGCTCTGTTGAAGAACATACGATGTACACTAGAATCCACTCACATTTTCAATACTCATGAAGAACACAAGCTTGATTATGACACTTTGATTTTAAGACAAAAATTAGATAAGGACTTAGAAGCATTTCTGCTTAATCGAAGGAGTCCATAGCTTCACTTCAAATCACTAGAGCTTTCTAAACTCATATCTACTCTATCTTAGTGATTCTTTTACTTACTTTTTAGCAATGTGTGTACTCTATATATTCCACATAAACACTGACTCATGTGATAAACTGAAGGATTTCTAAATCCTTACACAAAACTCTTTATACTATTTTTTACCCATGACAACCATGGAAGAGGTCCTTGTGTGGCCTGGTTATTTTTTTGACTAACTACAAAAACTTTGGAAGAGGTCCATGTGTGGCCTGGACAGTATGTGTACTATTGTTAACCCCAATCCAGGGTGCGGATCAATGTTTATTTATATAAACTTCTTGGTGGTAGGTGATCAGAAAGTGGAGTGGATTAGGTCTCATCTTGAGACTGAACCACTTGTTTGATATTCTCTATTCTATTTAAATTTAGTCTTCTATTTTTTACTACTTTATTGAATAATCCAGAAAAATCAAATTTTACTTTGATATTTAGTCTTGGAAAGAAGTTATAACTGATCTATCTTAGTAGAATAACTTCAAAAGTAATATTAATTATACAAATTAAAATTACTGATAATTAATCTATCATCTAAGAAGGTGTTTAAACAGTAAAACTCTTATAATAGTATAACCTTGATTAAATGGGATGTATCTATTTTTGGGGAAAACCATTTCTTTTAACATAATATTTTTTATAACAGAATTTTTTTTATTTACTCAATTCACCCCTCCCCTCTTGAGTAAACTACTCCAACCAATATTTGGTATCAGAGGATTCTTTATTAGGACTCTGTGTAATCTTACTCAACTGTGATTGTAGTTGTACTTTAAAGATCTATAAATTTCTATTAATTCTAAATTTCTAGCTCTTTTAATGTACTTTGTTTGTATGGACAATAGATTTGAAGGTGCTGCAACCAACAGACCACTATTCATTAATGGAACCAATTATGCTCAATGGAAAATTAAAATAAAAATGCATCTAGAGAGTATGAGCTTTGAAATTTGGTCATCCATTATAGATGAATAAAAACATCCTGTTACTGATAGAATTACATGGGATGAACCTAAAAAGCTTTCTTAGAATAACAATTGCAAAGCCATGAATGCTTTATACTGTTCCATAAGAGATGAATAATTTAATAGGATCTCTGCTTGTAAAACTGCAAATGAAATTTGGGATACCTTGTTTTTCTCAAATGAAGGCACATATAGTGTAAATGAAATGAGACTTAATAATTATATTATAAAATATGATAATTTTAAGATGAAACCTGATGAGCCTATTTATGACATGTTTCTTAGGTTCAATGAGATTGTCAACACAATGATTTCTCTTGGAAGAGAGGTCACTGCCAAAGAGAAGATCATGAGAATCCTTATATGTCTACCTGACAGATGGAGGGGAATATCTGTCTCAATTAGAGAATCATGCGACATCAGAATGCTACTTGTAAAAGAACTAATTGGAAAACTGGTGATGTATGAGGAAGAGCTGGAAGTCAACAAAGAAGTGGAGAATGAACCAAAGAGAAAATCTGTAGCATTCAAGACCACCATGTAAAAGCACAAAGTTAAAGGGAAAATAGATTCTTCTGTAGAAAGGTCAACCACTGAACAATAATCACCTAACAGTGATGACGAGATGGCTCAACTGGCCAAAAGATTCAAAAAAAATTACAAGAAAAAGAACTTTTTCAGAAAGCCTAACTTCAAGGGAATGTTTGATCAAATAGGAAATTGGATAAAGGACTGTAAAAGAAGTGACAAAACTGATGAAATTGTATGCTATGACTGTAAGCTCAAAGAATATATAAAGGATGAATGTCCAAATCTCAAGTATAAGAAGAAATATGAGGACAAGTAAAAGAAGTATAAAAAGGAAATGAAGGCAACTTGGAGTGCCTCTGAGGATAGTTCAAGTGACTAAGAGACATCACATGATGAACAGGATAACAAATCAAATATGTGTTTTATGAAAAACACTTCTGAGGTAACTCTGAACTCTTCTGGACATAATTCATACTATTCTAGAGAGTAATGTGACTCTGAAAATATGACTAATGAAGAAATTCATGATTACTGTAACATTATTGAAGATAAATGAAATGAATTAAAAGATAAATTTAAATCATTGAAGAAACAGAATGCTCTCACTACAAATGTTAAATCTGAACTTACTACTGAAAAGGAAAAAATGCTCAACTTCTCAAAGAAAATAATGAATTAAAAATGTCTAATGAGCAATTAAAAAGTGACTTATAAAAGTTTACTAATTGGAAAAATACCCTTAACAAATTTCTAGGAAAACAAATTTCCCTTAAATACAATTGGAATTTTTTATCAACCTAGTAAAATAAACCTTGGTAGAACGAATTTTTTTTCCAAGTCTAGGACATATAGTTTTGTTCCCAGTTCTGGACACAACTCAACTAGCTCAAGTCATGATACATACTCTACTATTTCAAGTTATTGTGGACCAAATAAAATTTATTTTTCAAACACTTTACATAACTCTTATAGGAAAACTATGAGACAAATATGGGTTCCTAAAGCACTTATTACTAATGATATTGGACCCAAACAAGTATGGGTACCAAAATCTCTCTTTTCTTGATCATGTTATAGGAAAGATGCATAAAGATCTCCGACAAGAATATATGGTAGTTGGACAGTGAGTGTTCAAGGAACATAACATGAGACTACTCATGTTTCAAGAATCTGATAAATGTAGATGGAGAACATATCACATTTGGTGACAACGCCAAAGGGAAAATCATTGGTTTAGGCCTGATTGGAAACTCTGATTCAATTTTAATTTCTAAAGTAATATTTTTTAATGGCTTAAAATATAATCTTCTTAGTATCTCACAATTATGTGATGATGGATATCATGATAAATTTGAAAATGATGCTTGTAATGTCTTTAATTCTAAAGATGAACTAGTATTTTCTGCATCATAGAATGAGAACGTTTATTCTGTTAATTTAGATTACTTATCCTCTAAAAATGATTCATGATTAAGTGTATTTCATTAAGAATCTTGGCTCTGGCATAGGAGACTAGGTCACGTTAATGTTCACTCCATTTGAAAGCTAACTAGTAAAGGCCTAGTTAAATACTTACCCTAACTTGATTTTCCAAATGGAAAAGTGTGTAATCCTTGTCAAAAGTGAAAACAACAAAAAATCTCTTTTAAATCAAACAAAGAAGTTTCTACTTTTCAACCGCTCGAATTGGTTCACATGGATTTGTTTGGACCATCAAGAGTTTCTAGTTTAAAGCGGAAGCACTATTTTTTTGTCCAAGTATAGGATTTTTCTCGATATACTTGGACATTATTCATGGCTCACAAAAGTGAATTCTACTCTTAATTTACTAAGTATTCCAAGCCTGTAGAAAATCTTAGTGGCCTTGAAATTAAATCTTTAAGAAGCGATCATGGCTGTGAGTTTGAAAATCAAGAGTTTGAATCCTTTTGCTCATAAAATGGTTATAATAACAATTTCTCTACCCCTAGAACACCTTAGTAGAATGGTGTTGTAGAAAGAAGAAATAGAACCCTGTAAGAATTTTCTAGAACAATGATTTGTGAATATGACCTACCTATTTTCTTTTGGGCTGAAGCTGTTAATACATCATGCTATATAATCAACAGAGTATTGATTGGAACAATTCTCAAAAATACCCCGTATGACCTCTGAAACAATAGGAAGCCTAAGGTTAATTACTTTATAGTTTTTTGTTGCAAAGTCTTTATTCTCAACACTAGAGATAACCTTGAAAAATTTGTATCAAAAAGTGATGAAGGGATTTTCCTAGGTTACTAAATATTAAGAAACGATTATAGAGAATTCCATAAGAGAACTAAATGTGTGGAAGAATCTATTCGTATTAAATTTGATTAAACAGATCCACATGATCCTATAACCATCCTAGAAAATCTGGAGGATGATATATCAAATCTGAACATCAACTCAAAATCCTCAAATTCTTCTGGGAAAGAATCTGTGAAAACTTACAATTATGGAAATTCCCTTAAATTTAGTCATAATGAACTAGAAACTGTTGATTAACATGAAATCACTAGTCCTTCTTTTTCTTGAAAGGATAGAACCCTTAAAAACCATCCCTTAGATGTTGTTGTAGGAGACTTAGAGAAAGGAACACAGACTAGAGCTTCCCTTATAAATCAGGTTGAACATCAAGACATCTTGTCACAACTTCAACCTAAAAACATTGATGATGACATCAACGATGAATTTTGGGTAATGGCTATGCAAGAAGAAAATAATCAGTTTGAAAGAAACAAATTCTGGAAACTTGTTGAAAGACCCAAGGACACTTTCATCACAGGCACTAAATGGGTGTTTAGAAATAAAGTAGATGATGCTGAAAATATAGTTAGGAACAAGGCTATATTAGTTGCAAAAGGATATAGTCAATAAGAATGAATTGACTATAAGGAGACCTTTTCTCCAGTAGCCAAACTTGAAGCCATCAAAATCCTACTTGCTTATGCTACACATCTGAATTTCAAACTATTTCAAAGGGATATTAATAGTGCATTCTTACATGGGTATATAGCTGAGGATTTTTTTTGTGAAAAAACCCCCTATATTTACAAATCCTCATTTTCCCAATCATATTTTCAAACTATCAAAAGATTAATATGGTTTAAAGAAAGCTCCAAGAGCATGGTATGACAGACTAAGTAATTTTCTTATTTCCAAAGGTTTTACAAAAGGAATAATATATCCTACCCTCTTTATAAATTGAATTTATAATGATGTTTTAGTTTTTTAAATCTATGTAGATGAAATTATTTTTGGATCTTCATAAAATTCATTATGTATTGATTTTTCTAAAATGATGAAAAATGAATTTGAAATGAGTTTAATGGTTGAACTAAAATTCCTTCTTAGATTTCAAATATTTCAAAATAAAGATTGGATTATTTTAACTCAAAGTAAATACACTTGAGATATTCTAAAACGTTTTGGATTGGATAGCACTAAAAGTAGTTATACTCCCATGAATACCACATGTATGTTGGATCTTGATGAAAATGGGAAATCTGTTGATCAAACCACTTATAGAGGAATGATTGGAAGTTTACATTACTTAGTTGCTAGTCGTCCGAACATAATGTTTAGTGTGTGTATGTGTTCTCTTTTTTAAGAAAATTCTAAACAATCTCATTTAAATGCTGTAAAAATAATTTTCAAATACCTCAAGAATACACCCAATCTAGGACGGTTCTATCCTAAAGGACATTCATTTGAACTAGTTAGTTATTCTGATGCTGACTTCGGTGGTTGTACATTAGATATAAAAAAATCCTCTGGAACATGTCACCTTTTTGGCATGTCACTAGTATCATTGTGTATTACGAAACAAAATTCTATTACATTATCTACTGTAGAAGTTGAATACATAGCTGCTGGTAGTTGTTGTGGATGAAACACACATTACTAGATGATGGATATCAATTCAGACATGTACCAATAAATTGTGACAACACAAGTGCTATTAACATCTCAAAAAATCTTGTTTCACATCCTAGGACAAAACATATTGATGTAATACATCACTTTTTGAGAGATCATTATCAAAAAGGTGATATCACCTTGAAATTCATTGGTACTGAATATCAACTTGGTGATATATTCACTAAACCATTAAATTCTAAGATAATAGACTACATCATACATGATCTTGGCATGATAAATATCAAATATATATATCTTACTTATCTTACAGATCAACATTTTAAAATGTTTTACTTTACTATTTCATGTTGACGGTTTCTCAGTTATTGTCTCTCATGTTTACAATCTCACCATTAGCACTTTGTACTCACGGAATGACATTAACTGTCTCACTGTAACGCTCACTGACGTTCACTCACTTTCTCACCATGACAATCACTTACTATCTCACTGTGATGACCACTTATTATCTCACTGTGATGACCACTCCCTGTCTCACCGTAATAATCATTCACTGTCTCACCGTGAAAATTATTTATGATTTTCTTTAAACCCATATTGTAGTAATTTTTATTTCACCTCTTTTACTTTCCCACATTTTTATTTTTGTGACGTTTGACATTCCTAACTGATAAAACTAAGGGTTTCACTCAGTTCTTCACCCGGACTTTCTTCTACTCACTCTTTTCGAACACTTTAAACCTTGCAACCCTCTCTCTCTCTCTCTTGAACTTTGGGGAATGCCAATATTGAAGAGACCATCTTCATCCACACCTGAGAAGCACAACTCGAAGAAAAAGAAGATAACACCTATGTTGATGCATGCAGGACCGTTGAATCCAATATTGGTAAATTGAAGTGTTGTTCTTGAGAAATAAATTTTCCCTGATTGGGTTTTTTCCAGAAAATCTCTAGTCCTGAATGTATTAAAAGAAGCAGGCTGGTTAGAATGGTTCTCAGGGTAAAATAGACCCATCAATCCGAGGATAGTAGCTCAGTTCTACCGGTACGCACGGTTTTCTTTTGACTCTCATGAAAGTTATGTTGTGAGGTGCTGGATTAATGGCCAAAGATGCTTCTTCTCATCGAGGTTATGGGTTTCATGCCTTAGGATACCACACAAAAGAATTTATGATGATTATCGAAGAAAACCCCCACCTACAACTGATTACGTTGACCTAGAAGATGCTCTAAAAATCCTAACCATAAATGGCACCAAAAGAATGGCCATAGCTGCTGAAATTGATGGGGAAACAAGGATGTAGTTTACGTTTGTTCAAAATCTGGTTAGTTCGAGGAAAGGTGACTTTTCTGTATTAAAGTATCAAGATGTGTTCTTGATTCATCTTATGAAGAATAGGCACAAAATCAACCAGTGAAAATATATCATTCACCATATGTGTGAGTTGATCAAGGTTACATCCAAATCCACCTCTCTATTATAATCTTGACTAATATCAGTCATGCTTGTTGAAAAAGGCATAGTTGGACCTAATAAAAAAGTTCTTATAGACTGTGAGTACTGTCTCTCTAAATTCATCATCACGAGAATGAATATAAAATGGAAACCTTGGAAAAAGTAGTGGGTGGAAGATAAAGATAAGGTTTATGAGAAGTTTTATCCTATGGATTATCCATCAAGTCCGAAAGACATTTCTGATCCTGGTTTGGAACCAGATGAAGTTATTGTGTATTCAGAAAAAGAGAAAGAAGAAGCTGAAGTACCTCATAGGGAAGGAGTTGTTGTTGAGGAAGAAAGGATTGTTGTTCCTCATGTTGTTCTTGAAGAATAACCTCCTTTCCCTATAGTTGATGTTAATCTGTAATTCCAACCCGAGGTTGAAAGAGAATCAATTACCACAGAATCCGAGAAGCAATCCATGGAAGAGGCTATAGTAGAAGGACTCCCTGCTATGCAAGTAGAAAATCTGGAAGAACTCCCAGAGGAACAACATATTCATGAAATAATACCCCTTGATGAAGAGAGTATGTAGATAGCCTTTTAGTTGGCTAGGAAAGAAATTAATGAAGAATTAGGATCTGAAACTGTGGATTTAGAACAAGCTCTTGAGCCTCTCAATCCTGAAAAGGAAAAACCTGTTGAGGGAAAGGAAAACCAAAATCATGAGTCTGGTGAGGCCACACACCCAACTGAATTAAGTCCTGTGGACACTTAGTACAATTTTTTTTAGTTTTTATGATTTGATTGAGTCTCATCAAGTTACTCTAACTGGGATTGATTTCTCTTCCTTGTTTCAGTTGAAGTCAGTTTCTAACTTTTCCCCTGAGAAAGAACCATAACCAGAACCTGCCCCTATACCAACTCCTGCACCTGAACCATTACCTGAGAAGCTTTCTGTAGAGACCCGAAGCTTGACGTACATGGACATTACATTACTTTTTCAGAATATTGAGTACATAACAAAAACACACACACAAGGACCGTAATAGTTTAGTGTCTTTGGAAACTCAGAACATAATCTTCTAATCATGGTGAAAGATCTTCAGCATCTCCCAAAGAGATCTTCCCTTTTTTTACCTAAAACCATTCTCTATATCCTGGGGAAAAGAAAACATAAGATGGTGAGCTCAAATGCTCAGTAAGGGTAAACAAAAGAAATATCAATCACATCATATTCATAAGAACATAACATTTTGGAAATATTACCCTGCAAAAGAGATCAAAATTTCATAACATGGGATAAATCATGGCAGTGAAATGTAATCACAATAATCATAACTTAAAACATGAAGCTTTGTGGCATACACACATAATCATAGATAACCATTTCTTATTAGTCAAGACTCATTGCCAAGACTATCTAAGAGGACAAAGTCCATTTCTGAACCGAGTTCACTCCTCGTTTCAGTCCTGTTTCACTGAACCGGTTTAACCCACCGTTCCAGCCATGTCTATCTCATGAGATATAAAATCTTTACCCAATGCATTGGAGGGAGATATAGGTCCCACACATCTCATAATGATACCATTCTTATGTGTGCCACAAAATCATAAATCATACATCACTGCATAACCCATGTAATAAAAATGGGAATCTTAAACATCAGGACATCATAAAACAATTCATATAAGATAAAGGAATTCATAAAAATATTTCCATCACAACATAATAAAATCAATTTAATAATAGGGATAGATACAGATCCCTTTATTATCTTAGATGGAAAATGATTTTGATAAAACTCTTGAACTCCATTCTTGAGGAAAATATCTTTTTTACTTCAAAAACATTTTTCCTTTATTAACATGTCATACAATTATAAACTAAAAGAAGTTGATTAAAAATAAACTTGAAAAATAGTAAAGGAAGATTTTTGGAAATATTTTTTTATAATCCATTCATGCTGTATAAGTTAAAAAAACATTTTTCTCGAACTTTTTCCGAAAAAGTCCAAAAGTACCTTGTACGAAAAACGACAAAAGATTCCTTTCATATCTTTTACTAAAAACTCACCGAAGGGTAAAATTGGATATAAACTATTTTAGAAGGATATAAATATTACATTTTGATGAAACATGGATGTGGATGATAAAATACACCCCAGTAAATTCCAAAGTATAAACAACCTCGGATAAAAATGAGATTGTGATATTTCCCTTAACATAGGTCCAATTTGCTTCGTAAGTGTCCGAACCTCCTGTATAATGATTTAAATAATGTTATTGACTTATTCCAGAATCATATTTATTTTTATGATATCATATATGGTCATATTCTTAGATTATTATTAGTAATATTTCATTGTTACTTATTATTCGGGTGTTTATTACTTTTTGTTCTTATGCGTGTTTTGTCGAATAAATTCTTATTCTTATTTTTAGGTTATAGATACCTCATTTCATGAATGGTATTATATATCATATTCATTCATTCAATTCATTTATATAATCATTATGCAATGAAGATCTTGTATAATGAGTCGCATCACATCGTGGAGACGGTATTCCGTACGTACGCACGAGCGATGATATCGTTCCCATGATCACGAAATTGTATTGGAGTGTATGTATACTATTTTATAATAAATATCACTTTACAAGAATCATATATAGTCATTATTTACACCATTATACCCATCTATGTAAGGTGGTGGTGGAAAATAGATTACACCACGGCGTGGAGACGGTATTCCGTACGTACGCACGCGCGGTGATTTCGTTTTCCGTAGGATGGATAGATGGTAAAATAGGGTTGTTTAATACTTATAATAACATATCATTATATGATTGATACTGATGTTATTATTTCCTAATGAAACAAGTAAAGAAGAAGAAGTGGAAGAAGAAATAAATATGAAAGAATCGGTAACGGACATTACCTCTTCTTTGAAGCGCTTCTTTGAGACCTCCTTTTAGGGTACAAAAATAGGTCTTTGAAGAAGACCAGAACCACTAGGATGTTTCTAGGGAAGTGTAGAGGAGAAATAGGCAGGGGTTGGCCGAGCTTGAAGGCTCAAAGTGGTGTGAGGAAGAGGGAGGAGGAGGTGCCCTTTTATAAGGGAGGAGTGGGGTACCTTTGGAATAACTAAAACTATTATTTTATTATAAAGTAAAATTCAGTTTTAAATAGCTCAAAATTGATTTATTTTGAAGATAAGGTGGGGATGGGTCGAAATACTCTCATCCAATAGAATTTATACAAGTTTAGGTTCCTATTTTAACCTTATCATTTAGAGTTAACATTAAGTTAAATAATTTTACTTTTACCGTGTCTTCTTGTGTTCTTATACTATAAGGTTAATAAACATACTATAACAAGACAAAATAACCCTAAGTTGTTTATTATTAATATAAAAAACCTTATCTAAGTCATTTGGCTGATCTTTATATTTTTAGGAATAAAATAACAATTAATAATATAATATTTTTTTAAAAAACTATTTTATGTCAATTTTGACACTATTTGGTAATTGATTTTTGTGAAAATCATAACAGAATGATTAGTTCTAAAAATGTTAATTAAATAAATACTAACATGTCATATTAACCTATAAAATTAGTGGTATTCATAAAAAGTCTCAAATTATATTTATTTGGGTATTTATAATATCAATTATTCTAATTTTTTACTGTTAGAGTAATTACTGCATCATATTTGTGTCATAATAAATTAAATTATATAATGTCTAAAAATTATAAATAAAATATAATTATGTAGGAAATCATATTATCTTTCTAATTAATATTTACAATCGAATTTATCTTATGTATAACCCTATATTAAAAATGTTTTAGTAAATAAACTTTGATTTTAACTCTTTTAACTCTTCTTTGAATTAAATAATAATAAATGTCCTAATCTAATCCAAGTGGGTCTAAATGGTCATATTTTATTCCTAAGGTTGTTTCTGGTCGAATTAAACTTATCCAATAAAATTATGACATGTGTTAGGGTAATAATAATATCATTTTTACCCTTAATTACCCAATTTACTTTTAACCGTGGTAAAAAAAAGAAAAAAGTTACTATTCACCAAAAATTATTTTCATCTCATTGAACCACGTTTTCCTTACTGAAATCAACCGTGTCTCTCGGATTTTTGAAATTCCACTCACAGAAGCGGTAAAATTATGTTTTATGAAAAATTCAGTTTTTTAACTACCACTTAGTGGTTTCACTATTCATCAAAAAATGAAAGTTTCCAGAAAAATACCAAAAATAAGGCCTAAGCTATATTTGATATTATGAACTAAAAAATGATGTCTATTTTACCAAATTAAAAACATATCATTTTCATTAATTAATTCTCTTCGTCAAAACAAATAGCTTTTTCTTAAGAGATAATAACTATCAAAAGATTGACACTTGTTTATGTCTGGTTTAAATGGGATATTACATCCAATGACCAACATTGTATTAAATTGTAAAAATATATTCTAAATATACATTAATACCACACTAATTGTTAATTTATCACTATTAATTATTTTGATTAAAAAGGTTATTTTTAATTAAAATTTAGTAATTTTCACTATTCATCAAAAAATGAAAGTTATCCGAAAAGTACCAAAATTTCACAATAAGCTAACTTCGATATTACGAATCCAAAAATGAAGTCCATTTTGAAAAATAAAATTTAAAAAATTTCAAAAAGTGGATATTACTATTCATAACGGCTAGTTTTAATAATATTTTAATAGCATATCGTTGTTTAGTGAAACTCGGTATTGCGTACTACACACGTTATCGAGGAAGGTTGCGATTGCGTTTAATGCAAGGCAAGTCAAGGATGCGTGTTGTGCAAGCTCCTTTTGGTTTAGCGTACAACACAAGAAATTAATGAAATTAAAAATAATATTTTTCATAAAATCTCGGGGTGTTACATTCTACCCCCCTTAAAATGAATTTCGCCCTCGAAATTCATCGGGGTTATAAATGGTTTACTATTCGAAAGTTTCTTTGATAGAAACCCATATCGTAAAAAGGAATACCAAAACCAATCTTTAAAAAAAAGTTTGAAACGTAACGGTTACCCAAATAAACTAGTCACTGGGTTTCCACATAGGTGAAAATATGGATATGGAAGAGAAATCTAAACATCATGTTCTGATGGAGAGTGGTAGAGAACATGGCTATGGAAAATCCAAAAATCATAAAGCCATAAATTTTTGACGATTTAAGGTACCATCTGATTCATCAGATATAAGAGCACTAGGACAACATTTTTGGTTTTCAAGATCGTTTCCCTAAAGTTGATGAAATTGGACTTAGAAGAAATACTTTCGTGATTTCGGTATAGTCTCACTGTTGGTCGTTCTTTGGACAATTTCCACTTCATCTCTTAATGAAATGAAGTTGAATTTTTCATTCGTGATGTGTTAGCAGATCATGTGATAGAATGATGGGTCATTCCATCTGTCTAAAACAAAAGGTTAGAAAAGTTATCAAAAAAATACACAAGTCCATATATAGTGAGATTAATCATATATGGTTTCTAAAATGGAATTATACTTCATATATCATTCTGCTTAATATAATAAAACTAGTTTCTACTAAACAAGGACTTCTTGTAGGCCAGTGGTAGGTGATAAAGGCCAGTCGCACTTCGGCTGTGGGTTCGATTCCCACGGCCTTGTCCGACGCGATGGGTTGTCGCCCGTCCTGTAGGTTTTCCTTTTTCTAAAACTATATTACTATAACATCCCATAAATAATATCGAAAAAACTTCTATCCTTAACAATACTAACTTATGTCCAACATAATCCATTCCAATCTTTAGGCTTATCCAAAATACTGCAGTCCACTCTCATAATATAGTGAAAACGATTACCAGAGATTTAATACCATCGTTGATCCCGATATATCATAAGATATGTCTTGTTGGTCGCATTCCAAAAATTCAAAGTCCTTAAACATGTATTATCTTGAATACCCATTGAACCTAAGTGAAAACATGAATGCAGTTAAAAGTTAACACTTTCCACATACCAAAATCCTCAAAATTCTATATACTCAAACCGTGATATCACTTAGTCCTTATATCAATCATGAGCTCATGAATACTGTCAAATATTTCATTTTCTCGTTTTCCCTTCATTATGCGCATATCATCTTTTTTCCAAAAATATCTCAATCTCTTTCCATTGTTACTAGTACCATAAAACTATTGAAAACCACAATAGACCAATACATAAATATTCCAATATTCCACAATACTATATACAAAATTATTTTGGAATCCCATTACATAAACACTTAATCATTCCACCACATCGTTATCATATTCAACATCGCCAATGGTGATCGCAGGTGACTTCCCTTTGTCCTTTTCCTTAAGTGGTTTCTCATGTCGATCATCACTAACCCTTGGATTAGGGCATTTATTAGCATAATGCCCCATTTCCTTTCACTTGAAGCATTGAAGTGTAGTAGGTTCATTCTATGTATCCCTTCCTTTGTTTTCATCATTAGACATCTTCTTCCCATCATTGCGGCATTCAAATGCCCGATGACCTTCCTTTCCACATTTGAAACATTTACTTGTCCCCTTAAGACAATCTCCACCATGCTTCTTTCCACACTTTGAGCATAAGGAAACATTCATCTTCTTTTCACCATTATTCTGAGATTTCTCCTTGAACTCCATCTTTCGTTTCTTGTCAAAACTATGAGATGGATAAGTAATACCAACTTCCATTTCTACCTTGATAGCACAATGAACAATTTCTTCATAGCCACTGAAGTATCTTATAGCTAATGCCCTTCGATGATTTGGTTTTAATCCACTAAAGAATCGATCAACTTTACTTTCAAGTTGGATGATAAATACAGATGCATACCTTGCAAGCCTTGTAAAATTCGCTTCGTATATACCAACAGATTCATCATCCTTTTGCTTTAGTTCAAGAAACTCCTTATCCATCTTTGTTCTAAGAATTCGAGGGAAGTACTTATTGAAAAATAAGTTCTTGAACTCGTCCCATTCAATGGACTCAATTTCATCTCTTTGCCTTGTATTCTTGATAAGATTCCACCATTGATCAGCTTCACCTTCCAAACAATATACTGCTAAGATGAATTTATCATGTTCAGAACATTGAAGAACTGAAAATATCTTTTCAGTGGTACTGATCCATTGTTCAGCAACAAGTGGATCAGAACACCCACTGAAAGAAGGTGGGTGTTGCCTCATGAAGGACTCAATAGAAAATTGTTCCCTTCTCTTCTCATTTGGAAGTCCAGAATGATTCATAGCTTGTGTAAGTATAGCAATAAGATTTTTCACTCCATCTCCCATAACATTTGTTTGTTCAGGAGGAAAATCATTGCATTGTCCGTTTCATTGATCAACATTGTTCCTTCGAGTTCCAGCCATCGTCTAAAACCCAAAAAGAGTAGTGTGAGAGGAAAAAATCATGCTAGGGAAAACAACATAATAAAGGGGGAGTACCTTCAATATCAAACATCTTAGGTTTAATTCTAAGATCGTTAGTGCAATTCTAGGACTATAACCTATACTTATACCTAACCTTAGGGACATCCCTATACATACCTTAGAAATATCTCTAGGGATCTCACAAAAGTTCCCGCATCCTAGTTTCCAAAGGTTGACTATACCATTCCTCTGATACCAACTGTAGAGACTCGAAGCTTGACGTACATGGACATTACATTACTTTTTTGGAATACATAGTACATAACAAAAACACACACACAAGGACCGTAATAGTTTAGTGTCTTTGGAAACTCGGAACGTAATCTTCTAATCATAGTGAAAGATCTTCAACATCTCCCATAAAGATCTTCCCTTTTTTTTCTTACCTAAAACCATTCTTTATATCCTGGGGAAAAGAAAACATAAAAGGGTGACCTCAAATTCTCATTAGGGGTAAACAAAAGAAATATCAATCACATCATATTAATATGAACATAACATTTTGGAAATCTTACCCTGCAAAAGAGATCAAAATTTCATAACATGGGATAAATCATGGCAGTGAAATGTAATCACAATAATCATAACATAAAACATGAATCTTTGTGGCATACACACATATTCATAGAGAATAATTTCTTATTATTCAAGACTCATTTCCAATACTATCTTAGCAGACAAAGTCCATTTCTGAACCGAGTTCACTCCTCGTTTCAGTCCTGTTTCACTGAACCGGTTTAACCCGCCGTTCCAGCCATGTCTATCTCATGAGATATAAAATCTTTACCCAATGCATTAGAGGGAGATATAGGTCCCACCCATCTCATAATGATACCATTCTTTTGTGTGCCACAAAATCATAAATCATACATCATTGCATAACCCATGTAATAAAAATGGGAATCTTAAACATCGGTACATCATAAAACAATTCATATAAGATAAAGGAATTCATAAAAAATTTTCCATCACAACATAATCAAATCAATGTAATAATAGGGATAGATACAGAACCCTTTATTATCTTATATGGAAAATGATTTTGATAAAACTCTTGAACTCCATTCTTGAGGAAAATATACTTTTTACTTCAAAAACATTTTTCCTTTCTTAACATGTCATACAATTTTAAACTAAAAGAATTTGATTAAAAATAAACTTGAAAACTTGTAAAGGAAGATTCTTGGAAATATTTTTTTAAAATCCATTCATGTCGTATAAGTTAAAAAAACATTATTCTCGTACTTTTGTCGGGAAAGTCAAAAACTACCTCGTACGAAAAATGACAAAAGATTCCTTTCATATCTTTTAATAAAAACTCACCGAAGGGTAAAATTGGATATAAACTATTGTATAAGGATATAAATATTACATATTGAGGAAACATGGATGTGGATGATAAAATACACCCTAGTAAATTCCAAAGTATAAACAATCTCGGATAAAAATGAGATTGTGATATTTCCCTTACCTTAGGTCCAATTTGCTTCGTAAGTGTCCGAACCTCCTGTATAATGATTTAAATAATGTTATTGACTTATTCCAGAATCATACTTATTTTTATGATATCATATATGGTCATATTCTTAGCTTATTATTTGTAATATTTCATTGCTACTTATTATTCGGGTGTTTATTACTTTTTGTTCTTATGCGTGTTTTGTCGAATAAATTCTTATTCTTATTTTTAGGTTATAGATACCTAATTTCCAGAATGTTATTATATATCATATTCATTCATTCTATTCATTTATATAATCATTATGCAATGAAGATCATGTATAACGAGTCGCATCACATCGTGGAGACGGTATTCCGTACGTACGAACAAGCGATGATATCGTTCCCATGATCAGGGAATTGTATTGGAGTGTATGTATACTATTTTTGAATTAATATCACTTTAAAAGAATCATATATAGTCATTATTTACACCATTATACCCATCCAAGTAAGGTGGTGGTGGAAAATAGATTACACCACAGCGTGGAGACGGTATTCCGTATGTATGCACGCGCGGTGATTTCGTTTTCCGTATGATGGATAGATGGTGAAATAGTGTTGTTTCATATTTATAGTAACATATCAGTATATGAGTGATACTGATGTTATTAATTCATAATGAATCAACTAAAGAATAATAAGTGGAAGAAGAAATAAATATGAAAAAATCGGTAACGGACATCACCTCTTCTTTGAAGCGCTTCTTTGAGACCTCCTTTTAGGGTACTAAAATAGGACTTTGAAGAAGACCAGAACCTCTAGGATGTTTCTAGGGAAGTGGAGAGGAGAAATTGGTAGGGTTTGGCCGATCTTGAAGGCTCAATGTGGTATGAGTAAGAGGGAGGAGGAGGTGCCCTTTTATAAGGGAAGAGAGGGGTACCTTTGGCATAACTAAAACTATTATTTTATTATAAAGTCAAATTCGGTTTTAAATAGCTCCAAATTGATTTATTTCGAAGCTAAGGTGGGGATGGGTCTAAATTATCTCATCCAATAGAATTTAGACAAGTTATGGTCCTATTTTAATCTTATCATTTAGATTTAACATTAAGTTAAATAATTTTACTTTTACCGTGTCTTCTTGTGTTCTTATACTATAAGGTTAATAAACTTACAATAACAAGCCAACAAACCCCAAGTTGTTTATTATTAATATATATAACCTTATCTAAGTCATTTGGCCGAAACTTAGATTTTTAAGAATAAAATAACAATTAATAATATAATATTTGTTTTATAAACTATTTTATGTCAATTTTGAAACTATTTGGTAATTGATTTTTATGAAACTCATAACAGAATGATTAGTTCAAAAAAAGTTAATTAAATCAATACTAACATGTCATATTAACTTAGAAAATTAGTGTAATTCATAAAAAGTCTCAAATTATATTTATTTGGGTATTTATAATATCAATTATTCGAATTTCTCACTATTATGGTAATTACTACATCATCATTGTGTCATAAATAAATTAAATTATATAATGTCTAAAAATTATAAATAAAATATAATTAGGTAATAAATCTTATTATCTTTCTAATTAATATTTAAAATCTATTTTATCTTATTTATAACCCTATATAAAAATGTTTTAGTAAATAAACTTTGATTTTAACTCTTTTAACTCTTCTTTGAATTAAATAATAATAAATGTCCTAATCTAATCCAAGTGGGTCTAAATTGTCATATTTTATTCCTAAGGTTGTTTCTGGTAGAATTACACTAATTCAATAAAATTAGGACATGTGTTAGGATAATAATAATATCATTTTTACCCTTAATTACCCAATTTACTTTTAACCGTGGTAAAAAAAAGTAAAAAATTACTATTCACCAAAAATTATTTTCATCTCATTAAACCACATTTTACTTACTGACATCAACCGTGTCTCTCGGAGTTTTGAAATTCCACTAACAGAAGTGGTAAAATTATGTTTTATGAAAAATTCAGTTTTTTTAACTACCACTTAGTGGTTTCACTATTCATAAAAAAATGAAAGTTTCCAGAAAAATACCAAAAATTAGGCCTAAGCTATATTTGATATTATGAACTCAAAAATGATGTCTATTTTATCAAATTCAAAACATATCAGTTTCATTAATTAATTCTCGTCATCAAAACAAATAGCGTTTTCTTAAGAGATAATAACTATCAAAAGATTGACACTCGTTTATGTCTAGTTTAAATGTGAAATTACATCCAATGAACAAAATTGTATTAAATTGTAAAAATATATTCTAAATATAATTTAAAACCACACTAATTATTAATTTATCACTATTAATTATTTTGATTAAAAAGGTTGTTTTTAATTAATATTTAGTAATTTTCACTATTCATCAGAAAATGAAAGTTATCCGAAAAGTACCAAAATTTCACCCTAAGCTAATTTCGATATTCCAAATCCAAAAATGAAGTCCATTTTGAAAAATAAATTTTAAAAAATTTCAAAAAGTGGTTATTACTATTCATAACGGCTAGTCTTAAAAATATTTTAATAGCATATCGTTGTTTAGTGAAACTCGGTATTGCGTACTACACACGTTATCGAGGAGGGTCGCGATTGCGTTTAATGCAAGGAAAGTCAAGGATGCATGTTGTGCAAGCTCCTTTTGGTGTAGCGTAACACACAAGACATTAATGAAATTAAAAAGAATATTTTTCATAAAATCTCGGGGTTTTACCCTTTCCTTTGTCAGTAAGGATGATTTGAAGGATTTTGGATATAATCTCTTAGCTGGAGTGTAGAAGTTTATGAACTCCCAACATCGTGCTTTGAGAAATCTGAGTGAGAGAGATTCCTCACTGCTTTTGGAGAAGATCATTTGGAAGATACAACCTAAAATTCCCCATGAGATTCAAGAAGTTCGAGTTGAAAATATGTTGCTGAGTAATGAATTCACAACCCTGAGAAGCATAGTTGAAGATATGCAGAAAGAGATGAATTCCAGATCATAACATGTTGCTTCTTCTCTAGAATTTACTGTTTCTAGAATTTCTTGAGATGTTGTGTCCCAGATTCACCCTTACCTACAATCCTTTGATGAAAAGATTGCGGAAAGGCACAAACAGTTGTTGAAGGAAATGAGAGAGCTTGTGGTGAACCAAAATAAACTCACTGATGTGTACACTGGCTGTCTTAAAAAGGTAATCAATCAGCTCAAATCTCTGACCACAGACATAAAAGCTTCTATTACCTCTGGTGAATCCTCTACATCTATCTTGGACAGTACTTTTCTCAGATCTATAGTCAATGAAGAGATTTATACGGATTTTAGTGGCTTCAATGTGACTTCTTTATCTAAAGTTTTCAAGAATAGTGATAGAGTTCTTGACCTTGTGCAAGTTCATTACAAGATTGAAAATTATTCCCAACAGGAGATTTCTAAGAAAGTGGATTTCTATTTCAACCGAATATTCTCCAAGACTAATATGACCAACCACTTAAAATACCTTGTTGAGAATTTGCGGATTCCTCCTGTAACTCAGGCCTTCAAAAACCATGCCCAGAAGCAAACCGAGATTACCAGATTGTTGGACAAGTTCATGGAAAACAAAGATGACTGTGAAAAAGATATGTAGTATGGTGGAGAAATTATAGAAGACTTCATCAAACTCTTAAGACCTTATCTTTATGACCAGAGTATTGCAATTGTGGCTCCAGCAGCTGCTCCTCTCAGACCTAGACTACCTACTTTTACATCTGCCTTAGCCTCCACTACCATGTCTGTTGGCCAAGCTCTCAGTCAGATCAGGCTAGTGATTCTTGATCAGCACCTACCTCGATCTTCTACTTCTTCTACCTTGGCTCCCTCAATCTTCGAAGGTCTCCCATTACCCTCTCTATCTCCCACAACTATGCCTTCTTCTACCTCAACTACTGCCCCTATGGCTTCCTCTTCTACTGCTGATAAAGGAAAAGAGAAAACCAATCCCTGAAGAAGACCAATGCTTACTATTTTTTTGATGGGGATGACATTGATTTTTGTGTTTCTACTTTATGTTGTACTACACTCTGATTACTCTTAATGGAATTTTCGCGGTTTACCCTCTCGTTATTTTAACTTTTTTATAATCCCAAAAGGGGGAGAAGTTTCTATATGTTATTTTGTCTATGGTTGCATCTAATTTAAAATTTTACTGTACATGACTTGTGATCATCAAAAAGGGGGAGATTGTCAGACTCCTCGTGTATTAATCATGTTTTACTGATCACAAATCTCTTTAATAATCACAAATCTCATTCAACCTAGTTAACTCCTAAATTAAATCCAATAATGTTTATTTATGCTTCAAATTCACTCATGATTTATAATGGATAAGTTCAATACATTTCTGGAATATTACTGTTTAAGTATGAATACTATTATTTTCCATAGTGCACGACATTGTAAAGATTGACACTGTAATCCAGACACCGTGAAGCCTGACACAGTAAGCCTGACACTGTATGCAAGACACCCTGAGCAAGACACCATGAGCAAGACACCATGAATAAGATAGCGTAAAAAAGACATCGGGACACTCATACCGTGACACTTAGACCGTGACACCCAGACCGTGACACTCAGACGTCGTGTGATGGAGACATTATTTCCATAACATATTGTGACACCATTTCTTGAACTATTTTTTCATCTTTCAATTTAATTTCAAACAGTTTTATTTAATATTTTTAATGCACTGAAATAATTGATGTTTCTTTGTAGACATAGTACGAGGTACAAGGCACAAAACACATAGATTTTTTCATCTAAAACACATGCATTCGATGATAAAGATTGGACAGTTTTGTAGAGAAAAAAAAGCAAGATACTGAATAGAAAGAAAGCGTGTGAGCACGACCATGAAGAACACTTCGAAAGATTCTCAAAGAATTCATTTCCACATGCATGCAATCTGACTCTACTGAAGAACATACAATGTACACTAAAATCCATAGAACATACTAACATTGTCAACACTCATGAAGAACCCAAGCTGGATTACGACACTCTTTTTTTCAAGATAAAAACCAGAGATGGACTCAGAAGAATTTCTTCTAAATTGAAGGAGTCCAGAGCTGTACTTCAAATCAATAGAGATTTCTAAACTCATATCTACTCTCTCTTTGTGATTATTTTACTTACTTTTGAGTAGTGTGTGTACTCTGTATATTCCACACACACACTGACTCTGTTCTAAACAGAAGGATTTCTAAATCCATACACCGAACTCTTTATACTCTTGTTTACCCATGACAACTGTGGAAGAGGTCCCTGTGTGGACTAGTTATTGTTTTTGACTACCCACAAAAACTGTGGAAGAGGTCCCAGTGTGGCCAGGATAGTCTGTGTACTATTTTTAACCCTGATCCAAGGTCTGGATCAATGTTTATTTATATAAACTTCTTGGCGGAAGGTGATCACCAAGTGGAGTGGATTAGGTCTTGACTTGAGGCTGAACCACATGTTTCATATCCACTGTGCTATTTAAATTTAGTCTTCTCTATTTTACTGCTTTATTGCATAATCCTGAAAAATCTAATTTCAATTTGATATTTAGTCTTGGAATTAAGTTATAATTGATCTCTCTTAGTATAATAACTTCAAAAGTAATATTAATTATACAAATTAAGAATACTGAGAATTAATCAATCTTCTAAGAAGTTGTTTAAATAGTAAAACTCTTATAACAGTATAACCTTGATTAACTGGGCTATATTTCTTTTTTGGGAAAACCATTTATTTTAACATAATATTTTTTATAACAGAAATTTTTATATTTACTCAATTCACCCCTCCCCTATTGAGTAAACTACTCGGACCAACATTTGGTATTAGAGGTTTCTTTATTAGGACTTTGTGTAATCTTACTCAACTGTGATTGTAGTTGTACTTTAAATATCTGTTAATTTCTGTTAATTCTAAATTTCTATCTCTTTTAAAGTGATTTGTATGTATGGATAATATATTGGAAGGTTCTGCAACCAAGAGACCACCATTCTTTAATGGAACCAATTATTCTCAAAGGAAAATTAAAATAAAAATGCATCTAGATAGTATGAGCTTTGAAATTTGGCCATCCATTATAGATGAATACAAACTTACTGTGACTGATAGAATTACAAGGGATGAACCTACAAAACATTCTTATAGTAACAATTTCAAATCCATGAATGCATTATACTGTTCCTTAGGAGATGAAGAATTTAATAGAATTTCTGCTTGTAAAACTACTCATGAAATTTGGGATACCTTGTCTGTCTCAAATGAAGGAACATCTAGTGTAAAGGAAATAAGACTTAATACTTATACTATAAAATATGATAATTTTAAGATGAAACATGATGAGCCTATTTCTGGAATGTATCTTAGGTTCAATGAGATTGTCAACACGACAATTTCTCTTGTAAGAGAGGTCACTACCAAAGAATAGATCATGAAAATCCTATGATGTCTAGATGACAGATGGAGGGGAACCTCTATCTCAATATGATAATTTTGCAACATCCACATGCTACCTATAAAAGAACTCATTGGAAAACATATGATGTATGAGGAAGAGATGAAAATCGACAAAGAAGTGGAGGATGAACCAAAGGGAAAATCTGTAGAATTCAAGACCACCATCTCAAAGCAAAAAGACAAAGGGAAACTGGAAGCTTCTGTAGAAAGTTCCACCACTGAACAATAATCATCTGATAGTGATGAGGAGATGTCTCAATTGGTCAGAAGATTCAAACGATTTTACAAGAAACGAACTTTTTCAGAAATCCTAACTTCAAGGGAAAGTTTGATCAAAAAGGAAACTGGAAAAAGGACTAGAAAAGAATTGATAAAACTGATGAAATTGTATTCTATGAAGGTAAGAGAAAAGGACATACAAAGGCTGACTATCTAAATCTCAAGTATAATAAGAAATATGAGGACTAGGAAAAGAAGTAAAAAAATTAAATAAAGGCAACTTGGAGTGCCTCTGAGGATAGTTCAAGCGAATCAGAGACATCCCATGATGAACAGGCTAACAAAGCCAATATGTGTTTTATGACAAACACTTCTGAGGTAACTATGAACTATTCTGGACATAATTCATTCTATTCTGAAGAGGAAAGTGGCTCTGAAAATATGACTAATGATGAAATGTTTGAATACTATAACACGCTTCAAGAGAAATGAAATGAATTAGAATATAAATATAAATCATTGAAGAAATAGCATTCTCTCACTACAAATGTTAAATCTGAACATACTTCTAAAAAAACAAAAATTCTCAATTTCTCATAGAAAAAAATGAATTAAAATTTCTAATGAGAAATTAAAAAGTGACTTAGAAAAGTTTGGTAATTGGAAAAATACCCTTACCCAAAGGCTAGGAAAACAAATTACCCCCAAATTCAATACTGGAATTGGTTATCAACCTAGTAAAAGAATCCTTGGTAGAACGACTTTTGATTCCAATAATTGGAAATATAGTTTTGTTCCCAGTTCTGGACACAACTCAAATAGCTCAAGTCATTATACATAGTCTATTGTTTCAAGTTTTTTTGGACCAAATACTGTTTATTTTTTAAACACTTTACATAATGCTTATATGAATCCTATGAGACAAATATGGGTTCCTAAAGCATTTATTACTAATGTTACTGGACCCAAACAAGTATGGGTACCAAAATCTATCTTTTATTGATCATGTTATAGGAAAGATGATTAAAGGGCTCCGGTAAGAAACTATGGTAGTTGGACAGTGGGTTTTCAAGGCATATGACAGAAGACAACTCATGCTTCAAGAATTTGATAAAAGTAGTTGGAGGACATGTCACAGTTGGTGACAACTCCAAAGGTAAAATCATTGCCGTAGGCCAGATTGGTAACTCTAATTTGATTTTAGTTTCTAATGTACTATTTTTTAATGGCTTAAAATATAATATTCTTAGTATCTCACAATTATGTGATGATGGATATCATGTTAAATTTGAAAATGATGCCTGTAATTTCTTTAATTATAAAGATGATCTTGTATTTTCTACATCAAGAAATGAGAACGTTTATTCTGTTTATTTAGATTCTTTATCCTCTCAGTGTGCTTCATTATTAAGTGTATTTCATAAAGAATCTTGGCTCAGGCATAGGATACTAGGACACTGTAACGTTCACTCCCTTAGAAAGCTAACTAGAAAAGTCCTAGTTAAATACTTACCCAAACATGAGATTCCAAATGACAGAGTGTGTAATCCTTGTAAAAAGGGAAAACAACAAAAAATCACTTTTAAATCATAGAAACAAGTTTCTACTTATCATCCTCTAGAATTGGTTAACATGGATTTATTTGGACCATCTATAGTTTACAGTTAAAATGGGAAGCACTATGTTTATGTCCTAGTAGATGATTTTTCTAGATATACCTGGACCTTCTTCATGGCTCACAAAAGTGAAGCATGCTCTTATTTTACTAAGAATTCCATGTCTGTATAAAATATTAGTGGCCTTAAAATTAAATCATTAAGAATTTATCATGGTCGTGAGTTTGAAAATCTAGAGATTGAATCCTTTTTCTCACAAAATGGTTGTAATCTCAATTTCATTGCCCCTAGAACACCTCAAAAGAATGGTGTTGTAGAAAGAACAAATAGAACCCTGAAATAAATTTCTAGAACAATTCTTAGTGAATATGACCTACCTATTTTCTTTTGGGATGAAGCTATTAATAAAGCATGCTATATAATCAATAGAGTATTGATTAGACCAATTCTAAAAAAGACCCCATATGAACTCTGGAAAAATATGAATCATAATGTTAATTACTTTAGATTTTTTTGTTGCAAAGTCTTTATTCTCAACACTAAGGATAATCTTGAAAAATTTGCATCCAAAAGTGATGAAGGGATTTTCCTAGGTTACTAAATATTAAGAAAAACTTATATAGTATTCAATAAGAGAACTAAATGTGTGGAAGAATCTTTTCATATCAAATTTTATTAAATAGATCCACATGAGCCTAGAACCATCCTAGAAAATCTTGAGGATGATGTATCAAATCTGAACATCAACTCAAAATCCTCAAATTCCTCTGTGAAAGAATCTGTCAAAACTTCCAATTCTATAAATTCCCATCAATTGAGTCATGATGAACCAAAATGTTTTGATGAACCTGAAATCACTAGTCCCTCTTTTTCTAGAAAGGTTATAACCCTTAAAACCTATCCCTTAGATGCTATTGTAGGAGACTTGGAGAAAAGAACACAAACTAGAGCATCTCTTAGTAATCAGGTTGATCATCAAGCCTTCTTCTCACAACATGAACCTAAAAACATTGATGATGTCATCAACAATGAATTTTGGGTAATAGTTATGCAAGAAGAACTTAATCAGTTTGATAGAAACAAAGTCTGGAAACTTGTTGAAAGACCCAAGGACACTTTCATCATAGGCACTAAATGGGTGTTTAGAAATAAAGTAGATGAAGCTAGAAATATAGTTAGGAACAAGGATAGATTAGTTTCACAAGGATACATTCAAGAAGTTGAAATTGAGTATGAGGAGACCTTTTGTCTAGTAGCCAGGCTTGAAGCCATCATAATCCTACATGTTTATGATGCACATCTGAATTTAAAACTATATAAAATGGATATTAAGAGTGCATTCCAAATGGGTATATAGCTGAAGATTTTTTTATTTAACAACCCCCTGGATTTACAAATCTTTATTTTCCCAATAATATTTTCAAACTATCAAAAGATTTATATTGTTTAAAGCATACTCCTAGAGCTTGGTAGAAAGAGTAAGTACTTTTATTATTTCCAAAGGTTTATCAAAAGGAATAGATGATCCTACCCTCTTTATAAAATGATTTTATAATGATGTTTTAGTTATTCAAATCTATGTAGATGATATTATTTTTCGATCTTCAAAAAACTCATTATGTATTGATTTTTCTAAAAGGATGGAAAATGAATTTGAAATGAGTTTAATGGTTGAACTAAAATTCTTTCATGGATTTCAAAAATTTCAAAATAATGATAGGGTTGTTTTAACTCCAAGTAAATACACTAGAGATCTTTTAAAACGTTTGCTATTTGATAGCACTAAAAGTAGTGACACCCTCATGAGTACCACCTGTAAGTTTGATCTTGATGAAAATGGAAAATCTGTTGATCAAACCACTTATAGAGGAATGATTGGAAGTTTACATTACGTAACTGCTAGCCATCGGGAAATTATGTTTAGTGTGTTTATGTTTTCTCATTTTCAAGAAAATCCTAAATAATATCATTTAAATGGCTTAAAGAGAATTTTCAAATACCTCAAGCATACACCCAATCTTGGACTTTTCTATCCTAATGAACAATCATTTGAAATAGTTAGTTATTCTGATGCTGAATTCAGTGGTTATAAGTTAGATAGAAAAATAACCTCTCGAACATTTCCCCTTTTAGGCATGTCACTAGTATCATGGTGTAGTAAGAAACAAAATTCCATTGCATTATCTACTGCCGAAGATGAATACAAAGCTGCTGGTAGTTTTTTTGCACAAATTGTGTGGATGAAACACACATTACTGGATTATGGATATCAATTCAGACATGTACCAATAAATTGTCACAACACAAGTGCTATTAACATCTCAAAAAATCATGTTTCACATTCTAGGACAAAACTTATTGATGTAAGACGTCACATTTTAAGAGATCATTATCAGAAATATGATATCAAAATTGGATTCATTGGTACTAAATATCAACTTGTTGATATATTCACTAAACCACTAAATTCTAAGAGAATATACTACATCATACATGATCTTCTCATGATAAATCTCAAATAGATATCTTACTTGTCTTACTGTTCAACATTTTACTATGTTTTACTTTACTGTTTCATGATCACGATTTCTTAGTTACTGTCTCTCATGTTTACAGTCTCACCGTCAGCACTTTGTACTCACGGAATGACATTTACTGTCTCACCGTAACGCTCACTGACATTCACTCTCTATCTCACTGTGACACTCACTTACTATCTCACCGTGATGACCACTTATTGTCTCACCATGATGACCACTCCCAGTCTCACCATCATAATCATTCACTATCTCACCATGAAAATTATTTATTATTATTTTTAAACCCATATCACGGTAATTTTTATTTCACCTCGGTTACTTTCCCGTGTTTTTTTATTTGAAGTTTGACATTGGAAAATGATAAAACTAAGAGCTTCACTCAGTTCTTCACCCGGACATTCTCCTACTCTCTTGTTTCAAACCCTTTCAAACCTGACAGCATCTCTCTCTCTCGACCTTCGTTGAATGCCAATAATGAAGCAACCATCTTCATCCACACATGAGAATCAAAACTAGAAGAAAAAGGAGATAACACCTAAGATGATTCATGAAAGACCGTTGAATCCAAACCTGGTAAATCGAAGTGTTGTTCCTAGGAATGAAATTTGCCTTGAATGGCTTTTTTCCAGAAAATCTCTAGTCCTGAAAGTATTAAAAGATCAAGGCTGGTTAGAATGGTTCTCAAGGGAATATAGACCCATCTAACCGAGGTTAGTAGCTCAGTTCTACCATTACGCACAGTTTTCTTTTGACTCTGGTGAAAGCTATGTTGTGAGGAGCTAGATTAATGGCCAAATAAGCTCCTTCTCATTGAGGTTATGGGATCCATGCCTTTGGATACCTCACGAAGGAATTTATTATGATTATCAGAGAGAACCCCGACCTACAACTGATTTCTTTGACCTTGAAGATGCTCTGAAAACCCTAACCGGAAATGGAACCAAAATAAAGGCCATTGCTGCTGAACTTGATGGGGGAAAAAGGTTGTTGTTTATGTTTTTTCAAAATCTAGTTAGTCCGAGGAAAGGTGAATTTGTTGTATTAAAGTATCAAGATGTGTTCTTGATTCATCTTATGAATAATGGACACAAAATCAACCTGTGAAAATACATCATTCGCCATATGTGTAATTTGATCAAGGTTATATCCAAATCCACCTCTTTGTACTACTCTTGGCAGATAATATCCATGCTTGTTGCAAAAGGTGTAGTTGGACCTAATGAATAAGTTCTTATAGACTGTATGTAATGTCTCTCTAAAGACATCATCAGGAGAATGAAGATAAACTGGAACCCTTGGAAAAAGGAGTGGGTGGAAGATAACGATAAGGTATATGAGATGTTTAATCCTGTAGATAATCCATCAAGGTTGAAAGACATTTCTGATCCTGGTTTGGAACATGATGAAGTTACTGAGTATTTAGAAGAGGTGGACGAAGAAGCTGAAGTACCTCATAGGGAAGGAGTTGTTGTTGAGGAAGAAAGGATTTTTGTTCCTCATGTTGTTCTTGAAGAATAACATCCTTCCCCTAAAGTTGACGTTAATCTGGAATTCCAGCCGAAGGCTGAAAAAGAATCAATTGTCATAGAATCGGGGAATCAAGCCATGGAAGATGCTATAGTAGAAGAACTCCCTGCTATGCAAGAGGCAAATCTAGAAGAATTCTCAGAGGAACAACCTGTTCTTGAAATAATACCCTCTGCTAAAGAGAGTATAGAGATAGACATTCAGTTGGATAGGCAAGAAATGAATGAAGAATTAGGAGCTGAAACTGTGGATTTAGACCAAGCTCATGAGCCACTCAATCCCGAAAAGGAAGCACCTATTGAGGGAAAGGAAACCCAAAAACTTGAGTCTGGTGAAGCCTCAAACCCAACTGAGTTAAGTCTTGTGGACACTCAGTACATGTTTTCTTAGTTTTTATGATGTGAGTGAGTCTTAGTAAGTTACTATAACTAGGCTTGAACTCTCTACCCTTTTTCAGTTGAAGTCAGTTTCTAACTTTGCCCCTGAGAAAGAACCAGAACCAGAACCTGCCCCAATACAATCCTCTACACCTGAACCATTACCTGAGCAGCTGTCCTTTGTCAGTAAGGATGATTTGATGGATTTTGGAGATAATCACTTAGCTGGATTGGAGAAGCTTATGAACTCCCAACCACATGCTGTGAAAAATCTGAGTGAGAGATATTCCTCACTGCTTTTAGAGAAGATCATTTGGTAGATACAACCTAAAATGATCCGTTATATTAAAGAAGTTCGAGCTGAAAATATGTTGGTGAGTAATGAAGTCACAACCCTGAGAAGCATGGTTGAAGATATGTAGAAAGAGATGCATTCCAGATCAGAACATGTTTCTTCTTCTATAGAACCTACAGTTTCTCAAATTTCTCGAGATGTTTTTTCCTAGATTCACCCTTACCTACTATCCTTTGATGACAAGATTATGGAAAGGAACAAAAATTTGTTGAAGGACATGCGAGTTCTTGTGGTGAACCTAAATAAACCAACTGATGAGTACAATGGTTGTCTTCAAAAAGTACTCAATCAGCTCAAATCTCTGACCACAGCTATCAAATCTTCTAATACCTATAGTGAATCCTCTACACCTATCTTGGACAGTACATTGCTCAGATCTATAGTCAAAGAAGAGCTTCAGATGGCTTTCAGTGGCTTCAATGTGACTTCTTTATTCGAAGTTGTCAAGAATAGTGATATAGTTCTTGACCTTTTTCAAGTTCATTCCAAGATTGCAAATGATGCCCAACAAGAGATTTCTAAGAAAGTGGATTTCTATTTCAACTGAATATTCTCCAAGACAGATCTAACCAACAACTTCAAATACCTTGTAGAGAATATGCGGATTCTTCCTATAACTCAATCCTTCAAAAACAAAGTCCAGAAGCTAACCGAGTTTACCAGATTGTTGGAAAAGTTCCTGGATAACAAATATGACTTTGAAAAAGCTATGTAGTCTGGTGGAGAAATTATTGAAGACTTAATAAAACTCTTGAGACCTTATCATCATGTAAAGAGTACAGTAATTTTTGCTCTACCAGCTGCTCCTCTCAAACCTGGACTGCCTACTTTTACCTCTGCCTTAGCCTCCACTACCATTTCTGTTGGCCAAGCTCTCAGTTAGATCTGGCCAGTGATTCTTGATCAGCACCTGCCTCGATCTTCTACTGCTCCTACCTTGCCTCCCTCAGTCTTCGAAGGTCTCCCTTTACCCTCTCTATCTACCACATCTCTGCCTTCTTCTACCTCATCCACTGCCCCTATGGATTCCTCTTCTTCTACTGATAAAGGAGAAGAGAAGGTCAATCCCAGAAGAAGACCAGTGATTACTATTGTTTGATGGGGATGTCATTTATTTTTGTGTTTCTACTTTATGTTGTACTACACTATGATTACTCTTAATGGAATGTGAACTATTTACCCTCACTTTCTTTCAACTTTTTGATAATCCCCAAAGGGGGAGAAGTTTCTATATGTTATTTTCTCTATGGTTGCATCTGATTTACACTTTTATTGTACATGATTTTTGATCATAAAAAAGGGGTAGATTGTTGGACTCCTCATGTATTAATCATGTTTTAATGATAAAAATCTTTTTAATAAACACAAATCTCCTTCAACCTATTTAAATCTTAAATTATATCCAATCATGTGTATTTATGTTTCAAATTCACTCATGCTTTATAATGGTTAAGCACAATCTATTTCATGAATATTACTGTTTAAGTATAAATACTGTTATTTTCTTAAGTACAAGAAAATGTGAAGCTTGACACTGTAATCCAAACACCATGAAGCCTGACATAGTAATCCTGACACTTTAAGCAAGACATCGTGAGAAAGACACCGTGAGAAAGACACCGTAAACAAGACACCGTGACACTCAGACTGTGACACTCAGACCATGACACCTAGACTATGACACTCATAAACTGTGTGAAGGAGACGCTGTTTCCATAACATACCGTGACACCGTTTCTTAAACTATTTTTCTATCTTTCAATTTAATTTCTAACATTTACATTTGATGTTTTTAATGACCTGACATAATTAATGTTTCTTTTTGGACATAGTACGAGGTACGAGCCATGAAACACATGGAACCTATCAGATAAAACTCATGATTTTGAAGATAATGATTGGAGAGTTCCGTAGAGCAAAAAAACGCGATACAGAACAAAAATCAAGCATGTGAGAACGACCACGAAGAACACTTTGCAATATTTTCAAATAAATCATTTTTCACATGCATGATATCCAAATCTGCTGAAGAACATACAACGTACACTAAAATCCAGAGAGCATCATCACATTGTCAACACTCGTGAAGAACACAAGTTGGATTACGAAACTCTATTTTTCAAGAAAAAAACCAGAGAAGGAGTCATAAGAATTTCTCCTTAATCGAAGGAGTCCAGAGCTGCACTTCAAATCACTAGATCTTCCTAAACTTATATCTACTCTCTCTTAGTAATTAGTTTACTTATTTATAAGCATTATGTGTAATCTCTATATTCCACACACACACACTGACTATTGTGCTAAACTGAAGGATTTATAAATCCTTACACCAAACTTTTTATACTCTTGTTTACCCACGACAACTGTGGGAGAGGTCCCTGTGTGGCCTGGTTATTGTATTTGACTACCCACAAAAATTATGGAAGAGTTCCCTATATGTCCTGGACAATCTGTGCACTGTTGTTCACCCCAATCCAGGGTGTGGATCAATTTTTATTTATATAAACTTCTTGGTGGTAGGTGATCACCAAGTGGAGTGGATTAGGTCTCATCTTGAGACCAACCCACTTTTTTAATATCCGCTGTGCTATTTAAATTTTTTATTCTTTGTTTTACTGCTTTATTGCATAATCCAAAAAACTCTAATTTTACTTTGATTTTTAGTCTTGGAAAGAAGTTATAACTGATCTGTCTTAGTAGAATAACATCAAAAGTAATATTAATTATTCAAATTAAGAATTCTGAGAATTAATCAATTTTCTAAGAAGTTGTTTAAATAGTCAAACTCTTATAATAGTATGACATTGATTAACTGGGCTGTATCTAATTTTGGGGAAAACCATTTCTTTTAACATAATATTTTTTATAACAGAATTTTTTTTATTTACTCAATTCACCCATCCCCTCTTGATTAAACTACTCCGACCAACAGAGTTCTCATGTTTTTATTAATGTATTGTTTCATTTTATTATTTTCTTAATGATGTAAATGTTATAATAAATTTAGGGTATATGAGGATTGTACTACATTACTATTTCATTAAGGACATGAGATTGTGTGGAACCAAGAAAAGTGACTCAATAACAGGTTAGTTTTTTTGGAAAATATATGGTTGAGAAAAATATAAACCTCAATATGGTTCTGATTCTAAGGTAGTGATTTTGGAATAATATATGATGAATTTGGATAAATTATATTGGATATTCTTGACTACATTGAAATTGATTATTCATTTTTATATTCCTTCATTGTTGGAATTTACAACATTTTTGGATATAAAGAGTATATCTAGTATTCTATAAGGAATAAGGGAGCATGAATGTAACCAATATGGATTTATGGTAAATCAGGTTTTTACAGTGTTTTAAAAGAATACATGATGAAGGTATTCACATGTTGCTTTGTGGCAAAAAATATCTTCATTATGTTTAACCTATAAATTTGAGAGTGTGAGTTTGAATAGATGTATTTTGGATAAGAATAAAGGTCAGAATGGATTATGTTTGACATTGGCTAATATTGTTAAGGTTAAAGCATTTCTTAATATTATATTTGGATTGATAGGAAAGTATAACCCGGAGGTCAGGTGATAACTTGTCACGTCCGGCAAGGCCACGAGACTTGAACCTCCAACCGAAGGGCGACAAGGGTGCATCACATATCACTGGCCTACATGATGTCATCATTTTTATAATGTAGTTTTTTAAATATTCTGACTAATGAATTATATATTAATTATTTTTGAAACCCTATATGATTATGATAAATCTAATATTTTTGAATTCTATTATCTTTTGCAGTGAAAGATGAGTTTGTGGTAAGATTTATTTTAAGGACAAAACAATACTTGTCAAGTATATATATATATATATCGTTTTATTTAATGAATAAAAAAATATAATCATTAGGGAATGGATATTAAAACCAAAAATGTGTTATTGTAATACCTTATGTTTTTTGGAACCGATTATATTTTACATTATCTTATATTGATGGCTTTGAGCCCTCAATTTTTCACTTGTTTGTGATTTATGACCTCAATCGCTCAATATAAATATTTACATTTTTCACCCAATTATGTGTCTCTAGTTCACACCAATGTTATCCTCATCGATATCATAATTTGTGGGGACCTTTTCATTTCCCTCCCCCTCTAATTAAGACTAAATTTTATTAACCCAATTTCCGATTTGGGTTTTCCAAAAAGGTATTTTTCTATCATTATCCATTATTTCATGAAGAATAATTTCAAATTAAGAGGATGCATTTTACTAAATGATGGTAGAATGTAACACCCTAAGATTTCATAGTATGTTATCGCTTCAAAGTAATTCAATAATATGCACTACACGCAATAAAGAGTTCGAGCGCACCACGACTTATCAAACCAGCCGTTCAAAAAGATGTTATGAATTGTATTAACTGAAATTTGAATATTATATACCATATTTAAATTTAACACCCATATTATGTGTTTCTTATACATAATATGTGAACAAATTATTTTTTTCCAGATAAAAGATGTATTTTAAAAAAAATGCAATTTTACCACCTTTTAATGGAAAAACCTTTTTAAAACCAATATTTCCCAATTTTAGATAATCATTTTAATTAAATTAAAGTATTTTTGTGAATCATGACATAAAAATTTAGATTGGATTAATTTTTGGTACTTTTAAGATAACTTTCATATTTCGATGAAAAGTGAAAAATACTAAATTTTAATTGAAAACAACTTTTTCAATCGAAATAATTTATAGTGATAAATTGTGAATTTTAATGGTTTTTAAGTATAATTATATTATATTTTTATTATTTATACAATTTAGGTCATTATAAGTAATTTCACATTTAAATTTTACATAAACACATGTCAATCTTTTGATTGTTTTTACATTTAAAAAAACTTACTTTTTGGTATTGACAATGGGAATTAATTTTAAATTAATTAATTCAAATTCTATGTTTTGAGTTTGGAGAAATATAATTCATTTTGTGAATTCAGAATATCAAAATTAGTTTAGGGTGGTTTTTTGATATTTTTTTAAAAACATTAAATTTTTGATGAACAGTGAAAAACACTATGTTATTGTATAAAATTGACTTTTTATTTAAATAATTAGTTATTTTATTTTAATTTATTATAGTTAAAAATAAATACATAATTTCTATATATTTTCAATGTAATTTATAGGGTTTGACTCGGCCAAACCCTACCCAAATATCCTCCCAACTTCCCTCAAATAAACCTATAGTCCTTAATTTGATTAGAAATCCAACCTATAGAGACCTTTTGAAAAACTCAAAATGAAACACCTGAAGAAGAGGTAATAATTTCACCACCCTCTTTCAAGTTCTTTTATTCTTTAACATCCTCTTTATTTGTTGTTTCCATAAAAACATAATGACTCCAGTACCTTCTACATAATACAATGTTATTATAAATATGATACAACCATATTCATTATTATATCAATCTTATAAATGACAAAGTCACTATACATGCGTATGTACGACTTACCTTCTCCACGTTGTGGTGTAGTTTTTTATTCAAACACTTCAATATTTGGGTGGGTATAATAATGAGTATAACTAACGTAAATGATAAATACAAAATTTTTATTATTCTGTATATATGATATATCATCCAATTACATAAGATTTCACCATCAATATAATGATATTGTCGCTCGTGCGTACGTACGTATTACCACTTCCACGACGCGATGAGATTCATTTCCACATTCACCATTAATATATGATTATAAAAATATATATTATTAATTAGTATGTAATATATGACATAATAATGCTACTGGATATATATATATATATGTATATATATATATATATATATATCTGTGTGTCTGTGTGTGTACTTTCATATATCTTATTCACTTACTTCCGTTCAATACAATGTGAAAACAGAAACAATTTTTATGTCGCTGTACAGCCTACCGTCTACATAAACGGTGTTTTCCATTTCATATATCTGTCTATTATAAATATTTATTTTCTCTATATATATATGATATATAAACCATGTTTTATATTCTGGATGTATAAAAATCATGATCTAAGTTATACGATCAAGAATAAAAAGTTAAAACACGTATGATAAAGAAATCGATTATTACCTGAAATATTAATTTAACATGAAAATCATTATTAAATGGCTAGTATAAAGTCATAAATGAGTCATATATGATATAAAAAATATGAATATAGTTCTATTAGAATTTAATAATATATAATGGTCCTTATACAAGAGGTTAAATATACCCTAGACAGAAGGAAAGTACAAGATAAGGGTTATTTCCTCAATCTCATTATTATCTGAGATTGTTATGTGTAAGTATTTACTGGGACATATTTAATATCGATAACCAAATTTCATAAAAATGTTTTCAAGAGGAATATTTTTTGGTTTTATGGAAGGTTCTATTTAACTAGATCATCATTTTATATATTACAAATATTTTTCTTTCAAAATTGTTTTAATTAATGTCTTTGTTTTCAAAATGATTTTAAGAATTTTTTTATGTGGAAATGAATGTTTTGAAATGATAATTCTTTTAAAATGTTTCAAAGTTTTATGGGAAACTTTTATTCAAAAATATATTTAAAATTACTTCCTTTATGAATGTGTGACTTTCACATGATTTCACAAAAAGGAATATTTCTCTAAAAAATATTTACTAATCATTTTCAACAATGTCAGCGTCCTTTAATGAATATTATTCTTGATTGGGGATGATTTATTATAATACAATCATCCATATTTTATTTAATGAGTAATGATATGTTTGTCAGTGAATGTATTATTTTTATACCATTCATTTTTTTGTTAATGTATTGACATTTCATATGCTAGTTTTTATACGAATGTTAATGTTATGATTAAAATTTTTTATATGGGGACTGTAGTGGACTTAGTATGTGAAAGGTGGAGCTTTCTATAGCTCCATGATTCATCGGTAGGTCTCATGAGACAAACTAGTGTCTTTGCAAAAGGCCTTGACAAAAAATTTATTTGTAGTCTTGACACACATCCATGACTATGTGGGAATGATGTACGGCTTTAGGCATTCCCTCATTATGAAATTATTTATTACATGTGATTATTTGACTACTATAATATCCATGTGCATGTTTATATGGTGATATTTGATTTATTTTTTATATATTATTTTCAATATTAAGTTTAAAAAGGATTTTGTTTTTATTTCACATATTTCCTTAAAAGTTTATAGCTTCTACTAGATTATTTACCCTTAATGAGCACCTGAGCTCACCGCTTTCTTATGTTTTATTTTCCCAAGATTCCAACAAGTGTATTATGATTGATATGTAGGGTTAAGATAAATGGAATAATGGCGTTCTCAAAGAACTATCTATGATGTGTTGAATGTTTAAAATTTAAATGTAAAGTTAATGTATGTAATATATTTGCCAAGACTGCTAAACTGATCAGTCCTTTGGGAATTTATTCCTTGTAATCATGCCGATGTATTAGAATAATGCACTGGAACTGGGTATGTGGGGTCGGGGCGTTATAAAATCAAAGTGTAGTGTTTGATATTATTTTTAGTTTTTTGAATATATATGTATTAAAATATTTGGTTCTACTAATTAAAGATATATTGTTTTTATATTAATGGATTTCATAAACCAAAATTTATTGACTATCATTAACAATTACTATTTATTGGAGGATTCCTCATTTTGGTGTGATTCATGAATTTTTGAATTTTTGAACTATTGAATTGATGTGACTTGGTAGGTGGCTCCAACCTAATCTATAATTTCAGTAATTTCCATCATTTTAATGATTGATCTTGATTCCCTAAGGATATATTTTATTGAAATATGTGGAATTGGGAAGTTATAAAAAATGTATATTTTGGCAAGGAATTTTTCAAAAAAAATTAGAGCTTTCAAAATTGTTGTATTTTGATGGATTTTCGGAATTGAAAATCAATATTTTCAATTATGTGCTATTAAATATTTTATGATTTTTTTAATAAGGCTTAAAAATATGAAATGGTGTGCCTATTTAACAATTGTAAAAAAATTATATATTTTTTAAGGAAAATAATTTTATGACAATTATGGAATTTTTCATGTTAATTATATTTATATATGTCTAAATTTTAGAATTGAATTACGAATTTTGGTTTTCAATGAGTATTTTTTAGATTTCAAAATTGTGGGGTGTGAGTTATATAAAACAAATTAGTGATATTTTATATTGAAACCTTGAAGTTTCATCTATAATGATTTATTTCTTGAAGTGTATGGATTATGGTGTGTAATGATTGTAATAATCAGTTTCAAATGGTGACATCCATTGTGATGTTGGTTAAAATTTGTGAATGGGTGCTGTCTTTTTTTACACCTTAGAATTTCATATAGTGATAAAAAATTGAAAACATAGATTTTATATTTGGATATTCTTCAAAAATAATTACCATGGGTACTCTTGTTTTTTAAAATTGGGGTATTTCTAATGAATTATTATAAATTGGGAATTATGTATTTGATTTTGAAAATATTGAGTTTTTTAGAAATTGGTGGAAATACTATTTTCTAGCATTTGAGATTTTATGGAGAAAATATGGATTTTATGATTTGTTATAAATAATGAAATAAAGATATTTTTCAATAATTTATGATGTTATTCTTTAATTTCTATTTTTTTTGGAATGTTTGATTAAATAAAATATTTTAGTTTTTTACAAAAATCAAAATAATATGGTTAATCTTAATTTTTTAAAATTATCAATTCATTATTATAAATTGAATACTTGGTTAAATCATTCAAATTTTGTATTCATCCCCTACATGTACAAATCGGAGCTCATATATACATGATTTGATATGTGACTACAAAACTGATGACATATTTCTTTTTCATTATTAGACATTTTTCCACATTGAAATTATAGATGTAGAGTTAGTGGACATTGGCTCAATAACGTCATTGGATGTGTTGGTTAGTGTCACTTGTATTATATTATATATTTTGGTTTTTTTAAAATATTTGTAAAAAAGTTGTTTCTTATTAAAGAATATTATTTAATATGTTTTTTATTTGAATGTTTTACAAGTGCATTAATGGATTCATAGGTATAGTTTTGAGTAAAAAAATTCACCATTTTCTATTTCCTGTGACTTGTTACTTGTTGGGAACATTTGGTGATTGGGGTAATATTCTTGAAGATTGGTCACATTCAAGATCAAGTCTATGTATTCTGGCTCCCAATTTGAGGTTTTAAAAATTGTATAAGAGAATGGTTTTTTATTTTCATCTTGGGATATATATAAGGAATAGAAAATAAGTTGGTTTAATCTTATAATGTTCACATAAAAATATATGGATAACCTTTTAATACTTAACACTCAGTTATTAGTAATTCCATGTAAAGGATTGGTTGGTGTTAACCTCGTAAGATTTTTATTTGTGACATGATAAACCATGATGAGTTCAAATAATAAAGAGTATATTCATAATGGTAGGCATCATACAAACTGTATCATATGATGTGGTTTTAGAGGAAAGGTTTATTATTTAAAAAAATATTTCCAATGACACCATAGTTTAATAATTCAAAATGTGTTTTGGAATAATGAATAGTTGGAAAATTTTATTAAGATGTTATAATAAACTAGTATGAATGAAATTAGTAATTGAAATAAGATTCTACAAAGGTGTAGTTTGAAATATATATTTTTGTAATGATGAATTCTAGAGGGAATTTGTGGTTTGATGAGATATTTGATATTTTTTCTAATATGTAATGTATGAGATATTTGGTTGAGAACAAGCAATAGAAATGAGTAGTAAATAATTATCATATGGACCCATAGTTAAAGATATCTAGTGTACATGATATTTTGGGATTTTTTAGGGATTATTATTAGGATAGATAGATAGAGACATATATTTATTTAAATGTTATAAAGAAAAACCCTCAATCATTATGAGGTGATGTTAGGTCATAATAAGTAGAGAAGTGGTTGCAAAATTTTAATCATATATTCATGTTCCTAAGGAGGCTAAAGACCCAATATGTTTTTTGGATCTTATTCACTAAATGGGATAACTTAGATGTTTGGGGAAGTTATTTATGGAGCAAGAATGGACAATGATACTTACTAGAATGTGTTGATATAAGAATAATTTATAGATTTAAAGTAAGATAATATGTTTCTTATGAATTAAAAATTTAATATTGTTAAGTTAGTGAAGTAAATGTCATCCATAGATGGTTACTAATGAGAACATTGAGGCATAGAGGTTTGAGATGTGGCTATAAAAATGTTGTAATCAGTTAACATTCTCTTGAATCTTCTCTCATATATAATGTTAGTTAGTTTATTAACTTTTATAGAGGAATATATGGAAGATATGTTGAAGTTGATTTATTTTCACCCATGTATAGGTGTAGGATATAATTTTTCAAGGGGACACAAGACGAACTGGAAGGACATCCATCGGAAATCAGATAGTGATTCCAATCACATTTCCCGCATATGTTTACCATTAAGAATGCTATGAAACATGAAGGAGTATTATTTTCAATGACTAATAAGAATATTTAAAGGCCATATCATGTAGAAATTCAGATCCTTATAAGATTTAGGAGAAGATCCTTATAACCGAATAGAGTCTAAAGGAGGTTGAGGATGATGTGGGGATCTATTCGATTTGGGGGACAATATTGATAGCTTATATCATTATTTATACATTTATTTGTATGATAATATCATATTAATTTTTATATTACTGATTTCTTAATCTTTTAAGGTTACATATAGAAATAATATCATATTATATAAGAATAAATACACTGTAAAGTGAGATAATCAAATAAGGGTTTAATTGTACCTCATGATTGATCATGATCAATAATTTAGAAATATCATGTGACTTTTTAGTATTTAATATGAAGATATATTATTTTATTGTTAAGAAAAATTAGTTGATTAAATTTAAATATCAAATCATCTGTTAATGTAAAAAAATTATTTTTGCAATTCCAGATTGGTTTATTCAAAACATTAGGGAGAGTTGGATTTTTATGTGAGTAATTAGTTTAATGTGGTGGGAAATTTTATCATATTAGTATGTAGGATTAGTTATTGGGTCCATGTATGAAACAAATCCACATATACTTATTAGAGTGCTGTATTGTTGTCTAGTTATTCTTTAAAGTATTTATATACATTTAGAAGTCTATATGTAATTATTCTTCTACCTTGTAGTTTGGGGGTGTTAGAGAGATTTGAGTGGTTTGTAAAGGTGGTTAAAAATTATAAGGAGAATTTCTTGATTCATAAATTTAAAAATAGTCATTTTGAAAATCCTTATGTCACTGAGTTTGTATTGGAGTGGAAGTGGCAATAGAGGATTACACATTTTCCCTTGATTCATAATTTTTATTTTTGAAACAACAATATTATGGTGGTTTATGACATGGTGGGTATGTATTCCATTGTGATGAGTGTTATTGTAAATATTATTCTGATTGGTTAATAGTGGAATAACTATAAGAATTAGGGAAGGAAAAAATACTTATTTTAATGTATTTGTGCTTAATTAATTTTCTTATAGGATTTTTTGTGGTGGTGGAGTCTTGTAGATATGGTGTAAATAATTATGGTGGAAGGATTTTTTCCACAGTTGGGTAAGGATTTGAGTGAGGGTAAGAGAACAAAACATCCATATTATATGGATTATATTAGGATGGTTGTCAACCACTTTTGAATTTTAGTTTAATAAATTTCAATTAAGATGGTAAAATCATTTTAAATTACTTTAATCACATATCACATTTTAGTGGGAACATCTATGTCGTGGTGTGGTCTTCAACACAATATGGATAACTCCTTTTAATTTTATTTAATATAAAATCAAACATCCAATTTAATTTTTCGGACTTTTTTGGTCTTTTGAATACTATAAAGGTCCTTGAGTCTTGGTTTTGATTATACATAATAGATGTGGTGGATCATAAGCCTCTTTATTTTCATGGATGATAACTTATTGATATGAGATTTTATATCCAACCTTCTCTTATATTCTTCTATTTTCATTCATTTTTATTCTATTATTCATGATTTTAATGATATGAAAGGTGTTTGGGTTTTGTTTTATTAGTTCTTTTCGATGTATGGATGGTGGTTGTTATAACTATTTTATTGAGGGTTACATTTTGGGATCTTTGTGATGATAGGTTCTCATTATAATCTAGTACTTCTATATTGATTATTGATTTTTTATTTGAGGTGGTGGAATCGAAATATCTCTTCTATTTATTAGGTGTGAATTTGGAATTATCATTCTGATTTTTATATTGCGTTAATTTATTTAGTTAATTCAAGGATTATAATAAAATAGATTAAATAAATTTAAAATGGAGAACTGAATCACATGATTTTTAGATGTTTTTTAAAATATCAATTATGTGTTTCTTATGTTATAATATAGATAATGTTGTTATGTATTTAATTTTCAAATTGATTAATTGATGAAGGATTACACTGATTTAGTAAATTTGATATGATAATGAAATATAGAATACAGAAATTGGGAATAGTTTTTGGAAAAATGTGGGTAATTAATTTAAGATACAAATTTAATTTAATTTCCTTTGATTTTGTGAATATTTTTTTATTACTGTAATCACGATTTTATAATATAGTGATATATTACCTAATTTTTAGGTTATGTTTATATTCTTTTTTTCTATTGTAATATTAGTATGGATGTCTTAATGGGATAATTGAAATTTTTTTCTAAAATTGAGGAAATAAAAAATATATGTTAAATGAGGTGAGGGGGTGAGAAATTTGAAAATGGTAATTAATTTATTATATAATAAATCATGATAATAATGGAATTCTTTCTCTTTCATTCTTTTGTGATATTATTTACAAAATGATAATGGAATTGTGGAATGTACTTTTTCAAGTAGTGAAGTGCAGAAATCTTTTGTTATGGTAGTGTTTGATATGGAAAATATGGGATTGTGTGCTTGTTATTATAAATGCGGGAGAGGTGTTCCTATGGACTGGTCTCATGGTTTTTGATACAAATTTGATGATTATGTTTTTTGTGGTTGGTGTTGTAGTTTTCCAACATGTGGATAAATAATTAATAAATGAAATTTTGAAAAAAAAATTGAGATGGTTTGAAATGAATTTTGATGTCTTGAATATAAAATGAATACTATTGAATGAAATGAAGTGATTGATATATAATAAATATGTTTTAAAGTAATTTTAATCAAATTGACGTGACAATGAAAAATATGGTGGGGAAAATGATTTTAATAGGTATTAATCTAAAATAATATAATTTTTATTTCTGATAAGTTGAATAAATTAACGTTTTTAATGATGAAATAATGGTAAAATAAATGAAGAATAAATATTTTTTTTTGAAATTTGGCACTATTTAAGAAAACATATAGTAACTAAAAATTTGATTTGAGATTGTATGTAAATGTCGAGAATAAATGAAGTATATTTAATAAACATGTTATTAAAAAATGGTATGTGAGAATTCAAAAAAAGATTTATTATTGAATAATGTGAAATTAATTATATGACATGAAATGGGATAATGATTCTTTATTGTTAATGATGATTCGGTGTACGGGAGGAATTTTCTAGAGGTGGTAGAAATATGGTTTTGTAGTGACAATAATTGTTGATATTGTTTCCTGAATTAAGTAATGGGATTTATATCAGTTATCTGTGGTATTATATATTCTTTATAGGTTGTGAAATTTTCTACCCAAGACCACCCAAGTCAAGTAATGCGATTTATTCCCATATTAGGTTTTCGGTTTTGGGGTTTTCATCAATATATAGGATTAATTTGATCTATATTATTGACTACTTCACCTTTATTTCTAGTATGGGCTATGTTGTCTTGTGGTTTTTTTGGATATGTTATAAGTGCATGGTGGGATCATACATTGAAGGATAAAGTAATGATGTTGACATAACTTATGATTAATTTATATATCATTAGGCGGTATTAATATTTTTTGTTATATACAGTATGCATTTATGGATATTTAGTTGGGGATGTGATGTAGATATCTGGTTATGTGGTATGTGGTGATGTTGTTTAAAGGAGATATACTAGCACCATTATGTAAGTATTTGATCTGTGAGGGTCACTATTCTAGTGGGGAAGTGGATGTGGGGTACCTTATCATATATATATTTATATATCCTTAATATTATATTACCTTAATTGTGTGTGATTTTTGGTGAACGTGCCTTGGTGAGGTGGTATATATTTGTTTAATTGATATATGTAATGAGTTGGTTTTGATGTTTATTCACTAAGGAATTAATACGCTTCTTCCAAATTTATAAGAGGGGTTATCATGAGGATACTACTAATTATATGTGGATTCTCATCTATAAATATGTGTAGTTTCTATGGTTTTTGAAGATATATTTGTTTTCTAAGTTGGACGTTACTAGCTCCTGAGATAGAATAATCTATCATTAATAGTTTTTTTCATAGGAGTTATATTTCAGTATTCATTGTGAGACATAGTTTTATGTATCATATAAATAAATTGCAATATTGGTTAAATTTAACATTATATAGAGTATATTGGTGGTTTCATGTTACATAACAAGGATTTATGAGAATAGTGAATCTCATTATGAGTGTTTTATATCAATGATCTTAGTTACTAATTGGTGTCTTATTGAAGGAGGGATTTATGGGGTCACAATTTTCTATACATTATACCTATGAAGGGTTCCATTAGATATGGACTGTGATAAAAATTACCACATAAGAGAGATGAAAATTTATCAATTGGCGTATTTCCTTGATGGAAACTGATATCATTGTCAATACTATATGGCCCCAGTAATGTATGAGATTTAGAATAACGGTATAATTCAACTGATTATTCCCCATTTGAAGTGTTATTTTTTCTATGATATTTTATGGTTTGATAACATCATTTCGTTGTTAAATGTCAAATCAATTGGTGGTGTAGAATAAATATCCATTACATTTGATTGATATTTTTTGGACTAAACTGATAACTTTTGGTTTTCCATGACCAACCGCCTACTTGATTATTATCATTTAAGGGTTAAAGAAAATTTTGTTCCAAAAATATTTTTCTAATATTGATATATCAATTATATTTTTTTGGTTATGCCTTCTAGATTTAGGAAAACGTGTTCTGTATTCATGGATTTAATGAATATAATTTTGTATTGATACTCTTATAAAGAAGAAATAAGGAATAGAGGAGGGTAAATATACCTGTTAAAATATTTAACATGTATAATTATATCACTTATTTAATTATAAATATTAATTATCAGGAACATATGATAAAAATAAGAATCATAATATAAAATATAAAACACTTGAAACTATATAGTAGTTCAACTCAATGTCAACCAATATTTAATCATAGTCATCTCTACTATTTAAGTGATGCAGTATTCACTACTTTATTTTTTTAGGGGAATGATAACCCACTACATCCTACCATTTCTAGTGAAGTTATGACCAACAAAAAGAACATAATTTTAATATAAATCCATAACCAGTAAAAATCGTAGTTTTTTTAAGAATATAAAACCTACCATGACTTTAGAATATAAGGTCACATTCTAAAGTACATGGATTTAGAATATATGAGTCATAATATGAATATGTAATTCTTTTTTGGGAAAATAATAATAAAATACTTGTAATACATTATAAGGGAGATAGAAATAATTAGTACAAACTGAAACAGAATCACACAGAAGAACTATATGAAGGAAAACAAACCACAACAGTTTGTTCCAAATTAAAGGATTAGTATGTCTCTACAAGGAAGTTATAGAAGTCATAGAAGATTAAGTTCCCCATAATATATATTCTATTAGATGATAAGTGTTTCTGACAGGATCACATAGAAATTATCAGTATCACACAATGCATTGAAGTCGAATTGTTCCCATAAAAGGAAAAACCAATAATGTAGGATAATATCACTTTTAATCCCTATAACTTCCTTTTAATGATTCTTAATTCCCATTAAATAACTCTAATTAGAAATTTAACAATATCCAAGTGATCAGTTAGATAATTAATAATAATTCAAAATTTTTGAAGATGGGGGAGAGAGAGAAATATTAACATTCCACAATAATAGATTTATATTAAAAAACTAATGAGCAATTCGATCCAATTTGAAATAATTTTTTGAAATATTAAAAAAATAATGCATAAAAATTATTAAATGGTAATCCATAAATATTATGTCAAATCGTTTTATAAAATTCAAATTTTCATATTGCATTTTTTTATTATTTAAAATTATGCAATAGAAATAGAAAACATAATGTTATAATTAATATAAAAAGACATTCAATAAATTCATTATAATTAATCATTAATTTTGAAACATTTAAAAAAATCACTCTTAAAATATAAATCAACATATTTTGACTTGATGTTTTGGGATCATATGTGAATGTAGAGTAGTTTAATTCGAAATTTAAAAATATTCGAAACATTCAAAATAAATATTGCATATTTTTTATAGGATTTATATTATTTTTTTCAATTAATGAAATAAGTAAAACAACTAATACAAGCCTATGGTAAATAGAAATATTAAAAATATATGGAAAATATGGTGGTCTTTAAATTTCTTGTTTTTGTAAAAAAACTAAAGTAATGGATCTACTATAATAGCCATCATAATGTGAGGTCTTACAGACCATGAGGTACCGAATACATGAACAAATGACTTACCCTATGAATTAAATTATCATGTGGTATCCACTATGATGTTTGTATTGTCTCAGATTTATGTTTCATTTTTTTATTTATATAGAATTATTTCGAGACCAAAAAAATTCACAGCATGTGATTCTTAGGTCTAGAGAGCCTGGAATGGAATTTTGAACTTTTTTGGTATGTTCATTAAATGTGAGAGAAATATTTTCTATCTTTTTAACAAGAGCTCGGATCAAAAATCTGATGGCACTGTTGAATTCAGAATGCAGAGATTCACCTAAAGATGACATAACATTGGCCTATAAGGGTTGAGCAGAAAAGTTATATTTTCTGACATTTTGGGAAAATTAATAAAATAATTTAAAGGAATTTTTTTATTTCTTTCTCATCGTTGGGTGGTGGATTGAGGCGTTGTGAAGCAGCGATGAGGCTGCGACAAGGCACATTAATAGACAACCAACCATGGCTCGTTTAAAACCACAATGCTATTTTTTATAATGACTCGTTAAATGTGGCCCATTCAATGAGCATCATTTTTTTACTCAATGAAGATGTGCTTTTGTTTTCTTTTAATAATCCAATATGTGGATTTTGGGAATTAAAAGCATGGAAAATTCTCTGATGAAACACCGGGGAATCTCATCCCCAATGAAGAATGACGAACACCAATAGATATTCACCGTCTTCAATGAACACTGAGAAACGGAGCCAGAAGGGATAACAACGACGCCTTAAACTCTCGAGGATGAACACCTTGGCATACAGCATCAATGAGGTAGGGTTTTTATATGATTTTTATGTTCTTCCCCATTCTTTCCTAGAAATGTTGAACACAAATCAGCCCACGAGCATGTCAACCCGCGCTTTATGTCATTTTGCAGGATGGTTACACTACTTGGGATTTCATTATTTAGGATTAAGATTATTCTTGTATGATCAAACAATAATCCCAAAGCCTCCCCCTTAATTATAAACCTCTAACCCAGAGGTCCTGAGATGACATGAACAAGGCCTGAGCACTTCTTCTTGTGCGTTCTTGGTCCCTGCATTCCCAAAATGACCGAAAGGGTGATTTAAGGCCTTCGCAGTAAAGAATGGGAACTCTGGAGGCCATAGATGCAGGAAATGTGAACAAAGGACCACTAGATCACATCTAGTGGTCCGTCAAAGGATATTCCACTGTGGTAGCAGTGACACATGGTGACGGTGCCACGTGCAAGACACGTGTCGTTCAACGGGACCGAGGGCCTCCAGCCACACCTATGTCCAAGTGGAGAGGCACAGCCGTCAGCATGCCATAGCAGTGGAGGAACAATGGTGCCCACCGGGCAGCGCCTTATGGGAGGTGGCCTATATCCAGGCCACTTGGTTCGGCTGGACAAGCCGCAGTTCGTCAACCACAGCTATAGGATGAGGACTCACGTCATCCTGCATGGCAGAGGAGACCAGATGCGGCCAGGCATCACGTCCCGGTCGGGTGGCTCACCCCATCCTCCTCATGTGTTCAGGCCATGAGCCAGACCCACACCCAGTGAGCTAGACCTATGCTGACAAGACAGGCCCGTGCCCTTCGGGCTGGGATGGACTAGACCGGGTTGCCTAGCGACCCGGCGAGATGGACCCTCAGCCAAACTGGGTCATGTCCAGTAAGCCCCGTTGAGCCTGGACCATTTTTCTGACCGGACCAAACCACAACATAACTGAACTATGTTAGTTAGAGTCGGTCGATTTTAATCTAGGGTATATAAGACCCACGTGCTTGTTTGTTCAGGTCAGTTCGACCGGGTCGGACCGGGCCCCGTCGCAACTTACCCACTGGTTACTAAAATGCATGTATCTTGCAAACCATGTGACTGATTGATGATATGTTTGCGTATTTGGGACCCTCTTGAAGATGAAGATATATTGTAATGATCTATGGTGACTTTCACCGATATCAATATGTGATGAAGGGATTGGGGTGTTGTTCTCCCAGGCGCGCTACGTAAGAAACCCAACAGTTGGCTGAGACCTGAGGACTGGTGACATTCGACTCTGTATGACTTGACTGTGGCCCAGTGGAAAGCACTTATCTCTGACTTTGTTGGCCCATAATAATAATCACTTCTCTGTTACTTTGCAGGCCCACGCTACGCGACGATGAGGAGTACCTTTGTTGGCCACAATAAGTGGTAATCACTTCTCTATGACATAGTATGATCATGGTACACGATGGGGAGGTGTACCTATATAGTACAAGGTTAGTGGGAAGCACTTCTTCCTGTATTTTCAGGCCCATTGTAATCATTATAGGAGGACATCACCAATATCCCAGGTGTTGGAGGTTGTGACGAATGTTTCCACTTTTACTATCCTAAATGTATACCTGGTGTGGGTTTTCATGTGTTTTGTGCATTACCTTAAGGAATTGATGTGTGGTATTTACTTTTTTTGGGGTCCCTACTGAGTACCGTGTTACTCACCCCTGCACAGGCGTCACCCACACATGTTGTGTTTGGTGAAAATGATTAACTTTTTGACATAGGTGTTTAGGGAGATGAGACTGATGGATGCTACAATGGTGGACTAGGTGTCCTAGGACTAGGTGGGGACCAATATGATTGGGAAGATAGAACATACAACTTCGTCTTATAGTAGCTTCACTACCCTCATGATCAGGTGGTGTTTTTGTGTAGAGGGCCATCAGAGTTTCTTTTTTGTACTTGTTCTCTTCAGTTATTTGTTGGGTTTGTATTCTAGACCACTTACATTCAGTTTTACTTGCACTCAACCATTTTTTAGTGGTACTTGTTTTCCACATTCAGTGTGTTGTGATGTGGTTGGGCGTGTGTGTGAATACAGGTATTAAGAAAAATGCCTCCAATTTTTAGGTTGATGCCTTCGATGCTTGACACCATCCCTTGGCCTTTGGGAGGCTGGCATGGGGTAGTCACGACATGGGCCCCAAGGGGCATATCGTCACAAAGTTGTATTAGAGGGCAGTCAGTCCTACCCCAAAGACTAGGAGTCCAATGTTTTGTTTTGTGGAAATAGGGTTAAGTGTTGTGAGTTTGAATTTCAGATTCCGGGAGTCCATTGTTGGTGTGGTGGTCATTGTTTCCATACAGCAGGACATTGAATTCTGTTTTTGTCTCAGTACATGAACGAATTGGTTGTATAATTGTCTCCTTATGTTCTTTTGAATAAGTGTTAGATCACCAGGTAAAACATTCTAAATATGGTACATCTTGACCTTTCTCGTGATGTCTTCATGTGGACAGCAAGGAAGGATCATGATATGAGGTCATAAGGACAACCCACCTAGTGATGAGGTGTCAATTCAAGGACTAGTTCTACAAATGGCCCCATCGGGTGGTGCACTAGTGCTACCACCAACCGATGGTTAGCGTCTAATGTCGACGGTTTCACAAAGGACATTCGAAGGCTCAGTGCCCTATATGAGTTTCAGAGACAAAGGCCTACAAGGATCAAGGGAGAGATAGATCCATAGGTCATTGAGGACTGGTTGGAGGCTATGATGTTGGTTATCTTCCTAGTGAAGACATCGACTGGACAGATGGAAATCTTAGCAACAAGCCTTCTACAGGGCTCGACAGGGAGATTCTGGAATGTTACCACCAAGACACATGATGAGTCGACCATCACATGGGCAGAATTCAAGCATCATTTCTAGGAGGATTTTTTCCAATGAACGTGCGCTTTGTTCCCATTTAAGAGCTACTTGTCCTTCATTAGGACAAAATTATGGTAGGTGAGTACTCAACAATGTTCATCGAGCTTTCTCGCTACTCCATAAACATGTTGTGAGATCATTTCTTTAGGGATCGAGAATTTGAGCAGGGAATCAAGTGGGAGATCAGGGCATATGTGTCGTCTCTCAGTATCCCTACCCAGGACAAGATGCTAGAGTGATCCCTTCAAGTAGATAGATTCAGGGGGAACCAGGCTTTGAAAGCTAGAGCTACCAGTAAACCCTAGGCAGTAGATTATTTTCTAGGTTGTAGATAGAAGACATGAGGGCCCGAGTGGGCCAGGTCATTCCAAGGACAACCTAAAGACTCAGGGTTAGCAGTGAGAGGCTACCAAACTAGAGGGGTTCATTCAGGAACCCGGATTTTCTATTCGTGTAGTGGGTACAGACACATGGCCCGTGACTGTCCAACCCGCCACATAGATGACTAGCATACGGTCAAGGGGCCACTGAGACAATGACAATAGTTTGACCGAGGAGGTCCATAGGTCGGGAGACATGGGAGGGGAGGAGGACGATCAGGTGGTGGTGGGTGGCTGTTAGAGATGTTACCACCAACACCCCCAGGTGGTCCACCCCGATCGTAGGGAATATGCGGACAAAAGCGAGCAAGACTTCAGGAAGCAGAGGCGTATGACCACAGTGCTTCATTGATGAAACAATGTTTGATTTGTGTCTTCTCCACCCTAGCTGAAGTACTTATAACATAGGCTCTATTCACTCCCTTCTTGACTTGGCTCTCATTCGGAGCTCAGAGATTTTGGTGGATCCATTAGCTTGATCGTTATGGCTAGAGACTCATATGGGAGGGGATACGATTATCACACATAGGTCCTGGCATTGTGAGATTACTCTAGGATGTCAGAGATTTGGCTAAGATCTCCTAGTAGCAATGTAGAGGCCTTAAGACGTCATCTTGGGTATGGACTAGTTATCTACAATCCATGCTTTGATCAACTTTTTTAGGTGTATAGTGTGTTGTGTCCACAGATATGGGGCCAAGTTTTTCTTCACTGGCGAGAAGGAAACCCTTTGAGCACATGATAGACTCTCCTGGGGGAGGGTGCAACCGATCACTCACCAGTTAGCTAACCTAACCCTTGGTGAAGTGGAGGAGAAGAGTCCATTATTATCTGTAGTGGTTCATGAGTATGAGAATTTTTTCCCTGAAGATGTTCTGGGACTACCTCCCCGCAGGGAGGTAGACTTCTGCATCTACCTCTACCCTGAGACGACACTGATATCTATAATGAAATATTGGATGGCTCCCAAAGAGCACCAGTAGATGAGGGTATAGCTACAAGACTTGTGGGAGAAGAAGTTTGTATGTCCCATTGTTTCTCCATGGGTAGCCCCGGTTCTTTTTTCCAAGAAGTAAAATGAGAGTTTAAGGTTGTGCATGCACTTCTAGTGCCAGAACTAGGTGACCGTGAAGAGAAAGTATTCACTAATGAGAATTGATGACCTCGTCAACTAGCTTAAGTGATCGTAGTGGTTCTCAAAAGTGTACCTTAGATCAAATTATCACCAACTTCATATACTGTAAGAGGATGTAACGAAGATATCCTTCAGGTGATGGTACAACCATTATGAGTTCCATGTGATTCTTCTCGGCGTGACCAATGCCCCAACAGTTTTCATGGGCATCAAGAACATGATCTTTTATTTTTACCTTGACTGATTCATCGTGGTCTTCATTAATGTCCTATTATTGTACTCAGTACCGGAAGAGGAGCACACTACACACCTGCGGATGGTCCTAGATACACACCGAGAGGAGTATCTTTAGGTAAGCTCTTGAAGTTTCATTTTTGGATTTAGGAATTCCACTTTCTCAAACACATCATCTTAAAGGCTGGATTTGAGGTAGATCCAGCGAAGATAGAGGCAGTACTTGCTTTGGAGCCACCTAGGAGTGTGATGAGCTGTAGAGATTCTTGGGGTTGGACGGTTACTATCATAGTTTTGTACATGACTTTCATAGGGTAGAAGTAACCTTATCGACATTGACAAGGAAGGGAAAACCCTTCTTGTGGATGGAGATATGCCAACATAGTTTCTTAGAGATGAGGTAGAGACTGAAAAGTGGCCCCATCTTTAGACTAACATAGGAGGGTGTTGGACAGGTAGTTTACTATGACACAACATAGATTGGACAGGTATGTGTCCTGATGTAGGAGCGTGTGGTGATCGATTACGAATCACGATAGTTGAGAAAGAATGGGAAGAACTTTGTGACCTAGGACCTAAAGTTAGCTGCAGTGGTCATTGCCCTGATGATGTGTCATCACTGCTACATGGGTGAGCGGTTTACAGTTTACTCCGACCACTAGAGTCTTAGTTATATCCTCTCCCTTAAAAACCTAAACATGATACGGTGGTAATTTATAGGGTTCCTCCAAGAAAATGACTTCAAGATATTATATTCTCTTGGGATGGGGAACGTGGGGGCAGACGCACTCAACAGGAGGACCAGTTTGCATATGCTGAGTGAGGTGACAGAACAGTTAGCGGTGATGAAAATATCCTTAGTGGATGATGATTAAAAAGTTTACCTTCTTTCGATGAATTTTAATCCCCCACTCATACAGCGAGTTAGGGAGGAACAATATGTAAGGACTTAATCTTAAACATTTCATAATCTTGAATTAAGTGAATAATTCACTATGAGAATATTTTCAGGATTAAAGCATTAGATAATTAGGACATAACTATTACATCTCAAAAATTACAAATTAGAAACTTTTCCTCAGTTTCTATTTTTCAAAAAATAAAAATTCTTAAAAAACAAACTTGTCTAGTTTCATGTTTTAGACAACATGAATTTTCATTGATCCCATCCTTTACCCAATCCATCTTTAAGTCCTTTGAAAAACTTTTCCAAACATGGAATGAGAAAAAAATCCCATTATGTATTATAAAATAATGAAATTAAACATTATCCCATTAATAAATACAAATCAATGAAACCATACTTTTTAATCATAACATACCTTATGAAATCACAAGATTTATGAATAATACATAGAAATAAAAAATCAAAAAGGTAACTTATGGAATCTATAACATACCTAAATTGTATCTTTCACATCTATGTGGGGAGTTACATTTGGAATACCCAACATAGAATATTCCCTAAATCTCTTAGGAGAAACATTCACATTTACCTCTGTCACGTTACCCAATTCATTGGAGAGTTATCTCGGGCTCACCCCCTTGGTTTATTTTGGAACCACACATATAAGTAAACAATGCACAATAACCATAACATATTCATAACACACAAAACAAGAATAAAGGAAAGATAACATTTCCACATTTCAATCACAATATATCATTTCAAGATATTGACATAATCAATGCTTTATCAAATCATTTTCAAAACCATTTAAATGTTTAATTAAGATATTTTTGAATCAAAGTTTCATATACCCCTTTGAAAAATTTAAAAAAATTAACATTTTGAAACTTTAATTTCCATACAAATAAATACTTAAACTCATTTTGGAAACATGTACATTAATGAAAAATATTTAGATGAATAAATCCTTATAACATTTAAAACAATGTTTTAGTTAAAGAGTCTCTTACCACTTGAGAAAATACGTGAATTAAAATAATTATAGAATAACCTTAAACAAAGCATATAATATCATGAAAATATGGAGATACATGATATAATAAGTCAGAGAGTAGTATATACACCATATGAAAGTGAATTGGGGTATGACAACAAATAAGTCTCAATTGAATGTAAATTGAGACAAAGTCCCTTTCAAATATCGTATCGTTAAATTAAGGATAAATCAATGACATAATTATGTGTGAAAAATTATAATACACCCAATATAAGTGGATATTATGTGTAAAACAATCTTAGTTCATTCACAAATTTTCATAAAACTACATAATCATGAAGTTGAAGTTTAACCCAAAAAATTGAAATTCGGTTAAGTGGTTCTCTTATAGAAATTCGACAGCCTAAAATCGTCGCTTTAACATTTAAAAAATTAGTTGATGAGAGAGAAAAGAGTCTACCATCACTTGGACATAAAATTTACAATAATAAAGATATATAAGAACATATACCGACATAAGAAAGTGGAAATTAAAAGTCACAACCTAAATGAAGTCTATTAAAAAGAGGAGGGTGAAAGTTTCCTTTACAGATTTGGTAACTTATAAAACATACACCCCATAAAAGAAGGATCATACAATGAAGATGTAAATACCCATAAATTAAATTATATTACACAAATAGTATATTCATGGTTAGTACATACACCACACAAAGTAAATACTGGCAAATATAGCATGAATCTCATAGGAATAAAAAGTGCGATGAAAACATTTTACCATGTTGTAATCAATCGAGTAGTATGACCAAATGTTAATAACCACAAATTGATTCACAGAATACCATGAATATAAATAGAATCATGATAATATATATCAAACGTAAGTACAAAATACACCAAATCCAAGAAATAAGTCATGCACAATGGAAATCTCACATAATTAAAAGTGAGATAAGAAACCACTTACCTCGTGTCCGACTTGACCCGTTCATTCTTTAATCACATGAATAATAAACAAAAGTTAATTGATAATTTCTTAAGAACATTTTTCAAGTTTATTATTCATTTTATATCACTTATTACCATGTTATAAAAATTTTCAATCATTTAAGTTAATAATGGTCATTTTGTCGATATTTGGTACTTGAGTCAAAAATGAACTTCTTATAATTACAAGTTGTTGATGTGGTAAAATGAATATTATCTCCAGAATTATATTATTTTTTTAGATATCATATATATCATATATATCTAGTATATTTATGTATTTCTTATATAACATAACATTTTGAGATAAGAAAGAAAATGCACCATTCATGGAGACGGTAAGTCGTACGTACGCCTGAACGCTACTTTCTTTTCTATTTAGTATTTAATGGAATGAAAAAATAATGATAAAAATTTATATTATAATTTCAGTATAATATAATATATAATTTTATTAACTCCATACTTTATACATTCCATGTATGCCCTGAACAAATCATATCACATTGAGGGTGCGGTAGTCCGCACTTCCTCAAATGAAATTATCGCGTTTACACATTATGGAAACCAAAAAGGTATTCTATAAATGAAATATTCAAGAAGTATATAGAAAAATAAATATAATATATATCTCATATAAATATAGTTCCATCATAATGTCCACCATAATAGGTGGTAGTAGAATATTGAACAATCATCGTTTCATGAGGCAGTAGTTCATCGTCCACAGAAACAGTATGTTCTTCACCCATTAGATGAAGGTGTGTGTAAGTGTAGTCTTAATACATATCATACCAAAAAACTAGTATATGGAGGATATATTTTTTGTTATAAAATAATGTAATGAAAATATTTTAGGGGTTTGGAGAAGTAAAATAAAAAAATAACTTAATAGTAAACTTCACCATTAAATCAGGTAACTCCCTTTGGTATGAACCAAAAGGATTTCTTAAAGTGCCTTATGCCTAAGGTAAGGCTTCTATTTGGAAGAGAGGGATCTTGAGATCTTATTTGGGCAGAGGTTGGATGAGTAAAGGATCTTGATATGTGTGAGTAATGGGTTAAAGGTGGGAGATTTTTATAATGGGGGAGGAGGGGCTCTTTAGGAAAGTTTGGAAATATTTTTTTATTATATAATTATTTTCAGTTTCTAATGGTCCAAAACATATTAAAGTCAAATATTAGACAAATATTGTTCGAAATTAAATCATCCAATTATAATTGTATTGGATTTGGATATTGTTTTAATTTTTATAATCTTATTTATTTAAATCATTCATTAATGAGGTAAACGATGTATCATTACTGTGTCATAAATAATTTTACTTATTTGATGCCTAAAAATTATATATAAAATAAAATCATATCGAAAATATTTTTTAGTATATAATGAATTTTTATTGTCAAATATATCAATTATATAACACCACATTAAATTTTTTTTAGCAAAACAATACATATTTATGATATTTTTATTTTTACTTTAAATAAAAAGTTATTAATGTCATTATCTTACCCAAATGCATTTCAAATGAAAAACTTCATACCCAATGATTATATTGGCCATCCATTACTCATACCATAAGTTTTTGAAAGGTGTTAAGGTAATTTTATATTTTTATAATATTATTTTTACCTTGAATTATCATATTAACCTTTAATCGCGGTAAATAAAAGTCAAAAAGTTGTGATTCACCAAAAATTATTTTCATCTTATTTAACAACATTTTACATAATGATAACAACCGCATATGTAATATATTCGAAATTAAATTCACAAAAGTGATAAAATTTCATTTAAATGAAATATTCTGCTTTTGTATTACTAGTCATTTCTTTCACTAATCATCAAAAATTGAAGGTTTTCAGAAAAAATAGCAAGAATTCAGCATAATATATATTTGATTTTCCAAATTCAAAACTTATGACTATTTAACCAAATTCAAAACATAGATATTTCATTAATTAATTTAAAATTAATTCATGTTGTCAAAACAAAAAGTGTGTTTTATGAAAAAATAACTATCAAAACATTGACAATTCTTTATGTCCAATTTCAAAGTAAAATTACTTCCAATGATAAACATTGGATTAAATGGTAAAAATATAATCCAATTACACCTTAAACCCATTTAAAAAGATAATATAACCATATAAATATATTATATTAAAGGAATTTTTTAGTAAAATTACTATATTTTCACTATTTATTAAAAAATGAACATTATTAGAAAAATACCAACAATTTTCCCAAAGTAAATTTTGATGTCCTGATTCTGAAAAAGAATTTTATTTTTTCATATAGAACATAAAAAAATTCTTAAAAATATATTTAAAGAGGGGTCTCCATCAAAGGGTGTTAAATCGACCTTTTATAGAATATTAGAGGATTTATGCTGAAAATTAGATTCATACACATTTTAAGCCTCTGAATTTTATTTGAAAAATGTAAAAACATTTAACTAACACTTATAATAATATTGAAGTTAGTTATGTTCATTCCTACTATTAAAATGTCTAGGAATGAACTAAAATTTAATATAATAATATATTATTATTATTCAGTGTGACTCATCATTGTGTGCAACATAAGACTTCGGAGACACCCATTGTTTCATTTTAGGTACGCCCCTGAATATAGAATCTCATTTAAAAATAAAATTAATATTTAATTCAAAAATATTAATAAATATTAAAATTTTATATTATTTATTTTTCTTGGATGTAACATACTTCCCCCTTTTTGAAATTACGTCCTTGCAATTTTAAAATTGGGCTTGGAAACATCATTGAATGTCCCATATGAAAAAATAGTAAATAAAACTGTCACTTTAAAAGAACTAAAGATAAGTACAAAGGTCACCCGAGATAACCCATTCTTGGATTCCAGGAAAACATGGATATATAGGAGAAACTAAGAGTCAAGTTCGGATGTAGAGTGATAAAAAACATGATTAGGAGAAAGTTAATAATAAGAAAACCATAAATTTATGATGGGTTAAACAGTTATTGGTTTCCCAGTAAAAAAATTAAATGGACAATGTTTTTTGTTTTATTTTCTTTTTTATAAATTTGGAGAATTTATTTATGATATTAAATAATAAAATAAAAAAATTACATACTTGACATGTAGAGTTTCATCATTTACAAAATTTCTACCACAAACGCATCTTATCTCCAATTGATGTGTATTCAGGATCACTTGTTCACATAAAAACTGCTAGAATAAACTTCTAGATACTAACATGATCCAAAAAATATGTACCATATATTTTACCTATCTTTATACATTAACCAAAACAAAAATTGGTTAGTAAAAGATCAGATAATCTCCAAAAGAATAATACTTTATAAAAAGGAATACTACTCTTAATCTCCAAAATTCAACAAAAACTACCCAAAGTTCAAGATAGACCATTCAACATAAAATTGTCTTAGTAATTATTCAAAATTATAAAAACAAATATTTAAATCCAAAACATAGAAGGAATTTATCACATAGTCTTTCATAAAAATCATAATATTTATCCCCAGAAACGTCGACTACTCTTAATGTCTTATACTAAAGTCTAATTAACCTATTCACATATTCTCTATGATAGGTTAATATTTCAATAAATAACCCAAAACAACATATTTCTATGATAAAAATGTATATTCTTCCAAAATAATACTTCAACCATTACTCCACACATTAAATCCCATAGTATTCTCTTTTCCTTAAGCATATAGTGTTCCCAAAAGAGAGAATGTATTCCAAAATAACCTTTATCACTTAATCCCCAAATCATTTTCCTATAATAATGATGTCCATTTGATAAAACATAAGACCCCAAATAATTTTATTCTTTATCTATAAAATAATTTAACTAAAGAAAATTACCCCTAATAACCAGGGACTTCACATAGTCCAGTGGTAGGGGATAAATCCCAATTGCACTTTGGTTGTGGGTTAGATTCCCACAGCTTTTTCTGACGCGACGGAGTGTCTCATGGTTTGTGTGTAGTACTCTTTCAAAAAATATACAATTTTATAACATTCCAAAAAAGAATCAAATTCCTCAAAAATAACCATAATATATTTTATCCTCAAAGGTTATCTTATACCTTTTATTTTTCACCCCAAAATGTAATAACTATTTATCACCTCTAAAATGACTATGACTCTTTATAATATGATAAGCACTATGGTTATTTCACATATTCTTAAATAACACCCTAACCTCTAATGATATCTAAACCGACCCCTAATTCCAACTATAAGGACCCAGCCTTAAACATTACATAATCATGAATTATGTAAATAATTCACAATGAAGATATTTTCAGGTTTATATCTTTAAAGAATTATGACATTAGTATTACATCTCAAAAATTAAAAATTGGACACTTTTTCCCAATTTCCTTTTTTATAAAATAAAAACTCTTAAAAAAACTTGTCTAGTTCCATGTTTTAGACAACATGACATTTCCTTGATTCCATACTTGACCCTATTAATCTTTAAGTCATGTGAAAAACATTTAAAAACATGGGATGAGCATAAAAATATCAGTAAGGGTTATAAAATAATAAAACTAAACATTATCCCATCAATAAATAAAAATCAATGAAACTATACTCTTTAATCCTAACATACCTTATAAAATCACAAGTTTAATGAATAATACACAAAAATCATAAATCATAAAGGTAACTTGTAGCATCCATAACATAATTACGTTATATCTTTCACATCTAGTTAGGGAGATATATTTTGAATACCCATCACTGTATATTCCCTAAATCTCTTATGATAAACATTCACATTTACCTCTGTCATGTTACCCAATTCATTGAAAAGCTATCTTGGGCTCACCTGCCCTAGGTTTATCATAGAACCACCCATATACCTAAACAATGCCCAATAACCATAACATAATCCAAACACATAAAAGAAGCATAAATTAAAGATAACATTTTCACATTACAATCATAATATTTCATTTCAAGATATTGACATAATCAATTCTCTATCAAACCATTTAAGACGTTTAATTAAGATATTTTTGAATCAAAGTTTCCCATACCACTTTGAAACTTTTAAAAATAATTTACATTTTAAAACACTAATGTTCATACAAATAAATCCTTAAAACCATTTTGAAAACATGGACATTAATGATGAATATTTATATGAATAAATATTTAAAGCATTTAAAACAATGTTTTAGTTGAAGAGTCCCATACCACTTGAGAAAATACATGAATAAAAATAATTGTGAAATAACATTAAACAAAGCTTATAACATCATTTATATATGGATATTCATGAAATAATATATCATAGGGTGGTATATACACCATATAATTGTGAATTGGTGTATAAAAACGATTAAGTCTCTATGGAATGTAAATTGATACAATGTCCCTTACAAATATCATATTCATAGATTAAGGATAAATCAATGACATAATTTTGTGTGAAAAATAATATTAAACAAAATATAAGTGTATATTATGTGTAAAACAATCAAAAGTCATTCAGACATATTCATAACATGAAATAATAATGAAGTAAGAGTTTAACCCAAATAGTTGGAGTTGGGTTAAGAAGTTCTCTTACAGAAATTCGATATCCTAACAGCGTCACTTTAAAATTTAGAAAATGATTTGATGAGTGAGAAAAGATTCTTTCATCACATGAACATACAATTTACACCAAAAAGGATATAGAAGAACATATCCTGACATATGAAAGTGGAAATTAAAAGACACAACATAAATGAATCCTTTTAAAAAGAGGATTGTTAAAGTTTCCTTTACCAATTTGGTAACTTACAAAACATACACCCCATAAAAGAAAGATCATACAATGAAGATGTAAATACCCATAATTTACATTATATTACATAAATAATACAGTCATGGGTTGTACATACACAACAAAAAATGAAATAGTGGTAAATATGTCATGAATCTCACATGAATAAAAAGTGAGATGAAAAACCATTACCATGTTGTAATCAATCGAATCGTATTAAAAAATTTAATAAGCACCAAATTATTCATAAGTTACCATAAATATAAATATAATCATGATAATATATATAAAATATCAGTACAAAATACACCACATGAAAGAAATAAGTGGTGAATAATGAAAATTTCACGGAATTAAAAGCGACATAAGAAACTCCTTACCTCGTGTCCGACATGACCTGTTCCTTCTTTAATCTCCTGAATAATAAAATAAAGTTAATTTCTTCTTGATTAATATCCTCTTTCAAGTTTATTATTCTTTTTATATCAATAATTACCATGTTATAAACATTATTAAATCATTTATGTTAATAATGGTTGTTTTTTTCGATATATGGTACTTGAGTCAAAAATGAACTTCTTATAATTACAAGTTGTTCATGTGGTCAAAAGCCTATTATCTCCAGAATTATATTCATGATTTAGATATCATATATATCATATATATACAGTATATTTATTTATTTATAATATTATATAACATTTGGAGATAAGAAAGAAAAAGCATCGTTCAAGGAGACGATAAACCTTACGTACACATGAACGCTACTTTCATTTCTATTTCATATTTAATTGAATGAAAACATAGTGATAAAAATGCATATTATAATTCCAGTATAATATCATATATAATTTCATTAAATCCATTTTTAATATGCTCCACTTATGGCATGAACTATTGAAATAACTTTGAGGTGAAGGTTGTCCGCACTTCCTCAAATGAAATTATCATGTTTACCCATTATGGAAAACAAAAAAGTATTATATAAATGAAATATATAGAAGTATATAGAAAATATAAATATAATATATATCACATATAAATAATGTTCCATCATAATGTCAACCATAATAGGTTGTAGGATAAGATTGAACAATCATCGTTTCGTAAGGTAGTAGTTCACCGTCAACAGAAACAGCATGTTTTTACCCATTAGATGGAGTTGTGTGTAAGTTTAGTTCAAATAATTATCATACCAAAAACCTAGTATATTGAGGATACTTGTATTTCTATAAAATAAAGGAATAAAAATATTTCATGTGGTTGGAGAAGTTAAATAAAAGAAAAGAACTTAAGAGAAGACGCTACCTTTAAATAGGGTAACTCCCTTTGGTTTCAACCAAAAGGATTTATTAAAGTGCCTCTTGCCTAAAGTAAGGCTTCTAGTTTTAAGAGATAAATCATGGGAGCATATTTTGACAGAGTTTTGATGAGGAATGGGGCTTGAGAGGTGTGAGTAATGGGTTAGAGGGGAGGTATTTTTATAAGGGGGAGGAGGGACTCTTTAGGAATGTTTGAAAATATTATTTTATTGTATTATTATTTTCGTTTTATAAAGGTCCAAAAATTATTAAATTCAAAGATGAGATGACTCTTGTTCGAAATAAAATCAACCAATAATAATTTTACTGTTTTTGGATATTTTTTTAATTTTTATAAACTTATTTATTTAAATAATTCATTAATGAGGTAAACATTGCATCATTATTGCGTCATAAATAATTTTACTTATTTGATGTCTAAAAATTATAAATAAAATACCATGATATAATAAATCTATTTATATTTATAATTAATAAATATAGATAAATATATCAATTATATAACCCCACATTAAAATTATTTTAGCAAAACAAAACATGTTTATGGAATTTTTATTTTTACCTTAATTAAAAAGTTATTAATGTCATTATCTTACCTAGATGCCCCTCAAAGGCAAAGAGTCCTACCCAAGGATTGTATTTTTCATCCATTACTCAGACAATAAGTTTAGTAAAAGTGTTAAGGTAGTTTTATATTATTATAATATTATTTTTACCTTGAATTACTATATTTACATTTAACAGTGGTAAATAAATGTCAAAAGTTTCTATTCACCAAAAATTAATTTCATATTATTGAACCAAATTTTACTTACTAATAACAACCATGTTTATCGAGTTTTCGAAATTCAATTAAAAAATGTGATAAAATATCATTTAAATGAAAATGTCAGTTTTTTAACTACTACATAGTGTTTTCACTATTCATAAAAAATTTAAGGTTTTCAAAAAAAATCCAAAAATTCATCATAAGATATATTTGATATTATAAATTCAAAAATGATGTCTATTTTAACAAAATCAAAAAATATAAGTTTCATTAATTAATTAAAAATTAGTTGATGTTGTCAAAACAAAAATTCGTGTTTTTAAGAAAAAATAACTATCAAAACCTTGAAACTTGTTTATGTCCAATTTCAAAGTGAAATTACATAAAATGACAAAAATTGAACTAAATGGTAAAAATATAATCTAATTAAACTTTTATAACATTTAAAAATATAATCTAACCACATAAATAAAATTTATTAAAGGAAGCTTTGAATTAAAATGCAGTTTTTTTCACTATTTATAAAAAAATGAACTTTATCAGAAAAAGACCAGCAATTTACCCAAAGTAAATTTTGATGTCCCGATTCAAATGAAGAATTATATTTTTTTCATATAGGACATATAAAAGTTCCCAAAAATATATTTAAATAAGTTTCACCCTCAAAAGTTGGTAAATAGTCCGTTTAGAGAATATTAGAGTATTTATGCTCAAAATTAGATTTATTCACATTTTAAGCCTCTAACATTTATTGGATAAATGTAAAAACATTTGACTAACATGTATAATAATATTTTAGTTAGTTCTTTTCATTCCCTCTATTACAATTGCTAGGCATGAACTACCATTTAATATAATAATATATTATTATTTTTCAGTATGACTCCGCATTCTGTGAAACATAATACTTCAGAGAAACCCATTGTTTCATATTAGGTATGCCCTTGAATATAAAATACCATTTAAAAATAAAATTAATATTTAATTCAAAAATATTAATATGTATGAAAATTTCTTATTATATATTTTTTTGGGATGTAACATCCTTCCCAATTTGTGGAAATTGCGTCCACACAATTTTAATATTAGCCATGGAAACTTCATTGAAAGTCCCACATTGGAAAAAGAGTAAATACATATATGAATTTAGAAGAAATAAATATAAGTAAAAAGGTCACCCAAGATAACCCATACATGGATTCCGTGAAAACATGGATATGAAGGAGAAACTAAGTGTCAAGTTCAGATGCAGAGTGATAGAAAACATAATTAGGAGAAAGTTAACAATAAAACCAAAAATTTGGGATGGGTTAAGTGGTCATTGGTTTCCTAGTAGGAAAAGTAAAGGGAATTTTTTAAGTACATTTTCATACATTTGGTGAAATTATTTATGAGAGTGAATAATAACATAATGAAACTTACATACTTGACATGTTGAGATTCATCGTTTACAAAATTTCTACCACAAACACATTTTCTCTCCAATTGATGAGTATTCAAGATGACTTGGTCACATAAAAAGTGATAAAATCAACTTCTAGATAATAACATGATCCAAAATATATATACCATTTATTTTCCTGATCTTTATACATTAACCAAAACCAAAATTGTTTAGTACAAGATAAGATAATCCCCAAAAGGATAATCATTTATAAAAAGGAATACTACTATTAATCTCCGAAATTCCTCAAAAATTACCCAAAGTTCAAGAAATACCATTCAATATAAAATTTTACTTATAATTATTAAAAATAATCCAAAATAAAATTAATGGCCAAAACTCATAGTAATTTAATCACATCGCCTTCCATAATAAATCTTAACATTTATCTCAAAAAAATTACCACTCTTAAAGTCACATACTAAAGTGTAATTAACCTATTCACATATTCTATGTGATAGGTTAATCATTTTCATAATTAACCAAAATAAAATTATGTCCACAATAAAAACATATACTCTTCCATAATAATATTTCAACCATTACTCAACAAATTAAATCCCATAGTATTCTATTTTCCCTAAGCATATCATGTTCCCAAAAGCGAGAATTTCTTCCAAAATAACCTTTATCAATTAATCACCAAATCATATTCCTACAATAATGATGTCCATTTTATAAAACATGAGATCCCAAATAAACTTATTCATTATCCATAAAATAATTTAAATAAAAATAATTATTCCTACTAACTAGGGACTTCACATGGTCATGTGGTAGGCAACAAATCTCAATCACACTTTGCTTGTGGGTTCGATTCCAGCTTCTTTTTCCGATGCGATGGGTTGTCACTTGGTTTGTGTGTAGTCCTTTTTCAAAAACTATATAATTTCATAAAATTCATAGAAAAAGAGGAGAATTACTCAAAAATAACAATTACATATTTTATCCTCAATGGTTATCTAATACCTTTCATTTTGCACCCCAAAATGTAATAACCATTTATCACCTCTAAAATAACTATGACTCTTTTTAATATGTTGAACATTATCACTACTGGAAATAAGAACAATACCAACAGTTTTGGGAAAACCATTGGTATAGTTTACTTATATAGACCTATACCAACGGTTTGGTCAAAAACGTTGGCATAGGTCGCTAATTTGGACATATACAAATGGTTTTGGTCAAACCGTTGGTATAGGAGTGAACTATACCAATAGTTTTGAGAAACCGTTGTTATAGGTCACTAATATGGACCTATACCAACGGTTTTGGCCAAACCATTGGTATAGGACAATAATATAGACCATATACCAATGGTTCCTCCAGAACCATTGGTATAGGTCCCAAAATCAAAGAATTTATACCAACGGTTCTCAAAACAGTTGGTATAGACCTATACCAATGGTTTTGAGAACCGTTGGTATAGTTACAAGTGTTTTTTATGGAATATTTATATAGATAACATTAAATAAATCAGAATTTAAAATATTTATGATAATAAATAAATATATTTTTGAAATTATGTTCAAAAAAGTCATGTTAGATTAGTGGTTATGTTGTTTAATCATAAACCAGATGTACTTGGATCAAAACCAATAGAATGGTTCTTTTTTGAAATACATACACCAACGGTTTTATGGAACCGTTGGTCTAGATTTTTCATATTAGTTATACCAATGGTTTTTGCAAACCTGTTGGTATAGACCTATCCCCATGGCTTACTATCCAACGGTTCTGCAAACAATTGGTATAAAATATGCCAACTCTTTGGAGGCTTATACCAATAGTTTCAAACCATTTGTGTAGGTTATTTTTCTATTAGTGTACAGTTATGTCACATATGCTTAAATAACACCCTATCCTCTAAACATATCTAAACCAAACTCTGATACCAACTATAAAGACCCAACCTTAAACATTACATAATCTTGAATTAAGTGAATAAATCACATTGAGGATATTTTCTGGTTTAGAGTATGCAAGAATTAGGACATAACTATTACATCTCAAAAATTACAAATTAGACACTATTGCTTAGTTTCCATTTTTTTCATAAAATAAAAACTTTAAAAAAAGAAACTTTTCTAGCTTCATGTTTTAAACAGAATGGCATTTTTTTGATCCCATCCTTGACCCTATTCATCTTTAAGTCCTCTGAAAAACATTTCAAAACATGGGATGAGAAAAAAACATCTCATTAAGGGTTATAAAATAAGGAAAGAAATAATTATCCCATCAATAAATAAAAAACAATGAAACCATACTTGTTATTCGTAACATACCTTATGAAATCACAGGATTTATGAATAATACACAAAAATCATAAATCATAAAGGTAACTTGTGGAATCCATAACATACAAATGGTGTAGCTTTCACAACTACCTAGGGAGTTACATTTGGAATACCCATCCGAATATATTCTTTAAATCTCTTAGAATAAACATTCACATTTACGTCTGTCACGTTACTAAATTCATTGGAGAGCTATCTCGGGCTCACCCGCCCTAGGTTTATCACGAAACCACCTGAATACGTAAACAATGACCAATAACGATAACATATTCATAACACATGAAAAAATAATAATGGAAAGATAACATTTCCACATTGAAATCAAAATATATCATTTCAATATATTGATATAATTAATGCTTTATCCAACCATTTTCAAAACCCTTTAAAACATTTTATTAAGATTTTTTTAATCAAAGTGTCCCATACCACATTGAATATTTTAAAATAATTGAAATTTAAAAACATTAATGTCCATAAAAATAAATCCTTAAAACCATTTTGAAAACATGAACATTAATAAGAAATATTTAGAAGAATAAATATTTAAAACATTTAAAACAATGTTTTAGATAAAGAGTCCATGAAGACAAGAAATAATATTGAATAAAAAGAATTATAGAATAACATTAACATATTTTAAAATATCATGAAAATATAGAGATTCATGATATAATATTTCAGAGGGCATTATATAGACCATATGAAAGTGAATTGGTGTATAATAACAATAAAGTATCAATGGAATGTAAATTGATACAAAGTCCCTTACAAAGATCGTATCCTTAGATTAAGAATAAATCAATGACATAATTATGTGTGAAAGATAAGAATACACCCAATATAAGTAAATATTATGTGTAAAACAATCCGAGGTCATTCACACATATTCATAACATGACATAGTCATGAAGTAGATGTTTAACCCAATTAATTGAAATTGGGTTAAGAAGTACTCTTACAGAAATTCGACAGCCTAACAACGTCGCTTTAAAATTTATAAAATGAGTTGATGAGAGAGAAAAAGGTCTATAATCACTTGGAAATAAAATTTATAGTAATGAGGATATATAAAAACATATCCCAACATAATAAATTGGAAATTAAAAGACACAACATAAATGAAGTCTTTTAAAAAGAGGAAGGGGAATGTCTTCTTTACTGATTTGGTAACTTACAAAACATACACCGCATAAAAGAGGTATCATAAAATGAAGATGTAAATACCCATAAATTAAAATATATTACAAAAATAATACATTAATGGTTAGTACATATAACACACAAAAGTAAATATTGGAAAATATAGCATGAATTTCACAGGAATAAAAAGTGAGATAAAACCCCTTCACCATGTTGTAATCAATTGAGTCGTATGACCAAAAATTAATAACCACCAAATTATTCAAAGAATAAAATGAATATAAATATAATCATGATAATATATATCAAATTTCTGTATAAAATAAAACACATTCAAGAAATAAGTGGTGAACAAGGGAAATTTCATGAAATTAAAAGCGAGATAAGAAACCCCTTACCTCGTGTCGGACATGACCCGTTCCTTTTTTAATCTATTGAATAATAAACAAAAAAAATTAATACTTATATTAGAACCTTTTTCAAGTTTATTATTCCTTTTATATCACTTATTACCATGTTATAAACATTATGCAATCATATAAGTTAATAATGGACATTTTATCGATATTTGGTACTTGAGTCAAAAATGAACTTCTTATATTTACAAGTTGTTCATGTGGTCCAAAAAATATTATCTCCATATTTATAAAAATTATTTAGATATAATATATATCATATATATCCAGTATATTTATGTATTTACAATATTTCATAACATTTTGAGATAAGAAATAAAATGCACCGTTCATGGAGACAGTAAGTCGTACGTACGCCTAAAGGCTACTTTCATTTCTATTTCATATTTAATGGAATGAATAATTAATGATAAAAATGTATACTATAATTCCTGTATAATATAATATATAATTTAATTTAATCCATCATTTATATATTACAAACATGTCATGAACGAGTCATAACACTTTGAGGGGGCGGTAGTCCGCTCTTCCTCAAATGAAATTATCGTGTTTACCCACTATGGAAACCAAAAAGGTGTTCTATAAATGAAATATATAGAAGTTTATAGATAATATAAATATAATATATATTAAATATAAATATGGTTCCATCATAATGTACAACATAATAGGTCATAGAATATGATCGAACAATCATTATTTCGTGAGGTAGTAGTTCGTTGTCCACAAAAACAGTAGGTTTTTTACCCATTAGACGGAGGTGTATGTAATTTTTGTTTGAATAATTATCATAAAAACAACCTAGTATATTTATTATATGATTTTTGTTATAAAATAAAGGAATAGTAATATTTTAGGGGGTTGTAGAAGTAAAATAAAATAAAAGAACTTTAGAGAAGATGTTACCTTTAAATCGGGTAACTCTTTTGGGTTTGAACCAAAAGGATTTCATGAAGTTACTTCTGCCTAAGTTAGTTATTCTAGTTGGAATAGGGGGATATTGAGAGCATATTTTCGTAGAGTTTGGATGAGGTAAGGGGCTTTATAGGTGTGATTAATGGGTTAGATTTGAGGGATTTTTATAAGGGGTGGAGGGGCTCTTTAGTAATGTTTGAAAATTTTATTTTATTTTATAATTTTTATTTGTTTCTAAAGGTCAAAAAGTTATTACAGTAAACTATGAGATGAATATTGTTATAAATAAAATCATCCAATGGTAATTGGACAGTTTTTGGATACTTTTTAAATTTTTATAATCTTATTTATTTAAATTATTTCATTAATGAGGTAAACACTGCATCATTATTGTTTCATAAATAATTTTACTTATTTTAACTCTAAAGATTATAAATAAAATAAAATGATGTATGAAATATTTTTTTATTTAAAATGAATATTTATATTCAAATATATCAATTATATAACCCCACATTAAAATTGTTTTAGCAAAACAATACATGTTTATGATTTTTTATTTTTACTTTATATAAAAAGTAATTAATGTCATTATCTTACCCAAATGACTTTAAAAGGCCAAAAGTCTTACCTAGGGATTTTATTGGTCATAACATACTCATCCAATAAGTTTAGTAAAATTGTTAAGGTAATTTTATATTATTATAATATTATTTTTACCTTGAATTACAATATTTATCTTTAGCCACGGTAAATAAGTCAAAAGTTATTATTCACAAAAAATTATTTTCATCTTATTGAACCAAATTTTACTTACTGATAACAACCATGTATGTCGTATTTTCAAAATTCAATTCACAAAAGTGATAAAATTTTATTTAAATGAAAAATTCAGTTTTTTAACTACTACTCAGTGTTTTCACTATTCATAAAAAATTTATGGTTTTCAGAAAAATACCAAAAATCCAGCCTAAGATATATTTGATATTATGAATTCAAAAATTATGTCTATTTTACCAAATTAAAAACATAGAATTTTCATTAATTAATTTAAAATTAATTCATGTTATCAAATAAAAAAATCTTGTTTTTTAGAAAAAATAACTATCAAAAGATTAACACTTGTTTCTGTCCAATTTCAATGTAAAATTAATTACAATGATCAAAATTGTATTAAATGGTAAAAATATAATCTAATTACACTTTACAACAATTTAAAAAGACAATCAAAACAAATAAATAAATTATATTAATGGGAGTTTTGATTTAAAATTCAGTATTTTTCACTATTTATTAAAAATTGGACTTTATTAGAAAACTACCAAAAATATACCCAATGTAAATTTTGATGTCCTAATTCAAAAGAAGAATTTTATTTAGTCATATAGAACATTTAAAATATCCCAAAACTATATTTAAAGATGGTTCTCTATCAAAATATAGTAAATAGACCTTTTAAACAATATTAGATTATTTTTCCTCAAAATTAGATTCATTCACATTTTAAGCCTCTAACATTTAATGGATAAATGTAAAAACATTTAACTAACATGTATCATCATATTTTAGTCAGTTCAGTTCATTCCCTCTATTACAACATCTTGGTTTGAACTATCATTTAATATAAAAATATATTCTTATTTTTCAATATGACTCAGCATTGTGTGCAACATAAAACTTAGGAGAAACCCATTATTTCATTTCATATACGCCATTGAATATAGGATCCCCTTTAAAAATAAAATTAATATTTAACTCAAAAGTATTAATAAATATGAAAATTTCATATTATTTATTTTCTTGGGATGTTACATCCTTCCCCCTTTTCTAAATTGTGTCCCCGCATTTTTAAAATTGGTCTTGGAAACATCATTGAAAGTCCCACATTGAAAAAAGAGTAAATAAAACTCTCACTTTAAAAGAAAGAAATATAATTACAAAGGTTACCCAAGATAACCCATACTTGTATTCCATGAAAATATTGATATTGAGGAGAAACTAAGTGTCAAGTTATTATGAAGAGTGGTAGAAAAAATGATTAAGAGAAAGTTAATAATAAGAAAACCACAAATTTGTGATGGGTTAAATGGTGATTGGTTTCCCAGTAGGAAAATTAAAAGAACCAATTTTTTGATATAATTTCCTTTTGATAATGCTGGATAATTTATTTATGAGAGTGAATAAGAACATTAGGAAACTAACTTACTTGACATATAGACTTTCATAATTTACAAAATTTCTATCTCAAACTCATCTTCTCCTCAATTGATGAGTATTCAAGATGACTTGGTCACATAAAAAGTGTTTGAATGAAATTCTTGAGAATAACATGATCCAAAAAATATGTACCATATATTTTCCCTATCTTTATACATTAACCAAAACAAAAATTGGTTAGAATGGGATCAGATAATCCCCAAAAGGATAATCCTTTATAAAATAAATACTACTCTTAATCTCCTAAATTCAACATAAAGTACCCAAAGTTAAAGAAATAACATTAGATATACAATTGTATTTATAATTATTAAAGTCTCATATTGAAGTGTAATTAACATATTCACATATTCTCTATGATAGGTTAATCATTTCCATAAATAACCCAAATCGACCTATATCCATAATAAAAAATAGATTCTTCCAAAATAATATTTCAAACATTACTCCACAAATTAAATCCCACAGTATTCTAATTTCCTTATTCATATAGTGTTCTCAAAAGATAGAATGTTTTCCAAAATAACCTTTATAACTTAATCACAAAATCATTTTCCTATAATAATGATGTCCATTTGATAAAACATAAGATCCCAAATAAAATTTTGCTTTATGTATAATATCATTTACTAAAAATAATTAGTCTTACTAACCAGGGACTTCACGCAATCTAGTGGTAGGCGATAAATCCCAATCGTACTTTGGTTGTGTGTTCGATTCACGTGGCTTTTTCCGACGCGACAGGTTGTCATGTGTTTTGTCTGTAGTCCTTGTTAAAAAACTATAAAATTTCATAACATTCCAAAATAAGAGACAAATTCCTCAAAAACAACCATAACATATTTTATCCTCAAAGGTTATCTAATACCTTTTATTTTTCACCCCAAAATTTAATAACCATTTATCACCTCTAAAATAACTATGACTCTTTCTAATATGATAAAAATTATGGTTATGTCACTTATGCTTAAATAACACCCTATCCTATAAATTTATCTAAATCGACCTCTGATACCAACTTTAAGGACCCAACCTTAAACATTACATAATATTAAATTAAGTGAATAATTCATAGTGAGTATCTTTTCAGATTTAGAGATTTAGATAATTTAAAAATAACTATTACATATTAAAAATTACTAATTAGAAACTTTTTCTCGGTTGACATATTTTCATAAAATAAAAACTCTTAAAAAAGAAACGGGTCTAGGTCTATGTTTTAGACAGCATGAATTTTCATTGATCCCATCCTTGACCCAATTCATCTTTATGTCCTGTGAAAAAACATTTCAAAACAAGGTATGAAAATAAAAATCTCAATAAGGGTTATAAAATAAGGAAGGAAAACAATATCCCATCAATAAATAAAAATCAATGGAACCATACTTTTTAATCATAACATACCTTATGAAATCACAAGATTGATGAATAATACACAGAAATCATAAATCATAAAGGTAACTTCTGGAAACCATAACATACTTACATTATAGCATTTGAATATATGTAGGGAGTTGCATTTGGAATACCCATCACAGTAGATTACCTAAATCTATTATCATAAACATTCACGTTTACCTCAGTCATATTACCCAATTCATTAGAGAGCTATCTCAGGCACACCCGCCCTAGTTTTATCACTGAACCAGTCGTATACATAAACAATTCCCAATAACAATAACATATTCATAACACATAAAACAATCATAAAGTAAATATAACATTTCCACCTTTCAATAACAATATATCGTTTCAAGATATTTACACAATCAATGCTTTATCAACCAATTTAAAAACCATTTAAAACATTTAATTAAGAAATTTTGGAATCAAAGTGTCTCATACAACATTGATACTTTTAAAAGAATTGAAATTTTAAAACATAAATGTCATAAAAATAAATCCTTAAAACCTTTTTTAAAACATGGACATTAATGAGAAATATTTAAATGAATAAATCTTTAAAAGATTTAAAATAATGTTTCAGTTAAAGAGACCCTTACCACTTGGGAAAATACTTGAATAAAAAGAATTGTAGAATAACATTAAAAAAAGATTATAATATCATGAAAATACGGAGATTCATGATATAATATGTCATAGGGAAGTATATACACCTTATGAAATTTAATTGGTTTATAACAACAAATAAGTCTCAATGGAATGAAAATTGAGACAACGTCCCTTAAAAAGATCGTATCCTTAGTTTAAGGATAAATCAATGAAATAATTATGTGTGAAAAAAAGAATACACCAAATATAGGTGGATATTAATTGTAAAAAAATTAGAGTTTATTCACAAATATTAATTACATGACATAATCATGACGTAGAAGTTCAATTCAAAGAATTGAAATTCGGTTAAGAAGTTCTCTTACAACAATTCGACTACCTAACATTGTCGCATTAAAATTCCAAAAATGAGTTTATGAGAGAGGCAAAGTTATATCATCAATTGGACAAAAAATTTACAGCAATATGGATATATAATAAAATAACCATACATAAGAAATTTGAAATTAAAATACACAACATAAATGAAGTCTTTTAAAAAAGGAGGGGGAACGTTTCCTTTACCAATTTGGTAACTTATGAAACATACACCCCATAAAAGAAGGATTATTCAATGTAAATGTAAATACCCATAAATTAAATTATATTACACAAAGAATATATTAATCGTAATTACATACACCACACAAAAGGAAATAGTTTCAAATATAGCATGAATCTCATAGGAATAAAAAGTGAGATGAAAACCCCTTACCGCGTTGTAATCAATCGACTCGTATGACCAAAAGTTAACAAACACCAAATGATTAACATAATACAATGAATATAAAGATAATAATGATAATATATATCAAATGGTAGTACACAATACACCACATGCAATAAATAATTGGTGAAAAATGGAAATCTCACAGAATTAAAAACGAGATAAGAAACCCCTTACCTCGTGTTCAACTTGACTCATTCGTTGTTTAATCTCCTGAATAATAAAATTAAGTAAATTTATACATGATTAATAACCTTTATCATGTCTATTATCCATTTTATATAACTTATAAACATGTTATAAACGTTATTCAATCATTTAAGTTAATAATGGTCATTTTGTTGATATTTGGTACTGGAGTCAAAAATGAAATTCTTATAATTAAAAGTTGTTCATGTGGTAAAAATACTTTTATCTCCTGAATTATATTCATGATATTAATATCTTATATTTAATATATATCCTGTATAATTTTTTATTTATAATATTACAAAACATTTGGAGATAAGAAAGGAAAAGCACCATTCATGGAGACGGTAAGTCATACGTACGCATGAACACTACATTCATTTCTATTTCCTTTTTAATTGAATGAAAACTTAATGATAAAAAGGTATATTATAATTCCAGTATAATATCATATATATTTTTATTAATTCCATCCTTTATACATTCCATGTATGGCATGAACGATATATATCACTTTGAGGGGGCGGTAGTCTGCACTTCCTCAAAGGAAATTATCGTGTTTACCCATTATAGAAACCAAAAACGTATTCTATAAATGAAATATATAGAAGTATATATATAATATAAATATAATATATATCACATATTAATATATTTCCATCATAATATCCACCATAATAGGTCGTAGGAGAATATTGAACAATCATCGTTTCGTGAGGCACTAGTTCGACGTCCACACAAAGAGTATGTTCTATACCCATTAGATGGATGTTTGTGTAATTGTAGTTCGAATACTTATCATACCAATGACCTAGTATATTTAGGATACTATTTTTGTTATAAAATAAAGTAATAAAAAGTTTTTAGGTGGTTGGAGAAGTAAAATAATAGAAAAGAACTTAAGAGAAGACGTTACCTTTAAATCGGGTAACTCCCTCTGGTTTGAACCAAAAGGATTTCATGAAGTGCCTTCTACCGAAGGTAAGACTTCTAGGTTGCAAATAGGGATATTTAGAGTTTATTTAGGTAGATTATGGACGAGGAAATGGTCTTGAGAGGTGTGGGTAATGGGTTTGAGTTGAGGGATTTTTATAAGCGAAGAGGGGCACTTTAAGAAAGTTTAAAAATATTATTTTATTATATAATGGATTTCAGTTTCTAATGGTCTAAAACTTATTAAAGTCAAAGATAATATGACTCTTGTTTAAAATAAAATCATGAAATATGAGTTGGATAGGTTTTTGATGTTGTTTAAATTTTTATAATCTTATTTATTTAAATCATTTATTAATGAGGTAAACACTGCATCATTATTGTGTCACAAATAATTTTATTTATTTGTTGTCTAAAAATTATAAGTAAAATAACATGATGTAGGAAATATTTTTATATTTATAATGAATATTTATACTCAAATATATCAATTATATAACCCCACATTAAAATTTGTTTCGCAAAAAATACATGTTTATGATATTTCAAAGGCCAAAATTCATACCCAAGGATTTTCTTGGTCGGCCATTACTTATCCAATAAGGTTAGGACAAGTTTTAAGGTAATTTAATATTATTATAATATTATTTTTACCTTGAATTACCATATTTACCTTTAACCATGATAAATAAAAGTCAAACATTATTATTCATGAAAAAAATTCATCTTATTGAACCACATTTTACTTAATGATAACAAAAATGTATGTCAGATCTTCAAAATTCAATACACAAAATTGGTAAAATTTTACTTAAATGAAAAAGTCGGGTTTTTAACTTCTACTTAGTGTTTTCACTATTCAGATAAAATTAATGGTTTTCAGAAAATACCAAAAATTCATCCTAAGATATATTTGATATTCCAAATTCAAAAATGATGTCTATTTTACCCAATTTAAAACATTGAAGTTGCATTTATTAATTTCAAATTAATTCTTGTTGTAAAAAAATATGTTTTTAAGAAATAATAACTAACAAAAGATTCTCCCTTATTTATGTCCAATTTCAAAGTAAAATTAATTCCAATGACTGACATTGCATTAAATGGTAAAAATATAATCTAATTATAATTTAAAACCATTTTAAAAGATAATATAACCATATAAATAAATTATATTAAAATATAGTTTTGAATTAAAATGTGGTATTTTTCACTATTCATTAAAAAATTAACTTTATCATAAAAATACCAAAAATTTACCCAATGTAAATTTTGATGTCACGACTCTAAATAGAAATTTTATTTTGCCAAATAGAACATATAAAATTGATCATAGCAAGATTTTAAAGAGGGTTTTCCATCAAAAGGAGGTATATCAACCTTTTAAAAAATATTAGAGAATTTATGCTTAAAATTAGATTCATTCACATTTAAAGCCTCTAACATTTAATGGATAAATGGAAAAACATTTAACTGACATGTATAATCATATTGTAGTTAGTTATTTTCATTCCTTCTATTACAATGTCTAGGATTTAACTACCATTTAAGATAAAAATATATTATTATTTTCCAGTATGACTCAGCATTGTGTGCAACGTAAGACTATAGAAAACCCCGCTGTTTAATTTCTGGTACGTCATTGAATATAGAATTCCCTTTAAAAATAAAATTAATATTTGATTCAAAAATATTAATAAATATAAAAATTTCATATTCTTTATTTTTCGGGGACGTTACACAGTTGGTGGATGTTGACTACAACACTCGACATGCTCAGTTATCCTCAAGACGAGCTGCTGATGGATTTATGATAGGTGGGTATCATTCCATCCTTTTCATAGGATGTAGCATAGTTCTAGTGACATTAAGAGAGGAGGTGTAAAGGGAGTTTCATACATCCCCTTTAGAGTTACATCGTGGAGTAGAGAAGATGGATCAGGACCATCGACATCAGTACTAGTGGCCATGGATGAATAATGTTATGGCCATGTTCGTTTCATGATGCCTCACTTTTCAGCAAGTGATGTTCAAGCATCAAGTTCTAGAAAGCTTGGCCCCGCCACTTGAGGTACCAAAGTAAAAGTGGGACACTATTTCGATGGCATTTGTGACAAGGTTACCACGTACATATAGAGGACAATACTCTATCTAGGTGATTGTTGACTGACTCACCAAGTGAGCTCACTTTTTACCCATTTGGGAGAAAGGACCAATAGAGGGATTGGGTCTCCTCTATGACCAGAAGATAGTGCAGCTTCATGGGGTTCCTTCAATGATCATATTAGATTGTGACCCTCACATTACATCCCGGTTTTGTAGGGGATTACAGGATTAGTTCGGGACTCTACTACGGTTGAAAACAATATTTCACCCTAAGATGGATGGTTAGATGAATCAGACCATACAGACCATGGAGAACATGCTTCCTCTTTGTGTCCCATATTTTGGTTAAAGTTGGGAGGACCACATACAACTGGTGGAGTTTTCATTCAACAACATCTACCACTCCACCATTTTCATGGCACTATTTGAGGCCTTTTACAGGCGTCCTTGCAAGTAACCCATATGCTGGAAAGACCTAGAGGATTTGGCACTCATTAGACCAAAGATGGTATGGGCTACCACTGAGAAGGTGCAGGTCACCCAAGATCTGATGAGGAATACACATAGCATAAAAAATTCTTATCATTATAATAGACAGAGACCCTTGGAGTTTAAGGGGGGAAATCATGCTTTCCTTTGGGACTCACCATGATGAGGACAATGGAGATTCGACCGGGGCAGCAAGCTATCTCTAAGATTCATCAGACCCTTTTAGATTCTTTGCAGAGTTGGCGCGGTGGAGTACCACGTAGCTCTTCCCCCATAGATGCATCAGGTGCATGATGTTCTCTATGTGTCGCAACTAAGGAGGTACATGCATGATCCATTGCATGTCATCAACTGGGGTGAGCTGGACATTGATGATGGGGAAATGTTAGCGGAGTTCTCGGTAGAGATAGAGGATTGATAGGAGTAGATCCTACATGGATGGTCAATTCCTCTAGTCCACATTCGGTGGCAGCATGAGAATCTCTAGGAGAGCACATGGGAGTGGGAGGATCATATTCTTGCACAGTACCCCTATCTTTTTTATTATGTTTTGTTTTGGCTTTCAGGGACGTAACTCCCTAAGGTGGGTAGAATGTGATGTCTCAGATTTTTGTGTAATTTCTTTTATTTATAAAGAATTATTTCGAGACTGTGAAATTAAAGGGAACATGATTCTATGGTCCAGAGAGCCCAAAAAAAAAATTTGAACTTTTTTTGGTATGTTTAGTAAACATACGAGAAGGATTTTCTGGACATTGAACCAGTGCTCAGATCATAAATCTGAGGGCACTGTTGAATTTGGTACACCAGGATTTTCCTAGAAATGACTTAACTTCGGCCGACAAGGGTGTAGCGAAAAAGTTATTTTTTCAAGCTTTTTGAGAAAAAAATAAAATAATTCAAATGATATGTTTTATTTCTTTCTCACTGTTGGGTGGCCGATAGCGACGCTGCAAATCAGCAATGTGGTAGTGATGAGGCACATTAATGGAGAACCAATGATTGTGCTCTTAAAACACTGATGTTATTTTTTTAAATTACTCATTAGATATGGCTCATTAAATGTGGGCCTATTTAATTAGAATCATTAAATGATGAAATGATGTTGTGCTTTTGATTTATTTTACTAATCCAATGTGTAGGTTTTGGGAATTAAAAACTTGGAAGATTTTCTGAGAAAACTTCAGTGAATCTCTTCCCCGAAAAAAACAATGAATGATGGTGGATCTTCATCACCTTTAATGAACCTCATAGAATGGAGCCAGAAGGCACGACATAAATGCCTTGAAAACTTGAGGAAGAAATATTTGGAGTCAAACATAAAATTGGTAGGTGTTTTATATGATTTTGATATTCTTCTCCATTCCTTTCTAGAAATGATGAACACAGATCACCCCACGAATAGGTTGACCCGCACTTCGAGCATTTATGCAGGATGGTAACATTATAGGGGATTCCTTTATCTGGGAGTAAGATTATTCTTGTATGATTAAGCAACAATCCATGAGCCTCACCTTGATTATAAACCTCTAACGCGAAGGGCCCAGGCCGACACAAACAAGACCCGATCACCTCTGCCTGTGCATTCTTGGTGTGTGTATTCTCTAAAGGATGGAAAGGGTGATTTAAGGCCTTTGTAGTGAAAAATACGAACTCCTGAGGCAATAGACATAGCAATCATGATGAATGGACCACCGGTACACATCTGGTCGTCTGCCAAAGGATCTGTCACTACACCAGCAGTGGCGGTACGCACAAGCCATGTGTCGGTCAGCAGTATGGAGGGCCACCAACCACACTAGTGGCTAGGTGGAGCAGTGCGCTCGTCGGCGCACCGCGGAAGCTGGAGACTGATGTGACACCCCAAACTTGATTTCTATTGTAATAATAATTTTAATTATTACATTTGTCTTAATTTCCTTTTTATATTAGCAATGCTAGAAAAATAAACACAAAACATGTTATTTATTCAAACACTATAAATGAATACATGGAAACAAGGCCTAAGGAGCATAACTAACCAAATATTCCTACAAGATGGCCAATCCCGATCACTGGTAGACCCCACATCACCACAAACACGCCAAGGAAGTAGTGGATCTCTTTTAGATCTACCAAGACTAAGAACATTATAACAAGAACTGCATCGATCGTACTAATCATCAAGGGGATGAATATCACCATCTTCTGTGTCTTGGTGTTTGAAGTTGGAATACCGTAATCCTGTTTTATAAGACCTAAAATTTGACCATTTCCATTTAATTAACCATTGAGTTTACAATGACTATAATTACAGCCATCGGGTATTGTGGTTTAATTGACTATGAATATTAAAAATTGGAAGTATAAGTTAAATTCATTAAATCTTATTTATATTTTATGACTTCAAAACATAATTGAAGAACGTTTAATTATTGTTTCCCAATATTTAGACTTTCTGGTTTTGTAAATTGATCACCTGTATGACAATTGTAAATATTTATTTCTTTTAAACTTAATATGTAAGGATTTTATTTATGTATAAAATCACTTTAATATATTTCATCTAATTGAATGCTTTAAAATCCTATCGGTGAACATATTTAATTGAGCTCATCTTTGAAAACATGGATTCTGAAACCGTAACATTATGGTACATAATTCCACTTAAATTCAAAGAGAGAAATGCATTTTGAATTTGAAAATATATATTTTTTATGAATACTTTCATTAATAAAAAAATATATTGTTTGGTTTGTGTATTTTTACACTTTCAAAGTTATGAATAAATCAAATTTTATAAAAGTAAGGATTTTATGTTTTGTTTAGCTGGTTATTTTGAATATGGGTTTAATAAAAATATTGGTAACCCAATTGGCCAGACCATTATAGTTGGGTTGAGGGAGGTGGCACACACACGGTGGCTGAGCCTAGCCCTTATCCCAAGCCATGGCCGGCTGAGCATGGGCATGGGTAACCCGAAGGGCGTATAGGAGAGCAGGAGCGCTTGAGCACTCCAACCTAGGCATGAGGCCGTAGCAGAGCTAGGTAGGCCGAGGCCTACGGGGGAGCGGGAGCCCATGTGTAAGGCCCCTTTCTATGTGTGATGTAATTTATGAAGTGTGTATTGGAGCCTTGGGCTTATAAGGAAGCCCTACGTGTCTCCCAGTTTTGATGTGGAAAGTTGGTTTTTGGGTGAAACATGATATGGGACATTGGATCACATTGCACATGATCCAAGACATTGATCTCGATCTCGCTTCCAACCCTCCATGACCCTGGAGTGCTACAGTGCATCATATCGACCGTTCGATCCACACGAGATCAAATCACAGCCGTTCACTCAGATTTAAATCCCACTCCTTGCCTCATCAGTCTAATCTGATTCAAGATCCAATCTCAATCCTTTTTTTTAAAACCCACAGCCTCATCCTGACCGTTCGAACATATCTCGCCTAATTCGAACTGTCCATTTTTATTTCCTGGTTTCTCTTCTGCGTTGTCTTCCCCGTCGCTCTCAAACCAGTGGCCACCCATTAGTATTTCCTCCTACTTCCTCTATATCTTCTCCTCCTTCATGTTTTCCCCGCAATTTAATGGTCTCACGACCTTGAAATCTACCTGAAATATCCTTCTCAATCTCTTTTATTTCACTTTATTTATTTTTGAGGTTACATTATATTTTTTGGTTTGGTTTTTCAAAAGCTTTATATATGTATTTATTATCATCACCGTTTATTTTTTAGCTTCCACTTTAAGAAACATGTTGGGTATTTTATCAAGGTCATGTTTAAGTCTTTTTTTATATTTTATTTAAGATACATGATATATATGAAAGATATGTATACCACCTATTTAAACCCAATATTTTTGCACCCAAAGATACTGGTTTTCTTCCTCTCGACATGCAAACAATTCTTTCCCATCCATCTTGCACACCCAAAGTCAGTTAAGGGATCAATTTGTTATGTTTTCACTTTTTTAAAACTCTTTTATCCTTATGTATATAAGAGTTTATATTTATATACATATATACCCTTTCATATCATTTCTAAATCATATTTCACGATGAACGTTCTAAATGTGTTTTGAGTACACAACGCATGCAAGAGGTTTTGTGCTTCAGATTTTATATGTTAACCCTTTTTATCTAATTTCTTTTCCTCACGGATATATACATATATATGTATATAATTTTTTCTTAATCCATTTCAGAATATCAAAAAAAATATGTATATTCATATATATATGTATACAACAAACCATTTCGGCTTATAATTTTTTTGAAGGGTGGTCTTTCACTTTAAAGAAGTGTTTTCAAAACATAAACCACATCCAAGGGGTCTAGTTCCTCATGTTTTCTTTTCAAGTATACCTTTATTTACAATTCATGTATTTATGGATATATTAATATATTACAACTGAGATTTCACAAAACCTACCATTATTAAATCATGGTTATGAATAATGCAACAATTGTAAGTATTCATTAAATCTTGTTTTGGGTTATAATGATCCCAAAAACACTCTTTATGTATATATAAACATTTTTACATAATTATAAAATCCACATGAATACATATATGTATTTATAAATCTTTTGTTTAAGTAAATGGTATAATGGTTTCCATGTTCAAGAATAAATACACATTCATTCATGAGCTCACATGTCTAAAATTTCCTTTTCTGCATGAACACTTCAAAGGCAATATTCCAAACTTTTTATTCGAATTATTCCATAATAAATTCCTTTTTTACTTTAAGTTTATGTTTTAATATTTTATAAATTAACATTTCATAGATTAAATGAGTATCTCAAAGTCAAAATATATCAATATGGTTTAGAAAAAGCCATGTTTTTAAGGTTTTAAAAGCAAGAGTTTTTATTTCATGTGACAACTCATTATTTTATGTGTACTAGTTCTTATTACATGTGCAAGAGTATGTTATTTCATACACATCACCGTTTAACATGAAGCCAAAAAGTCTAGTTCTTTTTTGCAAGATCCATTCCAGTTATGAACATGTTTATAAAAAGAATTGTGGAATAATAATGTAAGTATAAGACCCTATGAGTATGAGACCATGATAAGACATATAAGGAATGTATTAGACATGAAATGATGTGACGAGGGTGCCTGGAATTATACAGTGCTCCAATGCATTGGGTAAAGTGATGAAGTCTCATGAGTTAAGTGAAATGATGGGTGAACATGATTCTAGATGTGTTCGCAACCATGTTTATTATTTAACCCTAATTATGATGGGGTTTTACCCATATGGTCTTGGCGCAAGGCCTTGACAAAGTCCAGAATTATACATTTCCTCATTATGAAATAGTAAATGATCAAGCAAGAGATTGTGGATCCTTAATTAAGAATACTTATGGTGAATGAAGTGAAATCTTAAGGGATAATAAAGTGTGCAATTGGAAAGTCACACAAGTGAAAAGTATCTAATGTTATAGTCATATTTTATGCTATAATAAATCATAATATGAATGATTATACTCTTGAAAATGATTTCGGTGTTGGCCTAACTAATTTATGAATTATGCACATCACATTTTGTACATACACATACGCAGTATGACTCATTTTTTCATAGAAAGTACAACTATTTATTATGAAAATGGTGTTTTAGAAAATTGTCTGCAAGTTACCCCAGAAAATATTGATGTTGTTCCTCGAAATGCTATATCCTCCTCTTGGAAAAATGTTTTATATTTTTTTCTCAATGTGGTAGGTTTTCTTAAAACATGGGATTTACCTCAAATTTTTTAAAACCCCTTACTGGGAATTTTTATGATCACCCCAGGTTTTAATTAATGTTTTACAGGTTTTTAGTAGTTGTGCTCAAGCCTTAATAAGTCTTTGTGATGATGCTAAGTTGAAGATTATCCCTGTTATGTTTTCAGAAGAAGTGCTTCAGCAGAATCTGATTTTCCAAGAACCTAAACTGAGACAATTCTCTTTATTTGGGACAATATGTGCAATTACCTACTTTTGTGAGCCTATTTTTATGAATAAAATTGCACACCATGTTTCGGGCACCGATTCAGACTTCTGGGGTTGGGGTCGTAACAGTTGGTTTCAGGGGATTGGTTTAGGAAAACTCTAGAAAATTAGAGCAACCATAAACTACTTAATTTCATCATAATAATAAAAAACCTTCTTAATATTTCAGATGGTTTATGAATCACACCTTGTATCTCTTCCAACAGAAGTATTAGAGACTATAGTGGGAAATTCATGTGCTGAAAACTATGAGACGTTTGAAAATATATGTCTATCATGAAAAACCCTCTACCATGTATCCAATTCTCCTCAGGTACTCCAACTTCACCTAGGATCAGACATTGATTATATTTTCATGTTACATTCCCAATTTTTGTTCTATTCACAATAAGGAAAATTCATTGAGGGTTTATTTAATTGTTTTTCCCTAGCTAATAATGCTTCATCTCGATAGAACTTCGAATAGGATGCACAAGGGGGTGACCTTCGAGCATCATACCTTTGTCAAATTTTTACCTACAGAATATGTGGTCATGTTATGGACTTTTAATCTCTCAACGACAATCCAAATTGTTTACATTATCGACATATAGTTCATGTCGATGTTTCCCTACTTCATATAGATCATGCCTTCCTCACCCTGAACTATAGATGTCTATATGAGTTTGATCCTAGTTTCTCGTGTTGCATCTGGACCCAAGAGATCGAAACGTTAGGAACCACATTGGGGATTCATTTAATTAGGAACCCAGGAAATCACTAACACCGATAGTACTTATGATCACGATGATTATGTAACACCTCGAGTTTACGAACATTTCTAAATGAATCATGTTATGTTTTATGTGATGGTCTCTTATTATGATTCTACAAAATTAATGCTTTTATTGTAATCTAGTTAATTTATACTATGTAAAACATGTCCCTTGTTTTTCAGAAGGAAAACGTGAGTTCATCAATCAAAATTTTATCACTTCTTACTGAATTACTAGAATCCATAATCACCAAGACTTGTTCAGAATATTACTACCCTTTTTCCAACCTGCGCTTGTCTTACAAACATCTTTAACAAAATTTCATTAGCTCAAACATCCTTTGGACCCACCATGGGAATCGTCATTTTTATCACCACATAGTAACTGCACAACTAGCAGAGTACTGGCGGAGAGGAGAGCACCATGAAGGTTTCTTCCTTTACTTCACCTTGTCCGAGAACTACCTAGCTCTAGAGAAGATTCATGAAGCTGCCTTGGAGTGTGACACCCAACAAAGTTATATACTTTAGGTCCTGAGTTTCAGTATGTATGGGATGCTTTATGAATTTGAAATGTTCAAATGAGAGGTGGTCTAGGAGATTTATAGAGAGGTATCACACTCCCAAATCTCTAATCTCCACACCTCCCATGAAACTATTTGGAAAAACGAATGCTTTATGCATAGGTTTGACCCTAACTACTCAGGGGGTATATGGGCCATGGATATTAAGGAACTGGTATCTAACATGGGGATCCACCTGGAAACATCAACGGATTATCTGCAATGGTGGACCTCGAGGAGGGGACCTCGATCATATAGTCTCTCTAGTTTTCAGGAAGTTTCTTATAGGTGTAATTGAATTATGAGGGCGCAATTCTTTAATAGAGGGGATAATGTGACACCCCAAACTTGATTTCTGTTGATATAATAATTTTAAATATTACATTTGTCTTAATTTCCTTTTTTTTACACAATGCCAGAAAAATAAACACAAAACTTGTTATTCATTCAAAAACTAGAAATGGATACATGGAAACTAGGACTAAGGATCATAACTAACCAAAATTTCCTACAAGTAGGCCAATCACGATCACCGGTAGACTCCACATCACCATAAACATTCCAAGGAAGTAGTGGATCTCCTTCGAATCTTCCACGACTAAGAACATTATAACCAGAACATCAGCGATCATACTAAGTATCAGGGGGATGAAGAGCACCATCTTCTGTGTCTTGGGGTTTGAAGTTGGAATACCCTAATAATGTTAAATAAGAACTAAAATTTGACCATTGCAATTTAAGTAACCGTTGAGTTTACAATGGCTATAATTGCGTCCATCGGGTATTGTTGTTTAATTGACTATGAATATTGAAAATTTTGAACTATATGATAAGGTCATTAAATATTATTTATATTTTATGAATTCAAAACTTAATTCATGAAATTTTCATTAATGTTTCCAAATATTTAGACATTATGGTTTTGTAAATTGATCGGGTGTATGTCAATTATAAATATTTCATTCTTTTAAACTTAATATGTAATGATTTTCTCTATGTATAAAATCATCTTAAAACATTTCAATAAATTGAATGCTTTAAAATCTTATAGTTGAAAAAATTTAATTGAGATCATCTTTAGAAACATGCATTTTGAAACCGTAACGTTTTGGTACATAACTCAACTTAAATTCAAAGAGAATAATGAATTTTGAATTTAAAAACATATTTTTTTATGAATACATTCATTAATAAAAAGAAATATAGTTTTTTTGTGTATTTTTACACTTTCAAAGTTATGAATAAATCAAATTTTATAAAAGTAAGGATTTTCTGTTTTTTTTAGTTTGTTATTTTGATGATGGGTTTAATAAAAAAATGGTAACCCAATTGGCCAACCCTTTATAGCTGGGCCGAGGGAGGCGGCACAGGCCTGGTGGTTGAGCCTTTCCCTCATCCCAAGCCAAGGCTGGCTGAGCACAGGCATGGGTACCCTGAAGGGCGCACAGGTGAGCAGGAGCACTTGAGCATTCCATCGCAAGCGTGAGGTTGTAGTGGAGCTAGGTACGCCAAGGCCTGCAGGGGAGCGGGAGCCCATGTGTAAGGCCCTCTTCCATGTGTGTTGTGATTTCTGAACTGTGTAGCAGAGCCTCAGGCTGATAAAAAAGCCTCTCGCATCTCCCCGTTTTGATGTGGGAAGCAGTTTTTGGGCGAAACACATTCTGGGCCATTGGATCAGGTCGCACGCCATCTAGGATGTTGATCTCGATCTCTCTTCCAACCCTTTGTGACCCCGGAGCACTAAAGTGCTTTATATCAACTGTTTGATCCACACGAGATCAAATCACAACCGTTCAATAAGATTTAAATCCCACGCCTTGCCCCGTTCGTCCAATCTGATTCAAGATCCAATCTCAACCGTTTCGTTTTTTTATAACCCACAGCCTCATCCCGACCATGTGAACATATCTTGTCTAATCCGAACCATCCATTTTTTCCCGATCTCTCTTCCACATTTTCTTCCCTATCGTGCTCAAACCAGTGGCCACCCACTGGTATTTCTTCCTCCTTCTTTATCTTATCCTCCTTCATGTTTTCCCCACTATTTTATGGCCACATGACCTTGAATTCTACCCGAAAGATCCTTCCCGATCTCTTTTATTTCTATTTATTTATTTTTGAGGTTACTTTCTTTTGTTTCACTTTGATTTTTCACAAGCTTTATATATATGTATGTATTGTAATCATCGTTTATTTTTTAGCATCCTCTTTAAGAAAAAATTTTGGTTGTTTATCTCAGTAAAGTTTAAGTATTTGTATATATTTTATTTATGATATGTGATATATACAAAATATATTTATACTTCCAATTTAAACACAGTATTTTTTACCGGAAGCTACTAGATTTCTTCTTCTCAACGTGCAAACAATTCCTGCCCATCGAATTTTCACACACGAAGTCAGGTAAGGGATCAGTGTGTTATGTTTTAAATTTTGTAAAACTCTTTTATCCTTATGTATATACAGGTTTATATGTGTGTATATATATAAGTATCATTTCGTATATTTTCTAAATCATATTTCATGATGAACTTTCTAAATGTGTTTTGAGTATACAACGCATGCAAGAGGTTTCATGCTTCAAATTTTATATGTGAACCCATCTTATATAATATCTTTTCCTCATGGATATATAAATATATATATATGTATATAATTTCTTATTCTTCCATTTTAGAATTTCAAAACAAAATTATGTATATTCATATATATATATATATATACAACAAACCATTTTGGGTTATGATTTTTTTGGACAGTGACCTTTCGTTTTAAAGAATTATTTTCAAAACATAAACCACATGCAAGGGGTATATTTACTCATGTTTTCTTTTTAAGTATACCTTTATTTATAATTCTTGTATTTAGGGATATATAAATATATTACAACTGAGATTTCAAAAAACCTATCCTTATTAAATCACAGTTATGAAGAATGCAATAGTGTTAACTACTTAATAAATCTTGTTTTGGATTATAAAGATCCAAAATACACTCTTTATGTCTATATATACATTTTTCCATAATTATCAAATCCACATGAATACATATATGTATTTCTAACTTGTTTTCATAAGTAAATGGTATAATGGTTTCCATTTTCAAGAAAATATACACATTCATGAATAATCTCACATGTCTAGATTTTCCTTTTATGCATGAACACTTTAAAGGAAATATTCCATACTTTTTATTCCAATTGTTCCATAATAAATTCATTTTTCCTTTATGTTTATGTTTTAATCTTTTGTATGTTAACATTTCATGGATTAAATGAGTATCTCAAAGTCAAAATATATCAACATGGTTTAAAAAAGGCCACATTCTTAAGGGTTTTAATGCAAGAGTTGTTATTTCATGTGACAACTCATTATTTTATATGTACTAGTTCCTATTACATGTGCATGAGTATGTTATTACATACACGTCACCAGTTAATATGAATCCAACATGTCTAGTTCTTTTTGGAATGATCCTTTCCAGTTATGAAGATGTATGTAAAAAGAATTGTGGAATAAGAATGTAAGTATAAGACCCTATCAATATGAGACGATGCTAAGACATATGAGGAATGTATTGGACTTGAAATGATGTGATGGGTGCACCCGGAATTACACAGCACACCAATGCATTGGGTAAAATGATGAAGTATCATGAGTTAAGTGAAATGATTTGTGAACATGATGCTAGCTTTTTTCACAACCATTTGTGGTAGTTAACCACAATTATGTTGGGTTTTTACCCGTATGGTCTTGGCGCAAGGCCTTGACAAAGTCCAAGATTATACATTTCCTCATTTTGAAATAGTAAATGATCAACCAAGGGATTGTAAATCCGTAATTAAGAATAATTATAGTGAAGGAAGTGAAATCTTAAGGCATAATCAAGTGTACAAATAGAAAGTTACACAAGAGAAATGTATCTAATATTATAGTCATAATTTATCCTCTAATGAATCATAATATGAATGATTATACTCTTGACAAGGCTTTTGAATTTGGCTTAACTAAGTTATGAATTATGGACATCACATTTCTTATATACACATACACACTCTAATTCATGTTTTCATAGAAATCACAACTATCTATTATGAAAATGGACTTTTGGAGATGTGTCTTCATGTAACCCCAGAAAATATTGATGGTGTGCCTCGAAATGCAATATCTTCCTCTTGGGAAAATGATTTATACTTTTTTTCAAGGTGGTAGATTTTCTTAAAATGCATAATTTTCCTCAAATGTTTTAAAACCCTTATTGGGTATATTTATGCTCACCCCACATTTTAATTTATGTTTTATAGGTTTTTAGTAGTTGTGTTCAAGCCTTAAGTACTATTTGTGACGACACCAAGTTAGAGCTTAGCCTTGTTATGTTTTATTAAGAAGTGATTCAGCAGCATTTGATTTTCCAAGAACCTAAACTGAGAAGATCCTCTGTATTTGGGACGAGATGTGAAATTTATTTCTTTTGTGGGCCTGTTTTTATGATGAAAATTTTACACCATGTTTTAGGCATTAATTTCAAACCTCTGGGGTCAGGGTTGTGTCAACTGCGGCCATTAGGACATGGTAGGGGAGGAACCACGATGCCATGTGGGTGCCTCGTGAAGGGAGGTGGCCTGCGTCTAGGCCACCTGGTTTGGCTAGATGATCCATGTTCCATCAACCACTGCTGGAGGACGAGTCCTCATGGCGTCTTATGGGGCAGAGGAGACCGAACACGGCCGTTTTCTGCATCCTGGTCAGGAAGTGCACCTCGTCCGCCTCATGCAGTCAAGCCTTAGGCCAGCGTGTCATGACCCAGCCAGTGAGCCAGACCCACGATGGAAGGTTTGACCCTTGCCGATAGACCAGACCAACACCCTTCGGGCTAGGTCAGACTAGACCGGGTTGCTGAGTGACCTGGTGGGCTGGACCCTCAACCAAACTAGGTCAGTTCTAGTGAGGCCCATCATGCCTAGCCCATTGGCCAGACCGACCCAGTCTCGAATCGGGTTTGGTCAAGTTAGTTGATCTTAAACCGGGGTATGTGGGATCCCCAGGCTGGGTTGGTCGGGTCGGTCTGACCAGGTCTGGTCAGTCTGACCAGGTTGGACCGTGCCCTGTCGCAACCGACCACCTGATTACTAAAATTCTTGTATCTTGCAAACCGCACATCTAATTGTTAATCTATTTTTGGCGTTGGGAATCTCTCGATGAGGTGAATCATTTGGTACGCTCTATGGTGAATTTAATAGAATTTGATATACGATTAAGGTCTTGTGGAGCGGATCTCCCAGACGTGTTACATAAGGAACCCAACGGTTGGTTGAGACATGAGGACTTCATACTTTCGACTCTGTATGACTCGATTATAGACAAGTGGGAAGAACATATCTTTGGATTTGAAGGCCCATGGTTGGAAGCACATGTTTGTGACTTTTCAGGCCCATGGTACACAATGAGGAGGAGTACCTCAGTTGGCCATTACTAGGGGAAGCACTTCTCTGTGACTTAGCAGGCCCACGATACGCGATGGGGAGGTGTATCTAAGAAAACCAAGTTTAGTGGGAAGCACTTCTTCGTGAATTGGAAGTCCCACTATACACGTTAGAGGTGGAGTTATCCAACAGCTGAGGTGTTCGACAATGTGATCAATGTTTCCACTATTACTACCCAGAATGTATACTGGGTGTGAGATGTCTTTTGTTTTGTGCCTTACCTTGATAAATTGATGTGTTGTCTTACCTTTTTTGTTTTGGGGTCCCTACAGAGTACTATGTTACTCACCCCTGCACGGTTTCCCCCCACACATGTTGTGTCTGGTTCAGATGAATGACGTTTCGATAGGGGTGATTACGGAGACGGGACTCATGGACGCTACAATGGTGGACTTGGTGGCCTAGGGCTAGGCAGGGCCCAGTAGGACCAGGAAGACATAACACACTACTTAGGATACTATTAGCTTCACTACACTCATGATCAGGCGGTGTTTTATATAGATATCCATCAGTGTTTTCTTTTTGGGATTGATGTTTTCTATTCTTTGTTGGGTTTGTATTCTATCCCACTTAAATACAATTTTACATGCACTCAGCCTTTTTTTAGTGTTATTTATTCACCTATTTCTACGTTTCGAGATGTGGTTGGGCGTGTTTGTGCATACAAGTACATGAGAAAATTCCTTCCACATGCAGGTCAATGCCTTCGGCACTATTCGACAGCCCCTGGACATCGGCAGGCAGGCTTGGGGTAGTCACGGCACGAGCCCCGGGGGACAGTTTGTGACAAAGTTAATCTTATCAAGTAAATTTACAAGATGAGAAAATTATCAACCTAATGTGAGGTTCAACCGACTGCGTTCCCAATGTATAGATCAACCTCAAGAGATAGATACTATGAAAAAAATTCAATCTAAGGTTACAATAATTAAGCTACCATAAAGATAAAAATGTAGCAATTCAAGTGGCCATAAGGCTCATGTTAATATGAGGAATTCTATAGGTCAAGTGACTGTGAGAAGAAAAACATGATAAAAAAATAACTCTAGATTCCTTTCTTAAAAATAGCATATAACCACCAAAACAAATATAATTACACATTATGTAGAAATTTTGTGATAAATTATAATTATCCATTAAAATAAAAAGTATTTATCATATTTATTATATTCAAAAATTGAAGAAAGAATAACAGTAAAAATAATAAAAATCTCCATGAACTGAAAAATTTCCATTTTGAAAATTATAAAATTGAAACACAATAGAAAAAAAATATTCCAATTCCTGAAATTTACTCAATATTATTGAATAAAAATTTTAAAAAATATATTTAAAACTTATGTTAAGAAATAAACAGTTTAAACATGAGGAAAACTCCACTACGTAAATGTATATTAATGTAAATAAGAGTATGATAAAATGTAAAAAAACACTACCATACTGAAGTTAAATTTTGTTTTCAGAAACATTATAATATCAATGGGTTTAGTAAAAATATAAGAAAGTTGATTATCAATTGAAAAAAAATCCAAAAATAATTTCTCCTATTTTAACATAATCTCAAATAAATTCTAATATAATTTCAATAGGAGTTGTACTAGAATGTTGTAAAGTATTTTTTGATATTGAAATTGAAAAATAATTATCAAAATAAATATGAATCTTTTCAAAATTAAAACCTTATTAAGAAAATGTTTGTTTCAAAAATATTGATTGAAAAAAACATGATGAATTAGAAATATATTCTCTAATATTTCTAGTTAATGAAACTAAATGTGTTTTTTTGAACTCCCAGAAAATATCATTTTATTGATAAAATGAAACATACATGAATTACCTTTTCTATAAATTATATATCCTCTAAAATGAGAATCATAATCACTAATAAAATCAATATTTTTATTTATAGAATAAATTTTTTTACAACTTACAATTCCTTTTACTTATCAAATAATCCATTTAATATAATTTAAGTGATATTCAATAAGAATGAACTAAAATATTTCACATAAATAATCACTATACATAATATCTAGTGTATATGAATCCAAATATAACAAACTACCAGTAATACCTCTAAACATTTTAGAATCTATATATTTTTATTATTTATCAAAATATAACATATAATTAGTACTCATAAGAATTATAAATTTTTCTAAAATGTAATGAGCCAAACCAATTAATTAAATAATTTTACTATTTATTTTTGTTAAAAAAATTCCATCATCAATTTGAAAATTTCAATGAACCAAAAAGATTATTTTTCCTCTCAATAAACTCATATCAAATTACCTTTCTAACAAGTTAGAAAATTTTTTATAAATAAATTCACCTAATGAACCAAAAACAATATCGTCAACATAAATTCGAATAATCAAAATATCATTTAAAATATTTCATATAAACAATGTATGATCTTATTTCCCTTAAATAAAATCATTTTTCAATAAAGAGAATTTTATTCCATCATATTCTGACTGTGGTTCTTTATAATGACATTAAAATGCCTTAGAAAACGTAAAAACATCTTTATAAAATTTCATATTTTCAAAACTAATTGTTTAAAAAACACAAAAGACATCAAAAGTAGAACAGTTTGAAAAATAGTTTTTTAAACATCCATTTTAGATAATAAAAACCCTTGACAGTATAGAAAATCCAAAAAAAATTAATAGATTAAATCTCGGAAACATGATGAAAAAATTCATCAAAATATATACCTTATTCTTGAAAATAACCTTTTATATAACATCCTAGATTTATTCTTAATAATTTACCCAATTCATAATTTTTATTTCATAAAATAAATTTAGTTCCCATAACATGTTTATCTACATCTGGTTCTAGTAACGACCATAAATTATTTATCAAAATTTTATTAAATGCATCCTACATAGAAATTGTAAAATTATAAAACTTTTATGCATCAAAAACAAAATTTGGGTTAAATTTAGAAACAAAACAATAATATACATTAAACTTTTGAACAAAATTTATAGTTTTAATAATATAATAAACGTTTCAATTTATATTATCAAAAGGTTGTTCTTTATGAACTTTTTGTAATTTGGGATTTAGAATGTGAATGAGTAAGATCCCCATTAACAACTACCTTATTATTTTGAGATTTTTATTACCAAAAATTAATGTCATTAAATTCAACATCAAAAATCACTAAATTTTAATTCTTTTCAAAATAATATTCACCAAACCAAATATAAATACATTTCTACACAACCATAGATATTTCATTATAAACTCTAAAATAATTAATTTTATTACAATATCCCAAAAAAGATATATCATCTCTTTTAGAATAAAATTTATCTAAGATATCATTAGTGTTTAAAATAAAAACATTACTCCCAAAAACATTTAAATTAAAAAAATTGGATGTATATTTTTTATAATTCATTATAAAATTTAATTAAAATATCAAATTAAAACCATATATAAAATATAACAAGTTATATTTACATATTAAAACCAAGATTATTTAGGTAAATTAAATTCTTTTAACATAGTTTTATAAATTTCTATAATATATTAAATTTTATGTTCTAAAACAACATTTTTATGTATTCTAAGAGAAAAAATATATACGTAAACATCTATTGTCTTTACAAAACCTTTCAAAATAGTGATTAAAAAACTCACTTTTATTATCAATTATAATATAAATATTTAAATAACGATTTTTAATTTCAATAAACTTGAAAAGAATATAAATACAAGTAAAGAAGATTTCACTTTTATGATATACAAAATAAGTCCATGTAAATATACTAAAACATGAAAAAACAAAAAAATAGTTTTCCATCAAAAAATTATAATGTGTATAGTACATAATAAGTCAAACTGAATATAGACTAATATCCAAAAACGTTTTACATAATTAAGAGATATGAAACATATTCTATGTTTCTTACATTTTAAACATGAATCTCAAATAAAATTATTATATATTTTCATATTGGGTAGCTGCCACAGATGATAATTCTTTAATTGTTTATGTAATATCCAAAATCTCACATGTATAATCCTCTAATTCCAAAAGATATAATTTTTTATATATCATTAAGAAATATGATAATATTTTTAATTAACATATAAAAATAAATAAAATAGATATTATATTTCTTCTCAGTAAAAAATAAAACAGATTCATTTTTAAAAAATTAACATTTATTATCTTTACATTTAACACTCATCATGTGTTCACATAATGGTGAAATACTAATTATGTTTTGTTTCAAAACATTTTATAATAAATTAGATGTTAAAAAAATTAGATATACACAATTCACTGAATCGATTAATATTTCCTTTTCACTCATCCCCAAAATTTCATAAAGACACAATTTCACATATTACAAGATTAAAAAATCAACAGATTTCAAGTCATGACTCTAGAGAATCCATTATCAATGAACAATGTATTATTTTTACTATTATGGCATGTTTCAAGAAAATATTAAATATAGAGAATATTTTTTGTACAAACGATATCTTGGGTCCAATCAAGTCGATAGTTTTAAAATTTTTACATTCATGAGTTAGCTTATTAATTTTTTAGAAAGATATTAATTTTATTCTATTATTTTTTAAAATAATGAAACATTCCCAAAAACATATTTTTGTATGTTTCAAATTTGTTTAATTAAATTTTATATATTTGGATATTCAATTTCAGAATAGTTTGAAATGTAAATATAAAAACTATTAACCTCATTTTAACTTTAAGACATCAATAAAAGGTTGTCTATTTATTTTTCTTCTATAGTTTCATCATATGAATCATATTCTTCTTTAAAAATCCATCCAACTATCAAATCTTTTTTTCCTTTTTCTTATGTTTCTTATCTCATTTGTCCCTTGTTTTTCAAATCATAAAATGTTAGTTTATAAACATCATTATAGTCAAGTTTTCCTTTCTTCTTTATATATTCCTTATGATTATACTTTTTACGTCATATCACGAATTATTAAATTCATTTCACAATATTTTTAATAAACATTAGTAAACTTGTATTTTTATTTATTTCTTTCATGTGAATCAAAAATAGATAAGTTAGAAAAAATTGTTATATTTATTTTAATTTAATCACGTATCATGACCCCCTCCCCCAAAACATACCCTTATTGGTCTTGTAATGGAGAAATAAAGATAATGATTCCCAAATCAAACCTCCAACAGTCCAGTGGATGAAAACTAGAATTAATGGTATATAGTCATGCACATGGGAGTTTTTACCCTCGTAAATATTTGAAAAGTATGAAATATTATGAGAAAAATCACTAAAAATTACCTATAAAAATAAATAAAGAAACAATCACAATACATGGATTTATTGAAATACAATTGAAACAACTAAAAATACTAAAATAGACCCCCGATAGTAACCATAATGCCCTAACGGTTCCTTTAAAACTCATTGGCCATGTAATATAGAAATCAATCTGCCAACAACTCATGTTGACTGGAAAGGAAGATTATATATAAATAGGGTGAGAATAATATGTATACTCAGTACGATCCTATATGAAACATCTCAGAAAAAATGTTAAAGAAGTATATAAAATGTCTATGTGTAAACAAGTAAAACTTACTATTTAACTAAAGAAGTTTTTTATTCTTCTCCCATCCTCACCATGGAACACTAACCAAATATTGAACATAATTATGAAAAAACATAGTGGGAACACACACACACACACATAGATATATACAGATATATATATATATATATATATATATACAAATGGGTATCGCTCAATCACATCCCCACTAGTTTTCCACTCTCACTCCCCAGCATCATATGTCAGGATCTCCCATCACTTCTATAAAAATAATGGCATCCCTGATGTGAGTGGGGTTTTATACCGACATTCCTCAGTACCAATAAAGACCCAACATTTCATATTTTCATCTATCCACATATCCATATCATTATCACCATTACAATCTAATCCCTAATAATGTGTATTTCTAGAAGCCATTATAGCCAAGGTAAATGAATTATACATTAATCTATCACAACCTATACACTTACACTCATAGGGAGATATAGCCATCACAACCAAATACAATAATTTTCTATAACCTCAATCAATCATTCCCTATAACTCACATGTACAAGAAATTACCCCATTCATATGTGTACAAAATACTGCAACTAAATAGATAACAATGGAGAGTGATTAGTTAGTCATCTGTATCATCACCAAAGTGGATATTAGGAAAAACACCCCTAGAACCTCTATTTTCAATTACCCTTATGAAATGGGTGGGGTGTACATTAAATAAAAAATCATTCAATGTATATATTTCTCACAACCACACTAAGGGAAACTATATATCCTTTGACTCATCTACCGCTATCGTCGTAGAATACACCTGGATTCCACTTCTAATGTATAAAGATCAAACATTGAATACAAGTATCAAGTTTATTATTAAATAAATCATTAGCCATTAATTTTTTATTCCAATTCCATTTCCAATATAAAAATTTCAATTTATATATTAATTATCAACTACAATATTAATTATTCTATTTTTATTATCAAGTTATGAAATTAGTATATAAAGTGTCCATAATAAATCCCATTCCTTAATTTATTCATTATATTTTCATAAACATTTATTTACACTAGAAATAAGCCTAAGATAACACTTAAAATTTTCAATCATTTATATAACATCAAAATTAATCCTAAAATTAGAAAGTGTTCGTATAAATAACATCTTCCCATCAACGATCACGTAATAATCAATCTTGAAGTACTATTTATTGGAATATCCTCATAATTAATTCATCCTAGCCACCCTAATGTCCCAAAAGTTTTCTTATAAAATCACATAAAAGTTTTATTTGAACATCATCATCATAACTAGAACCATGTTCCACCACCATCATCAAAATAGACACCCCATTTCTCCACCATTATTAAAAAACTGGAACCACATTCCACCTTCATCATCACAATGGGTACCCTATTCTAGAATCATAGCCTCGGGAATCCACTCCCATTACTTATAAAATATTCCAACCACATTGGGTTATAAATAAATCACATCAAAGATCTAGATTCATAGAGCATTAATACATATCAAATATATTATTCCACGAATAATTTTCAAGAAAACTGAAGATAAATAAAACAAGGTATTCTAGATTTTAAAAAATAATTATGGGCTCACACATCCCAAAATAACTAATTTAACTGACCATTAAATTTTCTTTACCATATTTTTTCAATAAATTAATAGTGAATAAATCACAGAAACACTATCGATGTGAATTTATAAGGGTAAATATCAATTCTTTATTTGGGTGTTTCACTTTAAGACTATCTTCCAAATATAAAAAATTTTGATGATAATAATTTCAACATTCATATTTTATTAGAATAAAAGAATTATTATCTCTACGTTTTGGATTAATTTCCAATCATATAAACCCTGCTTGAAAATTATAAAAATAGATAACAAACTATTTTTTAACATCAAGGGGACACAATCAATAAATTGGATCCCAATGTCCCAAAAATAAATTATTCCCAACATCATGAAATATCAAGTTATCTAAACTTTTGATAATTCCCATTTCAATTCTATAGAAGATATCCATAATCATAAAACAAATTCATAAACATTATCTATATATCTTAACATTGTGACTTGAAATTAATTTTATTTTATGCAATAATAATTTGATAATGAAATAAGAGTATTCGATTCTCTCTCCAATATAATTTATTTAATAATCAAAATTATTCTATAGTATACAAATATTCATTTCTCCATACAGTAATATTACAAATTAAAAAAACCATTATATATTACATGTTATAAATTGATAAATTCTTTTCTTAAAATTATTATCAAAAATATTAAATATAAATTTCAATAATAAATTTCTAGATTCCTTTATAATAATAATTATCCACATCATGAAATATTATTTCTAACCCAATTCTATAAATAACAACAACAACAATAGGTTAACTAAAATATATATATATAATAAAATTCTATTTCATTTCATGAAGTACTAGTAACACAATAATAATTTTCAACACTATGAAACTCTTAATTATTAATGACAATAAAAATTATAAATTAAATGTTATTAACACATTCAACTAAATTTCTAGGTCATGAAAGTTATATTTCAACAAGTGATAATTATTTATCCTTATATGATAACTATATGTTTTATCCAATATAATGGATTTTCATAGGATATTATTTTCTTAATCTTCTAATAACTTCCATAACATGGAATATATTTTTTATAGTTTTCATAATGTGATAATTTTTTACAATCCCATTTCATGAATTATTATAATGAATTAATTAACAATAAATTATCATCTGATTAGCTTGTTAAAAAAATAAACATACTACATGTAAATACCATTATTTATTAGAATAAAATATTATACTATATAAATTTAACTCCTATTTTATTCCCTAAAATAATAATATTTAATTTATAGTATTATATTTCATGTATTTCATCCCCCTATTTTGAACATTTATATTATTATTTATTCTTTCATCATGTAATTATTTTCTAGTTTATTATCAGATTATGTTCAGTCACATCCATCTAAAAGGGGAGTCTAAATTATGATAAAATCACATTTTCATAGAGTAAAATATAGGTTTATAGATAACCTATGTAGTAATTATTTTCAAGATTAAATTTTTACTCCCAAATAAATAGAAGATAAAGGGATGATATCTATAATTTACATTACCTAAAACATTAAGAAATACTTGGAAAAATTTGTAAGAAGATTTCTGAAACTCAAGATGATAGCTTTAGATTGTTTATACTGGTAATAAAAGAGAAGAATCGATAGAGGAGTTTGATTTTTTTAAAATAATCACAACAAAGAGTTTTCAAATCATAATTAATAACTAGGCATTCAACTTTTGGGAAAACCAAAAATGATATCATTTTAACTAACATCTTTATTAAAATATAACTAATAAACTTTTAAAACAATAGATTCAATTTTAAATAGTTAAAAGACATTTAATTGATGATTTATGTGTATAAACCCCTTTAAAATAATGAAAATGATTTATAGAAGAAAAAGAAGAAGAAAAAATAGGTTTCTATAATTAAAACACTATCTATACATAAAAAGCATGAACTGTGTATGGGTAACATGGTCTTACCCCCAGGTAGATCAGGTATAGATGGACCCTTATATATAAAATGAATGACCCTTACATAGCGAGTCGTAAAACCAGCTCACCCATTTATAACAACTGTATCCACAAGCTAACTCTGATGGAAGAAACAAGTTACCATTACATAATAAATTAAAACATGGGATGACCCTTAAATATGTATTATAAACTCTATATTAACCAAATTTGATGTAAGGATTACCCTTATGTGACCAATAGACTTCACATTCGTGAGATAACTGATCTTTTTTGCCTTTAAGAAACTCCACCCTCATGTAAAGAACTTTACATTTCCTTTGAAAATAGTCGTTTTCCTTATGCTACTCAAAACATACACTTATCACACTATACCCCCACCTTTCTGAACTGAATTGAAGATTTATCTTGCCTTTATGTAGGGTTTTTAATCCATGCATTACACTTAGATTATTTTATAAAACAATAATTACCCTTACATAGAGGTATAACCATGTGTAAATGTTTAAATAATTTTTAATGATTTTTTTTCACGTATATATATAGATAAATTATTAAGATAATAATTTATTATCCATTCTAGAATCATAGAACAACTTTTAAAATATTAGAATCAAATTAAAACCCATCTTAACTAGTTTTCCATAAACATTTAAAATTTTAAGTTACTTCTATAATTTTTGAAACCCATTTGAAAACCAATTATTTAAGTATAAAAAACATATCTAAACATCCAAACACCAGATAATGACAATGGAAGGATGGTGAATATTCTAGACATTTGATTTTTATACCTCTCAAACAATTCTCATCATATATATTTAAAAAAATTCGAGACGGTGAGGGAAAGGATGTGGGGTAAATCATCCTCTTTATGAGATACCACTCATGGATCTCTTTATATATAGAATACAAACAACACACTAGTGTAATAAATTTTATAGCCATGAAACACCATTAAATTTGTTGGAAAAAGATCTATCAAGATAGATACATCTCAAATAAATAAAAATCCATTAATAAAATGTTTTATCAATGAGTTAGTAAATTTATTATAACAGAATTAGAGAATATACTTCATCCTAAAAATTATATATCATTAAACAAATTGGGTTATTAATCACACTTTAATGAATCTCATTCTCTAGTAAGGTCAAATAATTACATAAAAGGTCACATATATAGTCAAAAGAACCCCATAAATCAATAAATATAAGTAAAACAATCATTATAAGAAAACAATGATTTATAAAAAAACATATTTATAAACAATCACATCATAATGATAAAAATAGTAAAAATATAAATTCATGTTGGAGAATAAAATTATTATAATTATTAATTCAATATCTTTAAGTAGTTGTTCCATAAATGGAAATATATAAACAATTTAACTTCATTTTTCATGTTAGTAATTTTAATTCTTATGATTAACATATAGTTAATGATATATAATTACATTCTTGAATAAAAATTGATTAATGAACATATTTATGAAACATTCTATATTTCATGAAATCGTTTTGGTTATGCTATTTAATAATTAAACATGATTTCTAAAAAATTCCTTACATTCTAGATATGAATCATAAATTTTCATATTAAAACATGTTAAATTTAAAGGTTTGATGATAAAAATATTTACATGAGTTTCTTGTTTTAAAAAATCAGAAATTTTTGAAGAAATCAAATGAAAACCTTTATTAATCATCATACATTACATTGTATTTATCAAAATTTTATTTATGAAAAAACTTCCCAAATTCTTTTGAAATATTTTTTTAAATATAGGAAATTTTCATATAAAACTTTTGTAATTTATTTAAGAAATTATATTTCTAAAAAATGAATTTTTTCATGTGGGTCGTGATAAATATTATTACACATTATTAATAAAACATCCATGAATGACATAAACAAAGCAAATTTTACTTTAGCCAAGAAAATTTATCACTGGTAAAACAAATCCAACTAGTCAAACAACTAAATTACCAATAAGATAACGAGTTTAAGTTATTTTTCAACATATAATTTGATTAATCCACCTTCTACTAAAATTTTAAACATAAAGATATTTTATTTTAAACCAATTTATAATTGTGAAAAAATATTATCACTCCATGAATGATGTCTAACTTTACATACATAACATATATTTTATGATAAATTACCTATACATAATCTCAGAATATTTAAAATCAAGGAAAATATATCTTCATAAAAATGTGACTTTATTCCAAAAAAAATTAAACTTATCTTGAAAACTTATTTTGTAACTTCCCCAAAAAACACCCAACTCCTCAAAGACCCTATGGAATAAGAACATATACTAATAATTAGAACCATGTAAAATCAGCACAGGTAATGAATCTCATTGCTCTCCCAAAGCATAAATAAAACTAAATGATATCACTATGCCCCCCAACAAACCCTCTATCCCTTGACAAGAATTAGATCACTTAGAATTATATTGACTCTGGCATAATATTTCTCATTGTGTCTCTTCTAAGAAATTTCAACATCATCCTCCACTCTATGAAGATTTACTAACATGTCATGTTTAATATCATTACCACAGTCCTAATAAGGACATCAACCTGCATTAATTCCTATAAAATAAAATAAAAATATTCGGGACTCCTAACTTGGGACACATATTTTTTAACTTTAACAAATTAATTCATTATTAACATATTTATCATTCTCTACCCTATTCAAACAAAGGCACATTTAAGCATGATGCAAGATCTTTCCCTTGGCCTATATTCAAAATAAATCATTACTTATATTATCATATCTAATAAATATATATTTCTATGTGTAAAATCCCATAGGAAACTAAAATCCTACTCCCTAGAAAGTCTCCCTTGTGTATAGCATATACTCAGACCAACTGTAGTGACATGAGCTTTTCATCCATAAAAACTAATGTTTGATAGAAATATCCACAAAAAACAAAAAAAAATATTGTAAGGTAATAATATAATTTGAAAGTATAAAATTTTATAATGGAATTATTTAACACACACATATAAGAATAAGAACAAACCAAAAATATGTTCAATTTAAAAAACGACTCAACACATGAAGCTATAAAACTAGTAAAATTAGTTTTTATAAAATTTAAATCATTTAAAGTATAAAATTATTTTATATAAATAAATTATAAACAATATGTTTATTTTTAATTCTTATTAAAAGAAATAGTTAACATAACAAATTTCATTTTCTTGTAAAAACATATCTTCCTATTATTTTATGTGTTTAATTAAAAATAATTTTTAAATTTTTTATAATTATAATTTGAAAAAATAAAGAACATTTTTTAGAAATAAAAATATATATTAAAATATGTTTTTTATTTTTCTAAAAAATGACTTATAGTTGAATAGTGAAAAATAAAAATTTTACAAAAAACCTGAATTTGATGACATTATTAGTATCTAATTATGAATTTTAAAATCGTGAATATTTTTTGGAATATAAAATATTTATTTTACCAGTGATTTTATAATATAAATAATGTTGGTTTTAATTTATAAACCCATATTTTATATTTTCGAAATTAATTTATATTAATCAAAAAATTATTTTTAATATTATATATTTAGTATTTTTGAAATTAATTTGTATCAATTTTAGAAATTAAAAAAAATAGATTATATATTTGAAATAATTAGTTCCAAATTATAAAATAACCACCATTTCATTTTGGGGAATAAAGGATAAATTACTTAGGTAAAAAGTAGTTACTATGGTGAAAATGAAAATAATAAAAAACATTAAACTGAGATGTTTAAGTAAACACATGTTAAAATTTTTTTAATATATTTTATATAGTGAATATTAACTATATCAATTTTAATATATTATATTTATCAATTATGTATCCATTTTCTTTGAGAGTGTTTTTCCATTATTGGTTTTTTTAATATTTATAAAAATTGAACCACTTTTTCACTTATAAAAAGAGAACACCTCTACTATCTTTCCCTCACAAAAAAACTAATTAATATCAGACCAAAATCTACCCAATGATACCTTAAAAACTCATATATACTTCAAGGTTTATATATAACCCTCAAAAGTTTATCCCTCAATGGTTTAGTCCACTTCCCAAATGAGATAATCCAAGTAGTAGGGTATAGATTTCCTACTGCCCCCCCTTCATTTCTATTTCATTGAAGGTTTTTATCCTTACCAATATAAAATTTTACCGTATTATAAATACAGATTAATTATCATTGTTATAAGTGGTTTTTATAATAATGGTAAAACCATTAACCCTCCTCCACTCTTCCTCTAAGAAAAGTGAAAGTGTGAATTATACGAGTGTGCAGACTATTAACTCCACGATAAACATGTTTTATCATGCATGTTTTAATATTCTATTTTAAGATTACATATGATATATATACATAACATATATCATTAATATGGTAATTTATGTATCGAAAAATATAATGATCATTATAAGAAAATCCATCGATATCAGTAAATTACCCAAAACTAGTTCATCACCATTTTTATCTTCATTAAACATGACTAAATATCTCATGAGATGAAAATATAAAATTATTATTTCTTTAAAAAAACATAAATTAATCTTTCAATAATGGTTTTTAAATGATGTTATTTTTATGAATAATTATAGTGGACACTGCCTTTATGAACTAAGATTAAAATAGTCAAGATTATAATCACCCAATATTGAAAATAGATAATAAAAATACAATACAATAATATATCTGTTAATAATGAAGTGTATAAATGAAAATTTTAGTGAATAAAGTTATAAAATAGATAATTAGTATTTTTATATTTATGATATAGGGGGATAAATTAGTTCTCTATAAAAAAGTGTTAAGGTAAGGGACATGGTAGCTCAAACTCCATTCATTCAGCTACAAAATTTATTATTGAAATTAATTTTTCCAAGGCTTTCCATTTTAAATTATATTTTCAATTTTATTATAGCGAAGAATATTTTTTGTTCAAAATAATTTTCCATGAATAAATAAATTTTTAATTTTATAAAAAAAATAATGGTGTGTTTTCTAAACATACTCATAACTATGGATTCTACATCTATGAATACAAAATGTTTTCAGGAAAAATATTTTTAATATTTTGTTTTCATCTACCTCTATTTCAAGAATGATGAAACTATAATAAAATTATTATTCAATTTTTAACCTATAATTTTTCTTTATTATGTGATTATTTTGGGTGATAATGTTTTTGGTGTTATACGGTTTAGTTCATGATGACATTTTATACCATTTTTATTTTTTATGTGACCAATTTTATATCCTTCGGGACGTTATCAAATGTGAATTATTTTCATTTTGATGTTTGAGAGGACCATTTTCTTACCATGGGTTTATTATGATGTGATTAGTGAATGATATTAAAGTGGAAATCATATGTATGTATGATTATGGGTGAAGTTATATATTACCCTCCAATTCATTGGTTAAAATTTGATATCTCATGAGAAAATTTTCCCTAATAACCTTTTGTTTTGTAATAATAATAGGCACTAATGGTGTGGGATGTGAAAGTAAATTTCCCTATTATAAGTTATGTTCCATATTTGAAAGATGTTTTACATTCTCATCTTATTCCCTCGTGGTATGGTACATCAATGTTATAATAACTTATGGTAATGTTTGTACCATAGTTAAAGGATGTTTTTCATTATGATCTACTTATCTCGTGATTAAAGTTTTATATTAAATGATTCTATGAATTTTTATATCTATTGTGTTCCTAGGTTTATCATTATTTGATTAATGTATTTATTACATATACATTGAATCTCAGTAATACGTTATGGTTATAACTTATGATGATTTGGTATTTCTATTGTTATCATGTTTTAACATATTCATATGATCTCATCCTTGATGAGTTTTTTATTCACCCCTTATTGACTATTTGAGATCAAATATTTATGATGTTTTAATTCCCATGATTGTGATTATGAGTCTTACTAATTATATGTCAACATCGTTGTCTTTTATGGTGCCTTTAAATAGAAATGATCTCAAATATTATAAAATAAAATGATTATATATCTATAATCAAAAGTCACTAAACCTTCCATTATGTAGATTATTATTATGTATGAAATTTAATGTTTTAAATATTGTAAAGGAAGTCAAATAAATTCATGTTTATCTTAGGTTTCTTTACTAGCTGTTATTGTTTCCTTACTAACCCATGCATCCTCACTAATGCCAAAATCCAAGACCCATAATATCTATCAACCTTGACCTTTTATAGAACTCTTTCATGGACACCTCAACCCTAATGTACCCCTCTTAGGATAAAATTTTTAAAGATAGATAATGATGTATGAATATCACCTCTAATTGGCCACAAGTTGGTGACTAGAACTGAGGGTGTATAATCACATGCTTGGGAGGCATCACCCTGGTAAAGATTTGATAAGTAAGGGATACGAATAAAAAATCACAAAATAACTCATTATCATAATAAATAAATAACAAATATCAATACATGAATATAATTAGATTCAAATGAAAACTATGAATAATACCACAGGCCCAAAAAACCATGAAGCACCAAAAAATATGGAACATCTCCATGAATAAGTAATGTCCAGATAGATCAATGACCAGCTCCTACCAACCTGAAAAATAGTTTAAATACATTTTTTGGTGATAATAACATGTATACTTAACAGGATCCTCCATAAAACAACACATTAAAAATTTGAAATAATCATAATAAATCCCAGTGAGTATATAAATAAAACTAACTTTCACCTAAGTTAGTTTTTTATTCTTTTACCAAACAAACCATAAATCACACCCCAAAAATAATGCACAATAGTATACCCACAATATTGAGATCACACATATAAATATATATATATATATAAATGGCACCATATGACCACTTCCACATTGGTTTCCACTCTTATTCCCCATTTTCACAATCCCTATTCTCATATCCCTTCCATAATAATCATGTAATTATTAATGTGAATCGAGACATAGATGTACCAACATTGGTCATGTGCAGGACCTAAAATATCATGTTTTCATCCGACCACAAACGCATATCAAAATTATCACCATCAAATATACAACCAGGTATATTTTTGGAAGCCATGATATCCCACTTATATACATTATACCTTAATCCTTGATATCATGTACATTTACAACTATGATAAGTCATAGGCACTAGGGATGGAAAAAAGTATGTGTTATAATCTCAATATATTATAATCCATAACACACATATATGGGAAATCATCCTTGTACATAAAAACATATAATACTACATCTAAAGAGAGAGAAGGGGATAGGGGTTAGTCATTCATATATGTCCTCACTAACCTGAAATATTATGGAAAACACACCTAAAACCGTTAGTTATTGGTTTACCTTATGCCATTGGTGGGGTGAATATGAAATAATAAAACATAGAAAGTAGGTATAACTCTCAACCAAACTATGGTAAAATATATATCCTTATAATAATTTTCAACTATCATCATATGGGACACCCAAAATTCACTACTAGTGTCTATCTATCAATCAATCCTGCTTGAATCATGTTAAAAATTAATTAATTAACTATCCATTGATTAATATGATTCTATTTTCTTTTATATATTCAAAATTTTAATATTCTAATCCATTTATATACATAATTAGTAATTTTTATCATGTTTTCTTAGGTAATGGTGTCATCATAGTAAGGAAAATGATCTTATACCAGTATTTAATAATTCATTATCATTTCATAAACATCAAGGTACTCTAGGACATAGCTTAATCTTACTCTTAAAATATGATCTCTAACTACATATCATCAAACTATTCCTTAGAGTTGTAAATTTTTCCTATAGATAAAATTTTACCATCAGTCATCAAGTATATATCATGATATTGTGATCATTGAAAAGTAATCCCCCCTTGGAACTCATCCTAACGTTTGTGGTTTCCAACATAATTTCACATAAAATCACATATGATATATTATGCCAACATCAGCATCATAATTGGAACACTGTGATATCACTATCATCCTAAAAAAACCTTTATCTTCCATAATCATCTTAAATATCAACATTCCATGTAATCATCCTCACAACCTAAAGCAACTCATATCTTTCCTACTCTTTATTTCATTATTTATTATATAAAGATACAATTAATACAACACCAAAATATCATGTGGCTAACTTTATTTGGAAAATTATGAAAATTGTATAAAAAATTAGAACATCAATACAAATTCAAAAAATAGAACTCCATAACATGCCCTTAAATTTCCATGATCTTTTACAACTACACGGAATAACTTTGGGGCATACATAAGAAAGGGTTGAGATATAAATCCCAATATGGATGTAATAAAATAATAACATAATGAAATTAATAAACGTGATTCAATAGGAATATCAAGGTAACATAAGAGGGGTGATAATCATTAATATGAACATTGAATCATTCCTCTATATGATAACATAAATCCAATAAGGGAATGTGGAAACAACATAAAAAGGACATTATAATAATAAGTCAGGGATAACTATCAATACATCATAACATAGTGTGTTTAGGGTAACCACCCTTTCATCATACATGAAATATCATGAGATAAAAAAATTGTCTAATAAATTTTATTGATATATAATTCTAGGTCCACCCATCATATTCAGATTATGTACATTCATAATTTTTTCTCATTGATCATTCAACGTAGGATCATAATTCACCAAATTTAGTGAGATAATTAATGAGTGTGGGTAACCTATATGGAATCCCAAAATTAATAATGTATATATAATATCCTGCTACTACTTTTATGTATTACATACCTTCATTTTTATGGTTCCCATTAGTTTTTGTCTTTGTTCAAGTCTTTTGAAAGTGATTATAATTTTTGGGAAAGAGTTTCATGATTTCCTTTGCCGACTACACTGTGGTGGTAGGAAAGTTGCATGGTGTATGGGGAGATATGTTATGGACCATCAAGCTGTGGTGTCCGGTTTTTTTAGACAACATAAAATATGGGAAATGGTGAGGCTAGTGAAAGGGCTTCATTGTGGTACCCTATGGTGTGTATTTTCAATGCTACTATGGATTTGGGAATAAATAGATTGTGGAGGGATATATTCGATGTAGAGAGATTGGTATTCCTCTAAAATTTTAAGTGTGATTGAAATATGGAATGTGGACTATTTCATAATACCACTCCAAGTGAAGTAGATATGGTCAAGGTATAAAACCCATTTTTAGGATTTTGGTTTATCAAGAAGGGGTTTAATGTGTTTTGGTCAGACTATTCCGTAGTTTGGGGGTTTTTTACCCCTTTTATTTGTGGCCATGGGAGATCACAGTGTGGTAAGTTTTTTATAAGATTAAATTCTCATACCCACCATTTTAAATAAAATATTTTCCCCTATAACCCTCATTTATTTTTTTTTTGTATTTTGAAGGCTTTAAAGAGAATCTTTGACTCCTTAAACATCGTTTATTCTTAGATTGAATCACTGATGGATGTGTTTCTCCCCTCCCTAGTAAGTTAATCTCCCCTTATTTCGTTTATTATGATTATTTGTTATCTCCTTATTAGGTAGTGATATATAATCATTTTATTTATGGATCTAATCAATAATTTTATGGATCCTGATTCTAAATTATAGTCCTTGATCTCCTTCACCTTCGTTCTAGGTTATAATTTTCAGTTAGGGGTGTTGATTAGATTTATAACATGATTAAAAGGTTGGTGGTTACAAAATATATTACCCTACAATTTAAACCATGATTTGGTTGATTGGATGGAAATAAGAATTCAATAGATTTATATATCATTATTGGAGATGATTTAACATTTGATGTAAAATGGCATGGAGAATGTGAAAAAACACAATATTAGTGGCATTGATGTTGTTGGGAATATTATTTGAAAAATGATTGATTGAAACGAGAAATGATTTGATCATAATTATTATAAAAATGAAAAAATTATAGACTATTTTTAGAGGCAGAAAATTAATGAAAACATATTATTTGGTTATGAAATTTGAAAAGTCATGTTAAAACTGAATTTGTGAATTCAAAATAAGAGCTGATTTAAAATGAATGAATTTCCCATTATTTATTGATTTATTTATAGAATCATGTGTGATCTAGAGTAGATAGTGGGAAATTAAAAAAGAATGTTTAGAATATGGCTTCATATAATTGTATTGATAATTACAACACTAACAAAACCCTGTTTGGAATGATTTTTCTATGATGGGATATTGATTGATCAACTCCATTTTCTTAAGCCTATACATGTGTGCACACATACTTGAGCTGTGATTATGAATGATAAGTTTGAGGATCCATTGGGGAAGAAACTAATATAACTCAAAGAATTTAACCATCGTTCATTGTTTTCCAATATAATTGTATATATAAAAAAATTGAACTATTTTATTCATAGTAATTTTTAAAAAATAAATTAATGTAAAAATATTATTTAACCCTATTTTGATATATATTTACTATTATATTTATAGATAATGTTTTCGATTGAAATATATAAATGAATCTTGATACCCTATTTTAATTAAATTTAAATCCTTAAATCATTAATTATTATATAATTTTTATGGAAAAATTGGTTTAACCATACTATACTACTAATCTAACACCGTACTTTTTCTTTTAGGTGTCTGTAGATTACATAATCAATGGACTGAGGAAAGGGAAAGAACTACTTGGTGGATTATGTTGTTCTTGATCCAGAATACTCCAGAGCGATCGAGGTGAAAACCATTTCCTTTGATATTTTATATGATGTTAGGTGCTTGTCAACAACCCTTGGGTATTAATAATTCCCCTCGAGATATGTCAGGATTGAATCTGGTATCATTTTACCACATCATCCAGGATAAAGAATGATAAATTAGTATCATAAATAGTTGTGTATATTTCCTTGATATCAGTATATAGTCTAAAATTTCCTATTAGATAGGTATTATAATTGTAAAAACATAAGAGGTAATTACAATTGAGTTTCTATATTTATCTAATCGTAATGATCCCTAACTCATCATGGGGGTTTGGGAAAAGTGTTCTTCCTGAATAATTTTACAAATTATAGTTTTTTCCATAACTTCGATCTCAGTATTAGGAAATTTTTCATGTTTAAATTCTATTTGATAGAATTGATATTCATGTAATTATGAGTAAATTGATGATATGAGCATCTTACTAATGTTTTAGAATTTCCTATTAATGATATATAACATGATGATGTCAATAATATGTTTAAATTGTCCACAAGAGTAATCTATTAGTAGATTACAGAAATATAATCCTTCGGTGGACCAAAATCATGTTGATATTATGGTGCATGATATCTAATCTCTTGGATAAGTAGTTATATATATTCCGACTAAGTATCTAGTAGTGTGACGAGATAAATTAGGATATAATGGTCAATAGTTAATTTGATAAAAATCACACACTTTCAATGACTCAAATGATCTCTAAGAGTATAAGGATTGGTTAAAAAGGATAAATACACTTTTCAATTTTTTGGAAATGTGTGATCTAATAAAAGTGATGTTTCTTACCATTATTCTGGAATGGCCCGATATAATATGGTTGGAGTCCATAGTTGAAACAAATAAACCTGAGGGCATTGACCAAAAATATATTATATTTATTTCACCAATTTTTTTTATCTAGAGTTGATGGTTATGGTGAATTATTTTAAGTTTTTCTACATCCAGTTGAGTGACATGACCATGACACAGTATATTAATCGATTTTTTGAACTTGTTCAATTTTTTCTTGAGGTAGTGACGAATGAAAAATAAAGTTCCATAGATTCAAGATGATTATTTGATCTGATATTTGATTCCATTTTTTCAAGTGGAATCTCACTTCTTACGCTGAATTATTGGATAGATATTTTTTTATTGAACTTTTCTTGGATAGTAAGTCAGTAATGACAAGAGTTACTATTTCGATAAAGGGTAATTCTATTTGTTTCTTTAAAGTAAATAGGAACCATGACAGATACCATGATGGATCTTGATAGAAGGTGTTATTCATATGTCTAACAGTTCTAGACATAAGCCCTTAAACTTTATATATGTTTTGAGAGGATGATAATTTGAAATGTATTTATACTGAGACATCGATGATATATTGTTCTTATGGTCATTCCAGATACATGTGAAAGTTCTATCCTAAATTTTCTACTCTACATTGGAACATGGGACAATCATCCCATAAAATTATTGGGGTATAATTATATTCTTCAAGAACTAAAGGGCACTGTACATAGGCATCTAGAATGAAAATTCTTCAAACAATGGAAGGGTCTCCATAAGAATCTGATTTCATTCTAGTGGTAGTGAGAGGAACCATCACTATAGCCTCATCTATAGTGACTAGTTTGTTGGATACTCGTGCACCTCACTCTTTCATGTCAACCTTTATATAGAATTTTATAAATATTCATAGATAGATTTTTTATTATTCTGTGAATATTACTAATCCCATTGAAACAAAGATAGTAGAGGGTCTTTGTTGTCCCTATAGTGTTTTCACTCTCTTAGAGATTGAGATTACATAGAATTTTCAGGTTCATGACATGAAACCTCGTGACATCACTTTTATGATGGATTTACTAATTTCTCATAGGCCATGAATTAACTATTATCTTTGGTGGGTCTACTTTATTGAAACTAATGGGGTTTTTTTTTGTTTTTTTATGAAATTGAGAGAATGATCTATTAGTTCTAGACCATATTTTCTTGATTTGGGAAAGAAAACATCATTATTTTTGGACTTGGAGTGATAATTATTGAGTGGAAATCTCCCTCTAATTTTCATCGAGTTTCTTAATATGATTTCATCTTTTTTGTCTAGTTTACCTATGGTAAGAGAGGTGGAGTTCACCCATTTATTTAGTACCTAATACTTAGCTAGTGTCTATTCCTTATTACCATATGAAACCATCCAAAATGATTTATTTGAAAACTCTATTGGATGAATTTTTGGATAAAGTCATTATATTCCTGAGTGTGTTACCTTGGATGGAGCCTATATTTTTTTTATAATAATGTTGTTGTAACAATACACCTATGTATTGATTACCAGAAATTTAATTGAGTTTCGTTAAATAATGTATATTTGTTTTTATGAATTGATGATTGGTTTGAATATTTGAAAGGGGAAAATTGGTTATTCAATATTGATATTCTATCTTTCTATCATTAGTTTAGAAATAATGAATTTTAAATCCTCTTGAAAACATTTTAGGGTAGGTATTTCCATTTTGAATACCCTATTAGGCCCTTTGGAATAACTAAATCATTAATAGTATTTGTTTTGTTAATAAATAGGATGTTTCGTGAATACGTCAAATAATTCATGGTGGAAGACATGGATAACTTTTTGGTTTACTCCCAAACAATGGAAGACCATGTGCATTAGTAAAAGAAATCCGGATAGATCACTAAATTTATGTAATGATTTCAAAATTTAATTTTTATAATTGAGAAGTGATGTTCATGGTAACCATGATTATAGAATAAGGTAATTTAGTTGATCCTGAGAATATGAATGTAGTTATTTCATGGGAATAACCATGAAATCTTTTTTAGATTCATAGATTCTTGGGTTTGGTAGGATGTTACCATAGGTTCATTAAATATTTATCAGAGTTAGCCTATCCAATGACCACTCTCACTCTGAAAAGATTTAGTTTTGTATGGGATTTGAAATTTCATATTTTTTATGATTACATTCAGAGTATTTTGAAATATATATTACCTTTTACTCTACTAGTGGATGGGTAGGGATATGTTTTCTTTTTTGACACATATGACATAGGTTTAAGGCTCATTCGTACATATGATAATCAAATGGTAGCATATTGTCTCATATAGATTAGGCCACATGTAAATAATTACCCAAAACATTATCTATAGCTCACTATTGTGATGCATGCACTTAATATCTAGAAGTTTTACCATTTCAACGAAAGGGTTATCATGTGTTAAACCATAAAATATCGAGTTACATCTTATATAAAAAATATTTTAATCTTTAATAGATACATTAGGTGTATTACCAATAATAATATTATTTTTATAAATCCTATAACCCTTGAAAGGGTAGTGTCATTGTTTATTACTTATGTGGAAAACATCTGACCCATGTCATTAAAGAATAATCAGAATAGTGTAATTTGATGGATAACTTTTCATAGTCATATTTTGGAGTCTGAGAAAATTTGAAAATTATTTTTCTAAAAAGAAGTTCACATAACATACTCTCTACTCAAGATGGTTCATTAAGATAAACATCATGATGTTGAGTTCTATAGTATTTGGAACCCTCTTTATGGTGGGTAGACCGTTGGGGGTGTTCATTTTTATTTTGAGGGAGTCCTATGTTTTTGAAATTGGTAAAATTTCCCTTTATTAGTAAGAAAAGATATGATGGTGGAATTCCATAATTACTAATGGAAACTATATTCGAGAACCACAAAGATGTTATATAATTTAAAACAACAATTTTAGTGGCTAGGTATCATATTGTACATCACAAACTTAGTTTCTCATTATTACAACTATTCATAGGTGAAAACAGACCACTTCAAACCTTTCGGTTTTCTTCAGCCACATCTTATTACAACATGGAAGTGGGATGAGATTTATATTGATTTTATTCTATGGTTCCCTCATACCCATCAAGGGAAAAATTATATATGGGTTGTGATCAATCTGGTGAACAAATCATCACACTTTATATCGATTCTAGTTACAACCAAAGTTATGTATTTGGGAATTCTATAACTGAAAATGATCATCAGACTACAAGGGTTTCCATCTATTCTATCCCCTAATGGGGATCCACATTTTACTTCTAATTTTTTTATAGGCCTCTAAGAGTCCCTAGGATTCCATGTTTGATAGAGTACAACATATCAACCATATATGGGTATAAAAACATGATAATATCTATAGATCCTTTAAGAAATGATTTTTTATTGTGTTCTTGACCTTTAGTGGAGCTTGAGATGACTATTTATGGATGGTTTTGTTTGTCTCTAAAAATTGTTACTAGTTATCTATCAGAGTGTCTCCCTTTGAGTCATTTTATAACAGGCTTTGCGGATCCCCTTTTTTGGATAGAGATGGGTGAAGCTTCATTAATTGGAACAAGTTTGGTCTAAGATATGACATTTAATATTTGATTTATTTTTTTTAGAAAATAGTGATGGTAGAGAGATAGTGTAAATCCAATTTTTTTATTTTCTAGGTATACTTTTAGTGTTCTCTCTTAGTGACTAGTTTTTTTGGTAGTTTCACCTAGGTTAGGTCACTAACATCTTGGGAAGCAAGGGAATAATATACAAATATGTATGGGTGTGTTTGATATTTTTGAGTGAGTGGAAAATGTGGAATACCATTTATCCTTTTCACTTTAGTTGAAATTTATCCATATCATGATTCATGTATATCATCTCATGACATATCTTTTTGACCCTTCTCATGTATTGATATAGGAAGATCATGATTTAAACCCGGATTTATCCATGATTGAGCTTTCTATTCAGATTATTGACTCTAAGATGATGGTTATTCATTGAAAGACAATACCTATAATCCATGTTCTATGGAATCATGGTTCTGATTCACATGAGACATGGGAGTTTGAGGTGTCGTAAGAGAACTGTGGCATCATCTCTATTATATGATTTGTTTTTAGAGGAATTTTTGGGACATAAATATTTTATAGTGGGGAGGTTGTACAATCCTAATAACTATTTTATGTATTGCATTTATTAATTGCAATAATTCAATTTTTTCTGATTTTTGGAAATTTTGATAGTGACTTCCATTTTTCTGGGAAAGAGTTCCAATTTTAATGTAGTAGGCAATGTCTTCGTGGTAGGGTTGTGTAATGGTGCATGTGGAGCTACATCATAGACCATCATGCTACAAAATATTTGATTTTGAGGCCTCTTAAATTTTTCAAATGGTTGCAATTTGGTAAAATGAATATGTTGTGGAGCCTTGGGGTGTGCATTTTCAATGTCACTACCTATTTTGGCATGGCTGCACCATGGATTCATCGCCACGGTGTGTAGATATTCAGGTTTCTCTTTACTTTTGAGGGTGGCTCTAGTATTGTGTGTTGGCTATATCATGATCCCATGGATGGTAAAGTGGATTTTGTTGAGTTATGTGGCCTTTTTTAAGGAAGTTGGTTGGACAAGAGAGGTTGTGTGGTGGACTATTGAGGCCATGCTAGGGGGAGGGTTATTGTTACCCCTTTGTGTCATAGAAATGGGAGGATGTGTTAGTATCTTTGTTTTTCAGAATTATGTTCCCAGAATCCTCATTTAAATTCCAAAATTATTCTCCTCTACCATCATTTTTCTTTTTATCTTTTGAATTCTATCAAGGGGCTCTTTGAAACCTCAAATATCCTCTTCTCTCAGATCGATGCATCGGTGGGTGTGTTTGATCCCTCTTCCTTAAGTGAATATCCACTTGTTTAGTTTTCTTGATTATATCTTCCAACTTTCTAGATATATATAATTCAAAATTTTTTTTTTTTATATAATCCCAAATCTAGTGTTTCTTGATTATTGGGTTGATTCCTTTATCTCCTTCACAATTAGTATTCATTGGTGTTTTTCATTGCACATATTGATTTGATAGATATAATGATTAAATTGTAGTAAGTTTTAGAATACTTACCCTATAGTTGAATCCTTGATCTCTATGATTTAATTGAAATGATATTTCAATATATTAATAAAGCCTATGTTTTAAATGAATTTATTTCTGATATTAAAAACGATAGAGACGGTGAAAAAACCCCATTTTTAGTGGCATTGAAATTGTTGGCCATACATTAACAAAAATAATTAATTGAAAGGAGAAATTATTTGATGAAATTATTTGATACCATTTCTTGATATAATAATTATAAAATTGAGAGATGATTTTTATTTTCTTGACTTTTAATAAAACCTAGGATTTAGTATTAAAATTGAAAAGGCTTGATAAAACTAAATTGGGGAATTCAAAATATTAACTGAATTGAAATGAATGAATATCCCATGATTGATTGATTAATTTATTGATGCACCTGGGATCTTGAGTAAATAGTGGGTGATTTAGATAAGAAATATAGTACTCTAAATCCCTGGAATGGGATTGATTGTTACAAATCTAATAAAACATTGTTTTACATGATTTATCCCTAATGAGATATCGATTTAATCGTTTGTTCGACCTAAGCCTCAGTACTTGTGCACACATACATCCATGGTGATTTTGAATTAGAAGTGTGATAATAATGTTATCCTAAATATAATTTAACTCAGAGAATATTATTTTCTTTCTTTGTTTTATCTAATAGATTATAGATTTTATTTTTTATAGAACAGTTTTATTCATTCCATTTTTTATACAAATTTTATATTTAAATGTTTCTTTCAATACTATTTTGATATATATGTGTTATATGTATATCATGAATGAAATCATGGTGTTTTAATATTTTTTATTTTTTATTTAAATAATTATTGTTTTTAATCTTTGAATAAGTGAATGTTGTGAAATGGAGACACATTGTAAAGTGAAGAAAAGTGAAAAATAAATTTACATGTGATGTAAATTGTTGAGAAGGGATTTTACCCCATATATTCAGTACATCTTTAAATTTTGACAACATTTAAGATATAGAAACCCTGGATGATAAGTTTTTTATAATTCCTTTATGAAATTAATTAATACATAATCCCATCTGAAACCTACAAATAGAGGGTCAGCCTACTGCTGGTGGGAGATCCCTAGAGACCAAAGCTCAGAGTGAGAAGCTACATTGTATAGGGTACTCCCTCTATTCATCTCCTTTTTCTTTGTGTATTCTTTTTCTTTTCTCCTTTGTTATAATTATCTCATCACAAGGAATAGGGGATAAACCCATCATTTTCTACGGTTATATAATTCTTGGGGTATGGTGTTTTTTTGAGTTATATATTTTATTTATTCATATATTTGGTTTGGAATGATTCTTCAATCCATTTACAATCCATTTCTTGTACTGTTATCATAACCATTGATAATTGAATAAAAAAGGAATATTAAAATTTCATAACTAAAGACCATAAATAGAGGCATAACCATTTTTGAATTTAGAGGAAATCTAATTTTAAATATGGTATTGATAAAAACATGATTCAGCGGAATTGTAAATTATTAGACAAAGGTAAATATAAGATTTTCTATTCAAGGAGATGATATCCTGACCATTGGATCTTTATAATCTCAAATTCAATAATAATCATGAATTAATAAACCTATTTTCTCTAATCTCGTAACAGCAGAACCCTAAAATTACAAAACCCTTGTGCACTTTTCAAATTTGTTTACAAACTAATCAGTCAATTTTATTCATCCATTTCTTTCTTAAATTTAATCAAACCAGTATTTTCTCACTACATTATTCTAATTAATAATACAAAACATTTTAAAAAAAAGAATCAAACTAATTTCACTGTCTTTATAGATCAATCCAGACATGCTGCTTTAATGATTTTAATTAATTAGTTGCATTTATTGAGTTTTTATAAATTTGTGTCTTGAATTGACCTATTAGAAATTAAAAATTCACTTTGGTCCTATAAATATGTAATATTTCATTATGAAACCATGTTTTGGATTAAAATTTGTTAATGCGATTCCACACCTTCTTTTATTTAAATTGAACGCATAAAAGGTTTAATTGTTATAGAATTTATTATAGAACACTTTGTGGGGTCCTAATGGGTTGTTTAATCTGAAAAACTACTTTTTTATTTGGGTATCTGTAGATAATGTAATTCCAAGTCAATGGAAAGGGAAAGATACACTTGGAGGTGGGATTTATTTCTTGAACTGTGAGACACTAAGGTGATGGAGGTGACAAGTGGATCTATGTACTACTTTTTTAACACTAATTTTTAGACTCATCCGTGCTAGTTATAGTGTCTTTGGGTGATGTTCTATTTTTTTATTTACCTAACTACTAGTGGAACTTTATCCTTGATTTGTATTATCATACCGACTTTTTATCATTTATGTTCCTCTATTTTGTTGAAAATCACTCCCTTTGATCGTTGATAAGATGTCAAGTGCTACTCGTGAAGTCGTGGGGACCGGGAACACCCCTGTGAATATGTCAGGAATGGATTTGGTATTAGAGTACTAGGATATCTAGTATGATTAATGATACTATATGTATATCTAGATAAATACCCTTGAAAGTAGATGGGAATGGGTATTCACTATAAAATAAAATTTCATGGAAAATCATAGGATAGTTTTAGAAGCATAAGGGGGGTACATAAATGCTCATTAAGGGCTTTAAAGACAGTAAAATTGCTCTCTCAACACTTTTAATTCATAAGGAATGTAAGAGGTATTTTTGAAAACATATCCTAATATGAAAAATTGTAAATATAAAGGAATGTTATAAAGTAGGTGCTTGAATAAAGATGATAAGAATGGGATCCCTTACATTAAGAGGGTTTTTTTAATGAATGGGAAGTGATTCTTACGATCTTGAAAACACCATTGTAGGGATCTAGAAGGGAAACTAAAACGTAACTTCAAGATCCAATAGTTTTTTGTTAACATGAATGATAGGTTGGTGGGGTTTTATAGTGAAATAGAGTATAATTATTTATTAATTTCTCATCATTTGTTTAAAATCTATAAGATAAATTAATCCAAACCAGAAAACATCCCATATTTTTTCCCATGGTTTCTACCAATGTGGAGAGGATTTATTTATTTAATAAGGATAAAATCCAAAATCCATAAAATAATAATCCTGATGATGTGGATGTGACTAATGTTTATAAATAAATTATTTAGAAACCACAAAACATAATATTTGTTTTGGAAAATTCTTTAAGGGTTTAAAAAATGAATAAAAAAACATAAAACACACATTATATTATATGTGAAACATAATTATTATCATAGATAATATTTATAGTATATATTATGACACATTAAGGATTTTATGATGTCATTATACAAATTGTATAATAATATTGTATTTAATGTTTATAAAAAAATTGCCTTCTTTTAAAAATTAGGAAAAATTCACTATTGGAAAATTCTAACAATAGAATTTCAAAAATACAATTTATTTTAACAAAATAATTCTCTAAAATAATTAATTTAAATTTTTAAATATAAATTTTTCTTTTTTTAAAGAATAATTATTCTAGGATGATAACAATCTTATAGCACTTTTAAAATAATAATTGATTTTATTAAATTATATCCTCATTTTTTAATTAATAATCATTTATAGCAATATTATTTTAATAAAATATCATTGATTTCCAAAAATTATTACATTCAAAATAATGAGTATCTTGATTGAAACTATAAATTTCAAAAAATTGAAATTTTTGTCTCCTGGTAACAAAATATAATATTTAGCAATATTATTAAAAAATCATTATGAAGTAATAAAAGATAAATATAATAATTATTTTATAAAAAATAAAAATATAAAAAACCATAATATTATATTCTATATATATGGGCTTTTATTACACAAGATAATTCTATAATGGTACAATGTGCGATGGTAAGATTTACTTTGGGTTGTTCCACAAACATGGTTTGGGCCATAATATTGATGATCTTGAACTTCTCCTGTAAAATTTTCTTGTTATGCTTTAGTTTTCTAATCTTATCATGATCATGTTCAAGGTTAAATCCTAGTAATTATATTTCTCTTATAAGATTTAATAAATATGATCCATTAGGTTTGATCCTATAGGTCATATAAGTCACATCTGTTGTCTGTATTAAATGGATTTCTCATGACCCTATATATCTACTAATAATATGATCATTGTATAATGATTGTACTATCAACAGATATAATTATTAATGGTACTTTTAATCTGACATGATATGACTTATAAAGATCAAAAATAACCAATGAAGTGCATGTGTTTTCTATAATTTCATTCATTAATAAGGAAATAACTCATTTAAATAGAGAATTTCGTTTATCAATGTTTAGGTATTTACATAATTGGAATCATGTTCCATGATCACAACCATAGACATCCCAACCCATTACTAATCAAATATACCCACAACACTAGGTTATAAATCAATCACATAAATGTTTTTAATCTACAGAGCATAAATACATATAAAATGAATTATTGCACATATAAATTTATAAAAAACTATGAAAAAATAAAACTTGTTATTTTGGTATTTATCAGACAATGAAAAGAACCCTATGCCCAAAAGAAATGATTTATGCAACCATTAAATATTTTTTACTATCTTTAAACAATCAATTAACAATTAATAAATCCTAGTGGTATTAACCATGAAAATTTCAAAGGAAAAATATTATTTATTTAATCTATACTTCCACCTTAATATTCCATTTTATATAAAAATGAATTGCCAACATTAATTTACTACTTAATTTCCAACATATAAACTATTCTTAACAACTATAACATTTGATACGACATTATCTAGTAAAAATAAAGATGAAATAATAAACACATTCAATTAAAAATTCCTAACCAATATTTTATTCTATGAATCAAAAAATGTTTAATTATTTAAAATATGATAATTCCCATTTTAGTTATCTAAAATTAATCCATAATTATAATAAAAACATCTCATAAATATTATTTAAGTATTTTAACATAATGACATGATTTCATTTTGATTTTATAAAATAATAATCAGAAAATAGCATGTGATTATCAATTTATCTCTCTTAGAAAATTTTTAGAATAATCGAAACTATTTTATTTCATTGAATTATTCATTTTACCATTCTAATGTCATGACCCGACCTTACCCGGGCTCAAGCTGCAACTATCCCAAGCCCACCTCCATAGGCCAAGGGCTGGCGACCGGCGCTGAAGGCACAAAAACTTTGGGAGGCCTTTGCCTAAGTACTCGTACACACACACACACACAACACACTCAATGCAAAATTGCAGAGTAAAAGAAAAGACAAGTAATGAAAATGGAAACTACTATATATAAACCACAATAGTACATCGACCTCTAAACAGTACAAGAAAGTGATGTGGTAAACTAACCAGAAAAGGGGAAAAACATGTGCCCAAAAAGTAAAAATGCCACAACCCGACAACAGATAAACAAAAGAAACAGTTGGAAGGGTCCCCCACCTGGATCCCGACTCTGACCACCGCACGCGGTCCAAGATCCCAAGCTCCTAAGCTCCTCTGAAGTCACGCTCCACCTATCCGTCGTCTGCAAGGGCACACCAAGTGCAGGAAAATCCCAAGCAGGGTTTAGTGTAAAAATACTCAGTAGGATACCCCGAAGGCTCATCGGAGCAACAAAAGAGGTACTAAAGGGTGAGCAGTAGATCGAGCAGGGAAAGTAGAAAGGTACAATTGAGAGTCCAGCTCACCCAACAAGAGGAAAGAAGGTAGACTCTTCAAGGCACAAGGAGCTGGAAAAGGTGAGAAGATGAACTTCCCTTCGAGTATTCGCTACCTATAGCAGTAGAGTAGACTCATCCAACCACGAGAAGCTAGACACAGAAAGCACGTGGCATACCTCGCGTGTCTTCGCCTCTCCTGGAAGGAGATTAACCAAACCCAAGAAGTGGGTACCGGAAACATGGTATATAAAGATATGTATGCTCAACAAGAATCCCAAACAAGATCGTAAGGGTATCTCCATCCTATAGCTCAGCCCAAGAAAGTGAGTCTCCTACAGTCCCAGAAGTAAACACCATCATCGATGCCCAGAATCCCGCATGTCTTCCCTGAACTACAAGTCAAGGGGCTTAAACCACCGCACCTCGACACTATCTGCTTTGGGTGGCACTGACTCGCTCGCACGGTTTTAGGTCGTGTCACAAGGACACGTCTTGGAGGGGGAAAGCACCCCTCATACTTGAGAGTTCCGGGTAAGGTCAAACCACACCTCGTCACTGCCCCGCAGTCGAGAGGTCTTATCAAAGTCAATATCGTTCCAACACTGACCCGTACAACCAAGGGTCCCGCTCCGATAATCATGGAGGAAAGTCACAGACTAGCCTAGTAGGAAGGACTGAGTCTGGAATGTCAATGGGTGTCCCACTTCCCAGCCCTGCTAGAGGGTAATTCATAATATGATATCGGGTGACCCACTGCCTAGCTCTACTGGAGGGTAAACCATAATACATCATCAGGCAACCCACTACCCAGCCCCACTGGAGGGTAAACCATAATACATCATCAGGAGACCCACTGCCCAGCCCCACTTGAGGGTAAACCATAATACATCATCAGGCGACCCACTGCCTAGCCCCGCTGGAGGATAGACCTGGAATAAGTCGACATGCGACCCACTGCCCAGCCTTTCTAGAGGGTAGACCTGGAACTAGACGACGGGTGACCCACTGCCCAGCCCGGCTGGAGGGTAGACCCTAAGAGGTCGTCGGGTGACCCACTACCCAGTCTCTGTTGGAGTGTAGACCCTAAGAGAAGTTGACAGGTAACCCACAGCCCAGCCCCGCTGGAGGGTAAACCCGGAACAAGTCGACAGGCGACCCACTGCCCAGCCCTGCTGGAGGATAGACCTAAATCACGACGATGAGCGACCCACTACCCATCCCTGCTAGAGGGTAGACTCTAAAGAGTCATCGGGTGACCCACTGCCTAGTCTCTTCTAGAGCGTAAACACTGAGAAGTCAATGAGTGACCCACTGCCCATCCCTGCTGGAGGGTAAACCCGAAACTACTCTAGCCATCCCTACTGGATGGTACAACACTGGCCAACCGAGCACTGAGTGGGTAAAATGCAGCCACCCTACATGAGAACAAATCTCCCAAAAGAGGTTCAGCCACTGTTCCATCACTGGGTGTCACTAGCACTGCAACCGGTCGATCCATCGAGAACGAAACCAGTGGGATACCACTCAACCCTACTGGTCAAACAAATGAGCACAAAGGGACCCTCTACGTCACGAGAGGTCAAAGTTTCGCAAAGAAGAGCACGACAGGCACATGGGTCCCACAAGACATGTGGCCCCAAGTCAATCCCATACAAGAGAACAACATTCTCAAGTACAAACCACATGTACCTCCATGCGCTCTCGTATACTACCAGAGTATACCAGGTCTCCAGCCCTAAGGCTATCGTGCACACAGCACCCAACGTCAATGCGAAGGCGTGAACATAACAACTCCACCTCAAAGGTCCAGGCACGACCAACCACATTTCATCACTCACACGGGAGTGCACACGATCACACGCCGAAGTTTCTCTTCAAACACGGCGAGAAGAACCGCCATTAGAGCGCCTTTCACATTTCCACATTTAACAAGATCGCGCAATAGGATCTGCACAACCAAACGGATCGCACCGTTGTAATCCTTGTGAAAAAATACACGAAATAGACTACCTACTCACCTCAAATGGATATCTAACGGAAAAGTCACCAACACCGCCTCACTCCCGAATGGCGTCCCATGATCCTGAGCCTCGGCCCCTAAAACAGTCGGGCGCATCACACCAATGCGATCCCCTTTGGGAAAACACGTCAAAAGCACTACTCACATGAGTGCAACGGATATCCATAGAAAAAGGTGCATTCCGGCGCACCGCACCCGAGCGGTGCTTCGTGGGACCCACAACCCGGTCCCAAAACACAATGAACGGATTGCACCATTGCGATCCTCTCGAAAAAGTACACAAGTTCAACTAATCACTTGTCCGGAACGGACACCCAGTGATAATGCTAGAAATCACCGTCAACTCCCGAAACGGCCCTCGCAGGGCCCGCACCATCATGCCGAATTAAGGTGGGTGAATTGCACCATTGCAATCCCCTCAGAAAAACATCCAGAAATGACTGCTCTCACGCCCCAAATGGACGCCCAATGAGAAAGTCGCTAAACGCTGCTCGCAGTTCAAAAGACGGGTTGTGGGGCCCATGCCTCAACTCCGGCTTCAATGCCCGAAACCACCCTAGAAAGATTCGCCCTGGCGCCAGGGTCCCAATGCCGCTGAAGATGCTTAAAATGGACGTCATACACGTCCGCTCCGTCCAAAACAAGATCCCTCGAAGGAAACATCAATTCACTTAAAGATGTGCAGCGGCTCCGAGGCCCCTCATTTCGGGAATTAAAAATTTCCAAAACCATCTCAAAAAGTCCACCCCGACGACAGGAGTTCACTGCCATAGAAGGAAGAAAAATGGATGTCCCTAACGAAAATTACGGATGTCCGAAGATGAAGGGGGCAAGGCCCCTTGGGCTGGATCGGCCTGGACCGGCCTGTCCGCCCGGCCCGGGCCGGCCCGCGATTCGGCCGCGCGGGCCGGCCGTGGACCTGTGGTCTACTTCCCCGCCAAACAGCCTGAAGTCCGGTCTCCTCTCACGCGGAGACCCGCCTTTGTAGGGTCTCAGTCTGGCCTCGGGGTTGCACAGCACGACCTCATTCGTCGCTCCGTGCAGCGGAGCTCCTCCTCAGGCAGGCGCCCGCTCGCCCTCGCGCCGACGACCGCCGACCTTCTGAAGCGCAGCCGCCGCCTGTCGCCTGAAGGCCGGCCCCCGCGCCTCCTACACACTGGTCTTCCGCACCACCTGCACCCAGGTTCGCCGCGCTGCCAGCACCCTGGAACCGAGCCGCCGCCCCGCCAGAGCTCGTCGGACCGCCAGAAAACTCCAAAACCCGCAAACTTCGACGAGCGTTTACGATCATCTTCGAACTCGGATTTACATTCCAAAAGAAGCGATGGAAATAAAAAAAATGTACTACTCATCCATGGTCTTTGATTTCAAATTCTACAGCAAATTTACAAAACAAATTTAGGATGAACATGGTGCGGGAAATTTAAAACAAAACGCACGATCCTACCTCTTGGGCGATGCCCGGAGCTTCACGGAGGATCAGCCGCCACGCCGTCACCTTACCGGATCTGCCTCGCCGGAGTGGAGGAGGAGATGGATCTTGAGGGTGTCACCAGGGGGGGTACAATGGGGAGTAAGGGGAGAAGGGGGAGAGTTTAAATAAATAAACTCTAATTAAAAGACTTGTCCCCCGAAAACACCCGCGTCCAAAACATATGGTGTGGTCAAGATTAAGCTCTCCCTAGGGTAAAATCTACTTCCGGAGCACAACAATGGTCTCAGAATTTGATTCTGAGCTTCCGTTTGAATGTTATAAAGCTGAACACCCAAATCCACCAAATTACAAAAACGCCCTCGGGGCCATTTTTCACAAACGGCCCGCACCCGCAAAACTTATACCCCTCATAGGGTAAACGACACGCTCCGAACTCAACGGTGCCCTCAATTTTCCAATCCGAGCCACCGTTTAAGAGATACTTGAGCTTCACCCTTAAACGAATAAATTAATTATTTAATTTATCTGTTTCTTGTTCCGGAAGTGAGCGAGGGGTCCAAACGTCCCGCTCCGACACGCTTTATGGCGTTCCTAGGGTAAAAACCCCTTTCCGGACACATAAGTATACTCGGATCTTGGATCCGAATAACGGTTTAGGAGTTATACCATTTATTTGGTGTTTCTAGTGTGAACGCACTGAAAATTTAATTCCGGCCACTCTGGGGCTCAAAATTGCATGTCGTCTGAAGGAGTTGCTCTGGAATAACATCAAGAATATTCCAAAGTCTTTCGCAGAAAAAATTGGGTTCTTACATCATTCCCTCCTTCATGATTTTTGTCCTTGCAAAGAAAAACCATGTAACAACTCAGGGTACTAAGCCCACACCTGGCTCTCCCGTACCCAGAAGAACTGTCGCACAGCTCTACGCCACCGCACACATAGAAAAAGATTTGATCTGTTCACGCGAGGTATGCCCTCACTGATGATGTGCATAGGAGCACATACACATCTCTTCAGGTAAACCATGTGGGAGACATCGTGCACCCACTCCATACATTGGGGTTAGGTCAAAGTGGTAGGGAACCTCGTCATCCCTTTGCACGGTATCAAGCAGCCCGAAGGCTCTCAGGGGTAGCTCACCTCCCTGATCAAACCTCTACATCGCACACCGCGAGAGGAATCACTGCTTGGACATGGGACAAGGCCCAGTGATTCCCTGCATCAGAATATCCGTATGGTGAAACACCCAAGGATATCTGGTCACACAAGATTTCATAGTCTATGTCTCACAACCAAGACTCTCTTACATGCTCGGAAAGCGATGGTGTCAACACCGTCGACTAAAGAAAAAGGTTCCACACCTTTTATTATACCAACACAGGGTTACACCGTTGCCCCGTGCCACCCTGGTAACACCTCAAGCAAGGAGCAGGGAGGAAAGAATTTCACAAAAAGAGTCTAACAATTCCACTGCAAAAAGGTAGAAGAGCCATAGAGCGTACCTCTTATCACCTCATGCTCTGCAGGTTCGTAGACACCCAAGGCTCGCGGCTGTCCATGGTCCCTTTTTTTAGTTCCCTAACCCTGACATGGACCAACTGATGGTGATGGGAAGACCACGTAAGGTCATCCTCCACTTCCAGCTCCTCCCGCTCCTCTGCTAGAACCACCTCTCTAGGTACTACTCCGATCACGACGATGCCTCTGTCGTTGTGGTGCACCTACTGCATGCCCGAAGCTTTCAGCAACTCGGGTCGGGCAGTCTCATGCCAAGTGATCTCACCCATCACAAGAATAACTCTGCCGCTCCCTGAGCTGTCCTGGTGCCCTCCGGCACCACTGTGGTGTACGACCACAGCCCGAAGCCCACTCACAGAAGGGAACCCTCAGCTGAGGCCCTACACTTTTCTTCCATAGTGGTATACGACCACATCTACGAAACTGGAAGTGGTAAGGCCACCTGCATCGAGGTACTTTCCTCCTGCACCTGCTAGCTACGGCAGACGTCTCGGTTCTGTCACACCAACTTCCACTACCAATCGAAAATGTGACAGGAATCTCTCTGTCTCCAACGCCTACTCTGGCACCTTGGCATATGTGTAAATGCCCAAGGGTACTATGAAAGCACGAATCTCTCGGCGGAGACCCTGCTCAAACTTCCGCACTCGGATGTTGTTGCAATGGACCAAGTCCGGGTGAAAGCGTGCACGGTCTGTGAAACTAGCTACGTACTCATCCACCATTATCCCTCCCTGCTGAAACTGCAGGAGATCCTGAATCCGAACGGAGTGCAAGGAGGATGGGAAAAATCCTCACGAAACGACAACAGAAAGATGCCCCATGAAAGCGACGATTCTTCAAGAAACCGAGTCACCAGACTCCAGCAACGCCGAGCTGCTCCACGAAAAAGGTCGGCTGGCAAAGCCACCATAAGACATGATGGCATCTGCACAAGCCTGAAAAGGCGAACCACTGTCTCTTGCCAACCCTCCGCTACCTGAGGGTCTGGCTCACTACTGATCCTCAGCGGTCCCTACCGCTGGAACTCATAGAGCGAGCTCAACCTGCGCTCAAGCTCACCCTGCTCTTCTAAAGCTATCTGTTGTTCAACAGGTGGAGGTGCTACTACTGAACCACCCGGAAAAAGGGGCTCGCATGATGGGTCCTGGACTATGGCCTCGTAGCTCACAGGGTCGTCGTCACAAACCAAAGCGGGTATCTTGGTTGGCTGTCTTCGCGGAGACATCATGAATATTATAAAGGAGTTTCGCTGTCAGATGAGCATATATGTATATAACAATAACAACGATGGGGAGCTGACTCAAGAAAGATAGTCAAAGACTCAATCCTATGTGATGCACAAACCAATTTCCCTGCAACAAGTGTCTCAGCATGCCGAGTTGACAAGCGGGTTATCAGGGTTCTGGTGAACGGATATGTCGGCCGCCGCACCATCACTGGACTCCCTGGCCTGAGTGTCGCTCTCGAGACACGTTAACATTGTTTCCCTAAATCCCAATTCCTTTTATTTTAGGGATGTCCGAATAGCGTCCCAAGGAACGAACTGCCTCTAATACCACTTTGTCATGACCTGACCCTACCCAAGATCGAGCCACAACTACCCCAAGCATGCCTCTACAGGCCATGGGATGGAGACCAGCGCCGAAGGCACAAAAACTCCGGGAGGCCTTTTCATAAGTACTCATACACACACACGCAGCACACTCAATGAAAAAGTGCAGAGTAAAAGAAAATACAAGTAATGAAAAGGGCAACTACTATATATAAACAACAATAGTGCATCGACCTCTATACAGTACAAGAAAGTTCTGAGGTAAACTGAAAAGAAAAGGGAAAAAACACGCGCCCAACCAGTAAAAATGCCACAACCCGGCAATAGGTACACAAAAGAAATAGCAAAAAGGGTCCCCCACCTAGATCCTGACTCCGACCACCGCACGCGGTCCAAGCTCCCAAGCTCCTAATCTCTTCTGATGTCACGCTCCACCTGTCCGTCATCTACAAGGGAACACCAAGTGCGGGAAAAGCCCAAGCAGGGGTGATTATAAAAATACTCAATATGATACCCCGAAGGCTCGAGGGAGAAATAGAGGAGGTACTGAGGGGTGATCAGTAGATCGAACAGGGAAAGTAGAAAGGTACAACTGAGAGTCCAGCTCACCAAACAAGAGGAAAGAAGGTAGACTCATCCAGGCACAAGGAGCTTTAAACGGTGAGAAGATGAACTTCCCATCGAGTCTTCGCTACCTATAACAGGAGAGTAGACTCATCCAACCATGAGAAGCTAGACACGGAAAGCACATCGCATACCCCGCGCGACTTCGCCTCTCCTAGAAGGAGAGTAACCAAACCCAAGAAGTGGGTACCAGAAACAAGGTATATACATATCTGTATGCTCAATAAGAATCCCAAACAAGATCGTAAGGGGATCTCCATCCCGTAGCTCAGCCCAAGAAAGTGAGTCGCCAACAGTCCCAGAAGTAAACACCATCATCGATGCACATCATCCCGCACGTCTTCCATGAACTACAAGTCAAGGGGCTCAAACCACCGCACCTTGACATTATCCTCTTTGGGCGGCACTGACTCACCCGCACGGTTTTAGGTCACGTCACAAGGACACGTCTTGGTGGGGGAAAGTTCCCCTCGTACTTGAGAGTTCCGGGTTAGGTCAAACCACACCTCGTCACTGCCCCGCAGTTGAGAGGTCTCCTCAAAGTCAAGATCGGTCCAACACTGACTCGTACAACCAAGGGTCCCGCTTTGATAATCACAAAGGAAAGTCACAGACTAGCCTGGTAGGAAGGACTGAGTCTGGAATTTCAACGGGTGTCCCACTGCCCAGCCCTACTAGAGGGTAATTAATAATATGATATCGGGTGACCCACTGCCCAGCTCTGCTGGAGGGTAAACCATAATACATCATCATGAGACCCACTGCCCAACCCCGCTGGAGGGTAAACCATAATACATCATCAGGAGACCCACTACCCAGCCCCGCTGGAAGGTAAACTATAATACATCATCAGGCGACCCACTTCCCAGTCCCGCTGGATGGTAGACCTGGAATAAGTCGAAAGGCGACCCACTGCCCAGCCATGCAGGAGGGTAGACCTCGAACTAGATGACGGGCGACCCACTGCACAGCCCTACTGTAGGGTAGACCCTACGAGGTCGTCGGGTGACCCACTGCCCATTCTCTACTAGAGGGTAGACCCTAAGAGAAGTTGACGGGTGACCCACTGCCCAGCCCCACTGGAGTGTAAACCAGGAACAAGTCGACAGGCGACCCACTGCCCAGCCCTACAGGAGGGTAGACCTTAATCAAGACAACGAGCGACCCACTGCCCATCCCTACTAGAGGGGTGACTCTAAAGAGTTGTCGGGTGACCAACTGCCTAGTCTCTGCTAGAGGGTAAACCCTGAGAAGTCAATGAGAGACCCACTTCCCAGCCCTGCTGAAGGGTAAACCCGGAATTGCTCTAGCCATCCCTACTGGATGGTACAACACTGGCCAACCGAGCGCTAAGTGGGTACCGCGCAACCACCCAACTCCAGAACAAATCACCCAAAAGAGGTTCAGTGCATGTTCCATCACTGGGTGTCACTAGTACCGCTACCGGTCGAGCCATTGATAACAAAACCAGGGGGAGACCACTAAACCCTGCTGGTCAAACAAATGAGCACAGAGGGACCCTCTATGTCGCGAGAGGTCAAGGGTACGCAAAGTAGAGAACGGAACTCACATGGGTCCCACACGGCGTGTAGCCCCAAGTCAACCCCATCCAAGCGCACAACATTCTCAGGTACAAACCACACGTACCTCCAAGCACTCTCGTATACTCCCAGAGTATACCACATCTCCAGCCCTAAGGCTATCGTGCACACGGCACCCAACGTCAACGCGAAGGTGTGAACGTAACAAATCCACCTCAAAGGTCCAGGCACGGCCAACCACATTTCTTCACCCACACGGGAGTTCACGCTATCACACGCCAAAGGTTCTCTGCAAACACGGTGAGAAGAACCGCCATTAGAGCGCCTTTCACATTTCCACATTTAACAAGATCACTCAAGAGGCTCCGCACAACCAAACAAATTGCACCGTTTTAATCCTTGTAGAAAAACATGTGAGATAGACTACTTACTCATCTCAAACAGATATCCGACGGAAAAGTCACCAACAACGCCTCACGCCCGAACAGCCTCCCGTGATCCTGAGCCTCGGCCCCGAAAATAGTCGGGCGCATCACACCAATGTGATATCCTTGGGAAAACACGTCAAAATCAATACTCACATGAGTGAAATGAATATTCAGAGAAAAAGGTGCATTCCGGCGCACCGCACAAGAGCGGTGCTTCGTGGGACCCGCAACCTGGTCCCGAAACACAACGAATAGATCACACCGTTGCGATCCTCTCAAAAAAGTACACAAGTTTAACTAATAACTTGCCCGAAATGGACACCCGGTGATAAAGATAAAAATCACAGTCAACTCCCGAAATGGCCCTCGCGGGGCCCGCACCATCATGCAGAATTAGGGCAGGTAAATTTCACCATTGCAATCCCCTCCGAAAAACATCCAGAAACAACTGCTCGCACACCCCGAACGGACGCCCGATGAGAAAGTCGCTAAACGCTACTCGCAGCTCAAAAGTAGGGTCATGGCACCCATGCCTCAACTCCGGCTTCAATGCCTGAAACCACCCTGGAAGGCTTTGCCCCGGCTCCAGGGACCCAACGCCGCTGACAACGCTCAAAACAGACGTCGAACGCATCTGCGCCGTCCAAAACAAGATCCCCTGAAAGAAACGTCAATTCACTTAAAGATGTGTCGCACCTCTGAGGCCCCTCGTTTCGAGAATTAAAATTTTCCAAAACCATCTCAAAAACTCCGCCCCTTAGACAAGAGTTCACTACCGCAGACGGCAAGAAAAATGGACATCCGTAATGAAAATTACGGACGTCCGAAGACGAAGTGGGCAAGGCCCCTTGGGCTGGACCGGCCGGTCCGCCCGGCCCGGGCCAGCCGTGGACCCGCAGTCCACTTCCCTGCCGACCGGCTTGATGTCCGGTCACCTCTCACGCGGAGACCCGCCTTTGGTGGGTCTCATTCTAGACGCGGGGTCGCACAGCGCAACCCCGGTCGTCGCTCCGTGCCGCAGAGCTCCTCCGCAGGCAGGCGCCCGCTCGCCCTCGTGCCGACAACCGCCGACCTCCTGAAGTGCGGCCACCGCCTGCCACCTAAAGGCTGGCCACCACGCCGCCTACACCCTGGACCGGCGCGCCGCCTGCTCCCTAGTCCGCCGAGCTGCCAACACCCTGGAACCGAGCAGCCGCCGCGCCAGAGCTCGCCAGACCGCCAGAAAACTCCAAAACCCGCAAACTTCAGCGAGCGTTTTCGATCATCTTCGAACTTGGATTTGCAGTCCAAAAGAAGCGATGGAAAGAACCAAAAACTTACTATGAATCCATGGGATTTGATTTCAAATTCTCGGGAAAATCAACAAAACAAATTTAGTATGAACATGTTGCGGGAAATTAAAAACGAAACGTAGGATCTTACCTCTTGGGCGATGCTCGGAGCTTCACGGAGGATCTGCCGCCGCGCCATCGCCTTGCCAGAGCAGCCTCGCTGGAGTGGAGGAGGAGAGGGAGCTTGAGCGTTATGCCAGGGGGGTTTATTGAGGAGGAAGGAGAGAATGGGGGGGAGAGAGTTTAAATAAATAAACTCCAATTAAAAGACTCGTCCCCCGAAAACACCCGCGTCCAAAATTTCTCGTGCGGTCAAGATTAAGCTCCCCCTAGGGTAAACACCACCTCCTAAGCAAAACAGTGGTCTCGGAATTTGATTCTGAGCTTCCATTTGAAATTTATAAAGATGAACGCCCCATGCCGCCAAATTACGAAAACACCCCTGGGGCCATTTTTCATAGACGTCCCACACCCGCAAAACTTATACCCCTCCTAGGGTAAACGACACGCTCCGAACTCAACGATGTCCTCTTTTTTCCAATCTGACCCACCATTTAAGAGATATTTGAGCTTCACCCTTAAATGAATAAATTAATTATTTAATTTATCCGTTTCTTGTTCCGAAAGCGAGCGAGGGGTCCAAACGTCCCACGCCGACACGCTTTATGTCCTTCCTAGGGTAAACACCCCATTCCAGACCCATCTGTAAACTCGGATCTCTGATCCGGATCACGGTTTAGGTGTTATCCAATTTATTTGGCGTTTCCAGTGTGAACGCACTGAAAATTTAATTCTGGCCGCTACGAGGCTCGGAATTGAATGCCGTCTGAAGGCGGTGCTCTGGAATAACATCAAGAATATTCAAAAGTCTTTCAGAGAAACAATTGTGTTGTTACATATAATGATAATATTATAATACAAAAAATACTATTTTCTTCTATATGTGATAAATTTATAAATTTAATTCTTAGAATTATTATCAAAAATATTAAATATGTAATTCAATGGTAAATTTAGAGATTCTATCATAATAATAATTATAGACAACACCAAATACTTTTTCTAACTGAATACTAGAAATAATATGAACAAAAAGATAAATAAAATTGGAATGAAATAATTTTCTATATTATTTATTGAAATAGTATAAACACATTAATTATATTCTTCTTCATGAAACACTTGGTTTTTAATGAAAAGAGAAATTACCCATGATAATTCATCAATACATTCCTTTAAATTTTCTGTTCAAGGAAGAAATATTTCAACATGTGATAATTCTACATTTTTTTGTGATAATTTTGGATTGTTATCAAAGTAAAAGTATTTTATTGTTATAGCATTTTCTCTATTTTCCAATAACATAAAAAAATAAATAATAATAGTCAATGATTTTTCAAATGTAACAATCCTACTTTATATCAATTCATTAATTCATACAATGAATTAATTAACAAGAATTAAGCATGTGATTAAACCAAAAACATTTCAAATCCATTATTATGAGATGAATGTACTATACTATATAAACGTAACTTCTATTTTAATCCCTAAAATAATAATATTTAATTAATATTAATACACGACAAGAATTTCATCCACCCTATTTTTGTATTCTATATTATTATGCATTCATTATTTATGGGATTAATTTCTAGATTAATTTCTGATTATAGTTAATCGCATCTATCTAAACAGAGGAGTCCAAAGAATAATAAAATTACATTTTTATTATATAAAAGAGTGGATTAAAAATCCCCAACCACGTAATTATTTTCAAGTGTAATTTACTACACCCAAAAGGATTGGGGAGAGAAAAAAGATATCTCTAGTTTTACTATCCTAGTAACATAAAATGTGACTCTAATGGAATGGTAAAATAATTATACCATTGATGATAAGATCACTAGAATATACTCACTTAAAAAAATTAAATAGAATAAAGAGAGGGGATATTTTTTTATCTATCATAGAAATGTGTCCGGAATCGCAAATTAATAATGAGGTATTAAAAATATTGAAAACCACCAATTAATTTAGTTTTAACTCAAATCATTATTTAGATCCACATAAAACCCTTTGAAAACTTTAGATATAATTTTAAATTTTAAAGTTGTATTTAATCCGTGATTTCAGTTATAAAACCCTTAAATTTTTTAAAACAAGTGAAACCCAAAAAAATGGGGTTTTGTTATTAAAAAAATATATTTATGTAGGAATCATGTGTCATGTAAAGATAACATGGTCTTACCCTAACATAGATCGGTTTTAAAATGACCCATACGTTGTGATAAAATGACCATTACAGAACTAGAAGTAAAATTATATTATCATTTCACAATAAAAGGGTCTCCACGTTAAACCATATGTGAGAAAACATATTACCCAACTAAAACAAAGGAATACCTGGTTTGACCCTTACAAAAGTATTTGAAACTCATTGTTAAACATATGTGACATAAGGTTTACCCTTACACATCTAAGTGACTACCCTTTGACATTTATGTGAATCTAACCTCATGGGAAGAACTATATGAAGCCATAGGAAAATATCCTTTACCCTTTCACCACATGGAAAATTACATTAATACATATGAAAGTAAATTTCGGTATTTAATAAAATAATTAGTTTTCCATTATATAGGGTTGGAAAAATATGGCTTACCCTTATGCATCATTTTGAAAACAAGAATTACCCATATATAGAGGAATGACATGAAAAAATGTAGAAATAAAATTATCAATATTTTATATAAACATAAATAAAATTATTGAACAATTTTGATTATGATTTATTATCATTTCTAAAATCCCCAAAAATATAAAAAATTGGAATCACATTAAAAAACATCCAAATTAATATCCAATAAAATATTAATATTTAAAATTACTTTAATAATATGAATGAAAACACTTTTAAACAACTTTTTTCAACGTGAAATACTTTTCTAAACTTCCAGAGACTGGGGAATGAAAAAGGAAGGCCTAAGAATACTCTATACCTTTACAACACCTTACTTCTTTTATTTCTCCTCATTTTGTATGTTATTCAGATCTTGTTGATGTTAAATTATTGTAAAAATTAGTTCATCTAATTTATATTCCCTATTGTTATTGATATCATAAATTAATAGTTTCTTTTCATTCAATCTATTTGGTAGATATATTAGGAATATATCAACAGGAATAAGACTCTAATATCTCTCCAATAGAATTTATTCTATTCATAGTTCTATTGAATGAATAAAAAATTAGGTTGATTGGTTCATCTTCCCCCATCTCAAAATCATGTCACTCAAGTTGAATCCTTACATGATTAGTGATAGTTATATTTTCTAATATAAGATGATAAAATCATAGAATCATATAAATTTCATCATCTCTCTTACATGATAATGCATGAATGATTTTTTTAATAGTATACCAAAAAATATTTGTAATTTTTTAACTCAAAACATACATATTAATATAATTTCTTATTAGATAATAATGTCCACAATCATGTAATTCATATATTTTACCATTTCATTCTACTTTTCAATACATTATTGCATGTGGTATGCCTCTATTTGATATTTTCAGAAACCAATGTCACTTCCATCAAACTGTTTTTCTTATAAGGAATCCAACCAAGGTTTATTTACATTCCATCTATTTTACAACATATTTTTTCATTATACTCTTTTGTATAGGATAATTTTTTTAGTAAAAATAAAATAGAACCTATATTTGAGAAGATTGTGATTTTATACCTAGTGTTATTTCTGATTAAACAAGTAGATGTTCTATAGTGGGTGAATTGACCATTTAAAAATTTAAAATATGAGAATTAAATAGAGTATTTAATAATCAATAATGATTATAATTATTATGTAATTATAAACAAGTACCATAATATAAAATAGATAACATAATAAATTTTATAGTTGTTCATTTCATTGTGAACTTTCACCTACTCTTACACCTCTCTAATATTTTAGAGATGCATTATGTACTGGTGGATTTTTTAAGGTAGATCATAACCTTATTCAATATTCCCTTTATAGTGGATTTATAAATAACATAGAAATTTTAATTTTAATAGGGAGTCATACCACTTTTTAAAACATACATTATAAGGAAGAGATAACCTAGCTAAACTTTAGAATCTCGAATTCAACACCGTAGGGTCCAAGATATAGAATATTAGATTCAAAACATGATGAGAGGATGATATTTTTAGTAGAAACCTAAACAAAACATTGTAATAAAAAAAATAAGAAATATATAAATAATTAGTAAAGACTCATACAAAAATTGGTAGAAGAAGTTGATGATGAGAGATAAAGCACAACCACTAGTTTCAGAGTAGATTACTAGTATGTCACTTCATGGAATTATAATAAGTCGTCGATGATTATGTTCCCCTTGGGAGTTCTTTCAATGGATGAGAAGAGTTTTATACAGATCACATGGATATTCATATTATCTCACAAAACATTATATTTTTAATATTCGAGTTAATATAAAAATTATATCAACAATATAGTATCTCTTTTTATCTACATCACTCCCTTTGAACGAGTCTCAATACACTTTAAATAGTACTAAACAATAGCATAACAAAAACCATGAAATCTACTGGGTAATTAAAAATAAAAAAATAATTGGTGAGAAGGAGATAAATTATCTTTATAAAAAATTCATCCAATATTAAAATAAACTAATATAAACCAATATGAATTCATCATATAAAATTTAAAAAACAATATTCAAAATAACCAGTCAAAGGATATCCATAAATTTCAAATAGTTTGCTTCTGTGAAATTCAAATCTTAATTTTGGAAACCATTCCATAATATTCATATATGAGATAAAAATATAAATATAAAAATACCACATTTTATTTAATTAATAACACTTTTTATATGTTCATTATTCTTAAATTTTGTTTTAGTAACATTAAAAACATGTAAATAACTATTAATAAATAAATTCAACATATTGAATCTTTTTTCATGGGTTTATACGAGAATGTAAAATAGTTGAAATATATATTAAAATAATTTAAAACATTCCAAAAATACACTTCATAGTTTTCAAATGATAAATACGAATGTTTTCAATCAATAAAAAACTATAAAAACACAATTTAAATGAAAATGTAAAAATATAGAAAAAAATCATACTATAAGGATGTTTTATTTTAATAAAAAATATAAAGTAAATACTCGACTATGAAATTCAAAATAGAATTATGTTTCATATATCGTCAGGCACCGAGTACATGAGAAAATGACCTACTATAGCGATCAAATTTCTCTTAGGTGTCAACTGTGATGTTAAACATACCATGTAGATCAGCTACATGATAAATTTTTCAACCTATAGTGAGGATGAACTAACTACATGAAAATTTATGTATTGACCACATGAGAAAATGATTTATTAAAAGATAAAAATACTATATTTCAACTAAAGCTACAAGGAGTATAATCAATATACCGTATGAACATAAGAATACATCTAGGAAAGTGGCAGTAGGGCTCAAGTGATTGTAAGAAATTCAATAGTTCAAGTGATCATGAGAAGAAAAACATGTTAAAAAACTAAACAATAAATTAAAAATAAACAATTAAAATATATATGTATAAACTATAATAAAGATAAATTCCACATTAAGTACATAAATTGTGATAAGATAAAATTATCCATTGAAATTAGATATATTTTAATGTATTAGTAATATTCTAAAACAAAATAAATAATTAACAAGAAGAAATACTAGAAATCATTAAAAACTCGAAGCACAAAAAACATAAAATCAATTGTTTTTGTATTTTTGAATTTATATGCAATTATCCAATGTTGGATGAAGATCATGAGAGGCACATATAGATTATTTTATGAATATTTCACGAATAGAGGCTTAATATAAAATTATCTAAATTCACTTGTGGATTTAAGAAGTTATGTTCATTGGATATTTTTCATTAGAGTAATGGACATAAATTGAACCCAATAAATTTAAGTCATTGATGTTTTGGGAAATACTGAAGAATATGTTCATGATACTTATATTTTTAATTTATCTATATATTATTAATGACTCATTCAATAATTTTTTATGTTATTTTCTCCTAAAATTTATTTACAAAAATGAGGAAATTTTTAATGGTGTGAGAAATTTCAGGAAGCATTTAAGTAATTAAATAAGATTCTAAAGTCAACATAAGTTCTAATTCCCTCTAAAATATGAGTAGGTTATGAATTTTTTAATGAATAATTATTATTGAGTTTGGTATGTATCTTAATAATGGGATTTAAATTTTTTCCATAAGGGTATAGGTAGTTAGGGTTTAAGAGAATAATTATGTAACCTATGAATTGGGCCTAGCTACATAGTAAATACTTTAATGGGTATGATTCCTTTCCTTTCTGAGAAAAATTCCCAACATATATAGTTCACATGAGTATTAAGTATATTTAATAATAGAAATACCTACACCTAAGACGGTCTCGGTGGTCATAATATTTTCAAACCCCTAATTTTGATCTCATGTATTAACTATGAAAATAAAATGAAGTGTAATATGCATTTAAAAAGAGTAATCCAACCCATTTTGTGAAAGAATCCAAAAAGAGGTGGAATCCAATGTGGAAATTAATGGAATTTTACACATAGGTGATGGAGATGAACAACTACGATGTTATATATACTCCCAATATTATATCCATATCATTGATGTAGGTAAAATAAGGGTGTTTATCTAAATATATCTTCCATAAGAGATAATATGTCTTAAATTTGGTGTAAAAACTAAAGGATTATCAGTAAAAACAAATTATGCCCCTTTTAGAGGATATATGGTAGTTCCTATAGATTTTCCGAGTTATGTTTCAAAATATTTCCAGCATTTGAGTTAGAAAGTGCATATTGAATATAAAAACATGTATCTTTACATAAATATCTTGTTTTTTTGTTTATAATTTAGATATATATTACTAATTTTGTTTCCTATTGTATGGTTTGAAAATGGGTGAAGAAAGGGAAGTTACAACAAATAGGGTTATTATAGCCTCCATCAATTAAGACATAAAAATGGGAGGAAATTTCTATTGACATTATGATTGGGCTTATAAAGTCACCATATATTGATTATGGTTTTTGGGTTATTATGTATTGGATAAAAAATTTCAATATATTTCTTAACTATATAAGATTTTTTTGGTGGATGAGCTTAAAAAGATTTATATGAAAAAGATTTATAGAATTCTCAATGTCCTAAAACCTATTATCTCCAATATAGATCCTTGTTTTACATCATGATTATATAGGTAGGTGCATAATTATTTATGTAACACACAAATATTATAAATTATTTTTATTTCATTGAAAACCAATGTGTTCAATAGCATCTGATACACATAACAACAAACCAAAACAAACGACAAAAAATTGTATAACCATTAAAATTTAATCAATAATTTAGGACAAAATAGAGTTACCAAATTATAAAAACTATATAGAAATAAAATGAAGGTAATTATTAAAAATAAGTTAGTTATAAAACTCAACTAGTGTAGCTAAATAACCATCAAGATAGATTTACACTTTAAAATATAACATTTCTAAAATTTTATTTTATGTGATTTATTTGGATAAAATAAATATTTCACTCATAAAATATATTTTTTATGTTAATGATATATTAAAAAATATATAATTACTAATTAATAGATTATAAAAATAAGTGCATTTAATATTTAAAAATCATACGAAAACATTTTTCAATACATTGTTTTTTATTTGAAATTTAAATTCCTTAATTATATATTTTAATTTTAAATAATGAACTTTATATTTAGATTTATCATGTCAATATTATCATAATATTTTTTTTTAATTTTTTTTCAAAATTATTAATTTTAGGTTGAACAGTTAAAAATATAGTTTTTACTAAAATCACAGTGTTTGTGAAAATCTAAATAAGTATGTGCAACTAAAAGAGTAATAAAATATTTTTCATGATAAATAATGTACTTTGAGAGTTAACTTATTTAAGGAAAAAATCATAGATTAATTTCAAAAACCGATGTCTAACATTTTTAAAATAAAGTAATATTTTTTTAATAAAAATGATTTTTAATCATTTGTATTAAAAATGAATTTTATTCCCTCATAAAATAAAATATGAAAAAAAAATTCTTTCCTATTTATAATTAGAAGGTAAAAATTATATGAAGTGTAAAATTTCATTTTTAGGTATAAAAATAATATTCCAATGACTAGAGTTTATTATTGGGAAAATTATAATACTTTTTTCATAGAATTGTTTTATTAATTTTGAGTAATTGTTATATGATAAAAATTTATATCTTCTAAAAAATTACACTAATATAATGATAAAATAAATATATAAATATAATAATAGAGGTTCAATTGGTAATTAATATAAAATACAATTAAGAACACTTAATGGTGAGAAAACTTTTTTCTACAAAACAGTTTTTCTATATATTAAATGCTTAAATTTGATCATTAATTATTTACATTTTAGAAGTTGAATTAGGTTATATGGGCTAAACAAATAACTTCATAAAACATTTATCATAAAATAGTATTATATTATATATTTTTCAAAAATAAAATAGTTAGTTAAAAACTATTTTCCAAGGTAAAAATAAAAATGGTAAAGTGTAAAAATATAATATTAAATAACTATATACATGCTTAAATCATGTATATAAATTCATGGTTGAGGATATATCAAACCAAGATCATCCATGAATCCATTATTTTAATCTTTTGGATCATTTTACCCTTGAATAGTATAATACCATTATTTAAATTTAATGGGCACTTCCAAAATTACTCTTCTATTTACTTATAAAATGGGAACACTTCCCCAACTTCATGCTATAACTATTAGTTAGAATTTACTTATAGTAATCTACAATTTTTATCATACTAGTCTACCCTCCTAGGTTTTTAAAATTATTTTACATATTATTTAGCACAATTCTTCAATTTCTTTAGAGATTTTGAAGATAAGTCTCATTTTCACAACATGATCATTTCCTACTCTATAGTATTTTATTCCTAATACTCTTAAAAAAAATTGTATCCACAATAATATAATATAATATAATAAATACTTTTAACATACTAAAATTTGATTATATATTTGTACAAGCCATTATTAATTCATTTCTATCCAGAAAGAAAAAACAACACTGATTGTTTGTATTTAGAGACTAACATCTCTACAAAGTGATGTGTTTTATTTTTCATCATTACCTATTAGGGCTGGTAATAGAGATATATGTAATGACCCTGAAATTCACTATATATTTTATTTTAGTAAATTTTATGTAGATATATTATTTTACATTAAATATTATAGTAAAATTAAACTATGATATGTTAAAATAAAATGATATTGTTATAATATAGCCATATATTTAGCGATTATACAATAATATAACCATATAATGAAATATTTGAAAAAAAGATATAAATAAAATTGGTTAAAGGAATTATCCTTTATAATGCTTATTAATCCAATATTGGGAAGGATGCTTCTTTGGTAGGGTTTCTTATAGACAATTCCCAATCCAAACTCAAATAATTACAGAATTAGTGAAATAGTATGTAATGGAAATTCAATCTCATTGGAATTCCCATATGATTAATTCTAGAAGAACCACCACCCTTGACTGCCAAAAAAGTGTAATATTTTCTAATATATTATTTATAAATCATTAGTGGCTATGTAATTATTAATTATGATCATATAATTATGTATATTTTAATGCATTAAGTTATTTGTCACATCTATTTTACATATTTCACATTTTGAATTTTAAAGAGTAACATTTTATTTCTCAGTAAAGTTTTTTAATTATATTTCATATTTAAAAAATAAATTTTAAACTTTTATGACCTTAATTAAATAATAATAATTTCTTTCTTTATATTTATATTTTTAACATTATCTTTCAATGATTTTTTGAGCTTCTTTCAATAATAATTTATTTTAGGTAAATAAAATGATGGATCAAAAAAAGAATGACGAAAAACATAAATCTAAAGGCCCTTTGGCATGTGAGAAGATAATCCCTGTTGATTATACAAGGTTATCATTTCTCTTAGACAATGTGGGACATAAAGAGTTATTTCATATTTTAGTAAACAAATCATTTGAGGAAAACTTTTCCATAGACAATGTTAGGGGCGTGACGAAATTTTTTGCATATGTTGTCTGATCTATAAACAATCCATCCTCGGATTTTGATATCCCTACCCCAATGAGATTCATTTGAAAAAAAGTATTGTACATGTCTATATAAATGAGGTTGTATTTGAAGAGAGAGTGAATCTATTTCGTTACTTCATCATTGGGAGGGTGTTAGTCCAAGTAGGATAAAATCCTGGGAAATTTATTAACCTGACTAGAAGGATTCCATATGTCTAGGTATTTAGAAAATGGAAGATTATGGAAATGGGATGAGGTTATTTTCACATTGTGTTTCCCTCTAAGGAGAAAAACTATGATCTTGTAGATTTGGGCTAATATCCATACGACCATGTTTTTTAAAAATTTATGATGTGGATATAACTTTTCATCTGGACATGGAAAGGAACACTCACACAAAAATTTGGATTCACATATGAAATATTAATTTAATATATTTGAATCCTTTAATTCTCTATGATATAGCCCCTATCATAAGAAAACCAATCACGATGGATAGACATATTGATAATCCAATCTATAGGAATTAATTGAGGATCCTAGTGGAGGTTTATATATCTAAAACACTTTTAGAGGGGGTGGTGTTAACCACATGGGACGACACTATTAACCTTCTAATAAAGTATGAAATAAAACAAAAATTATACATAGGTTGTATGATCTTTGGTGACATGATATCTGAGTGAAATAGAGATAAAGAGTTCTCTTTCTGCATCATAAAGGGACATAGTTTTTAGCAGTGAAGAAGTAGGAAAGAAAAGGAGCTCGCTAATTCCTCAATTTCATCATGACACAATAATAATAGATCTTCCAACATGGACAGTTCCAAATATGTAATTTTGATAGAAATGAATGTAATTGTCTTGGTTGAGAATTTAGTTCATCCTTCCCCTACTATGGTGGGGACACCAAAGATGTAAAAGATTCCCCTTCCACCCTTTACCACTCAGGTCCATAAAATATGTGAAACATAACCATTTAGGGAAACTTGTAAAAAATGTGGGGAATTCCCCATTGGACAGAAACCAAGAAAACTATGAAAACAATTTGATCTTGCCTCTCTTCCTCACACCAGTTGAGATTTTGGGGGTGAAAGACCTACAGAGGACACCATGGGTACCTCTATATTAGCTGGAACACATAGAAACCCTACTTTAGGAACAAAACCTACTGAGGATCTATCAACAAAAGGGACCCAAGCATAGGATTGACCCTTTAGGCATACTCCTAGTGGGGAATAGATCATATTGGATGACTTATTTATAAGTACTGATCAGGTGACACAAACTCACTATGATAATACTTTAATAGATGGTCTCACAAAGTTGACTATAAGGAATTCTGTAGGTAAAATCAAGCATGAGAGAAACCCTCAATTATATATAGATCCAATTCAATATATAAAAGCTTGGTACCGGTCTACATCAGGCCATATTGGGGATCAACAGGACTGCTATGTGGTAAACACACTAACTTTGGGACAACATGAATCCTATCCTTCCCGGCATGCTATTAGATGTGATATTGATGAATCCTTCTTTTAAGTTTCCTCTTATAAAAGTTAACGGAGAAAAATGTCAAGTAATTAAGCACCTGAACCTTTACACTCTATGAACATCTTCAAATCTCTTAGTGGAAATCATTGGGCTGAAGAAGTGGATGATACTCATCCCCGTTCACATATTGATGATCATGATAGTAAACCAGAATTGGAAGATGATATAAGTAAATCAATAATAAATTAAGAAAGAAAAAAAAAAGAAAACTCCATTTTAGAATGAAATAATATAGAGGAACTACAACTTAGGGAATGGGCCAAAATGAAGAATCTATTTTACTGGAATTTCTAGGAGCTAATAAATCCCATTATAGTCGAAGCCTTAAGTAATTTTATCTTAGACAAAAAACCAATTCTTATTGTAATTTTAGAGCCTAAAATTCTTTTTTAAAATTGGAATTACTTCATATGGTACTCCTTGGAATATCTTTATGTCTCCTGGAACTCTCATTGTTGTAGTATGGACCATTTATGTGTTCTTAATAACTAATTCATGTAGATTTATACATTTATCCAGAGAAATCAATGCATAATAGTTACTATCAATAGTTAAGGCCATGTTGTTAAGGTCTCTCTTTTCTATTCCTCAACATATTACTTTAGGAGAATAGACTTATGGAAATATGTTGATGATATTTCTAGAAATTTGGCTCACAAATTAGTTATTTTTTGTGATTACAACACTGCCCTCACACCTTGGAAAAAAAGGGATTAAACTTCAAGAGGATAGATGTTGCTGAATTCTCATCTTGTATTGATAAATGTAACCATGTTGAGGTCCCAATTGCTTGATTATATTTTACTTGGACTAGGAACACATTAAAATAAAGGAAACTAGAAAAATTCATAGATGCTTTGCTCAAATGGGTGGTATGAGTGTTGCTAGTGGAATTTCAGGACACACTCATTAAAAGCATAACTCTGAACATAATCCCACAATTGGGGAGCTTTTTATTATGAAAAGACTCACCTGACTTCCCTTTCTATTAAACAGTGTATGGGTTACAACTCATGGGTGTGTGAAAACGATTTTGGAGGCTTGGATATTCGAAACTATGGGAATCTCATTCCAGAGGCTTGCTAAAAAAATTAAAACATTCTATGAGAATCCTATGGGATTAGAGCAAGATATCGTTATCAAAACATAATATTGGTATTCATAATGTTGAAAATTATCTTTCAAGCATCCAGGACAGACAACATGATCAGAAACTCCTCTATATGGAGGAAATGCAGGCCCATGAAAAATTAGATGACCTTTTATCCATAAAGGAGAAGCTAGAAAAGAATCATCTAAAAGTAAAATGGCTGAAGTAAGGGGATAAGAACTATAAATATTTTCTTAAAAAAATAGAAATAAGTTGGTTAAAGATAGAAATAATGTTATCAGCATAAATGGTCACCTATAGACCTATGAAAATGATATATCAAAGGTAGTGAATGATTACTATTTTGACTTATATGAAGTTAATGGCATGGAAAATTCATCATTGATGATTGTAAGAATCCTATAATACATAAATTAGAACCATAACTATAACCCTTTCAAGGAACCATACAATTATGATATCAAAAAGTCACTATTTTCTCTTAATATAGAATGTGCTCTAGGACCAAATGGCTTCACAAGTAAGTTATGCATGGTTTGTTGGGATATTATTCAAGATGACCATGTAAGTGCTATAATGGATATATTTTCTCATACTTATCTTCCCTATGGAATTAATTTAATCTTAATGTATTTGTTTCCCAAAAAAAATAAGGATGATATTGAAGATTTTAGACCTGTTTCCCTTGGTAACAACATCACTAAATTCATCATAAAAATCATGACATTTAGGATGGGGTAAATTCCTAAGGATATCACCACACTGAATAATTATGGGTTCATTCCTAGGAATAGAATTCATAATTAAATTTTTACCACCTCATAAAGTGTTAATATCATTAATAAAAAATAAAAGGGGACTTTAACCTCAAAAATGATATATATAAGGCCTTTAACACCCTCAAGTAGAGTTTTATTCTCAATATCCTCAAAAGATATGAGTTTACAGAGACATTTTATTATGAATAAGATCTATTATCTCATTTATAAGGCTGTCCATTTTAATTAATGGGATTCCATGGGGATTCTTTCAATAAACCATATGATTTGGGTAAGGTTTTTCACTTTTGGAGATTCTCCTTTCCCTTTCTGAATATTATCATAGCATGTGTATTAAAAACATTTCTCAAGTGTTTTTATGAAAAAAATAATGAAATCAGGGAGGAATGGGATTATCCCATCACAATTTTTTTACATATATGGCATCCTCTTATTCAGGAAATCATTAATGAAAACCATATCTTTCATTCAATGCCTCTTTAATCATTATGAGGAAGTGGTGGGGTAGTCTATTAGTTGGGGAAAATATTTCATTATTTATGGAAATGGATTACCTTTGGGTAAACAGAAAATTATTTCTTCGAATCTTGGGGTGAGTATGGGAACTCTTCCCTCCAATTATCTTGGTCTTCCACTATTTTGGGATAGGTAAAAAGACAATTTCATTATGGAATCATCTCTGGAATCACAAACCAACTTTACAAACTAAAGGTAAAATAAATGTCTCAAGTAGGGAGGGTTTGTCTAGTGAAATAAGTTATCACTTATAAATATTTTTACTCCTTTTCTATCTATAAGTTTCCTAGATCTCTCATCAAGGATTTTCAATATATGATTTGAAAATTTATTTGGACCAGATCTATACAAGAAATAAAATTGGTAACTATTTCATGAAAGGAGTTTATAAAACATATTGATATGGGGGGTCTTGGCATCAAAGACCTTATGATATTCAATGATGTCCTGATTGGTAAGTTCGAATGGAGATTATTTACCACTAATGACTCCTCCTATGAGTTTGTAATTAGGTGGTTCAGGGAGAGGTTGCTGGATGGTTATCTATACTATCTGGGATCATCGCTGTAGTCTTCAATCAAGCTCTTTTTCCATGAAATTATGAAAAAAAACACTAAGTGGTTAGCTGGTAAAAAATATGACCCTAATTCTTTAATCACTGGTTGGATTGATCAATCTCTAAAGGACATGCATAATATTCCCACTAACATGATGCAAATGACAATTATCGAACTCTAGACACAATATAAAACCATATATTTTATCCTGGTGAAGACTATAGTGGAGATACTAAAATAAAAATTTATATAAATAGAAAATATGTTTTAAAGACTTAATCACCATGTGTTATTTAATGCTAAGGATTACAATAAGATGAAATGTGGGCTTTAACCAGAATCCTCACATGGTTGTTCCAATTCAAGGATAATTTCATTAATACTTCCAGGTTCACTCTCCTATAGAAAATTTGAAAAATTAAGCTACCAACACCTGAAGAGATAATAAAAGTTGGTAAATACATTTTATCACCATGTCACATATGTTCAAGGTCCAAATAAAACATTCAACACCTATTCATACGTTGTACCCATGCAAGGGAGTTGTGGAAATATACAACTCATATTTTTTGCCTTCATTTTCAAGCAGGCTGGTAGCTGGGTGAGTATATGGAGTACTTCTCCAAAGCTATAAAATGTGATTAGATCCATCACCTCTTACTGACCGCTATAGCATCAATTTTTTCATCAGTTTGGAAAGAAAAAAATGCGAGTCTATTAGAGGTTAGGGTGTCATCTATACACGTTGTTATAGTTAAACTTCATATGTAGGATCATGCGGAAGAAAAATCCCTCTATGTAGTAATGCAGAACCACATAGAGGATATGAATATCTTCATACACATAGGTGTTGCAGCCAGACCAAGACCACCTCTTTTCCAAAAATCTATGAGGAGTATTCCACCTATTGGAATGAGGACTGAGTAAATTTTGACAACATGACCTCTAGAAATTCAATACCTTTTGCATGTGGAGTTATTTTCCAAACATACAATGGATTTTTGAAAGGATTCATTTGTAATGACATTGGCATTAGAACTGCCTATGAACTTGAATAATGGGAGATGATATATTCTATCAGACACACTACCCAACAACAATTGAATGATTTATGGATATAATCAAATTCTAAAATTATTGTTATGGCCCTAAAAGTAAGGGGACAAAAATGTCCCATGGAAGCTTCTACCATAATTGATTGAGTGCCTCACACATGTTGCACACCTGGATCTACTTTTCTCTCATGCATATAAGGAGGCTAACTAGATAGCAGATATTATTTCAAATAATGTGATCATGGAAAGAAGCATGATGTGGACTTTCAGGGCTTCTCACTTTTGTACGTCATTGATTCATGATGATATGTGAGGAGTGATTCACGCTCACTGTTCTAAACTCCATTGAAATGACTAAAATTGTATTTTTTTTAACTTTTTAATAATAATTTATAGGACATAACTCATTTGTATCATGTATATTCTTGGAAATTGATTTCAAGATAATAGTGAAAAATATTGATTTTCCTAAAACCATCACTTTTATGAGATTTTCATAATACAGGAATGACTTCAATTTTTTCAAAAAAAAATTATATGAAATATTTATATATAATATTGAATTAAAAATTTTAAATTAATATTTTTTATTCAAAAAATCCATGTCTATAACTGTAGAAACAAATTTAGTATTTTTCTCTATATACTGATTTATTCAAATATATTAAAAATAAATTTTCATCATTTATAGAAGTTAAATCCAAAATATATTTAATATATTAGATAAAAATAATAATATTATTTAATAAATTGTATTTTATTTTTGGTCCTAAAATTATGATTACCTTGATAAAAGTTAATGACTAAGAAAATGGTAAAACAATTATTTTCAAATAATTGTTTTATAACTATTCTTTAAATTCTATAAAATAAAATAAATTAACCGATTCTTAAAAATGAATTTATTTTATTTTTTAACCTATTATTTTAATATATTATCACTCATACAATTAGTAAAAAATGCTAAATAAAATTAAAAACCCTTAATTTTTAAAATAACATTTTTATAAAAAAGTATATTTTTTATATAAAAAATGATTTATTTTAAATGAAAATTTTAATTATATAGAAATTTAATTAGATTAAATTGAGATTTTATTTAGGAACCGAAATTTTTTAATATGGGTTAATTTATATGTTTAGTAAAACATAATTTTATTGGGTAATAACTACTTACCCAGATAGAGAAAGGTAAAATTAAAAATATAAAAGTAATTTACATGAAATGTGATTCCCTATAGGTAATAGGTATGATTAATTTTGATTATAGTTTATATTTTTTATGATATAGTGAATATTAGGTTCTCAGGGTAAATTTTTTTAAGAATTATATAAAATAGTTCAGCTATACAGTTTGTGAACATTTAGAAGTAACCATGAAGTAATCATTGATGTGGATATGTGGGTTCTAAAAGTGATTTATATAGTTTGAGAAATTTTTTTATAACCATGTTAGTTTCAAATCAAACCATATGTATGTGTACGGTTTAGTCCATAGGCTATCACATGTTTTCAGAATGGTTTTTCTAACCATTCTACTAGAACCTAGTAACTGTTCACTTCAATTTTCAATGGGAAGAAACTGCCTAATGGTTAATCCACTTTTTCAAAACGTGTGGCCTAACCATGAAACTGTACTAGAATTATTAAAATTGTAAATTTAGACAAATTTATTTGGATTTTTATAGGGCTAATTTTCCCATAATATCTTATTTTCCTGACCTAACCTCTTATTAACACTCCAAAGGGTACTCGACATGGATATTTTTGTTTTTCTCCTTTTTTCATAATGGATCTCTTCAAGGTAAGTTCCATTTATTCTCAAATCTATTCTCATATTTCTATATATTTATTTGACATCCTTCCCCCATGTCTCTTTGGAACACTATGTAGTTTTGATTTCCAAATCTATCAAATTTTTTAATGGTATGGACCTTTCCGTTCATTTCGGTATGGATTTGTAAGGCTTAGAGGTGTTATAAGGGATTTTGGTAATTTTTTGTAGGCTTGGGAGACGTTTTGGATCTTAATGTGTCATCATTACCTAGTTGTTCACATAACCATTGTTTTTTGGGAAGTTTGTGAGGTATTGGTACACCATTTCATGCAACTCGACATGTAAATCCATTTTGGAGGCCGTTTTCGGGCTATTGTGTTTCTTTTATTTGAAATGGCCAACTAAAAATGCCCATGGTGGTCATGGAATTATGTGTGATGTCTATAAGGGTATCATGTTTGTAATGTGGATGTGAGAAATATATTTCTAATAGTTTTTGGAAGTCGTGGAATGTAAAAAATATTATATACATGGAAATATATCGTAGGAGAATCCAAGTTGCGATGGAAAACTCAAGAACCACCAATACCATTACATGGTTGTACTGGTGTTCTGGTTGTTTTAAAATTTCTAAAATGTATGTCAATATTCATGGATCATTACTAGTTAAAATGGTAAAATGTGTGAGAATTTAAGAGTGGTCTTGAGTACATTTCTAATTTTATTATTCTCCTATATTAGTCGACCTGCACACCACCTCTTGAATTCATTATATTTCTATATTTTTTTGAAAACCTAGGGCTGGCTGAGTGTTTTCTCACTTTGAGGCTATGTTGAATAATTTTTTTTCTCATGTATGTGTTGATTTTACATCTCTTAGGGAGCATTGATCAATTCCTTGTGGATTCAGATAATTGAATTCAGGAGAATAAAATTATTTATATTTTAGGTAGACACATTTATTTTTATTTTCCAATTTTTATTAGCTTCTTCTCAAATAAGAATAACTAAGAAGTGGGTGGGATAATATTTATTATTTATGGGAATAGTTTTATCATGGTTTTCAGATTCTAGGTTTTATCAAGCCTTCCTTCAGTTTGGAGGTGTTTTTACTTTTGGTGGTTGAACCTCATTCATTTTTTCTTGTGTGGTGAATATTGATCCTCTAAAAAATTATCAAATTCATTGAATATTATATTATATTATTTCATATTCTAAATTTATCATACTTTATAACTTTTTTTGATATTGGTATTAACCATAATAATGATTAATCATTATTAATTAATGAACCTCATTTTTAGTTTTTTTAATCTCACGTGTTTCCTTCATTATAACATTTCTCTTCTTATTTCAAAATATAATGTTTAATATATGTTTATTATATGTTTACCATGTTTTTTTAATTATATGGTTTATCATTCTTTATATAATGAAAATGAAAAAAACATTCTGTCAGTAATGTTTTTTGGATAAATAATTAAAGAGTAATTTTTAAACAAAACTAAACTTTCTTATAATTTTATTGAAATCAAAGATATTCTTAATGAATGTTTAGTTGAAATTATTATTCCCTATGTAAATGGAATTGGATAAAGAATTAAAATATGTTAATTCTTATTGATAAAATAATATAAAATACATTTAAATCTTATCATTCTTCTATAATTTTTCACGAACCTGGATGTTATAATTAAAATAAGGTTTAAAAAATCCAGTAAATTTGAATATCTTATGAATTACATTGCATAAGGTTGTAACCTATGATAAATTAATTAGTTAATCTATGATGTAAATTAAACTATTTTTTTTAAGATAAATTTTTGGGTTTTATTGAACCTATTTTATTGTTAAGGCTAGATGCATTAATTTTTATGGTATAGATTCCAGGTTGACAATTTTTTCCTTATTTCCTTATGTGGTAACTCAAGAATAGGATCCGTACAGTATGAAATTATGTGATCCTAGGATGGTTGATGGTTGAAGATACTTGGTTGGATAGGTTAGATTTTATGGTAGAATTTGATATTAATGATGGAAGTAGGGATGCATGGTGTTTTACATGGAGGTTTCCGAGATGGAATTATGAATGAGGGAATGGGTTGGAACATGGATTTCCCATTATTTTTATGGAAATGAGGATACTTCTATGTTATAAAATTCTATTTAAATAATGGATGATCTGGATACTTGTTTCTGTATTACATACCCCACTACATGAGGAAGATGGTTGTACTTGGTTGAATCATCTATTTTATGATAGATTTGGATGAGTCTTAGAGTACATTGAAATGTAAAATGATAATAAATAATAAATTTATTAACCTATGAGTTCGATGTATTATTGGAATGAAAATTATTATAATCCCGAGAAACCATGGGTTCAATTGGTTTATGACTAGAGGGAATGGGAATCTATTGATGATCATATTAAATTAAGGTTGATGAAATATTTAATGGTTAATTTGAGGAACTAACATAACACTAATTGTTTAATAGAAAGAAATAAATTGGGCCTTTCTTGAATTCATGTGTTCATATAGAATATCTAGTCCTTAATGGTGGCATTTGGGTTTCTATGTAATGATAATTGTAGTTGAGCCAAAGACTAGGTTGATGCCCATAGTGTATATGTGGAATATATTATATCCTATTTTTCATGTGATTTCATATATTACCCCACAACATTATTGGTATAAAAACTGGAACCTAGTTGAATGGGGGAGGTTGTATTCCTAGACAACCATGTTGGAAAGTAATAGATAGTACACGAAACCCTTTTGCATAGCCCTCTTATCTTGGTAGTGTTATTTATTGCAATGCATAGTGGTAACATATCCCATATATGTGTGTAGAAGTTTGTAATGGTTGATGGTTATTTTATAAACAAGTATCATCATATATAGCATCCTATAGATTATTTTAAGTATGTCATGTATGGGATGTGATCGATTGAGGTATAGTACACAACATATAAGTTTTTGTGTCTCCTAGAAACTACTCAATTACTATATGATGATATGAAATAGGTTGATGAGATTATGTGATTCATGGGATGTATGGAATGATATATTATTACAGGTACCTTTGTGTTGGATTAGTTTTAAAGATAGATGTCTCAGGTTGTGTGACATTAGTGAAGAAAATAAAACTAGTGGTAAAGTGATAGTGGGGTAAATTCTTTTAATATTATATTATATAGTCACTAGTATAAGATACATGGTGATAGATCCACAGAGAGGAAATGATCTTTATATAACAAATTAGGTGAGGCATTATATTCACTTATTATTAGAAGGAATATAGTATTCTTTCATTATCATTTTCATGGGAGGCTTTTGAGAGGATCCTATTGAGGATAAAAATGATTCTCACCATATGGAAATATAAAATATTTTATGAAAATCATGAGTTTTTTGGTGATAGAGCTAGAAATTACTCTATCCTAGAGTTATCTCATTAGTAATTTAGGTTTCAAGGTCATAGAATAGTATTTTACTTTTCATGTATGTAGTTTTAGTTATATTTTTTCTACTTGAATGGAATTACATACATGTGTTGGGAACTCATTTGATCTTTTGTTATGAGAAAAAGTTTTGGGTTGATTCAGTCTTATATTTTTTTTCCAAATCATAAATGTTTATGCCTTCTATTTGTCGGTATAATATAACCTCATTGAATTTCTTCAAACCATTTAATATGGGAGGTGGGATTCGGGCATCATTATCAACTTTCTCTCATTATCATTATTGTAGGGTTACATTTATCAGGAGGTGTTTTGATAGTTTTGATAGAGAAATGGTGTTGTTTTAATTGATATAGGCTTGTGAGTACTGGATCTCCTTGATTCTATTATCCGTTTTCAAAAACAAATCATTTTTCACTATTAGAGAGGTAGGTGTACCAATTAAATGGTTATATAAAATGAATTACTCGAAATTCATGTAAATTTCACTAGTTTGGTATATAAATTGATTGATTTCAAATCTATAATAGTTGTATTGAAAAATCGTGTCTTTTTTGGCATGGAAAAATATTTTTAAATGGTTTTTTCTTTAAAATTAGTTTAACTTGCATCACGTGTTTGATAAAATACCTCAACTATATTTTTTTTACTATAAAATGAATTTTTGAGCATGGAAGTGGTGATTATTTTCTTGTGTAAATGTTTTATAAAATTGTCAGCGTGGTTTACTTATGTTTTTTGGAAATAATATCTCATTGGGAACATTTGGTGCATTAGTTTGTGGATATATTCAAACATTAGAGGTTGTGGAACTAATTATAGCATGATTATGATATCTTTGGACTATGGAAGGACTCAATATCCATAGGATTCATGGTATTTTCAGATGATTATTTCTTTTGATGTCTTAGTAAGTATTCTCATATCCTAGATCCCAACTTTTTGTTTATTACATGATGGTATTGTTTCATGATTGGTTTCTTACATTTTTATCTTCTGAGTGATGGGAATTTTGACTATTCCTATATATTTTCAAATATTTTTATGTTAACTTTCTTGGGACCTTTAATATGGGTTGTTTCTAAAAGAAAAAACTACATAGTTTTTTAAGTAAAATTATTTCAAAAAATTTATATTTATGAAATTGTATCTATTTTAGAGGTAGAATGCATGGTTTCATAGTGATCATCAATTCATAGATTCAAATTTGTACCCTTAAAGGTGTTTTCCTCATACCCTACTAATTACATTGTCCATATGAAGATTTGTTTCTTCAAGACATTATGAAAGGGAAATGTGTCAGGTAGCTCAATGTCTTCTCTTATTTGACATATTCGTCATAGTGAGTTGGTAAGTTTTATTAGATAGTGACTTATAAAAATGGTTTTATTATTGTTTTGTTTTGTTTTTAAGTTTAACCATTTAGATTTTATTTGTATGCATCATGGATTTTTACTCTTCATTCAGGTTGTACACTGAATGGTTATCGCCATTAGGTTACTCTTGAAAGATGTTTTTTATTTTCTTTTTATCTCTATATAATGGAAATTAATATTGGTTGACATGACATGAGAACCCATGTTGGTTCATTACAAAATGGTATCATAGAAAATTCACATTCAGAATTTTCATAACACTACGTGGGTTTACATCATATTTTGTGGTATAAAATTGTTAGGATCATCATAATTCAGAAAGTGTAAGATCTTGGAAATTTTTGGAGTCATCTCAAGCACATTTTTAGGTAATTTATGACGTTTTTAAGTTCCTTTTTTTGGAGTAGTGGCATGGATTTCGTTAGGGTGAATTTTTAAGGAAAACAAATAGACGGTGGTTTTTGAATGGTTTGTGCATGGTCTGAAAACCATGCGACTAAACTGTGCCAACTGTGAAAACCTAGATAGAGAGGTCTTCATATTTTTCTCATGGTTTGACAAACCATGAAACTAAACTATGTCAACCATGAAAACGTGGACATAGAGGTCCACACAGTTGGCACACGGTTTTTCCTAACTATGCGCCTCTGCCTAGGAATCAGTGCGTGTGGGATTAAATATTCTAAAATATATTTTTAAAACCACTTCAGCCCCCGAGAGTCACATATTTTTACCTTTCCTCAGACTTGAAAAATTCTAGGACATCCTAGAGCCTACCAGAGGGATTCCAAGGTAATTTGAACAACATTCATTGATATCAAAAGCCCAGATCGAAGATCTGATCTCTTCTTAGTTTGTAGATTTTATCCCATTTCTTATCTCATTCATTCCTATATATTTCCTTGATCCTTACATGGAATATCACCGCTATTTCCTTGAATCTAAACCAAGGAGTTTGTATCTGGATCTCGGATTGTGTATCTAGATCTATATTTGCATGATCTTGATTCCTTTGATCTTAATTTTGGTTTAGTCATTTATATCTGGAGCTTGATCGACGACATTGTTCCGCTCGAATTTTAGGGATTTCCATTGGGCTAACATCCGTCAAAATACCAAGGTAGGTGGTATAAATCAAACTCCAATTATTGTGTATTTGTTATGTGGATGTGATTTTTTGGATTTTTTATCTTCCCTTGACAATTCATTTCCTAAAATGGAGTAATTTGGAATGTTGAATTGACTTGTGATTTCCATAGTGATCAATTGATAATTGAATCAGGAAACAAATGAGGTGGGTGTTTCTCAAATATATATTTGTTTTATAGATTGGATATGGGTTGAGATATTGTAATCAATATATTAAATTGATTGTGTTAATATAATTATTTAGGGGAAATTGATTATGACATGATGTTCAGATATCAATGATAATTAATTGTGATAATTAATTATATTCCATGATATTGATCAAATATAATTAATTGTGAGAATTAATTATAACAAGTTGAGATTTGATAGGGATAATTTATTGTGAATAATTAATTATGGAATGGGAATTGTGTTGATTGTTTAATTAATTAATTAATTAATTAATGGGTTATGTTCTTAGCTAATTTTTGAGTTAACTAATGGACTTTGAAATGTTTAACTAATCCTTGGATTAGTAATGGAATGATGTGGATAATTATTGGGAATTAATGAATGATTAAATGGCTTAGATTTATTTGGTGCTAGACATGGTGTTCTAGACAAATTAAAAGTTGGGACTTAGACATGGAGTTCCACCCCAATATTTATCTGAGCATGAGATTTTTTGGTGCAATGCATAAAAACCTACACCAAATGAGATATGGAGTGTTATGCATGGAGACCAACACTGAATAAGATTTGGGGTTCTTGACATGTTTTTTAACACCAAATGAATAATAATAATGAAATATGATTAAAATAGAAAACATGAATCGAAACTAGTCCTAGTATGATGATTAAAGATGAAATAAAAATGTGATAAATGTTTAATTATTCATTTTATTCATTACTTCATAAAACTACATACACTATCTCTTGATTGAACTTGTATTATACATCATTTATAGTGTCCTATTGAGTTGTACTAAAACCCTATTCAGGCCTCCAAATCGCCACTCGAGTAGACTTTGCTGTTGCAGGATAGGATAAGTGTACGACCCTAGGATTGGTTGTCGGTTGGGATTGGAGCATGGGAAAGGGAATCAGATGTGGTTCTTGACACCCTTGGGAGTTTTTGTTTCTTTATATTTAGTTTCATTGTAGACACTTGAAATTTTTAATGGCATAACATGTTTTACCTTTTAGTTGAGTATTTTATTCTCTGGTTTTGAATAACATATGACACGGTATTGTTTTGGTTATTTATACGCTTCCACGCATTGTTATCATTATTTACATATTTTAGTGGTTTAAATGATAAAAGGGGGTATAGTCTCCCCATTTCTAACTTACTATATCCCCTTTTTTAGTTTACATCCTCTAGGGTATAGGGAGGCGTGCTTGAGGGCATTTGGCCAACTAGCTTAGGGCACCGTTTAGTTGTACCCGAGTGGGATGTCACAATGTGGTATCAAAGGATTTTTTTGTTATTTATTCTTCTTCTTTTTTCTTGATATTTTGGGAAAGTGAGATATGAGACTAGGAAGATTCAAGGCTCGGTAATGATCTCGTGCATGGGTGTTTCAAGACCATGTACAAGGGAAAATCTAAGTACCCAGGGTGGGATTTTTGTGATTGTTGTCTATTGTTACAATTAGATATTATTTCACCTTGGGTGATGTACTTTTAGTGTGACATGATATTTGTTTTGAAAGTTATTGATTTTTGGTTCATGTCCTAAAGATCCACGATACATGAGTCTATATGCATCATTCTAGGCACTCATGGTTGTTGTGGAATGCATAATTCTAGGCACTCAAGGGAAAATGGTTTATGGGTAAGTTTTTGAACATGAACTGTTTTCTTATAGTGAGATAGAAATAATCAAGAAAAATAATAAATGGGTGACTAAAGTAAACCATTATTGATAAAATTAGTATGATTAATTAACTAATTGCTAAATTAATTAATTTTAGAAAATGTGATTAATTAATGGTTGAATTAATTAATGTGAATGTATGTACCCTTGTTAACCAATACCTAAGAGTAGAATGGTTAAGGGTAGTGATAAGGCCTCGGTGTTTACCCTATGGTGAGAAAAATGAGGAAAAGACATGTTGAAACTTTTTGGGTTAGTTTCTCCTTTTATGTAAGTGTTATAATGTTTAGTTATGAGAATTAATACGTGTGTTTGGATTCGTATAGATATGCCTTCATGATTCATGTTGATGGAGAGACTGAGGGGTATGGCCCCAAACAATCTTCTAGATAGGGAACTTGAGGCACCATTGGTACAAGATGAAGCGGAAGGGGAATAGTTCCAAGGGAACATTTTTCGTATCATGAAATTTTTGGAGAGATGATTAGGGAAGGTTGTAAAAAGTATGTCTGAGTTGACAAGTGAGTTTCCGCTACAACACCCTCCTACTTTTAGTGGAGATGGTGGACCTAACGGAGATGAATTCTGGATTGAATCCACAGAGATGATACTTAACCATTTGAAGATTATGGCTGGGAGAAGGGTCAATTTTGATTCTTATATGCTATGATGGTTTGTCACAGCACTAGTGGGATATTCAGGTATGATCTGGACAGAAAGATGATTTGTTATGGAAGGAAATTCTGGAGAAGTTCTTGGGGAACTTCTATCAAGAGATTCTAAGATAAAATAAGGATTCATTGTTTTTTCATCTAACCCAAGGAAGTGTGTCCATTATTGATTACGTTGAACATTTAACTAATTTACAACATTTTTCTTTCTCTTTGGAGGAAGTTGAGGCTTATTTGGGAAAACGATTTCAGGATATACTTAGGGGTGAAATTAAGCCCCATGTAAATATATTTAAGATGATGAAATTCTTAGAAGTGGTTAATTAGGATCTCATATCAGAGGGGAACCTGAAGGATGATTCCAGTACTAGATAAGTAGTTGTCACTGGAGGATCATGGAGTGTGACTTCAGAGAGCATCAGGAATCATTATGAGAACCTTAGTCAAGATAGTGGAAAGAAAGGTGGACATATAAGAAGAACAGTTAAATTGGATATTACACATGGCTTTTCCACCATTGCGGTAGGAAAGGGAACTATTGTACACATTGTCCTCAACCACCAGTGTAGTGCCGGTTTTGGGGCAATATGGGGAACCTACCGAATATCTACAAGAAGTAGTGGTAGGCTAGTTCTTAGAAAGCAGCTACTTAGAGTCAGAGTGTGGGAATGGGGTCATCTAAACCATATATGTCTGACAGCTAGAACTCTATGGGTAGAGGTGGTAGATGTAGTAAACAAGGCGATTCAGGGTATGAGTGCCCATATCATCAGAGTGGTGCTACTCCAGGGAGAAAGATGACATCATAGGGAATATGGGGAAGGATAGTTACATGTAGAATAACCTACACTTAGGGATAATGAGGCTGGTCCATCGACAGTGAGAGGTAATATACTAGTTTTTTATACATTAGAGACTACCTTTTTTTATTCTAGTTCCTCTCATTGATTTATATCTGAAAAATTGTTAATTGTTTAAACCTAGAGTGGGAGTATGTAAGTGGGGTGATGAATATCGATACACCGTTGGGAACACAGTCTAGGCATATCTATTCATGCAGGTAATTTTCTATAGAGAGAGGAAAGTATTGTTTTCTTTGGGATATCTATGTCCTTGACAACACAGGATTCGTCCTGATTATGGGCATAGACTGGATAGTCACATACTGAGCCCACATAGATTGTTAACGTAGGTGAGTGACATTTGTATCTCTCAAGGGTGACCAGTATGTTCATCATGGAGAATACGATATCCATGAAGGTTGCGCTCGGCCAATTACTCATCAACCGGGAGAGCTTACAGCCCAAGTTTCTAGTCTTTTTTTGGATGATGGGAGTGGTAGGCAAGACATCCTTCCACTAGTAGTAGAACTGTTTGAAGATTTATTTCCAAAATACGTTATAGGGTTTCCACCTGAGAAAGATGTAGAATTCACTATTGAGATCATGTTAGGGGATGTGCCAGTATCTATTCCACTTTATAGAATGGAACTGACTTAGCTTCAAGAGATTAAAATATAGTTGGAGGAGTTAGATGATAAAGGTTTTATACATCCAAGTATGTTGCTTGGGGATCACCTGTATTGTTTTAAAAGAAGTTCGATGGGAGTTTACACTTTTGTGTCGATTATTGGATGTTAAATAAAATTACTGGGAAGAACCAATATCCACCTTCATGTATTGATGATCTGTTTGACCAGGTTAAGGGTTATTTTGTGTTCTCAAATATTGATTTGATATTAGGGTATCATCAGGTGAGAGTTTGGACCTCTGATATACCAAGAACTGCTTTCAGAAGTAGGTATGGAATTTATGAGTTTTTTGTAATGTTGTTTGGGTCGACAAATACACTATTAGTACTTATGGACTTGATGAACATGATCTTACATCTGTACTTATATCAGGTTGTGGTGGTGTTTTTGGAAGACATATTAGTGTACTCAAAGACTCATGATGATCATTCCCAACATCTTGACATCATCATGGGTACACTTAGAGAGCATTCTCTATATTTTAAACAATCTAAATTTCAGTTTTGGATTGACAGGGTACACTTTCTAGGGCATATCTTTTTAGAAGAAGGTGTAAAATTTGACTCATAAGAAGTATAAAAATGGATTTCTTAGGATCAGTCCAAGAACTTTTTTGATATCCAATGGTTTTTGGTATTAAAAGATTATTACTGGAGGTTCATCCATGACTTTTCCTGATTGGAAGCACCGCTTTCAAGTTTTACAATCAAAGGGATAATGTTTTATTGGAAAAAATCATCAGATAATTATTTCCAGGAGTTGAAGAAGAGATTGAAATCAACACCAATTTTGATCTTACTTGATTCAAGTGAGGAGTACACGGTGTATTATGACACTTCTAGGATCAGACTCGGAGTTGTGTTGATGCAAGGGGATTGAGTCATTTATTACAAGTCTTTGAAATAGAGGCCACATGAATGGAATTAACCTATTCATGACCTTGAGTTAAAAGTAGGGGTTTATGCTCTTAATTGTTGGTGAAACTATCATTTGGGTGAAAAGTTTACAATTTTTATGGATCACAAAATATTGAAGTATATCTTTTAACAGTGCAAATTGAATCTTTGGCAGTGAAGATGGGTAAGGAATAAGCAGTCCTTTGATTTTGAACTGGCATATACACCCGGAAGGGGAAATAGTGTGGATGATGCCTTGAGCAGGGAAACTCAGACTTAGATGGTATATGTGTCGAGAGATAGTTTGTTTTCATGGGGTGTCGTAGACCATAGTTTCATATCATGATTCATGATTTACTTCACGTTTTTTGTTGGGATTATAGAAGGCTCTTGGTACACATGTTTTATTAAGTATTTAATTCCATCCATCGATAGGTGGGTAGTCGGAGTGTACCATACATGTGTTAGAGGATATATTGTGACCATGTGTGCTTGACCATGGTGGTTTTTGGAGTAGCACTTGTCTTTTGTGCGGTATTTCTAGAAGAAGAGTTATCCGAAAACTATACAGATGGAACCATATGAAGAGCTTTATTGAAAACCTTGTAGATCATTGCTATGTTGGTTAGAGGTGGGTGAGTCAGAGCTGTTGGGACCAAGTCTCCTTCAGGAGACATCAAAGTAAGTGTTGTTGATTCGAAAAAGTATGGTTATGACTCAGATTAGGAAGAAGTTGTATGCTGCAATATGGAGATGATTCTTAGAGTTTATTGAGGGAAATCATGTATTCCTTAGGTTGTATCCTAGATTGGGTCACTATAGGATACGGAGGTAGGGTATGTTGATGCCCAGGTTTTTAGAAATGTTTGAGGTGCCTGAGAGAATCGGGCTAGTGGGATACCGATTATCCCTTCCACAAAAATTAAGGTCCTTGCATGATTTTTTTCCATGTGTCACAACTATAGTGGTATCATTGTGGCCCTCATCATGTGATTTATGTGGAGGAGTTTGACCTCGAGATATATATGTACTTTGAGGAGCATCAGATGTGTGTGTGGGGTCATAGTGAGAATGTGTTTAGGGGAATTATTGTGTCATTAGTTCATGTGTTTTGGAAACATGGAAGTGTTACAGAGAAAACATGGGAATTGGAAACAGGCATTAGGAATTAATGGAAAAATATTTTTTTTATTGAAATCTTAGAGAATATTAGGAGTGCATCTTGAGGAGGAGCTGTTATTAGATGGGGATATTGTAAGATCTCTTCCTTTTTTGGAGTCATCTCGGGCTCGTTTTCACAAACTTTTTGAGGCTTTTAACTACCTTTTTTTGGAGTAGTTGCTTGTAGTACATTTGGTTGAATTTTTATTAAAAACTAATGGACATTGGGTTCTTCATGGTATGTGCACTGTTTGACAAACCGTGCAACTAAACCATGCCAACTGTGAAAACCTTGACTGAGAGGTCAGCACAGTTTTGCAGTAGTTTGACAAACTGTGTGACTAAACTATTCCATCCAAGCAAACCTAGATATATTGGTCTACACGGTTTCTACATGGTTTTCACTAACTATACATCTTCTCCCTGAAAACCATGTGTACGGGATTAAATATCTGAAATTTTGTTTTTAAAACCACCTGAACTCTTGAGACTCCCATATTTCAACCTTGGATCGAGCATGAAAAGTTCTAGGTGATCCCAGAGACTACTATAGGGATTCCAAGGTGATTCTAACATCTTTATTCAAGATCAAAATCCTAGATTTAAGATCTTCTCTCTTCCCATTATGTGTATTTCATCCCATTGCTTCTTTCGTTCAATACATTATCTTCCCTTGATCCATTCATGGAAGATGTCCACTGTTTCCATTGATCTAAACCTATGCGTTGATATTTAGATCTAGGATCATGGATTTAGATCTAAATTTGAAATATCTTGAGGCCTTCAATATTAATTTTTGTTTATATATTTACATCTGGATACTGATTAATGACGTTGTGATGCTCGAATTTCGGGGATTTTCATTGGTCTAACATCCGTAAATAAAATGATGTAGGAGATCTAAATTGAACTCCCATAGTCATGGATTTGATATGTGAATGTAATTTATTGGATTTTAAATCTTCCCTTGATAATTGATTTTCTAAATTGGAGTAATTAAGAATGTGGAATTTATTTTTTATTTCCATAGTGATCAATTGATAATTGAATCACATAATAAATGAATGGGGGGTTGCCAAAATAAATATTTGTTTTGGATATTTGTTATGGGTTGAGATATTTTAATTAAGATATTTAATTGATTGTGTTAAGATAATTAATTGGGGAAATTAATTATGAAATGATGTTTGGCTATTTAAGATAATTAATTGTGATAATTAATTATATTCCATGATGTTGATCAAAGAAAATTAATTGTGAGAATTATTTATGAAAACTTTAGATTTGATATGGATAATTAAATATGAATAATTATTTATTCAATGAGAATTGTGTTGATTGATTAATTAATTGAAGAATTAATAAATGGGTTATTTGCTTATTTAGTTTTTGAGTTAACTAATGGTTTTTGAAAATTTTAAGAAATCTTTGGATTATTAATTGAATGTCATGGCTAATTATTTTGAATTAAAGAATGATTAAATAGCTAATATTTTTGTGGTGTTAGACATGGTGTTCTGGACCGATTAGATGTTGGGACATCAACATGTCTTTCCTCCCCAATAGTTATCAAAGCTTGACAATTTGGGGTGCTAGACACAACGACCTACACCAAATGAGATATGGAGTGTTAGGAATGGCGACCTATACTGAATGAGATTTGGGGTGCTTAACATGATATTCAACACTAAATGAATAATAATAATGAATGATGATTAAAATGGAAAACATGAATTGAAACTGTGCCTAATGTGGTGATAAAAGATTAAATGAAAATGTGATAAATTTTTAATTATGCATTGTATTCATTGATTTATAAAGTTGCATACAATATCTCCTGATTGGACTTGTTTTAGACACTGTTGGTGGTGGAATACAAAGTTATACTAACACACTATTCTGATCGCCTGCTCAGAACATGAGTAGACTTTTTTTTACATGATAGGATAAGGGAACGTCCCTAGGATATTTTGTTGTTTCGTATTGGATAATGGGAAAATGAACCAAATGTGGTTTGGGACCTTCTTGGGATTTTTTGTTCCTTTACATTTAGTTTCATTGTAGAAACTTGACATTATCATTTTCATAGCCTAATTTACCTTTAAATTGAGTATTGTATTCTCTTGTTTAGAGTATCTTATAACATGGTATTGTTTTGATTATTTATACTCTTCCACAGTTAGTTATCATTTTTCTTCTGTTTGTGTTTTATTTTGATACAAGAGGGTTTAGTCTCCCCCATAATGACTTACCAGACCCTCAATGCTAGTCAGCACACTCTGGTGTATGGGGAGGCATTGTTGAGGATATGTAGCCAACAAACTCGAGGCACCATTTAGTGGCACCCAGGTTGATACTTCATAGGTAGTAAGTACAAAGGATGGCTACAAACTAATTCATCTATATGAACTCAAGATAAATGGGTGGTCTGAGATATTCAATAATCTTGAATTTTTTCAGGTTATTTATGTGAAATTGATTTGGGGAATATTTAGTTGAACCTATTATTTTCTAATATTTTTTCTCTTTTATTTAATCTATTATTGTTTAAATTTATTTTTCTTTAAATAATTTAATTTTTATTATTAAAAATATAATTTTGATTTAAATAAATTATCTTAAGCTAATGAGATACTCTATTTTGTTTCTATTAGAAAATTAATGCTAGAATATCTCTTAAGAATCAGAGATAAAAAGTATTAAAGACATTTTCCATATGTGAATCCTCTAGTAGATGATTTTTTGGTGGAAGAAGTTATCTGTAAAATCCAAAATCTTGTTCTGGGTTTTTTTAGAAATAGGGGATGAATAGTGGATCATGGTTCAAAATTTTACATAAAGAATCCACCTATAATCCACGATTATAAGTGTCCCCATGACTCGAAAGATTGGATTGAATTTATTAAGAGATTCTTTATCTTAGTAAAGACTTCATATGAATAGAAAGTGTGATTCCCCGATTTATACGCTTAAATGAATAACAATAAAATAGTGCGACACTATTGTAGAAGCTATGTTATATGAGAATCTATCCTAGACTAAATTTAAGAAAGTGATTAATTTGAATATATATCATGAAATTTTTGGAGTGGTGAAGAAATGGTAATTTTTTACCATAGAGAAATGGGATTGTGTGGTTTAGAGTATGCCACTTTTTTCTCTATGTTAATACCCTTATCATTGAAGCTTGTTTTTTATGACTAACTTAATGCTCAGTGGATCAAGATGGGTTTGAGGGATAAAATATAATCTATATTAATTCTTTATGTCCTTCATCCATTATTGAGGTGGTTGATTAAGAAGATATATATGTGGAATACTTAGATGATAAGATGGTTTAGGGTGAAACTTCTACAGTAGTGGGTGGTATCCAAGTTGTGTTGTATGGAATGAAAATGAAAAATAGTAATTTTTCTAAATTTACACAAGTTCTTATTTTAGGGGCTTTTATAGAAACATATAAAGTATTTTTCTATCATTTTGTGAGGCCAGTTCATACTAATACTGATTATATAGAAGCACCAAAGAAATTCCATCATTATGGAAAATCTAGTCACCATATTTAATTTTTTAGAGTGTCCTCTGGTAGTAGAGATGGATCTAATATTACCAAAGGCTCTCAGTATCTTTTTGATGCATAAATGAGTGGTGTATCTCATAATCATGAAAATCATGATACTTCTGTAATTATAAAAGGTTGGGGACAAGTTGAGGTATGGTACCTTTATACAGGAAAGTATGCACCAGAGGTACCTGAAGCAGAGTCAGCTACTTTGAGAGGTATGATATCCATTTATTCCTATATAGACCTAGATTTATTTAATAGAGGTGCTTCCCAATATTTTATTCCATTAATGATGATTTATGTTTTGGTAATATTATAAGAGAATATATCATTCATGTGGGATATTTCCTCACCATTTGGAAAGAGTAAGGAATAATTTTTTAAATTTCCCAATTGTCTGGTAATGTTTTTTTGACATCGAAGTTTTGTGGTACTTATTATTTCTTGATTTTGATACATTCAACCTTATTATTGGAATATATTGTATGATTAATGTAAAGTCCCAAATAGGTTGTTACCTTCATCAAGTTTGGTTTATTTATTTAGATGGATTCCCTTATGTTTTTCAAGTTGAGTGGTGTCTTAGATCCGTGAAAGTATGTCATATTTATTCTTATGCTAGAACAATTAGATGCAAGTATTTAAAGATGTTTCCTGAAATCATTGATCAATTTTTTAATTGTCCACTTCCTACAGTGGTGATTGTGTACCTTGAAGACTTTCTTGGTTATTTTTATAGTTTAAAACACCAGGGAGAGGATAGGTTCACTATTAATTGACTCCATTTAAAAATGCATATTTCTGTTCCAATATATCATATAGAACCCACATAATAAAATTAGATTAATTTTCATCTTGAAGAAATTGGGGTTAATTAATTTATTCATTCTAGTGTCTCAAACTACGATTCTCCAATTCTCTTTGAATAGAAGGGAGACATAAGCCTTGGGATCTATGTTAATTACCAAAAGCTTAATCAAGTTACAATTAAGAAAAAATAGCCCTTTACTAGGATTTACAGTCACTTTGATCAATTCATAGGAACCAAATGGGTTTTTATTATTAATATGTGATCAGATTACTATTATTTAGGATACTAAGAAGAGGATATACCTAAGATATCATTTTGAACCTGGTATGAGAATTTTGATTTTTGAGTTATTCCATTCAGTCTTTCTAATTATCCAATGCTATTTATAAAATTGATGAACTAGATCAATCTATGATTCATTGAATATACCATTTTCATTTTTGTGGATTACATTTTGGATTAATCCAATTTTGATGAACAATAATGAGATAATTTTGATATCATCCTTATTACCATAATAAAACATCATATATATGTAAGGATTCTAAATATGTATTTTAGATCCGATAAGTGATGTTTCTAAGCCGTGTTATATCTTAATGGGAAATTTCAGTCAATCCTGATATAATTTGATTGGTGATTTTAAGGGGTAACCCTAGAAATGTGTCTGAGATTTAAATATTCTTAGGTTTATCTGTTTACTTCAGGATGTTTATTCATGATTTATCCAAGGATACATATTTAATGGAAGAATTGACCCATAAATGTGTTAACATTGATTATTATGGTAAATTTTGGAGATATTTTAAGTAACTGATAGATATGTTGACTTCAACTCTAGTTATGATTTTTTTAAACCTGGTTTGGGCTATGATGTTTTTTTATTCCTTCAGTATATGATTGGCATGCATCTTCATATAGGTAAAACAAGTGGTGGAAAACGGTTCTCACCAATCACACACTCTTGAGTAGAACTTTCCTACCCATGACCTTGAGCTGGTAATGAGGATGCACATTCTCAATACTTAGTTCCACTATCTCTTTGGTAAGTGTTTTATGGTATATTCATATCATATGATCCTGGACGATATTTTTACTCAGAAGGATATAAACACGTGATTGATATATTATTTTGTATATATAGAAATTATATTTTGATAATTCATATACACATAGAAAAGGGAATGTCGTTGATGATGTGTTGAGCATGATTTTATTTATTAAATAATATAATGAATTAGTGTCGGTGTGGTCACCAATGATATTGTTTATTAAGATGATAATTGATGGGTAATAGGAGTGTGAGCATATTTTCTTAGATTTTGTAAAAGATGAAAATATTTTTGATAATATTATTTGGATTTGATAATCAACATACACTAATTTCTAGTGCATTTTTAAAATCCAAAATGTTGGGCAGTCCTTGTGTGATCAGTCTCAATATCCCACTGGTTGATTGTTTTTCTAAGTAATTTTGGTTGTTTAGATATCTCTACAGCAAGAGTTCATAGATAGTAAATATCGGTCTAATTATTCTATTCACCCTAGGATAACCAACATGTATCATAATATGAGAAATTAGTATTTGAGGATTGGGATGAGGTGATCCCTTGAAGACTTCATGTTGTAGATCTACACTAGCTATGAAAATTATGTTATATAATCTAAGACCTTCAAATTTTTTGAAACCATTACACATTCTAATGTGGAAGTGGGATGAGTTATTAATAGAATTAATAGTTATCTACCATGTAATCTTACCGGGAAGGACTAAATTTGGTTGATTATTTATTGAATTATTATATCAACCAACTTTTATCATATTAAGCATATAATGAAGGTGGAAGATATTGGATTCCTATACATCTAGTCGATTATGATGCTCTATAGAGTTCATTCCACTGTTGTTTATTAAAGATACCCTTAGTGTACATCTCGGTTCATGGAGAAGTAATATTCCATTGGTTGTGTAATTCCCCAAATATAGTTACCCAGAGTCGGTGCATTGTAATATAAAATTATCTTGAACACAAGAGATCAAGTCTCGAAAGACTGATTATTTTAGTAGCCTTGAAAGTACTAGATACATAGATGAGTTTTACATTACATCATGAGATAAAAAAACAACATTGTGTCCCTTTTTAAAAACACTCATATCCTTTAAAATATCCCTATAGGTTAATCATAATATACTTGTTCTCATCCTGGGAATAATAAAATATAGAAAGGGTGAGCTCAGATGCTCAGTAAGGATAACAATACAGCAGAAACTATCATGAATAAGCATTAATATTTAAAGAAATGTTTAAGACTAAAACACAAGACTTTTAAACGTAAACATCATCATGATATAGAAAAGATAGATCAAATAATTCAATTTTCTTATTTACATGGATATTCTAATAGTCCAATTATCACATGAAATATCAATAGCCAATTTCATAATGATGGAATGCATAATGTCAAAAATCATAACCACATAGTCAAAGCCTCATGCTAGGAATACAAATAATATTTTGTCAAGGCCTTGTGCCAATACACTATTTTGTCTCATGAGACCTACCGATGCATCTAGGAGCTATAGCGGGCTCCACCCGTCACTTACTAAGTCCAATGTATTCTTCAAATGAAAAGGCTGAAACATAACATAAACATTCTTATTAAAAATATCATATAAAATGTTAATACTTTAACCATAAACTATGAATGGTATGAAAATAAAACATCCACATTCAAACATATCAAAAAACCGTTAATAAAATATGGAAGATTTTATCATAATAAATCACCTTTAAACAAGTGTAAAATCCATCAAAGGATGTTAGCATAGATGAAATCAAAACTATTTGAGAGAAATATTTCTTTCTATTTTTAAATCATTTAAAATTAACATAACTATAAAAAAGTTTTATTTTGAAAATATTCTTATAATCTTGTAAGGGAAGCTTTGAAGGTGTTATAATGGTATAAAATAGCCACACCTGCTGTATAAATTATAAAACATTCTTACATTAATTTGTCAAAAAGATCATAAAGTACCTTGTTTGGAAAACAACAGAAAGATTCATTTAAAAAAAATTTGTAAAAAGTCAAACAAGGGTATAAATGACTTTAACCCATAGTATATGAAATATAAAATTTTTTTAAATACAATTTCAAGAAACATGGATGTGGTTGATAAATAGGTCCTAGTAGATACTCACGTATAAACAACCTCAGATAATGAAGAGATTGTATAATTAACCATTACCATGTAGTTTTCCTTGGTCGAGGGTTCTTTAACCTCCTATATAATAGTTATATAATTTTTATTAAATTATACAAGAACTATATACATAAATATGATATCATATATGATCTTATAATGTTTATTTGTAAATAATATTTTGGTAGTATCATTGTTTTGTGTGTAAAGAAATTTGTTTCCTTTATATGTTTTGTTATGTAAGTCATTTTGGTTATGGATAGTATGTATTGGATTCATATATAGAAAATATTAAGTTATTTAACATTATTTGTAATCATAAAATTAAAATTATTCATGAATGGTTATGATGGGGAATTAATCTCATCACGTTCGTGGTGACGGTAATCCGTACGTACGCACGAGCGATAATACAATTCTATTGATGGTGAAATCATATGTAATTGGATGGTATATCATATATAAATAATTATTAACATGTTATATATATTATTTACATCAATTATACTCATTGTTATACCCATCCAAATAATGAAGTGTTGAATAACAAACTACACCATGATGTGGACGCGGTAAGTCGTACCTACGCACGTATAATGACTTTTTCATTCATAGGATGGAGATAATAATGAATATGATTGTTACATATTTATAATAACATCATATTATTTATAATGTTCTGGATTAATTATTTTGGTATGGAAATAACAAAGAAAGAGGAAGTGGAAGAAGAAAAGAACTTTGAAAGAGGTGATCAAATTATTACCTCTTCTTCAGGTGCACCCTTTTGATTTGACGAAAAGGGCTCCTTAGGTTGTCTTTATGATCAAAGTAATGAATCTAGGTTGAGGTGAGGGTAGTTGGGAGGATATTTGAGCAGGTTTTGTCCGATCCTAATGTTTTTGTAGGTGTGATTTTGAGATAAGGGGAAGTACCCTTTTATTAGAGAGGTGAATGTCACTTTAGGAAAAGTCTGAAATATTACAATATTATATAGTCATATTTGGTATAAAATGGATCAAAAGGATTTATTTTGGGGATAATGTGGGGATGGGTCAAAAACATTTCAACCAATAGGTTATATATAGGTTTTCGTCACCATATTAATCTTATATTTTAGATTTAACTCTTAGTTAAATAGTTTAACATTTACAATGTCTTCTTGTATTTTTATATAAAATGGTTAATAAACTTACTATAAAATTCCAAGAGGACCCCAATTGGTTCATTAATGAAATTTATTTTTTATTATATAATTCCTTTGGTTAAACCTTAGTTTTTTAGGAATATTATATCATTTAATAATATAGTATTTTTTTTAAAAAAACTAATTTATGTCAATTTTGACACTATTTGGTATTTTGTTTTTGTAAAAGTCATAACAATGTTATTAATTTGAATTAAATTTATTTAAGAAACACTATCATGTCATATTAACCTATAATATTCGTGAGATGCATCAAAATTATCAATATACATTTATTTTAATATTTATAATATCTATTATTATAAACTTTCATTAATAAGTTAATTGCAGCATCATCATTGTGTCATAAATAAATTTAATTATTTAATGTATAAAATTATATATAAAACACCATTATGTAGGAAATATTTTTAGATTTCTAATGAATATTTATAGTTGAATTTAACTTTTGTATATCCCTATATTAAAAATATTTTAGTTGTGAAAATTTGAATTTAACACTATTAACTCTTGTTTAAATTAAATAATAATAAATGTCCTAATCTAGTCCAAATGGATCAAATAAGATCATATTTTATACCGAAGGTTGATTTTAGTCCAAATAAACTTATCCAATAGAATTAATACATGTGTTAGGGTAATCGTGATATCATTTTTACCGTTAATTACTCCATTTACTTTTAATCGTGGTAAATAAAAGTCAAAAGTTACTATTCACTAAAAATTATTTTCATCTTATTGAACCATATTTTAAATACTGATATCAACCGTGTATATTAGATTTTTGAAATTCAATTCACAAAAGGGGTAAAATTACATTTTATTAAAATTTGCAAATGTGCCTAGTATGTGGGTAAAAGACATTAAAAAGTTCAATAAAATTTATACATCTAATCTTATTATAAAATGACTCCAATTAATTACATTGAACTAATATAGGTAATATGTATCTTTTTGGCTTAAAATGAATTTAAATAAAATGCATGTTTTAAACAATAACGCAGTGTTTTTCACTATTCATCAAAAATTGAATGTTTTTAGAAAAATACCACAAATTAACCATAAACTAATTTTAATATTATGAATACAATATGAAGTCCATTTTGGAAAATAAAATTTATAAAATTTCAAAAAGTGGGTATTTTTATTAATAACAGCTAGTTTGGTTTGTCATGGTGTGCTATAACTCGAAGTTGTGTACAAAACAAGCTATTTTATTGTTCAAAGGGAAACGTACCATGGAACCTTGGGGTGTTATATTCTCCACACATTAAAATAATTTTTTCATTGAAATTTCTAGAATATTAATGCATAAAAAGATTTAGGTGGTTCTTCATCATAAGTTCCTCATGTTCCCACGTAGCCTCTTCTATCTTATGGTCTCTCCATAGAACATTTACCAGATGAGTTGTTTGGTTTCTCAACACTTGTTTTCTGGTATCAAGAATCCTGATAGGCTCTTCACAATAAGACAGATCAGGTTCCATTTCAATTTCTTCATAGGTGAGTGCATGCATTGGTTTAGACATGTATTTTCTCAACAGTGATATGTGGAACACGTCATGCACTTTGGAGAGACATGGAATAATTACCAAACAATAAGCTAAATATCCAATTTGTTCTAGTATTTCGAATGTTTTGATGTACCTAGGATGTAATTTACCCTTATTAACAAATCGTATAACACTCTTCTATGGAGATGCCTTTAAGAAAACATGATCACCTACTTGAAATTCTGAATCCTTCTTTCGGTTGTCGGCAAATCTCTTTTGCCTACTTTGAGATTCTTTGATGTGGGTTTGGATAATATTTACTATTCCCATTGTTCCCTGAAATTGTTCTGGGCCAATGAGTTTTCTTTTACCAACATCATCCCAATTAGTTGGTGTGCAACATCTATTTCCATATTACGCTTCATATAGTGCCATCTGAATACTTGAATGGAAGCTATTGTTATTGTAAAATACTACCAAAGGTAAATATTGATCCCACGTACCTTGAAAATCAAGGGAGGAAGATCTCAACATGTCTTATAAGGCTTGAATAGTCCATTATGATTTTTCGCCAGTTTGATGGTGGTAGGAAGTGCTCAAATGAAGTTCAATATCTAGCAATTTCTGAAGAAATTTCCAGAATCATGATGTAAAATGGGGATCACGATCAAAAAAAATCGATAGGGTACACCAATAAGTCTTACAACTTCATTAATATGTTGTCTTCATAAATGTTCAAGTGGTAAATCTTCTCTTATAGAAAGAAATTTTGCTGAATTGGTAAGACGATCAACAATGACCCATATTTCATCATTCCTTCTATGAGTCTTTGATAGTCCCATGAAAAAGTCCATCACAATATCATCCCATTTCCACATAGGTATGGTAATAGGTTGCATGACTCATCCAGGATGTTGTCTTCCATCCTTAACCTATTGACAAACCATACATCTTAACACATAACCAGCAGTCTCCATTTTCACGTTGTCCCACCAAAAATAATCCTTCAAATATCTATAAATCTTAGTGCTAAAAGGGTGTATAGAAAAATTGGATCTATGAGCATCATCCAAAAATTCCCTTTTTAGATCAAGTATACCAGGAACACAAATCCTTTTCCCAAATTTCAAAAATCCATCTTCATATATGAAGTCGATCAATCTCCCATCATTCACAGCTTCAATTTTTTTTGAAACTCCTCATCCTTAGTCTGAGAACTTTTTGTCATTTCTATTAAATATGGTTTGACAAACATTTGAAAACATATCAATTTTCACCTTTCATGATTATTACCATATTCATATTTAATACATCAATGAACATAAGATGCATTTTAACTCCCATCTTGTTACAAACTCCATGATCCTTTCCACTCAAAGCATCTTCCACCTTATTTTCCTTCACCGGGTAGTAGTGTATAGTGCAATCATAATCCTTGAGTAGTTTAATCCATTTCCTTTTCATCATGTTGGGTTATTTTTGTGAGAAAATATACTTCAAACTCTTGTGATTAGTATAAATCTCACATTTTTTACCGTATAGATTGTGTCTCCATTTCTTCTGAACAAATATTATAGCTACTAACTCAAGATAATAAGTGGGATAAATTTTTATGAATGTTTAGATGACATGATGCATATGCAATAAATCTATCATTCTGAAAAAGGACACAACCATGTCCTTTCTACGAAGCATCACTATAAATAACAAACCAACATTCCCCTATTATAGAGTCAATATAAGAGCATTGAATAATCATTTCTTTAACTCTTCAAAGCATTCTTCTCACTCTTCTTTCCAATAAAATTTAACCCCTTTACATGTGAGCATTGTTAGTGGGTTAGCCAATTAAGAGAAATTCTGTACAAAGTACCAATAATAGCCTACTAAACCAATAAAATAGTGTACCTCAATTATACTTCTCAGGGCTGTCCATTCATGGATTTCCTTAGTATTTTAAGGATAAACATAGATTCTATCAATAGAGACAATATGGACAAGAAAATAAATCTCCTGAAGCCATAATTCACACTTTCTAAACTTCAAATATAATTCATTTCTTCTAATAATTTTTAGAATAATGTGCAAGTGATTTTCATGATCTTTGTAGCTTTTGCAGTATACCAAGATATCATCAATAAATACAACTACAACGTAATCAAGATATTCCTTGAAAACTCTATACATTAAATCCAAGAAAATATAGGGTGAATTAGTCAGTGGAAAAAACATTATTTTGAACTCATAATGCCTCTACCTAGTTTAAAATGTTGTCTTGGGAATTTCTTTCTTCTTTACGCACAACTGATGATATCCTGATCGAAGATCAATCATTAAAAAATATTAAGCTCCATGAAGTTGAAAAAATAAATTTTCAATGTTATGTAGGGGATATATGATCTTTATTGATATATCATTGATCTCCCTATAGTCAATTCACAACCTCATAGATCCAACTTTTTTCTTAAGAAAAATTACAGGGGATCTCAATGCTAGAACACAAGGGTGAATAAATCATTTAATACTCAACTCCACTAGTTGTTTCTTTAGTTACACTAATTACACAGTGGCCATTCTATAGGGGGTCTTCGATATGGGCCTTGAACCATGAATTAAATCAATGGAAAACTCAATTTATTATTCTGGGGGAAGTTCGGGTAAATCCTCTGGAAACATATAAACATATTATTTTACAATATATATGACCTCTATTTGAAAATTCCTTTCCTTACCGATAGTTATTTCACTCTCTTAATCCCCAATAATTTAATTTTGTAGAGTTATAGGGTTGGATCTATATAAGAATTAGATGGTGATCTTTCTTCTCTAAAGATAAGGTACTCCTTATCATCATCGAAAATTGTAACCCCCTTATTCTTATAATAAATTTTCATATCATGGTCCAAAAACCAATCCATAATAATGATTATATAAACTTAAATAATGGGTATGATGATGAGATCAGTAGATAAAGCATGTTTATATGACCTAATGGGAACTGATTGACAAAACATTGTTACAATGATACTTCCAGTAAGAGTTTTGACTGAAAAAACCCTTATTAAATAAAACTAGAAATATCTAATTTTCTCAGAAAATTGGGAAGATATGAAACAATGTGATGATCCAAAATCAAATAAATTAATGGCTAAATTTCAGGAAACCATTAAATTACAAGTCACCACGTCATTCAGAGCTTTAATCTCAATAGTAGTGATCACGTAAATTGGCCATGCTCCCTTGGCCTTTTCTGACGTATGTTTCCTTGGCACATAGGACATTCATTTGAATAATTCCCCATTTCTCTAAAATTGTATCATTCAACATTTATAGCCTATTTCTTCCCTTTTTAATCATGAGTTTGGTGGCCTTTTTCACCACACTTGTAATAGACTCCCATTCCCTTCAAGCACGTACCAGGGTGTTTCTCCCCATATTTACTACAGGATAAAAATTTAACTTTTCCTTTCTTCCTCTTATTTCCATATCCATAGTGTTTAGCAGATCTCTTCTTCTCTTTCTTCGCTTCAAATTCATAAGACATAGAGAATTATATTACTGCCTTAATAGATCATGAGACTATATCTCTGTACACTGAAAAGGATTGTGAGACTAATGCTCAATGGAGAAATTGTTTTAACCCATCAAATAATTGATTGATCTTACTTCTTGGGTTACATATATAATCAGCATCATTCCTTATTAACGTTGTAAATTTATCCTCATACTTTGTGAAATTCTCATCCCCCTTTTTCCTTAGACTCAGAAATTTCCTTTCCATATCTTCTCGATGGTCACTAGGAAAGTATTTCTCTAAGAAAAGCTATTTAAACTCCATCCTTTCCATAGTGGATATTTCTTCATCCTTCTTTGTGTTTTGAATTAATGACCACCATTGATCGGCATCTCCTCTGAGGTGATAAACTATCATGACAACTTTTTCCCCCTTTCGACTCCCAAAATCCTGAAAAACATTCTCTAAGGAACTTATCCATTGCTTATCTAAAAATGGATTTTTAGTCCCAATGAATGATGGTGTGTGTTGCTTCATGAAGTTTTCTAACATTGATCCTCCATGTTGTGTGTCGGGGTTCTCCATATGGGTAAGGTTATTATTCTTAACCTGAGTGAGTTGTCTCAGAATGGTGATATTCTGATCAGTACCAGTTGCATCACCAGCTCCACTATAATTATCTTGAATAGGAGGTAAGTCCCTACATGGATTACATGTGTTGATATAGTTTACATTCCTTCCATTAGGTGCCATTTCTAAACAATGGAATGCACTATATTAGTTTATGATTCGAAATACATAATTCCAAACTTGTAAAACACTTAACATAAATTGAATAGTTTAAGGATATAATCAATAATCATAACAATGTTTTCTTTGAGGCTGTATATACTCATAAATCCTTTATAATGGTTTTTAAAATAAATGTGAATTATCCTAATCATATCCTCTAGGAGTGTCGTAACCAAGAGTGCAATAAGGCCCATTGTCATGTACCATGATACCCCAGGTCAAGCCCAAAACTCCTTGTTAGAGTTTTCACTCCTAAGTATATATGTGCCAGAGCTACCTCTACCTGCTCATATCAAGACAGGGATATATTGCATGGAAAAATCACTAAATCTCTATATTTCCAAAATTCTAGGATGTTTTTATATACTAATCCTCAAAGTCTATCTTAGGGTAATGTTCTCTAATCTGGATTTTTCAAAATCTAGTTTTCAAGGGTTGTACTAAAATTCCTCTTATACCAAATACAACACCCCACCCCTAGTTACCCAGAGTTGGTTCATTGGTACATAACATTGGCATGATCACAAGAGATCAAATCTCAAAATACCGATTAGTTTAGTAGCCTTGGAAGTACTAGATACATAAAATAGTTTTACATTATATCATTATATAAAAACAAAATTGTGTCCCTTTTAAAACACACTCATATCCTTTAGCATATCCCTTTAGGTTAATCATTATATACTTCTGCACATTCTAGGGAAAATAAAACATAGAATGGGGTGAGCATATATTCTCAGTAAGGGTAACAATAAGTAGAAACTATCAGAAATAAGCATAAAAATTTAAGGCAATGTATAAGACTAAAACACAAGACTTTTAAACATAAACTTCAGCATGATATGGAAAATGTAAATCAAATAATAAAATTTACTTATTCACAACAATATTCTACAAGTCGAATAATCACATGAAAAATCAATAGCCAATTTCATAATGGTGGAATGTATAATGTCAGACATCATACCCACATAGTCAAAGCATCGCCCCAAGACAAAAAATACGATTTTTTCAAGGCCTTGTTCCTAGAAACTAGTTTGTTTCATGAGGCTTACCAATGCATCTAGGAGCTATATTGGGCTCCATCTATCACTTACCATGTCCAATACATTCTTCATATGAAAATATTGAAACATAACATAAACATTAATATAAAAACTAGCATTCGAAATGTTAATACTTTAACCATAAAACACTAATGGTATAAAAATAACACATCCCAAGTAAAAAATATCGCAAAAACTTCAATATAATATGGAAGATTTTATCAAAATAAATCAACTTCAAACAAGTGTAAAATCCATCAAAGGATGTAGACATAGTTGAAATCAAAACTATTAGAGATAAATTTATCTTTATATTTTGAAATCATTTAAAAGTAACATAATTATAAAATAAAACATTTATTTTTAAAATATTCATATAATATTGTAAGTGATGGTTCGAAGGTGTTACAACGCTGGAAAATTGTTGCACCAACCATTTAAGTTAAAAACATTCTAACCTTAATTTGTCAAAAAGATCATAAAGTACCTTGTTTGGAAAATGACGAAAAGATTCCATTATAAATATTTTTTAAAAAGTAAAACAAGGGTATAAATGACTTTAAACCATATTCTAGGAAATAGAAAATGTTTTCAAATACATTTTTATGAAACACGGATGTGGATTATAAATAGGTCCTAGTAGATACGCATGTATAAACAACCTTGGATAATGAAGAAATTGTTGAATTAACCCTTACCTTGTACTTTTCCTTGGTTGAGGGTACATTAACCTCCTGTATAATAGTTAAATCACTATTACTAAATTATACAAGAACCATATAAATAAATATTATATCATATATGATCTTCTAATATTAATTTGTTAATAATATTTTAGTAGTATCATTGTTTCGGGAGTTAATTGATTTGTTTTATTTTATATGTTTTGTTACGTAAGTCATGTTTGTTATTGATAGGATGTATTGGATTGATATCCACAATGATATTAAGTTCTTAAAAATTATTTTTAATCCAAAAATAAAAATTATTCTTGAATGGTTACGACGGGGAATGAATCTCATCGTGTTCGTGGAGACGGTAATCCGTACGTATGCATGAGCGACAATACCATTGTATTGATGGTGAAATAATATTTAATTGGATGGTATATCATATATAAAGAATCATTAAAATTTTATTTTTATTATTTACATCAATTATAATCATTATTATACCCATCCAAATAATGAATTTTTTAACAACAAACTACACCACGACGTGGAGATGGTAAGTCATACATACACACATATGGTGACTTTGTCATTCATATGATGAATAGAATAATGAATACAATTGTTAAATATTTATAATAATATCATATTATGTATAAGGTACTAGATTTATTATTTTGGTATGGAAATAACCATGAATGAGGAAGTGGAAGAAGCAAATAACTTTGAAAGAGGTGATGAAATTATTACCACTTCTTTGGGTTCTTCCTCTTGATTTGATCAAAAGGGATCCTTAGGTTGGATTTATGATCAGAATAAGGCCTCTATAATGAGGTGAGGGTTGTTGGTAAGATATTTTACCAGGGTTTGGCCAATCCAAATGGCTTTGGAGGTGTGATTTTGAGGGAAGGGGGAGTACCCTTTTATAAGAGAGGTGAATTTCACTTTACTAAAAGCATGAAATATTACATTATTATATAGTCATATTCAATTTATAATGGCTCCAAAAGGATTTATTTAAAGGATACGGTTGGGATGGGTCTTAAAACTCTCAACTATTAGATTTTAGAAAGGTTTAGGTCACCATATTAACATTTTATTTTTTATTAAACTCTTAGTTAAATAGTTTAACTTTTATAATGTCTTCTTGTATTTTTATATTACATGGTTAATAAACATACCATAAAATTTCAATAGAACCCAAGTGGTTCATTAATGAAATATTTATAATTATATAAGTCTTTCAGCCTAATATTAGATTTGTAGTAATATTATATCATATAATAATATAGTATTTGATTTAAAAACTCATTTATGTCAATTTTGACACTATTTGGGATTTTGTTTTTGTTAAAGTCATAACAACATTATTACATAGCAAAAAAATTACTTAATCAACCCTAACATGTCATATTAACCATTAAAATACTTATAGTTAATAAAAAGAATCAACATATATTTATTTTAATATTTATAATACCAATTATTTTAACCTTTCATTAATAAGGTAATTACTGATTCATCATTATTTCATTAATAAATTTAATTATTTAACGTCTAAAATTTATAAATAAAATACCATTATGTAGGAAATATCTTTATATTTCTAATTAATATTTATAGTCTAATTTATCTTATTTATATCCTTATATTAAAAATATTTTAGTAATGAAAATATAAAATTAACACTTTTAACTCTTCTTTACATTAAATAATAATAAATTTCCTAATCTAATCAATGTGGATAAAAGAAGATCATATTTTATTCATAAGGTTTATTTTATTAGAAATAAATTTATCCAATAGAATTAAAAAATGTTTTAAGGTAATAATAATATCATTTTTACCATTAATTACCATATTTACTTTTAACTGTGGTAAATAAAAGTCAAAAGTTATTATTCACCAAAAAATATTTTCAGATTATTGAACCACATTTTAATTAATGATACCTACCATGACTCTCAGATTTTTTAAATTCAATTCACAAAAGCGGTAAAATTATGTTTTATGCAAATTTTTAAACATGCCTAGTCGGTGGGTAAAATACGTTAAAAATTTCAAAAAAAAATTATACATCTAATCTTATTATAAAATGACTCTATTGAATTACTTTGAACTAATATATATATCATGTATCTATTTTGATTTAAATAAATTTAAATAAAATAAATAATTATTTAAATAAAAATTTGGTTTTAAACAATAACGTAGTGTTTTTCACAATTCGTCCAAAAATTGAATGTTTTCAGAAAAATACCATGAATTCACCATAGGCTAATTTTGATATTCCACATCAAAAAATAAATCCCATTTTGAAAAATAGAGTTTATAAATTTTTAAAAAGTTGGTATTGCTATTCATAACGGCTAGTTTGATTGGGCGTGATGTGCTAGAACTCGAAGTTACGCACAACCCAAGCTATTATATTATTCCAAGGGAAACGTACTGGGGAACGTTAGGGTGTTACAAGTTGAATTTTACAATAACCAAATTTATCATGAAAAAATTAAAATGGCTCATTTCATAGAATTTTTGGGATTCTATGTCAATCTTCATTATATTGGGTGGATTTGGGAGAGTGGTCTTTGATTGGAAAAAGTCTTTATCAAGAGACGAAGTGAAGGTATAGTTGATCTTAATGAGATTATTGATGGATTAGACTCAAAAAAAATCCTATATGGATCATCGTCGTCACCCATTAGATTTTTTGGTTGGTGATATGGTTTTTCTAAAATTATCACATTTTTTTGACATCGTTGATTGTGTAATAGGGGTATGTTAGAACTGAGTATTGTTAGAACTTTTGTGATTATTGAATATCATGGAAATGTGTAATATAAGCTAGAATTTTTGTCCCATTTGACCTTTATTAATAACATGTATGATGTTTTCCTATTTAGGGGAATCACCCAGACAATTCCCAAGAGATTGAATGTGAAGATGTTGACCTTGAACCCAAGACCTCTATGGATGAGAACCCAATTTAGATTATATATCTCTAATAAAATGTGCTAAATAGAAAAATTATTACCATGGTACATGTATTTTGTATTTGTTTATGATATATCAATGCAAAAAGGGAGTACGAATCATTAATGAGGCAGTAGTGGAATTCTCTTTTTTTGAGTCTATAATATTTAGTTATTTATGGGGGAATAATGTTTCTTGGGGGGAGAATTATGACACCGTCTAAGTTGAAATTATGTTTAATTTTGAGATTAATTTATATCTATGGAGTTAATAATGGAGTTCATGCATTGGGGTAAAAATTTATGATATTTGGAGAGAAAATTTCAAGTGCAGGGTTTGTGCATAGTTATCAGTAATTGTGTGGTAAGCATGTGATATGGATCTATTGGTTATAGTGGCGATGTTCATGATTTGAGTAAAGGTTTTCTAACCCCAAGAGTCACCAAAAAACATTGAATATGAGTAAGTTTTGTTCTAAAGTATATCACATGGATTGATCATGGGTTTTCTAATTGGGAATTTATTCCCAAAAAAACAGTGTGCTTTGGTTTTTAATGGGAATAAGCTACCTCGTGGTTAGCATAAGGTATGTCAACCCATGTGTCCTAACTATACAACTCATATGAGATTCGAAAAATTGGAAATTTTCATCGATGGTCAAGGTCATTTTTAATAATAATCTTCTCATAATATCTCCTTATCCATACCTCACCTCTCCTCAAAAATATAGAGTGGTCTCTATTTGGATCTCTAGATTTTCCCCATAATTCCTAGTGGTCTCTCTAAGGTATGTTTCATTTTCCATCAGTCTCTTTTCCTATGTATATATATATCTTTGACCTCATTTCCCCTTTTCTCATTATAAATTTATGAGGTATTCAATTTATTATCAAGATGGATTAATGGGGAATTTATTATGGTTATTATGGATATTTGTTTTGAGGACCTCTTATCCTCTATTCCAATTTTTTTCAAAGACGACTAGTTTTCCACCATTCTTGAGGTATATATCTCTATTTAACGGTACTATAACATTTGTTGACACCACAAAACCCATTCCAAAAAATTTCCAAACGCTCCAACAAATTCTCTTGTAGCATAGCTCGTTCTGCAAGCTTCGATTTGACTTGTTGTGGAGCCCAAATAGAGTTACGGTTCAGAATTTATGGTTGTTCGATGTTGGGCTGCTAGAAATGCCCATCCAGGATGGTTTTGGGGAAAAGTATGAATTTGCGCATAAAACAAATCATGTGTGTAAAATAATTTGTGCACGTGGAATTTTACGTCCACCTCCTCGCGGGTGTGGAATTTGACATGCACCACCTTGCGGGAGTGGAATTTTATGTGCACCACCTCATGCATGGAAAACCCATTGCGTGCATGGATTTTTTTCGCACACCGACTCCAAAGTTTCTGCCTATAAATACAAGGGAACCCCCCTTCATCCAAGGGGGATGTCGGGGGTCGGTCGCCGCTCTGATTCTCATACATCCAAATATTTCCTGCTGGCACGTAAAACTCCCCATCAGGCGCGCAAAACAACCCTTTTGCGCATAAAGGGACCAACAATCCCAATTTTACATGAAAAGGATAATTTTTTGTGTGAAATAGTTTCACAGTGCCCAAATTTTTCATGCACTAGGGTTGCACCAATATTGCACCCAATTCCCTTGTTATTGTGTGCCCGGTGAAAATATTGTGCACCCGCATCCGGTATTGCATTCTTGGCTCCACTATTGCACGCCCACGTCCAGTATTGCGCGCCCAACTCTGGTATTGCACGCCCGACTTCGGAATTGCGCACTCGGCTCCGGTATTGCACTCCCGGCTCCGGTATTGCGCGCACGGCTCCGGTATTGCATGCCCAGCGCCTGTATTGCGTGCCTGTCTCCCCTTTTTCACACCCGACTCTCTTATTTCACACCGACCTAGTGATTTCCACGCAACAGCCTCAATTGTGTGCACAACAACCCTATTTGCGTGCAATAGTATCCAGGCCGGCACCCGCCAGTCCCTTCGCTACCATCACTGACCCCCATGAAAAACGGAGAGTCATACCGTGAACTTTTCAAACTGGGATGTCAGGATTTTCTATTGCACCCTTATGCGCACCCACCTTCCAACTATAGAATACCACGATTTGATATATTCCTCTGCACACAATGAAATACCGTGAGTGAACATATTCTTCTTGGTTCGTTTCCTATAACATGAGTTCAGATTCTCATCAACAATTCCCAGAGTACCTTGAGTTGAACTATTCCTTAGGAAATTCCTCCAAACCCTATCACTTGGCTCCTATGCCAGGTTGAACTAGAAAGGGATGCCCTTGCGTAAGACCCAACACCAACCATTGCATGGATGATTATTCCAGCAGTCCTATCTACATGACTTTAAACTATAGTAATCCCTATATTCCAAATATAGGATGCCTATTATTCCAAATAAGATATCCCTTATGTGCCCAGCATAAGATGCATTATGCCATGATCACAGTGGCATACGCTCAAGAGCATTGGAATCTATTCAAACATTCCATCACTCCGCCTCATGATTTGCGTGTCCTTCATTTGGATATTCATAATATTTCATGTCTGAAGGGACCCCCTAACGGCCTGGCCCCATGCCGCATCAGCTCACCTACCATCCTGGGCCAACGCCCCCGAAGACTTTGGGAAACACTTTGAGTCAAGTCCTGTGTTTCGAACACGATCATCAGTCAACCCTCAATTGTTTGTCCTCGTTTCTAGCTAATGTGATATAGATACTGTGTTTTGAACATGGTCAATAGTTATCATCTATCACCACACCACCCTTACCGCGTTCTGAATGTCGAGCATGTGATTCACACATTACATCTCCCTTTGTTCTAATCGATTCCAATTCCCTTGGCTTTATCCAGCTTGTGAACTAGCACATAGGTGTAGGCCTCAACCCACTAATGAGTTGGGATACCCTCATGTCCAGACATGAGGGAGTCACCTGGGCAGCTTCCTTGTGTAAGCCCCTTCCACTATTTCCGCTCTATAGCGGCACCTGGGATGCTTTCTCATGTAATCCCCATCCACAAGTGCCACTCCATTGTATCACTCGGGCCTCCATCCGGGAGTAAGTCCTGACACCTTAGTTCGCTCAACGCGTAAGCCCCTCTTCATTTCCCATGAACGAACCCTTCACGACGTGATCTTCAGGTCTCTATTATCTCTTGTTTCTCACACCGAGCATGACTTCTGTGAGCTTAGAGTGAGCACTGACAATGAAAAACGATGGGACGTCTCAGAGCGTAAGACCCAAATTCCCTCGTCTGAGCTGTAGGATGTTAAACGTCCAAGCACACTCATCCCACATGGCATTAAACTATACACCCAAACTAAGTGGACTTTGATCCATGTCAAGGCATGGTACGTAGGAAGCCTCCATGAGGTTCAAGCACATCACAGATTGGATGTTCTGACCCTATTCACATCAGTTCACCAAACACCTTGGGTCATCTTAGAGCGTAAGCCCCAATCCATCCCAAACTACGGGGACTTTGATCCATGTCAAGGAATGGTACGTATAAAGCCTCCATGAGGTTCAATCCCATCACCCATTGGTCGTTCTGACCCCATTCACGTTAGTTCACCAAAAACCTTGGGCCATCTCAGAGCGTAAGCCCCAATCCATCCCGAACTACAGGGACTTTGATCCATGTCTAGGAATGGTACGTAGGAAGCCTCCACAAGGTTCAAGCCCACCACTCGATCGTTCCTTCACGTCACGTTCGCCCCCATCCTACATGACGTTAAACTGTATACACCTTGGTCCATCTTAGAGTGTAAGCCCCAACTCATCCCGAACAATGGGGACATTGATCCATGTCAAGTCATGGTTCATAGGAAGCCTCCATGAGGATCAAGCCCCACCACCTTGGTCAGTCTTAGAGTGTAAGCCCCAACTCATCCCGAACTATGGGGACTTTGAACCATGTCAAGGCATGGTACGTAGGAAGCCTCCACGAGGTTCAAGCACCACCACCTTGGGTCGTCTCAGAGCATAAGCCCAAACTCATCTTGAACTATGGGGACTTTGATCCATGTCAAGGAATGGTACATAGGAAGCCTCCACGAGGTTCAAGACCCACCACCTTGGGCCGCCTCTGAGTGTAATCCCCAACTCATCCCGAACTACGGGGACTTTGATCCATGTCATGGCATGGTACGTAGGAAGCCTCCATGAGGTTCAAGCCCCACCACATTGGTCTACCTCAGAGTGTAAGCCCCAACTCATCCCAAACTACGGGGAATTTGATCCATGTCAAGGCATGGTATGTAGGAAGCCTCCATGATGGTCAAGCCCCACCACCTTGGGATGCATCAGAGTGTAAGCCCCAACTCATCCCAAACAATGGGACCTTTGATCCATGTCAAGGCATGGTATGTATGAAGCCTCCATGAGGTTCAAGCCCCACCACCTTGGGTCGCCTCAAAGTCTAAGCCCCAACTCATCCTGAACTACAGGGACTTTGATCCATGGCAAGGCATGGCATGTAAGAATCCTCCACGAGGTTCAAGCCCCACCACCTTGGGTCACCTCAGAGTGTAAGCCCCAACTCATCCTGAACTACGGGAACTTTTATCCATGTCAAGGCATGGTACGTAGGAATGCTCCACGAGGTTCAAGCCCCAAACTCCCAGTCGTTCCGACCATCTTCACGTTAGTCTACCGACCCCATGGGCCGCCTCAGAGTGTAAGCCCCAGATGCCACCTGAACTACGTGAACTCTGATTTTGTGCCACAGGGATACATAGAAATCCTACATGATGTTCAATCCCATCATTCATGACACATCCTGACCTCTCCCTCAAGCCCATGTGTCTGAGGAAGTTTATTCCCTAACTCAAAGGTTCCACTTCCTCTAGGTCCCATCCATGCATCCATTCTCATGAGTCACCTCCTTGGGTTCACATCGTTTCACTGAACTATGCGGACTTTGATTCCCCACCACATGGATACGTAGGAAGTCTCTTCGAGACTCAATCCCAAATCCATCATCCATCATGACTCTTACCTAGGCCGCCACATCCCAGTGGGTCATGCCACTCCATTCCCCATTCCTTCTCCGCACGATTTTAAACTCGCGGCCTACCTCGTGATAAACATGAGATGTCTGGGGAAAAACATGGAAGACTATCCTTTGGAATAAACGTCTCTGTTGGACATTAAACTCACGACATACCCTATGTTAAACATGGGAAGCTGAGGAAAACCTCAAATACATGCCTATGGAATATGATTCCCCGCATTCGGCTTGGGATGCCTTGGGTTCTGCACCCATGAGATGCCCTCTTATGAGGAATAATACAGGTTCCCCAATGTCCACGCACCCAGAAATTCCCCAACATGCCTGATGTTGTCATCTACTCTAACTGAGGGTTGCTACCATGTCAATACCCCATGTAATGTCCTGATGGAAGTAGTGTAATTAACCAGCATCCATGAAGATATGGCACTGGGAATGAGATTCACGAACCACGACTTAATCTATAAGGGAGACCCAGACTAGGTGACGATCTCTGAGGAGGAATCCACGGAAGGAATAATAGACATCCCATCATCCTGTTTTGATTAAGGAGAAGACGTCCCTCAATAAGGAGCGGATACCACCCACCTTTGGAAAGTGGGAATGCGGGGTAACAACAGCGCGTCCTCTACGTGACGGATGCGTGCGCCCCTGCGAAAGCATCGAAAACAACTTTAATTATAAAAAATCTCTATAAATTACATTGGTATTGTTTATGAATTTGATAGATTTAAAATACATCTAGGATATTATTTATAAATTTATCACGATTGTCATGAGAAATGATTTTGAAATGGGTTTTTCATTAAAATATTTTTAGACGTATAATATTTTTAATGAAATTCCTGAAAGATTATTTTTTATATAAAATGTGGTTTTTAGAATTGAGTTGGTGATTATTTTCTTATAGATTTTTTTAATAAAATTATAAACTTATTTTTAGTAATTGTTTTAGAAAACATTGCACATTAGGATCCTTGGGTGTGTCTGGTTATTGACATATGAAAACCATAGTGAGTATGGAACCACTAGGGTTATGATTATAAAATCAATAATATATGGTAGGAATATATATTTATAGGATTCATAGTATTTTGAGCTTATTGTTACTTCAAATTTCCTAGTACATATTCCTACAGGCTGGAACCAAAATTTTTATTGGTTTATTACAATATTTTATTATTTTTTGTTTTTTATCACATGTTTATCATTTTAGTTATTTGAATTCTATATACCACCCACTATATTTTCATAAATTTTTATTTAAATATTATTTTGTCTTGAAAATGGATTTATTTTAAAATAAATAACAAAATGATAAATTATGTAAAAACTATTCAAATGAAATATCTTTTGGAAAATTGTTTCGAAGATAGAACTAATGATTTCATGGTGATAGATTTTGTATAGACTCATCGAGTTATCCTACTAGAAATTTTTTCACACCCTAATTTTCCCCTTTTTGATATGAATATATGGTTTTTGGAGACATATGTAAAGGGAAGGGATTTATGTAGCTCATTAACTTCTCTTGTTTAATATCGTATTCATAGTGAGTTGGGTTAGGGGTGGCAGGTGGTGACATAGAGACATTGTTTGTCCTCATTTATTTTTTCTTCCAAGTTTATCATTTTTTTATTTTCTTTTTATGTCTCATGTTTAAGTATTATAATTCTAAATTGTACTAAAAAGTATTATCACCTTTCAAATACTCTTGAAAAATGTTTTAGTCTCTTTGTGGATCTCTACCTTATGTCAGGTCATCTTAAGTGATGTGCTAAGTTGACATAGGGTTTTTTGTTAGGAAAAATATTAGAAAATATCCTGAAATAATTGGTTGAGGATTTTCCAACCTAATAAAACCCTATAATCTATTATTTTAAACTTTTTTGGTCATGAAAAATGTAATAGTGTAATGAAATCAATGAAAAATAAAGGGAATTCACAAAAGATCTCATTCCTTCAATTATAAATGGGGATAACTTCCCCCCAATCAATGCTCCACTTTACCATTGAAATATTCTTGAATGCCCTGAAATGTTTCATCTCAAATAAATTTTTTTAAATTAAAAAATCATTCATTCACTCTAATTTATCCAAGGTTCTTCAATTCTAATGGGATAATTGATAGGAAGTTAAAAATATTGAAAAAATTATTACTTACACCTTTCCTTTTCATCTAATTATTTCTATATTAAACCAACCATATCCATAGTAATATAATTAATTAAGTAATATTTTCACACTTAAATGTTATTATATTATTTTAAAAACCCATTTTTATCCCCACCCATCAAATTAGAAAAATAAATGAACATTGATCGTGCATTGTGCAAACTACCGCCTACATAAAGAGACTTCTAATATTTTTAACCATCATCTCTATTAACTAGTTATAAGGAAAAAATTTAAGAATAAATGTGACATATAATATTTAATTTTGAATATAAAGAGACAAATTATAATCCACCGTCACTTCTACTCATTCTTTGGGAAATGGAAATGTTAATCATAGATTTTGTGAACTACTATCCACATGAAGTATTGTTTTTCATTTTGTTCTTGATTTTATATATCCTTCCAAACCACAAAAAAAAATATTAAAAACCATAAAAATAACTAAAAAAATACATTATTATTATATTATAATTATAAAATGTAAAACTAATGAATTTTTTAATCTTTCCCACCCATCAAGTTTTTGTATGTTCATGATAGGGTTGGTCAAACCATTATTTGAAAAAATGACATAAAACATACCATGGATGACTATGAGAATATAAATACTAATATAATTATATATTAGTGTGAAAATAATGATTTTGAAAGTTTATATAATGGTTATGTTAAATATTGAAATTATTAATAAGATATCATCGTTGATTTCTAGAATTACCAAAATAATCCGACATACGTTCAATTTTTAGGCAAGATGACTAAAAAATAATAGAATTTGATAAGATATTTATAAGTAAATATTTTTTATACATTAAATTTAATTTAATTATCTGGGAAATATAAAATTTGTGAGAGTTATAAAGAACAACATCACTATCATGAAACTAGTTCTAAATGATCATGACAACTCACAACCGATTTTTAAAATATATAATAAATAACTAATATAAATTTCAGGGATATTTATAAATTAATTATATAATATTTTATATATATTAATAATATTTTTTAATAGTTTAATATGAGATATTTTTTCATAATTGAAATTAAAACTATTTATCATAATTCAACGATTAATGTACGTGTTTCTTATACCAAGATTAATTTCCTGATACATATTTTTTATTACACAATATTTTTTATTTGGATTATTGTATGTACTACCACTTTAATATTTTGTATCATAATCTTACTATTATTCATGGTATTTGATGTATTGTTTTAATTTATATCCTTAAAGGGGTTTTTATTAAAAAGATAACAATATCATAATGGTTTTATTGGCTCTATTTCTGATAAATTAGGTTACATTCCTTCTGACGTGTATATAATTTTCAAGATTCCGTTAAAAATTTCATTTACCCAATTTTTATGGCCTATGTTCTTCTAGTAAATTACATATCATCATTAGTAACCACAATTATGATAAAAAATCCAAAATAATAGTAATTTTTTTAAGAATAAATACCATAATTACCAATGAATATTTCCTTCCATATCTATATTTTACTTCCCACTAATATTTTACCCATTTTTTATTACTCATGTATAGATTATTTCATTTAATCATCTTATTTATTATAATAACTTGTGAAATGGAAATTTCATTTCCTTATTAGTGTTTTAAAATATAAAATGGTTTTATATATCTTGTATATATTTCTTATATTACACTCTAAAATTTCTGTATACAGCCATTAAGTATCCTTCAAGACTCCATTATTTGACATTTATTATAAATCCATGTATTGATATATTTAATACTTGAGACCCTATTGTAGAAGGTAAACACCATATCATGTATTATAAAACACTTAAAAGACTATATTCAATAAATTATTTAAAAGATAAATTTTAAAATCCTAAATTGATGAAACAAACTTAATTTTTGAATTAATAAAATAAAAAATACCTCAGTATTGATTTTTTATATTTGTCTTAAATGGTCGAGTTTTAGTCTAAAAATACAGTTTCCAAGAGACTTCTAATTTGTATGAATTTATCTTGTTATAATAGTGACCTAAAAATTTACCAAACCGTTTAAGTAATTAAATTTTAATATAAGGAATAAAAATATTGATTTTAAAATTTTCTATGTACTTATAAATCCTATTTCCATTATTTTAAGAACTAATATAATGTTACTTTAATAAAACACTATTTTCAGTCCTTCATTTGAATCAAGTATTTTTTACGAAAATATAATTCTTTCTTTCCTTAACAAAGTCATATGATTACTGTTTTTATAATTTATCATGTTTTTTCATTAAATTCTATATTGAAAATGATTTTATCATATATATATGTTTAAATATTAAAAAATTATTACTCTAAATATTATTTTTATTAGATTATGTTTATTTATTTTGAAATTAACTTTTCACAAATATAGATAATTTATTTGATAAAATCATTTTGAAATGTAAAATTAGATGTATAGAATTTGGTAAAAATTTAAATATTAATATTTTTAATTAAAATTAATTATTAAATATTGATATAAATTACCTAAGAAAAAGTAAATTATGGTAAAAGTTAAAAATTTAAAACAAAAATTACTAAAACAATCAACGTTGTCAAAAAAATGATTGGTTTAGGTTATTTTCTACTCAAAATAATTTTATTCACCTATCTGATTCCATTTTATGGACTTTGAAACTTGAATAAAGACCTTATATTATTGAAATTATATGGGTTACTCCCAAAACAACTATTCCCTTCACTTATAAAAGGGTAAAAACTTCACAACATAATGGCTGACATCACATTTTAATTTCTCTTTAAAAATAATCAATTTTCCTCCACCTATAATTCTCCCCACATTAAAACCTTCTAGTCTCCATTATTTAGCATAATTATTTCATTTTTTAGGATACTTAAAATTCAATTCTCTGATGTGAGTATTATAAAATACATATCATTCCTCTTAATTATCATAACTAAAATTTATTCTATCCACCCTTATATAATTATATTAGTTTTATTTATATACTACAGTAGTGAAACATTCCATTAATTGTTGTTTTTTATTCATATACCCCATCCATTAAGAAAAATATTTTCGCTCATGCATTGTATGGAATACCACCTCTATGATGCAACATGTTTTGTTTTACCTCTCCACCTTATAGGGATGGATATATGGATAGGATAAATTGATATATTTGATTTTATTTCAATATTATCTTAGTATAAAAGAATTTGATATCCTATAAATGATATGATTAGTAAATGATTATTATTAATTTAATCGTTTAACACATGTGTGCTAACAGGATAATATTTTATTCCAATCATATAAGAGTTTCTTATACCATTATTATTATTTTAATTCCTTAACATTATAATATATAACACTAAAAAATAATTCATTTGATCATTATACTCATAGTATAATGATATTCCAAAACACCTCATAATCATTTGTTAAATCATGGTAAGTTCATGTGTGTGTCAATTTATGACCTACAAGAAAAACAATATGGTTTTATATCATAGATAAATATGGATACATATTTACAAGTATAATAATATATAACTATGTAAATAAATATTCTTTGACTATAGATTTTATATCAATATTTTATTCATTAATTTAGAAAACACCCTCCAATCAACCAAAATCACCAAAACATGCTTATTATCGATTTCAAATTCAAAGAGAAATACTAAAAAACTCTTGAAATAAATATGAAACATTATAAATTATTATAAACCATCTATAATAGTAAATTTAATGTCTTATTAATATTTAATATTATAAAAATATTGAATATGAACACCATTATTTTGAAACTAGTACAAATAATCAAGAATTTTTACATTGAGGTGGAAAATCGAAAGAAATTGTATAGATATTAAATATTTATAAAGATAATAGATGAAAATGGTAGTGATTAAGGTTTAGAGATAAGTGGTTATGATATGTATGTTTATGATACATGCGGCTAGTGTGTGTTCAAGGAAGTGAAGACAATAAGTACGGGTTTTCCGTCCCAAATTCTTTTCTTAGAGACATGTTTTGTATTATGAACCTAATTTCCATTATATATTGTATGTAATACCAATCTAAGATCCCAAGAGATTAAATAAATTTACTAATTTTATTAAAATATCAGGTTTAATCTATCTCTTTCAAGAGTTTATAATGGAATTGTAAGCCAATATTTAAGTGGGGGTCTTTTGTCTCGATTTTTTTCTTTAGGACTCATGTGATATTCACCACCTACTTCTATTTGTGGGGTGAAAAAATTTCCATTGAACACTTTGATCATATTTTTAATGAAATTTAATGTAATTACATGTTTATATTTTTATCCCAGCCTCATATTCTTTTGACTAAAGAGTTACCAAAATAATTGTAAAACTCAACTATTTCCATGGTGGAAATCCATACTATGTTTTGGTAAAGTAAAAGAATGTATAGTTACATAGAAAGTACATCCCTTTATGGATAATGGAACTTATATGTTGTTGTGGAATAGATTAACCTATGTGTAAACACTCTGAAATGGTTTGCTTAAGAATTGACTCAATCATCACTCTGATGCATGATGAATGGTCCTAATACAACATATCTGTCTAGAAACTCACGGGTTATATGATTTGTAAAGTTCAAACGCTCATTATGAAATGTGATGAAGTGTATTTAATATCATTTCTATGATAATGTTCCAATGAATGTTATTGAATCCAATTATTATCTTCTATGGTTAACCAAACATATTTTAATTTCCCTCACCACTATATTTATTTGATAAGGGTATATCATATGAATTTGATAACACCCATAACTTCTATGTTGATTGAGGGACCTTCTCATAAACATCCACATTTTTTATATTTAATGGGGAAGTATTATTTTTCCATATTTTTCACTATATGGATAGAAATTTTTTATTTAGTAATGGGTTCTTTAGTTAATTATATAATTTCCCATTATAAATCTTAGGGTGAATGCGCAACACTTAATGAGGTAATAGGTGGGGACCATAATTATATAATCCTTTGATGGATTTATAGGTTTCATGATATAAAAATTTCATTATTTTGTACACTTATTCCCATGTTAGGAAAGTGTCCTTGCACATGGCTTTGAAATATTATTTTTATGTCTAACTTTATAGATTCCATTAGAATGATATAAATGATTATTTTTACCCATGTTTTCATTTATTTTCATTAATATTGAATTCCCTCAGTTATAGGTTATTATTGATTAACGTGTTCATTTATTTCACCCATATCACTTATGCCTTATTTATGTTATTAAATATTTTGTTTTAAGATACTCCTTGAGTATTTCATCTCATCCTTAATTTTTTCCCTTTTCCCAAGGAACCTAGATATAATATTCAGGGATATTATAGAATAAATAAAATGTAACATCTATATTTTCATTCAGTATCTTATCTTTTTAAGTGCATAAAATGTATTTATATGGTCTTCCAAGTATACTAAACTATAATAACTTTAAGTAACACTAGTATTTTGTTCCAATAATGTTATATAACTACTATATTTGAGGTTTTTGAGTCATATATGAAAAAATATATTACTAACTATTTCTCTCTAGTCATTTTAAAAATTAATATTCAAAAGAAATTGATGATTTTGTTTATTATAGTTTATCTTTAAAATAAAAAAAGAAACCTATTTTTTAAATATTTTCTAAATAATATATTTACCATAATTTTGAAACATTCATAGCACGGTTCATTGATTTAAAAAATAAATTATTTTTCCATTATTTTATGAGTTTTATATAAAAAAGGGTTTTCATGGAAAATTGATATTTTCATAATGTTTTTCAAAGTAAAATTATACTATTATTTTTAAAAATATTGTTCATATACCCTTTAATTGTTTAACTATATTTTCACAAATGGAAACTGATAAATCTCTATAAGAGAAATGGTTCGTCATAGCATTTTTCTTGCCTAGTCATATTCATTGTATAACCATTTTTTTTTCAAAGTTTATTCCTATGTGAAAACCAAATTCTGATATATATTTTTGAAGGGTACTCACATAGATTCCATTTATCGATTGATTGGAAAATTATTAACCAAAATTTATTCCCTTTATATAAAAAGTGTAAATACTATATGTTCTATTATTGTTATTTAAGGGTATTTAACTTGAAATTTAATAAATATCTTTTGATACTATTTTTTTCCAAAGGTATATCATATTATGATTACATATATAATTATAAATGATTTCCTAATATAAATCCATTTTAAAAGTAGATGAAATCCATTTTTGTTCCATGGGTTCTTTATGATGTGATGAATGAAACACATTTTTCTTCCCATGGGATTTTATAATATTATGAATGATATATTTCAAGTGGAACATGTATGTATGTATTAATATTGAGTAGGGTGTTATATATATCTATAATTAATTCGTCAAAGGATTATATCTCATGAGATATATATACAATATTACAACTATGTTGTATCATAAGAATTTGTGTAATTGTACAAAAAATGATGTTGATGTATATAAAGGCACAATTATGTTGTACCATAAGCATGGGTTGATGATTGTGAATAATGAAGGTGATTTTTCCCTATACCATTGGTTCTTCTAAAATTCTCTAAGTGTGACGTTTTCATATGATATTATGCATTTTCAATATGTATTATTAACTTATTCCATTCTTTATTCCATGATTTTTGATATATTCATTATTGTATTATATTTCTTATTTATCTTGATTAAATCTATATTCTCATTTTATACATAATTATAATTTTTGATTATTATCACTAATTTTTACCATTATTGTGACACCCATGAGGTCAGTGATATAATTTATTTAAAGTTTTATTTATTTATTTATTTATTCAAAGATTATTGAGGAGTTGGAGGGGTAAACAATAGATTAAGAGGAATTGTTCCATGGGGGACTATTTTCACACATTTTTTATAATCAGGAAGCTAAGCAAGTAATGTTTTTTTAGGAAAATGGGATTTATCATGGTAGAAGAAGAATTTTAAAAATCATATGAACGTATTCAGAAACTATTTGGGATGTTTGTTGGAGGTAGTGGCTCCAATATAGTAGGTTCATAGTTTTTATTACAGTTATTCCTGGCCGTTTAGTGTGTCCAAGTCATTAAAAAAATGGATTTTTCCATTTCCCACATAAAATTTAAGTGTTTCACCCTCATTTATCTCCCCACTCACACACACACACTCTCCCTCAGGACATTAGGGTTATACCCTCTCTATTTTGGTGAATTATTATTTAATACTTGTAGGTTCTATCATAATTTAATCATTTTTTCTTCATGATTCTTCATTCCTCCCACTTATCATTCCATGTTCATCCATTTCCATGGAGTATGAAAACAATATCATTAATTTTGGATGAATATAAGGTTGTTCATAGAGAATTTGTGTTCCTTATATGTGTTTTTGGTGTGGAAAGACCAATCATACTTGAATCTAGTTGTTGTTGATGAAGAAAAAATGTTTTAATTAAAATTAGAAGTAGGTGTCTCTATTTAAGGGATATTTTCCATGGATTTACATTTATTCTTTATCTCCCTAGGTTTTTTTATTTAATTACCAATAATTTTTTATAATATTAATGGTATACCAATGTATTTTTTTATTATTGAATTTGGTTGTAAATTTGATTATTTAAAGTGGATTTTCAAAAGGACTTGACTTTGATGAACTCCATGTGTCTGATCAAAGGCCTAAAAGAAACTTCATGGTTTTATATGAATTTCAAACTAGTTTTTTTAAATAATTTTATGTCAAGTAAGGAATTATATTCAAATATAAATGTTATTTATTAAATGTTTATTTTTAAATTGATTATGTGATTGGAACGTATTTATGTTTTATGGGTTTAACATTGAGTATCACATAGGAGACCTTTAGTGTGAGTGTATTCAAAAAATATGAAAATATAGTTTTATCTAATAGATCAAGGGAGAATTTATATAAGAATATTGTGGTATATTAGAAAACCTGGACATGCAGGCCAAGAGTTTCTATTAAATTATGGTTGGGTCTAGGGAAGACCTATAGAGCTACTAAAATTGTTAAACTGTATTAGATTACTACAACAACCTTATTTTAGACTAATTCACACAAGAAATTATAGGTTAGAGACCATGGTCTATAATACTTATGCATGATTTATTTATGTACTTGATTCATGATGTTAGTGACTTTTTTGGTTGTGTAGTATTTTATGTGTATACCCATTTCCAATTACTTGGTTATATGATGTTATTTAGTATTATCCTCATGAAGATTTCATGTGTGGGTGTGTTGAGCATGTTATGATTTGTGGATTCAATTGTTTATTTGAAACTTGTTTTCTATGTTTTTAAATATTATCTATTTGATAAAATCCAAATGTGTTTGTAAATAATTATTTTTAAGTAAACTTTTTTAGGTAAATTTGGTTTTTGAAAAATAAGGTTTCAAACTATACTTATTGATTTTCATGGAAAAATTACATAGATAGATTTATGTTGTTATATTATCTGAATTTATTCCGCACACCTTTCATATGCATTTATGAATATTGAAACCTTTTCTAAAGGACATAGGTAAAGGTAAGGTCATCATAAAGTTTGTTATATCATCATGATTACTGACATCCTTTTTTGGTTGGTATGGAATATGTGTGGCCTTATTGAGTTGGGTAATGCAAAGTAGATTTGGAGTTTTTTACCAATAACATATATTTTATTAGCCATTATGTACTTATTCTGTATTTTGAGTTTTGATAATGGATATAATATATATATTTATTTCTTATGGATTATGATATAATGATTTCATGATGTCTATTTTTCATTTTTGTGTCTACTCTATTAAATACTTACATTTGTTGATCATGTTTACTAGTTGGAATGGATTTTGAATTCATGGAAGGATACTGCTATATTTTCATGGGGGAAATCATTCCTAAATTGTTATATTTGAGGCCATAGTGCTTGTCATTAACCCATGGTGATAGGGAACATTCATTAGGCCTTGTGGAGTGCCAGATCAGGTGGTGGGTTGGGTTGTAACATATCATATATTCTGAGTTTTATTTTTAAACAATATATGAATTATTTTCAAGACCAAGAACTGACATGGCCTATGATTTCAAGGCTTGGGGTGCCTCGAATAAATTTTTAAATATATTAAAATTTTAAATAACACATGCATCCAATTTTCCTAAAAATATTGAATAACTTCTAAATGAGTTCCTAGATTACAAATATGATGGAACAATTGAAATCGGAATGGTTTTTTCACCCTTGGTGTATCCTAAAATTGGTTGGAGTGAGTCATTTCTTCCAAATCCATTGTGGGCATAAAATGAATAAAATAATTTAAATAATCTATTTTAATTCATTTGTGTTGACTAGAGGATTGAAAATATTTAAAGAGATTATAATGTTATAATTTCAGGTTTAGCCTCATAACCCTATAATCTTTGATAATGTTGTTGGAGAGAGATATGAAGAATCCTTTGTGATGAATGATGACGGATCATGTATCGATGATTGATGCACATCGATTTTGAAGGATCTCACCAACGAACGTAATCTAGCTTCATTCATCATCATTGGCCAATCCAAATTGATTTAGGGTGTTTTCTTCTATTGTTAAATTCCTTATACTTAATTTCTATGTTGAACGTGTATAAAATAATGAATGGATTGATTCATGGATCATGCATGTTGTGGGATGGGATTTATTTTGATGGAATTTTGTTGTGATAAATCATTTGATTTAATTTTTTGATGGATTCATTTACCCTTCAAATGGAAATGAACTAAGATGAATACAAATATTGATTAATGTTCATTGTTTTAGATTAATTTTTCTTCCCTCCCTAATTCTACATTTCACCACCAGCATTCTTTATTGGCTCTAGGTTCAACTATTCTTGATCAATCAATGATTGGGCACCCATTTCTTGGCACAATGATCCTATATCATAGATATAGGATTGGCATGATGCAACGGAGGTGTGATTGTGTTTTCAATAGTTAATCGAATGATAAATGATTCACAAATTTTCACTATTCCATGTTCTTCGATGTGAAATAGATAATGACATTTCGATCTGATTTGTGAGCCGATCCATTGAAGAAATGCATTTCTCGCTGATTTCATGGCTTGGATGACCTTGGATATCATGCTTTCTAGGGATTTAAGGCCAAAAACCAAAGTCTAGATTGGTATAGGAGGCTTGATACTATGGATTTAGGATTCTAGAAAATCCTACGACACACGGTGTGTAATCTGATATTACTCAGATTTTGGGGCCCCATTAGTAGTTGTTAATGTTTCGAGAGGAATATGATGATCACACAGTGTGTGACCCCTTTCACCTGGAATGTGACCCAACCCTATTGACTCACCATGTACGTAAAAATCCCACAAACATGGGTTCAAGTTCATGAGCACAAAGACATTGTGTACTCTTACACGGACATGGCATGGCATACACGGACGGGTACACGGACACGACTTCAGCACACTAGCATGACCAGGAAACATGGGAAGGATACCATCTGTCTCTAAAAATTATGTACAAATTATACACATCGTGTGTATAGATACTACATGTTGAGTGAGGCTCTTCTACATGGTCAAGAGTTGGGATAGTTGGACACACCATATACCCCAAGGATACGCTATGTAATCCCTTCAAGAGTGGTTGAGGCTCTTTGTTTTTATAGTTTGGACCAATATATATTGAGGGTGTTCCCTTGGTCCTTTCCTCAAGGGTACAGTTCATAATTACATTCATATAACTAAATTTTGATCCCCTCTAAAGGTTGAGTATTTGATAGTGTTCCGGTGTCCCTCTATGAGACTGGACAAAGATCCTCTGTCATTCCTAATTAGTGTTTTTAGAATTGGTGGGACCTCCTTGAGTAGGGTGTTGATTCTCCATCTATTGGTATATATCAGTAGGGTTTGTGTAATCTTAGTAATATGATCCCCTACACAGCGAGTTGATCTAGATTGGGTTCTTAGTGTCCCCCAATAGTTATGGGTGTGACCCCCTATATGTGTATTCTTCATTAGACTAATTCATTCTTTTTGGGTGGGGCCTAAATGAGCTAAACCTCTTCATCGAGTTTCTCAGATGATAGCATGGCTCATGTAATGGGTTCTACCATAATGAGCGTGCTTTAATCAAAATCCTATGGATGGAAGTATGTTTTGACCACATGATGGTATGGTGTCTCTCCTAAGTATATTTGGGTTTTTTTGTTTCTGTTATACATAGTTTGTTATAAATTCTATTTATATGACTATACTTGGTGATTTTTGTTTAGTGCTTTATGGGTGTCCTACTAAGTATTTCTATTCTCACCCCTACATATGTTTGTCCCACATGTGTCATTTCATGCATAAATGACGTCCATTTTGATGGTGTCCTAGGAGGATAGGAAACGGGTGGAGCATATTCGGAGCTTGAAAGACCATGGTGTTTATCTGGAGTATACCTTTCACTTATTCATTTACCTTAGAGTAGTTTGGACTCATTAGAGTTTCAGTTGGACTTGTGATACATACTTCTTTTTGTGGTCTTGTATTTTTTCCTTGTTTACCTTTCCTTTACATCTTATTGTTCTCTGATTGTGGGATCTTAGTTGTATTCATGCATTATTTAAATTGTTTTACATGTCAATATTGTGTGGCTTAAATATGTGTTCCTGTGTACAGGTAATTGAGGTTAAGGCCTCCCATTTATGGCATATGAAAACTCAGTACTAGTCACCAATACCTAGCCTATCAGAGGAAGGCTTGGGGTAGTCGTGATATGGGATCCTTTGGGACGGGTCATGATAGAGTGGGATCAGAGCTGGTCAGTTATACTTTATGGATGAGAGACTATGATATTGGTTTGGGGAAGTATTGTTAAGTGTTTTGAGTTTATATTTTATGCTATTATCTCCATTGTTGGTGTGGAAGCCAACATATTCATACACTAGGACTCTGACTACCTTCCTTTCGACCTGGTGCATTAGAACACAAATATTAGAGAAAAAAATGGTATAAGAATCATAAAGGAATGGTGGTGTTTTCCATGTCTCTATTGAGTCAGCTATCAAGATATAATCTATTGGCCACGTTATATCTTGTTTTATTTCAGGTTTCCTCCATTTAGATAGCCATCCAGGATTCCACCGCAGGATCATGAGGATGATCCGCCTAGTGACGAGGCATTGGTAAAAGGTCATGTAGCATAGATAGCATACTCTGGTGGTTTACCAGCTATACCACCACTCATTGCGAAGTATCTTGTACCAGTAATACCATCTAAGGATGCACACAAGCTGAGAACATTTCACTATATTTAGGGGAGGTGACCTTTTAGGTTTCTAGGTTATTTACATCCCCATTTGTTTTAGGAATAGCAAGAGGCAGTCACCCGTGTTTTCCTCCTTGTGAGGAAACATAGAGACCATATGTAATTCATTATTTCAGGTCTTATTCATGGTGATATGGGGTGACGGTGGATATTAGTGACTTAGTCACATGACAATATAGCCCTCTTCTAGATAGACTTTGATCATCTCTTCATAGAGGAGTTCTATCTGACCACATTGTGATCAGTAATCATAAAAGAGATTCTATATCTGTAGAAGGGCTGTTTGAACATGGTATAGTATTCAATAATATTTTTAGAACTATTGTGATACTCCTTATATATGGTAGAGGACCAGTTATTTAGGGCTCAGACCATTGATAGGGGCTTGTAGAGGGACCTTAGTGCTTCAGTAGTATCCCTTAACATTTGAACCTATTCAATGGTACTTGAGTTAGCCTTATTGTAATAATGTTTTTTTGTATAACAGACACATGTATTGGGAGATAGAATATGGCACCTTGTTTCTCCGACCTCAGACGTAGGTAGATAATGGAAGTCATAAGGATCCAAATGGGTCGGATTCTTTAAGAGGTGATCCTATGACTCTAGGTTAGCAGTGCATGGATCTCATGGTGGCTCGAATTAGCCAAGGGATATGTGGTGTTTCTCTTGAGATGGGTGGGGAAATATCTAATGAGATTTTCCAACCCGTCATACATATAATCTGGAGACAATTGAGGGATGACTAATATAGATACATAGGTAGGATCCTAGTGGTCTTTAGGGAAGTGAGTGTTTAAGAGGGGCCAATAGGGTAGCATGAGGTTGTTTTAGGTTCGACCTATTAACACCACCAACCCTAGGTGATTCACGCCATGCACAGGGAGCTGGTGGTCATGGATGAGTCCATCTGCCAGCTATGGAGGCTTATAACCCTTTAGTCTCCATGGTTGATATGAGGTACAATCTCTATCATTTCTATCATAGTTTAAGTATTTATAGACACAGGAGTTAGTCATTCTTTTCTTTCCAATATTCATGTTTGAGAATCGTAGATTCTAGTTGAACCATCGAATTGACCCTTACGATTGGATACTCCTATTGGAGGAGACATAATCATCAACCACTATTTATGATAGTGTGACGTGACTCTTGGAGGTGAGAATTTTGGTTGGGATCTCTTGGTAGAGACGTCGAGTCCTTATGACGTCGTTCTTTGTATGGACTAGTTATATAAATATTATGATTATATTGACTATTTTAGGCAGTGATTGTGATGTGTATGTAGTTATGGAACCAAGTTTATCATTTTTTAATGAAGATGAAATCCACTTAGTATAGGATGGACTCATTCATAGGTGGTTCAAGATGATTACTCATCTGTTGGATATCCTGAACCTTGGTTCAGTGGATGTTATATTTCCTCAGTTTCCAACAGTGGTGGTGGGGTATGAGGATGTATTTCTAAAGATGTTCCAAATTTAGACCCCCCCACCCACACTCACACACCCTCCAGTAGATATAATTCATCATTAATAAAAACCCATGAGTGAATTGATATCTACATCAGCATATTAGATGACTCCCATAGAGATTTGTGAGAAAAGGGTGTAGCAAGATGACTTGGAAAGGAAGGGCTTCATGAGACCCAGTGTTTATGCCAGGTAAGCCATAGTTTTTTTTCAAGAAGGTAGATGGAATATTGATCGAGTGTTTGTACTACTGGTGATTGAACTAGGTGACAGTGAGGAACAAGTATCAACTAAAAAGGATTGATGACTTCTTTGATCATTTGATATGGGAATGATAGTTCTCAAAGGTTGAATTTCGATCAGGATATCACCAATTGTGAGTACGGGATGAGGATATACAAGAAAATTTCATTCTAATGTCTCTACAATCACTATGGGTACTTGTTGATTCCATTTGGCATGAATAATTTTTGTGCAGTGCTCATGGGACTCATGAATTGGATCCTTCATCCTTACATGCATTAGTTTGTGGTGGTCTCCATCAATGATATCCTTATGTACTTAGTGTCTAAGGAGGAAAATTTGAGACACTTAAGGATAGTTATGTATGTGCACTAAAAGAACTAGATTTATGTAAATCTATTGAGGTTCTAATTCTTTATTCAATAGGTATAATTTTCGGTAAACATTATCTTAGTGGATGGAGTGTAATTGGACCCATCTAAGGTTGAGGTAGTGTAAGTATGGGAGCCACATAATAGAATGATATAAGTGCAGAGCTTCCTTAGTTTGGAAGGATGTTAATAGAGATTCATGCCTAATTTCTCTAGGATATCATCACCCATGAAAATTTTAATTGATAGGGGTATCTTCCATGTGGACAGAAATTTTCCAGTGGTGCTTTCAGGAGATGAGGTAGAGGTTAACGAGTGCTCTAATCTTGAGGTAAACAGAGGAGGGTGTTGAGTGAATAATGTTATTAGTTGCAACAAGGACCCATATTGGTTGTGTTATGATTTATATTAAATTAGTTATTTCATATGGTTTATTCTAGTTATGTATTTATCGGCATAACTACTCGACCCACAACCCTGAGTTAGTAGCAGGAGTTTTCACGGTGAAGATGTGGTGACACTACCTGATGGGAAAGCAATTTTTCATGTACTATAACCACAATAGTCCCAATTATATCTTCTCTCAAAAGGATATTAACTTGATATAAAGGTAATGTCTAGAGTTCCTCCAGGACTATGACATTGAGATTGACTATACTCCTATAAAGGGGAATGTAATGTAAGATGCTCTGAGAAGGAGATCTAGGTTGTAGTTTTTGTAAAAGGTTGTTTCCCCTTCACTCTAACAGTGAGTCAGGGAAGCACAGCTTGGGGATACCGTCTATGAGGCCCTACGAGCTCAGATATCCACAGGGCAAGATACTTAAATATTTTATAAAGGTCGAGACCATGTTGTTTTTTTAGTGCTTGCATGATGGTACTAGTTACATTGTAGGAGGAGAGTCTGAGGGAGTTTTATATGTACCCTTTTTTAGTACATCTAGGTGTGGAAAAGATTTATTGGGACCTCTAATTCCAATTTTGGTGGCCATAGATGAATAAAAGAGTTGCAATGTTTGCCCCTTGATGCCTTGCGTGTCAGAAAGTGAAGGTCAGGAACCAATTCAATGGTTTTGGCTCAACCCCTTGAGGTTCCAGGATAGAAGTGGGATATAATATCTATAGACTGCATCATGAGTTTACCACATACATATATGTGAAACAATTCCATCTGGGTGATTATTAACTGACTCACCAAGTCATCCCACTTCTTCGTTATCTGAGAGTAGAGTTCAGTAGAGGGTTTGGAATGCCCCTATGTTCAAGATATAGTTCAAATCCAAAATGTTTCATAGAATATTGTTTCTGATCATGAAGCTGAATTTATATTCCAGTTGTGGAAGGGATCATAGGAGGATTTTGGAGCCTAGTTACACTTAATCATATCGTTTCACCCACAAACAGAAATCTATGCATAGTGGACAATTCAGGTTCGGGAGTACATGATATGAGCTTTCATTTTAGACTTTGGACATTGTTGGGAGGATCACCCACCACTGGTGGAGTTTTTCTATTACAACTTCTACTGTTCCACCATTAGTATGGAACCATTTGAGACTTTGTAAGGGAGACCCTGTAGTTCACCACTTTGATAGAATGACCTAGGAGAGTCAGAACTCATGGGCCTGAAATTGGTATGAGCTACTATAGAGAAGGTGAGGATAATCCAGGAGTAGATAACAACTGTAGAAAGACATCATAAGTCTTATATTAACATGCGATAGAGGCCTTTGGAGTTTGAGGAATGATTCAATGTGTTCTTATGGGATTCACCTTGATATAGATTACAGAGAATTAGATGAGGTGGAAAACTAACTATGAGGTTCATTTTCCCTTTCTAGATGATTCATGGAGTTTGAATGGTGGCGTATAACTTATCTCAACCTCCTCAGTTAGATAGGGCACACAAAGTCTTACACATGTCACAGATGAGGAGGCATGTGCATGACACAACACATGTTATAGACTAGGGAAATTTGGATATCAAGGATAGAGAAATGTTTTCTATGTACCTAGTGGATATTGAGGATCATCAAGAGAGGATACTTCAAAAATGATCAATTCCTTTGGTGCGTGTCTAGTGGCATCACTAGAATCTCTAGGATATCAAATGGTAGTGAGAGATCAGATTTGTTCCTAGTACCCTCATCTTTTTGAGTAACCCTTGTTTTGGCTTTTCAAGGATGTAGATCCCCAAGGAGGGGAGATTGTAAAATCTCATATGTTTTGTGGATTATTTTTAAATATTATATGGATTATTTTTGAGATCAGGCACTGAGATTTAATGACATTCTAAGCCCTTGTGTTCCTGGAATAATTTTTTGAAATATATTAATATATTAATTAGCACATGTGTGAAGTTTTCTGGAAAAATCAGAATAACATCCAAATGGGTTCTCTGATCATAAATTGTAGGGAACTACTAAATTTAGAATGGTATGTTTAAACTTGGCTCGACCAAATAATAGTCAGTAAGGGTAATTTTTTTAAAAATCATTATGAGCTAAAAATGAATTAAATAATATAAATAAATTATTTTAATTTATTTATGTTGATATAAGGGGTTGAAAATGTTTAAATACATTGTTATTTTATAATATCAGGGTTAGACACACAACCTTGGAATCCTATGGATAGTCATTGGAGAAAGATATGAAGATTCATTCCCAATGAATGATGACAGATCGTGGATCGGCGATTGGCGCACATCAATTTTTAAGGATCTCAGCAAAAAATGCAACACAGATTCATTATTCATTAGAGACTACTCTAAATCGAGGTAGGGCGTGTGTTTATACTATTTAATTTCTCATTATTAATCTCTAAAATTAATTCCATTCAATTTATGAATGGATTTAGTCATGTATCGTGCATATTGAGGTATGGGATTTATTTTGTATGGATTTTTTGGGAGAAATTATTTGATTTAATTTATTGATGGATGAATTTACTATTCTAACAGAAATGAACCAAGATCAATATGAAAATCAATCAAGGTTCCTTCCTATTAATTGATTGTTCTTTTCTCTCCTATTCTGAGATTTACCATGGCCATTCTTCATTGGCCTGAGGTTCAAATATTCCTAATCAATCGATCGTTGTGCACTCATTACTTAGTACAATGATTTGATATCTCAAATCATGGGTTGTAATGACATGATGGATGTGAGAAAGTGGTTGCGGAAGTGAATCGATTGATGAACGATTCCCAAAATCATGTTCTTTAGTGTTCTTCTGCATGAAAAAATGAAATGAATTTTTTATCTAATTTGCAAGAGTATCTGATGACGAAACACTTTTCTTGATGATGGAATAGCTTGGATGGACTCAAATATTGAGTTTTCTAGTGAGGAAAGGATGGAAACTGATGTCTAGAGTGGCACAGTTGGCATGCGACCATGGATATGGGATTCTGAAAAATCCAATACCACACGGCATGTAATCTAGAATTACATGGCATGTGGGATACCTTCAATGGTGGATAGGGTTTTTGGATGATGATGATGATCACATAGTGTGTGACACCTATCACATGACATGTGACCCCTCCCGATTGACTCAGTGTATACTTTATAAGTACACAGACACACCGGGTACTCCCTCATCGAAATAGCATGGCATACATATATGGGTAAATGGACATGACTTTAGTACACATACATGACTAGGTCACATGGTAAGGATTCATGTGTCACTACACTCCATGTATAAATTTTACACACATTGTATATGGATACTACATGTCATGTGGGGATCTTCCACATGAGGAATAATTAGGATAGATTGGCATGATGTTTACCCCCTGGGACACACCATGTATATAGAGACAACATGTCGTGCGAGGCTCCTACACATGGGAAAAACTTGGCATAGCTGGAAACATCGTGTACCCCCTTGGACAAGTCGTGTACTCCCATAAAAAGTAGTTAAGGGTCTTCATTTTCCTTTTTTGTCCCATTATAGGTTGATTTTGTTACCTTGGTCCTTTCTTAAAGGGTACAATTTGGAATTACATCAACTTCACTGAATTTTGATCCCCTCTAAAGGCCTAGTCTCTCATAGAGTTTCTGTGTCCATTTGTGATACTAGAGTGCGATCCTATATTATACCTAGTTAGAGTTATCTGAATTTACATGACCTCCCTAAGTAGGGTGTTGATCTTACCTCTAGCGGGATGCATCTATAGAGTTTTTTGGAATCATTGGCATATGATCCCCTATATTGTGTGTTGATCCAGATTGGGATTATGGTGTCCGCAAGCTAATCTGGGAAAGACTCCCTATATTTGCATCATAGTCTTCTTAGACCAATGTATTCTCCTTGGGTAGGTCCCAAATGATATAGACCACTTTATTGAGTGTCTCTAATGATATCACGGCTTGTGGAGTGGGATCTCTCAAAATAAGCAGGATTCGAGAAGAATCCTCTGGCTGACAGTTGGTTGTGATCACTTGATGGTGTGGTGACTCTCTTGGGTATATCTAGGTTCTTCTTATTCTATTATATATATATTGATCTGACAATAGTTGTTGCTTCAAGTTTTGTGTTTTTTGGGTGTCCTATTAAGTATTGTTATACTCACTACTGCACAGGCTTTGCCCACACGTGTAGTGTCTTGTGCAGACGATGAAACTTTTAATAGTGGCTTATGAGGATTGAGAGTGGGTGTAGTATAGTTAGAGATTGACATACCTAGGTGTTTACAGAGAGCATACCTTTGACATAGTCCTCACCCATGGAGCAGGTTAGATGCCTTACAGTTTCAGTTGGACTTGTGATACAGACTCTTCTTGGTGGGTTTGTAATTGATCCTATTTTTCTTCCCTTTACATCATGTCATACTCTAGTTTTAGGATCTTAGTTGTATTTATGAATTAATTTTTTTTACATTTTAGCATTGTGTGGTTTGGAGATGTGTGTGTGTACTGGTACTTTAGGCTAATGTCTCCCATTTTTGGGGTACGCCTACCCAGTTCTAGTCACCAGCCCCTGGCTTATAAGAGGCGGGATTGGGGTAGTCGTGGCATGGGCCCCATGGGGATGGGTCAAGATAGGGTCAACCTGATGTGGTTTATTAAAAAATTTATTAAATCTTTTGGTATTTTTGGGCTTAGTGGTATACATGAGATAAGTCCGCTTTTTTAAGAGGTTTGTGCAAAAGAGCATCATGCCAACTCTACATCATGCCAAAATGTGAGCTTCCATGGTTGTCCAAGAATATTTTTACTATTAAAACCTTTTTATGGTAGTTTTTATGTGATTTAATGTTTTTTCATTATAGGATTATAGTTTTATAACAAAACAATGTGCGGTTTTGAGAAAATTTTCATTTTTAAGAGAAAAATGGATGGATAGTAGTGGTATATGGTATAGACCGATGATTAGTATTAAACCTGCAGAAACTATATGACTAGATATTCCATCTTCTAGTTTTTTTACTCATGGTTGGAATAAGGTTTGTCAAACTGTTCGGCTAAACAGTATAAAATGGTAAAATATTTAAAAAGTTTATATTTTCACACACTTATTTGTTAAAGATGTTGTTCATATGGATGTAACCTATTTGGTAACTTGTATAAGGGTCACTTTTGGTTTATTTTATGTTGATTAATACTCAATTATGATTTTATTGTGTTTTATGTGTTGTATTGTAGAAAGTTATACACCAAAAGGTCAATTTTCTAGTTGAGGGAAGGATTCTATGGAGCATGTTCTCTAAGAAACACCCCCAATTGACCCTTCATTAGTGGTCTAAGAGATATATACTATCCAATATCTATGTCATAAGGATGATCGAGTTTAAAAAGGATATTGGACCTTGAACAAGAGTTTACTTAACAGAATCCACTAATATTTGATGGTGATAAAAGTACCCATGAACCTGAGTAATGGATTGAAATGATCAATCATATATTTATCTTCTTAAATACTCATCTATCCTTTAAAGTGGGATTCACATCTAATATTTTAGAATGAAAAGTTTTAAACGTTAGTAATACATGGTGAACGAAAAGATTCATTGGGGACCTATGGAAACCCATGTCTTTAAAATGATTTATTTAATGATTTTTTATATGAAGATAAACTTAAAAAAATACCAAATGATCATGAGGAAACGTTTTTTTGGGAAATTATGCACATATCATGAAAACATAAAATATAAAAATAAGACATAAAATAAAACTGCATACATGCACTTAAATTTCTTTTATCTTCTAAAACTACTTGGGGTAACTTAGGGACATATATAAGAAGGGTTTGAGCTATAATGTTAGTCAATATGCATATAAATGTGACCTAAAATGATTTATATTCACTATCATTATTATAAAATCATGATATAAAATTATAACAGAAAGGAAACATTGTAATGTGGAAACAACATAAAATATGAAATAATTAACATTAGTATGGGATAACCACCAAGGAATCATAATTAAGTGTGATTATGATTACATCTCTTTCACCATAAAAGGAATATTATTATTGCAAAATATAACAACTAAGGTGTTGGGAGATATAAATTTTGGGTCCCACCTATCATATTCCTAACACATACTTACAGAATTTTTCTATATCTATCATTCAACATAGGATCACATTTTATCACATTTAATACCAAGATTAAGGAATGTAGTTTTCATAAATGTAAGTCCAAAATAATTTAATTATATTAATATATAGGTTAATATCTTTGAGTGGAAATGGGAATAGGTTTTCACTACACAAATGTTTGGCATAGGAAAATCGAAGGTTAATTTCAACAGCATAACGGAGGTACATAATGGTTCATGGAATGGTTTAATGATAGATAAATTGGTCTCTATAGACTTTTAAATCATAAGTAACGTAATAATTATGTGTCAAAACATACGCCAATATGAAAAATTGTAAATAAAAAGGCATAATATAAATAATGTGATTTAATATATATTAGAAGGTGATGACCCCTTTCTAGGATAATGTGATTTTTAATGCTTGGTATGATCATATTAAGAGATTGGTAAAACCATTATAGGGATATAGAGAATAATTAAAAGAGTAATTTCAAGATATAAAAGTTTTTTGTGAAGATTAATGGGAGTCTGGGTGAACTTTTATTGAAAATGGGGGTAGAATTCTTTCTTAATTTTATAAATTATGTGGGGGACTCTATATGATGACATGATGAAATCACAAACCATGCCATTTTTACAGATTTTTTACTAAAGATGATTGTATTTAATTATTATATAAGTATTAGAACCAAAATCCTTAAAATAATACCCTTGGTGATGTGTATGTGAGTCATTTTTATAGAGAATTGACTTTAAAACCTTAAAATATAATACATGTTTTGGAGGATTCATTAAGGGTTTATAAAGTTAATCAAATAACATAAAAATATTATTTTAAATTTTAAACTTAATTGTTTTCATAGATAATAATTTTAGTGCTTATTACATCACTTTTGGGATTTGATGATGTCATAATACATAATGTATAGTTATATTGTATTTAATTTTTGTCAAAAAACCAACTATATGAGAAAATTATGAATAATTAATGGTTGGAAAATTTTTATCTGATTATTTCAAAAATAATATTTATTTTTTCAAAATATTTCACTAAAAATATAATTTATACTTTAAATAAAAAAAATTCATTTTATAGAAAAATACGTCTTTTTTACAATAACAGTTTTCTGACACTTATAAAAATTAAATTCGACATTATAAAATAATATTATAAAATATATGTAATAAATATTATATAATAATAATAATTTATTAAAATATCATTTGTTTCAAAACAATATTTATTTCATAAAAAGTTTTTATTTATTAAAAAAATTTATTTCCCAAAAAAAATGTCTGTCATCATATCAAAATATAGTTTTTATCGAACTTATTATTTAATCATATTAAACTAAAAAAAAGGTAAATATAATAATTATTTTATTAAAAATTAAAATATAAAAAATCATATTGTTAGGCTCAAGATAGAAATACCTTTATTATGCTAGTGAATACCATATGTGCAATATGTGTGATTGGTATATTTTCATAGGGTGTTCGGCGAACATGGTTTGGGATGTGATATTTATGTGCTTGAAATTCTCCCATAAATTCTTTTCATTGTGTATTAGATGTTGAATGTTGTCTTGGGATTTCTCAGGGAAAATCCCAATGATTCGATCATCCACAGAATCTCATATAAATGGTCTTCATAGGGTATGATCATACGGGTCAAGGACATCTCTTCCTTTATCTATATCAATTGCATTTTTCATAACCCATTATAAATATTAATCATACAATCACTATCTAATAGCTAATTTTTACGATTCATAATGGTTTTTAAAATGTTAAATATTTGACATATAATTATCCAAAATAACCAATGGGTGCATTTTTTTATATAATTTCATTTCATATTAATGAATTCACCCATTTAAATTGTAATTTCATTTATAAATGTTTGTTTTGATAATCTATTCCCCCTTAAAAAATTTCAGAAATTATATTTTATTCAAACACCAAAATAGATGATGGTACTTTGATTTCATTTCCTCTTCTAATTTTGAATTTTTTTCCTCAAACTTATAGTTCCTCCATGGATCTTTGACCAGGTGAATTTTCTTGTTTTATAAAACATTGTCTCTATGGTATGATATCTTCACTAGATTATCCTCATATGAAAGCTCATTCTTCAATAAAACACATCTATATTCATTACTTGTGAGTGTTATAGTATGTACATTCTCAAGAGGTATACATGGAACATATCACGCATTTTACATATGTTAGTTGGGAGAGGTAATCAATAGGTTAAAAATCTGATGCGATCAAGGATATCAAAGTGGTTGATATATCTTTGAGTATGTTTTTCATTTTTCCCAAACCTCGTGAATTTATTTCTTTGAAATATATAATGAAACACTTTATCTTTGACCTAAAACTATAGATCATGTTTTCAATTGTTTTCATAGATTTTCTACTGTATTTGGTAGCATTTTATGTGACTTTGAAATGTTTTAACCTTCTCTATCATCTCTTAGAGAAAATATAGTCTCATTAGTTTCCACTCTCTAACTTCAAACGAACATATTGGAGTTTGGATCCTCTTCCCATTCAAAGCCTTATATGGTTCTATTTGTAACTGTAAGGGAAGATGATGTCATATTATAACTCCACTGGGGGAAGGTGTTGATCCAGACATCCTTCGAAATCCACTGAAGGCGATCTCATCATATCATGTAGTATTAAAATTGTTCTCTTAGTATAACTATCCATCTGAGAGTGATAAAAAAGTACTGAAATGCGTCTTCCTATCAAATGATTATTGAATCCTTATTTAGAACCTTGAGGTAAACATCAAATCTTTGTCATGTATAATAGATAGTGGAATTTTGGGTAGTCTTACAACTTCCTTTTCATATATCATGGTGTGTTAGTAAAGTGAGAAATATTACTTGATTATAATTAAATCTGTTGACTTGGTAAGATGATCAACTACCACAAAAATGGTTTCATTACTGTTAGGGTTGTTGGGGAGCCCTATGATAAAATTAATTTCTATGTTATCCAATTTACATACAGGTATAGAAAATTTTGGCATCCTACCCTTAGACTTCTATCTTTTATCCTTGAATTTTGTTTCATATCAAGTATCACGATACAAATTATATAATCTTCCTCTTCATGTTATCCCAATATATGTTTTTCTTTAAATCATTATAAATCTTAGTGATTCATGGATTAATATAAAATGATGATTTTTTCAAATAATCCATATGTTCCCTCTTCATTTCTAGTTTTTATGGGACACATATATGGGTTCCAAACCATATAACCACATCCTTATAAATGATAAACTCTTTAATATTTTATACCTTTTCTTAGCACCTCATCATCCTTTGTATCCTACTTAATCCCCTCAAAAATACATGGTTTATAAGTCATTTGATAATGTTTTTATGGATATTATTTTATTATTTCCATGGCTATCATCATCATGTCCTATAATATTATATCCAGTTCAATCATAATTCTAGATAGAGTTTCATGATCCATTCTACGTAAGAGCATTTTTCACTATGTTCACCCTACCATTATGGTAATGAATTGAGCAATAATAATCCTTGATCAGATATAACTACCTTCATTGGATCATATTGATCTTTTTTGTGTGAATATATAAATAAAGCTTTTATGATCTGTATATATTTCACACTTCTTTAGGTAGATATAATGTCATAAAATCATCAGCATGAAGATCAATAAAGATAATTCTAGATATTGTTTTGAGTTGTTATACTCATGAAGATTTAATTGTTGTGTGGAATAGGCTATCACTTTTCTATATTAAAATAGTAAAGAAATCAATCCTTTTTTGAATGTATCACTCAAGATCACAAATCATTCCCCACTAGTGGGTAATTTGAGAACATGTTCATCGATTAGCCTCTTCTTTAGTTATTTAAATATTTATCTTCATTCATCATTCAAGAAACAAATTACCCCATTTCATGTTGTCATGTTAGTTGGATTGAAAATCATGATAATTTTCTCACAAACCATTGATAGTACCCAGTTAATCCAAGGAAACTACAGATTTTTATCATATTGGTTTGTTTGGTCTATCTTTTAATTTCCACTGTTGTTTTATGGATCCATGGATTTCTCATTACTAGTGAAATCAAGCCCTAGAAATGTCCATTATTCCTATTATAATTTCAATTCATAACTCAACCCCTTGTGTAGTAGGAAGTATTATCCATTTTATAAGATACACATTCTCCCCCAATGGGAATGTCATAAAGGATGATATTTTCCAGAGTCTCAATCATTTGACATAGGTAGACTTTATTATAAATAAAAAATATCCATTCTTGATATAATTATTCCAAAATAGATTTATTCCTTCCCCCTTAACTTTTATATAATCAACGGCTGATATTTTATGTGGATATTGACTTTTATCTCATGGAATCATATGTTGGGTCTATAAATGAACTACCATCCATGCTAAAAATAACATCATATTCTTCTAAATAGAGTGTCAAAAGGTTTTCATGGAAATTCAACAAACAAATCTTGGTAAAGGAGGATGTTTGTTTTTGGGATGTAATTATTTCTCTATTTTCTATTTTCATCGATTGATCTAATTCCATATATTAAGGTGGTGTTTTAATAGTGTAACTATACTTGTGTGACATAATGTATTGTATAAAACCATGTGTGACATATCATCCATTCACAATATGATTCTAGTTATAAAATTTTAACTCATCAAAAATAGGATTTATGATGATAATTTACAAACTATTAAACATAGAAAAATGAGAAAATATAAACATTGAATGGATAACTCATAAATGACATACATTCCTAAACAATTAAATTTCTAGGATCCATTCTAAGTTATATATTGTCTATTTTTTAACATTAAAATGTTATGGGAATATTTTTTCCCTTCATAATAGTATATAAATATCTTCAAAATTTAATAGAGAATATACTTCAATAGTTTCAAATTAAAAATATAGTAAGGCCATTTTTCATGCACCAGTTAAGGATCTAGTGAAGCCCAATGCACCCTTTTCATGGTAATTACCCATATATACAACTATTCCATATCCACATCAACATATAGTACCCAAAAAGAGAATTATTTTCATATAAAATACTTACTATATACTTTAACAAAATTTAGGTATGTTTTCTTATGTTTAGTATTATCCCTAAAGATTTTACTAGGGTTTTCTAATTCAAATCCCAAAAAATAACTAGTCTTTTCTCTAATACCAACAATTATAAAAAAAATCTTTAACACAATTTATTTTATGATTTATTTCATAAATATACACTTACTACAAACCTAATATATCAAAATGGAATTTTTTTTTAGATAATTATTTACATAGAATAACAAAATGAAATACAAATACAAATACACAAGCTCAAACTTCATAACATGCCCTTAAATTTTCCCTATCTCCAAAAAATGCATGGGAAACCTAGGGATGTACCTAAGAAAGGGTTGAAATATAAATCATAGTAAGGGAATAATAAAAAAATTACATGATGAAATTAATAAATGTTAATCAAAATTCATAACAAGGTAACATAAAAGGGTTTAGAATCAAAAACATGATTATTGATAAATTATATTAGATGATAACATAAAGGAAACAATAGAATGTTTCAACACTACAAAACATGACATCAAAAACATAAGATGAGGATAACCACAAATAAATCAAAACATTGTGTCCTTAGAACAACCTCCCATGCACCATATATGGTATCTCATGAGATAAAAAAATATCCAATGCATTGGTGGCCTATATAATTTCTGGCCCATCTCAGACATTCATAACTTGTACATACATAAGTGTGCCACATAGATCATTCAACATAGGATCATATTTCATAAAATTGAAATCCATGATTATGGATTGTGGGTTAAATAAATGCAAGTCCAAAATAAATGAATTATAGGTACATATATTTGAATACCATTGAGAATAAATGGCAAACGGTATTCATAACAAAAATGCTTGGGATGGGAAAGTCACAAGACAATTTCGGCAGCATAATAGTGGTACATATAGTTTCATGAACGATATTAATTAGTGATAAATGTGTGTATAATAACTTGAAAATCATAAGGAAAGTACTATTTATGTCTAAAAAATTTTCCCAATATGAATATTTTGAAATCAAAAGAAAAAATACAAAGAAATTTCTTGAATAAATAAGGGGAAGAGATGAACCCTTACCTTGAGAGAATGCTTATTAATGATTTGTAAGAGCTTATTAAGTGCATAGAAACGCATTTGGGAGCCTATATATAGTAAATGTATGAGTTAAATCATGAAATAAGTGTTTTTAGTGAAGAGGAATGGGTGTTTTTTGGGGGGTGTAAAGAAAAAGATATGAGAATTCATTATTAATTCCCAAACATAGTTTTTGGACACTATATGATAAATTAATCCAACATACAAACAATAACATGGTTTTTCTCATGGTCTCATACAAATATATGTATGTTTCATTTTTTAATAATGGTAATAACTTAAATACTTTATATAAAATAGTTTGTGGTGTGGAAGTGAGTCATATTTTTAAATAATTGATTTTAAAACCTTCAAATATAATATAGGTTTTTTAGGATTCAAAAAGGGATTATAAAATAAATAAAATTACACCAAAAAATATTATTTTAAATGGGAAACATAATTATGGTCTTCACAACTATTTATAGTATTTATAACATAACTTTTTTTATTTTATGATGTCATAATACATACCATATAATTATATCATGTTTAATTATTACCCAAAAAAGACCCTATCAAAAAACTATGAAAAACTAACCATTTCAAATTCTAAACATGATTATTTAAAAAATAATTATTATTTTATAAATATAATAATTTAAATATGATAATTTAAAATTTAAAATTTAAATTCCTCATTTATAGAAAAATACTAGTTTTTTACAGTAGTGATTTTCTAACCCCTATAAAAATTATATTTGACTTCGTAAAATTGTGTTATCATTTATATTTAATGAATATTATTTCATGAGGAAATTTATTTAAAATATATATTATTTCAAGAATTATTGAAATAATAAAATATTTTGACTTATTGAAACTATATATTTCCCCAAAATACAATTCACATTTCATCATATCAAAATATATTTTTTATCCAACTTATATTTTTTCATTATAAACTAATAAAAGATAAAAATAATAATTTTTTTATTAGAAATAAAAATGTCAAATTTCATACTCTTGGGATCTATATATGTATACCTTTATTACACCATTTAATGCCTTAAGGGAAAGGTGTGTTATAGTGATATTTTCTTAGGGTGGTACAGTGAACATGTTTTAGGCCATGATCCCAATAATCTTTAAATATTCCCATAAAAGTATTATCTCATGATTTAGTTGTTAAATTTCATATATGTTTATTCAATGTAAAATCACAAAAAAAAATTCTCCCTCGAATGGTCAGATAAATTTACTTCATAAGGTGTAATCCTATTGGTCGAGGCCATTGTTTTTTTTTTAGGTGTCAATTACATTTATTATAAACCAATATATTTATATATATACACAAAAATCATGTGACAAATATATAACAGATATACAAAAAATGGTTTTAAAACATAAATATATTTAAAAACAAATAGGATGTAACTTATAGATGTGAAATATAAATGGTTTTAATTTATAAATGTTTGGTTCATTAAAATATATCACTTTTACTACCTTTAAAATTTATTTTAATCAATCATTTTATCCTAAGATATAAATGGGGACAAGGACTATGAGTTCATGATGATAGAGAGAGAAGATATTTCTATAATGGAATATGCCACTCTGTTTACTGAGATAGTTTATTTTTATCTTTATATCCTCTGGAAAAACAATATTAAAGAAATAATTTTAGAATTATGATTGAAGGATGAGATTAAATAAATTATTATCCACCTACGCCTAATGAATATTTCCTAATTGATGGATAAAGTGGTGATAGATAAGGCAAATAAAGCAGGGAGAGAATCCTTAGTGGGGTTTCTTCGATAGAGGGTTATATCCAGAATTATTTCATTGGTTATAAGAGAAATATGGATGAACCTCATAGGGGTGTTTGAAAAATTCCTCAACAGTCATCTGGTTCAGCACCATTATCATCCTTAGGGTGTTAGCTAGTGTCTTGTTTCTAGTGAAAAAAACCTTGCCATACCAATCATGATTTCCAAAAGGCTCTAGGGATATAGAACTACTATTAGTGTCTAGGTTATATTAACACAAATGTGTGGGATACTAAATCAATACATCATATCATCTCATGAGACAAGTGGTTTTGGTATTTTTTTAATGTAAAACTGATGAAATAATTTTTTATTGGTTGTGACTTTGATGGTAAGAATGATGTCTTTTCTCTATCCTTGATCAAAATAATAGTTTTTTGTCTGAGTATTTAATAGTAAAATATGTGTACCATTATACATTCAATCACCATTAATTAGGTTTTTTATATCCAGGATTTTATTGATATTTTTAACGATGCATTTTTTTCATGATCATGTGTTCAGTTGTATGGAATTATTTGATCTGTTTTTATTTCTTATTATATCATTCATTCCCTATTTTTTATGATATATTATAGTATATAATTTTCCTTTCCAATTGTTTTAGATCACTCTTAATATGTTTCAATTTTCCCAAGTTATGGAGAACTATTTTTCACATGATATTTCTTCAAGAATAAATTCTGTTAATAATTTGAGGGATATATTGAAAAAGTTTTATGGATTAATTGTATTTTTTTTATTAGATAAAATTTCCCTTTTATGAAAAGTACATTATATTATTTTAGTTAATTATTTATTTTATTTTTATAAATCTCTAAACCTAAAATGACATTTTAATGTTATTAATTAAATATTTACTATAAGTCATATAATTATTGGACTGTTATGTTTGGGTTGTAAAAGATTAGAGATTCAATGGAATATGAGTACAATGTATTATCACTAAATGGATAGGAAAATATATCATATTATCTTGGAATTATAAGATATTCTCTAATAAGATTGTTTGGTTTTATATGATCTTGGTGGGATTATCTTTCATTGGTTGAATTATTTTACATCAATAGTTATTATTTATCAGTCCATACTGAACCATTTTTTCATTGTAAGGTTGACCATGTTTGTCAACATTATTCTTGGAAAATAATAGGGAGAAGAATATTGGAGGACCCATTCTTGTTTAGGATATAAAAAAGTGATATAAGTTTATTTAAGATAATATGACTTTATCTCTATATTAAGAAAAATATTATGTCAAATATTGATGATGAACCCGAATATTTGATGTTATAGATTCTATAATCTTTAACGTAACTCCTATGTAAAGGAAAATGTTTATTAATAAACAAGAAAAGTTGATTCATCAACACGTTGTCCAGTTGATATCTTTGAATGGATTCATTAAGTATATTATATATTATATTTTCTGTAATGGTATGTGGTGGTTTTTATGTTTTTCATGATTCCAGAATGAATAAATATCAATAATATCCATATCATATTTTGAAAAGGGAGGTGGAGGAGTTATAACGCAATGATTTGTATATAGAGATAATATTTGTGTTATGGATTATAAAAAGAAGACTCCTTTGGAAATAATAATTCATTTTGTGTCGGTGATATTAAAACCTACATTAATTTTATAGGATACGTTATATAGAGAGGAAAAGATGATGTGGTATTTGTTGTGTATTTTCATAGAGATTCATGCATAGTGACTCTTTTGAAATAAATACAATGGGGATTATTTAAACACCTATGTTTTGTTGGGTATTTTTCATTTTATGTTTTGAGAGTTTTGGGAATAAATATTTAGAATTTTGGGGAATCATAAAAATAAAATTGACTTCAAATATGGTTAACCTAATCATTTATATTAATTTTTATTTTCAAGATAATTCATCAATATAAATACATATTGATTCCCATTTTATTTTAAATATGTGATCTAACAATATGTTATTGTCTTTTGTATCAATGGTAGCATGTTAAGATGCATTGTTATCCTAATTGTGTGATCTAACTAAGCTTATCAACATTAATATATGAATTTTAATTTTTATCACATTTGAACTTCTAAACACCTTATTATCCTAAAACCATGACTTTGGGTAATTATATGGTTCATATAAGATTATTTAGGGTCTTCTCCAATTCAAATAATATATTTATTATGGGAAGTTACTAAATCATTGTGGAATAGATGTTTAGAGTTCTATAATCTTCCTAGTTTTTAAATCTCTCCCTAAAAATATTTGATTCTATTAAATCTAGAGTTGTTGGTATTGGACTTATAGATTTAATGGAAATTTATTTAAATAATTTCCTTTATAATTATTAAGGATTCAATTATTTATCTCATTAGTGTGATTTATGAAGTTTCAAACTTCAGAATTCCAAAACGGATGCCACTTGGTAGGTGGCTCCAACATCATACATAATTTTATAATTTCTTTTACTTCATTGATGGACTTTGATTCACTAGGGACTAATTTTAATGTAATTTTTCAAATTTATTATTTCGAAAAAATGGTGATTCTTCTATAATATATTTTCATAAATATTTAGTGTTTTTCATTATCTTTGAATTTAGAAAGACTTTTGAGAATTAAAAATGTTTATTTCCAAATAAGTTATGTAGTTAAATTTTATAATATCAAAAATTACATTTTTTTATCAAATTTCCAATTGGTATATTTATTTTAGAATTTAAATTTTATTTTAATGGTAAATGTATAGTTTATTCAACTTAACTGATTTTATAAAAATTGTCCAGTATTTATGGTTAATTAAATTTATATAAATTCAGCTGGTAGAATTGATTTTTGGTTTATTGTTTTGAAATTGTATTTATGGGATTATACTCTAGTAGTTTTCATGAGCTAGAAATACTTTAGTGACACCTTATTTTGGGTCCTTTATGTTTAATCTATGGATATGTTTGACTCGGAGAGAATTTGTTAAGGTGAGAAAAGGTTTGGAAAGGTATTTTTAAAAGGAAACACCCATTGTAGTGTTGTTTTGGATGTGTGAATGTGTGGTAGCTTGTTTCACACCTTGTAATACTAGTTAATGTTTAGAATATGAAAAGCATGGAATTTTTATTTGTATATGATTAATAATGTGCTTCAATTTTAGAAAAATATGATGATTATTATATATTATTGGGAAACATAGATCTGTCAAATGATTTGTAAAATTGTTAGAATCCTTGAAATTGGGGGAAAAATTCTTTCATTATTTGTGTTTTGGGGAAGAAAACGTGGTTTTTTTGATTTATTAAAAATTATTTCTTAATAAAATTCTTTTATAATTTTTGAAATTATTTATGAAAATAAATATTTGGTTTTTAAATGTTTGGTTAAATCAAATACTTGGTTTTAAAAATATTTTTACTTAAAATGAATAATTATAATTGCATTAGAAACTTTTATAACATGGTCAATATTATAATCTTATAGAAATAAAAATAATTTTATAGTCATCCCCAATATATGAACCACAATTGAAATGTCAACAATATTTCCAAAATACTACATTATACAAATCCAATTCATAGTAAGAAAACCTCATTGATGTAACCATTTATTATTTTTAATTTTACAAATGTAACAATTTTTAAAACTCTATATTCTGGAAACATTATATTTCACAAGTTTGTTTTATGAAAATAAATCTCAAAACTTTTAACCAAAATAAATTCTTTTCAAGAAAATAGAAACTTTAGAAAAACACTTCTCATTTTTTAACACCATTAAAATGAAAAAAAAACCCAATTTGGAGACCCCAACATGAATTATAAAACTAATAATCAATTGTAACTTCCTTATCAAAAAAATATGTCATGAATAAAATCATTATATAATTATTAATAATGAATATTGAAAAAATTTTGATAAAAAAATCTATGTAGATAAGAAAAAATATACTCAAAATAGAAATTATATTGAGAAACCATCACTATACATAGAAAGGATATTATGTGCTAAAAAAATTACAATATTCAATTACCCATCATTTAATAATTCAACCAGAGCATCACTAAAGTTTAAACATTATGTATCCTTAAAATAAAATGTAAGAATTAAATTCGTAGTTTTCTCAGAAAAAAACTAATAAAAGGACAAGTAAATTAATCATAATAAAAATAATAAACAAGAAAACAATAAATTTTATTAATAATAAAACATTAAATAAAAAGTAATAAATATGATAATAAATTTAATCCACAAAACTTTTCCATAGTACAATACTGAGATAAATGGGGTTAATCGTCGATTTCTTATATAGGAAAGTATGTGAATGGATTGAATAAATTCGAAAACACGTAATAAAGCATATAGAATATTATTTTTTACATATTTAGATTGTATATTATTAATTAAGACCATTCAATTATAGTAATAATATATAATAATAGCTATAATGTACATGAAATGAACATTCCCTACTGTTCCACTAAATAGTGTGATTCGTGAACCAACACATAGAGTGGCTCCCGACTGAGATCTAGAAACATAATCCCCAATTCCCCCATATTTAATATTGATATCCATTGAAAAATGCCTCACCCAAACCTTTAGTTTTTATAATGAATATCAGAATAGCCTTGGTAACTTAGGTTTACACTATAGTCATGTTGATCTGACACACACACTCGATGTACCCACTAGAGTCCCAAAGTCCTATTTAATTTGTTAAAAATAAAAAATAAAATCTTATATAATCCCCAAAACCATACTATGATACCATTTTATAATGATTGTGTCCTAATTACCCATATAACACTGGTATAGGCTTCTACGACACCTCTAAAACACCTCTTATTCAATAGAGGTCGACATGAATTATACAAGTTCAAACTAACAAAATTGGAATCCATTTTTACACCTTACGAAAAATAATTAAAATAAAAAATTGTTTTTCAAAAATCCAGCATGAATCATTATGTAAATGGATATAAGTCCTAAAATAAGGTAACCTTATATTGAGGTACCTTTACAGAAACCTAAATTGGAATATAAAAATGAAATCTCTCTAGGAGACAATGCATAAAAATCCACTAAAATAGAAGTTCACATAAATTTTATGAAGTATAAGTTATATAAAATCCTAAATCACATATAATCAAACCAAAAAAAACCTAAATACCCTTTCATAAGGTTTTCCATTGAGAAACCCTAATATAATGACCACAAAAAACTCATGTGTATCTACACCAAAAACCCATAATGAAATAAAATATACTTTTCTAAATAATTGGGCTCCAATAATTCCCAAAACTAAATGAACCTGAAGAATACCAAAAAATATGTACTTGAAATGAAATAAATGGAGCTAAAAGTCCACTAAGGTGTCCATGTTTGGTGTAAGAACTTACATATTCAGTAGGGGACAACCAACATGCATTAACTCAATTGTTAATAATTTCATGTGTGTAAGAACATGTATACATATTTACATGAATATATAATATAATATTTTTTTAAAACAACAATCATTACATGTCAAGAATAGTAAATAATAATTTCATAAATAAATACATGTAATATCAAGTAACACTGTAATTCAAGATAATCCATACCTAAACATACCTCGGTTTACCTACTCTATGGGATCCTAGTATCAATGACAATATTTATGTGGGGATATCTTACAACAAATCCAACCATGATAAAATTATATTGTACGTTCCAAATCCCATCTCACCAGAAGGTGAATCTATTTAAAAATTAGGTCCCTTAACCCATTCCAAGTAATATAGTATGAGATATACTCAATCAGGCCATAAAAAACAATTTAATATAACGTACTTGTATGCCAATTATTGTTACATTAAAGTAAATAGTAATTTATTATATATTAAAAATATTATGTTTTAATTAGGTGAAAACATATTTTATAAAACAAATGACAAATATGAATCATCCACTTGTTCCCATTAATCATTCATGGTTGTCAGTAGGCCACTAATAAGACTATTAACCCAGTTATGTTTGGATTTGTGACTTATAAATCATGTAGGAAATTATGAAATTAAGAGATCAACTTATACATGATTTAACAATTCATGTTTAAATGTCATTTTCATAACCTATTCATAATTGGGAACCTATAAAGAATTATCACTATCAACACTGGTTATGTTACACTATTCGTAAATAATTTTAGAACATGTTATAATATGAAAATAGTTAAAAGATATAAAACAGGATAGATTTATAATGAAAAGTTTTTTAATGGGTGAAAATTTTGAAATAAATAATTTAATCATTCTTTCACTCGAATGATGATGGGTGGTACGGTTATCCTTAGGGTTTAGTATAATTTATGCTTAGTGTTTTAATGATTTAGGTATTCTTTCATTAAAATAATTCATGTGGGGTTCACCATCATTGTTTCCTATTTGAATATTGATTTAGGGGGTTCAAGTATGGTTGCACAATCATTAACTTTAGGATTACCACTTCCATCATTCATAAAAAAATAGTTCCCACATCCATAACTAGGTACATACCTTCATTGAAAAGGGAGATTATCATTTGGGTTTTCAAACCCAATAGCACTTAGGAACTCACATTTGTTAAGGGGATGGAAGTTCGGTATTATCATACCATTTTAGGGGGAATTATTGCATATTCTATTAATCTCTATTAGATTTAAGCTATGTTGATAAATATCTTCCAAATTCTTATATTGGATGGGTTTCCCAAAAAAAAATTATATCGTATTGAATCCTTTTATCTATAGAGGGGGTTCTATTAATGAGACCATATGTATATATTTGAGTCTTTTCATATATTTCCCTTTATTGCTTAAAAATGGGTATATGATTATATTATGAAGATATATAACTTGGAACTCTAAAGTTTACTACCATCCAATGGGGCGATTTTTGTTTTGGTGATGGGATTGAAACTTAATGGGGTGTCTGACATATCCAATTTATAATTGTAACCAAAACCCATGTAGTTTATTTGATTCCAAAAAATACAGTTTAACATCTTGTGGAAACCATATATATGAGGTCACTTAGACACCAAGTATGGAGCGTGAGACTTATGAAGGTGTCCTATGTATACTTCTTGTAGTAGAAATTAGATTCATCATAGTTTTATATGTGCTCAACCAATTTATAGGAAGTAGTGGATAATTTATTATTAAGAGGGTTATCTCCTCAAGGTTTACCAATATTGGAATTCCTTCAAGAAATACCCTCAGGTGGATGACATTGTAATTGGGTAATCATTCTATGTCACTGAACTGGGATTATGCAATGAAGCTTCCCTAAATGGGAAAAATTTATGATCTGAGTGATATGATCATTGAAAATGCCTAATACCATTTGAGTAAAGATAAGTGTGATACGAAAGTGATAAAAAGTGATTAATATCATCACATATGTTTTTTAGAATTATTCATTAGGGAGACCCTAGAGGAGTATTTGATTTGGAGCTTGGGATTTATGAAGGCGCACTATATATCCTACTTATAGTAGGAATCATATAGCTTGTAGTACAATACGTCCCAAATCCATTGATGGGATTGGGGTAGTAGATTGAATGGTCAGGGCTTACACATACACAGTTTCCCATCTATATTCCACTTCTTGTCTGCTGATGGGTGAGGAAGGATGGTAGACTTATGAAGGAATCCTACGAATCCTTCATGGATAAGAATTTGTGTTGCCTTAGTTTAGTTTATTGTACATCTAAATGTGTATATTGAAAAAAACTTATCATGCCTTGAGGTCCTTACTTGACATGCTTGACATTTCAGACGGTTTACTCCTGACTTGTCATGTGTGTCTCTCTAACAGGCCTTGAGTGTGTTCCCAACAAGTCCAAATTGTTTTTTTGACATTTCCTATGTTTCCATCTAAAAAGGATGAAAAGTCCTAGGGTGTGTTTCAGAATTAAGCATAGTTGTTGGATGTCCTCCACATGTACTGGCTAGAATTCCTGTAGGACTATTTCATGACTCGACTAACACATTTTATGGAATTCGTGTGATCAACATAGAAAAGTCCAAGGGTTTCACGTGATTAATAAATAAATGTCTTATGGACTTCTCATCAATTCTCTAGAATATTCATAGGTCTTCACATGAATTGGATAACATATCTGATGGACATTTTGTGACTTTTCTGACACGTCCAGGAGACTTTGAATGGCTTGGATGAAAAGTCTGGGGGACTTTACGTGACTTGGTTGATATGTTTTGAGGACTTATCGTGGATCATATAGAATGTTTGGTGAAATTTAAATGACTTGTATGTCATTTATAGAGGACTTCTTGTGACATGGATGATATGTTTGGTCACAGTCACAAGAACATTACAACATTTTCGGGTACTATCACTTGTAATAGATAGGTTTTTCAAAGATCGTGATTCCCTCTCATAAAAACTATCATATACAACCCCATTTAAGGTTTCTACCATTTTTACCCTTTATTATATATATTCATTATTTTTTTTCAAGAATTATCTTGTTGAGTTTTCATGAGACCAATTCAACATGTGAAAATTCCTTTTCATAATCAAGTTGGCACACCATAAGTCCTTCATGTGATCAGTAGGGTGATCATTTGAAGAAAATATACATTTCACATAATCCATTATAACAAATATTGATTTTTCCTAGTGGAATTCCATTTTTATTTTATTACTTTCCACTTTGAGAAGTCCACTCTAATTTCTATGCCCCTGTGGATGAGCCTTACATCTTGAATTTTTTGTGCTAATGGGGAGGAATATATAATACCCACCACCCCAATTATACAACTCCTTGCATGGTTCATATATTGCATATATGATCTTGAGTCAGTGGAGGGAGAATAACATCACGCACATTTCATGGTCCTTCCACAGGCCTCCCAAAGTGTTATCTCTATGTTGAATGATAAAAAGTGACCACAAGAAGACTATATCACAACCATATTTAATGGACCCTCAGCTTATCAAATAACTATCTCATGATCATGTTGATATGTTAAATATAATTATATAGAGTAGAATGACATATCTATTATCCTTCATAATACAATGATGCATATCGAAGATGCTTTCATGTTATTGAGGGGGACTTGTATGGGGGCCTTCATGAGATCAATATTTCTTATCTGAGGCCCTTTATAGGATAAATTTATCATTTCAAAGAAACTTCACATGATTAGTGATGAACACATGAGGTTCATAACCCCTTCACATTAAAATCAGTGTATCTTCCCTTTATGATAGGATTCTACCTTTTCCATTTTTATTCTTTATTTTATAAGAATTCTAGAATTTTCACATTGGATGTCCATCAGAGCATCGCATGATCAATAATGGATCTCGTGATGGAATTAAAGAATAGTCATGGACATTCACTTTTCCTGTTTATGGTTCATCGTTTGACCAGAGATAAATCTTGTGATGGCATACAATTATTTTCATAGGTTTTTGTTTCACTTTTATGTGGATATATATGGGCATTTCATAATCTAATGGACATTTCCATGGGCCTTCAACCGATGATGGTGACATTTTAGAGGTCTCTTACATGATCTGTGGGACTCTCCTGATATCCTTCTTATGATCATTAGATCTTTTTGAAGGGGTTTCATGCGATCATTTCCAGATCATGTGAAGCATTTGACTTTTCAACGTGACCTACATAGGGTAATGTGATCATGTGTACTCATGGGGGATACATAGTCCACATGATCTAGTCACTTATTTTTAATATATACATGAATCTATTTCCCTTTTCCTATGAACAAAATAATACCTATACATCTAGTATTTTTTTGATCCTAAAATATTTGATGCTCATTTTGCGGGTGTTAATAAATCCCCCCTCCCAACCCCTTAAGAGTGAGGTCCATATGGAGAAGTACTTGGTTCTGCATAGTGTTAATGCCCACCATAGTTATTTATACTTACACTGATTGGTGTCTCAATTAGTGATTGGTCTTTTAGGTGACCTTTGGTATTCCACAGGGCATCCCATGATTAGGCGAGTGCATAAGCAACTCATTAATCTTGTCAATCAAACTTTATATAACTTAAAACCCCTTATCTCATGTGAATTATTTTCAATACATCTCCACAATAACTATTTTTCAATATCGATTCATGAGATTTTCTCATGTGATCTTGCCACATATATTTCTTTTTTGAATGACTTTCATAATCGACACATGACCTAATCAATGGTAATATCCTCAGAATGTGCTACATGTCTTTGACTCTATGTTACTTTAATTTCTTTCCATGGTCCATCAACACTTTTTTGCATGATCTCTTAATTATTTCATCAATCACTTTACCTCTATATGGTCATGCAATCATGATTTATAAAAAAATCATTTGATTTTGAGATGTCCCCTCGTTCATGTGCTTCATGATTCCTATGATGATTCATGTGATCCTGAACCCTTATATAGTTCATGTGATTCTCATGAAATTTCCCACTTTACATGCTTCATTTATATGTTTCACCTATCATGATTATACTCTTTATCATGTATTCTTCATACTCTTCTGAAAATATATTTCTAATCTAATAAAACATTTAATGCAGCCATATAGAGGGTTGTGATTGTTGGGAATCATAATTTCAACCCCCAGTATCAAGTGTTTTTTGAAAATGAAGCTTTGAAGGGGATTCTCTTGCCTAAAATTCATAGATATCCTCTATTACAATGAATTTATTTGTATGTATTTCATATTCTGAATGATACCGCCATTCCTACACTCAATTTTAATATTCCATCTCATTGGTTTTCATCTTCCCTTGACTGTATTCAAACAAAAATTCCTGAAGATGGTCAATTGGTTACAGAACCACTCCAAGGGTTATCCTATATGTTGTAAAACTCGTCACGGTGTAAATATTGTTACAATATTATTTTACATCAGCCAATTGATCATATTTATTCAAAAATAAACATTTTTACTTTAAATAATCTCAGAAGTGGTTGGAGATAATTGTAGGAATTACAACCTAAAGGTAAATTCTTTGATAAATTGGCATGATCGTTCTATGTCAGGCAGAGCTTCTCAGAATTTTCCAACCAGTTACATGTTATTCATCATTACGAAGAAAAATCAATTTATCATTTTATCATGTATCATTAGTAGAAACTCTTTATAGAGATTATAATACTTTGTTTTCCCAACACATATTCATCTATTTTTTTCTCATGGAAAAGTAAGGATCATCCAATGGGATATTTACATGTTTGAAGGAATTTCTCCACTTGGGGACATATATGCTGCATTTTCTCAACATGAGGACATTTGGGATTACCCTGTACATAATATAGAAATGGAAAGATACATTCTCATCATTTTTAAAGAGAATTTGATGACATATATGAACCTAGGCATACATGTCCCTTTCAAGGACTAGATCAACATCTTCCTTCACCATAGAGAGAATTGGAAAACGGATTTACATAATGATTCATGTCCTTACCAAGAATTTTGATAGAGTGTGGGATCATATTTGGATAGTATTGAAGCTTTGGAGTATGCCTATTAGAGCTAACAGGTGATACTGGACATATCCCCAAGACATCAGTTTGTGAGATTTATATCAATTTTTTTTAATGGGTGTATTTTTTTAGCCAAGGATGCACGCTTTGGAATTACAGTAGGTTATATGGTGATCGAAACCTAACTAGAAGAGGGTTACCTATTAATGTATATGTTCCAACTATTTATCGCCTTTTTCAACTCCATGGTCAAATCCTACAAGGTAATACCCCAATCATATTGGTGTTCCTTACCAATTATTATTTGTATATATATATATATGAAAGAATTTATAGTGTTACAAATAGTTAAACACTATCAATATTCTTCAGTCTCTATTCCATCCTTGGAATTTGAACATTTCTAGGGTTGAAGATATCCAATTAGGTTACAATTAGGTTATCAATATGTTGATCCAACATGATCATTTCAACTTCATGCCATATCCAGCACCCATCGGTCTACTTATTGATAATGGCAGCAGTTCTCTTGATGAGAGGTCATACAAAATCTCTATTCAATATAGGTTTTATGCACATAATTTGTATGATATGATTATCTATGATATATACATACCTTCAAAATTTTATCATAATTTTTAATGTATTTATACAGTTTCACCTCTCCCCTCTACTAGTGTGCACACATAACGACATCTTGGGCTCATTCTCAAATTTTGGATCTTTTTGGAATGTGATGATACAAATGATGATATTATTATTCTCTCTTCTAATAAACATATAATATTTTCATATGAATATTCCTATTATTGGGCAAAATATTACCCGATCGGTGTATTTAATCAACCAATCCATCAAGTGAATAACCCATGTTCTTTACCTAACACATTATTCATGATAGTAATAGATATTATTCGGGACATGGGGGAGCCTCCAGGGAAGTGCTCTTATCATGGTGAACAATATCCCATTAGTAGGTTTTTAAGGGGGTTATACATTTGATACCAAAAACATATGATGCACCAATTTAGAGTAGATAACATGTGTTATAATCCTCTAGTTTGATCATGTTTTAATACTCACAAATCATTCAAATCATGAAAACAATGAAAATTATGATAGTCATGTTTAAATAATGTCGGAGCTTATTGGTCTCTTTAGGATACCATTATTACTATTTTAAATTATGAATAAAATAAATTATGATTATATTGTGATTATTTATACCAATAATTTTGATTAATTCATTCTATTAATATTACTACTGAAGACTATTTATATATTTTTTGCAAAGTCTATGAGACAGTAAGTCTACATTCGGTTTCGGATTTTGGAAAATTCCCTGACACTGTAACCCTGTCACTGTATCCCTGAAACCATGATGCTGATACCGTGACCTTGATACCTTATCCTTTACATTGTAATACCAATACCATGACCCTGAAATTGTAACGTTGATACTGTAATTCAGGTACTGTGACTCAAACACTGTTCAATTAATTAAAAAATGACTATACACCGCTACGAGGGACACTGTGATCCTAACACCACATTTGTGCTACTGGTTCCAGAGGACAACGTAGATGTGGCACCATAACTGTCTCAATGATCAATAGAAAAGGGGAAGACAATGTTTCAATGTGATAACATTTCAAGAAAAACTATCAAACTATTCTTTAAACTTTTTTTGTCATTTTTAATTTAATTTATAATAGTCATATTTGAGTTATTTAACAACACTAAGATTATTAATGTTTCTTTATAGACAAGTAACCTGACAATATGAGGTACAAGTTTCAGAATACATGCATCATGTTGTCTCCAACATGTGCACCCGTAATTAAAAAGAAGATAAGCGGGGATCAAAAAAGATAGAGAAGAGATTTTTTGAGAAGGTAACTCATACGTGAAAAAATATACTACTGAAGAACACACAAAGAAATCTTGATCCATGAAGGTTGTACTACCATAGATCAGAGCCACAAACATCTTTGTAGTACCAAATCAAATAAGAATAGGATCTATATATCTCACTTCATCAAACCAGAAACTAGAGAACCAGACTTGCGATACTCTATTTTCACAAGAGAACTCAAGAATCACATCTGGGATGTCTTACAAGTCCAGAGGGTCATAGAAAAACACTTAGAGAAATTCTAAACCTTTCTCATCATATTTTCTTTGTTGTGTACTTAATTTAATACTTTTGGAGTAGTGTGTGTATCTAAATTAAAAAATACACTATCTCCTGCACTAAACTGGACGATACAAGATATCCTCTCTCCAATATTGTTTAACTTTTTCTTCACCCACGCATAACTGTGGAAGAGGTCTTGTGTGACCTGGTTGTTCATTTTTTCCCACATAGTACTGTGTTAGAGGTCTTGTGACTTGGAAATTATATGTACTATTGTTTTACCCCAATCCAGGGTGTGGTTTAATCTCTTATCTATATAGATAACTTGGTGGAAGATGATCACCAAGTGAAGTGGATTTATTATCTACTTGATATTGGACAAATTTTATTATCCATTGTGTCTTTTAATTTGGGTTTTCTCTTCTTTACATTATATTTTAGAAAAATAGGTTTTACATTGATAGTTAGTCTTCGATAGAAGATATAAATGTTTTACCCTATTAGAGTAGCTTTAAAAGTTGTATCAATAACTCACATTAATATTAATGACAATTAATCAATCTTCTGAGAAGTTATTTGGACAGTCAAACTATTATAACTGTATTACCTTGATTAAGTGGCATGTATTTATTTTTATTGGGGAAACTTTTTAAGTTAACTTCTTAATATAAATTTATATAGATACTCAATTCACCCCCCCCCCCCCCCTCTTGAGTACTCTACTCAGACCAATATTTTGTATCACAAGAGTTTACTCTTATTAAGGATCTGTTTTAAAATATTTTCCACTGTGATTATAGTTATAATTTAAAGACCTTTAAATTTTTGTTAGTTATAAATTTCTAGATCTTTAAAATTATTTCATTATTAAGGATAATAGACTTGAAGGTGTTCCTATAAATAGACCTCCATTTTTCAATTGAACCAATTATTCACAATGGAAGATTAAAATGAAAATTCACTTAGAGAGTATGATTTTTGAGATTTGGTCTTCAATTATTGATACCTAATGAATTATTGATAATACTAGAACCACATGGGATGGCCCAACCAAGGCTTCATATAACAATAAATATAACGAAATTAATTACCAATATTTTTCCTTAGGAGATGAATAATTTAATAGAGTTTCTGTCTATAAAATTTTCTATTAAATCTGGGACACTCTCTCTATTTCCCATGAGGGGACCACAAATTTTAATGAAATGATACATAATACTTATACTATAAAGTGTGATAACTTTAAAATAAATCTTTATCATCCTATTTCTGATATGTATCTCAGGTTCGATGAAATTGTAAACACGATGATCCGTCTCAAAAGAGAAGTTACATCCAAAGAGAAAATCATGAGGATTTTACAATGCTTACTAGAGAGATGGAGAGGAACTTCTATCTTCATTAGAGAATCATCTGACATCAGCCAACTACCTATCAAATAACTCATAGGGAAACTAATGATGTAAGAATTAGATCTGAAAGTCCACAAGGAAGAGGAGGATGAACCCAAAAGAAAATATATGGCATTTAACACCACTACCTCTAAACACAAGGAAAATTGGAAACTATAATCCTATGTAGAAAGTTCCTTTATTCAAAAATCATTACCCAATAGTGATTAAGATATGGATCAATTATATGTATGGTTTAATAAATTTTACAAAAGAAAAATAATTTAGAAATGTCAACTTCAATGGAAGATATGATCAAAAGGGAATATGGAAGAAGGATTGTAAAATAAATTACAAGTTTGATGAGATTGTAAGTTATGAATGTAAGTGAAAGGGACATGTAAAGGATGAATTCCCCAAGATCAGGTATTAAAATAAATACAAGTAAAAATATAGAAAGTATAAAAAGGTAATGAAAGAAACATGGAGTGCTACTGAGGACAATTCATGCGACTCAGAGTCTTCACATGATGAATAATCTAACAAAGACAATATGTGTTTCATGACAAACACATCTGAGGTAATCCTGTAATCTCCTGTAAATTGTTTTTGTTATTATAGAGATTGATGTGATTATGAAAATATATCTAAGGAAGAAATGTTCATGTATTGAAATATTCTTGTAGAGGCATGTAATGAATTAAAAGATAAATACAAGTCTCTAAAGAGACAATATACTCTTACCTCAACTGTTAAATCTAAACTTACTGTAGAAAGAGAGAAAAATATTTAATTACTCAAAAAAATTAACTAAAGCTATATAATGATAAATTGAAAAAGAAACATGAAATTTTTATTAATGGTAAAGATATATGGGTACAAATTCTAGGTAAAAAAATTACCCCTAAATACACTTTTGGTATTGGCTATCAACATGGTAAAATAAATTTTGGAAAAATAAATTTTGTTTCTAAATCTAGAACATAAATTTTTATTCCTAGTTTAGGAAAACATTCTGCTAGTTCAAACTAGGATATATCCTCTACTGTTTCGAGTTTTTCTAGAAAAAATAAGGTTTATTTATTAAATACATTACATAATTCTTATAGGAAACCTATGAGGAAGTTGTGGGTTCCTAAATCACTAGTTACTAATATTACTGGACCCAAACATATATGTGTACCAAAGTATGTTTTTATTTGTCTATTTTATAGGAATTTGTTTTGAAGAGATCTTATAAAAGGTTATGGTACTCGGATAGTGGGTTCTCAAGGAACGTGACAGTAGACAATTCATGTTTCAAGAACCTAATAAATATTGATGGTGGGAATGTCACTTTTGAGGATAATGCTAAAGAAAAAACTCATTTCCCTAGGCCAAATCGATAACTCTAACTCAGTTTTAATTTCTAAATACTTTTTTTATGGATTGAAATATAATCTTCATAGTATTTTTCATCTATGTGATGATAGATTTCATGTTAAATTTTAAAATTATGCTTTCATGTTTTTTAATTATAATAATGAATTGGTATTTTATGTATTAAGAAATGAAAATGTATATTCTATTAACTTAGATACTTTAGTTTCTGAAAATGATTCATGATTATGTGTATTTTACAAAGAGTCTAGGAATTGGAATATAAGACAAGGACACTATAGTATTCACTCTCCTAGAAATCTAACCTGAAAAGGACTAGTCAAAGATCTACCCAAACTAGAGTTTATAGACCATAAAGTGTTCAATCCTTGAAAAAGTGAAATCAACACAAAATTTATTTCAAACCAAAGAAAGAAGTCTCCATTTCTCAACCTCTCGAGTTGGTTCACATGGATTTTGTTGGACCATATAGAGTTTATAGATTAAATGGGAAGCACTATGTTTGTGTTCTTGTAGATAACTTTTCTAGGTATATTTGGACCTTTTTCTTGGATTACAAAAAATGAAGCATTATCTCATTTCACAAAGTATTCTAGGACTGTATAAAATCATAGTGGACATAAAATTAAATATCAATGAACTGACCATAGCCATGAGTTTGAAAATTAAGAGTTTGAATCTTCTTTATCATAAAATGGTTATAGTCATAATTTCTCTACCCAAAGAATACCTTAACAAAATGGAGTTTTAGAAAGAAGAAATATAACCATGAAAGAAATTTATAGAACTATGCTTAGTGAATATGAATTACCTATTTGTTTTGGTATAATGTTGTAAATATAGTATGCTATATTATTAGTAGGGTGTTTATTAGACCTATTCTTAAAACAACTCCATATGAGTTGTGGAATAATAGAAAACCCAAAGTTAACTACTTCAAAGTATTTGGTTGCAAAGTCTATATTCTTAATACCAAGTAAAATCATGAAACATTTTCATCCAAGAGTGATGAAGGAATATTTCTAGGATATTCAATCTTGAGTAAATAATATAGTGTTTTTAACAAAAGAATTAAATTTATGGAGAAATTTATCCATGTCAAGATTTATAAGACAGATCCATCTGAACCTAAGACCTCTCTAGAGAATATTCGGGATGATATGTCAAATCTAAGATGTCAATGCTAAATCTTCTGACCAACTTATAAAGGAATCTATTAAAACATCATGTTCTATGAATTCTATAGATTCAACCCATAATTAACTTGAACTTATTAAAGAAACTAAAATCACTAGCCCATCTTTTTATAGAGCAGTTAGAACTCCTAAAAACCATTCATTAGATGTTGTTGTTGTATATTGAGATAAAGGAACACAAACAAGATCCTCTCTGGGAAATCCGGTTGAACACCAATCTTTCTTATCAAAACATAAACCTAAAAACATCAATGATGCTATCAATGATGAATATTTGGTGATGGATATGCAATAAGAACTTAATCAGTTTAAAAGGAACAATGTTTGGAAACTTTTTCATATACCCAAATACATGTTTACCATAGGCACTAAGTGGCCATTTAGAAATAAAGTAGATGAGGCCAGAAACATAGTTAAAAACAAATATATATTGGTTGCACCAGGCCATAGTCAAGAAGAAGGAATTGACTATGAGGAGACCTTTTCACCAGTAGCTAGTCTTAAAGCCATTAAAATCCTCCTTGAATATGCATCACATATGAATTTAAAACTATATAAAATGTATTTAAAGAGTCCAGTCATAAATGGTTATATAGTTGCGGATGTTTTTGTTGAACAACCCAATGGTTTTTAAAATCCTCACCTTCCAAATCTTTTTTTAAATTATCAATAGCTTTTTATGGTTTAAAAAAATCTCCATGAGCTTAGTATGAGAGATTACGTACTTTTATTATTTCCAAAGGTTTTACAAAAGGTATAGATGATCCAAATATTTTTATAAAAAGAATTTCAAATGATGTTTTAGTTGTTAAAATTTATATAGACGATATTATTTTTGGATCAATAAAAAACAATTAATTATTGAGTTTTCTAAATAATGCCAAATGAATTTGAAATGATATTAATGGGTGAACTAAAATTATTTCTTGGATTTGAAATGTTTCAAAAAAATATGGTACTATTTTAAATCAATGAATATATACTTGAGATATTTTAAAATGTTTTTTCTTGGACAACACTAAAAGTTGTGATACAACAATGTGTACTACTTGTAAGTTGGATCTTGATGAAGATGGAAAATATGTTGATCAAACCACTTACAGAGGAATGATTAGAAGGTTACTCTATTTAACTACTAGAAAACATAATATTATTTTGAGTGTACGTATGTTTTCCCACTTTCATGAAAATCCTAAAGAGTCTCATTTAAATGTTGTTAAAAGGATTTTCAAAAACCTCAAACAAACACCCAATCTATGATTGTTCAATCCTAGAGGACAATTATTTGAGTTAGTTAGCTATTATGATGCCGATTTTGGTGGTTGTTAGTTAAATAGAAAAAGTACCTCGGGAACATGTCACCTTTTAGGAAAATATCTAGTGTCATGGTGTCGTAAGAAATAAAACTCTATTGCATTATCTATTGTCTAAGCTAAATACATAGAAACTGGTAGTTATTGTGCACAAATTTTTTGGATGAAACACACATTACTAGATTGTGGATATCAATTTAGTCATGTCCCTATAAATTTTAAAACTACAATTGTTATTAACATTTCAAAGAATCTTGTTTCACACTTCATGACAAAACATATTGATGTAAGACATCACTTTTTGAGAGACCATTATCAAAAAGGTGATATCACATTGAAATTCATTGGAAATGAACATCATCTTGCTGATATATTCACTAAACCATTGAATTCTAAAAGGGTAAATTACTTCATACATTAATTAGGGATTATAAGTCTTATGTGAAATTCTTACAGTCTTGAACTTGTTGTTTCATGATTTACGATTTCATAAGTTACTTTCTCACACTTTTTGTTTCACTTTTAAGCCCGCACATGTTACAGCTTTAGAATTACTGTTTCACTTTTACAATCTCACAGGCACTTTCTTACACTTGTTGTCTCAATATTATAGTTGCACTGTTTTCTATCACACTGTAATAATGGCACTGTGATGACCAGTTATGGTCTCACAATAAAGACCTATATATTTTTTATTATTTATTTATTTCTTGTATCATTGTATCCAATATTTTAATTTAACATACTTTTTTTTTATGATGTTTGGACTTCATAAATGATAAAAAAACCCTGATATTTTTCACTTCTCTCTTCACTTGATCTTTCCTCTATCGAAACTAAAGACTTTTCCTTCCAAATATCCCACTCTACTTCAACTCTTTCTCCTTCTCGAACCTGACATTTGATGCCCAAAATGATGTGACCATCTTTGTCAACTTATGAGAAGTGAAGGTCTCACAATAAAGAAATAAAGGTTCCATGAATATCACCTTAAGGACGACTAAATCTTGGTCTTGTTGATAGAATATTCATGCCTGAAAATAATATATATTTGAATTGGATACTTCCATGTATGTTGTTGCTCATGAAAGTTCTGACCGAACAAGGCTGGTTGGATTGGTTTACTGAGGAAGATAAACCCATCAATCTGAATCTTGTTTCCCAATTTTATCAGTATATTTAATTATCCACTAATTTAGAAGATAAGTTGGTTGTGAGAACTTAGATAAAGGTAAAAAGGTGCACTTTTTCAACTAGGTTGTGGGCTACCTCTCTTGGAATACCACATGAAGTAATATGTGGGGATCAATCAATGGGGACCTCCTCCTGCCAGAGGTATTTTCAACTTGGAAGAATCTTTGGGATGTCTAACTAGAAATAAGAAGACATGAAGGGCAGTTAAAGAAGAGCTAGATATAGAAACAAGTATACTGTCCAACATCATTCAGAATTTTATCTGCCATAGGAAGGGAGATTTCACAACCCCTAAGCATCAAGATGGTTTTCTAATACATATCATGAAAAATGGCCACAAAATTAACTTCTATAATTACATCATTCTACACATTAGTGATATGATCAAGACTACTTCAAAATCAACCTCATTGTTTTATGAAAGATTTATTTCTACAATGTCGGTTTCCATAGGATTAGATGGGCCAAATGATGAAGTCACTGAGGAATACGAGTTGTTTATCTTTGAAGATTTACTCAAAAAACTGAAAATATATTGGAATCATTAGAAATGGTCTTGGATGGAACACAATGAAAGGATTTTTGAAAATTTAAATCCCATTAAAAATCCCTCAAGACCTAAGGACAAGTGTGACCCAGACCTAGAATATGATGAGTTTTTAGAATACTCAAATCAACAAGTGAAGGATGCAGAAGTTTCATATGTGGAATGAACTACTATAGAAGAAGAGGATAGTGTCTTACCTGAAAAAAAATTTATAAACAATAATTTGGTAAACAAATAATTGATGATGACTTGGTTGATAAAAATTACATGCTGCTAGTCTGGAAGAGTAATATGTTCTTGAGGAACATCTATATGAACCTGTTGTTGAGAAATCTCTTATAGTTGGGGAAAGGTTTGAAGAACAATTTGAGATAGAGTAAATCTTGTCAATTAAATAAATAGTGGATCAAGCCATTTGGTAATCTATAATAGAGACAGGTGAGATTGAAATTGATGCATTTTTGGATATAGAGAAAGAGACTGAGATCCTCATTCTTAGATCTGGTGCACTAATTTATGGGGAGAAAAATCACATTCTGGAAAGTACTCATGTACAAAGTTCTATTGAGAAAATTTCTATGGAAAATGTGTATAAATTCCCTAGCTATCTTTATGTATCAGACTCTCAATTGGATTCAATGAGAAGAATTGATCTCACAACATCTTTTCAATTCAAATATTTTTCTCTACTAGGAGTGATACCTACTAAGAAGCCTGAAACTATTGTGGTTTCTAAACCATTGATTTCACAAGAATCTCAAAGATCTATAATCCATGAGGATTTAAAAGTGTTTGGTGAAAATATGATTGCTGGGTTTGAGAAGCTTTTGAAATCTCAAACTCTTCCTGTAACTTGTCTAAGTGAACAGGTTTCTAGTATTCTTTTGTAGAAACTTATAGGGAAAAACCAACCTAGTATGTTGTATGAAATTCAAGATGTAAGAATTGAAAATCAGCATCTCGGTGAGGAAGTGAAATCGTTAAGGTCTCTGGTTGAGGAACAGAAGAAAGAGTTTGAAGCTACTGAACCCCATGTTGCTTGATTCAGCATAGAAGATGCTGAAAAGATAGCTAAATGGTTTTAGCACCAATCTGACCAAATCTACACTCTATTGTTGAAACATAATTTAAAATAATGACAAGTTTGTGGAAGAAATTTGAAATTTTTCACCCTCTATAGATGCATGGCCTGGTATTTTAAAGGACTCTATTGAGATTATTGTCACAAGTCTTTATGTACCCTCTACATCCATCTAGGCACCTTACTCCTCTACCAAGCCTAATCAGTCATCTCAGTTGTCAGAAAGTGCAGTTCTATGAAATGTTATTCAAGAATATATTAAATCATTAAAAATCCCATATGATCATAAAATCATTTATATAATTGTTCAAAATAGTGAGCATGTCCATGAAATCGTTCAACTATACTCTATGTAAGCTTCTACATCCTATGAGGAGAATAAAAATTAGGTGTATTTTTAATTCAAAATGATTTATAAAAAGCATGAATTGAAAGTGATTTCATGTACGTTGTAGAGAATTTTAGAATTCCTCATTTTACTCAAGAATTTAAGAACCAAGTGCAAAAAATGAAAAAGTTCACACCTACCGTGGATAAGTTTATTGAGAATAAAGATTATTTATAAGAGGCTATGGAATATGGAGGTGAATTCATCACATATTTTATCAATTTGTTGAAGCCCTATCTCCATGTGAAATCACTACTATAGTGGCTCCTACAGCTGCTCCCTTGAGGCCTAGTTCCACCTCTTCTTCTTAGTCTACCTTTTCTCCTACTACCATGTCTATATCTTAGGCTATGAGTCAAATCAGACCTATCATTCTTGATAAATCCTTTCCTTGTTCATTGACAAAACCCACTCTTGCACGTTCTATTTTGGAAGCTTTGCCTCTTCTTTCTCTCACCATTGGATCACTCTCAGCCATCACCTCCTCTTATGCTCTTCTGGATCCTCCTAATGATTCTACCATGATAAAATAGAAGTCTATAGCCCCTGAAGAGAAGTTAGGGATGTCTATTTTATAGGAATTGTTTTTATTTTTTGTATGTCTTTACTGGATTTTATCATATTTTTCAATGGAATGTGCCTTATTGTTCTCTAATTTTGGCCTTACACATATTTTTTTCTTAATTTTTTCTTCTTATTTTCTTTTTGATAATTACAAAAGGTGATAAATAAAATATCTATTCACTTTTTAGATAGTTCATACATGCCAGGATTTTTTATCATAAAAACGATGGAGATTGTTGGACTCCTCATATTTGATCATGTTTTAGTGATCCCAAATCATGAAAAATCATGCAAATCATGAAAAATTTTCTATTTAGGTTTAAGACATGTTTGGAGTTTGTTGGTCTCCTTATGATTCCATGCATACTTTTTATAATTCATAATCTCGCAAATTATGCTTATATTATGTTTTATTATAAAAATAATTATGTTTAATCTATTCTGTAAATATTACTACTTAGGACTGTTTATACATTTTTGGATAATTTTGTGAGACAATAAGTCTATTTCTAGTTCTGAATTTTGGAAAATTCCCTAACACCATAACCATGACACTGTAATGCTGATGGAGTGACATGATACTACAACCCTAACACTATAATGCTAATATCGTGAACCTGACACCATAATGTTGATACCGTTATTCTGATACTATGACTCAAACATCGTTCAAAGTTTTAACAATGTACTAGACCCTACTACTAGAGGCACAATGATCCTTACACCGCATCTGTGCTACAGGTTCCACATGACAACGTAGTTGTGGCATAGTGATTGTCTCACCGATCAAAGTAAAAGGAGAAGACATTGCTTCCAAGTGATAATGTTTCAAGACAAACTATGAAAACATTCTTTAATCGATTTTATGTCATTTTCAATATAATATCTAATGGTCATATTTGAGTTATTTAATGGCACAAACATTTTTTATGTTTCTTTGTAGAAATGTAACCTGGCAGTTCAAGGTATGAGGTGTAGAATACATGCATCCTGTCGTTACAACCATATGAATCATTAATTAAAAAGAAGATAAGTGTGGATCAAAAATATAGAGAAGATATCATTTGAAAAGATAACTCATGCATGGAATAATATACTATTGAAGAACACAGGATGCACTCTAGATCCCTAAAGTATGAACTACCATAGATCAGAGCCTTAAACATCTTCTTAGTACCAACTCAAAGAAGAACATGAGCTACATAGCTCACTTCATCAGACTGGAAACCAGAGCACCAGACTTGTGATACTATGTATTCCCAAGTGACCTTAGGAATCACATGTGCAACATCCTAAAAGTCCAGAGCTACATAGAATAACACTCAAAGCATTTCTAACCCTTTCTCATCATATCTTCTCTATTGTGTACTATTTTTACTACTTTTTGTGTAGTGTGTGTCTCTGTATTAAACAACACATTGTCTCCTGCATTAAACTAGAAGATACAACATATCCTCTATCCAATAGTGTTTTACTATTTTCTTCACCCATGCATAACTATGTAATAGATCGTGTGTGACCTGGTGGTTCATTTTTTTCCCACATAGAATTGTGGTAGAGGTCATGTGACATGGACAGTTTGTGTACTATTGTTTTATTCCGATCTAGGGTGTGGATCAATCTCTTAACTATATAGAAATCCTATTTGTTGGTGATCACCAAGTGGAGTGGATTAAGTCTTATCTTGAGACTGAACAACTTTTTTTATCTGTTATGTCTTTTAATTTGGTTTTCCTCTGCTTTAATTAATATTTCAGAAAACTAGATTTTACATTGATAGTTAGTCTTGGATAGATGTTGTAACTAGTTTACCCTAATAGAGTAGCTTCAAAAGCCGTATCAATAACTCACATTGATATTACTGATAATTAATAATTCCTCTAAGAAGTTACCTTAATAGTGAAACTATTATAACTATATTACCTTGATTAACTGTCATGTATTCATTTTTATTGGGGAATCTTTTTAAGTGAACTTTTAACAAGAATTTTTTATAGTTACTTAACTCACTCCCCCCCCCCCTCTTGAGTACTCTACTCCGACCAACATGATGATACTTTTTATATTACATATTTCTTGGATCAGCCAATCATTTTTTTAGTATATTTGATTTCTGAATACCCCCACCCCCCATCAACCATTCCTCCTTCAAACATACCCAATCCAATATTTATAGATAACCAAGTTCCATAAAAGCTTGTCTCAAATAAAATACATACCATGATCATTGATACTTCCTTGGATTAGTTTCATGGCCACAAGGAACACCTTTTTCATCTCTTTTGTGATTTTTGGGTAGGCGGATTTGATTGTAATCCTTTACATTGCATCATTTTATAGATTTTCCTAGATTGAAAACAATTACCTAATAGTGAGAATGAACTACACAACATTAATGAGAAATTTTCTCTGGCTCATTCAATAAGGGAAGCTTTGGAGGTCCTTGAGTAGATATATAAAAAAATTCTCTCACATATTCACTTATATTAATTTATTGACCCCATAAATAGAAGTGTGTGAATCATGAATAACTATCATGAGACCTCATCTTCTGATATAATCATCTTCATTAGTGTCTACTCATAATGGAGTCAAAAATATATTCTATCTAATTGAGACTCTCTGTCCTCAATAAGTAGCATAAGAAATGAAGTGGGTGACACTTCAGTGTTCAACTAACACCACCTTCAAGACATTGGATGATTTGTAAAATATAGCTGACCAACCTTTATTGTTACCCACCTATGGGCATATATAGGTTTTTCGTCTTCTTATTTCATTTTGAAATTTTAGGAGATACTTTACAATGTAGGAAATTCACCTTTTTCTTATTCCCAATGAATATTTATTCTAAACAATATGTATAATTTTTTATCATACTTTCAGTGATGAAATAAAGGACATTTAATTGACATGAAATCAAATGGATCATTAGAGTTTCCCATTCTTTTTATAATACCTTGTAATTAAAAATATATGGATTTGAATGTTTTAGTAAAAATTGATTTATATTTGGAATTTGTTAACAGCAACATAGATGATATTTCTTACAGATATATCTTCTCTAATTGTCTTCGGATCACCTAGTTTAAAAAGGCTAATTTTTGGGGAAAAACATAGTGGAGGGAGAGTTATCTAATTTCTTCCTAAGTCAATTTATTAGTGATAAAAGATTAATTTTTATTATGGATAAATAATGATCCCTAAAAAAGTTTTATCTTCTTCTTTTTATTTATTGACCTATATTTTTCCGAAGTTTCATATGGGTAAAAATATTAGTTGTTATGGACTTGGATATTTATCAGGCCACCCAAGTATGTGTTTTAACCTAAAATATTTTATCCCCATTCCATTTTATAAGTTCTCAGTATTTCATGGATCACATAATGTTCATTTCTATCGAGTAGAGTCTTGAATTTTTCATAGGGTTCCCTTTTTTACTTTTCAACCGGGGAAGAATTATTTTACTTTCAATCGATTGTTTTGAGGTCTTAAAAACTATTCCATTTATTTACTATTGTTTAGGTTCTTCCATATCAAGCCATTTGTTTTTCACCGTGTATCGTTCATGATGTAATATTCCTCATGCAGTTTAACTTAATTTGATAAGGATGTCTTCCATGATGTTTAACATAATGTGGTAAACAGGCAGTGGTGTTGATGTCTTGCAGGTATAGGCGATAGTGGTGTGCGGGTGTTGGTAACAGTGGTGTGTGGTATTGGTTTTTATTGGAGTATTAAAATGTGGTTCACTAATCAGATCTAATCACTCTATCCTAATGTAGGTTCTCTGGTGGTTATTTCATGGTCCTCGGTAGGATGAACAAGATTTTCTAGATTTGGCCTTGACTAGATCTGGTGCTTTGAGGCTGTGGCAGTCTTATTACCATCGTTGTGTCTCTTGGTTGGTGGTGTGTTGAAAAATATTAGTGGGTTTGGGTGCACTGCTTGGGATGTGTTGTAGTGGATCTATAAGGTGGTGACAGTTGGCGTGAATGCTTTGTTCGATAGTGAATGCGCAGGTGGGATCAGCAGTGGGATTGTACAGGGGTATTGGAGACATATCTATATCTATAGATCTGTACCTCGGTGGATGTATTGGAGGCAAGATGATGGCTCAGGGAAGACAGTTGTTGACTGAAACATTGGAGGCTTTATGTAGAGGGAAGATGATGGGTGTTGGTCCTTTTCTTGAAGATATGGTGTTGATTGAGGTGTGTAAACGTGGGGAACTTACTGTGACGGTGCTCTGATATGATGATTTTTGTAGTGTTGATAAATCTGGGTGGAAGATGAGATCTGGTTATAGTCAAATTCAATCTTTTGGTGGTGGTGGGTTCAGATCCGATTACTGGTGCTGGCGGGTGACACATGTCTGGTCGTGGCGGATTCCTATAGATTGTGTGGTTGCGGGCAGAAGATGGGCCATTTTCTGGGCCATGGGCTACTATTTTTCCTTATGCATGGGTTGGGTCTTTTCTTTATAATGGTTTTGTTCCATTGGGCTTTTGGGTCATTGTATCATAAGTCTTATGACTCTATGGGTTTGAATTTCTATTGAGTTATCCCTTTTCCTATAGAAGGGTTTTGTGTGTTTTTTCATTTTTAATAAAGGGGTTCTCCCCCAAAATTCCTAGTAAGGATGTGTAATATAGAGTTTAATATCCAATTGTTTGGATGAAAAATTCTATACAGTTTATATTTTTGTTTTAAGGACATGATATACTGTGTATCTTAGAGTCATGCTTCTAGGACTTAGGGTGACACGTAGTTTAAAGTCTTGCTTCTTGGACTTGATAACATGAAAGGGATATTGATTCCCCTTAGATATCTAGAATATGGATTTTGAAAATTATAATCAAAAGGATATAAATTATGAATATATAATGGGTAAGACATGTGGGGGGTTACCCAAAACACACTATGGTATTGATTCCCTCTGTGGTGTTATCGGCACTCAATAGTGGAATGAGACGAACATACTGGGGATGACCCAAAACTCCCTTAGGTGTTAAGTTCAAACACATTTTTTTCAGATCTCACAACAATTATAGTCCATTTATTTCATGGAGGAGATTCCACATGTTTGTGGGTTAAAGACCCTTATACATGATCCCATAGGGCTGACATGCATGGTCAATAAAAGAGGATCCTTTCTCTTTTCCATGGTCCATGAATGAGGTATGAAGACTATTTTGGTGGATCATAAAATATTAGGGAATCTGATTCCACTGGGATAGTTTGAATATCTATTTTGTAAATAACTTTCCCAGGAGCATGAATTAATGAATATGGAATGAGGTAGTCATGTCAGGGATGACCCAAAACACCCAAATGTCTTGAGTTCTTCTATGGTATTTCTAGGGCTCATAAGGGTTATAGTCTCTTTTCTATAAGGAGTATATGACTCGAGTTGGTATTTCATAAGCCCTAATGCATGTTTATATAGAAATTACCTGAATTGTAATTTAAAGGGGGGGTCGAAACTTTTTTCCAAGGGCCATGGAATATTTTTTTTGACTTGAATCTTTGTATGATGATTTGGGTTATATAGAAAAGGGATATCTAAAAAGGTTTCTAAAACCCTAGATCAATTTATTTTTTAGGTGGAAGGCTTGCACCCTATACCATGTTGTTTTGAGTTAATTTATTTGGACCATACAAATTTTTAGGAATAGAATATTGCATTATTTATTTGAGAAAGGCTACAATACATAGTGAATTAACATTGATGATGTCAAAACCACTAGAATAGGATGGTTATAGTAACTGTAAATAATTTTCTAGGAATATTTGAGTTGAATGGGGGTGGAACCCGAGGGTATAGGTAAACCATTGGAAATAGAAGAATCTCATAATCCACTCAGACAATACAATAACTCCTAGATTAAGGGGGTCCTTTCTGGGACTAAACATCCCCTAGGAACAAGCTCCTTGGCTGGGTTCAATTCTCCAATGAATCCTAGTAGGGTCCTTTTGGATTATCCAATCCCTATTACTAATTTTCTTCAAGGGATAACCAGGAGAAATGGAGCCTAGGGTTCATGGGGTTCTAAGACCAGGATTCCAACTTGAGTAATTTTTTTCAGCTAAGAAGTCAAATTTGTGAAGGTTTTCTATGGAAAATTTAAGATTCTGGGTGTTTTTAAGCAACCTAAATGTTTTTTCACCACCTAATGAACATTTATAATGGTGAGGATTTGTGAAAAATAATTAATCTAATTTTCTCCTAGACTAGTGGTCCAAAAAGTAGTGGAAATATTTTTCTAGGACCACAAAGTGAGCCCTATAATATTTTTTCATGTTTATTTACACTATTATTTTTCTAACCTGAATAGATGAAGAGTTTAGCGAGAAGGGACATGAATTTTTCTCATGTTCCCCTTTGAATTTTTTCATCTGGACAAGTTTTATGTCTCTTTGACAAGAGTTTTAGGGTTTGGTGATTTAGATGATCAAAGGATAAAGTTTAAGTTCATAAAACTTTGACCAAAGTTAATGAAGTTTAAGGTCTTGGTGCATGAAGTCCTGATATAAGGGTAATGTTATGCAACAGCCTAACTAGAATTTCTAGGGTCGAGAGTCCCCCAACATCCTTTTGAGAGGGAGATGGAAGTGAGGTAACTCATGTTTCAAGGTTCTCAAGTCATGAGTAATAATATAGTACAAACATGATGAAAATGATCATGAATCAATCTAATGTGGCGATCTCTGATGTGATGAAATTAGGGATCAAAAGTATCAAAAATACCTTCTTATAGGTACAGGATGCCTCTGTTCAGTTGTTCTAAATACATAAAATAGATTTATATGCTAATTTTATAGGTAGGGTTCATTTTTATCGTACTATATGTTGTGTGTGGACATAGTACTGCATATTTGAGCATCACTATAAATACTATGTTGGCAAAAATCAAGCCACACATAGTTGTTTTATGAAATTTTTCTGCACAAGTCTGAACCATGTATAGGGAGGAGGAAAATTTTATATCTCAACTTGACCCATTATTGAATGTATGTGTATCATGATGTATCCTATGGTAATTAGAATCAATCCATATTTAGTTCTTTAATAGATACTCTCCATGCTGATCTGATCCATACACAGATCAAAGAATTTATTCCATTTATATTGTGGTTGGATCCATGATTTTGTATCTGGGCATCATTATATATTATTTTATTGTAAGAATTAATCCACACAAATTAATTTAATACAAAACACTTAACATTGTTCTATCTCATGAGAATATGGGGGATTTTTGTTGTTTATTTTTGTAGATAGACTCAAGATTTGATATCCACGAAGCTTTATATATCTTTTGAGGGAAAGAATCACGCCACATGTAGATCTTGAATAGGAAACTCTCCACATAGGTCTAACCCATATAGAGAGGGGAAAAGTTTTGTCTGTGATTATTTTGGATGGACCTAACATTGGATATCTAGGTGCCACTACATATCCAATGATGGTTGGAATAAAGCTAGATGTATTTCATAAATTGGTGACTCTCCACGTAGGTTTAACCCATATATAGAGAGAAAATTTATCACATAGATTTCATGGACTAACCTGGGATTATTGATTTCGGTGTCACTATGTATTATGTGGTGGTTGGAATCAATACACAAAATGTTTTTGAATGGAAGACTCTCCACTCATGTCAAACCCATACATATATGGGTAATTTTTCCCATTGATTATTTTGTCTTGATCCAATATTAAATATATGTGTATCACTACATATCCTATGATGGAAAGAATCAAGGAACTTGTATTTATTAAATAGAGAAATCTCCACACAATCATGACACATGTGCAGAGGGGGAAAATGTTGTGTTTATGTTATAGTTGGACCCATGATTGGAGATTTGAGCATCACTATGTATCATGTGATGGAAGTAATCAAGAAAAATGTAGATCTTGAATGATGAACTCCTTATGTAGGTATGATCCATATTCATAGGGGGTGTTTTTCCCATTTATGATGTTATTGGACTCATGATTGGAGATTCAGGTGTCACTACATATCCTGTGATTGTAGGAATCAAGCCACACATGGTTCATGAATAGTGTTTTCATGGGAAACCCACATCAAGGTTAGTGTTCCTCTATTGTGAAGGCCATATAAATTCATAGTTTTTCATCATTCAAGAGACATTAACCATGTAGTTTAACACCATGGGTTAAAGATATTTTTTGTTCCATTTAAGGCCTTGCATCCAAAACCAGGTTAAAACTAATGTGAATTGATATGTATTGATTATATAGGAAATACCTTTCCAAAATTACAAATACCACATCATATATGGTCAATGTGAGATATAGGGAATGGAAAATGTTTCTTTAACCTCATAGAAGCAATTAATAGAAAGGATGATGGAATTTTTATCATATTGTGGCTAGTAGAAAATATAGTATCTATGTATCTCTATGTATCTAATTGGAATGATCATCAAGTCATATGTACTTTTGGGATCATTTTAATATTTAATGAGAGGGATTTCAACTATGTAGTTTAATGTCAATTGGTAAGGATGAAGGTTACCTGATGTGAAAAACAAAACATGAATCCCTATATACTTAATCCAATAATTCTAGAAATCAATTCAAGATAGGAACCCCATTTTTGTGACATAAGGAATCCTGGTATGGTTTCTTATGGAATCCAATTCATTATACACATGGTAAGATAATATTTTAACATCATGTGTTTGATATGTTTTCATGTAGTTTTATGTCTTATTATTTTGATAATACGGGTCATGCCTTTTAGGTTTTTGCAACGAGGACCTCCCATTATAGTTTAGAATTATTTGGTAAGGAAAACTTCAATACACTTTAACATCATATGGTATGGATGAATGGTTTCATGTAGTTTTATTTCATTTGAATATTAACATAGGTTCTTAATGAAATCTATCAAAATTACTTATATAGAAACCTTGAATTGGTGGGTTTGTAACATGTTAGTCAACCATTAAGGCCAATGAGTAACCTCTATTGAAATAAATGTTATGTATTTCACAAAGACCATCACATTTGGATTCTATCATTGAATGTTTAACTCCACATATCATTAGGGTTCTGAGATTCAATATCAGTTCTCATTGAATGAAATAGCAGAGATGAAACTTTTTATTTATGTCTCATGAAATCAAATTTTTATGGACTTCATGGTTATCTAGTATATGAAACCTTTTCTCATCAATTCATTTCAACTCATCTACATCCTTTTGAAATTTACCATCATATAAGAGTTGTCCACAGTGATCTATTCCGATATAGGGAAACTTGAAATCAATGGAAAACACTACCTTAGTTCCATACACTAATTAATATGAATTTTCTTAAGTTGGAGAGTGTGGTGGTGTACAATAGGACTATAATGAATGAAGGACCTTCTATGGCCAGGACTTATTTTTCATGTCAACTATCTTCTAGATTGTTTTTGGTAAAATCTTATTAAACATCTCTATTTTTTTCATTTTCAACAAAATAGATATTAAATGAATGGTTGGATTTAATCTTGTACTCTAGGTAGAATTTCACCAATTCGGTAGAATAGACTTTTGTGTCATTTTCATCATTATTGTTTGAGGGAATCTTAATCTCATGATGATTTTGGACTTTGTGAAATCAATAATATTATTCCTCTTAAATCCCTTCCAGTCTATTACCTTATCTCATTTGGAAAAGTATTCGGTATTAGTAAGCATCTACATATTCTATTTAGCTATAGATGTGGGATATGGCCACAGAAAATTCATTCCCCCTTATAAAAATTTTAATGAATATTTAGTTGTATGTAGAAAGTATAGGGTTTGAGGGATGAAGTTTTCATGAATTTGGAATACGTGGAATTTCTAGGTGAATTTAACATAGTCATGTATCATTGTTTTCTAGTTATAACCATGAATCCTAATTTGATGGGAGAATTTGGTCATGGAAGGATGAGCGTCCTAGGATCCTATATGTACTTCTTCCATGATCGTGGGAATCTTTCATTTTTCTGTGAATCAGAGGAGCATTCCATCAAATCCCTATTTATAGAGGGACTTTTTCTAATTTGGCCCATCCTAAAGTGTAAATCTTTCCGCTCAATGTCAATTATGTTCCGTTTCTAATTGGACTAATGGGAGGGTCCCATTTTGGAGACAATCAAAAATGGTATCCATATATCCATGGGTGGATATCGGTTCATCATTCTTTAGGGTCATGTTGTTCTAATTGATTTCCTCTATGTAACATATAATGACTAAGGATACCATCCTTTGGTGATTGAAGTGGAAAACCGCTTCATCCTTGTCTGAGTCATCTAGGACTATGGATGCATTATCTAGTGTGTTAGTAGGATAATTTCCCAATTGATGTATTAAAATTTATTCAAAAGGGAACTCTTCTTTCTTTCCTCTAACATAACTAATGATAGGGGATAACTCTTCCTTCTTGAGGGATAATTAACTACTGATTTGTTAGATCACTAGCTCATAATCTCATTTCATGTTCATCTAGGCTATCTATAGCTATTGAGATAGTTCCAATCTAGAAATGAGGTCATGGTATTCTACCTTTCTATAAGTTAAGCTTTTGGGGCGTGAGAATGAGTATGGAAAATTTTCATTTTCTGAGGCAACAAATAAAATACCAAGACCAGCCCAGTTGAGCCTAGGGTATTCCAACCTCTTATTGATAAGACTTTGGGAGGCATAACCAAAATACATCTACAATACTTGAGGAGTGTCTTGGTTTTATAAACACTTATCCTCTAGATGTTTAGTGTCCACTAGTGTGCTTCTTAGGGTGGTATGTGCCACAAGGGAATCAATCATAGAATGCCCTTTAACTGTCGCATATGACAAGAATTGGATTTCATACTATTGCAGAGTAACCACCCATTAGGGTAAACTCCCAATAAACATGGGGAATACAAGAATGTAATTGATCAGTTTTATATATGATACTAACAATATTTTTTGGTACTATAAGTAATGTATTATATTTTTCACTAAAAAGATGAGTGTGAGATATTTTTTCTTGATATTGGAATATCGGGTCTCAATAACTAGAATCATTCAACTGAGGCAATAGATACTGTATTTATTCACCATCTCATTTTTTCATGTCATGATAGCTCTAATAGATCATTCCATGGTGGTCACATATAATATATTCTTCATTCCTTCTACCAGTGGAAAAAATACTGGTGTGTGAATCAAGTACTACTTGAGATTTTATAATGCTTCTTGATAGTCCTCATACCATGAGTAGTTGGTTTCCTTATTCACTAACTTGAATAAGGGAGAGATTATCCAACTAGTTTAGCTAGGAAATTTCCAATATATGTGAGGTTCCCTTGGAGGCCCCCTAGTTGTTTAACATTTTTAAGGGTTAAAATTTATACGATTTCACTAGTCTTTTTTGGATTGACCTCGATGAAATTATGGAATACCACAAAGATATGGAATTTCTCAAATGTTTCTCCAAAATTACACTTCATCATATTCATCTTAAAATTGGGATTCTACAACATGATGAATATTTCTTGAATACTCATGATGTGATCACATCGCTATTGAGATTTTACCACCAATTCAATTATATAGAATTATATTATTCATCCCAAGAAGGAATTAAATATATTATGCATGGAATGTTGGTAAGTTGGGCCAACATTATTTAATCCAAATAGAATAACCTTATTACAAAATATCTCCTAAGGTGCTCTAATGTCATTGCATTCACCATCATCAAGGACCATCTTTATCTAATTATACCCTGAATACCCATCTATAATGGAATGGTATTTGAATCCAGATGTTGCATAGATCAAAAGTTTGATGATCGGCAATGGAAATTCATCATTTGGGTAGTGTCGAATAAGGTCTTTAAAATTGATGTATACCCTAGATTTCCATTTATTCTTCTTAATGGGACAATATTGGAAATATATTTTGGGTATATCACTTCCAAAAAAAATTTATATTTGATCAAATTTTCAAATTAATATTATACATTAGAATTATGAAAGGGGGGCATTCTTTTAGCTAACTTCATGAACCCCTAATGGTCATCAGATAACACTAGGTGATATGTAGCCACATCAGTTTTCAGAAGAAGAATTTTATGTATAATAGCAAGAAACCACATATTGAATTTTTCTTATAAATTAAATATACATTTCTTTCTCCTTGATAGGCACGGTGGCACTAATCAATGTAGGTTTTAGGTCTTCTTCTATTCCATGATTCACTTGTTTGAGATCATCAATTAAGGTAGATATGCCTTCCTCAAATACAAGAGGGTCATTTATGAGTTCATACTATTATTCTTCCATATCTGAGATTGTTAAGCCATTTTCATACATGGTGGGTAATTTTAGGGAATCTCTATCATTTTCAAGGTAAGATAGCGCACGAGAAAATCTATTTTCATCAGGAACTACCTTTTTTTTTAAGAGGGACTCTGGGGGGTGCTTCTTTTCTTTTATGTTTTCATTGAGGATATGAGGATATTGGACATATGGGATTATGTATACAACCTCAATCAGGTATATGGGTTGTAAAAAATCATTTTTGTTCATAGTGTAGGGATTCACATGGGTGGCCCCCAATCCATTGGGGGATGTAACATGCATATCATCATTTATCATTAGTTTTTTTCCTTAATTTTTTTATAAACTTTAATCGATATATATAGATTCATATAAATTGAAGGGAGAACTATAACCATGTAGTATGAAGACCATCCCATCAAAGAAAAGATTCAACCATTGATGAAATGTTGAAGGTACCACCATGTAGTTATGAATTCATGGTCTTCCAAGATGGACATTATAGGATCTATATTTTTTAATAACCATGATCCAAGCATTAGATATGAGATCCTCAAACTAATCCTTGAGATAGATCTTCCTAAGATGAATTTTCTCACTCTTATCATAATCTTGAAGGGATAAAATTTTCATAGATAAGTCATCATTTCTTTATCCCAATCATCGAATTGTCTGAATTGAGATAAGGGTGATCTAAATCCCATTATCAACCAAATCCATCTAGAGCTCGACATTATTGAGATTTCCTAAAACATAAAGGATTATTATGTGTCCTTGGATAACTTCTTCTTGATCTAGTTTTATGAACGAAATAGTGACATAGAATTGTAATGGCATAGCCACCACTTAGTAAAATTTTTTGGGAGAAACTTCTATCTCAACCTCTTGTAGGATCTATAGGGATCCTATGAAAGCCTTTTTGAGTGCATTTTAAATATATAAAGAATCTAATAATTCGAGTTGGGATGGGAAACCAAAAACTTTTTCAAAATTTCATATTTTTTCCAGTTGTGTGTTCTTCCAAAATTGGTGTTTCTCTCTATTATATTCATTTGGAGTTGCAGTGTTTTAGGTGGAAGGTCCTAGTTCATGAGAACTAGTGATGAAGAATATTCTTATAGAAGGGTGGGTTGCACCAACCATCTCCTTTTCCTGAGTTGATCATAAAATCTCACCCCCTATAGCTAGTTGTGTAAAATGACTGGAGTTAGATGATTGTTTAAGGGATTTGCGTCATATTCATGTTTATTCTAGGCTTTCTAAAGTTATTTCCCATAGATATTTGTTTCATATAAGTATTATTTAGTGATATTAATGAATTATTGGTATAAAAAACATTTGTATCATCCCTTATATCATTGGTTTCTACGTCATCATACTCCAAATCCTTGTTTTGGTGTGGGGAACTCATACTTGAAGGAGTAACCATCATCATATAAGGGATATTTTAAGTGAAAAAAGTTATCCTAACTAAAAATGAAGTCATCATCCAACGAGGGATCTTTTTGGTGGGGTAGTTCTCATTCTCTAGATGTTAAAGGAAAGAAGTTTGTATGATTAAGATCTTTTTTGGGATTTATATATGACTCTTCCTCTTGAATATTTCCTTATAAGTGAAGATTATCTCTATCTTCATGAGGTCTATTAAATTTAATCTCTCTATATGATGGTATCATTATTGGGTTGTGAAGATATTCTATTAGGGTGGCATGATCTTGGTCAACTATATTTTGAGTCATCCATTATTCTAAATTTTATCCATGACTAGTTGAAACCACATTCCAATCACCCTCTTCTATTATATGGGTGGTGGTTACACAAGTCACCTATTCCAGGGAATTCTTTAGCATCACCTTTCCATAATCAAATATGATTTTAAAAACTTCTTTGAAGTTGAATCAATCATAGATGGTGTAACCCAACCTCCTATGGAAAGAGAATTAGCTAGGACAATCAGTGAGATCATCCTCATTGTATTTCTTAGAAAATGGAAGCCTTATTAGGTTATTTTCCCTGAGTTCTAGGAAATAACTACTGACCTTCTCATTTAGGAAGTAGTGTTCTTTATTCATCCATTCATAAAATTACGGGAAGCCTAATATCTTTTTTTCTTATGTTCAAGGGATATTTTGTTTCTTTTTCTACATAATGGGAGGTTTCGAATGATTCATGACCTTACTGGGTGCTTGTATGTGGATGACTACTTTTTTAAAGGAAACAATAGTAGACTCTACCGTACTAATACTTTTCCCCTATATCAATGGTTTTGGGAAAGGATTTAGATCAGGTCCAATGAATAGCATCTTCTAGGAATTCTTCCATTTCTAAAAACTCAAAGAATACACCTAGACACTTCATCGGGATCACATATGTTTTCTGCTCATCCCAATGATTTTTAGCACATAATTTAAATAAATTGACGATAAAGATCTTACCATCACACAATGAATTCTGTTGGGTTAATTTTGATCAAAACGATGGATGTCCCTATCAGAGCTTGTACGAAACATATCATCTTGGATTCCTCATACAAATCATGGGGTCCAACAATAGGCCACATTGGGATAAAAAGTGTGTGATATGTTATTCAAGATATCCTACTCCATAAATAGTTTATAAGGAAGGATTTACAAAATTGTTTGGGGGAAAATATCATCCAACCATTGGAAATATGGATTCTTCTTAGGCAGCACAGGTGTGAAATTCCCTTCAATGGATTCTATTTGAGAAACCATGGATTCAATGACATTGTGAAGTTCATAAGGAACTTATTTCCATCCCACTTTCTATATATAGTGACAATGTGAGGCTTGATGAAGAGGTATTGTTTTCATATCCTTCTAATTCTCTATTTGTGTTAAGGTTAAATGATATCTTTGAATGGGGGGAGGTTCTCGATGAAATGGAGGAATAATGCAATCATCATCAACCTTCTCGTTTGTGTAGATAAGATACCTAGATCCTGAACCATCCTAACACTCAGATTCCACTATTAAAAAAAGATTATCTCTCTCTTGACATGTGGGAGGAGGGATATTCATCTCTATCTGAACATGATAACCAACAAGAATATTTCCCCTAAGTATTTTGTCATTGATTTTTTTGATATTTTGTTTCTCATTCTCATATTATGCCAGTCGTTCCTCTGTGGAAGGGATTTCAGCACCTATGGGTGGTGAGGGGGATATAGGCACACCTTTCCATGTATCCTTGGAATAATTTTTCCTTACTGGTGGAAATTAATTATTCATAGGGTCTCTGTTATGGATCCTACTTTGATTATGTGTATGTGTAGCCTTAGTTGGTGCATATTTATTTCCCTCCTTTTGAGGTATTGTTTTATCATTGCATCCCTCTAAATTTCCATCATTAAGAACATCATCTGTTATGTTTATGGTGATGAAATTTACTATGTTGTGTTAGTAAATTGTTGTTATGAAATTAATCTCAATTGAATAAGGTGATTATTGAACAATTCTAGATTACGACCTGTATGGGGTTTTATTTCCTTTTCCATACATTCCATCTGTCCTTGTCTATGAATAGTGACCTTAATGGATTTTCATGTCATGTACATTGAATTGATCCCCAAATATACATGTTTTGTCTCGTGGAGGGAGGAACGGATGGGATGCCAACTATTGATATTTACCTCCCAACCTAGAAAAGACTAATTCTATCTTGGGTGATGATAATGGTGAAAATGCCCCCCTCCCTATGCTCTGGGGCCAATTTAGGGAAACTATTATCAATACCTAATCCAGTTATTAAGGATTTGATTATTACAATCAAGTATTAAATAGATCATAGTATGTAAATTGAGATATAATTCTCCCCATTACTACAAGATGGGGTTTATCTAGAACTTTTGATGATTTCTCTAGGACCCTCCCATGGTATAATGAACCTGGTTTTGGTGATTGAGATTGAAATGCTCGCTTTCCAATGGGATGTAGTTTTTTACAGCTATCATTGATATTTCATGGATCTTCTCAGGGTTTTCTTACATGAGGGTGGAGGTAGTGTTAAAAATTCCCCTAGCCCTATAGGCTGTGTTCACTCCTAGATGGGTGGTATGCCAGGTTATATTGTGATCTGTTTGATTTGGTATAATTGTGGTCATGAATTCACTATGTGTAATGGAATCCCTTGATGGGAGTCATTTTACATGGGAAGCTATCTTGTTAAAAATAAAATTTTCTTCATTCTCTAAATACATTCCCATTTTCTCAAGGGACCTATCTTCAGATCAAGTTGGAATCCCTCTCCCTCTGTTCATGATTTATTTTCATCTTTGAAGATGAAAATTTTCATTGCATTGACCTACTAGCTCATGAGGTATCAGGTCCCTTGATTTAATCTATGTATATGACATTACAGGATTCCATATTTGGACGCATTTTTTATTCTAGGGACATAATGAAGTGCATTGCTCCATATTTTCCTCATCCACATATACATACGCATGATAGGGATGGAGAAGTTAATTGATAGTGATTCTCTATGATACGTATACAGGTATAGAAAATCCATTTATCATGATCTTCCATCATCAAGTTTTGAGTTGTGGAGAATTTGGACACGTCTAGATGAAAATAGATTATATTTATGATCTGGAGATTACTCATTAATCCTTGATAAGTTAGTTGTTTATCCTTCAATGAGTGATGATATTCCCTCATATTTTTGCATGGGTAAGGTATGCACACTTTGTCTATCTCATCGAGGATCTCGTAGTAATAAGTAGTGATTCTCCGTAACATTTTTGGGAGAACCTTTCTAGATAACTCTCTCCATATATCCATGTTTTCCACTTCTTCACCGTATTTATACACATCCACCCAGTTATACCATAGAGGTTTGTTCTCTGGGTAACCATTATACAACAGTGAAGTGATGATTATTATTTACGGGGAACTATGTATGGTCATCCTCTGTGTTTTAATCACCTATCTATACAATGGTGATAGATTTTTGAGAAACTCTCTATATAAAGGTGTCTAGAAAAGGGGATAATTTCTTTTTATGAGTGATATATCACTATGGAGAGGTTGAACATGACAGATTTATGGATTATAGCCATACAATCCATTTCTAAACTACCATAGGGAGGATTATCGATCTAATGATAACCTTCCTTTTTGGTTGAAGATTTTTCAAACCTTGAGGTGTTGAAGATTTGTTTTCAACAAACCCAGTGATGCTAGAATTGAGAAGATCAAGGAAAAGAGCCAAATTTTTTATCAGGGTTAGAAGATGTTGACCTACATTTTGTGGTTGAGTAGGGATATGAGCTTACTTCATGATGGCTATGGAAATATGTTGATAACCATTTTGTTTTATGAGGATATGATACTAACACATAAAATATTCTATATTATTCTAGTGAGATTCTATTTTATCAGTAAGAATATGATCTTACCAATAAGTGGTTGATTGAATATTTCAGTCAATACTAGATGAAGTGGGGGTATGATCCAAATATAAATATGAATTCCCCATTAGAATAGTCTAATTGACCTCTGTAATAGGAGAGGGGGTATGAGCCTCCTCCTGTAAAGCCTATGTAGGATGCTAGTGTAGTCATTCATTAGAGGAAGAAGTGATATGATCCTAGATTTTGTATGCTTCTTGAATACAATTAGTAGCTTCATTTTCTGTGATATGAGCCTGATCTGAGGTGATTTCCACATTTTATTGACAACCCTATATTAGGGTAGGTATATGAGCCCATTTATGTGCCTTTAGAGTATTTTTATGGTCTTTTTCAATAGGAATACTTGTCTACCCAAGGAATGTGTTAAACGTGCTTGGTGAGCCCCTATTGGAATGAGGGTATGAGCCAGATCTTATGCCTTTAGAGTATGTCTCCAGTCTGTTTTGATAGAATTGTGTGTGTCTTGAGATATGTGCCACACTACGTTGGTGTGTGCTGGTTGGAAATGGGATATGAGTCGTGTCATATTATTCATCCTTTAACAGAATATAATGATAATCCTTTTAGATGGGAGAAGAACGTGGGATTTTTCTAGAGTGGAAACCTATTCATAATGATTGTTTTGAAATGATGCTTTGGATGTTAGGATATGAATATGTTTTTATCCCTTCATCTTTACAATTTTCATAATATGCTGAGGGATCTCTTCAAATGCTCCTAGAATGTACTAACACTTTATAAAATGTGTGCATGAATATATGTCTATACATCTTTTGTCTCTAAAATATATCGGCATATGTCTTCGATTTATGTGGGGGTATAAGACCACTCATGTACCTATTGTTCCATTGGAATATTTTTATGGCATTAATGCATGGGGTAATGTATTTGTGCCTCCTCCAAGATTTCTATAGGAACATGCATGTAGACATGACTTAAGTGAGTAGGAATATAACCTTGGACATTGGCTACAACTAGAATACGAACAAAAGCTTCATCAGTGGAAGTGGTGATATTATCCCACTCTCATTTATCCAAAACATTCTTCACCCAGTGAGACCCCTTTAGTACCCATGCATGAGCGTCTAGGGTGAAAAAAATTTAGGTGGTTCCCTCAGAAAGAGATTGATGGGAACTATAGAGTTGGAAATGCTGATGAAAGTTGACAATATTGTCACGACCCGCCCTCGGGGCCCGTGTCGTGACTACCCCAAGCCCACCTTCCATAGGCCAGGGGCTGGCGACTAGCACCAAGGCGTAAATCCCAGTAAAAAGGGAAGGCATTGCCTTTGAAAAGTAAACAAACACCACAGTGTAAGAAAGCGGAAAAGTAAATGAGCCAGTATACAAACCCAAACTGAAAGTAAAGTACAACTCGAAAGGGAAAACAACTACTGTAAAGTAAAAGCCGTTACACCAAGCTGTCCACTGGAAATCCCACCTGAAGGGTGGGTACAGATAGCTCCACTGCTCCTCAGGTCCCGCCGTCCACTCCGAACACGTCCCGCCAAGTGGTCCACCTCCAGGTACCGTCCTGCTCTGCAAGCCTCATCCAAGATCAACGTTGTCTTTCGTCTGCAACCAACACAACGTAGTGCGGGCATAGCCCGTGCAGGGGTGAGTATAAGCTACTCAGTAGGGACCCCGAGACCCCCAAAGGTCTCCCAAAATCCACAAAGGATAAACCACAAAGTTGAGATACAAACACGAAGTAACAACCGACACTGCTTAGGTATATGCCCATACATATACCTAAGTCATCAATTCCAATACGCTCCAACCTCCGAGCCCAAGTACAACTCAGTCCACACAGGAAAGTATACGTATTCTACACAGGAAAGCAAAAGGAAATCCACACAGGATAGCACAACAGAATCCACACAGGAAAGAAACAGGATTCAGCTCACACAGGTATACTTCTTCGAAAGACGATAAAGATGATCTCTGATCCATCTAAGTCGTCGGACCCACGAAGGATTGATAGGTAACTAACCCCCGCAAAGACCCACACAGGATCGGGCCCACACAGGACCTGTAGGCGCTGGTTCACACAGGACCGCTGAGCGCAATGACCCACAAAGGATCAGACCCACACAGGATCGGGCCCACATAGGACCTGTAGCACTGATCCACGTAGGATCGCTGAGTGCTGTAGTCGTCGTCGTCGAATCCACTAAGGATCTCTGTACTGTCGTTGTCGCAGTGACAGTAGCAGTAGCAGTAGCAGTAGCAGTCACAGTCGCAGCCAGCACTAGGGTTCCCGCACACAGCAAGCTCGTTCGGGAGGGTCTGCTCCACGAGCCGAGAGGCTGATACATCAACTGTCACAAAGTCCAGAGTTGATGTATCCAAAAGTTCCGTATCGCCAAAAGGAACTCAACGCAACAGACGGCGCGTCGACCGGACACCCGGTCTGAGAGTTATTGGCTTTTTCGTCCCAGGGGCCCGGTTGGTTTTTAAGGCAAAACCAATCGGACCGTACTCCACCTACGTCCAAACCTCGGGAGAAGTATGACAAAAGATCCGTCTCACTAAGAGGAACACAACAAAGCTGATGTCACGTCAATCGGACGTTCGTAGCTCAAGATATGAGTGTTTTTGCTCTGAGGGCCTGGTTGGTTTTGTGAACGAACCATCCCGGCTGAACTCAAAGTATTCCGAAAATTTGAGTGCGATATACCGAATCGACCGTCTCGATCCAAGTATCGCATCTCCGCTGACGGTTTGTCAAACGGAGGTCTGTAGCTTAAGATATGGGCAAAAGACCGAAGTCAATTCGAAAACGAGGGGTCCGGGTCCGGGCCGACCCTGACCGACCCCCCCCCCCCCCTGGGTCGGCCTGAACCGGGTCCGACCCGGCCCGGCCGGTGGCGCGGCCCAGCACGGCGGCGCGGTCCGGCGCGGCGGTGCTGCCGGGGCGCCGCTCGGGTGCCACGTGCGGGGGGCAAAGCCCCTGCTTTCCTTCAGCTGGTGGCGCGGTTGGGTGTCGCACCTTGGAGAAATCGGCCCCCCCTCACGTGGGGGGGCTTCCTTTGAGAAAAACGGGGGGCGTTGCCCCCCCCCTTGGTGTAACCGCGGCCCCCCCATTATGGGGGGCCGGTTTTGGCCAATAAGGGGAATTAATTCCCCCGGTTCTTCTCCCTTCCGGCCGGCCCGACCTGGCCGGCTGGTCCTTCCTCAATGGAACCGGCAAGGCCGGTCCCCTTTCCGGCTTCCAACACCGGCGGCGCGGCTATCCGCCGGTCTTCCCGTTTCCGCCGCGGCCCGGAACCAGCCGCGGTCTTCGTCGTCCGGCGTGGTGCAACGGCACCGCGCCCCTCCGCCGCGGCCCCACTCCGGCCGTGGCGCCTTTGGTTTCCTTCAACGCGGCGCGACGGCGTCGCTTTCATGATAATCTTTCCACGACACGGCGTGACGGCGCCGCGCAATATTTGCCGTGTGATTCCCGCGTGGTGCGACGGCACCACGCCATCTCGTTCATCCACAAGAAAATAATAATATTCAAGAACAAAGGAGGGGGGATTCGGCCGTGTTTGTGCGGTCCGGCCCCCCTCTCGTTAGACGATAACACATAAACATTTATCCTCAAGTTTTTCATTCTAGAACCAAGAACGAGAATAAATAAATAATCAACAACAAACCCCTACCTCGGTTTCAAGAACGATGATCATCAACGACCCGCGGAAGACGCGCCGTGGTGGTCGGCGTCACGGAAGAAGGACGCCGATGTCATGAAGCGAGGATTCGAAGTTCTTTGATGACGATTTCGTCGCGGGAAATCATCGCATAAGAGATGACGCGGAAGAATATTTCGTCGGTGTCGCAGGTATGGCGTCGCGGAAGACGATTCCCGAGAACGTGGCGTTCTTCGTCGATGTTCGAAGGTTCTTCGCGTTCTTCATCAAAGCTTGAAGAATAAGAAGACGAAGGCTCCAAATTCTCTCAAGATTGTCTAGAGAATTCTAACCCAAATAAAATAAGCTAAGGTCTTATTTTATTTACTCAACCAAACCATTTTGAAATTAAAATGTTTGAAATTAAACTACGCCACCCATTTAATAACCCAACATGTCAAGTTAATTAAAGAGGGGATATTGGGAGTTTAAAAAGAGAAGATTAAGAGTTATGCTTCGTGTGGGCCCCACCACACTTAATCCTCCCAAGGGAGGTTAAGTGGATGTGGGTCCCACCTCTAACTCCCTTTGGGAGAAGTTAACCAACAAGTTTAAATAAAAATTTGTATTCCACAATTTTTATTTAACTTATTCTAAACTCCCAAAAACTAACTCTCAACCCTCAATAAACGCAACCTCGGAAAAGGTCTCCTTAAGCGAATATCGGCGTTGCGAGTTCATCGGTGCCCTCGGAATTTGATTCTGGGCACCGGTTCAGAAGTTAGAAATTCCCGCTCGTTCATTCACTGAACGTACCCGAGCCAAACTTCGTAAATTGATTTCGGGCACTCCGGGCCTCGGAATCAGGTGCCGTCAGAAACTGCGTTCTTGTAAAATTCCAAAGAAAATTAAGAAAAACTTTCCCTTGAATTTTACTGTTCTTTACATTACTCCCACCTCAGGGCTTTACGTCCCCGTAAAGATACATCAAAACTAGGGAAACAAATGAGGGTACTGAGCACGCATCTGAGCATCCCGCTCCCATGTGCTCTCCTGGAGGTTCCCGTGCTTCCATCTGATTCGCATAAGAGGAATCGATCGCCCACGTAGGACCCGCTCCTGTCGTTCCTCTATCTCCACCGGGACCTCCGTAAAAGTCTCCCCATCGTCAACATCAATCTCCCCATGGTCAATGATGTGCGTCGGGTCGTGCACGTATCTCCTCAACTGAGATACGTGGAAGACGCCGTGCACCCGGTGCAACTGAGGTGGTAGATCCAGGCGATAAGCCACCTCTCCAATCCTGCTGAGGACCTGGAGCGCGGATATAACTTTCCACCTCGGCCAAATCTCTATATACCACGTTGAGGTGAGACCTGCAAGAAGATGTGGTCTCCATCCTCGAACTCTAGTGGCCTCCGCCTCCTGTCAGCGTATGACTTCTATCGGCTCTGAGCTATCCTCATCCGCTCCTGGATGACCTGGACCTTCTCTGTCGTGGCCTGGACCATCTCCGGTCCCACAAGTGCTGACTCCCCAGAGTCTGTCCAGCACAAAAGCGATCTACAAGTTCGGCCGTACAATGCCTCATACGGTGCCATCCCGATGGTGGAGTGGTAGCTGTTGTTGTACGCAAACTCCACCAAGGGTAGGTGGTCCTCCCACCTATGAAAAAAGTCGAGGGCACATGCGCGGAGCATGTCCTCGAGAGTCTGAATGGTCCTCTCCGTCTGACCATCCGTCTGAGGGTGAAAAGCTGTGCTCAGACATAGCTGCGTCCCGAACGCCTCCTGTAACCCCTCCCAAAGCCGGGAAGTAAAGCGAGCATCTCGATCGGAGACGATAGATGATGGCACACCGTGAATCCATACAATATCTTGAACGTAGAGACGTCCCAAGCTCTCCACTGAGCCCTACTCTCTGATGGGTAAGAAGTGTGTCGACTTGGTGAGTCGGTCAACAATCACCCAGATGGAGTCGTGACCTCTGGAAGTGCGTGGAAGTCTAGTCACGAAGTCCATAGATATGTCGTCCCACTTCCACTCCGGAACCTACAAGGGTTGTACCAAGCCTTCTGGTACCTGATGCTCTGCCTTCACCTACTGGTAGGTGAGGCATTGAGAAAAGAACTCTGCTACAACCTTCTTCATGCTCGGCCACCAGTGCTGTCATATGAGATCCTGGTACATCTTCGCCACTCCTGGATGTACCGCCAAAGGCGAAGTGTGAAACTCTCTCAGCACCTTCTCTCGCAAAGAGACTGGTACCATGGTACATCCTCTGAAAAGGATGTCGTGCTCTGCTCCATGGGAGAATCCATCAGGTGCCTATCCCAAGGATATCTGTGCACGCCGTGTCTCACAGTCAGTGTCCTCACGTTGTGCCTCTCTGACCTGCTGCAGTAGTGGAGGGGTGACTGTGAGAGACTGGAGGAAGGCTGCTCCATCTCTATCCACGAAGGATATCTGCAAAGAGGCTAGCTGCTTCGTCGCCTCCTCAAGTAGCTGAATTCCCGTCCTCCTGCTGAGGGCATCGGCTACTACGTTCCCCTTCCCAGGAGTATAGACTATCTCAAAGTCATAGTCCTGGAGGAACTCGAGACATCGCCGTTGTCTCAGGTTTAGGTCCTTCTACGAGAAGATATACCTGAGACTCTGATGATCAGAAAAGACTGTAAAGCGCTCGCCCATCAGATAGTGCCGCCATGTCTTCAGAGCGAAGACCACTGCTGCCAACTCCAGGTCATGGGTAGCATAGTTCTGCTCATGCGGCCTCAACTGACGTGATCCATAGGAGATCACTGCCCGCTCCTGCATCAGAACACATCTGAGTCCGATCCCTGATGCATCGTAGTAGACTATCTACCCTACTCCCTCCTCAGGCAACCTCAAGATAGGTGCGCTGTTCAATCTCTGTCTCAGCTCCTAGAAGCTCTGCTGACATCTGTCTGACCACACGAAGGGTTTCCCCTTCCTCCTTAACGTACGGAAAAGCTGCAAAGATTTCTCCTTTGCCGAAAAGTAAAATCTGGTCTCATACCCTGGATGAACCACGTTCCTGGCCTAATACAGTCAATCCCGTCATGATTAGTTAATTCATGGCATGGATGACGTCGTAAGGCCTCGACGCTGCTACCAAGAGATCCAATCGTTACTCTCGCCTCCAAGGGTTGAGTCACACTGTCGGCATCAGTGTGTGGTCACTGGGTTTCCTCCAGTAAGAATCTCGCAAGTGAGGGTCAAGTCAATAGTTTTTAACCGGCACCTCTTAGTAAAAACAAACAAAAGACAAGAAAACAAAACTCACCAAGGCAAGTATCTTTTATTACTTCAACTTAAAGAACAAGGACACAAGGCTACACAAACTACGAAGCTAGAGGCATTATGGGAAAAGGCCTCTATGCCTGGAGCTAGTCCTGATCTAGTCCACCTGCTTCCGGAGCTCCATGATCGTAAGCTTCAGCTGCCTGAAGTTGTGCTCTCCCCTAAGGTCGGGGTTGACCTCCTGGTGGTGGTGGTGGTAGAGCCTCAAAGCGTCGCCCACCACCTGCTGCTCGGCCAGATCCTCTACCTCATCTGCCTCCTCCCTGCGGACCGCCACGGTCGAACCTCTGCCTCTACCTAGGTGGTTCCTCAACCGTCTTCTGCTCCTCTGCATGGCGGTTCGGGCAGTCACAAGCTATGTGGCCCTGCCCGCCGCACGAGTGGCACTGTCTGCCTCTCGAAAGACTGGCTCCGCGTTGTGTGCCCCACACTGCTGAGCCAGTGTCCAGAGGTCATCTGCCTAAAGGTCTGGTCTTCCTGGACCCCTGAGTCATTCGTCGACTGCCTGCTGCAGATGACTCTGCCACGTGCCGCCCTGCGGTGGGTCGCGGCACTGGTGTAGACTCAGCAAGGAAGCTCTCGATCAAAAGGGCCCGCTTCAGTACTCCTGTCTGAGTCAGTATGCTGAGAGAGATCAGCGATGCCCTGATCTCGTGTCTCAAACCCTGATCGAAGGTCCGGGTCTGGAAGAATGGGTCTCGTACCATGTCGGTCGAGTAGCGCGAGAGATCAGTAAATCTCGCCGAGTACTGAGCGACTGTCATGATGCCCTGTCGCAGCTGAAGAAGCTCCTGGATACGCACCGCACGAAGGGTGGCTGGGACGAACTCCGAGCGGAAGAGGCTCTCAAAGTCCGTCCATAGTAGAGATGCCTCATCGTGCACCTGGAGCATCAAGCTCCACCATCGGCACGCTGCTGCGTGCAGTAGGCTCGCAGCGAGGATCACCATGAGGTCTGCAGGTGTCCTCACTAGCCTAAAAACTCGTACCACTTCCTCCAGCCAGTCCTCTGCTGCCTGGTGGTCCGTCTCCCCACGGAACCTAGGCGGTCGCTGATGCTGAAACTCGTGCAGATCTCCAAGGCGACGTGTATCGTCAGCGGCTGGTGCTGGAAGCATTGGTGGCTCGGCGGGTAGAGCTACCGCCGGTGCCACTGCGGACAAAGGGCCCTGCACCGAGGCCTCGTCGCTCGGTGGGCTGTCATCACGCTCGACTCTCGGAACCCTAGCTGGCTGCCGTCGTGGGGCCATCATGAAAAGGAACAGGTGCGCCATGGTCAAACAGTATACCTGGTGAGCTGACACAAAGTAATCACAAAGAAAACATTGAAACACACACGCAATCAATGTTTTCGTGCATTAAGTCGGAAATCAAAAGTCAGGGTCCTGGTGTACGGATACGTCGGCCGCCGTACCAACACTGGACTCCCTGGACTGATAACCACACTCAATACGCTAAACATTATTACTTCACATAGAAAATATCAGAGTTCGCGGTAGAATCGAACTCCTCTGATACCAATTTGTCACGACCCGCCCTCGGGGCCCGTGCCGTGACTACCCCAAGCCCACCTTCCATAGGCCAGGGGCTGGAGACTAGCACCAAGGTGTAAATCCCAGTAAAAAGGGAAGGCATTGCCTTTGAAAAGTAAACAAACACCACAGTGTAAGCAAGCGGAAAAGTAAATTGGCCAGTATACAAACCCAAACTGAAAGTAAAGTACAACTCGAAAGGGAAAACAGCAACTGTAAAGTAAAAGCCGTTACACCAAGCTGTCCACTGAAAATCCCACCTGAAGGGTGGGTACAGATTGCTCCACTGCTCCTCAGGTCCCGCCGTCCGCTCCGAACACGTCCTGCCCAGTGGTCCACCTCCAGGTACCGTCCTGCTCTGCAAGCCTCAGCCAAGATCATCGTCGTACGTCGTCTGCAACCAACACAACGTAGTGCGGGCATAGCCCGTGCAGGGGTGAGTATAAGCTACTCAGTAGGGACCCCGAGACCCCCGAAGGTCTCCCAAAATTCACAAAGGATAAACCACAAAGATGAGATACAAACACGAAGTAACAACCGACACTGCTTAGGTATATGCCCATACATATACCTAAGTCATCAATTCCAATATGCTCCAACCTCCGAGCCCAAGTACAACTCAGTACACACAAGAAAGTATACGTATTCCACACAGGAAAGCAAAACGAAATCCACACAGGATAGCACAACACAATCCACACAGGAAAGCAACAGGATTCAGCTTACACAGGTATACTTCTTGGAAAGACGATAAAGATGATCTCTGATCCATCTAAGTCGTCGGACCCACGAAGGATCGATAGGTAAATAACCCCCGCAAAGACCCACATGGGATCGGGCCCGCACAGGACCTGTAGGCGCTGGTTCACACAGGACCGCTGAGCGCAATGACCCACACAGGATTGGACCCACACAGGATCGGGCCCACACAGGACCTATAGCACTGATCCACATAGGATCGCTGAGTGTTGTAGTCATCGTCGTCGAATCCACTAAGGATCTTTGTACTGTCGTCGTTGCAGTCACAGTAGCAGTAGCAGTAGCAGTAGCAGTCACAGTCGCAGCCAGCACTAGGGTTCCCGCACACAGCAATCTCGTTCGGGAGGGTCCGCTCCATGAGCCGAGAGGCTGCTACATCAACTGTCACAAAGTCCAGAGTTGATGTATCCGAAAGTTCTGTATCGCCTACAGGAACTCAACGCAACTGACGACGCGTCGATCGGACGCCCGGTCTGAGAGTTATTGGCTTTTTCGTCCCTGGGGCCCGGTTGGTTTTTAAGGAAAACCAACCCGACCGTACTCCACCTGCGTCCAAACCTCGGGCGGATTATGCCAAAAGATCCTTCTCACTAAGAGGAACACAACAAAGCTGACGGCACGTCAATCGGATGTCCGTAGCTCAAGATATGAGCGTTTCCGCTCCGAGGGCCCGGTTGGTTTCATGAACGAACCAACCCGGCCGAACTGAAAGTATTCCGAAACTTTGAGTGCGATATACCGAATCGACCATCTCGATCCAAGCATCGCATCGTCGTTGATGGTTTGTCAAACGGAGGTATGTAGCTCATGATATGGGCAAAAGACCGAAGTCGATTCGAAAACGGGGGGTCCGGGTCCGGGCCGACCCCCCCCCCCCCCCCCCCGGGTCGGCCCGAACCGGGTCGACCCGACCCGGGCCCGACCCGGCCCGGCCGGCGGCGCAGCCCGGCGCGGTCCGGCGCGGCGGCGCGGTCTTGTGCGGCGGCACGGCCGGGGCGCCGCTCGGGTTCCACGCGCGGAGGGCAAAGCCCCCGCTTTCCTTCAGCTGGCGGCGCGGCTGGGTTCCACGCCTTGGAAAAAACCGGCCCTCTCTCACGTGGGGGGCCTTCCTTTGAGAAAAACGGGATGGCGCTGCCCCCCCCCCCCCTTGGTGTAACCGCGGCCCCCCCCATTATTGGGGGGCCGGTTTTGGCCAGCTGGGGGAATTAATTCCCCCGGTTCTTCTCCCTTCCGGCCGGCCTGACCTGGCCGGCCGGTCCTTCTTCAATGGGACCGGCAAGGCCAGTCCCCTTTCCGGCTTCCGACACCGGCGGCGTGGCAGGCCGCCGGTCTTCCCGTTTCCGCCGCGGCCCGGAACCGGCCGCGGTCTTCGTCGTCCGGCACAGTGCGACGGCACCGCGCCCCTCCGCCGCGGCCCCGTTTCGGCCGCGGCGCCTTTGGTTTCCTTCGACGCTGCACGACGGCATCGCGTTCATGATAATCTTTCCACGGCGCGGCGCGACGGTGCCGCGCAATATTTGCCGTGTGATTCCCGCGTGGTGCGACGGCACCACGCCATCTCGTTCATCCACAAGAAAATAATAATATTCAAGAACAAAGGATGGGGGATTCGGCCGTGTTTGTGCGGTCCGGCCCCCCTCTCGTTAGATGATAACACATAAACATTTATCCTCAATTTTGTCATGCTAGTACCCAGAACGAGAATAAATAAATAATCAACAACAAACCCCTACCTCGGTTTCAAGAACGATGATCGTCAACGACCCGCGGAAGACGCGTCGCGGTGGTCGGTGTCACGGAAGAAGGACGTCGATGTCGTGAAGCGAGGATTCGAAGTTCTTTGACGACGATTTCTTCGCGGGAAATCGTCGCGGAAGAGATGACGCGGAAGAAGACATCGTCGGTGTCGCGGGTATGGCGTCGCGGAAGACGATTCCCGAGAAAGTGGCGTTCTTCGTCGATGTTCGAAGGTTCTTCGCGTTCTTCGTCAAAGCTTGAAGAAGAAGAAGATGAAGGCTCCAAATTCTCTCAAGATTGTCTAGAGAATTATAACCCAAATAAAATAAGCTAAGGTCTTATTTTATTTACTCAACCAAACCATTTTGAAATTCAAAGGTTTGAAATTAAACAACTCCACCCTTTTAATAACCCAACTTGTCAAGTTAATTAAAGAGGGTTTATTGGGAGTTTAAAAAGAGAAGATGAAGAGTTATGCTTCTTGTGGGCCCCACCACACTTAATCCTCCCAAGGGAGGTTAAGTGGATGTGGGTCCCACCTCTAACTCCCTTTGGGAGAAGTTAACCAACAAGTTTAAATAAAAATTTGTATTCCACAATTTTTATTTAACTTATTCTAAACTCCCAAAAACTAACTCTCAACCTGCAATAAACGCAACCTCAGAAAAGGTCTCCTTAAGAGAATATTGGCGCTGCGATTTCATCGGTTCCCTCGGAATTTGATTCCGGGCACCGGTTCAGAAGTTAGAAATTCCCGCTCGTTCGTTCACTGAACGTACCCGAGACAAACCTCGGAAATTGATTCCGGGCACTCCAGGCCTCAGAATCAGGTGCCGTCAGAAATCGTGTTCTTGTAAAATTCCAAATAAAATTAAGAAAAAATTTCCCTTGAATTTTACGGGTCTTTACAAATATCCCTCCGAGATAGCTTCTAAACTATGATGGATTCCTAGTCGACTCCTTGGTACACTTTCATACTATGTAGAAGGTGTTTATTTCCACACTATGGGGATAAAATTTAGAATATATTAGTGGTGGAAACTATTTCTGATAATTTTATTAAAAATTTACATAGATATGACATACTTTTTTCTTCATCATTTGGAGAGCTATACATGCATCCTTGAGGGTCAAGATCATACAGTGTTGGTGGTATTTCTGAAACATCATGTTTATCTCCCAAAGTTGAAAGTGTCAACTAGTTGAGGTTTTTTTGAAACCCACAGAGGTTACTACTATAGATAACGTTTTAGAATATTCTATTTATGAATACATGATCCAAGGTCATGATTTTTGTGAGTGCATTTTCATTAGTCACAAAGAAAATAAAGAACAAGGTCACATATTAGTGCATCATTACAAGTATGAAACATGCCTAATCAGTTATTCATAGGTAACACAAATATTCTTTCTTGTCATTTCTATGTCCATTTCACACGTATTGAATTTTAATTGGGATAATGGACTTATTTCATTGGAAACCTAGTTATGAAAGATTTCATGTCAGTAATACCATTTTTTTTGTTTCATATGCAAAACCAATATCCCATTTAATGTTTAACCATTCATTTTTATTAATTGATATATTAATTTTGGGATCTCCATTTTTGTTTCCTTTGAAAGATGATTGATGGGATGGTTATCCCTAGGGTTTAGGATACATGATGCCCACTTATTATATTGATTCATTTATTCTCTCATTACTTTTTTCCCTTGTGAGATTCACCATATTTGTTTCCTATTTGAGGATTTATTGTGAGAAGTTCAAGTTTGGATTCACAGTCAGCCACATCTGTATTACCATTTCAATTTACCCATAAAATCTCATTGGTTCCCACATCCATGACTACGTGTAGACCTTTTTTCCAAAGGAATGTGGTCATATGGGGTTTCAAACCCAATGAAACATATAAACTAACATTGTTCATGAGGAATGGTAGGATGGCCTCATCTCAACCTTTAGGGGATAATTATTCCCAATTTCGAGACTCTCTTATAAATTTATGATGTATTCATGAATTTATTCCAATTCGAGATACATGATTGGTTACCATATTGAAATGATTAGATGTTGAGTCCTTATATATGTAGAGGGGTTATATTAATGAGACTATATATATTTATCTAAGTTTCTTCATCTATTTCCCATTATTTCTTAGAAATGGGTAGATGTTTATATTTTGAAGCTGTATAACAATTCACTCTAGAGTTTACTACCATCCAAGGATTTTATTCATATTTTAAGGATGGGATTGATCCTTTGTGAGGCATCCAACATATCCTATTTAAAATTGATATCAAAAACCATGTAGTTCATTTCAATCCAAGTTGTACAGTCTAACATCATATGAAAAAAAACATATATGATGTCACTTAGGAACAAGATATAGAGCTCAAGATATAGGAAGGCACCCTACATATCATAATTATAAAAAGAATCAGATTCATCATAGTTTGATCTATGATCGACCCACTAATTAGTAGTGATAGATTATTGAATCCTATGAGGACTATTTCCCCTTGGTTTACCAATATGGAAATTCATTTGTGACTTACCCCGAGGTGGATTCTCTTTTATGGGGGCAATTATATCATGTCACTGAACTGGGATTTGACAATGAAGCTTCCTTGGATAGGGGATAGCTATGATGTTGGTGATATGATCATTTAAAATCCCTAAGATCCTGTGAGTTATGATAATTTTGAGAAACATGGGATAGGAATCAATCAGACTCATTGCATATAGATTCAGGACTTATTCATTGGTGAAACCCTAGAGGGGTTTTTGATATAAAGATTGGGTTTTGGGAATGCAACCTATATATCTTGCTTAAAGTAGGAATCATATTCTTCATGGATCAATATGTTCATAACCCGATGATGGTTTTGAGGTACATGAGTTAATGGTTAGGGATTACACATAAAGGGATGCCCATGTATATGTCGGCTTCTCATATACTAATTGATTCAGAATGATGGTAGACTTATGGGGGAATTCAGTCCCATGAGTTAAGAATATTTGAGATATGCGGGGACTTGAATTTTGGTGGATTCCCATTAGATATTGGGACTTATGAAGGCGTCATAAGTTTTTTATTTGGATAGGAATCAGAGTCATCATAGTTCAGTTTAGTGTATATCCTAATGTGTCGACTGTACAAGGTTATCATGTATCAAGGTGTCTACCTGACATGCTTGACGTGTAAGAGGGTTTGTATCAGACTTGTCATGAGTGTCTATATGATATGAATAAGTGCCTATATGACATTTCATGTTTGTCTGTCTATCATTTATTAAGAGCCTATATAACAAGGTTTAAATTTCCTAGGAATATTCACATGAATGAATCATTACTTTTAAAGTTCAAGAACATCATTTGAATGAAATGTATTGATGAATGTCACATGACATGAATGACACGTCTAAGGGGATTCAGGTGATCAATTTAGACACAACCAATGTTGTTATATGATCAATTCTGACATTTATGAAGGACTTCTTCTGACCTAGATGACATTACTATAAGATTTTTTGTGAATTTGATGACATTTATAGAGTATATCGTGTGACTAAGATGACATGGTCGATGGACTTCATGTGACTTATCTAACTTGTCCTAAGGAGTTTACATAACTCATCTATCATGTCCATTAAACTTCATATAACTCATCTAACATTTATGTATGACTTATCATGACTCATATTACATGTCCAGTCACTATCACATAATCTGGAAGACATGTCCGGGTACAATTTCATGATTTGGATAGTTCAAGAGAAGCATGTGACGCCTTCATATGAAAAACAGTGTATCTAGCTTCAGGTAAGGATTATTAATTTTTCAACCTTTATTTTACATATTCCTAAAAGTTTTTAATGTTTTTTCCTATTGATATTTCATGTGACCAAGTCAACATTTAGAAATTCCTTTACATAATCTGGATAGTGGAGTGGAAGTCCTTCACGTGATCAATAGGGTGATCATGGGAATCACATAAACATGTCTTATAATCCCTTAGGTAATTATTTGGGTTTACCTATTGATAGACCATCGTGATTTCACAGCATTATACTCTAACAATTTAACACTCACTACATCACTCCCATAGGTATTCCTTGAATCTTGTGTTTTTCTTTGTAAAATAGAGGAATGAATAAGACTAACCACCTTGGTTCTATGATTCCTTTCATAGAATGTATATCATAGATATGTGATTTATTTGGTGGAGGAGTAATCATATAAAGCTCTTATTGTGATATTTTTTAGGGACTTCCATGGATTCATATCTATTTTACATGATAAATAGAGAATATGATAGCACTGTTTTACCTTTACTTGTATTGGACCCTCGGCATGTCAAAGGGATTTCACATGATCATGTCGACATGTCAAGGATCCTTCAAAAGATCAAGATTATATTTCTATGAGTCTTTACAAGACCAAGACAGTTAATGAAAAGGATTTTATTTAATCTAGGGACACTTTTATGGGGGCATTCATAAGATCAATAAGGTTTTTATGAGGTCCATCGCATGACGATGATGGCTTGTCGAAGGGACTTCATATGATCAGTGGTTATCACAAGAGGTGTATAACCATTTAAAATGAAATTTAATGTATCTTCCCTCCATGAGTGGATTCCACCTTTTCCATATTTTATTATTTATTTTAAAATATTTTCAGCCTTTTCCCATTATCTATCTATTAGGAAATTTTTGGATCAATAATGGATCTCGTGACAGTGTGTGAGCATTTTCATTGACATTCAGTCATCTTGAGTGTTGTGTGTCGCATGATCAGTGATGGATCTTGAGATGAAATATGTAAATTTTCATAGGCTATAATTCCTCTTATATATAGATCCATAGGGTCACTGAATTACAGAATTTACATGCCCAAGGAACTTTGGGTGATGAAGGTCATATATCATAGGGATGCCTCATGATCTGGGGGACTCTCTTGAATGACTTTGTATGATCACGGTAGCATTTCAGAGGGGCTTCATATTAACATTCACAATTCAAATGAAGCGGATGATTCGTCCATGTGACCTTACTAGTTTCATTCTATCATGTGTCCTTCTAGGTTTTATGTGATTTACATGATCTATATGCCCTTTTTTAGGTATCTATGTTGCTCCTTCCTTTGTCTTATAAGGAAAATAATATATATGATTTGGGTATTTCTTCAATCCTAAAATTTCTAATTCTCATTTGAAAGGTGTCATTAATAATTCTTAAAAAACATTATTAAAAAATTAAATTATATAAATTAATTTTAAAAAGGAATATATATACAATCAAAACCTTAATAAAACCTATTTCTATTAAAGACCCATAGGCCATAAGATTAAAGAATGGTTTGAACACCATTTTATAACATCTCGTGTAAATATATAAAATAAATTCCCCATTATATAATAATTTATCTTGAAGAAAAACATTATTTTAAAGTTTCATTGTGTTTTTTTTGTTTATCATCATCTTAGGAAAACCAGTGGTAGACCTTCCCCAAGTATAGCAAAAAAATCAGTAATTTGATATGAAATATTTACCCTTAACATGGGTGTGATATAACATTAAATGGTCTCAAAATAATACATCAAATATATCCAAAACCCACAATTAATAAATTATATATAAAATATAAATATAGAACCCAAATATATAACTTTCACAAATAAAGAACCATTAAACCCCAACAAGCCTAGACGGTGGATACCTAAAAATAATCCAACATTATTGAAACCAAAATCCCCAATTTTAATTCATCAAAACTTAACCTAATCCCCATATAAAATTATATAAACCCTATAAAAACCTATAAAAAATATATTATAAAAAAATTTGGAATAGTGTAGGTATAAAACACCATAGGGTTTCATTAAGTTAATAAGGGGGAAACACTAAGATTAGAAGTGATTTCTCCATGTCAAATCAAAATAAAAATCACTAACCAAGTAAGATGATAATAAATAATAATAATAATGAAAGACAATATATGATATTTGATTTAAGTTATTACCCTTAATTTAGTATAATAACTCGAATTGAATAAATTTTTAAATCTATTGAAGAGTTGGATAGAATAGAAGACCTGTATAAGTTAAATAGATGGCTCTCTGCTAGATTAGGAAAAATGAGTTTTAAAGAACCCTAGGGGGAAAATGATAAGGAAAATTTCCAAAGAATCCAAATTCTAAGGGTGGAAAAAAATATTCCTATCAAGTACCTCTCCATAGGAAACAAAGATCATGGTTTTCACATACAAGTGTCCCATCCACTACCAAGGTTATAGGGTACATAATGTTCCCCCAAACTGTACCCTTTTTAATATATAGAAAATTTATATGGCTAAAACTTCTCATGAATCTCTCAAACTATTGATCAACTAGTAAAAATTCAAACCATATACAAAGACACATATAATTATAACATAAAATAAAAAAAAATTGTTGACTAAATCTTGAAATGAAAACTAAACCCTCAACCAGACCTGATACTCTAAAAGGTTTGTTTCATAACTTATGAAATTATAAAAGCCTCACCCATAATATAACCCTATAATACATGGATGTTACACTATACCACTAGTTATTAGTGTGATGTTTTAACTAATAGTGACAACATGCAAGGTTATGGCATTGATATTTGGACACTACTAATCACTTACATCATGCCTACATACTCATAGAAACCAAAATGTGAAAAGACACTACCCCCCCCCCCAATTACACTCACACCTCACACTATAAATTCTCATTCTAGACATGTTCTATGGGTGTTTTATAAAAAAGGTTTTCAAACATAACAATGTGTTAATGTAAAATAAAATTAATTTTTTTGAGTAATTTATTAAAAATCTCATATTATATTATGGTTGGTTTTTGTATAAATTAATAAAATTTAATATTTAATGAATGATTTTTGTTTCAAATAATATCAAATGGGTTTAGGTTAAGGTACCAAAAAAAATTTATGTATGTAACCCATTTTCATAAAATGTTTTAGTGGGGGTGAGAGATCACATTACCTAATGACATAATGTTTACACAAATGATAAGAAGTTGTGACTATTAACATTAAAATATTTGATATTTAAATGACATGAAATGAATATATATGATATTTATCTAGTTTAATTACATTTTAAACTATTAAACCTTTCTTTGTTTTAATGAGAGTTCATTCATAATTTTCCCTACTTCTATTAACTTGGTTATTATTCTATTAATATTTAATAACTTATATTTTCTAATAGATGAATAGAGTTATGATGTTAACTATTTCTTTAATATAAATGAAGCACTAACATTGAAAAATAACTCTCCCTATAAATCATGGTTTATATAGTTTTATTGAATGAATACCGTAAAATAGTAGTTATATTGGAGGAGAGATCATACATATGAATCACTTGATTTTTAGTATTTACTATTATATTGTAATTGTTATTCTGTAATATATGGAGTAAGATGTAGAAAAAAATGGATACATTTTCACAGTATATGTTTCCATGAAAGGAAATTTTTTTCTCTTAATTAAAAAAAAAATTGACTCTCATTTGTAGGGAAACATATTTTTCATTGATAAACTTTCACAATCACATCCCAGCTTATTAGTAGGTGAACTCCATGAGACTAGCGCCATTAATATAGGTTATAGAAAATAATATTGAGTATTACATGAAAAATAATGGGATGCATTGCCTCTAAATGTAACAATTGTCCTACTAAATTTAAAAGTTAACCATCATGGTTTAAATGAACATCCAAAAATTTAATGAAAATCATATATAAGTTCTATTTAATGTGAAATAAGGTTAAAAATAAATTTCCACATATAAATAATGCACGTCAAACAGATTTAATGAAAACAAATATTGAACATATAAAAACACATGTCAATTCTAATAAAAACGGCATTCCATCAGTTACCATGTATTCTATCTGTACTCATCATCCATCATAATCCAATTGTTCCACCTAATAGTTTTCATGAAAATGTGAGTGGAAAACGCATAAGTGTTCATAAAATTATGAATAATAATACTCAATATATTGATACTAATCAATTTTATAATTCAGTAAACCAATAATTTCTATGTGAATAATAAATAAATATTGTTTATAAAAAATAAAATATCTTAATACAGAACAAAAATGATCAAAATAATATATATGAATCAGTTAATGTCAATCTACCTATTGACCACAAAAACGTTTCTCCAAAATTAATAATGTATATATAAATAAAGTGAATAATGTAGAAAAATATTATATTTGTGGAATATAAAAATGATAAGACATAGAAGAAGATCATTAAAAAATAAAATAAAAAAATTTAGGAACATTGATCTTATTATAAAAAAGAAGATGATTATTTTTTGAATTGAAACATAATTCCCAATATAAGTCTTCAATATTAAATTTTAGATTTCCAAGAAGTGGAATGTATATATCTTCACTAATTTTCTATCAAACTCGTTACCATAACTCTAAACTAATAAAATTTACATTAATACCTTTAATGGGGATTTTTTTTAAAGAAACAATATTTGGGTTTTTTAGAATGGATTCATGAGAAAATTCTAGTATTCTCTAATTTAACATTCTCATATATAATTACAACGGTGGGAAAATATCAACTAATTCCATTTTAAAATATAAAGACACAATGGGATACAATCAAGATGGAGCATTTTTCTCTAATTTGGTAATATCACCCTAGACCAAGCTTTCATCCCATGACAACAAAATCTTTAAAGTTATTGGAATCTTCAAATATTTAATGGATGATCTGGTAGTCAATTTTTTTAAATATTTAAATTGTTATTTAAAATATTATATTTATTATGTTTTAAAGGGTATAATAATCTCCATCAATTGTGTTTAACTTTTTTAGATTTATATCCCTAAGGATATTACACTACCCACTACTTATCATCTTTCATCAAACATTTAGACCCCTTGGGGCCCTCTAAATTATCCAAATTATTTTTAAACTTATTTAAATTTTTATAATATCCCTTATTATTATTAAAATCAATATCAATATCTACCTTTTTCTTCTATATAAGAATTACTCCAATAGAAAAATCTTTTACCTCTCCTTTAGTGATATTACAATAACCCAAAGAATCAACCAAGACCCTAATCAAAGGTACAATAAATTGTAATTCGTTTTGGAATTCTTCAATAGAAAAATATTATCCTCATAAATTAATTTTCTTCTAATGTTTTAGATTAGTATTGGATAACTAACATCTATGTATTTGATTCTAAAATATATACTTTGATGGTTTATTATCTTCAAGGATCAAATATCAATTTTTATATTGAATTGATTCAGATTCTAAATTCATTTTCTGATAAAGAAATTATACCATATTAAAAGGTAGATTGTATATCATCCACACTGAGTGGGTTTCTCTTCATTCCCCTTAATAATCAATGCATCGTTTTGTTTCATAATGTGGTACCAGATAAAAATGAAAGTATTATGGAATATTTTCTAATAAAACATCTTTAACAAGACCATATGATCTATTATCAATCGAGATACATTGATCAAAAGGTGAAGAGGCAAAATTTCTATAAAAAAGAATGACATTTAAGGGTGTATCTTCTTCTTTTTTTCTAAATCAATATTTGATCATTTATCATGGGACCATCTAATTTCCTAAAAATAAGATTCATAAAATGAGTTTATAGATAATTTTATTAGTGAAACCTAGATAAGAATAATAATAGATTCAAAGAAGGTATATAAATCATTTTTCTATTTCAAAACTATCATGATGTGACTATAAAAATCAAAATATATTTTAATCTGTATATCTATAAAATTTATCTTACGAATCAAAGTTAAAAATGTTAAATTCATCGATCATTCCAAAAAAGAAACTAAATGATCATATTTATTTTATAAAACCCTTGAATATAAAAATAAATGTACATTTATTAATGAATATACTAATGATCAACCATCTAGATTTTACCACTAGTGATTAAACTTCTTCTATGGGGAAAGTGAATAAAGGACTCCACTGTGTTTTGGAAGATATTATAAGATAAAATCAAGGAATAACCAAGGATGTATTAAATGGTCCATTCTATATGGGATGATTGAATGTCCTTATAAAACATCAATATAATTTACATTAATATTAATGTGGAAGTTTCAATTTTGATTTTTAAAGCAGTTTAAATTGTTCATATTTCTTCTCTAACACTTATAATTTTAATTATATATATATATATTAAATATATAAATACCTTTATATATACATTATATATCTATATTTACATTTCCAAATATCACAATAATAAGGTATTCTAGGAACTATACCTTTCTAGACATCACTAGGAACCAGGGCCCTCTACCCAGTGTTTCTATCCAATCCCAAGTCTCATATGGGGTAATATTTCTCATAATCGTGTCATATTAAGGATTATTCCATGCCTCCCACAAAGTATGTTCATGTTGGTATAAGTGGATATAAATTGGTGAGGGTTAATTTCCTTTATAATAATTAAATATTAACTATTTAATCTTAAAGAGAAATATAATACTAAAATGGGGTATATAGTAGAAAAAATAGAAGGAAATGTGATTTTTTTATAAGTTTAACCAAAAAATATTTTACATGAGTTCATATATCTCATATACTAAATATAATAAGGTTTTATTTAATATTTTAACTTTAGTTTTATCCATGTAACATTAAAATGAATAATTTAACTTTATTTTTAATTATTTCCACAAGAAACCCAACTTTCATGCTTTAGTGGTAGTGGGATCCCAATAAATTACAAATTATAGAGGTTGGATAATTTTAATATTATCTTTTTTAAGGGAAATCACTAGTATTAGAGTAATTTGATATTTTTTATCAGAGGCAAGAGATATAAAAATAATAAATGTATGAGAAATTTAGAAAATGAGTATTATTTTTCTCAAATGTGAGTATTCAACATCGACCAACACATCCAAATTGATCAAAAAGTGTTTAGTACTTATCAATGATCCCTGGAGTTGTATTATATCAATTCTATATTCTTTTTGTCAAAATAATCCATTGTATCTTTAATAGAGTTATTGGGTCTCAAATATAGTCTTTGGACTCAATCAAATTAGAGTATTTAACTTTTATAGAAATTGTTATCAGGGGTATATTTGTGATGTATTAGGCTTCCGATGGAATCACCTTAGAAATACAGAATTTTCTGATCACCACTAGAAACTTAGAAACGTGGAACTGTCTAATCACCACTAGATTTCTGGAGCATCTTATCAGAGATCTGATGGTAGATTTAGTAGAAAATAACTCTTTAAATTTCTATTGGGTGTTTTCCACCTTTTTTTCAAGGGTGAGTAATATAAAAATTATTCTCATTATTTATTCTAGGTTAATTATTTAATTATTTTATGTCCCAAAAACACCTTTTATAGGCCAAAAATGTGTTTATAATATTAAAAAATGTTAGAGAAAATGATCATAAGGTAAGAAAAAATTTATTATCATGAAATCAAAATAAACATTGTGAGGTCCACGCACAAAAATCCCCTCATTTTGGATGATCTAATATTCTTTAATAATTAATCACAAACATGTGAAATTAGAATCAAGGCATCTGATCTTTCTTAAACAAGAGACATCATTCCAAATCATAAAAAATAATTTTATTGATAAAACACATAATATTAATTTAAATTACATATAATTCACAAGATAAAATAAATGATGAATCATAAAAAGATAAATTTCATCTATGAGATCAATTATGAAATCCAAAAGTGAATTTTGGTTAAGAGATTAATTATGAAATTGAAAATTACAAGCGCGAGGATTGAAAATATACCATTTTGAATCCCCCCCATTAATATTATTAAAACATATAACCCACTTTTTATAAAATATACATGTTAAAAAATATATATAGTGTGGAAAATAATAATTTAAGATGGATAAATTTATAAATGAAAAAATATTTCTCTAAAGAATATATTGTTTAAGAAAAGATAAACATTACATGTAAAAAAATTGACTTATAATAAATTAAAAATTCATTAATAAAGTTAGATTATTATATTATTATGGGAGATACAATATAATTTTTATAATTTCATGGAAAACATATCCACCAAAGTGTCTTTGTTGAGTTACTCCAAGAAATCAATATGTGGATTATTTTATAATTAAAGTGTAGAAATTAATTTATCCACAAAATTCCTATGATGTGATAAAATCTAATATCAATTAGAAATTTTGTATTAATATTAAATTAAATATTTTATATTTCATTAAAAAATTAATGCCACTCTAGTGGCCACCCTCTAATATCATCTACTTCTCTCACTACTTCCAGTTGTGTCCAATCTTTATTCTTCACCTTCACCAAATTCTTTATAACATTATTCATAATCTTCTTTATGAACAATTATCTACTCTATATATTTTTGTTATAATTTATCATTATCTTTGTTAGATATAATAGGTAATATTTCTATATAATGGGTGGAATCTACTTATACTATATCTCATGATTACGATGAGGGGATTAATCATCCATCAAACTTTACCTATCATACACCCACTCTTGTCTCCAAAGAAGTCAGTGAAAAACATTCATTTGAAAAAACATCTATATATTTTTCTTTATGTGTTTCCTAATATTTATTAAAATATATTTAAATATGATAATTTCCATATATTTGAGTAATTGGAGGACCATAAGGTAGGAACATAGATCATTTGGGGTGAGAAGTGGTGTAATACCTCACTTAAAATATGAAATGAATACATTGAAATAAAAATATTTAATTGATAAATATAATGAATAAATATAAATATACTTTGTATAATAAAATAAAGAAATTTGAGAATAAATATTATTTTATATGATTCCCTCAATGACACAAATTTTAACTGAAACATTATTTTTTTCTATTTGGATTACCTATAGAGAAATTGAAGATCATGATGAAAATTGAAGCGAGGATCATAGGGAATATTTCTAGATGTGTGAACATAACACCCATCATTAGGTATTTTTATAAATAAAAAAACAAATTATTTTTTTAATGGGTCTACCATTTATATTAGAGACAATTGTTTCAAATTATAATCAATGATTTAAAGTAGATATTTGAATTGAAATAAAAAATTTTAAATGGACAAAATTATAAATATTTAAGGGGTTTGAAAGAAACATTTACACTTTTTAACAATAATGTTACACTTTATAAGAAATAAAGATCATTTCATCGCTCAAAATTAGATAATGTGGCCAACACTAATAGTTTTTTAGCCACATATCATTTTGAAGAGAAATAGAAATTTTGGATCTTTAATTAACTTTCTCTTTAACATTACCCTATTATAGTTTCCCGTTTTATAGATCCATTGGAATAGAAAAGTTATATAGTATTATACTACTATAAATTGATATTAGGGTATCTAGAGAAAAGAATGTTATCGAAACCCAACTGAAATTAAAGAAATATGATTTCATTGAAGAATAATATAAGGAAATAGGTTATGATTATACCAAAATTGATAGAAGTTAAATAATTGGAGTGTGGAACTCTATGAAAGTAAGGGTGTCTGTAGAGGGTATGGATGTCTATGAGAAATAAATAAAATAATAATAATAAAAGTTTTTTTAGATAATTAATTAAATACTGGTCCAATAACCAAACATATATCCACCCTAACCATTTATACATAACATTACATGATTTTAATCATAATTATACATCAGAATACAAGCCAAGTATTGTGATGTCTTGTGTATTGGAATATTAGGAACATAAAACATAAAATATTGGACTAATAAACTTTTCCTTATTTAATTTTCATAAAGAGATCCTAAAATTTTTTGATCCCTTACATCAGAAAAGGGTACCCTGGGGATCACATGAACAAAGTGATGATCTAAGATCCTAGTAAGGGAAAACACATAAGGATTGGGATTTATCACAAGGGTTAGAGATCATTACATAATGATATAAAATGGAATATAGAATCAAAACATATAAATATGGGATCCTAAAAAATGAATTCATATTACCGTGGAAGAAACATAAATCATGACTTTAGCATGATTTGAGGCAATTTTCACAAAGAGTATCACAAGTCAAGGTTAACCACTAAGACTGTTGCACATGGAAGCACGAGTCAAGGCTAACCACCAAAAGTGTTGCATATAACGTCTCATAAGACTAAACTTTACCCAATTAATTGGAGTGATATTTGGGTTCAACCATCATAAAATGTTTAGGAATATGATTTCCACATATAAAATCATATATAAACAATCAAAAACATAAGAGGACCCACATAATTAAATAGGTATCTTAATCATGTCATAAAACATAAAGAATGGGTACCTCATAAACGTGTCCATGAAATAATTGAATTAGAACATACATGAAGATTCATAAGTTAAAATAGGAATATATCATGGTAAATTATGTAAAATAGGAGTGAAAACATGTAAAAAAGAATATTTAAGAATTTTTATCATTAAATCATTTTAGTGTGGTTTTAATGAAAACACTGACAATAATTTTGAAAAGAAAGGGGAATAATATTTTATAAAAAATCAGAAGTGATCCAAGAATTTTTTAATATTAAAAAAATGTTTTATAAAAAAAATGGTGGCTTAAATCATATGTTATATTGCACATGAAATTGGGTACGGATTCGGGAGGTTCCTATAAAACGGGTTTTTTATCAGGAAGTATTGAAGAATGAATTATTTAAAAACATGTATATCCCCGAAATATAATGATGAATGGATCTTGATAAATGATTTTGGAGAGTATAAACATAATTTATAATATGTAAATGAATATAATATATAAATTCATTTGGGTAGAAATAATAATAGAGCAACCCAAAGGAATAAAGGATGTTCGGGTAGAATTCCTTACAGAATGTCGACATGATATCTGGTGTACTTAATAGGTCTTAATGAGAGAGAAAGGGATTTCTAATGTTTTATAAATCATTAGGTAAGTATGGGGAAGGTTCTAAATCATACCCCATTATTATTAATTACACATAAAAGGAAATAACATAGAGGAGATTCTTGAATAATTGTCAGAAAGAGAGGATCCCTTACCTTAAGTCTGATGGTGTTCTTCGCTTGATCTTAATGACCTACATAATCAAACTAGGTTAATTAATTAATAATTATGGAACCTAAAATAAATTTTATTTATTTATTATAACCTTATTAAATTCATCTATTTCCTTTTTGATGAGTTAAGAGGTTCAATTTCATTGTTAGGGGGAATTTTCATTGTTGGTTTTAATGATCGGTTCACTTAGATTCATGTTCAAATAGACATGTATGATGAAAGTGGTTTTACAGAATTAAATTTATATGATATTAGTGAAAATCCATAATATTACATGGTTATTAAATTCATTTGGTTATTTGTAGAGAAGGCGGATCACTATATAAAACATTAATGATAAATGCTTGGATTAACTTGGTAATTTGGCTCACAATTATCTTGTTTTGTGTTAATATTTTACATCATGTGTGAAAAAAGGATAGTAGAAAAAACATAAGATAAAATACATATTTAATAGTATGGTTTAACTATAAAAATATTTTCATGACCAGAATTGTAGATGGTAATATAAATTGATAAACCGTTGTCCTTTAATGTGATAAATTAACACATCTCAGATGGTGTTTTGGTTTCTTTCATATAAAAGAAGGGGAAAGGAGATATGATAATTAATTATCACATTATATTAAAAACATTATAGTACATTTATGGTACTAGATTTTTTATACCATTTGGATGAGGGGAGGTTATGAAACAAAAGAGAACAAGTGTATATGAAAAGAAAATGAAAGAAAAGAAGAGAAGAATTTACCTCTTGATTTAATCTTCCTTGAGAGCCTCTTAAGGGGAGAGGACCTGGACTTTTTAGGAGACAAAGTTCTTCTAGAAATGGAGGAGTAGGTTGGGGATATATTTGAGCATAATTTATGGAAGGAATGCGGCTTTAAATGAGTTAAGAGAAGAGGCAAGTGTGGGTGGTTTTTAGAGTGGGGGGAGGAGGGTTTTCTCAATATTTGAATCATTAGATTATTATTTTTCCATATGAAAAGCAATAGTAATGTTTATTGTGACCAAAAAAAGTAATATGTTCATGACAGTTCGAACCAATGGCCATTTAAATCATCTATGACTCAAGCATGATGCATAAATTTTGGTTTTATTATTTATCGTGAATTATCATATTTTACTATTCCTAAAAAATTCAAGTATTCTAGAAAAATCTGAAAAATTCACCTCTACCATTTTTCAAAATGTAGAATCCAAAAATGAAATACATTTTTCTGTAATAATTTTCTAAATATTAATAATTTATTTTTTAAACTAAAATCATAATTTCCTTTAAAAATATTGATTTTAATGCTATAACTGATTTTATAATGCTTTCCAAAATTACATAAGGTCTTATAAAATTATTATAAAACTAGAAGAAAAAAAATTGATAATTTATAAAAACCTTTTAGGAAAATATATTTTATTTTAAATCAATTAATTAATTGCAAATAATAATTTTGACATACAAAAATACCAATACTTTTACCATGGTCATATTATCACTTATAAGATGTCTAAATTTTATTTATACATTGATGGATGAGGTTATTGTTATTTTGGACAATTTACAATTCATAAGGGTCATATTAATATTCAAAATGGTTGGTTACTATTCATAAGGTTAGGTTACTATTCACCAAAAAATAATTTTGTTCCATTAGACTCCCAATATCTTACTTATCACAACCGTGTATGTGAGAATTTTAAAATTCAAATCACATAGGATACATTATTATGTTTAAAGGTTACATAGTACTTAGTAGTTAATTTTGTTTTAATTAAATGTTATTATATGACATTAATATAAGAAAAAAAATTCCATTTAAAAAACATTAGATCGTTACATTCTTCCCCCCTTATGAAATTTCACCCTAGAAATTTTATTTTACATTCGAAGCCATAAATAGGTGTGGGTACTCTTCCTGTATGGCCTCCTCTAGTTTCCATGTGGCTTCTTTGTACTTATGGTTCCACAATAATACATTGACTAGGTGAGTAGTCTTGTTATGTAGAATATTATCTCTATTATCCAAAATCTTCACGGGTTACTCCTCATAAGAAAGATCATTCTCCAACTGTACCACCTCTAAAGAGGGTACATGTGAAGGATCTGGTATGTACTTTCTTAAGAGTGATACGTGGAAGACATTGAGTACTTTAGACATGGTAGGTGGATGTACCAGTCGATAGGCCACAACCCTAACATGATCAACAATATTAAAAGGTTCGATGTACCTGGGACTTATCTTTACTTTCTTCCCAAACACTATGATATTCTTCAATGGAGATATGCGTTGAAATACCTTGTTTGCATCTTTGAACTCAAGGTATCTTCAACAATTGTCTGCATAACTCTTTTTTCAACTTTGGAATACCTTGATGTGTTTCCATATTTTTTTCACCTTCTCCACCATTTCTTAGGCCATTTCATGTCCTATAATCTTATTCTCATTGACATCATCACAATATGCCAGTCTTTTTCACCTTTTCTCATAAAGGGATTCATATGGTGTCATTCAGATGTTCAAGTAGAAACTGTTTTTGTAGTATAATTCAAATCGTAGAAGATATTGGTCACATACTCATTTTAAATCCATACAATATTATCTCAACATATCATCTAATATACTAAGAGTATTCTCACATTGTTCATCAGATTGAGGATGATAGGCCCTAATTAAGTTCAGTTCGATGCTTAGAGAATATTGGAGACTCTTCCAGAACCTCGAGGTGAATCTCAAATATCTATCAGATAAAATAGATAGTAGTACTCCATGAAGCAGTTCCACTTATTTGATACATATCTATGCAAGTTGATATAATTTGAAAACCTCTCAAATCAAGATAAAGTGAGTTGTCTTTGTAAGATGATCCAAAATGACCCATATAGCATTGTTTCCTCTAGATGTCCTAAGAAGTCCAGTGACAACGTCCATGGTGATGTTCTCCCACTTCCATGTTGGTATGGGTAGTGGTTGAATCATCCCATCATAATTTTGACTTTGAACCTTCACTTGTTGACATACTAGGAACTTTGATGTATACTCATAAATATCATTCTTCATAATGTCCCGCCAAAAGTTCTCTTGAAGATCTCGAGACATTTTTGTGCTCCCTAGGTGAATAGATAATGTTGAGCTATGTGTGTCATTCAAAATCACCTTCTTTGTCTCCATATCATATGTTACGCATAATTAGGGCACAAATATTGCAACTCATTCCTCATGAATCATGAACTTAGGGGATTTTTAATTTTTAATATCTTCCACCCTTTTCTGAACTTCCACATCTTTTTTTCAGCATCCTCCATTTTATCCATGAGGGATGTTTGAACAATCATTTGTGAAAGGATTGATGATGTTCCACCCTAAATGATTCGATTTTATGTCCTCTAAAAATCTAAAAATATTGGATCATTTTTAATTCTCATCATTGTTAAAGATGCATAATTCTTTCTACTAAGAGAATCTTCCACCTTGTTTATCCTTACACGGGCGGTAGTGGATTGATCATTCATAATCCTTAAGGAGATCTATCCATTGTCATGGGTGCATATTAGTCACTTTTTTATGTGAATATATATTTGAGACTCTTGTGATCAGTATATTTCTCACACTTCTCCCCATAGAGATATTGTCGCCATATTATTAACCCAAAGATCATAGTTACCAACTCTAGATCATGCATAGGATAGTTTTGCTCATGGATTTCCAGCTTCCTTGAGGCGTAGTCTATCACTTTATCATTTTTCATCATCACACATCCTAAGACATTATTTGAAGTATCACTATACACTGCAAAGATTTATCCACTTATTTGGAGTGTGAGTATTGGAGTAGTGATAATCCTCTTTTTCAACTCCATAAAATAGTCTTTACATTCTAGAGTCCAAAAAAACTTCACTCCCTTTCATGTCAGCTTGTTTATCGGGTTTGAAAATGGTTAAAATTTATTCACAAATTGTATATAATACCCAGATAGACCCCGAAAGTTGTGGATATTTTTTTCAAATGTTGTCATGAGCCACTCTTCAATTGCCTTTGTCTTGGAAGGGTCCACAAGTATCCCTCTGTTGGCGATAACATGCCCCCGGAATGATATTTCCTACATCTAGAACTCACATTTACTATACTTTGCATACAACATCTCCCTTCACAAAGTCTTTATCAGAGTATTCAAAGGCTCCTTGTGTTCCTCCTTACTCTTGGAGTAAATTAGAATATCCTCAATAAAGACTACCATTAATTTGTCAAGGTAATCCCAAAATACTCTATTCATTAAATCCATTAAAAATTATGGAGAATTAGGGAGCCTAAAGGGAATCACTATGAACTCATAGTGTCCATACCTCATTCGAAAGTCAGTCTTGGGAATATCTTCCTTCTGCACCTTTAATTGGTGATATCCTCACTGAAGGTCCCACATAGAGAAATAATTGGCCCTACAAAGCTGATCAAACATGTATTCTATCCATGGTGTGGGAGATTTGTTCTTTATCATGATTTTATTGTGCTCGTAGTAATAAATACTGAGGCACATTTATCCATCATTATTATTGATGAATAGGACTTGCACACCCCATGGTGAAGCACTCAGGAGTATAAAACCCTTCTCCAGATTCCCCTATAACTAATACTTCATCTGTTCTAGCGCTACGTTGTCCTTTTTATAATGTGTCATTGATATATGTAGATATCCAAGAATAAGTTAAATTAAGGACTTATCCTATTGATAAAAAATAAGACCAAGAAATTCTTTGGGGAATACATCAGTGTAATCCCTCACGATGGGAATATCTTTGAGTGAGATTCTCTAATTTTTCTCAACAATTTGAGTTATACATACATTCTCATAAGAAATTGTTATCCACAAATGAAACAATGATTCTAAGTGAGGTTCATCTTCCTCCTTACACTTGTAAAGAATTAGAGGATGATTTGGGATATGAAGAGTTATATTTCTTTCCTAACATTTGATGTTGGATTTGTATAAAGATATCCAATCCATGCGCAAGATAGCATCGAACTCCACTAAAGGAAGTATGATGAGATTTTATGGGATTTTAATTCCACAGACATAAACTAGGTAGGAGTTATAAACCGTGGATGTAATAATTTCCCCATTTTTTGATCTCAGAGATAACTTATTCTCCAAATTTTGAGGTGTGGTTTGAATAGTTTTACTAAACTATCAAGATATGAAAGAGTGCATAGAATGAGTATCAAATATTATATTCTCTATTCCTGAATGAATATCTAGCATACCTATCACCACATAATTTTCTATCTCCACAATAGAAGTAGTGATAGAATAATCCCTTCATTATTGAATTGGAGGTTATTGTTGATTTTCTTCGACAACCCTTGGCTTAGAAAAATTGTTCGCATAATTCCCATGTTCCTGGTAGTTGTAACATTACACCATTGGATAAGCATTTATCTTAACCTCCCTTTATTCTTCCACATTAGTGGGATTTTTCATATCCCTTTGGAAATTTTTAGACATATGTCCCATCATTCTACATTTAAAGTAATTTCTCATTACCTTTTGATAGTTCCCAAGATTCTTCTTCCCACAATTAATGCATATGGGCTGATCGGGATTCTTTCCATTATGGAATTTATTTTCAGAACTTTCCACATTAGATTCCAATTTCCTCTTTTTTTTGTTGGTCCCACGATACCAATGAGAGTCTCCAATATCTATTTAAACATTAAGGTCACAATGTACAATCTCTTCATAGATGTCGAAGTATCGAATCACCAAAGATTTTTGTGGACTCGGCTTCAGTCTGCTAAAGATGTGATCCACCTTTATTTTGGTGTTCATGACTAATCCATAGGCATACCATGCAAGGCATGTAAATTTTTCTTCACACGCCCCGATTTACTCATCTTTATTATGCTTGAGTATGAGGTACTTTCTTTCAATCTTGAGATGAAGGGTTTGGGGAAAATATTTATTGAAAAAAATTCTCTTCAATCCCTCCCAATCCATGGAATCGATTTTCTCTTAGATCTTTGTATTCTTGATCATTTTCCACCACTAATAATATCCCCTGTCAAAATGATAGATTTCTAGTACAACATTCTCTTCTTCTGAGCATTTGAGGATAAAGAATATATTTTCAATGGAGTTAATATGTTGTTTCGCGAGAAGGGGATTAGAAGATCCACTAAACATGAGATTCCTTTTTTTACATGAAGTATTCAATTGAAACCTTCTATTTCTAGGGATGATATGGGTGTTCCACATGGTTCAATTTATTATTCATAACTTGATCTAGATGAGAAATTACTATTATGAGGTTTGGCCACCCATTTCCATCATATTAGAAATATCATTAGGGAAATATTTACATTCTTTATCGCATTGATTGTTATAATTTGTTCTTATATTTCCCACCATTAACTAAGAAAAAGAATGTATAATTTGAGGGATTTAATACTTAGCTACTGAGAAAAAAAATGAACTTTGAAATTAAGAGGATAAACTTGTAAAGGATAAGTTTATCCTAGCTTTTGACTATCTATGTTTCAATCTAGGTTATCCTTGATCTATTTCATAACTTATATTGTTATGTATTTTTTTATTTCCCTCAATAATGGGTTGTACTAAGTTCATAAATTTACCAAAACATGCTCCCCAAGAGTGTGAAACAAAGAGTGCAGCAAGGCTCATTGTCATGCACCGGTTCCTGATTGAGTCTATCTCAAAGAGGTGTTTATGGTTTTTCCACAAGATACATTTTTCCTAGATCCACCAATAACTATTTTTATATGTACATGGATTTTTTTTTGAAAAACCACTTACTCTATACATAACAAAATTTAGGGGTTTTTTCTTATACTTAGTCTCATCCTTAGGGTTCTTACTAATGTTATATATTTCTAAAATCCAAAAAAAAATTATAACATCCTTTAATACCAACTATAGAAACCCTAACCTTTTACACATAATAATTCTTTGTTTTAAGAATAATTATACATCAGAATCTATACCAATGAACGGGAATTCTAGTGTCTTAGAAGACTAGGTACATAAAACATAAAACATGGGACAAAAAAACACTTCTTTATTTAATCTTCATGAAGAGATCATAAATTACATTGAGCCCTTACATCAACATACAGTACCCTGGCGATCACATGAATGAAAGGATGAGCTAAAATATCAGTAAGTGAAAAAACATAAGAATAATGGTTTAGCACAAGGGTTAGATTTCATAACATAACAATATAAAATGGCATATAGAATAATAAAAAATAAACATGGAATCATATAAAAATGAATTCATAGTAAGGCAGCAGCAACATAAATCATTAATTTAGCACGATTCAAGGCTCGTTTCATATAGGGGAGCTCAATTCAAGGTTAACCACCAAGACGGTTGCACATGGTAGCACGGGTCAAGGCTAACTGCCAAGATCGTTGCACATAACATATCATGAGACTAAAAAATATCCGTTGAATTAGAGCACTATCTGGTAACGCCCATCTTAACATGTTCATGAATATGATTTCCATATAAAAAATCATTCATCAACAATGATAAACATAAGGGAACCCATGGAAAGAAATTGGTATCATAATCATGTCATAAAACATAATGAATGGGAGTATCATAAAAGTGTCCATGAAAGAAAGTAATTAGAACATACATAGAAATTTATAAGTTAAAATTTGAATATATAATGGTAAGTTATTTTTAAAAAAAAGTTACAACATGTAAAAAGAGTATTTTAGAATTTTTTTCATTAAAACATTTTAGTGCAGTTTTAAGGAAAACACTAACAAGAAATTAAAATATAAAAGGAAATAATATTTTATACAAAAACAGAAGTGGTACAAGAAGGTTTTTATAATAAAAATAGTTGTTTTTTTTAAAATAATGGTTTTTTAAAACATATTGTATAGATCACATGATATTGGGTACAGATTTGGGAAGTTCTCTTAAAATGGGTTTTCTTTTTGTGAAGTATTGAGGAGGAAATCATTTAAAAACATGTATATCTTTGAAATAGAATGATGAATGGATCTTGATAAAAGAATTTTGAGAGCATACATAGCATTTATAAGATGTAAATGAACATAATAGATAACATCATTTGGGTAGAAAGAATGATAGAGCAACCTGAAGGAATAAAGGCGCTTCGGGTAGAATCCCTTACAGAATATCAGCATGGTATCCATTGTACTTAGGAGGGATTAATGAGAGAGAAAGGGGTTTTTCATATTTTATAAATCATTATAGAAGTATATGGAAGTTTAAAAATAATACACCATCCTTATAAATTAAACATAAAAGGACATGACATAGAGGAGATTCTTGAATAAATGTGAGAAAGATAGGATCCCTTACCCTAAGTCTGATACTATTCTTCACCTGATCTTAATGACCCGAATAATAAAATTATGTTCATTAATTAATAATTCATGAACCTCCAATAAATGTTATTTATTTATCATAACCTTATTTTTTTCATCCATGTCCTTTTGGATGAGTTAATAGGTTCAATTTCATTGTTTGGTAGTGTTTTCTTCCTTGGTTTTAATGATTGGTTCACTTATAATCATTTTTGATAAACATGTATGATGAAAGTGGTTGTCTAGAATTGAATTTATATGAAATTATTTAATATACATAAGATTAAATGGTTCTAAAATTCATGTTTTTATTTTTAGAGAAGGTGAATCATTATATAAAACATTAATGATAAATGCTTCGATTAACATGGTGATTTTTCTCACAATTAACTTGTTTTGTATTATTACTTTACATCATGTGTGAAAAAGGATTACATAACAACACCTAAGATAAAATAATTTTTTAATATAATTTTTCAACCATAAAAATGGTTCTATTTCTGGAATTTAAGATAGTAATAGAAATTGATAAACTTCTATCCTTGAATTTGATAAATTAACACATCTCAGACGGGTTCTTTAATTTCTTTCATATAAAAAAAAGGAAATGAGAGATGATAATGAATTATAACAATTACCATAACAACATTTCAGTACATTTATGTTATTATATGTTTCATACCATTTTTATGAGGATAGGTTAGGTTAGAAAAGATAACTAAGGAACATGTAAACAAAATGAATGAAAATAGGAGAGGAATTTACCTCTTGATTTAATCTTCCTTGAGAGCTTCTTAAGGGGAGTGTATTTGGTCTTTTGAGGATACCAATGGATGATGCACGTGGAGGAGGATCTTGGGGAGATATTTTGTTAGAATTTATGGAAGGCACAAGGCTTGAGAGGCGTGAAGAGAATAAGAGAGTGTGATTGGTTTTTATAGTGGAGATGAGGGGGGTTTTCAAAATATTTTAATCATTGGTTAATTATTTTCCATAAAAAAATCAGAATTAATGATTATTGTGACCAAAAATAGAAATATGTGCATGTGAGTTCGAACTAATGGCTTTTTACATCATCCATGGCTCAAGCATGATGCAGAAATTCATGTTTTAGAATGTATCGTGAATTATTGTATTTTACTATTCATCAAAAAATCATATATATTTGAAAAATCTAAAAAATACACCCCATCAATTTTTCTACATGTGGAATAAAAAATTGAAATATTATTTTGAAAAATAATTTTCTAAATATGAATAATTTAATTTTTAATTAAAATCATAATTTACTTGAAAAATATATATTTTAATACTATAACTGATTTTATAATTCTTTCAAAAATTACATAAAGTCTTATAAAATTATCCTTAAACCAGAAGGTATAAAATTGTTAATTTAGGAATACCTTTTAATAAAATAAATTTTCTTTAAAATTAACTAGGTAATTGTAATTAATTATTTATGAATTAAAAAAATATCGATACTTTTACTATGGTCATATTATCACTTATAAGATACCTACATTTTATTTATACTTTCATGGATGAGGTTACTCTTCTTTTAGATGATTTTATATTCATAAGTTTCATACTAATATTTATAAGGGTGGGTTACTATTCACTAAAAATATGTTTGTTTCATTAGACTCCAAACATTTTACTGATCGCAACTGTGTATGTTAGATTTTCAAAATTCAAATCATAGAGGTGAAAATATTACGTTTAAATGTCAAATAATATCTATTATTTCATTGTGTTGTAATTTAATGTGATTATATGACATAAATATAAGAATCTAGTTTCCATGGATAAAACAACAGTTCATTACAGAATCTTTGGTTTAGCTCAATAGATGTCTTAAAAAATACAATATCTAATGTATCCTTCACTAATACTATAGTTATCCATTGTTGAATGTATGGTGGTTTTTTACTTCCATAAGAATAAAGAATGATTAATTACAAGTATAAGGAAAATAAATTGGGGGTTTGAACCATTATAAATAATACCTAATCAAATTTAATATATATATATATAATATGTGCAAAATAAAACTAAAAAGATATTGGTTCTTCAGTTTTATCATTGATCCATGATTTTAATTCACACTCAATTAGGATGAATAATTAAAATACAATTTTCAACCATTATTTAATTTAAATAATCATAATTTATAAATGATATATATATATTAAGAAATATATAAAAATTATTAAATTATGTTAAGAATATATTTATATTTTAGATATTATTTTCACGAAATCAAAATTAAAAGGGGATAATTTTTTTAAAGTACATATATTTTTATCTATTATTCAAATAAATTCCCTTTTTTGTAATCATTACAATGTAACCATCCATATATCCCCTTAATAAAATCCTAATTTTCTAGAGTGATGGGTTTTGTTAATATTTCATCTAGTTAGTGATTGGTTTATATAAATTTATGAAATATAAACCATTTTTAAAAATTACATCTTAAAATGAGGTCTAAGGTCAATATTATTAGTGAATAAGTATTGATTGGGATTCCATTAGAAACTAGTGGAACCATTATTGATACACTTAATGGGAGAATGTTCGTAAGATAGATCAAATCCTAAGAGTGTATTATTAATCCAAATAATTTGAGAAAAATATCCTTCTACACCTATGTAATCAACTTTGGTGGTTGAAACCAAAACTGAATTTTTCTTCTTAAAAATCCATGAGACTAAATATTTTACACATAAGTGAAAAGTATTTCTTATTTTATTCTTATCTAATAGGTATCTCCCATATTCATCATCTAAATATCACATTAGTTAAAAATATTATTTTTTTAGATGGAACATGATATAGTTTTTCATGGCATTAATATATTTAATGATCATTATAAAATATTTAATCTAATATTGTTTAGGATTTTTCTAGAAATGAGCACAAAGATAAATACTAAACATATTATTAAATATATTCATTTCCTGGTAAATAAGGATCCTCATCATACATAAACAAATATTATTGTCTACTATTTTATAGGATTCATGTAATGTTATCTCACAAAAAGTAATAATTGGTGTATTTTTTTAGTTAATGATGTCCATGTAAAATTAGTTATCATTTTCATTGTTCTATAGTTTAAAATAGAAAAAGTATATCCATATTTGTATTAATTTTAAAAGAAAGAAAAAAATTAACTCACCCATAAAAATCAATTAATATTATTTATTCATTAACTACGAAATTCAGTTTTTAAGATATTTATTAGTTATGAAAAATATTATACAATCAATATAAATTTGGACAAGTAAAACATCTTTTGAAAAAAAACCTTAATAACAATTAAATATTATCTTTCTCCATTTTGACCAAATTATCCAAGAGGTGTGTATTCAACCTCTAATTACAAACCCAAGGGAACTATTTTACTCTGTAGATACCCTTTTTTAAAATAAGAATATGATTTTGAAATTGTGTTCTTCAAAAATATGGGGGTTCTCAATATATTCCTTTTTCGAAATAAAAATATTTAATAAATATTTTTTACATATATTTGAAAATGTTTAAAAATAAGGTGAGATTGGAATTCTGATAAGATTATAGTGGATTTAATTTTGGAAATACAAGTAATAGTTTTTTCATAATCAATGCCTTAAATTTGACTATATAATTGTTCTACAATCCTTGATTTATTTCTAACTAAGTATATCTACTCAAATAACATATTTATATACACTTATTTAGGTTTAATAATAGGATGATTATCTAGTACTTCATCATGATTCCAACCATCAGTTAAAGTAAACTGGTTCTTCTTTTATTACATGGATAGTGACCAATTCTCATCATTAATTTCAACATCAACATTTTGAGGCTTTTGTTTCAAAAAAATATCGATGTTCAAATGAATTTCAAACAAATATTTTTGTTTTATTATCAACTTTTAAATCACCAATAACATTTTATAAGGGATGGTCTTTAGGTTTTTCACATGAATTTTGAATGAGACTTGATGGTGATTATTCTTAAAAATTATCTTTTATTGAATGAAATGGAATTATAATGGTCAATTTTTTTATGCCTCCCCCAACAACATCAAGGTTTTATGATGTTTGGGAGTAAACTCAACAAATTTTAAATAAATTTATTCAAATATCATTTTGATCCTCTTAATGAATATTTTCTAGCATTTAAATGAATTAGAGTACCCTATATATATATCTTTATCCTAATAAGAAAAAATTTACATAAGTTTTCCTTGGTGTCAACTGTTGGTTTTTAATAATTTTACTAACACTTGGTATAAAACAAAATTATTTGAAAACCCTATCAAGATCATAAAAATTAAATGAATGACATCATAATAAACAAATATAAATATATAATTTTAAAATAGTTTGGAATATTTATATCGGCCTTGAATTGAAATATTGAAAAAAGAGTTGGTATCCATAGATAACATTAATCACTAATACCCTAGTGGGGTCCACTACTAATATAAGAAACATTAATCACACCTCAAAGATAAATGATGAAATAAGAAAATATAAAGACACTATAATCCTCTCAAAAGAGAAATATCTTGAAAATTTCTTGGATAAGGAAAATCAGATGAATTTCTATTGAATGAGTAAACTCAAAAACTTGAAGAACCACAATTTCTTTCTCTCTAATGAGATGAATACCACACCCTTATTTATATATATTTTTAGAAATACTGTAATTCAATGTAAAATAATCTATATAATCTTATAAAAATCTCTAAATATGAAAAAAAAGAGCCTATAAATGAAATTTGGAGTATTAAATAGCCTCCAAATTGGATTAACACCCAAACCACCTTAGAAGGTATATTAATGATAAATTTATCAAAATAGGTTCTTAAATTACATATTTTATAATGAATATAAATTATTCTCATGTAATGGACCATGAAATCCCCTTAACGAGAGCACATAACTAGATCTCCTTTTTAACTTTATCATTCACTCATATTTATTCTTTAATAATATAAATCACTCATTATTTATATGATAACACCATATTAATTATTTAGTTAAATAAATATTATTCAATTAAATATTTTAAATGTGAAAAAAAATATTTATTATTTTTGTTTATAATAAACATAAACAAATATATACATGAGATAACCATATTAGTCCCAAATTCCCAATAAATATTATCTTATGTGTGATACAAATTTCCTTTTTAAAGTTGGGAATAAATAAAAATATCAATCATAATCATAAAATAATACTAGTATCAAAAATTATGTCATAAATACATAAATAGAAAATGATTGTGTGATCTAATCGACCATATCTCTATTAGTAATTTTCTTTATTTATGACATGAACCTTAAACCTGAGACATTTATACCATGGAAATCATACAACTTATCCCTTTTTTCAATTATGTGTTGATTAAATATTATATAATTACATCGTATGTAATTTTCATGGCATTTACGTGAATCTACTTCATTAAAACTCAATTTAGAGATAAGAAGTCATAAACCATTATATGGTGGACACATCCTATATCGGATCATAAAATATTTATTCTTAGTTAGTTTCATTCCCAATTACCTTTCATTTATCTAAATTCTCAAATAAATTTAGTTATATGTTAAAAAATGAGACCTAACATATAGGAAAACTCTTTAATAACATTGATTCCAAGGATCCACAACTATTTTTCACTTAAGTAACACGAATGATACATATATTACAATCCAAGTGCTTTATATAATGTAGGTCAATCCAAATACACATTCATAAAATTATATCACATGAGTGATTTGTTGAATCATTATATAAGAGATCATACTTCTACCAAGCTTGAAAAATCACTAAATCCTAATATTATTATCATAAATAATTGATAAACTAGAAAAACATATATTCCAGGTGGATATTATTATATAATATTTTATGTTTTATATAACAAACATAAATGAATGAAAAAATATATCTCATGGTTATATATTTTATGATATTGAATATCCCTAAGACAATAAAAATTCATTAACTTTAAGACATAGACACTATAAATATCTAAATTACACTAAGGCCATTCTCTCAAAAATTTAATACCTAATGAATTAGAAAAAAATAAAAAAATATTCGGGGATTTGTTATGGGATTTTTAATAATATCCTTAATTAGAACATAGCATATCTTAATATCTCACATATCTATAAACTGTCAAATGAGATGAAATTAATGAAGAATAAGTTTAGATATTCTAGGAAACCTGGGTTCCTATCCAAGATCCACCACTGTACTATTATCATAGTAATGTTTAATTGGTTACATGATATTTATGATAAACCCTAGTATAGTAATGGATTTATTTATCCAAATAGATTTTTTAGAAGAATCAGATATTGTGATATTTTCATCTTCTATTATAGAATCAGAAACAATCCATTACATAGAAATTTTATTTATTAAAGATACACCATTTAGATAAAACACACATCATGAAAAATATCTAATGTAAAATTTTCTATTTTAGAGGTTTCCATCAACGTAACCCTTTATATTGAGCTCTTCCTCACCACCAAAGACTAAGAACACATATTTTTTCCTCTCAAGTACATAATGACATTCATTTATACGTACATAATTAATTTCTCTAGGATTTTAATGGTGCATACTTACCATAAATAATTAATTTTAAACATCAAGGAAAGTAGAAAACATAACATACAAGATTAATATAACAATATAAGAATATGGAATCATACTCATGTTTTTTTATTATTAAACTATTAAAGGGAATAATTCCTTCAAAATATTACTTCCATGAAATAGAGGTAAAGAATATTTTTTATAGTTTTACAATTAAATTTTTTTTAAAACTTTTCCAATGTTTTTGTTCTAAATAAGGACTATCACTTTTTTTATATATCTCTGTTGATCATTATTCAAATTATATACACTACTTCACAAATATATTTTATTGATCATAATTCTTCCAAATATTTTTTTAGTAATTAAAAAATGGGGATTTTACTTATAATTCATAACATGTCATCACCATACAAGACTAAAAAGAACCATGATTCCACCAACCCACTTAGAAACATATTGGTTTTCCTCATTATTTATAAATTTAGACTCTATGATTTCTTTATAAAAATAAATATTCAAATCCTGAAAATTATTATTCAACCCATAAATAGATTATTAAAATTTTGATATTAGTAACACCTAATGGATCCCAAAAACCTTTAGGTTGTATCATATAACCGTAATCTAACAAACTAATATAAAGGAATGAGGTTTTGAAGCCCATTCAATATATATTGTAATAATAAAATAATATTATAGATAAAAGAATATAAATAGATTTGATCATATTCATTAAAGAAAGGGTTTCTTCATAGTTAATACCATGGATTGGTTTAAAACCATTACCCACCAACAGATCTTTGTAGATAAACACTCTACTATCTACATAAGTATTTCTATAAAATAACCACTGAAACTCAATTGGTTTTATACCTTTAAGTGGATTCCCCATATTAAAAATATGATTTTTGTACATGGATTTTATGTAATATTCCCTTTATATTAACCATTTCACAGAGTCAGAACATAAAATAACAAATATTCTAAAACATGCTCTATTAATATTATATCACCTTTATAAAAAAGAATATTCTATATCTCTTAGTTTATTTATGAAATCTAAAATACCTTCCCAATTCTTATATATATTGAGTTGATTCATTTTCCATAACCCTTTGTGTTTATGACTCATCAACCTCATAATGAACATAATCTTGTTGTTCTAAAAAATCATTAAGTTCATATGTACTCCCATTATTATTCTAAATATATTCCCTTTATATAAAGATAAAATTGTTGATAAAAAAACACATTGTGGTCAAATATATTATATAATAATAATAACTCACTATGTTTCTGGGATAAATAAAAAATAAATATTTAACTAATTCGGGTTATACTTTACTTGAGTTAATACATCTTTCTTATTCTTTGCAACCCCAAATATTTTTGAAAGATTAATTAGCATGATTCCTAGTCAACATATCATGTGGTATATTTTTAGTTACCTTTTACAGAATACAATTTAGTGTAAACAAATCAGTTTCAATAAAATAACTCCCAGAAAAAATAAGAAGGTTTTAATGAACAATCATTGACCAAAACATGTACAAACAAGTTTTATTTCTACTTTAAGATGCACAATATAATTGTTTTATAAAAGGTGTATTTAATTTGGGAACTATACCATAATATTCTATATTTTCAAAAAAATTGACTCAAATATTCTCCACCATAATCAGATAAAAGTATTTTATGATTTCACTCCAAGTTATTTTTTTACGTAATTTATGAACCCTTTGAATATTTCAAATTATTCATATTGATGATTAATAAGATTAAAATATATATACCTAATGAACTCATTAATAATTTTAATTATGTTCTAAAATCCCACATAAGATGTTTTACTTATTTTGATATAACAAACTTGTGGGGAATCATTAATTCTATATTGGTCTAATCAAATTAATAAAATTTCTAAAGAATCAAAACATTCTAATCAATTAATTATAATTTAGTGTTGGTAATTCCATGTCTGAAACCACATAGATGCGGAATTAATTTATTTAGGATTTAAAATTATTTTATATTATTATATTGAACAAATATGTGAGAAAATATTTGTGTGATTAATTTTAATAAATAAGAATGAAAATGAAGTAGATTGATTCAGTGGTTTGAAAACATATTTAAAAAGTGTTCTAGGGTTTTGTAGTTTTAGGGTTTGGGTATAGTTATATTTTAGAAAATAATTTTATTAATCCATGTTTGGTGTTGGAGTCATGACAAGTCATATCTAATGGTCATGGTATCCTCTCCTTAATGCAGAGATCCACTTTTTTCATCACGTTATCAATTTTGGGTTTTTTCTAAATCAACATAGTATTGATACTATTTGTAAACCTGGTTTCACTTAATAGTATAATTATCATTCCTTGATTCAAGGTAACCGATTGTAAAATTTGTAAGGTTTCTTTCAAATTCAACTTCTAATGGACATGATATATGTTAATTAATGATATTAGAAGTTGATTCAATAAACTCTCACAATCTAAATTGCATGAACAAAGAAAAATGAATAAATCCAATGACACATTCACCCTACTATTACAAGACCCTATAATAGGGAGAGTTTATCCCCTCATCCTAGTCATGAGATAATAAGAGGGAAGGAAGGAATAAAAATAAAAAATAATGAAAACAGAGACAAAAATGGAGGGGACCCTGCACAGTGAAGTTTCTCACTCCAAGATTTGGTCTCCCATGTTTTTAAAGGGTAGATACATATCCCTCTATTTATAAGCATCTTATGGTCATGTTTAGTATTTAATGTCATTAATTATGGCTTAAAAAGTGTTCATTGGTGTTATTCAAGTCTTAAAACAGGTAAAATATTTAAGATATGTAAATATGGTGATTTTGGTTGATTCAAAACTTTACACGCCATGTAGTGACTACACAATGTGTAAATCTTACACCAACTGTATGTAACTCACAGACTACTAATTTATATTCCTAAATCACAAGTTTCATAGTGTAACACATATGTGTCATAATATGACACATGTCAACTTCATTCCAACATGATTTCTTCTACTTCACAGCCTATACTTCATTCATGAATTACACTGATGCATGATGTGTAATGATTACATGATGTGTAATTTCATTTTTGAACATTGAAAGCCTCATTTATTCTTGTTTATTCAATTTAATACCACTTAATTTTTCATTTATCATCCATTTTTTGTAAAATATTCTTTTAAGTGGTTATATTTGTTGTTTACACTCCTTTTTCTCATAGCCCATTACTTATAGCATCTTGAAAAATATGATGAATACATCACGTGCATTAGAATGTATTAAAAACAAAATCATTAAAATCAATTAATTTTGTTTAAAAAATGTATACAAATATTGTACATATAAAATTGCCCCGTACCTGAATTCATACTCATCCCCAAGGATAGAATGTCAACATACTACAATGGATGCCTACTCTATTGTGATTAAATTCAATGTCAACAAAAACAATTATACAAATGGGAAATTTAAAAATTTATTCTTTACACATGTATAAAATCTATAAATGAATCATTTTACAAATAAAAAAATAAACCACATATTTTACTTTTCCCTTTCAAAATATACAAACCTTTTAAATCATCCATTTTCGTTTTTGAATTGATTGTTAATATCTATTCAATTTTTAATTTACCTAATGTAATTTTGTTCACTCATGATCAAGGTATGAATCAATAGAGCGATGCACATACCATAAGAACATGTCACATACCATAGAATTTCAAGGTATATACCATCAATGATTTATAAATACAAAATCACAGATAATCATGAGTGCTTCACCATTTAGGATAAAATTACACTAAGGATTTGAGCATGTGGGTAAAGGATATGAAAGGTAAATATCAACAAGGATGTTTTCCCTAAATTATTTTTCCTGATAATCAAAAATCAATCAACGAAATTCTCCTCCTCCCCTGTATATCAAATTAGGTTCATAATGAAATGACATGTCGTAAATGAAACACCCTCTTTTATTTTTTTCGTTTCTTTTATTTTTTAAAAATTATTTTTGGAATAAATCCCAAAATCACCAAATAACCAAAACGATATCCTTAAAAAATATATTTAATAGTTATTACAAGATTATATTTCAATCAATGGTGATATTTTAATTTTTCTAGACACAACCTTTTTTTATTTTTCTCATTTTTTCTTTTTTTTGAAGAAGGTGTGAAATAAATAAAATGAATGTCCATTCCCCTAATCTCATGAAATTTCCTCCACAATTATTCCTCACAAAATCTCCACCCCTTCCACCATTCTCTATCTCCTCCAATCTTATGTTTTATAATCATGAAAAAAATTAGAATATTGTAGGAAAGGATAATATGGACTTTAACATGGATCTTCCCCAACAAGGTTGTTTATGGTTTGTATATTCTTAAAAATGCTAAATGAAAGGTGGTTAAAAGGATAAAGGGTTATCAAAATATGCCTCAATAATATTAAAATTGATCATGTTCAATCATAGCTTTGAAAATATGTAATTAAAATTCTAGAATAAATCATTCCTAAGTTTCTTAAGAAATATACTATTAAAAGAATGGTAAAATTATGCATAGGGGATGTCTCAGGAATAGAAATGATGGGTTGGGAAAATAACTTAGGGTAATTCATAAAAATAAATAAATCAATTAATGAAAATATCATAAATTTAAATTTGAAAAAATCTTAGAAAATTTTCATTTACCAAAATTAACATACATCCATAAACCTTGATTTTCTAAATCCTAATCCAGATGGTTATCCATTCTAATTATTTTCCTATTTTTCTCATTCAAATTTACTAACAAAAAAATTATTTCATGTAATGATAATTATCCTAGGTTTTTTATGTCTCCTTGTTTATTTGATTAAAGATTTAATGAAGTGTGGGAGTGAAATACACAGTTAATTATCTAAGATAGATAACTATGGGGAATACAGTATAAAAATTTGAAACACTTACTCACCTTGTAATTAGTGCTCCAAACATGGTTGTGAAGGTTATAGTTACACTTTATTCATAATGTGTATTGATTTCATGATAGGTAAGTTGTTGATTTCATGATGTGAACTTGTCTCGCAATGTGTAATGGTCATATATATTCTCTTTGTGCTTCTTAATATTTATCAAAAGACTTGGTCTTAATGGTCTTACCAATTAAAAATAAAAATGTTAAATAATAAGAAATTAATCTATTTATTTTAAAATACTAAAATCAAGATAAATCATTGATAAAAAATAATAATAACAAATATAAAAAAAGAGACTTTGTTTTCCTCATAGATGTTCTTTTGTTTATAGTCATTGTATAGGCCATACCTCCTTCAGCTTCAGCTCATATGATGAGTGATTGAAAATTTTGTACAAGGTTGGGGTCTATAAAAAATCTCAGTGGTTCTAGGACTATACAGTTTGATCCATGTTCTTCCTCTATAAAGATCATAATTCTACCTGATTTTAGTACTTTCTTGATCTCCATTCAATAGATCCACTATTTATTCTTTAATACTGATGAACAAAATGGAGGGTCATGTTCTATCCATACATTTTGTCCTTTCCCATATGTAATGGAGATGGTCTCTTCTATATTTTTAGCTATTTGGTCACTATATTCTCATTATTTTTTAGTTGAGCATACTTTTTCAGAATTGAAAATCTATTGTGTCCCTCTTCACCTCCAGTGACACCGTCGACATCAGGTATTTTCATTATCAAAACTCATTATCCTCTATTATATTTTAGTTCTTCATTTCGTGGTGGATGTTAAAACTTACTTGATCATAGCCAACTCCCAAATAAATTCTCTACTTTGGTCATTGATCAGATCATGCCCAGTAGTTAAAAAAGATCTCCCCATAATGAGTATATTTTTCTCCTCTTCTATTTATAGTACTAGGGAGTTGGTAGGAAATTAGATTTCATCGACTTTGATCAAAATATCTTTGATAATTCCTCTTGGGGATTTTATTGTTGAGCTTCCTAACTGAATAAGTACTCTTGTGGGATTCAATCCCTCTAAAAACAAACTCCTAAAAGTCATGTATAAAACTATATTGAAACACACACCTATGTCAAAAAAAATATTTTATATATTTGTTAGATTTTAATAAATATGGGAATCAAAAATATACCCAAATCACAGTGATTCATAGATAGGTATTTAAATTCCACCACTAAACACTCTCATATTGGTTTAATGGTGCCAATTTCATCCAGATAAATCTTGTTGGTTGCCATTTCTTTTATGAATTTTTCATATATAGACATGTACGCAAGAGCCTATACAAAGGATATGTTAATATTTAATTATATAAAGTCTTATAAAATTATCTTTCTACACATTTTTCATTACTTTCACAATTTTTTTTGGAATAATCATTATTGTCTTGTATTGGGAAAGTTCTTCTTCAGCTTATTCGGCTACTTGTTCATTTCTATTTTAAACTTTAACTTCACTAGTTTTCATTGGTTTTAGTACTCTAAATTCTCTACCACTTCCTTCTGTCTTCTTCCCACTTTTGAGTTCTACAACTTTTAAATCATCATGAGAGTGTACTTCAGGTCATCTGATAAGTAATCCACCATGTCTCTCTCATATTTGAAAAACCATTTGGCTAACTTGATACACTATATTTATCACTACGTCATTTTGGTTTAATGATTATTAATTTATTTCCTTGATTACAATCCTGGTTGTTTTCATGAATGTAGCATGAATCTTTTCTAATGTATGTTCCTAGATTTTTAGTTTGTTATCTTGTAATTCTAATTTTAGGAACCCTTATATCCTTTTTTTATTTTCTTTTTATTTTTGATACCAATCCTAAAATTGATTACCGCAATTAAACTAAGAAAAATTAGCATCTTCTATATACAAACCATGGTGGTATTCTGCTACCACATCATGATTTCCATCTTATTTGTTAATTAAACAAACTATTCCACCATCCATTATTTTTTCTTGATTACATGAATGCCTTTATTTTGGTACTTTATCCTTTCCACTAGAAATAATTTCCCGCCGCTTCACCTAACAAGTTGTAGTTCGCTTCAGGCGACTACCTCATTAATGATTCTCCAACTTCAGTGCTAAAATTAACCTTTTTCCCTATTATAAACCCTTATATAATATTTACATTATCATACATATATCTATACTATTATGGGGGAATTTATTAGTCATATATTTAATATTTTACCAAGTGGAATATATATATTCATCAGCAAAATGAAAAAAGTGAATATTTACCTATATCTGCACTGACAAGAGGTGAAAGGAATTGGGTAAAAAATTACTTTATAGCTCATTCCATGTGGTGATGAAAAGTGATATAAGGATTTGGATACAATCCTAATATCACTTATGTAATGAAAATTGGAAATTATGGAGACTTACAGCATCGCATGAAACATTTTGTAATTAGAATATGTCACAGAGATCGAGGAACTTTTCCAAATTTGTCTTTGGATCTTCATTTGGTTGTCAGGTAATTTTAACACTATTTTATATCATTAAAATATCTGATGTATTGATCTCAAAATGGTTTGTAGTAATAGGGGGTTCTAGGATACTCAGTTTCTATCACGTAGTCAATAGAGGCTCGTAGTCTACGAGCATCTACAACACTTGATATCTTTGAAAATCTCCCCCTGTATGTTGATGGTTCTCTATACTGGACATGATTTTATATTCCTTATTCTTACTTAATATTTAATCCATTTTAGTATTTAATTCGAAAACTGTTTCTCATTTTTTCATGTTTTTCGTTCATGTAATTAAAGATTAAAAATATGAAACCCACAATATGAACACACCCAGCCTAAATAAAGAAATTGAAATCAAGAAACAAAATAAACTTAAAAATTAAAGAAATTTAACAACTAACTTTTACCCATCCCTACCAATGGAAAAAATTTCAACAAGTCTATGGAGAATCTTTAATTCCATTCATATCTAATAAAAATAAAAAATTTATAAATACTAAAACTATAATATTAAATTTATTAAAATATAGAATTGGTAAGTTCAAGGTTGAACCCACAGAGATGGTGAATTAGTTTATTTAGGTTTTCAAAAGATTTGGTTTTATTAGATTGAAGAAAGATATGATAAAATATTTTTTTTATTAAAGTGGTGAATTTTGAATGAAAATGAAGTAGCTTGATTTATTGGTTTGAAAACAAATTTAAAAATCATGTTAGGGTTTTGTAGTTTTTGGGTTCATGTGTAATTAGATTTTAGAAAATACGTTGATTATTTCATTTTATCTTTAGGATTAAAGATTAGGTAGATCCAATTCTCCTTAAATCACCTATTGGACATGTAAATCCCATTTTTCTTTCACTTTAAAAATTTATGGTTTTTTCTGAATCAAGTTTGACTTGATACTATTTTTAAATCTCGATTTCCATAATATAACAATGCCTATGCCTTTATTTAGGACAAAAAATTGCACAATTTATAAAATTTTATTCATATTAAAATACCAATGTTCATGATAATGGTAAAAGAAATTTATTTTATATCGATTCCATAAAATACAAAAAACCAAAATACATGAATAATGAAAAATGAATGAATCCAAAAGAACATTCCCCCTTCTATTACATAACCCTATCATAAATTGGGTTTAACCCCTCATCCTAATGATTATAGAATAATAGGGAAGGTAGAAACAAAAATAAATAATAAAGAAAACAAAAATAAAACTATGGAGGACCCTACATAGTGCAGACTCTCACTCCAAGCCTTGGTCTCTCGGGTCTCTCAACAGCAGCAGCCTAGACCCCAATTTTTAAGCTTTAGATGGCCTCGTGCTGCAGTGAATATCATTAAGGATGGGTCAAAAGTGGTAATATGTGGTTCCTAGGTCTTAAAATATGTATAATATCACAGATACATAAAATATGACCAATTTTGGTCCGTCAGAAACTTTACACACTATGTAGTTATTACACCACTTCTAAATCTTGCACCACATGTAAAAAACTCAGGGACTATAGGATTTTTGGGCCTCCTTCAAAAGTTTCATAGAATGAAAAAATAAAATTGAAATTCATCTTGATTTACCACACTTCACGACCAATAATTATTGCATGAATTGCTTTGGTACACAACATGTATTGATTAAACCACATGTAATGTCATTTTTCTACTCTAAAAGCCTCGTTTTTCCCATTTTTCTTTATTAATTTTCATTGTAATTGTTCCATCATCATCTATATTTGTGGGAAATATTATTTTAATTGTATAACTTTATTTTTTTCCACTCTTTTTAATTATCTCCCATAACTTATAACATCTTGAAAAACATGAAGAATGCATCAGGTTCATATGCATGTAATAAAAATTAAATCATTGGAATCAATGCATTTTATTATAAAAAAATGTATATGATAAATGTACATATCTGTCTACATGCATTAGTATGCATGAGTTATAATAAACCATTATCCTATTTCCATTTACCATTAAAATGGATTTCATAATTTTATAAAATAAACAATATTAATATATTTTGAAATGATTTAAAATTATTTTTATCTAAAAAACCATTATTATGAAGTTTTTGAATATAAATATTATCTGTATGGATTATGAAAAATACAAAATATAAGTGGAATTAAAATAATTTATTTTTATCTTATTGTTATTTACATTAGAGATATGATTGTTAAGATTAAATATATATAATCAATTAAAACTTTTAACCAAATAATAAAACCTTTCATTCAAATAAATATAATGATAATTGTTCTCTAGTACTAATTGGAATATTTTCTTATCTTGGAAAGATGCAGAAATAAAATTTATATTTATTAATTGACCAAGATCACTATTTCTAAACTTCTAACCTAATAAAACCTAGTATCTTAATCTAGGTATACTTTGAAAAAAAATATTATTTTTTCAGTGAACAATATAGTTATAAATTCATCTCATGAATATGATCAGCCCCATGCCTGTAGCTATAAATATATTTGTTTTTCCTAGTAAAGCGTCACCCAACATTCACATTATGATACTTTTTATCATTTTATCAAGAAAAGATATATTATTTATTCTTATATAAGAATGGCCCATCTATTTGATCAATCGTGGTATTGATGAATATGATTCATATTAGAAGGCATGTAATAAATTTATATTAAATGAAGAATTTTGTATTAAGTCTCACTATTTACATTATTTGAATAAAATTCATACCATACATGATAGTATTTAAATTAATTCAATAGTATATATATTATACATACTCAATTAATCTTATGAATATTTATTTACATATGTAAACAATACATTTAATTTCATATCTAAAAAAATTCTATACATTTAATAACATTACTTAGAATATGTATATATTTTTACATTAATTCTTGTAAGACATGAAGATGTATCATTCTTAAGGGATCTGGTGGACTAAATCATAGGGCATGTGTTACTTCACACAAGGATCAAGTTGAAATACACTTCCAATAATTACACTTAAGTGCAATGATCACTACATCAATATTTCATGTGAGTTTTAAAATTTGTTTTTATTGTTTTAATATAAAATATGATACTTTATATTTTTAATTTAATTAGTGTGGATCAGATACCACTGATAGGTTTAAATAATGATAACAACACTCATTATATAGTGTAATTAATAGAAAAAACTATTCAAAATCATTAAAAGTAAATGAAAAACACAATAGTAAAACAATAAAATAAAAATATTTTTTCAAAATATTTTGAAATGGTTTGATCAAAAATGAATTTAATATTTCCAATAAACATTTCTATCCACCAATTACGTTAATCATGGACACCTTGGGGACCATATACTAATCCAAGTTATTTTTTCACCCCTAAAAGGTAAATGACCAATTAAATAAATAAAAAGATACTAGAGAACCACTCAAATAGGGATTATTATACAACACCATTAGAAGATGAAAACTAGATGAATTTCTATCATATATGGAAAATATATAACTCTAATCACCACATTTATATTCAATCTAATGGGATAAAAAATACATCATCCATCCTTTATACTTGTAGAAATAGTTTGATTCAATATGAGGTGAAATATAGTGCCTCCAAAGTGTATGTAGAGAATTAAATATCCTCTCAATGTGTATTAAGTACCATACCATTATAGGAGGTGATTTATTGATTATATAAATGAGTTTTAACTACTAAAAAAGATTATTAAATGGACCCTTCAATAAGGACTAGAAATTTTCCATATGTAATGGACCTTCGAATCCCATTACTCTAACCCCGGGTCCAAATACAATTTAAGATTTCTTATTTCCACATGTTTCGGTATTAATAAATTAAATAACTAATTACATATATTATAGACATATTAAATTTATTGTTAAATATTTCTAAAATTAATAAAAAAATATTATTTTTTACAATGAATATAATCATATATAGGCGTGAACAAATCCCATTAGTCTAAAAAATAGTTACCATTATCTTATGTGTAACCCTAATAACCATTTATAAAGTTGGTAATAATTATAAATCACATTAGTAATCACAAATTAAGAGTGATATATAGAAATATTATATATATTTCAAAATTATAAAGGGGTTTTTATATTCAAATCCACTACAATTCCATTAGAAAATATAATTTACACTCAACATCATGATTATGCATGAGACATGGAAAATATTAATCCTATAAACCTTATTACTTTTCTAAATTCCAATACTAACAATATTTTATTAAATTAAACAAAATTAAATTATACCATTAAATCTAGTAATTTATTCCAAACTCAATTTTGGGTTATGCTATCATAATTTTTTATAATGGGGGACACATCAAATCTTAGTTAACAAAATCAATCTGCATGATTAGTGTCGTGACCAATTTCCTTCTATTAATCCAAATTATAAAATGAATATAGATATATATAAAATAATGAATTCATGTAAGTTGGTATTGTATTTAACCACCATAAGTTGAAGGATACTTACCTAATGTTTTCTTAAGAAAAACCAATGACTTATATATGACAATCCATGGGGCGTACATTTGGAAATTTAATACAAATACAAGTTCATCGACTTATATCCCTTGAGTGATAAATTTTATATTGATATAGGTGATTTGAATTATAATTATTTAAAAAATCATCATACCCTTATATGATAATTATAAATAAGGGAAAACTAGGATATAAATATATTATGGGGGTATCTTATCATATATTCTAAAAATTATATTTACAAAACATAAATTATTGATAATTTATTATTTGTTATTATACATATGATAGGTCAAAAATAATTTTCCCATAAATATATGACTTTGAAAAAATATTTAATTACATATATTATCATGAAAATTTATGTTTAGATATTTATAGAATTAATACAACTCATTAACTGAAGGAAACTATGAATTTTTCACCTAATAGATATTTTCCCCACAAATAAGTTACTAATTAATTCATAATAAGTCTTAAAAACATCCCTAAAATTTTCCATGAATTTAATATTCCATATATATCATGTGTAAAATTTTCATTGATAAACTTGGAAAATTGGAATATAAAAATTGTGATCTCAAACACACCATACGGGAAAGCTTGTATTAGAAGCTATCATTGAATAAAAAAGGATTGAATAATATAGTAAGAAATAAATAAGGATCCTATAATGATTTATGGCTGATCACACGATCTTGAAGAAAATAAATGGTTAATAATATAAATAAAAACATGGATAAAAATAAATAAATTCACAATGATAAAATATATAATTCAATACATAATTTACTACCAAGTATTAAAACAAGAAATTATTATTTCTATAAATTCCATATCAAATACATCCTTCTTATTGGCTTGGTCACAACCAAGGGATCATTTTTTCATTAGGTAGGCATGAACCAAATACCCAACCCTTTTATCTTAATAAGCCAACTAATGCATTACAGGGATATATAATACTATAACCCATCCACCACTTATTAAATGTCAATTTATCGATAAAGTTAATTATATGAGTATCAATTTAATGCATTGTCACTTTAATTGCTGATAAATAAAAATCCATATTGAGATAAACAAATTTGAAATTAAAATAATTTTCTCGTTAATAAATAAACATAATCCATCTATAAAAATAAGTTGTATAGTTGAAAAAACATAATCAAATTTTCTAAGTAATAAATAAAAATCCATTTTAGAGTAACAAGTATCCTATTATTAATATTTACAGAATAAAAATGTGGAAAGTCTTTCTATATAAGTATCATCAAACTAAAACCATATATAGTAGTGGCATAATTCTTAGTTAGTAATTTTCCCAAATCGGTAAATGTATGAAATTATAGGTAAATTATCTTTAATTAAGGTAGTAAAAAATTTGTTTTCATAGAGTAAATTAATTGGATTATAAAACATGCCACCAACTAGGGATGATTTGGAAAGATAAAAGCACCAATGGATAATTTCTCTTATATATATTTGATTGAAATATTTTTAAATAAGTTCAAAGTGGTAGAAAATAAACTAAAAATTATAGTTAAGTCATGTATAAGGACATTTGTAAAATCTTTCAATTTAATATAATCATATCATAGAATGATTCTTCGCTGAAAAGAATAGGTTGGGTCAGTTTCCTTATAATTGATAAATAATGAGTCAATAGGGAAAATGAAATAAAAAGAAGACATGTGAAACACAAAAAATAACCATTTGAAAATAAAATAAATGGGGTTTAACAATGAAATAGGATTTAAATTCCTTATATGGATTGTCATTAAAAGGAAACCCACATTTTGAAATTGAGACTAGTGAAGAAACTATTACGGCTTCGGTAACATTTAAATAAAAACCCATCTAAGTGATAGATATTTAAATTGAAATTTAAATATTATTAAGGGAAAAAAATTATTTATATAATATAATAAATAGGTAGTATACGCACCATTTAAATTAAATTAGTTGCATAGGATAAAATATGTCTAAAGGAATGTAATTTGAGATGAAAAACTCTTATGGTAAAGGAAACATAAGAATCAAGAGAAAATAAGAGGGTTGAATTGAAATGTAAATAAACATATCATGAAATTAATGGGATTCATTATAATTTAAGTAAATTAGGGTAGTGAATACAATATAGAAAATAACTGAAATTTCATAATATCAAACATGTATCATTGAATTGAAAATGTTGACAAACAACCCTTACTTTAATTCCCGCATAATCGAAATATTCTCTAAAATCATTTATAAAAAACTATACCAATGACCTATTATATAAATTTATTTATTTATTTTTATTTCCCTTTATAAAATCCATTTATAACTATTTATTACAAATAAATTAGTTTGTTGTAGTTTATTTTCATCACCAAGTTCTAGAAACTCTTATATGTTGTTTCATGATAGTTTTGTAATGGGGTGGTTGATTATTATTTATTTAAAAATATCATTATTATATAATTATGAAATATAAAAGAATTATTTTTTTTCAATGAAACATGATATCCCATTTTTATTTATTGAATGATAAAGGTATGGTTTTTGAAAATGGAAATTGTTAAGAACTTGTTTCATCTTTTTTAACAAACGAAAGGTGATATATTAATAAATATATTGACTATCAAAAAAACATTTCTATTAAAATTTATAAACCTTAAATAAATTATTATTATATTATATTATCATTATATTATCTTCTTTAATGTTTCATAACATAAATATTATAACATCACTCATGTAGGTGGTAAAATTTACCTAAAAATGAGTGTGTTATAATTATTTTTTAAGTAAGGTCTTGATTTTTCTATAATAAAAATATCAAATTTAATGAAGTGTAAAAATTCCATAAATATCAAATATATTCATTAAATTAAATCTTATATCCATCCATGAAGGTGTTCTGACAACTTAAATTCATCTTTTGTGGATGTGGTATTCTGTATATATGAACGATTAACTTTCCCATTTCTCAATGAATGGGATGGAAGGAATGTATATGATAAATTACAAATTCGTAATAAAAAATATTAAAAAATATATATTAATTAACTAAAGTCATCATTTTTACCATCCTTGAAAAGTGGTTATTAAAAATGAACCACACCGCTTCCTGAAAGTGGTAGTCCATCCAAACACACAAATGGTGATCAATGGTTATTCTTAGTGGAAGAAAAGGATTGAATCATTATTTATCCACTAATAAGAAAAAAAAATTAGTATATTAATATTACTAATTTAAATATATAAGGTCTCATATAAAAAACTAGGGAAGATTAAGAAGAAAAGACTATGGAGTAAGAAATACTCATGTTGAGAACTTAATAATTCTCTTAGAAATGTTTTTGTAAATGGAAGGCTTGGGATAATTAATTGAGGCTATAGTATTATGAAAATGGGATAATATTATATTAGTAGAAAAAAATTAAGATTTTGAGAATGTAATTATACTGAATATTAGTCTCATGAAATAATGGAAGTGCTCCCCTTTTGTAAGTTAAGAAAATGGTAATTTCGAAAATACAAGTTATATTTTAGTGATGGTATGTTACTATTCTTGGTTCAAAAGGATACAAAAGAAAAAAATAAAGTATAATAGTCTGACATTGGGTCAATAAATAACCATCAAATAATTTTTACACATGTTCTAAATATATTTTTATTCATCTATTAATATATTTTTACGCTTTAACATTTTGGTTTTTACCTTGGTAACTAGTTTTTTTTACTATGTAGTTTATGTTTTACTAAAAACTAAAATAAGAAATATTAAAAAAATAGTTTTATTTACTAAAAATTTAATTTAATTAAATATAATTTAATTTAATTTCAAAATAATATAAATTTATTTTTTAAATTAAAAAAATTAATATATAGGAAAATTATTTCATAGAAAAAATAGTATTTTTACTATTAAGTGTTCTTAATACTATTTAGTATCTATTATGAACTGAATGGGTCTTAATATATTTATTCAATGGTCTAAAATTAAATTGGATTTATATTTGATATTTAATTAATTTTTTGATTGAAAAAATTTACATAATATTATTAATTTTTTTTGAAAATAACAGTTTTACCATAATCACAGTGTTAAAATTTTACAATAGTAATATTATTTTTGTGACTAAAAATGAAATGGCCCTTTTTATATAATTTTTAACTACTAATTAAAAATCTATAATGCATTTTTCATATTAAATTTTTACATGTGATGACAAATAGTTTTTAAAATAAGAGAATAACAATAATTTTTACTAGAAAAATATTTCTCGCTTTTCAAAATATAAATCATGGGTTTTCTAAATTCAATATAGTTTTTTAAAATAATTAATTTCACTCCATAATTAATATTTTATTATAAATTTTTTTTATTCATTTAACTTATAATTAATTCTTTATATATTCATAAATGATACGATGATAGTAAAACTATATTTTTTCACTATTAACCCAAAATAAATTATTTCATAAAAAACATATAAAAATATTACTAAGATAATATTAACATGATAAATAAAAAAATAAATCTCATTTTTTAGAAATAAATTTCAATAAATTATAAATTTGGTTTTCTAATAAAAACAAAATTATCTTTTGAAAATAAAATTCATACGAAAATAACACTTTAAAATATTATTTATTCGTATTCATATTTCTTATAAATTAGTAATTTTATTGGTATTAATAAATCACTAAAATACACAATATATTTTATCCATTATATATTTAGTTTCTTAAAATAAAAAATAAAAATAAATAAATTTAAAAAATGTTACATTTATAAGCATATATCGGTCTTATTAGTGATTTAGCTATACTAATTGAGTTTTGTAAATGATTTAGTATTTCCAATGTCCGTAATTTAATTAATAATTTTTTTAATAATTTAGTTACCTCTATTATTTCCCATAAACTCTAGTGATACAATTTAATGGTTATGTAATTTTCCCTGATTTTTTTGGTGTTTTATGTGCCCCAAGTTGTTGAACGCATTAGGTTTCTGAGGAAAATACATAATTTAAAATCATAATGTGTTATATTTTACCGTGTTAAATAAATTACATACTTATTAGTTTTAATTATCATTCACTAATAAAATTAGATAAAGGTATCTAAAATATAGGCATAACTCGAGATAAATTTCCAAATTAGGCATTTACCTTAATATCTTTGTTATGACAAGGAAACGCTTCTTTTTTTTCAACTGTCTTAACTGATTGCAACATTTTTTTAGAAACTCATTACATTTTCACTAATTTTTTACAAGTAAGAAATTGAATATTATTCTCTTTATTACATTTTTCACCAAAATCTCCATTAGAATCCACCCTTATAATCTTTGGTTTGATTTTAACTCAAGTATATTCTTGTTGAAAATCAAAATAAGTGATACCAAGATTAGAATAATCACAAGATTACTCACTTAAACTCTTATCTGATTTGGTTTCTCATTAGAACCATCACTAAATGTTCCCTTATATGCAATGGTAACATGTTTAATCTTAGATTCATCTATTAATAAAACTAAAAGAGTTAACATTAGTAATGAACAATTATATTCATAATAGAATTATAAAACAATAACCTTTAGATTCCCCACTCTATATAACTATCTTGTTATCTTAAATTACCTTTTAGTTTAAGGTATATCACTCTTGGTCCAACATATGTTTCTTTATCTTTTGTTAGTTATTATAATAATAATAACGATAAACAATAGCCTCAATTTACCTTGGAATTATAAAAATATTTCAAACCCAAAAATTATTGAAATATATGTTCTCAAAATTCAACTCACCCATTATCCATAAAAGCACATATTAATTAATATATAACATAACATATGAATATATATTTTTTTCTATGTTTTATATGGAATTTATTTTATTAGGTTATAAAACTAGTATATGTAAATCCTTTTTCATGGTTGGTACAATGTATGGGAATCATCCAAACATATCCCAAGGGAGTTTATCACCAGGTGTACAATCTTCGGATTACTCATCGTATACTAAGTAAATATCATGTTGGTACTAAACCATATTTTTTAAGGTAATTACCCCTAGGTTCATCTATTCCACAACCTTATCCACCTTCCAATATAAAAAGAATATTTTAATTTTCAAGTGACCCTAAATCTAATACTTTAATTAAATTAATATGTTTTCTAATAATTAAAATCTTCCCAAAAAAATTCTCTAAATTTATCTCATCTTAATTCCTTAAAATATTCTATATTACCTGAAGTAAAAAAAATGTTACCGATAAATTTGAAATAACGATAAGAATTTATTTATCAATGCTTAATAATATTTTTAAATCCTAAATTATCTTGAATCGAGAACATACTAATATTTAAAGTTATCTAAACCCTATTTCCATACCAACTACAACAATAAAAACATAATTTTACCATAATTACGTTACTTATAACAAATATTGCATTATATATATTTCCATAACCATTTAGGTTTAGAGTTTTATAGAATTAGGATAACTCTTTATCTAAAAAATTATAGGTCTTTGTCATCGAATGGAGATTTATCATAATAAATAAGAAACTAATTAATCAATATTAAGTCTCAAAAATATATCACAAATTCTCCACACATTACATGATTTTAGACATATCATGTGTATTATTTTTCTTTATAACCTTTGAAAATGGAATCATAATAAAGGTAATATAAATCTATTTGTAAGGGAAATTGTATACTAGAATCTATCATAGAATAAACAGTGTAGGAATAATATGGTAAGAATGAAATAAGAATAAAATAATTCCATATAAATGATCACATTGTCTTTAAACAAATCTATGATTGAAAATATAAATAAAAACATAGATACGAATAATAAAATTAATGGTGATGGAATGAATAATTTTGGATATTCTTTACTATAAATTCTTTATCCAATCTATTATTATTTCCATCAATACTAGAACCAAGATATCAATATTTTTTTATGGTCGCAACCAAGATATCATATATGCACTGAATATGAATACAATAAATACCCAAAACTTTTTATTCATGATAATAAGTAAAATATCAATGGTATATATAATAATGACCCCCACTTGTAATTTCTTTAAGACCAATTCATACACTTTTTTAATGATATGAAAATAAATTCAATACAAAATAAATTTTTTTAAGTAATAAATAAATATATTCATTGTCATAAAAAATAATGAAATCAACAATTATATAGTTTATAAATTATAAAAATTTATCCATATAAATAAGTTTCATGGTTAAACAATAAAAAATCAACTTTCCCGAGTAATCAATATGAATATGTGTTAGAGTAACAGGTTTATCGATTGTCAATATTTCCACAATCAACAAGTTTAATAACATTCTATGTAAGAATCCTCAAACTAATACTATATAGATTAATGGTAAATGGTAAATTCATACATTTTACAAAATAGGTCAATGCTTAGGTATCCATGTTGATTAAATTCAAACTAAGTAATCAAAAATAAATTATTCACAAAGGAAATGCATTAGAAAAAAATTGTTCCTGTAATTGAGGATGATTTAGAAAGATAAAGGTAGTTATGGATTATTTATATTTTATATATTTGTTTAAAATATTTTTAAAGAAGGAAAATGCAATATTAAATGAACTTATTCAATTATTTAAGGCATATATAAGGTAATTAATGAAAGAATCCAATGAATAGGATAAAGGATTAGAAGAATTCCAGATCGAAAAGATGAGGTAGTGTTGGTCTGCTTAAAATGGGTAATAATGAGTCATGGGGGGAAATAAAATAGTTAGAATACATATAAAACCCCAAAAATATTTATATAAGGAAAAAAACATCGATGGTTTTAAAGATAAAGGAAACTAAAATTTCCAAGATGGATTATATTTTAAAGGGAATCCTGATTTTGAAATTGATATTATAGAAGAAACCATTATAGCTTAGGTAACAATTTAATCCAAAACACTATAAAAGATAGATCATGAATTTAAAATTATAATATATTCATTAAATGATATTTATTTATATAATATAACAAATATATATTATAAACAAAATTTAATTTAAATTTGGTGTATAGGATAAAACATGTCTTAATGAAAGTAATTGAAGATCAAAAACTCTTACGATAATTATAATGTAAAAATCAAGAGAAAATAATAGGATTACCATGAAATGGAAACTAAAATGTCTTTCAATGAAATATAATCATTATACTTAAAGTAAATTAGTAATTTAATAAACTATATAGAATAAATCATGGTGTGTAATATGATGTGTATCTTATTGAATTAAAAATAGAGAAAACTAAACCATAAATTAATTCCTCCTTAGTTAAAATGTGCTCTAATATATTATATAAAAATAAATTTCTTGATAAAGTACTAAAAAATATTTTTTTTATATTTTCCTTTATAAACATCATTCATAACCATTTTTTATAAATATATTATCCAATTTTAGTTTATTATCGTCATTGGGTGCTAGAAACTCTGATTTCTTATTTCATACTAGTTTTTTAATGAATTGGTCAATTATTGTTCATTTAAAAAAATTCATCATTTATAGATTATTAAAGATATTATTTTAATATCTTTTCAATGATTCATCATATACAATTCTAATTTGACAAATGATAATGGTATTGTTTGTGAAAATGGAAATTATGAACAAATTTTTCTGAATGATAAAAGATCTAAAGGTTATATATTAATAAATAAATTAAATATCACCAGTAACATTATACAAAAAATATTAAATGTTAAATTAATTATTATTAAATGATATAATTATTATATAATAATCATAAGTCATTCATCATATAAATATTTTAACACCATTCACATGGGCAACAAACCAACCCAAATGGGATCATGTCATAATGATTTATTGAGAAGGGGATTACTTTCATGTAATGATGATATAAATATTTTATAATTTGAAACATTCCATAAGTATCAAATATATACATTAAATTAATTATAACAACCTTTCATGAAGTGTGGTGATGAAAATTGAAATTCATCATTCGTGTAAGCGGTAGTCTGCACGTATACATGATAAACATTTCCACTTCTCAACAAGTGGAATAAAATGAACATATATGATAAATTTCATATTTCCCAGTCATAATTTTTAATTAAGAAACATGTTAATTTATTAAACCCAACATTGTTTCTATATTATATAGGTAGTTTTGAAAAAAAAAACCACATCGTTCCATAGAGGCAGTTTTCCATACGTATGCATGATGTATGTTCTTTTTTTCTTAGTGGATGGAAAGGATTGAATCATAGTAACTATACTAATGTTATAAATTTAATTATTATTAATAGTTCCTATGTAATTATGTTAGTTACTCTATAAAATTTTGGAAGAGGAAAGTTAATAAAAAATTCTATGGAAAAATAAATACTCGTATTGAGAGAAAGATATTTCTCTTGGAAATATTCTTGTACATAGAGGCCTTATTCTATTTAATTGGATCCATATGATTCTTAAAATTTGAATTTATTTTAGGAGGGTAAAAATAAATGATTTTGAAAAGTAAATTATATAGAATATGTGCCTCATGAATTGTTGTATGTGTTCCCCGTCTATAAGTGAATTGAAGGGTAACTCAAAAAGTACACCTTACATTTTAATAATTAAATGTTAATATTCAAGGGTTAGAGGTTCCAAAAGTTTTAAATAATTGATCTTGAGGTGATCTTGGGTTGATAAATCCTCAAGCATTAATTTAAAAAAGAAAGTAGAAAATTCTTTGTGTCATTTACAATTATATTTTTACACTTTATCATTTTCTGTTTTTACCTTGGTAATAAGTATTTTTAAAAAAGTAATGTATGGTTTACTACATAAATAAAATAAACCCAATTAATAAATTTCAGTTTTACGAACCAAAATTTAGACTATACTTAACCCATTTCAATTTCAAAATAATTAAAAATTAAATTTTTAATTAATGCGCTTAATATATAGAAAAACAATTTGTAGTTAAATACAGTTTTCAGCATAATGGGTTCTTAATATTATATAGTATTGATTAATAATTCTAGGAGTGTTAATATATATATAGGTTTTGGAAATATATTTGGGTCATTTTTGAGAAGCCATTAATTTTGTTATTTGATAAAAATTACATAATATTAAAAAATCAATTCATTAATAATAATAGTTTGACCATTATCCTAATATTTATATTTCATCCATGTTATCATATTTTTTTTACTAAAAAAATGAAAATATCATTTTTATATAATTTTTACTTTCTAATTTTAAATATAAAATCCAATTTTTATAATTAATTTTTACAATTTATTTAAACTAGTTTTTTATATACATGAATAAAAATAATTTCTAATATTCTTTAAAAATAAAATTGTTAAAAATGTGATTTTTAAAATAAGCACTATATTTTTACATTGATAATTTCACTCCATGAATATTTTTTAAATAATGAATAATTTTTTATAACAATTTAATTTATACTTTATTCTTCATATTTTCATAAAGAGTAATATTTTATTAAAAACTATATTTTTTCCATTCACCCAAAAAAATATTATTTTATAAAAATACTAAAAATTATTCTTAAGATAAAATTGAAATAATAAATCCAAAAATGGAGTGCATTTTTTCAAATTCTAATTCAAATATTTATGAATTTAACTTTCAAAAAAATGTTAAAAAACAATGAAATATGTTTTCATTGGAAAGTAACATTTTAAAATATTAATTATTCTTATTATAATTTAATTTCAATTAGTAATTAGATTGAATTAAATATATGATAATCATCAACAATATTAATTTCCATAATATTTTATTTTCTTAAAATAAACAATCTAAAAATCTATTTTTACAAAGTTTCATTTTAAATCATAATCCAATATTATTTGATATCTAGCTGCACTAATTTAGTTTTATCAGTGACTCAAAAAACAAAGTTTTTGGTCTTAAAATAATACTATGTTTAATTGTGACTACTACATGTAATACTGAGCATAAAATGAACAGTGATATACTAGTAAAAAGTTTTTATTTAAATATGACTATTATAACATTTCTCTTGAATTATCTTGTATAAACGTGCACACCCATGTTATGAAATATATGTGGAAAATTAATCCTCAATAAAAATTTATTTATTAATTCCTAGGAAGTAAGAACTCAATTTTAAATAAGAACATATAAGATTAAAGAAGATATTTTTTTAAAATACTGTTTTATAAACACTAAGTATTTGTATCAAAATAAATTATGTTAATAACTATACATGAAGGATTTTATTGAAATATATAGATCAAATATTTAATCAAATAAAGGAGAATTCATCTAGTTATATTTACGAGATAAGTAATGAATATAAATTCATTTTATAATTCAAAAATTATCATTTTTTCATTTTGTGAGGGGATTTTATGTTTAATTTCTACCAATTTAAAAAAAATTATTGGATAAAATAGAAATAATTTTTATATCATCATATAAAATATATCATTGGGGAACTTGTTTTGGATTTTTCTAAAAAGAATTATTTTTTGGTGAATAATGAAAATTAACTATATTTCAAATATAGTTATTTCTTGTCTTTAATTCAAATAATTTAAAAGTACCATTCTATTTTAGATTTTTTTTAAAATCACATAAGTTTCATTTTAGTAAAAATAATCTATTTAATTATCTAATAATCAAAATTATACATGATTTTGGTATAAAATAATTCTTATTCTTAAAATAAGCATTTTTCTAATAAGTATTTTTCTTTATATTTTACATGGTTAATTTAAAATTTATTTAACCAAATTTGAAATTTAATCATAGAAAATGGATTCCATATTTGAATACATATTATTAAAATTATGTAGTAATACCTTTTTAATTTTTATTCATAATGAGTATCAATTGTGGTAAAAACATTTCACCATAATAAAGGGTAAGATGAGTTAGCCGAGGTTCAAATTATGGGATAAGGCTAAAAAATATCTTAAAAAAATTTCTCAATATAATTGAATGTTTTTATTTCATCCATAATCATCATAAATTTAAAGTTATGGAAATTTTAACCACTTTTGTTTGATTGTGATGATTATATTATTTCATGTAATGAGTAATTAAAAAAATGTCACTCTCTCTCATTTACTGTGTTGTCAGAATTTGGATATATATAATAATGATATATGATTAAATATCGATGATAAAATTAATGATTAATAAAATAAATTTAGGATAATAATTTATTTTTTAATTTATAGTGATAGTATAATTACATATAATGTTTACAAAACTCGATGCGTTGCTTGTGAAACCAGATGAAAATTAAAATAAAAGATTTAAAAAAAATAAAGTAATATTTTTTGGGTAAATTATTATTTAAAATAATTTTTTTTGATAATTATAAATGTTAATTATTTGTGAAAGTTTTTATATTTCAATTATATTGTTATATTGATGTCCTTAAATTCAAATTTTGGGAATAATTCTAAAAATTAAATTAAATTATATTCAATGTTTAAAAGTTTCTCGAATTTTATTATATATTATTAAAGGTTTTTTAAATATCATTTTCAATTACTTTTGAATTTATTTTCCTATGGTTAAAGAGGATTATTTTCAACGTTTCCCCTATGGGATATTTATTCTTTTAAAAATTGAAAAAAATTATGTTCTCTTTTAACATATACAACATGAACATATTTTCACACAATTAAAACCATTTAATTCTATAAGGAAACATATACAAGTTTCAATGGTTATTTTCAAATAAAATATTTTTCCCAATATTCTAGAAATTTTTATTTTTTAAAAGAAACCAATAGAAAATAATATCTTCCTTTATTTTTTAATGATTAATTCAAAGGATTTCATAAAAGTATTTTTTAATTATTTAAAATTAATTTAATATATTTTATTACTTAGTTGGTATATTATCTAAATGAAATCATACACATTATTTCTTTAGATTACTTATATTATTGTTCTTCTATTTTATTAATTAGGAAAAATATTATCATTTCATATTCTAGTTTCCTAAATATGAATGTTAATTATCAAGGAATATTAATTATGTAATATATTTTCTATTCAATGTATGAGTAATACATTGAACATATGTAAGTGATGAGGGGGTCCAGTTATAGATAACCCCCTAATACATCGATGGGTCTTAGGATAAAAAATATAATGGGTATTTCTTAGGGTATTTCAACACATTAAATGATAATGTATTTTTATAAGGCCTTGATGGGATATAAAATGTCTAAAAAGAAGTGCCTGAAGTTATGTTTTATAATTTATTGGAATTAGATATTTATAGATATATCATGATGTTTGAAATTATGTACTCTATTATTATTAAATTATTAATTGTTATCCATTGGATTATTTATATTATAATCCATTGATATATGTCATGTTCATGTTTTTTTATGGGGGTTTTTAGGGAAATGTTTTATTTTCATATTTTAATAAAATGATATTATGATTTTAAAATATTTAAGAGTGAAATATTTTATAATGAAAAGTTATCATGTTTTCCAGGTAACCCATATAAATTATAATTTTTCCCTTGTGATTATTTATAAAATATTTTATGAAAAAAACATTGGGAAAATAATTTCATTTTAAGAGTAATTATGTTATTATTTTGATAGTAGAAAAACTCATGAGAAAAGAAAAAAAACACATATTGGTTTTCATGTTTTTAAAGAACCAATAGTTTTCATTCCTTTTTATATTATTTACTAGGATTTTTTTACTCATTCCATGTTTTCAAATTGTTTTAACAAGGCTTATGAATGAGAAGAAACAATAAAAATATTATGACCCCCTCCACCCAAAGACACCCCTCATGGGAAGGTGTTGACATTTATTTTTATCAAGGATGAAAATATTGTGAATAAGGCCTTGGGTATGTGAAAATGATAGATAACTATAATGAGAACCAAAGCACTTGTCCAAATCAACCAATGTGCATATAGCCCAGCACTTTACATAGTCAGCACAGCAACCCTGCACAGATTAAGAAGCAGAATACCTTTACTGGACATCTACACTATGGACATGAGCTGTCGACCAGTGTGGAACAACAAATCCAAACACCCATACAGTGTACATCTACACTATCAACCTACGCTATCAATCTGCATAGACAACCTCCTTCACCCAAGATAATTTATTTTCTTATAAATATAACCCCAAGGATCCTAATTTGGAGAACTAAAAATTAAAAAGAACCCTTGGAGATCTTATTTCACAACATGTTCACCCAGGTCCCCAGATATTTCACTAGTTACTCTCCAAAATATGAGATAAGTGAGAATTAAAGTGGATAAATAAGATCAAAGTCCCTTCATGGTCTAAATCCATAAGACACCTACTTGATAACTATTCTCCCTAAAGGATAAGCCACCTACTTGTGGTCCCTTTTCCTCATTAGGTACCAACATGAGACCCTTTCTAATATATCATAAGAGACCCAGGATTCCTAGGCTAAATCCTCACTCTATTGTTTTTTCCCCAGTGAAATATTGCTTGAGGTATATCAAGGTGTCACAAGCCTTTCCCCCTTGTGAAAAAAACGTTCAGTTCCTCTCAAGCCCTACGCGGCACACCTGAGTGACATACCTATATCAATAACATGTTCTCAAGACCTATGTGAGTCACCCTTCAATCCATTTTCCATGAATCCCATGGAATTTTCTCTTCTTCCTTATATCCCTAGTCGAAAAGGAACCATGTTGAAACCTCCACTAAGGCCTCTTGATCTAAAAACCCTTGGGAAAGGCACATCAGCGTGTCTCCCATTTTGATTTGTATTTCTATGGTTAGAGGTTACTAAAAATTATCCTACCAAAGGATCAATATCCTTGGGGTGTCTATGGATTTTTATATCTATGCTCACGAGTACCCTTACCCTACGGATAGTGTTAGGGAGTTCCCGGATTGAAGTATTAGGGTTTGGACTATGTCCTTCCCTTCTCGTCTCTAAGATCTAGATCCTCCAGTTCCCAGTAGGGAGGGAGATGATTATTCTTGATTTTCCATTCAATATGTAATTAGATCTTCATCTTGCTATAGATTCGATTATAGGTAATCCCTCCTGGAGTTAGCCCCTAAACATTTATGTAGGATGTTTTAGTCTTGATCCATTTTACCACTGCATCCTTCACCTTTATTCCTTTATAATGTGAAGTGAATGAAGAAAAGTTTCATAACCCTAGCCTCTTTCACCATAGTCCTCATCCTCTAACATCAATGGATAAAGAAAAGTGTGTGGATTTTTAGATCTTTCACTTCCCTTTATTTTTCACACCAAGCATGAATCATGTGGGGTTAGAGGTTAATAGTGATCATGAAACCCACACGATCTATGAGGTCTATTAAAATAAAATAACTCTGATTCCTTCCATAAATAAGAAAAGTAGTAATCCTACCTATGGCCTGATCCCAATGGTTATCCTATTTGGGATTAATCTCCAATGATATTCCCCTGAACTCAGGCATCCTCCTCAGGAGTAAGCCCTGAAGTAAACCCCCAAACCACCATGAGTTAAAACATCTCTCATGGTCCCTTTATAAAGGAATACTCTTTAGTAATAATCCCTAACTTAATTCATCTCAAAGGAATGTACTCCTCTGTGAGACATACCCTTGAGGGCCTTTATAGGCATGGTTCGTCACTATTAAACTACATGGGATTTTATTTCTATCAAAATGAGATCTATAGAAATCCTTCCTGAGGTTCAAAAACAATAATCTAATCAACCATGTTCTCTCCATGCCACATTCTCAGTAGGGTATAATTCAATATGGAAATTCATATCCCTTTTAGTTTCCTTTTGTATCTTGGACAATGGTCCCATGCAAAACCTTGACTAGGCACCTTCCAAATAGACGTCCTTTCCACATGAATATAAAATATACGGCCATATCCTTATCAAAAAACCATAAAAGTTATGATGTTCCCCATTAATTGTAACCAAACTATGTATGTTCTGATTCCTTTCACAACGATATTTAGGAAACCCATTCATGGGTCCGATCCCAACAAAAGAACAAATCTTATCTCCTAAGATAACGATAAACTCTAGAGTAACCTATACCTCCCTAGATGATGATTAAATTTCAAGTTTCTTGTTGTGTGGCTAGAAAACCAGTGTCATCATCATGGCTAATGAATCTCTAAATATTATAAAAGAGGATACCATTAATGCATAAACTCGGATACATAAACATATCTCTATTCTTGAAGAACCTCATATATATAAAGATCATTATGTATTCCATACATGCTCATAATTTTTTTTAGTTATAGGGTAACTCATACCATACATGGGATTTGATAACGGATTTTTGAACATTTATTAAAACTTTAAGAGAGTCCTTGAGTATGGAATAATTTCCCATAAAGGGTGTGATGAGACAAACCTCCCATCCTCTTGACCAATATGTGTTCTCATGAATTGTCAAACAAACCTCTCGATGAGTGCCTACATTTGGAAATCAAGTCCCCTTGCATATAGAACTATTGGGTGTTTCCAGTTCCTTAAAAAATATGATGGAAACTATTCATAAATAGTGATTCATAATGAAAACACAAATTTTGGGGAACACAAAACATGGTGAACCCAACATGAATCCTTAACAAAGATGATAATGTAACCAATCTATCAGGGGCCTTCTCACTTAATAAGAGAGGGACAGAAAAGACACTAAATCATGCATGTGTTAAATTAAATGATATTTTTCTTTGATATAGTTTCTTATTTTTGTTTTTCATACATACAAGAACATGATCTCAAAACTCCTCTCAATAAAATGGTGTCATTAAATTTTTCACCAATGATCTATTTGTCTATTTCTTAAGTCGGGCTTTCATCCATGTGAAAGATTCGATCACCAACCCAGCATCTTCAATGCTGGTTCTCAAACACACTAGTTTTGGAGTACCGTTAAAACAGTACAGTCCATACCCTGTAGGTTTCATGATAGGCCCGTCAACTCAACAACCACCATCGATCATCCGATCAAAGATCACTGGTGGTTCGGAAGTATACTTTGTCGACTTCCGTCTTCAACTATTTTGAGAGCCTATCCCCATAAAATTAAAACCAGTCCCTCTCATATCTTAGGTAGGTGGTTTAGGAGGCCACATATATCCTCATAAATGAGTCATAGGGGTCCTTCTTAAGCGATCCTTCCACCAATCACCATGGCCAACGCCACACAATAGTTACCCCACAACAGGATGAGGGTGTTATTCTCAACTGATCGGCCCATGTCCTTCATACATGGGAACAGAATATATACCACTAAGGATTTAAACTTGAAACCATGGAGAAAGGTCACACATAGTCCCCCACTAGAACATTCCACCAACTCATCTTGGTGAAAAATTATAAATGGGAATATACACCTGCCCTCCTGTATTAAGTCATCCATCAGACTAATTTAGCGGCACCTGATGTAGCTTTCCATTCAAATACAGTAGTGACTCATGAGTAGGAACATAAACAATCCTTCACCCACCATGCCTTCTAGTAGCCTCGTCTGGAAACACTCGATGAAGTCACTCAGAAAGTACTGACGATAAGCAATGGGAAGACTCAACTCTCGACCTCCACACTCGAGTACAGTTAGTATCCACTAGTAGGAAAGGGAGAGAAGAAGCATTCACATACACCTCTTCTAGATATGGAATGAACATATATCCCCATTCTAGCCCCTAAGTCACCTATCATGTCCTGGAAATGGTGAAAGGGAAAACGTAAATTCCTACTCATATCATGCATACTTGTCAGGATATCATAACGGTGAAGACATTAGTTATAGAGGGGAAGACATATAATTTTGTCCCCACAAATAGGATATCCCATCATCACAAAACCCACAGAGAAAACAAATACCTCTTCTCTAATATAGGAGGGTTATGGTGAAAACAACCCCATATTATATAGATAGTTAGATCGGGTACATACACCACCTCCAATCAGAGGTAATTAGGATCTTTTGATGGAAACTCTAAGGTAGGAACAAAAACCTACCCATGAAAACCACTTTTCCCAAAAATTTGAACCAATATCCCATAATAAGGCATCCAAGAAGAATCCTTATCAAACATAATTAGAAATTCCAAAGAATATCTATGATCCATCTCTACTTAATGATGGAGTTCTTGAAGCCCTAAAATTTTTAACTATTGCAGCTCAAGATCCAACCCTATAGTTACTAAATTATGGGAGAAATAGAAGTAATTAAAAATGTCACTTCCATGAACTTCACCATGAAATATTTCTTCATGGCTAAAATCTGGTCAATATTGAGAGCCTAACTCTTACTGAGATACATGGAAACCCTCTTTGTGGACAAAAAACTAGGGAGCGAGAGGTTTTTCCCATTGCTATAATCCACCATGACGATCCATCCCATGACGATGTTCACTGTTAAATTTCTATCTATAGTGTTGTTTTCCATTTTCATGAGATTTCTCAAATTGTAAATGTAGTGATGACAAATCCCTACTTTTATGAGGAACTTGCAAACCCAAGGAGGTTGTGAAAACTCTGGTGCTTTGTACAGTCAATGTAAGGACCAGCCTTTGTATGGTACAAACGCTTTCAAACTCAGTATATTACTGGATGGTAAGACTTACATCATATGTTTATCTTCCAGTTAATAACAATGCTGCAGTAGACGACAGTCTTTGACCTCACAAACTACAAAAATAGGAGAACAAAAGAGTCTTATATTTCATTTCTTGGAGGAAATGATTGAAATAGTCCTTAAATATACCACCCCCTAAAGAACAGTTTTCTCCCATATATGTAGTGAATCTTCACGATGAATTTTGCATAAACCTAACCCTTGGGAAGTACACAACAGGGTTTTGGGAACTTACCTCAATTTCTCAACAAGTGGAAAACTCCCTCACCAAGACCAAAGAAAACTCATGAATAGATCCATCCACTTAAAAAATGAGAACATGAACAATTGAGTTCACTATAGTTACACTTAATTAGGCTCTTATATATGCTCTCGTTTCAAATCTAACACTATATCGTATGGTTCAACCTCCCAAACATCAACAGAAATGCCCACCTCATCAAGATGACCAGAGAGACCAATGGAGAATGAATATTGGGGAGATTAAAAACAAGGTCTAATATTATCAAGATAACCAAGTCTCTGGTAACTCCATCTCAACATTGTAAAAAAACATAATCAAGTTACCAAATCCCATGAAACCCTATAAGGTAGGTGATGAATATCTCCTGAATTATTTTCCCTTCCATAAAATGTTGGTAAACCGCATCCAAAATTGTTTTGTTTTTAAATAAATCTTGAAAATATGGTATACTCTAAAAAAGTGAAGTTGAATAATTCACCGGCTCAGGTGTTGTATGTTTCTGCCACCATCTGAGCATAGGAATAAAATGAACGGCATGAAGTTAATAGAAACATTTCATAGATTTTTTGTGACTGGATGGCCGAAATAAGGATCAAGAGGACTCACACTATTCTATGAACACAATTAAAATAGCCATATGTGATGCTTTGCACTCTCACTACAGCACAACCAACTTCATCAGTATCTCTATCCTCCAAAGGCCTATCCTTCAAAAAGAAATGTGGCCATCAAGGTAAGAAGAAATCATAGGAAGATAAACCTTCACAGAAACGAAATTTGTCTTTAACTTTAGTGTACTTCATTCCTATAATCCTGAAGTCATGGGTGTGACACCTGAATCTATTTCATGTGTAGTAATAATATTATATGATTTTACTTCATTTAATTTTCATACTATCCAAACAATTTTTTCCTAATAAAAACAAGGAATGTTTTATTTAACTAAACACGTAAATGATTACATTACATCAAGGCTAAGAGATTCCAAATAACCTAAAATGCCTACTAAGAGACCCATAAAAATCACTAGGAGACCACCAAATACAAAAAAACCTATAAAATAGTGGATGTCCTTCGTTTAAATCACCACAAAGAACATTATATACAGAACCACAGAAACTGTGTTATGCATCAGAGGAACGATGATCACCATATTTGCCATGTTGTTTTGAATATAGAACACCGAAATCATGTTTTTATAAGGCCCTGATGTTAATTTGGTCATTGTCTCCTTTAGGTGAACATTGAATCCACAACGACTATAACACCTTTTAGTCATTGGGTATTCTGGTTATTTTATTATATTGGGATTTCCAAGAGAGATTAGTATGTATTAATGTAAAATCTTATAAACATGTCTGTAATTAACATTTCTTTATATTTTTAAAGGATAATGTATTAAAATTTTAAAATGGATTTGAAATCATAACCCTTGTGTTTCAAATAAAATACCAAGAGAAGTACACACTTGTTACACCTTGGTATTTGGTACAAAGAAATATTTTTTTGTGTTAAAAACATAATTTGTGAAAATGAAATTAAACAATATGGTTGTTTTTATTATTTTATATATACTTAGTTAATTAGGTGTTTAAGTATTTCAAATGTTTTAAAAAATTTCCTTTAGATGTTTTCATCAAAACAAGTTTTTAATTAAAAATATGTTTTGGATTTTAAATATAAAACTAGAATGGAATTTTTTTATGACATATTAAACTTTGATTTTATATTTTGGAGTTTGATGTTTTATTTGGTTAAAAATCAAATGTTTAGAAAACTATTGTAAGTAAAAGTTTTGAAGGTTTTGAATAACCATAAGAAGAAATTTATACTCGTTGGTTTTTAAAACATCTTTATTTTGTGTCATTATATTTTATAAAAGTGAATTATTACATTAATAAAAAAATAACCTAGGGCCAGCCCTCTATTTAGGCCGAAGGAGGTAGCTCGCACTACTATGGGAGTAGGAGGCCAAGCCTAGACCTTAAACTTCAACATAGGCCATCCACTGGTGTGTGTGTGTGTGTGTGTGTGTGTGTGTGTGTGCATGCGTGCGTGTGTGTGCCTATAAGCACACACAGAGAAACCAAAGAACACCACTATGCGTAGTGGCACGATGGAAGGGGTGGGCGTAGAAGCGCGGCCACAGAGACACAGTACAGGGCAGTACCGGGGTGGGGGAGGGCGGTTTCTAAGTGCTAGTCCAGAGCTCCAGGGTCATAAAGGGACAGCGAAACCCATCCCATTTTGATGTGGAATGAGGTTTTATTATAGAAATGTGATCCATGTCATCTGAACGAGCGGGATGAAATCTCAGTTGTCCATTCCTCTTGGCATTTTAATTTCCACCGCCGCGGTTTCATCCACATTTGTCTTGGGTAGTCTAATCTGCTCCATGTCAGATCTTAACCACACATCTATTTTTAAAACCTGTGTTTCACATTAATCGTCTGATCAAATAAAATTGTTTATCTACACCATTTATTCATTTTTAAAACTTTGAATCTTTTCTCAGCTATCTGATCATATATTATTTGATCAGATCCATCCATTCTTGTCCATACCTTACCTTTATCTATGTCTTCTTCCTTCGGCCTCGAGCCACACCAGTAGCATTCATTACTCGACTTTCTTCTTTTTTTTCACTATCGTGACACTCGGTGGCCCCTTCTCTATCTCATTTTCCACAAGACTAATATTTTTTTTCTTATTTTAAAATAAGTTTCCTCAGTTTCTTTTGAAATTTTCCATAAAATATATATCATATATAGTTTATATATATTTCTATTTTTTCACTCAAACCCTACGGTTTTTCTCCTTCCAAGACCTCCATTAGCCTCCTTCTTTCTTCTTCTTATTCGAACCAGGTAAGGGTTTGATATATCTTTTATTTCTCCTAAAAAACATGTTTATACACTTTTTATACTCGGTTATACATATTTTTTTATATATAATTCTATTCTACCATGTTTTATTCCCTTTTAATGTTTTGATTCCAGTGCTTAAATGAAGTTTTTAAAGTGCAAGGCAGTCGTAAGGGATTATATTTGATATGAAAAACCCTAAAATACATTTTATTCATGGTTAAATATATATATATCTATATATATAGTCTTATTTTTTATATAATTCACCTTCAAACCAGTTTTTAATCCTTTTAATATTGGTTTTCAATGTTTAATTGATTATTTAAAATGATTCAAAATTATAAGGGATTTTATTTCATTGCCTACCTTATGAAGAATTTTATTAAACATGTTTTATGACATGTATATATATATATATATTCATACTATTTATACATATAATACTCCATTTCAATCATTCTACTTCTTTTATTTGTTAATAATCCAAGTCTAAAATGATGTTTTTAAAAAACATGTGACAATTAAGAGTTACAACAATTTCGGTGTTTAAAACCTATATATATATATATATATATATATATATATATATGTTGTGAGTATATATAGTAATATAAATAAGCACATAAATAGAACAACCCTTTTTGGTTAAAGTGTTTTGAGTGAATGAATTATATTTTCTTGGGTTTTAGTTGTTTGGTTTAATCGAACCATATAAACACACATATGTGTATATATATGTGTGTGGTATATGTATAAACCTATGGGTTTTAACCATAACCTGAATTAAGTTTTCACAAAATAATATTTGGTGATTAAAGTATGTTGTTGAGATAAGTGTGATTAAATTCTTATGCATGTAGCCATCACATGAAACAACCATTTTTCTATCTAGCCGATTGCACTATGAATCAGATACTATAAATGTTTTTAGTGATTGTAGTTTATTTGAAATATCCATTTATCAACATATTCTTAACATATAAATGCAAATTTTCTTAAATTCAAAATTATTAATTTCAAAATACAAAATGTGTATTTATATAAAATATGGATTTTAGAATTTAAGGGTTATCATTTTATGTAACAAAATAATTATTTTATGTGCATTAGTTATCATCGCATGTTCTATAGTTTTCCTACCATACTTGTCATTTATTTAATTTCTATAGAAATGTAGTTGTTATTTTTGTTGAAACATAATGCATGATTTACTATATATATACAATTTCTAAAGAATGTAACTAAACTATTATGAATACTTATGGATTTAAGAACAAAGTTATTTAAATTGGTATGGGAAACTTTCAATAATATGAAATGAGAAATTAAATATTCAAAGTGGTATGGGACAATTTGAATATATTACTTACTGGGCATATGAGGAATGTATTGGACTTGGTATATAATGGGTTGGGGACAGGTTAATGAAATCTCTACGGGTTGGGGACCGGTTAAGGAAAGCCCTATTGGTTGGGGACCAGTTAATTAATTCCACACGATGAATCGATAGTTCTCATGAGAAAAATCAGGTCATGGCATGCGTCCTTGACAAAGTCTATAATTATACATTCCCTCATTATGTTTATAGTATTTAATTGACCAAGTGTATATTAGACTAGTAGAATATAATTGCTTAAGAGTATGTACTTGTGAGTATTAGAATAATTAAATCTACATGGAAAAATGTTGACTCAGAACTCACTTTCTTAACTTTAATAAAAATTCCTGAAATTTAACTGCCAATATATGATTTATAGTCAGTAAGGAAAAAATTGATGTTATAATTTTATGTGCAACTCTGATTATATATTTTGTGCTTCCACATTTTCATGTCACACTATGTATAGTTAGAATTATTCTTGATTTATATAATGCCCTCCATATATCATTTATAAACAAGATTATGACAGGAACACGATTTACTGTGTCCCTTTTTATGTTCCTTAAAATGTTCACTGGTAATACTTGGAAAAATTGTTATGTTATGCTTTATGTATTGCAGATTTTTTTAAGAAAATGTTTTATGAATATTTTTAAAGGGAAGTTTTTAAAAGGTTTTATATGAAATATTATTTTTTTTAAAACCCCTTATTGGGCATTCGTATGCTCACAATACTTTTTCAATTTGTTTATATAGGTTTAGAATATTTGAGTTACATTGTTTGGTGGAAGCTTTGTGGAGTCCTTTATGTATAGTTTTTTAAGGAATGTAATAATTGTAACTGGTTTTTCAGAACCTAAACCAAAGTTTTCCTCTATAGTGGAACATGATGTGTTTTTTATCAGTATTTATTTTTATAAAAAAATTAATGCACACCATGTTTTATTAAAAACGCATTGGCTCTGGGGAAGTCTGGGGTTGGGTCATGACAGTTGGTATCAGAGGATCAGTTTAGACAACCCTAGAAAATTAGAACAACATTAAAAAAACATTATTATGTCTTATTAAATAAAATCCTTCTTATAATTTTTATATGGAAGATATGTGTTTACCAACAAACCTTTTTTCACTTCTTACCGAATTACTAGAGTCCATAATCATCATGTCATGTTTAGAAGACTACTACCATTTTTCGAACCTATGTCTATCTTATAATCGACTCTACCAAGCATCGATCATCCCATATATACTTCGTTCCTAAAAAGGAGTTAGCTACATCTATAACCGTATTGCAAATGCTCAGCTTGCATAGTATAGACAGAGGAGGAAGTACAATAAAGGTCTCTTATTCTGTTTCACCTTGTCTGAGAACTACCTATCCTTGGGAAAGTTTCGTGAAGCTACTTTAGAGGGTGACCTTCGAGCGTCCTATCTGTTTTAGATCCTAAGTTTTACTATGTATGGGATGCTCTTCGACATCAATGTTTTTGAGCATGATTCAGTTCAAGGTATTTATAGGGAACTAATCAACTGTCAAATATATGATCTCCACACTGCTCAAGCTTACCTCTAGAAACCCAAATGGTTTATGCATAAGGGTAATCCTAACTGCTCCTGGTGTATATGGGCCAAAGATTTCGAGAAACTAGAAACTAATATGGGGATCCACCTAGAGATATCAGTGGATTATCTGTAGTGGTGGTCCTGGTAAAGGGTCGTCAGGAGTGAATTTTGTCTGGTAGATTCGTATGAATGTTTTAGAACTGTGAGGGAGGAATTCATTTAAGGGGGGGATAATATGACACCCCAAACCTATTTCATGTGTAATAATAATATTTTATGATTTTACTTCATTTAATTTTCATACTATCTAAACAATGTTTTCCAAATAAAAAAGACATGTTTTATTTAATTAAACACTAAAATGATTACAATACATCAAGGGTAAGAGAATAAAACTAAACTAAGATTCCTACTAAGAGACCTATTAAAATAACTGGGAGACCACCAAATATAAAAAAAGACCTAGAAAATAGTGGATGCCCTTCTAATCCATCACCACAAAGAAAATTATAGCCAGAACCACAGAAACCATGCTATGCATGAGAGGAATGATGAGCACTATCTTCACCAAGTTGTTTTGAAGATGGAACACCCTAATCATGTTTTTATATGTACTTGGATTTAATTCGGTTGTTCCCTCCATTAGGTGATAGTTGAATCAATAAAACCTATAAGACCATATAGTTTTTGGGTATTCTTATTATTTTATTATATTGGGATTTCCAAAAGTGTTTAGTATGCATTAATGTAATATATTTTGAACATTTTTGTAATTATCTCTTCTTTATATTTTGAAAGGATAATTTCATAAAAGTTTAAAATGAACATGAAATCGTAACCCTCATGTTTTAAAGAAATACCAATAAAAGTACGCACTTGTTACTCCTTGTTTTTTAGTACAAAGAAATATGTTTTTGAGTTGAAATCATACTTTGGGAAAATTAAATTGAAACCTATGGTTATTTTTATTATTGTATCTATACTTATTGAATTAGGTATTTAAGTATATCAAACATTTTAAAAAGTTAACTTTAGTTTTTTTCATGAAAACAAGGTTTTAATTAAAAATATGTTTTGGATTTTAAAACTAAAACTATCATGGGATTTATTTCAGGACATATTAGACATTTATTTTAGATTTTGGAGTTTGATTTTTTTGTTAAAACTCAAACGTTTAAAAACTAATGTAAGTAACTCACGCTACTACGGGAGTAGGCAATAGATCCTAGACCTTCAGCCTCAACACAGGCCAACCAGGGGTGTTTGTGTGTGCACGCCTACAAGAACGCATGGAGGAACCAGCACACACTGTCGTGTAGGGAAGCATGGCGGCATGGGTGGGTGCAGAAGCATGCTTGTAGATACCTGGTATGGGGCGGTACCGGGGTGGGGGGAGGGGGATTTCTTTGAAATATACAGGAGTTCTAGGTTTATAAATGATCCATGAAACCCATCCCGTTCCGATGTGGAATAATGGTTTTTTAGCAAAACGTGATCTTGGATATCTTATCTGCTCCATGCTATTTCTCAAATGCACATATCTTTTTAAAACCCACATTTCACATCAACCGTCAGATCAAATCAACATTTTAATCTCAATCGTTCATCCATTTTTTAAACATTGAATTTTTTCTCAATCATCTGATCATTACTCAGCTGATCAGAGTCTTCCATTCTGTTCCATACATTACCTTTGTCACCTTATTCTTCCTTCCACCTCACGTCATACTAGTAGCTATCGGTACTCAACTTTCTTGTATTTTTCCATTCCGGTGACACCCGGTTTCCCTTTCTCTGTCTCTTTTTCTACAAGGCCGATGTACTTGGACTTATTTTAAACTAAGGTTCCTAAAATTCCTTTACAATTTGATATAAAATATATATTATATACAGTTTATATATATAACTATTTTTTCACTCAAACCCTATGGGTTTTCTTCTTATAATGCCTCCATCATCCTTCGTACTCTTCTTCTTCTTCAAATCAGGTAAGGGTTTGATATACCATTTCTTTCTCATAAAAAACCTATTTATACAGATGGTATACATGGTTATATATATTTATCTATATATACTTCCATTATACCCAGTTTGAAGCCCTTTTAGGTTTTGATTATAGTTGTTAAATGTTGTTTTTAAAGTGAATGGTGATTATAAGGGATTATATTTGATGTAAAAACCCCATAAATACATTTTATACATGGTTATATATATATAGTCATATAGATCATATAATTCACCTTCGAAATGGTTTTTAAGTCTTTTAATATTGGTTTTCAATGTTTAATTGATGTTTTAAAATGTTTGGAAATTGTAAGGGTTTTTATTTCATTGCCTAACCTGTGTAAAATTCGATTATACATTTTTTATATCTGATATATAAATATATATATATATTCATATTGTTTATACATAAAATACTCCATTTCAATCATTCTATGTCTTTTAGTTGTTGATAATCCATGTCTTAAATGATGTTTTTTAAAAATATGTGACAATTAAGAGTTACAACAATTTTAGTATTTAAAACCGATATATATATTCTGAGTATATATATTAATATACATAAGCACTTATATAGAAAGAAGCTTTTCTGTTGAAGTATTTTGAGTGATGGAGTTATACTTTCTTGGGTTTTAGTTGTTTGGTTTAATCGAACCATATAAACACATATATGTATATATATATATGGTATATCTATAAACTTATGGGTTTTAACCATAACCCTAATTATGTTTTCAAGAATCATATTTTGGTGACTAAATTATGTTTTCAAGATATTTATAATTAAATTATTATGCATGTAGCCATCCCATGAAACAACTATTTTTCCATCCAGCTGATTGTAGTAGGAATCAGTTACTATAAATGTTTTCAATTATTGTAGTTTATTTGAGATGGCCATTTATTAGCATATTCTTGGAATATAAATGACAACTGTATTAAATTTAATATTATTCATTTTAATATATATTATTTTTATTTCCATAAAATAAGGATTTTATAATTTAAGGGTTATCATTTAATGTGACAAAACCTGTATTTTATGTGCATTAGTTATCATCACATGTGTTATAATATGCCAACCATACTTGTCATATATTAAATTTCTATATCCATATAGTTATTAGTTTTTTGACACTTAATGCATGATTCACTATATATATGTAAATGATAAAGAATTTAATTGAACTCATATAACCTTTTATGCATTTAATAACTAAATTATTCTATGTGGTATGGGACACTTTGAATAATATGAAATGAGAAATTAAATATTCAAAGTAGTATGGGACACTTTCAATATATGACTTACTGAACATATGAGGAATTTATTGGACTCATAATATAATGGGTTTGGGACTAGTTAACGAATTACCTATGAGTTGGGGACTGGTTAATGAAATCCCTACAGGTTGGGGACCTGTTAATGAAATCCTCACGATGCATCGATAGTTTTCATGAGGAAAATTAGTTCATGGCACGAGGCCTTGACACAGTCTAGAATTATAAATTCCCTCATTATGTTTATATTATTTAATTGACCAAGTGTATATTTGACTAGTAGAATATACATGTTTAAGAGCTTGTACTTGTGAGTATCAGAAGAGTTAAATGCACATGGAATAATATTTATTCTGCACTAAACTTCTAAAAATTAATACAAATGCCACAAATTTATCTGCCAATTTTTTATTTATAGTTAGTAAATAAATAAATGAGTGTTATCATTTTATGTGAAACTCTGATTATGTATTTATTTCATTTTTATGAATTATGTTCTTTCACTTTCACATGTCTCACATAGTATAGTTTGAATAACTCTTGATTTATATGTTGATCACCATATATTTTTTATAATAAATCATATGAATAGAACATGTTTTATTCTAGCCCTGTTCATGTTCCTTAAAATTTTTGCTGTTAATTCTTGAAAAAAATTGTTGTGTTATACTTCATGTATTATAGATATCTTTATGAAAATGTTTTATGAATATTTTTAATGGGATGTTTTTAAAAGGTTTTATTTTAAATATTACTTTTTTAAAACCCCATACTGGGCATTCGTATGTTCACCCTAGGTTTTCAATATATTTATATATGTTTAGTAGTTTTGAGTTACACTGTTTGTTGGCAGCTTTGTAGAGTCTTTTCTGTACAGTTTTTTAAGGATTATAATAATTTTAACTGGTTTTCCAGAACCTAAACCAAAGATATCCTTTATAGTGGAACATTTTTTTTAGTTTATCAGTATTTATTTTTATAAAAAAAATATTACACCCCATGTTTTATTGAAAACGCACTGGCTTCTGGGCAGTCCAGGGTCGGGGCGTGATAATTGGTATCAAAGGATCAGTTTAGAAAACCCTATAAAATTAGAACAACATTAAAAAAACATGATGATGTCTTACTAAATATAATCCTTATTAATATTTTTATATGGAAGACGTGGGTTTACTAACAAACCCCTTAGCACATCCTATCAAATTACTAGAGTCTGTAATCATCAAGTCATGTTCTTAAGACTACTACCCCCTTGCAAAACTAGGTCTGTCTTGTAAACGACTCTACCAAGTGTCGATCAGCCAAAATATCATTTATTCCTAAAAAGGAGTTAGCTATATCTATAATCATATCTCAAATTCTCATCTAGAAGAGTATAGACATAGGGGAGAGTACCACGAAGGTCTCTTCTTTTGTTTTAACTTTTCTGGGAACAACCCATACTTGGGAAAGTTTTGTGAAGCTGCTTTGGAGGGTGGCCTTCGAGCGGCCAATCTATTCCAAGTCCTAAGTTTTACTATGTATAGGATTCTCTACGACATCAAATTTTTCAAGCATGATGTAGTTAGAGGGATTTATAGGTAACTAGTCCACTCTCAAATCTCTAATCTCCACATCTCTCAAGCCTCCCTCTAGAAACCCAAATTATTTATGCATAGGGGTAATACTAAATGATCATGGTGTATATGGTCCAAAGAAGTCGAGGAACTGGAAAATAATCTGGGGATCCACTAAGAGACATCAACTGATTATCCACAGTGGAGGTCCTGGTAAATGGATCTTAGGAGTGATGTTTGTCAGGAATATTTGTGCGAATGTTTTAGGATTGCAATGGAGAAATTCTTTGAAGGGTGGATAATGTTTCACACCAAACCTATTTCATTTGTAACAATAATATTGTATGATTTTACTTCCTTTAATTTACATACTATCCAAACAATGTTTTCCAAATAAAAACAAGGCATGTTTTATTTAATTAAACACTGAAATGATTACATTAAATCAAGGCAAAGAGAATAAAACTAACATAAAATTCCTACTAAGATACCTATCAAAATCACTGGGAGACCACTAAATACAAAAAAAAATCCCTAAAAAATAGTGGATTTCCTTCGGATCTATCACCACAAAAAACATTATAGATAGAACCACAAAAAATGTGCTTAGCATCAGAGGAATAATTAGAACCATCTTCACCAAGATGTTTTGAATATGGAACACCCTAATCATGTTTTTATAAGGCCTTGATGTTAATTAAACCGTTTCCTCATTTAGGTGACCGTTGAATCTATAGTGGCTATAAGACCTTATAGCCATTGATTATTCTAGTTATTTTATTATATTGGTATTTCCAAGAGTGTTTAGTATGCATTAAAGTAATATCTTTTAAACATGTTTGTAATTAACTGATTTTTATATTTTAAAGGATAATGTATTAAAAGTTTAAAATGGATTTGAAATCGTAACCCTCATGTTTTAATGAAAATACCAAGAGAAGTACACACTTGTTACTCCTTGGTTTTTGGTACAAAGAAATATGTTTTAGAGTTGAAATAATACGTAGGGAAAATGAAATTGAATACTATGGTTTTTTTATTTTTTTTATCTATACATAGTGAATTAGGATTTTAATTATTTCAAATGTTTTAAAAATATACCTTTATATGTTTTCATAAAAATAAGGTTTTAATTAAAAATATGTTTTGGATTTTAAATATAAAACTAACTTGGGATTTATTTTATGACGTATTAAACATTGATTTTAGATTTTTGAGTTTGATGTTTTTTTGTTAAAACTCAAACGATTAGAAAACTAATGTAAGTAGCTCACACTAATATCGGAGTAGGCGGCTGAGCCTAGACCTTCTGCTTTAGCATAGGCCAACCATAGGTGTGTGTGCGCATGCGCCTATAAGCATGCATTGAGGAACCAGAGCATGTCTCCATGTGGGGTGGCATGGTAGCAGGGGTGGGCGCAAAAGTGCGCCTGGAGAGACCCGGTATGGGGTGGTACTAGAGAGGGGGAGGGGGATTTCGGAGCACTATTTGGGAGATCCAAGGTTATAAATGAGATGAAAAACCTGTCTCGTTTTGATGTGGGGTGAGGTTTTTTTTGAAAAATGTGATCCAGGTCATCCATTCGAGCTGGATGAAATCTTGGTAATATGTTCCTCCCGACCTTCGAATCTCCACCTCCATGATTTCCTCCGCATTTTTCTTGGGCCATTAGATCTTCTCCATGCCAGATCTCAGCCACACATCTCTTTTTAAAACCCTCATTTCACTGCAACCATTTAATCAAATCAACATTTAAATCTATACTATTCATCCATTTTTAAAACATAGAATCTTTTCTCAACCATCCAATCCCATCTCGGTTGTTAAGAGTTTCCCATTATTTTATATACCTTACGTATGTCGCCTTCTTCTTCCTTCTGCCTCGTGTCGCACCAGTAGCTATCGCTACTCAATATTCTTCTTTTTTTCCACTCTCGTGACACCCAGTGGCCCCTTCTATATCTAATTTTTCACAAGACCAACTCACATGGTCTTATTTTAAACTGAGGCTCCTCAGTTTCTTTTGAATTTTTCCTTAAAATATATTTTATATACAGTTTATATATATAACTATTTTTTCACTCAAACCCTACAGGTTTTCTTCTTCCAGTGCCTCCATCAGCCTTTGTCCTTCTTATTCTTCTTCTTTGAACCAGGTAATGGATTGATATACCTTTTCTTTCTCAAGAAAAACCTATTTATACACTGGGTATACTCAGTTTCATATAGTTTTCTATATATACTTCTATTCTAACTAGTATCAATCCCTTTTTAAGTTTTGATTCCACGGTTTAAATGATGTTTTTAATGTAAAATGTGATTTAAGGGATTATATCTGATGTAAAAAACCCTTAAATATATTTTATACATGGTTATATATATTGTCATATATGTTATATAAGTCAACTTTGAACCAGTTTTTGAGCCTTTTAATATTGGTTTCAATGTTTAATTGATGTTCTAAAACATTTGGAAATTGTAAGGGATTTTATTTATTTGCCTAGATTGTGTATAATCTGATTATAAATGTTGTATATCAGGTATATATATATATATTCATACTGTTTATATATAAAATACTCCATTTCAATCATTCTAAGTCTTTTCATTGTTGATAATCCAAGTCTTAAACAATGTTTTTGAAAGACATGTGATAATTAAGAGATGCAACAATTTCGGTGTTTAAACCCTATATATATGTTTTGTGAGTATATATAGTAATATACATAAGCACTTATATATAACAAACGTTTTCTGTTCAAGTATTTTGAGTGCTGGAATTATATTTTCTTGGGTTCTAGTTGTTTGGTTTTATAGAACCATATAAACACATATATGTATATATGTATATGTGTGGGGGGGGTATATGTACAAACCAATGGTTTTTAACCATAACCCAAATTAATTTTTCATGAAACTAATTTCGGTGATTAAAAGTATGTTTCAGAGATATGTATAATTAAATTCTTATGCATGTTGCCATCACATAAAACAAATGTTCTTCCATCTTTCCAATTTCACTGAGAATCAGCTACTATAAATGTTTTCAGTGATTTCAGTTTATTTGACCTGACCATTTATCAGCATATTCATAGGATATAAATAAAAACTCCCTTAAATTCAAAATTATTCATTTTAAAATATAAAATGTTTATTTCCATAAAATAAAGATTTTAGAATTTAAGGGTCCTCATTTTGTGTAAAAAAACATGTATTTTATGTGAATTAGTTATAATTACATGTCCTTAATATGTCTACCATAATTTTCATTTTTTAAATTTCCATAGACATGCATTTGTAAGTTTTGTTGACACTTAATTCATGACTCACTATATATATGTAAATGCTAAAGAATTTAATTAGACTCTTATGACCTTTTATGGATTTAATAACTAAGTAATTAAAAATTGTATGGGACACTTTGAATAAAATGAAATGAGAAATTAAATATTCAAAGTGGTATGGGACACTTAGAATATACGACTTACTAAACATATGAGGAATGTGTTGGACTCAGTATATAATTGGTTGGGGACCGATTAATGAAATCCCTATGGGTTGGGGGCTATTAATAAAATCCCTACAGGTTGGGGACTAGATAATGAAAGCCCCATGATGTATCTGTATTTCTCATGAGACAAATCAGGTCATGGCATGTGGCCTTGATAGAGTCTAGCATTATACATTCCCTCATTATGCTTATAGTATTTAATTTACCATGTGTATATTCGAATAGTAGAATATATTTGGTTATGAGCTTGTACTTATTTGTATTATAATAAGTAAATGAACATGGCATACTATTTATTTCACACTCACCTTCTCGACTTTAATACAAATTTCAGAAATTTATCTTCCAATTTATCATTTATAGTTAGTAAGGAAGAAAATAAAGGTTATAATTTTATGTGAAACTCTAATTATGTATTTCTTTCATTTTTTTTAAATTGTGTGCTTTCACTTTAACATTTCACCCTTAGTATAGTTAGAATAACTCTTGATTTATATGAATCTCCACATACATTTTTTATAAGAAAGCTTATGAGTAGAACATGTTTTATTATAGCCCTGTTAATGTTCTTCAAATTGTTCCCTAGTAATTCATTAAAAAATTGTTATGTTATCCTTCATGTATTGTAGCTTTATTTATGGAAATGTTTTATGAATATTTTTAAATGGATGTTATTAAAAGATGTTTTTGTAATATTATTTTTTTAACCCCTTATGGGGAATTCATATGCTCACCCAACGTTTTCAATCCATTTATATAGGTTTCCTAAATTTGAGTTACACTATTTGTTGGAAGATTTGTGGATTATTTTCTATAAAGATTTTGAAGGATTGTAATAATTATAAATGGTTTCTAAAACCTAAACCAAATAGATTATCTATATTTTAACATTATTTGTAGTTTATCAGCAATTCTTTTTATAAAAAAATTTTCTACACACCATGTTTTATTGAAAATGCAACGGCTCCGGGGCATTATGGGGCCAGGGCATGACAGTTGGTATTAGAAGATCGGTTTATATAACCCTATAAAATTAGAACAAAAATAAAAAAAACTATATTATGTCTTACTAAATAGAATCCTTATTTAAAAAAATTATGGATGACATGGGTTTACCAAAAAATCTTTTATCCCTTCGTACTGAATTACTAGAGTCCATAATCATCACGTCGTGTTTAGAAGACAACTACCCTTTTGTAAATCTACATATGTCTTGTAAACGACTCTACTAAGTGTCGATCATACCAAATATCCTTCATTCCTACAAAGGAGTTAGCTATTCTATAATCGTATTGAAAATTATCAACTAGAAGAGTATAGACAGAGCGGGAAGTGCCATGAAGGTCTCTTCTTATGTTTCACCTTGTATGAGAACTACCTACCCTTAGGAAAGTTTTGTGAAGCTTCTTTGGAGGGTGACCTTAGAGCGTCCTATGTTTTACTATGTATGGGATGCTCTACAACATAAAAGTTTTCGAGCATGATGTAGTTCGAGGGATTTATAGGAAACTAGTCCACTCTCAAATCTCTGATCTTCACCTTCCTCAAACCTCACTCTGAAAACCCGAATGATGTATTCATAGGGTTAATACTAACTACTCATGGAGTATATAGGAAAAATAGGTCTAGGAAATAGAAACTAATCCCGGGATCCACCTGGAGACATCAGCGGATTATCCATATTGGTGGTCCTGGTAAAGGGACCTCAGGAGTGAAGTTTTTCTGGTAGACTTGTATGAATGTTTTAGAATTGTGAGAGTACAATTATTTGAAGGGGGGATAATGTGACACCCCGAACCTATTTCATGTGTAATAATAATATTTTATGATTTGACTTCGTTTAATTTTTATAATATCGAAATGATGTTTTCCAAATAAAAAAAGGCATGTTTTATTAAATTAAACACTAAAACGATTACATTACATCAAGGCTAATATAATCCAAATAACCTAAATTTCCTACTAAGAGACCTATAAAAATCATTAGGAGACAAAAAAAATACAATAAAACCCCCATGAAAAGAGTGGATGTCCTTCGGATCGGTCACAATGAAGAACATTATAGCCATAACCCCAAAAATCGTGTTAAGCATCATAGAAACGATTAGCACCATATTTTCCAAGTTATATTAAAGATGGAACACCCCAATCATTTTTTATAATTCCCTGAAGTTAACTCGACACTTTCCTCATTTAGGTGATTGTTTAATCTATAATGGTTATATAAGACCTTATATTCGTTGGGTATTCTAGTTATTTTATCATATGGGGATTTCCATGAGTGTTTAGTATGCATTAAAATAATATCTTTTAAACATGTTTGTAATTAAATCTTATTTTTATTTTTAAAGGATAATGAATTAAAAGTTTAAAATGGATTTGAAATCATTTCCCTCATGTTTTAAATAAAATACCAAGAGAAGTACATACTTCTAACTCCTTGGTTTTTAGTATAAAGAAATATGTTTTTGTGAGGAAATCATACTTAGGGAAAATTAAATGGAAGACTATGGTTGTTTTTATTATTTTAACTATACTTAGTGAATTAGGTATTTAATTATTTCAAATGTTTTAAAAAGTTATCTTTAGATGTTTTCATCAAAATAAGGTTTTAATTTAAAATATGTTTTGGATTTTAAATATAAAACTAGATTGGGATTTCTTTATGACATATTAAACTTTGATTTTAGATTTTGGAGTTTGATGTTTTTTTTGTTAAAACTAAAACATTTAGAAAACTAATGTAAGTATCTCAAGCTACTACGGGAGTAGTAAGCCGAGCCTAGACATTTAGCCTTAGCACAGGCTAGCCACGGGTGTCTGTGTATGTGGGCCTATAAGAACACACAGGGGAACCAGAGCGCGCCTCCGTGTGGGGCGGCACAGCGGCAGGGGTGGGTGCACAAGCGCACCCGTAGATACCTGATACGGGGTGGTACAAGGGAGGGGGAGGGGGATTTCTGAACGCTAATAGGGAGCTCCAAGGTTATAAATGAGTCGTGAAACCCATCTTATTTTGATGCAGAATGATGTTTTTTTAGCCAATGTGATCCAGGCCATTTGATCAATATGGATGAAATATCTGTCATCTGTTCCTCCCAGCCTTCAAATCTCCACCACCGTGGTTTCCTCAGTGTTTTTCTTCATCCATCTAATCCACTCCACATCTGATCTTATACACACATCTCTTTTTAAAAATAATGTTTCATAGCAATCGTCTGATCAAATAAACATTTTAATCTCAACCAATCATTCATTTTTAAAACATCAAATCTTTTTTCATCCATCTGATCATGTCTCGGCTGATCAGAGTCATCCTTTATTTTCTATACCTTACCTCCATCGCTTTCTTCTTCCTTCCACCTTGCACCACACCAGTAGCTATTGCAACTCGACTTTCTTCTTTTTTTTTTCCAATCCCATGACACCTAGTGGCCTCTTCTCTATCTTGTTTTCCACAAGACCGATGCACTTGGTATTATTTTAAACTGAGTTTCCTTGGTTTCTTTTACAAGTTTCCTGAAAATATATATTATATATAGTTTATATATATATTACTATTTTCTCACTCAAACCCTACAGGTTTTCTCTTTCCAGCACCTCCATCAGCCTCTGTCCTTCTTTTTCTTATTCATCGAACCAGGTAACAGTTTGATATACCTAGTCTTTCTCGTGAAAAAACCTCTTTATACAGCTGGTATACTTTGTTATATACAGTTTTCTATATATACTTCCATTATACTGAGTTTCATGACCTTTTTATGTTTTGATTCCAGTGTTTAAATGTTGTTTTTAAAGTTTAAGACGATTATAAGGGATTATATTTGATTTGAAAAACCATTAAATACATTTTATACAAGGTTATATATATATATAGTCATATAGTTTATATAAGTCGCCTTCAAACCAGTTTTTAAGCATTTTAATATTGGTTTCCATTGTTTAATTAATGTTTTAAATGGTTAGAAATTATAAGGGATTTTATTTCATTGTTTACCTTGTGTAGAATCTGATTATACATGTTGTATATTGGCTATATATATGTATATATTTACTATTTATACATATAATCTCCATTTCAATCATTCTAAGTCTTTTAGTTGTTGATAATCCATGTATTAAAAGATGTTTTTGAAAGACATGTGATAATTAAGAGTTACAACAATTTCAATGTTTAAAACCTATATATATATATATATATATTGTGAGTAGATATAGTAATATACAAAAGTACTTATATAGAACAAGAATTTTTTATTCAAGTATTTTGAGTGATGGAATTATATTTTCTTGAGTTTTAGTTTTTTTGGTTTAATCAGACCATATACACACATATATGTATATATATATATATGGTATATATATAAACCTATGGGTTTTAACCATAACCCAAATTAGGTTTTCATGAAACAAAATTTTCTGATTAAATTATGTTTTCAAGATGCCTATAAATAAATTCTTGTGCATGTATCCATCACATGAAACAATTTTTTTCCATCTAACTGATTTCACTAAGAATCGGCTACTATAAATGTTTTTAGTGATTGTAGTTTATTTTACATGGCCATTTATCAGCATATGGTTTGAATATAAATGACAACTATCTGAAATTAGAAATTATTCATTTTAAAATATAAAATGATTATTTATATAAAATAAGGATTTTATAATTTAAGGGTTATCATTTTATGTGACAAATCCTATATTTTATATGGATTAGTTATCATTACGTGTGCTATAATCTTCCTACCATACATTTCATTTATTAAATTTCCATAGACATGAATTTTTTATCTTTTTTTACACTTTATGCATGATTCACTATATATATGTAAATGATAAATAATTTAATTAAACTCTTATGAGCTTTTATGGATTTAAGAACTAAATTATTCAAAGTGGTATGGTAAAATCTGAATAATTTGATTTGAGAAATTAAATATTCAATCTAGTATGAGACACTTTGAATATATGACTTACTAGACATATGGGGAATGTGTTTGACTCAGTATATAATAGTTTGGGGACCAGTTAATGAAATCCCTGAGGGTTTGGGACCAATTAATGAAATCTATATGGGTTGGGGACCGGTTACTGAAAGCCCCACAATGTATTGGTAGTTCTCATGAGACAAATCATGTCATGGTATGAGGCCTTGACATAGTCTATCATTATACATCCCCTCATTTTGTTTATATTATTTAATTGACCAAGTGTATATTAGAATAGTAAAATATACTTGGTTAAGATCTTGTACTTTTGAGTATAAAAATAAGTAAATGCACATGGAATAATGTTTATTCAGCACTCACCTTTTGAACTTTATTAAAAATGGCAGAAATTTATCTTCCAATTTTTGAGTTATAGTTATTAAGTAAAAAAATCAATTTTTTCATTTTATGTGCAACTGTGATTATGTTTTGTTGAGTCAAAAAGGATATCTTATGACTTCTCGATTCCTTATGGTTTTCTGTTTTGAAAATCACAAACATTTTTTCTTAAGTTCTAAATATTTTGAGTTCTCTATTTTTTCTTAAGATCTGGAATTTTAATTCCGTTATGCTTATAGATATATCATTACATTTTTTCATTCAGTTATATTTAAAGATATTTCATTCTGATTTTGTCATTCAGTTATTCTTACAGATCTATCATTCCGATTTTGTCATTCTGTTAGACTTACAGATCTATCATTCTGATTTTTTATTCTGTTATACTTATAGATCTGTCATTACGACATGTGATTCAGTTTTATAATAACAAATCTGGTGTATATATGATTTCGATTTTCAATACCGATTCTGGTGTATATGTGATGCTGATTTTCAATACCGATTCTGGTGTATATATGATTCTAATCTTTATGATACTGAATCCAGTGTATATGTGACTCCGATTTTATGATTCTATTTTCATGATAATTTTATTTCTAAGAATCTGTTTTCCTGATTTCTTAAGATTACATTCTCTTGATAATGTTAACGTAGACAATTGTATCATTCCAATGATATCGGATTCTAAGTTCTCTTATACTTACCATTTTTTTCTGTTACTTGAAATGATGTCGTACAATATTTTATAAAATAACCATTGTATATTTTACACATTTCCATGTCCATCCGAAATTTAAGGAAAATATGACCGTTGGAGAGGAGCCGACCATTGGGGTGTTTTTCCTATAAATACGAGCTCATTAGAACGAGAAAAGTACTTGACAGTAAACAAGCTTGTGAAGTGATTTCTAGAGAGATAGTCTCTTACAACTCTCAGTGCTTCATACAGATGTTGTGACCAACTTGTTCAGGTGTGAAAAAATTTTCTTTTTGCATACTTCGATCGTGTTGATTGTGGGCTTCTGGGATTGGAAGACAGAGGTTCTTATTTCATTTTAAATTGAGGGCTTGCGGGGATAGAAAGAAAAATACTGATCTTCAGATTGAGGGCTTACCTAGGTTTGGGTAAGGCAGAAATTCTTGAAAGTATAAATCAAGGGACCTTTATCCAAGGTTGTTGGATATCCTTCTCTTTGGGTTAAAAGAATCTTATTGTTACTTGTTTACTATTACAAGTTGTTTTAAATTTTGTTGTGTTTGTAACTTTGTAAAAGATAGAAATTATAACTTTCTTATACTTTGTAACTCCATTACTCTGATTATATTACAGATTCTATATGCTTTAAGGTAGAATCTTTCTTTTAAGAAAGTAGAAAAGGTTTCTTTAAGAGGTCTTGTGAATGTTTTTTTAACCATGTTAAACATAACATTAAAGGTTTCAATGGAATTTTTAAAGTATACAATTCACCCCCCTCCCCTCTTGTATATTGAGCATCTCATTTTTATATATTCAATCCTATAATTGGTATCAAATTTTGGCTACCTCATACTCTGAATCAATCTAACAATTTATATCTGAGGAGGTCACAGAAATACTTATTTTCACATATAAGTTTTCTTGCTCAAGTTTTTCCTTTTCTTAAGTTCTTCATATTTGATCTTAAACTTTTGCGAGTAATAATTTTTGTGGAAAGAAATATCTTTTTATTATGTCAATCATTCATGTTGGATCATTAGATAATCTCAATCCTACTAGAAAATCGATCTTCAATGGAAATGACTATGAGTACTGGAGAGATAGAATAAAGACCTTTGTGATGAACACAGTTGTAGATAACTACATTATGTTAACAGGAGATTATAAGATTCCTGATAAGGAACTTAGAACCTTTACTAATCCAAAAAAGGTGGAATACCAGCTGATAATTAAGGTACGTAATACTTTGATATGTTCCATGACGAGAATCATTTTTAGCCATATTTCATCCTGTGAAGCTGCGAATAGTATTTGGAAGATGCTTTAAGTAACTCACTTTAGAACTTCCAAAGTTATTGAAACTAGAAGAGCAATGATCAGGTCAGAGTATCATGGTTTTTTCTTCTCTTATGGAGAACCTGTATGTAAGGTACAACAAAGATTTATGACTATTATCAAAATCTTACAATCCATGGGTGAGAAAGGTTTAGATGATGAAGCTCTTATAGACAAGATTATAGACATCCTGACTAAAAAATGGGAATCCAAGAGGACTACTATATATGAGCATAGGAATGTTACTCAGATTTCTCTTGATGAACTATTTGGAACTCTTCTTCAACATAAAACCAGAATGAAGAGAGATGCTGATAATATTAAGAAGAATAATGGAAATAGTGGTGTAGATTTTACAACTAATTAAAATCATACAAAATATAAGACTCATGAGAGAATTACAAAAACTAAATCTAAGAAGGTTGGTGTTCTATATAAATCTAGTGAAAGTGAAGTTGTAGAAAATGAATTATCCAATCTTGCTCGGAGGATGAACAAGATTGTTGGGAAGATGAACTTTCAATAAAGATACAAGAATAAAGATAGAAAAAAGAAGAAAGATGGAGAAGTAACATTCTATGAATGTAGAAGAACTGGTCATATTAGACCCGATTGACCCTTGCTTAAGAAAAGAGACAAGAAGGACGATAATTCTAAAAGAAGCAAGAAGAAGTTCTACAGGTCAAAGCATAAGAAAGTATTGAAATCCAATGACACTTGGAGTGCCATTGGTAGAGATTATTCTGATGATTCTTTAGAATATGAATCTTTTAGGCAAAGGAATATTGGTCTAATAGCTAGAGCTCCATTTCAAAATCATTGTCATATGGCTAAGGTACGAACTGTTGAATGCTTAACCAATATGTCTTTATGTGAAAAAAAATTATATAGAGCATTTTCTTCAGATGAAGAATCTTATTCATCAGATAATGATAATGATTTTCCTTCCTATGTGGATGTTTCTAAATTTTCTATATTGTTAGAAAAGAGAAATTGTAATGTTTCTAAGAAACATGAAAAAGAAAACTCTAGAGAATCTATTTTAACAAAAGAAATTTTAGATCTTTCCAAATATATTTATGAGAAAAATGATGTTTTAAAAAATCATTCTAAGAAACTTGTGGAAGTTAATTATGAGAATTATAAACATTCTGAGGATCTTAAAAATTTGTTTATAGAAAAATATGTTTTAGAGGATAAACTTAACGTTAAATCTTTTATTCTTGAGGATAAGAATTTAGTCCTAAGACTAAAATCTGAAATTTTTTCCTTGAAGAAACTTCTTGAAAATTTTAATTTTGATAAAGAAAATTTTGACAAGATGTATTCTCATATTTGACCTCCTGGTAAGAATCAGGGTTTAGGTTATTCTCCTGAAAAATATGTTTTTAAAAATAATTATTTTGTTCCTTCTAGATCCCCTTTTTGTACTAAATATCAAAGTGGTGGGAATTGGAAGAAAAAATTTTCTTTGAATAATGTTCAATCTCTTGGGTTTCTTAAAGCATATTTTTCTAAACAAATTTGGTTACCCAAACTTTTATTATCTATTAATTCCGGATCCAAGCAAGTTTGGATTCCAAAATCCTAACTCTTTCTTTTTCAGGAAAAAGAAGGAAGTACCAACAACCTATGGTACATGGATAGTGAATGTTCCAGACACATGACTGGTAAAAAATACTATTTCAAGAAGGTTTTAAAAACTAAAGGTGGAAATGTGACTTTTGGTGATAACTCAAAAGGAGATATTATTCTTCAATTCATCAGAACATAAGAGAAACTTAATGATATTTTTACAAAACCTCTACCTTACAATATATTTGAATAAATTAAAAAGAATCTAGGGATGATTTTTTAAGGTAATCATTCATATATACTTCTTGATTAAATCTTCTTCTAACATTAAACTACTCTTTATTTCAGGGGGAGTACATATGATTTTTTTTCATTATTTAAAATTTTTAATTTCGGATGTGAAAATTTTGGATTTAAAAACTCCGAAGAAAAAAAAAACTTATAATACTGATAAATCTATTAGAGTATTCCAAAAGGTAGTATTTATTAATACTTATTTTCTTTATCTTAAGTTTTGGTTGTTAGTATTTCAAATTTTCTTAAATTTGGATTTACCTTACTTCAAAAGATCGGAATTCATATTTTCTATATCCCTTCTCAACCGTCAGATCAGATCTGGCTTTTGTCAGTTGTTTGTTTATCTTATAAAAGTTGAAAATTCATATCCATGTCTATTTAAGGGGTGACTCCTTTTCAAGTGTTTCACCATCCTTACTGATCTCTATGCCGAAGTTCTATTGTCATCAAACCTTTCGTTCTGAAGTTCTCTTCCTCCGAATGACTCTGGAATCCTCAGCAGATTAGATGCCGATTGGCAAGGAGAGAAAGGATTGGTCAATTTTAGAGAAAGTTTTGTATTCCCTATGTTCTTTGATAAATATGATTCTCTTATTTCTAAGGTGATAATATCTAATGGATGGGAAAGCGTCTGTGTTGTTAAGGATAAATCTCAAGATATGGTTTATCCTAATCTCCTTATTCAATACTATGAATCGGTTTACTTCTTCCAAAAGGATGGTAAGGATCTATTTAAGTTCAAATGTTATGATAAGACATATATAGTTCCTTACAAGAAGGCAGTAAATGTTTTCAATATTCCATATGAAGGGGAAGCTCTTATATTCTCTCCAAAACATCTTAAGAAAAAAGTTTCTTTTGAAAAATCCAAGGCTCTGGATTTTCTTGGTCTTAAATTTGTTAAAAATTTGAAGATCACAAATCTTTCAATGAACCATAAGATAGTGGCCCTCTGGATGCAAGTATTTCTTATTCCAAGAAAAGGAGATAAGGATTCTATAAAGATATGTGATATCTTTCTTTTATAATTTCTTGTCAACTTAAGAAAGATCAACTTGGTAATGTACATCTTTCTCACCATCCAGGAAATAATAGTCGGATACATCAGATATCAGATCCTTATGTACCCAGCAACTATTTCGAGGATAATTGTTTTGTGTCTTCAATAAATGAATGTTCCATTTCGATCAGTCTTGAAGCCATTCAAGAAATTATTACTAAGTGATGAAACTCTAATGAGGATGAAAGTAGAGTTTATTCCAGAATCGAAAAACATTGAAGAGATGGTTGTCCATAACAAAGGTGAAGTCCCAAAATCTTCAAAGTCATATCATAGGAAAAGGAAACTTGAAGAACCAAGCTTGAAAGTACCAGTTCCTGATGTCTTAGTATCACCACCTCCTCATATTAAGAAACAGAAAGCTTATTCAGATGAAAAAGTTTCAAAGTGGGGAGAAATGGAATCCACCAGAGAGGAAGGAGATCCTTCTTTTGGTTTGAATCATGCGGAAGCAAATGCTCTTAGAATCAAGCAAGCTGAAAATCTTGAGAAAGAAAAGAATGAGAGAAGTTAAAGAAGAAATCATTGGAAGAGAAAGTTTTTTAGTCTCTTCTAATAGCTGTAGAAAAGAAATATGAGGAAGTACCGAAACCGCAATTTCTTCATAAAAAGCCACTTATGACTCCAAAAATTCAGAAAGCTAAGGAGTTCTATTTTTATCAGAACCTATTCAATATGTACAAGATCACATAGTCCATGAATATGATGATGATGTTTTAAGGGAAGTGGAAGATTATGTTGGAAATCCTTCAAGTTCAACTTCCAAACCTGTAGAACAAGTCGTAGAATAGGTTGAAGAAGAAATTGAGGAAGAAGTTGAGGAAGAGGTAGAAGTTGAGGAAGAAATTGAAGTAGAAGAAGAAGAACAAGTAGAAACTGATGTGGAAGAAGAAGATAAAGAAGAAGTTGAACATTAAAGTTAAGAAAAGGAAGAATTTAAAAAGGAAGAAGGTGAACAGAAAGATGATAATGTTATCCAAGTATCTGATGAACAAACCCAAGTTCCAAATCCTGATAAAGGCAATAGTATTTTGGTTTCCTCACCGGATAAATAAAACCTCAGAAGTCCTCTAATAGAATAGAGAGACAAGATTCTTTAACTCTAAGAGGAGTTGACAAAGGGAAAGATGTTTCAGGAACCGAGTCCTCTATATCTTTTGAGAATGATTTTTTCAAGATATCTCTAAGAAAGTTGGTCAGTAATATTCTGGTTCTTGTAAACATAGATGCCCAGAGTCAAATGATGTAAGATACCATGAATTATAAGATGGAATCAACCAATATGCTTATACACAATTTTGTCAAGCAAGAAGTAGACTTCAGTAATATTTTGATTGATTACAAATCTCCTAAGGTGACTTGTAAGAAAGTCTTTAACCGCACCAAAACCATCAATGAAGAGATTAGACAGTTTGGTGACTTCATAGATTCAACAAAAAGATCTTTTAATACTTGTGAAACTGAGTTCGACAAAGTCAAGAAATTAATCTCTGAGAAAGCTAGTCAACTCAATTCTCTTCCTCGATCTGTTAGTAATGAGAAGGAAGTCAGAGCTGAATTAGAGAGAAAGGTGGCTGCTCAAGAAGAGGGGATCATGTCATTAGAAAATAAGAATCAGGATCAAGAGATCTTACTAAAGAAGTTTAAATAAGATCATAAGGAAGTAAAGAAACTCAAAGCTTTGATAAAGAAGATGTTGTCTGAGCAGAAGAAGAGTGGATAACTTTTTACATTATGATGTTTTGTTGTAATATAAACCTTATTATTAAGATTTTCTTAAAGAATTTTTTTTCATATCTTTCCTTTTTTCAAATGTATGCTTGCTTAACCTTACAGGTACTTCTTTTCCCTATCCATTCCTTTCCCTGTTTTTGAAAATCACAAAGGTGGGGAATTTACTTTAAAGGAATAATTTAATCTTTGAGAAGGATAATCTAGTAAGGGGGAGTATGTAAAGAAAGCATAGTGTCCATGTAAGAAGGGTTTTTCTTCTAAGAAGAAATATATGTCTAAGGGGGAGATTTCCCCTCAAAAAAACCTGACTTCAATGATTAAGAATATGATCCTTGGGAAACATAACCTAAGGGGAAGTTAATCGTATTCATCCAAAATTTAATTCAAAGGGGATATAAGTTTTTCTTAATTAAATATATTCTTCCTTAGCAAAGTTGTTTGTGTTTTCCAAAAGGGGGAGATTGTTGAGTCAATAATGATATCTTATGACTTCACCATTCCTTATAATTTTCTGTTTTTAAAATCACAAACACTTTTTCTTAAGTTCTAAATATTTTTAGTTCTGCATTTTTTCTTAAGATTTGGAATTATCATTCTGTTATGCTTACATATATATCATTACATTTTTCCATTCAGTTATTCTTATAGATCTATCATTCTAATTTTTTCACTCAGTTATTCTTAGAGATCTGTCATTCTGATTTTGTCATTCTGTTAGACTTACAAATATATCATTATAATTTTCTATTATGTTATACTTACAGTTCTATCATTACTATATGTGATTTAGTTTTATAATACTAAATCTGGTGTATATATGATGCAGATTTTCAATACCGATTCCAGTGTATATGTGATACTGATTTTCAACACCGATTCTGGTGTATATGTGATGCCGATTTTCAATACCGAATATGGTGTATATGTGATGCCGATTTTCAATACTGATTCTGGTGTATATATGATGATGATCATCATGATACCAAATCCGGTGTATATGTGACTCTGATTTTATGATTCCTTTTTCTTGATAATGTTATTTCTAAGAATCTGTTTTTCTAATTTCAGAAGATTACATTTTATTGATAATGTTAAAGTTGACAAATGTATCATTACAATGATATCGGATTCTAACTTCTCTTATACATAACATCGTCTCTGTTACTTGAAACGATGTCATACAATCTATTATAAACTAACTGTTTTATGTTTTCCACGTGTCCAAGTCTCTCCGAAATTTAAGGAAAATATGACCATTGGATAGTAGATGACCGTTGGGAAGTTTTGCCTATAAATATGAGATCATTTGATTGAGAAAAGTACTTAATAGTGAAAAATATTTTTAAGTGATTTCTATAGATAGAGGCTCTTACAACTCTTAGTGATTTGTGCAGATGTTGTGAACAACTTGTTCAGGCGTGAACAAATTGTTCATACTTTCTTTGTACAGACTCTGATCATGCTGATCGCGGGCTTCCGGAATTGGAAGATAGAGGTTATGATTTATTTCTAAATAAAGTTCTTGTGGGGATAGCAAGACAGATACCAATCCTCAGATTGAGGGTTTACCTGGGTTTGGGTAAGACAGAATTTTTTGAATGTATAAATCAAGGGACCTTTATCCAAGTTTGTTGGATACCCTTCTCTTTGGGTTAAAAGAATATTATTCTTACTTGTTTACTGTTACAAGTTGTTTTAAATTCTACTATATTGGTAACTTTGTTAAAGTTAGAAAGTATAGCCTTCTTATACTTTGTAACTTCATTACTCTGATCATATTATAGATTCTACACGCTTTAAGGTAGAATCTTTCTTTTAAGAAATTATAAAAGGTTTCTTTAAGAGGTCTTGTAAATTTTTGTTTAACCTTGTTAAACTTAACTTTAAAGGTTTCAAAGGAATTTTTAATGTTTAAAATTCAACCCCCTCTTGTATATTGAGCAACTCATTTTTACATATTCGATCATACATGTTTTTCATTCAATTTTTTTAAATTATGTGCTTGCACTTTCGCATGCCACAGTTAGTGTATTTATAATAAATATGGATTTATATGTTGCTCACCATATATTTTGAATAAGAAAGATTATTACTGGAACATGTTTTATTATATCCCTATTAATGTTCCCTAAAAGTATGATTATAAATTATTGTAAAAACTGTTATGTTATGCTTTATGTGTTGCGGACTTCTTTAAGAAAATCTTTTATGAATATTTTTAAAGGTATTTTTTTAAATGGTTTTTTTTTGGAATATTTTTTTTAACCCTTTTACTGGGTATTAATATGATCACCCTACATTTTCAGTCTATTTATATAGGTTTAGTATATTTGAGTTACACTATTTTGTGGAGGATTTGTGAACTCTTTTCTGTTCTTTTTTAGAAGGACTGTAATAATTGTAACTGGTTTTCCAGAACCTAAACAAAATAGATCCTCGGTAGTGGAACATGATGTGTAATTCTTTAGCCTTTATTTTATAAAAAAAAGTATGCACCATGTTTTAATGAAAATTCACTGGCTTTGGGGCTTCTGAGGTTAGGGTGTGACAATGGGAACCACCCTTCCAAACGGTACAACAAGAATCAACCTATAAAATAGAATATTCATCTAATGAGGAATTGATCTTCAGTTACATTAATGTTATTCATTAAATAGATCCATTTTCATATGATGATTCTAATTATGAATCTGAAGTCTCTACACCTGATTGGGGAATAATGGTAAGAGTTCATCAAGGTTGAGGATGTAGGGGAATATGTGGTCATTCCAGAAGTCACTAAAGATCAATTCCTTATTATAAAGTCACTAAAGATCAGTTTTTTATATTGTCTACGCATCCAAAACTCGAGGGAAATCTCTTCAGCAATCTCAGAAAGAATAAATGAGTTCATCCTCCATGATTGAAAGGGTCTACCTTAAAATGATCATCCAGGAAGACTGGTTCAAAGATACATCACCACCTCCTCATTAGTTAGGAAGACCCAGCCAACACAATTAACCAGGAGAAGAAGCACCATCACCTCCAATTCTAAAGGATGGGGCATCCACATCAGGAATATTAGCTTCAAAGGAACTTATTTGTGAACACTCCCATACTGGGAAGCATATACCTTTGGATCATAGATATGATGTTCTAAAGAAACTACACCAAGTAACAACTAATTTATAAATCCCAGATGCCTTAATTCAATCAAAATGCCACAGGTAAGAACTCATTGCGGTATTTTTAGTCCCTGAGGAGTTTGAAGTCGAGGTTGTTGTTGCTGAGGCATATCATGTATAGAATAGTCATGAATAATTACATGAATTTATCTCTTTCACAAGCCAAGATGAAGATATTATCATGCAAGTACATGTCAGACCCTTGTATATATCCAAAAAAATCAATGAAATTCATTTTTTATGAGCCTTTATTGACAATGGCTCGGGTTTCAACATAATTTGCTTATGGAAATATCTATAAATGGGTCTCAATGAATCTCGCTTGTCTCCCTTCACTCTGGGTTATTGGGTCTAACAGTGGTGAGATGGCTCCATATTCTCCTGGCTCCCACTCCCTTCGTCTACTCTCTCCCTCCTTCAGGTGTTTCGAGAGTCTCCCAGTTGCAACGTCTCCTTCTCCTACTTCTTCAGCTCCTTATCCTGATTCATCATCCTTTTTCACTCCAGGTTATCTTCCTATGATTTCTCTTCTTCCCAGTAGCCCCTCCATTCTAGGGTTCCCTTCTTCATGGCTTGGGTTCTCCAACCCCATCTTCTCCCCCATATAGGTTTCTTTCTCCTAGCGATGGCGACCATCTTCTATCTTCATGGATTCACGTTTTTATCCTTCTACAATCGATTTTTTTGTTTTTCTCTTTCTCAGCTTGATTATCCTTCGTAGATCTAGGTTTCCCCTTTTTTTCTCCTTCTTCTTTATCTCATTTTGCGATCCTCCTTTTCCTCCACTATGTGCTAGCACTCACGGTGTTCTTGGATTTCTCCATTTCGAATCCTTCTTCACATTTTTATCATTCCGATTAGGTTTTTTGGGGTTTGGTTCAGCTGTGATGTTCTAGGGTTTCACACTTCAGTTTATGGTTCAATCGGATAGTCCAATTTTGGATTTTTTTTTTGTTTCATCCCGTTGAAGATGACCTCTAATACTGTTCAATGATAAGTTTTTTTGTGGGGTTGTTGGTGCTGGTCATGTTGTGGCTCTCGTTGGAGGTCAGACTACTCTTACTCTGCTCTGGCCTCTAGATCCATTGATCATTCCCAGGTTGGTAGGGTGAGATGGATCTGAGGAGTCTTTGGAGGTATCTATGGGGGTGGATCTTCTTCCAACATTGATTTATATTTCAATGTTTTCTCGGTTTTTCTTGGGTGATGAAAACGGTGGTAACACAACAAGGTTCTTTGAAGATGTTCTGGAGTTTATGTTGTGAGGTTCCATATACGTGCACTATTCATTATCTTTTTCCAACTGAGTTGGTGTAAAGGTGGTTTGTTTGATATCTGCAATTCAAACATTTTAATCTTGTAGGGTGATATGTGGCCATATCTTTTTGTTCTATGGTGTCATTTTGGTATCTGTGTTTGAAATTTGAATATGGTATTTGGAATGGTTTTTTTTTGTTTGAATTTTGATTGTGAGGTTCCCACTAACCCAAAAATTGGTTTATTTAGAAAATGAAAAAAATGGATTCGGTCTCCCTCCACTCAGATATTTCAAGGATATGACATGAATGAGAAAGAACCCCTTGGTGAGATCAGGCTCATAACTCAATTCAAAGATCTCATGTCAGACTCAGAATTTATGGTCCTCCAACATGATATGGTTTTAATGTTCTTTGAGGAAGACCTAGGCTACATCATCATATAGTTATCGCTTCATCATACCACCAATGTATTAAATATTATATCAGTGTAAAAATTGGGAAATTTCATGGTGATAATTCCCCATTAAAATCCTACAAATCACAATACATTGATGTCGGATTCTATCATAAGGGAAGAAAATATTCCATGCGAGATGTTGTTACTCGAATCAATTCCATGAATCATCTTGATATGATCCCAGCTAACCCTTTTAAGCAAAAAAGTATAGAATATGTACTTACCATCAACCAAATTAAAAGGTTGGTCCCCCATTCGAAGAATCATTTAGTAAATTTGGTAATGTGATTTGTGAAAATTTAATCCAACAATGAAGTAAAATTCATTAACCATACAAGATGTAATGAAATCCTGGATGGAAATTCCTTCATTCTATCCCTTGAGCTTCAACAAGTCCCAAATTCATCAGATAGGCTAGAAGAAGATGTCATGATAATAAAAAATATATAGGGATGATAATTCTCAATATCGTGTATTCCCTTTGGAACTACAAAAAGTTCACTCAACAATGATTGATCCCTAAATGATTGTTTCATCTTATGGATGTCAAAATGAAGATCCCTCCCCTAACATGGAAATTCTCAATTCATCACCTGCATCTCAGGCATAAGAAAAACAAGTGAATCATGAGGAAGATATAGAAGACAAAGATATCAGGGATTCACCTCCAACATTTGAGGAAGGAGTCTCCACCATGAATAATGAACTCATGGAGATAAATATGGATATAGAGGATGATCCATTACCAACTCTGAACAGTAGACCCATGGATATTGAAGAATCAGAGTTATATACATCCTTCTTGAAACAATATTGGGATTTTTTTTCATGGAACTACATAGAGATTCCATGAATCAATCTTGTGTTGTCCACCCATCAATTGGATTTTCTAGAACACCATTGGGGATACAAATATGAATCTATATGGGCACACTCAACTCATGCCTCAAAAATTGAGACTGTACTAGAAATTCTCATCAAGGTGACTTTATCTTAGAGGTACAATATCCAAAATGGATTTATAAAATTGTGCTTGAGAATATGTAGAATAGGAAAATTCGTGTTTTCAATGATTTTAGAGATCTCAATTGGTATTTTATCAAAGATGCATTCCCAGTTCCAATTACATAACTCATGATTGTTTCAATGGGTGATTATCAATCTCTCTCATTTATAGATGGATATTTTGGGTATAATCAAATTTGAATGGCCCTGTAAGATGAATAATCCATAGCCTTTATAGTCTCACAAAGAGTATTTTTATATCAGTTAATTCTCTTTTGTTTAAAGAATTTTGGAACCACATATTAATGTTTCATGCATCACATCTTTAAACACTTTGGGGAAAATTTATCTAATGATTCATTGTTGATTTATTTTTCATTTCACAACAACATTCTGATAACTTGGATGATCTAGAAATCATATTATATAAACTAAAAAACATAACATGAATATAAACCCCTTGAAATTTTCTTTTTGGGTAACCTTGTATAAGTTTTTCAGCTTCATTGTATTCCATTGTGGCATCAAAGTTAATCCTGATAAAATGAAATTTATCCTTGGAATGTCTCATTCTTATAAGCTGAATGAGTTGAGAGGATTTCAAGGACACTTGGCCTACATCCAGTTATTTATAGCTAACGTTGATGGTATGTGCTTACCCTTCACCAAATTGGGGAATAAAGGGATCATGTATCAGTGAACCAATGAATATCCAGAAGCATTTGACATCCTAAATAAATACCTCATGATCCCACCAGTGTTAATACCCCCAATAGAAGGAAATATACTCTTTTTGTATGTGAAATCTATGGAGAAATCACTAGGATAATTCCATGTGAAAAAATGATGATGGGAATGAAAATATCTTCTATTATCTAAATAAAACCATAATTGAGGTAGACACTCATTATTCATATATTGAAAAGATTTTCCTAACATTAATCTTTGTAAATAAGAAAGTGAGACACTATCTATAGCACCATGAGATTCACTTGATTTCTCAAAATAACCCCTCAAATTTATCCTCATTCATCCAATGATAATAGGACTTATGGAATATGGGTAGGTTATTCTGAAATATTTTGATATATATTTTGTTCCTCAGAAAGTAGTTAAAGTCTAGGGAAAGTCAGATTTTTTGGTTGAGCATGCATCTATGGAACAATTATTGTTAAATACTGATTTTCCTTATGAAGAAATATTCTCCATTCAAGACATCCCTAGAACATGGGAAATTTATTTCGATGACATGTATAGGAGACCAGCAAGGAGGGTAGCGGATGACCCTAATCTTTACTAAGAGGGGTTAGGGATCATTCTCATTTCCCCAGAAAATTCAGTCTTACCATACTCCTTTCTATTTTTAAAAGGTTGTACCATTAATGAGGTGGAATATCAGGCTCTCATCATGGGTGGGGGAACTATCTCTCCAAATAATAGGTAATAACTTGGATGTAAAAGGAAATACAGTGTTGGTAGTGAAACACATCAATGGGGATTATGCCATCAGAAAATAAGAGTATATCCCCTTATTTGACTATATATGAGGTTTGATGGAAGAGTTACTCTCAGAAACAATAATTGCTCACATCCTTTGATAACAAAATGACCAATCATATGCATTGGAAAATCCCACCATGTCTTTGGTATATTCAAATCCGGATGAATTGATCATCACCATTTCACATCGCAGAATGGTGTCCCGTTTTATACGATTTAAAATAGAGGAGATTAATGAAGACATCCCCATCTCTAATCCATGTGGTCCTACCATGGTATGGATTATACCCATCATGGAATATCTTTATGATGGATTGCTCCCATCATATAGGGTTGGAAAAGAGAAAATCCAAGAGCGATTAGAAAACATCACTCTATCTGATGGACCGAATCACCAAACAGTTCTCTACAAATGTGGCTTTCAGGGAGACCTCTTCATATGTATTGATGGAGAAGATATTGTGTCCATTATAGATGAAGTAAATGCGAGTTCATGTGGTTCCCATCAGTCTAGATAAAATATTTCCCACTAAATTTGACGTCTTGGGTACTACCGGCCTTCAATGACATGGGATTGCTCAAGATTCACTAAGAAGTGTCATTCTTTACAAGTGCATGGAAACTTCATTCATCAACCCCTAAAGCTACTGCATAAATCCAAATACTCATATCCATTTTCCATATGTGTAATGAATATTTTGGGACCATACCCTCCAGCTATGGCCAAGCAATTCAAGTATATCCTTACTTCTGCTTATTTATTCTCAAAATTGGATGAGGAAATACCCCTCAAAGAAGTTAAGGAAAAAAGTTTTGTTAGCTTCATCAAAGCCAACATTATTACCATATTTTGTGCCCCTCATGCGATATTGATAGATAATGGCATCAATTTTTGTTCTATTGAAGTAGAAAATCTATATCATGAGTACAATTTCAAATACAGCCATTAATTTCGCTATCATGCAATGGATAATGGATAGATAAAGGCTTTTAAAAGTATCTTATAAAATATACTCTAGAAGATGGTGGATAAAGATAAGAATTCTTGGCTTGGTAAGATCATGAATTGATTATGGGATTACTGGACTACAAACATCACTGTAATATGGGAAACCCTGTATTCACTGGTATTTGGGATATAAGTTGTCTTGGCCGTTGATGTTCAGTTTCCATCTCTCCATATTGTCATTTGTGACCAGATATATACAGATGAACAGTATCAGAAATGGATGGATGAATTAGAGAAACAGGATGAAAAGAGACTACACACCTTCCCTCATTTAGAGGCCTATCAGAACTTGATACCATGGGACTTTAACAAGATTGTTAGCCTATACTCCTTACTCCTAGAATAATTGGTGTTGGTCCTTAAGAACTCAATGATACCAGGAGGTAAGCATCTAATGATTGACACAAAGTGGGAAGTGCCTTACTCCATACATAAGTTCCACTCTAATGAAGATTATTCCTTAATCTCAATGTATGGGGAACATATTATAACCCCAACCAATGCAAGGTTCCTAAAGAAATATTTCATTTAATTAGATGATCTACATCCAATATGTAGGAAATTAAATTTCATAGTGATTATTTATCAAATGACCATAAAATGTATGACACAATGTCTTTTATACATGAATTTAAACATCATGGAATAACATCCTCACTGTATAATGTTAAATTGTGTGTCTGACATCATTGTCACATGACATTAAACTACAAGACACTCATTTTACTTAAAAAAATGACATTAAATTACATGGTTAAGATTATTTTCATTTGATGTAAAGAAATCCACAGTGTACCCTGAGCTGAGATATCCCTCATGGTCCCTAAAATTGGTCATATGTTACTTTTTTAGTTCCCAATCACATCACTCTAACCCCTCAAGGGTTTGAGATTCCCTCTTTCCAGACATGAGGAATAAATCTGGGCTGACCCTATATAAGTCCCGCTTATATCATTTCCACTCCATAATGGAATTTGGGAACCTTTTATAGGTATAATAACAAAAAAATTCACAACCTTGCCATAAGATAATAAAATGAAAGGGAAATGTCATCATTATATGATGATAAACTGCACGATCCCTTGAGGATCTATGTATAGCTTGATTCTCATTCTAATGAGATACGTAGTGACGCCTAGATCTCCATTCTTGGGTCCAGCCATAACATCAGAAAAGAAAACCCACCTCATTTCCCCATGTATGAAGAAGATCTACATAGGGAGATTTTCCAAACATATGACTGGATTCTCATCCTACTAAGATTATCAGTGATTCCAAGACCACAAGCCTCCATCTCAACCATTGTTATAGAAAGTAAAAAAGACCATTTTCCCATGTCAAAGCATGATTGTTGTGGGGAAAATATTTAAAGAACAATGTGTGTCTTGATTATCATTTCAATGAGGTATGTAGTGATGCCCGAATCTTCTATCTCGAGTCCAGTCATGAGAAAATATACATCTCACTTTCCTTAAGTCTGAATTAAATTTGTATAGGGAGTATTTTCAAGAACTATGTGTGGATTGATTCATTCTATAGAAATATATGTATTGACACCTGAGTCATATTCCTTAGTCTACCTATAACACTTCATTCACATTAGGTGACCAGAATCCTTCCAACGTGATGTTAAACTACACTATTCTTCAAGAACTACATCAAATTTATTATCACTTCCATGAGATACGTAGTGACATCAAAATATTCAATCTTGGTCCAAGTTATAATAAAAAATACCCCTATCCCTATGTAAGAATCAGATATGTGTTGGGATCCTATTCAAGAACTAAGTGTGGCTTGGTTCTTTCTCTAGAAAGACACATGGTGATGCCTGGATTTCTTATCTTGGTTCCAGCCACATTTCAACCATAAATCCCTTCTACTCCCTTTGTATGAATAAAATCTTCACAGGGATCCTATTAAAGAACTATATATGGATTGAATCCTATCATCAGAGGATATGTAGTGATACCCAACAATTTTAACCCTGTTTCAATCCTTATTAAAGCTTTCCACGTTAGGAATCCAACCATTGTTGTATGAAGTTAAACTATATAGTTTCTCAAGATCTACATATAGCTCAATTCACATCCTAATGAGATACGTAGTGACTCCTGAATAATATCTCCTAGTCCAGCTACAAAAAAATCAAAATGTCAATATCCTTTACTTGTGATTCCCTTTTTCCACTGAAGAACCTTTTTCCACCACTTGTTTCTCACACCGAGCACAACTCATGTGGGGTTAGGAGTTTGTTAATGAAATTCCGAGCATGAGTAAGGTATATCAATTCAAATTGGTACTATCATGGTCCTAGTTTCAAAACGATAAAAGGAACAAAATATGTCCTTGTCGCTTGACAATAAACTGCATGATCTATTTAAGAACTACATATGGGTTGATTCTTTCCCTTGTAAGATACATAGTGACACTTTGGAATTACACCGTGTTCCAACCTCAATATTACTTTTCTTTTCAAAATCACCTATGTCTTTCCCGCATGATGGTGAATGGAATGTTTCTTCAGGAAGAACATGTGGTTCGATTCTCATCACTTTGAGATATGTAGTGTTGTCTAGATATTCAATCTTGGGGAATGCCACATCAGAACATAGAAAAGGCTCTACTCTCCCATGTATGAGTCAGATATGTATGAGGAGATCTGATATGAGTCTTTACCTTACGTTTGAATCCGTATCCAAACCCCTATGTCATCCACACATGAATTCAATTAGTATAGGGGCCTTTATTGTTGGAACTATGTGTAGATTGATTCTCATACAACTAAGCTATGTAGTGATTCCAATGCCTTGGTTCTAGTCCCAGCCATGAGGCAAAGAAAAATTCCCCCTCCCCTACACACAATAAAAAATCCATACATAAGATTTTATTTTGGGTCCCATCATTATCCCCCCCCCAAAGGTAACAGAGATTTCCCCCTTCTATATATGAGTCAGATATATAAAAAGTACTTCCAACTCAAGGCCAATATCAGTCCAAGCACTTCCTTTGTGCTTGTACATATCCCTTTTGTGTTTCATAATTTAGATCATGAACACTTTCATATCATCGTAATCATTCCTTAGCTTCTGGTATAATAATGTCTAATACTTTATATCTCTTTTTCATGACTATGTTGTATTATGACCCAGTCATCTTTACATAAAACAACCCTTATAATGGGCATGCCAGCTGAAGGAAGCCTTCGTTTGACTATGAAGTACATTCCTTAGTTGGCCTTGCATAAAACATCACACAAAATGGGTTTGTCGGATAATAGTAATTTTTCTCTTTGGAGAAGCCTATTATTTCACTTTAAGCATTCACAATGGTATGATATAACCCGAAATTCAAATTCAGCGGTCGTCCATTAAATATTTTTACCACGTCCTATCTCCTGATATGAAAGTCTCCAAGACTATAATTTACATTTTCCCCATCATGTGTTCAAAGCATACTGAAGTAACCTTTGGCCATTTGAACACATATCATCCATCATTTCAATAATATTATGCTCCAAGTTGAATGAATTAAAACAATGGGCACCAAACTACTTATTCTTGGGTTGGACCTTCATAGAGAACCTATTCCCCTGGTTCTTTGAAAATCAAGACTTAAAATACCCCTTCTATACTAAGGGAGCTTTATCTATAATCTAAACTCTATGCTTAGGGAGATCCAATTATCCATAAAATTTCATGGGCTTTTAGTGATAGAATGTCAAAATTCTTAAGGAATATTTTTAAAAACTATGTTGTAACACATCCTAAACAACTTTACCTAAAATGACCCTTATAATGGGTATGTCACCTAAAGGATTCCCCTATTAACAATGTAGTTTGTTCCCTGGTTGGCCTTTCAGAAAATATCCCCCATAACGGGTTTGTTAAAAAGTGGTAACTTTGTCCTTGGTAGAGACCTCCTATAACTCCATAAATTCTTTTCCCTATACCACTCTTTAGATTTGAGAATCCTAGAATCCCATCTTATAACTTTCTCCTATCACACCTAAATATGGGTGAACATTTCTAGACGAGTTTCCAAGAAAAGGGGAATCATTTACCTTTCGATCAAAGATAAAGAGCTTAAATTATTTCCCCTAATGTCCTTATAGTATGAATTTAAATTACACAAAATAATTTCCTAACAATATGACTTTAAACAAAATAGAATATTGTCCTTAAAGATGACTTTAAACTACATGATCAATTTCTTAGTCACATGATATTATATTGCATGATTCCTTTAATCATTTTTAGAAAGGGGATGTCTCCCACTAACATTAAACATCTAACAAAATTTACCCTCCTTCACACACAAAATTCATTTAGGAGTTTCTTACCATTCATAGACTATGCCAATACAGACAAACTCTTCATTCCCAGAAAATTTCCCTTGGAAAAACCAACTTCATGGTCTTCAAAAATTTGAATCTTAATATTTGACCATGAGGAATAAAATGTATGTATTCCTAAAAACTCTTTTTCATAAATATGTGGTATTTTACCTAGTTTTACTTGCATAATTCACCCACATAATGGGTTTTTCATCCAAAGTATTCCACTACTTGACTATGAAATATGTGTCCTTGTTGGCCTTGCCTAAAATAGACCCCATAATGGGGTTTTCAACCATTGGTAACTTCATCCTTATGATAGACATACTCTGTTCCCTAATACCATGTTTTAGATTCAGTAACCATAACATAATGGCTCGAGATTCCCCTTGGAAATATCTAAAGAATATCAGAACATTACCAGACATCAAGCCTTGTTTGGTTCATCATCTCAAAATTCATGGTCAAAGCTATTCAATCGAAAACACTAGCATCATTAGTTTGGAATGCATGACTTTAATCTACCCACAAAAATAGATGTAACATTTCATATTAAAACCCTAAAAAAGTATTTCTAGATAAATGTCGAGTCTCAACTCACGGGACCTATGCATTGTATGGTTTAAGAAAATATCAACAAAGAAAACAAAACGTCATAAAATTTTTTAATCCAAAAACCTATAATGGATAGCCTAATAAAATCTCAGTCTCCCCATCTAAGTATCATCCATGTTGGCTTTAGTAAAATAAATAAGGTCATAACACAAAAGACACAAATTTTTTTGGGTTGTTCATACTACCCTAGAAACAATAAAAATAGGCTCCTCACAAAGGAGACTCCGCACAGCCCCATTGATCAGATGGTTATACATTTTGAAAACTTTCAGGAGACCTTTGCTAAATCACAACACGATGTAGCTAGGTGTACGACCTATGCAGAGGGAGTGAAATTTAAACCCCTAAATGTAAGGAAAATGACAAAGGGGGTATTTATAAACACTGTTGGTAAGCGTCGTTCACCTACACTGACGCCCTTCACCCATAAATTGCACAAAGATGATGTGTGGAAGACTAGTGAGAATAATCTGTATGGACCACCAATTCACTCCCCTATAATATTTCCCCCATTCTTTTACCTCGAGAATAGACGCTCCTCTTTGGTTTGGATCCAATCCTGAGGGGGTATTTTATTTGAAATTCTTTTTCATCAAGGTAGATTAAAAGATTATGAATACCACCTTAGGTGTATTAAATTTCTAGAGAAATTTAAATATAACTGAAGGACATATCCAAATCAACCTACGTTCATGAATCACTACATGTTATATATCTTGTGTAGATACCCTACATGGTCCAAGAATAAGAATACATATGTTGGACATCTACACCGTGGACCTATGTTGTTAACCTATGTTGAACAATAGGAAGAGACACCCCTACACAATACATCTACATTGTGGACCTGCACCATTGACCTATGTAGAAAACCCTTATCACCTAGGGTCATTTATTTACCTAAAAATAGGATCCCAAGGCTCCTCATTTGGAGAACTAAAAATTTGTAAGAATCCTCGGATCTCTCATTGCATATCACCTTTTCCCAGGTCCTCTAAAATTTCTCAAGTAACTCTCCAAAACATGATATAATATAGAATTAAAAGTCATAAGTAAGATAAAAGTCCCTTCAAGGTCAAAATACACAAGAAATATACATTAGGATCATTCTCTCCTAAGGAGAAACCACCAGTGTGAGGTCCCTCAGCCTCATTATGGACTTTCATGAGACCCCTTCTAAGATTCTAGAGGAGACCCAGGGTGCCTAGGATAAAGCCTCACCCTATTGTTGTTTTCCCAGTGGTATATTTCTTGAGGCATGTCTAGTTTGAATAGGAATTTCCCCTACATAAAGCACTTTAAGTTCCTCTTAGGCACTGCACAACACACCTATGCAGTGTACCTATACTAAGAACATGTGCCTAGGACCTACACAAGCCACCCTTCAGGGCCTTTTCTGAGCCACCCATGGTAGGGCCTCTTCTTCCATGTCTCCCTTGTCAAAAATGAACTAATTTTAAAACCTCTAGTACGGCGTCCAGATCTACAAAACCTTGTGAAAAGGCACATCAGTGTGTCTCACATTTGGATTTGTACTTCTACAGTCAGAGGTTTACCACATGTTTCTTACTAGAAGGTCAAGATCCTCATGGTGTCTAAGGATTTATATATATGTAGTCATGATGACCCTAACCTCATAGACAGTGTTAGGGAGTTCTCAGTCTAGGGGATTAGGGTTTGGATCATGTCCTTATTCTCTCATCTCTATGATCTGGAGCCTCCAGTTCCTAAATGGGAGGGTGATTATTTCTCTTGATTTTCCATTCAACATGGAATTATATCTTCATCCCAATGTGGAACTAATTGTAGGGAATCACTCCTGGAGTAAGACCCTTTCCTTTCTTGTAGTAGGATTCTACAATGATCTTCTCTAACATTTCATCCTTTACCTTCATTCTATTCCAGGGTGAAGAGAAGAAAGGGAACTTTTGTAGCCCCAACCTCTTCTGTTGTCATCCTCATCCTCTTCCATCAGTGGATAGAGAAAAGTGTGTGGATTGTAAAATATTTCACTTCCTCTTGTTCCCGCACTGAGCATGACTCATGTGGGCTTAGGGTTCAATGGTGATCATGACACCCGTATGGTCCCTTCGACCTATTGAACTATGATAACTCTGATTCTTTCCATAACTATGATACATAGGAAGCCTACTTAAGGATTGAGATTAATGAGATCCTCGTTTGGATTAATCCCCAATGATAATCCCATGAGCCCAAGAATCCTCTTCAGATGTAATACCCGAAGTAATCCCCCAAATCACCATTAGTTAAAATGTCCATCATGGTCCCTTTACAAGGGTATCCTCTTCAGGAATAATCCCCAACTTAATTCATCTCAAATGGGATATAATACCCTTCAGTACATAACCTTGGGGACTCTATAAGAATGGGTCCTCATTATCAAACTACATGGGCTTTGATTCCTATCCAAATGGGATACATATGAAGCCTCCCCAAGGCACAAACCCAACAATGTAGTCAAACCTATTATCTCTAGGCCACATTCCTAGCAGGGTCTAATTAAACTTGGAAATTCATATCCCTTCTATGTTCCTTGGGTAGTTTTTTCATAGGTCCCACACCAAACCTTAACTAGGAACCTTCTTCCTAGGCATCCTTACCACGTGACGTTAAATTGTACAGGTAATTCCTTATCACATGTCCTTAAAAATTATTATGTTCCTTATTACGTGGAACTGAACTATATGGGTTCTAATTCCTTTAATAAGGATACGTAGTACATCCATTTATGGGTCTAATCCTAACATCAAAACAACTCATGTCTCCCTGGATAATGATAAACTAGAGAGTAGCCTATACCTCCCTAGATAACGATAAACTCTAGAGTAACCTTCACCTCCATGGATAATGATAAACTCTAAAGTTACCCACTATGTGGTTAGAAAACTAGCATCATTATTATGACAAAATAATATCTATGTAGTATTCAAGAGGATACCATTGATGGAGAATCTCAGATATATACAGATATCTAAATTCTTGAAGAAACACATATACATGCAGATGATTCTATATTTTATACATGGTAATAATTGGTTGATAATTATAGGGTGACCTATATAATTCTTGGGATTTAACAAATGATTCGTGAACAATTATTAAATCTATAAGAGAGTCCTAAAGTAGGAAATAATTCCCCTCAAAAGGGTGTAATGAGCCCGACCTCCCATCCTCTCAACCAATGGGAGTTCTCAAGCATCATTGTCCAAACCTCCCGATGAGCGCCTTACATTAGAAAGCAGGGACCCCTTACTAATGAACCATTGGGTGATTCTAGTTCCATGATATAACTCCTTATAAATTATTCTGAAATAGTTATTCCTAACTTGAACACAAATTCTGGGGAAAATAGATGGTAATGAGATAATGTACATAATGATGACAAAAACTCCCCTCTACTAGTCCATTGGTTGCTGAAATGAACTAAGGGTACATCCTACACATAGATGTGGAGAATTAAAATATAATAAGAACATGAGGAATGGGAGATAATATAAAACCACCATACAACTCCTAAGTAAGATAAAATAAAAGATCAATAATACATGCAAGTAAGGTCATAAAAACCTAACAAATATAATGTAAAATATAAATACAAAAAAACCCCAATAGTTTCTTTGAAGCAAAAATAGGTCCAAAAATAAATCAATGAGATAGTAATTTCTGGCCTAATCATCAAAAAATTCCTATGGTCCTATAAGTAGTTTACAAATACATAGAGTGAGTATAACATATATAGTCTGTAGGATCCTTCTTGGTGTGTCTAATGAAAAATTCAAATAAATAATATTAAATACTTCTTAATAAAAAATGAATCTAACTCAATACCTAGTCTAGGATTCTAAGTTTGTAGCATCACCATGTCCCTCTTATCAAGTATCACATACAACTGATCATATAAAATAACATCAAAAGAAGGTACCCCATTACCACTACCACACTTTCTTTCCTATCTTCCCGGACAATGAATTACCTAATCTATCTCTCTCTAAAAGTAAGCCAATCCTAATACAAATATGAATCTATATCATACCATATTTCTAGTGCATAACATCATATCATCATAATTTTCCATGAACCTTTTACATCACATCATCTTATCATCCTATGAAATATCTGCAAATATTAACTGAGTTGTTTTTGAGAGCCACCACAACTTCTATGTCATGTATACCATATTCCCTATAAACCATAAAATATATACCTATAATAATCCACAAGATACTATATCCATATAAATTTTTGTGTGAAATAACCATAAACCATTACTTTCTTCTACACACGTATATGGTAAAGGTAATTTATATTCATTCCATCATATAATCAAACCTAGAGAAGGGATAAGGGAATGTGGTGGTAGTTATCCATCTATTACTATCCAACATAGATATTATGAAAAACACCCTCCAAGAGTCCATTGGGTGTTAGTCTCCCTACTAACATTAGTGGGTTAGTATATAAATTCACATTATATGGACTCGACCTTAACGTTTTACCTCATATTAAGTTTTATTCAATAAATTACATTATTTCACATTGAGGATATCTCTAAATTTATAGTTTTAGGAAATTAGGTCAAAATAAAAACATAAATTACCATATTCCTACAAATATTATACTACTAAAATAGTATTCATTTTTCCTAATATGAAACTTTTTAAAATAAAAATTAACTTCTTTGAAAAATCTTCATAACAGTCAACATGAATTATTCAATTCTATTACCCATAATTATGCCCTATGAAAAATATTTTAAAATATTGTATGAGAACAAAAATTTAAATAAGAAACATAAAGAAATAAAATCAATAGTCTAGTGAAAACATGAAAACCCTTTAAGAACCCTTTTCCCTCAAACTCATTAGCTTGAATTAAAAAATCATGCAGTTACCTTGGGAAATATTTACTATATCACTCATAAATTAACCCACACAAATGGAATACACTTTCAGTGGACTTATATATTCAGAAGATCACCTATTATCTCATGAGCTATAATGAGTCACAAATCGTCATATCTAGAGCTATAATGGGGATCAACCCAACATATCATGAGATATATTGTAATAAAACCATAATAAACAATGTAAAAGTTATATATCATGAATAAAACCCTTGATAACTAATTTATACGCATGATAAATAACACGATTGGATATCAAAATACCCATTTCTCGTAAAATTCACTTTTAAAATATAAAATCTACACACATAATAATGAAGTCATGTTATTCAAAAAAAATAATGAAAACATATAAAGGAAAACAATTATAGAAATAAATCTTCATGATAAAAGAAGAAACCTCCCATTATGTATAAAAAAGAACACTATATTTTGGATTTTTTAAAATATACATTTAAAATGATTTTAAAAGGAATGCCCCTTACCTCCAGTTCTAATTCCTTTAAAAGGGTTAAAAACTCATGTGTAATGGTTTAAATAGTGTTACTAATTTATTACCAAACTATAATCATGTTTATAATACCTTAAAAGATCTTCTTATAACATTTTCCACCCATTTATTTTCAATATTTTGTTATTTCTATTGTTTTGGGTGTGTTCTTTTCATGGTTTCCAAGGTCAGTTTTTTATGGAATTCCATGTCAAATAAAAATAATTATCTAAAAGTGAGAACATATATCTGTGTGTGTGTCATTAAAAATAATTCAAAGAAAATTTAAACTTTCCAATATTTTAGTAAAGATAAACAAAAAATCTTTGTCCATGAAGGTGGTGAATTGACACACCATGGACGACAACTTTGTTATTTAAGAATTAAAGGAGAAAATGAGAGATTTTATGATGAATATATCATAAACACAAAAAATTATAATATATATATGATAATGGTGTTATCTTGAAACATTGGATATGAGGTGAGTATATGGTATAACTGATAAAGAATTTAAAAGAGAAAAATAAGAAATTTACCACTTGAAAATTTCTCTTACGAAACATCCTTAGGCTCTTAGAATTTCTCTCTTTGTGAGACTAGAAGCACGATAATGTTTCATGGGATATGTATAAGGAAATTTTTCATTGGATACTTTATCAAGAAGGCCCAATTTAATGAAAGTTTGTGAATGGATGAGTCTCCTTTTATAATTGAGGTGCAGGGTTATTTAGGAGTTATTTATAATATTAAATTATTATAAATATAAAATAGGGTTAAAGTCTTTAAAAATTCCTGAAAATCATATTTGATCACATTTTTAAAATCATATTATCATTTTTGGTCTTGTTTAATATTTTAGTGATTTTTAAATAATTTAAAAAAATATATTTTATTCATAAAAAATAATTTTTGTCAAATAAAACACTATTCATAAATAAAACATCAAAAAAAGTTTAAAATTCGAATAATTTTTTTATTATATCCTATACATATCATATTAATTCATATAAATCATTTATTAACTTAAAAATATTAAATTAAATTTATTTTATTATTTTTAAAATCATTAATTTGATTTATTCATTAATTGAATAATTACAACATCATATTTCTATAAGCTATTGATGTAATTATATATTTCTTAAAAATTAAAATTAAAAATACATGAAATATATTATTTTATTATATTTATAAATATTATTTATTTTTGAAAAACACTTCTATAAAACCATATAATAAATTATTATAGAAACTAAAAACTGTAGTGTGAAAAACATGACTTTATTTTAAATAAAATATTACAAATTACTTAAAGTGACTCATGTGTACTCAAAATGTACAATATTTGAATCAAATTAAGTTAATTTTCAGAAAATTATTATAGAAAAATATTTAGCCGTGTTTTGGGTCATTTAATGGTACTTATAATTTTCATTAAAAAATTTATTTATTTTTCTTCGACATGAACAAGAACTCCATCAAAATTGCATAATAATTAAAGACAATTATTTAATTTATAAAAATTTAAAAGAAATAAATATCATAAAATAAATTAATTAGGAACAAAATAAAATTCTATATTCATTAATTATATATATTTACTCATATACATGTCAATAAAACTTCTTTAATTTGTTAATTTTGTTTTTTCTTCCCTTGCCCAGGCATTGGACAAGCATTTGGATAAGACATATGTTGTATAACACTAGAATTTGAAATTAATAGCCAAAAATAAATTATACATAATAATTAATAGATAATTCGTGAAAATAATCTTCAGAATTCAATTATTATCAATAATTCACCAATTTTTACTTTGTCAATGTTACGTAGGCATTGAGTTGACACTAATGAGGATTCATTTTTACATTTCAATAAAAACTATAATTTACATGTTCTGAATTATTTTTGTACAAAATTTCTCTTATAATATCATTATTTTTTGAATCAATATGTTTAATAAATTTTGTATCCCAAATATCTCACTATGACATCACAAAAGATGCCATATTTAAAAAACTGTATTTTTCCTATTCACAAAAAATTAACTTTTTCATAAAATTCACAAAAATTTATACTAAGGTAAATTTGACATAATGAATTCAAAAATGAAATCAATTTTTCCAAATTAAAATTCTATAATTTTGATAATTAATCTTTTAAATATAACAATATAATAAATTAGCTAATAGAAATTATTTACTTTGAAAGAAATTATTTATTTTAAGAATTACATAATATATTGAATATATCATTTTAATTCAAAAATAATAATAAATATGACAAAAATATATTCTATAAATACCTGGGTTGTTACCTTATCCCCCTCCCCCTTGAAATTTCATCCTCACAATTTTATTCACTTATTAAACAAATGTGGATACTTTTCCTTCATACCATTTTCATATTCCAATGTTGCTTCTTCAACCATGTGGGTTTTCTTAAAAACCTTAACCTAGTGAATTAACTTGTTCCACAATAATATCTCTCTATGATAAATAATATGGCCAGGTTTCTCTTCATAATAAAGGTTTTCTTCTAGTTGATCTACTTCTAGGAAAAAACATGATATGAGTCTGGCACATACATTATTAACATCAAAACATGAAAAAAATTATGTAACTGAGATAAAATTGTAGGTAAGGCTACTGGGTATGAAATGGGTCCAACATTCTCCATGATTTCATAATATCTAAAGAAACATGGACATAACTTTACTTTCTTACCCAAACACATAGCACTTTTCCATGGAGATAATTTAAGGAACGCAAAGTCACTAAGATTGAAATAAAGGTCTTTCCTACTATAATCTTCATTACTTTTATTCTTGTTCTAAGTTTTCATCTTATGTTATTGGATAATATTCACTTTCTCATCCACTTCCTCCACTAATTTTTTTACAATCAACTTGATTTCCCCTACTTCATCCCAGAATTCTAAAGTTCGGAACCCCTTCTAATATAGTGCCTCAAAAGGATTAATCTATAAACTAGAATTAAAAACTGTTATTATAAGAAAACTCAACTAACAAAAGTTGTTTATATCAAATTCCATAGTAATAAATTGAAAAATATTGAATAATTTCCTCTAATTTTGGAATTTGTTTCTCTAACTTCTCATCATATTGATGACAAAATGTTATGGTGAAATTTAATTCAGTGCCCAATTACTTCTGAAGGGCTTTCCAAAAGTTATAAATGAAACTAAGATCACAGTTAGATAAAATAGATATATTCACTCCATGTAACAAGACTATCTCCTTTATATAAAATATATAAAGCTAATCTAGAGTTAGGTTCCTCAAAGAGGAATAAAATGAGCATATTTATCCAAATGATCAATAATAACCAAAATTGCATTGTTACCTCGATAACTATTTTGTATTCCCACTATGAAATATGAGGATATATTTTCCCATTTCCACCCTGTCACTAGAATATATTGAGGAACCCCCTTTGGTTACTACCATTTTACTTTAACCAATTAAAATTTCAAACATTTCATGGTAAAATCAGCAATATCTCTTTTCATTCTATCCCACCAGAAATAATCCAGAAGGACTCTGTACATCTTAGTGCTACCTAGATTAACTGAAAATATAAAACTATGAGATTCAATTAACAAATATTTCTTCAGAAAAAAAACACAAGGCACGTATAATCTCTTTCTATGTCTCAATATACAATATCTATCAATATTAAATTTAGTCAACTTACAATTTTTAACCAATACTACCATTTTTTATATCTCGTGGTATTCTTTATATGCTTTATTAATTATTTCTAATAGAGATGACTACACTAACACTTGAAACAAAATAGAGTAATTTATTTCACCCATAACTTCCAAGCTAATTTTTTTTAAATTATTAACTTGGGGTTCATGTTCTAAACGTAACATGGTTAATGTAGAATTATTTTTCCACATCAAAGCATTAGTCAGTTTATTTTCATTTCCATGATGGTAAAGAATCATGAAATAATAATTCTTTATTAGTTACATACATATTCTCTATATTAGGTTCAATTCTTTCTTAGTGAGTATATACTTCAAACTTTTTTGATCAGTATATATTTTACACTTAAACCCATATAAATTATGCCTCCAAAATTTTAATAAAAAAACAAAGCAATTAATTTCAAATCATGTATATGGTAATTTAACTCAGGTTGATTCAAATGACATGAAACATGAGTAATTACCTAATAATTATTCATTATGAAACATCCAAATCCTTTCAATGAAGCATCATTATAGATGAAAATTTCACTATTTATTGAAGGCAGGGCCAAAACTGGAGCATTCACCAATCTTATTCACGTTCCTTCATCCAAATGAGCTTAACTCTTTTTCAATTTAACTTAGTTAGTGGTCCAGATAACCATTCAATTTTTTCAAAAAACCTCCAGTAATATCCTTCCAACCTAAGGAAACTATGAATCTTAGTATTTTTGGGACTTGGCCATTATTCAAAAAAAATAATTTTATCATGATCAGAGATTATTCCATATTTAGAAACAATGTGACCAAGGAATGAAATTTTTTGCAACAAAAATTCACCATTTTAAAATTTCCCATATATTTTATTTTCTTTTAATATTTTAAAAACACCCCTTATATATTATTTTATGCTCCTCTTTACTTTTAGAATATACTAAAATGTCATCAATAAGCACAACACCAAACTTATCGAAGAACTCATAAAATATTATATTCAAAATATCCAAGAATATAGTAGTTTTGTTATATAATGCAAATGGAATAACTAAAAAATCATAATTCTCATATCTAGTACAAAACATAGTCTTTAGAATGTTAACTTTATTTACCTTCATTTGATGGTACACCAACCTCAAGTCAAACATTGAAAAATATTGGGCTCCCTAGATCTAATTAAACAAATAATTGGTATGAGGAAAAGGGAACATGTTTTTAATAGTGATGTTATTCAAGGATCTATAAACAATGAAAAGCCTCATTGAACCAAATTTATTTTTAATAAAAAAGATAGAAGCGCCACATGGTGAAGTGCTAGTTCAAGTGAAACTTTATCTAATAATTCCCAAAACTTATTTTTAAATTCTAGAATCTATACTTGATCCATTATATATGGGGGTTTTGAAATTATATTAGCATCAAGAACAAATTCAATAGTAAAATCAACCCCTAGATCATTAATAACACTAGGAAAATCGTCAAGAAAAACATCAAGATTCTCTTTTTCGATTGGCACATCATTAATTAGAATAGTTCTTTGGTTTTAAACAATAGGTGCAAGATAACTTTTATTTATGTCTTTTAACTATTTCTTATCTCCGAAAAATTTTATCAATTCCATGGGTTCATTCTTAAACACAAATTAAAACTCTTTCTAAAAAACAAAATCTTTTTCTCTACAATCAATGTTAGCATGGTAAAAAGAAATTCCGTCCATACCCAAAATTAAATCAAACTTAAATAAAATTAAAACATCATGGTTTTTAGGTAAATTCTGTGAACATACAATGACATAAAGATTATTATAATTTATTTTTACCATGATATTTCATCCATGTGATTTCACTATCAATTATGGATCCATTTCTTTAGGTGAAATTTCAAATTTAACATAAAATATATCAGAGTTTAGTGAATGTGTAGACCCTAAATAAAACAACACATTGGAACTTTCAATAAAAAAAGTAATTTACCTGATACCACCTCGTTTGAGGGATCAACGTCTACTGAAGTAGTTTTAAAGGATTTTTCCACACCCTTCTATTTCCAATCATGCTGATTTCTCACCTGAGTGACTAGTTATAGAACACATTAATAGAATAAACCAACTCTTTATAGTTAAAACATATTTTCATTGGCTTCTCATTATTCTTCTGATCATTTTACTTTCACTCACAAGCCATGTGTCCAAAATTTCCCCATCGGTAGAACTTACCATAATTTACAAGACATTTTTTAGGATGTTTTTACCACACTTTTCACAAGAAGAGGATTTTATTTTCTTACCTACAAATTTCTATGTTTAATTATTCCCCAAAGTATGCCAACCTATCCACTTCTTATTATTATAATCATGAGTCATAAATGTGTCATGAAACTCCATTTCAACCTTTTCATCATAACAAATAACTTTTTCATAGGTTTTAAATTATCATGTGGACAAATCTCTTCACAAACCTAGTTTTAATCTTGATTAAACCTAATTAATTTTGATATTAGGGTCCCAAACATAATTTGGCACATAATTTTCCAATATTAGGAAGTTTTATTCATATGCAACAATAGAATATTCAACTATTTTCCTCAATTCTAAAAACAATTTTTTGATTCAGAGTCGAACAAGCTTAGGGAAATATTTCTCAAGGAAGAGATCCTTGAAATTTTTCTTTTCCATGTAATCAATATATTATTTTCCTCTGGTATTCTCAACAAAATACAACCATCGATCAAATTTTCATTCAAAGTGATAAAGAGAAGGGTTTTCCTAATGATGTTCCAAAAATCCCATGACATAAAATATATTTTCTAGTGTATTGATCCATCGTTAGGCTACCACCGAGTCATATTATCCTTTGAATGATGGGGTATTATACCTCATGAAATTATCCACAAAATACATGTTCCTTCATGGTATATGAGGTTCTGAAATATCATGGATACCACCACCATTTATCACCTGACTCAACTGATCCATTATTATCATGAACTTATCAGTTCTAATTCCCACCATTCTAGGATGTAGATTTAGAAGGATATCATTCTATTGGCACATTTCTACTTCAAATTCTATGCTTATTCTATGAAAACCATTATAAATAAAAATATATTAGATGAATCAACATCTTAATCTTTAAATTCTATATCATTTTAAATTAACCATAATGTAAAAATCATTTATGGTATTCTATTAACATCATCCTAACCCCAAAGTTTTTTTAAAACATCACTTCATACCAACTATAAAGAACCAGCATTAAAACATTACAAAATCATGGGTTTTTGTAAATAACATACTTTATTTAACATTGAGGATCTTTTCAAGTTTATATTTTTATAGAATCAAGTCATAATACATACATGACAGACCACACTCATACAAAGAAGATACTACTTAAATAGTATCAATTTTTTCCAATATGAAAAATTTTTAAGATAAACTTGAATTCTTTGAAAAATATTCATAACATTCAACATGAATTATGAATTTCTCTTACCCAGCCTTATACCCTGTGAAAACATTTTAAAGCTTGAGATGAGAACAAAAATCTCAGTAAGGAACAAAAATAAAGAAAACTATTAGTCCAATGAAAATATGAAAACCCATTAAAAAAACTTTTATTGAATCAAGTTATCATGAATAGAAACAAATACATTTTCCTCTGGAAATATAACACATGTCACTCTTACATTCATCTCTAAATATTTAATATCCTTTTGATCTACTTACATATTTAGAGTACCCAATAAATTGGAGAGCTTTAATGGGGCTCACCCTTCGTATCTTGTCATATAATGGGGCTCAACCCATAATATCTTGAGATATAGTATTCTTAAACAATAAAATAAAATTCAAGGAACAAATAATGAATAAAAAACTTGATAATTCATTTATAACCATGTTCCAAAACACTTTTAGATATCAAAATTCCAATTTCTTGTAAAATTTACTTTTACAATATAAAAACCGCACATATAATAACGAAATTATATTATTCAAAAATAACTATAAAAACAAATGAAGGAAATACTATTGTAATAAATTTTCATGAAAGTGGGATAGACTGGTCATGTTTTATAAAAAAGAACAATATTTTTTAATTTCATAAAAGAGACATTTAAAAGGTTTTTAAAAGGAATGTCGATTGCCTCTGGTTTCACTTCCTTAAAAAGTGTTCAAAACTCAGGTATAATGGTTTAAAGAGTGTTATTAATTTACTATATAACTATATTCATGTTTATAATACCTAACATGATCTTCTTATAACATTTTCCACCCATTTATTAACAATATTATTTTCTTTCTATTGTTTTGGGTGTGTTCTTTTCATGGTTTCCAAGGTCAGTTTATTATGGACTTTTTTCTTAAATAGAAATAATAATCCATAATTAAGAACATATATATATATATATATGAAATTTTAAACAATTATAAGTGAATTTAACCATTTCATGATTGCGGTAAAGGGAAAAAAACTCATTGTCCATGAAGGTGATGAATTGATACATCATGGATGATGATTTATTTATTTAAGAATTAAAGGTGAAAATGAGAGATTTTGTGATTAATAAACTAGAAAAAACCTTATAGTATATATATGATACTATTTTTTTCATCAAAAATTTTACAGTTGGTGAGGATAATGTAGAAGTGAGAGAGAATTTAAAAGAGAAAAAAGAAAGAATTTACCTCTTGAAAATTTCTCATTGAGAACCTCCTTAAGCTCTTGGAAGTGGAATTTTTGTGAAAATAGAACAACTATTATGTGTCAAGGGAGGAGGAAAAGAAAATTTGGTAGATGATAGTTGAGAAATAAGGATCATGGTGATGAAATTTTGTGATGTTATGAGTATCCTTTTATAATTTTGGTGAAGGGTTATTTAGGAATTACTTAAAATATTAAATTAAAACAAGTCTAAAATGGGGTTAAAGACTTCCAAATGAACTAAAAATAAAATAAGATCACATATTAGATATAATTTTATAATTTTTATATTTTGTCAGGATTTGTTCTAAATAATTTAATAAAATATTTTATTCATGAAAAATAATTTTTTCCAAATAAAACACAATAAAAAATATGAATTTAAAACATCAAAACAAAATTTAAAATTCAAATCCAATTTTTTATTATATCCTAAATATGTAATATTAATATATATAATTAATTAATTAAATTTCAAATTTCAAATTACATTTATTTTTTATTTTTAATAACATTAATTGTATTTATTCATTAATTAAATAATCATTGCATCATCTTTGTAGAAGTTATTAAGGTAATTATTTATTCCGTGAAATTCAATAATAAAATTACTTGAAAAATATAATTTTATTGGATTTTATAATATTATTTATGTTTTAAAAACACTTCTAGGAAACCATACATTATAATATTGTATAAATTAAAAACTATAGTGTGAATAAATTGACTTAAATGAAATATTATAAAGGAAATAATGTGTTTCATTTAAATCCAATATGTTCCCAATTAGAATACAATTTTGAAAATGGTCAAAAATTTCTTATATAATAGTATTTAGTCATGTTTTATGTCATTTAATGGTACATAAAATTTTAATTAAATTTTTTTTTTATTTTTCTTCTACTTCACAAGCACTAGGTTATCATTGCATAAGAATTGAAGATAATTATATCATTTATTGAAATTAAAATTTGTTAATATCATAAAAATGAATTAATTAGGTACAAAATAATACTTTATATTCATATATTATGTATATTTACTCATATACAAGTCAGTACAACATTTTTAATTTGTTAATTTTGCCTTTTCTTCCCTTACGCAAATATTGCACAGGAATTTGGATAAAAACTTATGTTATATTACACTATAATTCAAAATTAATAGCCAAATATACTAATTATACAAAATAACTAATAAATAATCAGTGAAAATAATTTTTATCACTCAATTATTATCAATAATTCACTAATTTTGACCTTGTCTGTGTTGTGTAGGCACTGCGTTGACACTAAAAATGATTCTTTTATACATATAGAGAAAAAACATTGACATGGTCTGAATTATTTCTATAAAAAAATTCTATTATAATATCATTATTGTTTATTACATATTTATATTAAATTTAATATCATAATTATCTCATTGTGGTATCACAAAAGATATCGCATTTAAAAAACTATATTTTTTACTATTCCCCAAAAATTTATATTTTTCAAAAAATTCTCAAAAATTCATACTAAGATAATTCTAACATGATGAATTCTAAAATGAAATTCTTTTTTTCAATTTAAAATTCTATAATTTTGAAAAATAAACTTCTAATTATAAACATATGAGAAATTAACTTAATATATTTTTTTACATTAAAAGAAATTATTTATTTTAAGAATTACATAATATAATGAATATAACTATTTTATTCTAGAATACTAATAAAAATGATAAAAAAATATTTTATAAATACCTGGGTTGTTCAAACATAACATACATGGTATAATATATCTCACAACTACTCTATGGGTATCAACCTAGTTTATCATGAACTATAGTTATCATCACTCAGACACATCACAACCACTTTTGAGGAATAGATCTCCTACAAGAATACATTCACCCAAGAGAATTTCCAATTAATTATTTTTATAAATTAATATTTAAAATTATTTTAATTAATTTATTATCCATCAGTTAAAATCATCCAATTTTCACTTTACATTAATTATTAACCAATAATCTTTCCCTCCACACATAAACTAGCTGATTCCATTATTCATCAAGAGTTGTCATCATTTTCATTCCAATAAAACTGAATCTCAATTGGTAAAAATAGTTATTATTTATTTTCATTAAATAATTATTGGTTACCTATGACTCATCTAAAGTTACTATTAAAATATATGGAAAACCATGAACAACTAGTTGTTTCATGTAGTGGGGAAAGGAATGCAAAAACAAGAAACTGGGTCATAGGTTATATTAAAATGATTCATTAACAAGAATGTATCCCATGTTCTAGCACAACAAAAATAGTAAATACTAGCCCCAACCTTCTCCATTATTCCTGACTACATCCTTGACACAACCATCAATTTAACTATACACCCATTCTTTTTTCATTGGTGCAAACTATTGAAAACCTCTCAGGCCTCTCTTCCCATATCAAATTTACCATTAGTTATCCCAAGATCATATCATGTTGAATAGAAAGTCTCCCATCTAGTACAACAACATAAGGAATTAAGAAAACAAAATAAAACTAGCATGGCATGTAATCCCTAAAAAACTAAGGAATATAGCTTTCATAAAAAACAGAATCACTTAGCCACAAACATTTATCTTTATTAAACATATGGTCTGTTGTCATCTTTAATTAACAAATTCATTTATCACTAGTTACAAAAATAGGTAACTTAAGTCATCTACTATCAAAATATTAGAATTATTTAATCATTCTTTTAGAAATATCTTTCAGCTTTAATAGACTTCATGGAATAAAATATTAAATCAAATCATTCAATTTTTTTATTTCACTAACAAATATACCAAATTGAAGATCTTTATACAATTCCATTAATATAAGGAAGAATTATTTCAATTAAATATGCAATGTTAATCACTCTCTAGTTTAAAAGTTTTATTTTTGAAAACCCATTTTAAGGAAGGTGAGAACCCACAAAGATTACATAAAACAAAAAAAATCAAATCACATTGGAAATTATCAAGCTATTCCAAAAAATAATTAAAATGTTTGAATTATTCACCCTATGTAAGATTTATGTTATACAGTTCACCTTCTTGTCAGGGTCGTCTTTTATTAGATCCTTGAATGGGTAGGCCAGACTATCCCAAGTCTTAATATATTCCTCTAACTTTATCTTCCCCTTATTAATTTTGTGATTCAATAACAAATCTTTTTTGTTTATCCAATAAATTTTCTCATAATTAAGAACAACATGAATGGATATCTCATAAATTTTTTAATTTTTTTATTTTGAAACATTGATATCAAAATATTCCTCTAACATGTCTTCCTTAGAATGAAGGATAAGATTTAGATCAACATCCTCCTTCCTTGTTTCCTTCTAGGATTCATAAAATTCCACTGGTTCCAATAATTGATTAGGGCCTTATGATCTTCTAGGTTTAGTATCTATAACCTTATCTCTAGCTCCTTCAACCTCATCACCAGGAGGGATAGATTTCACCTTGATAATTCCATATTCATGAATCACCACAGGATCCTTCCTAGACTAAGCCTTAATTTCTTTAGTTTTTCTTCTAATATGCTGACCATGAGCCTTGGAAGATTAGAGAAATATTTTCATTGTTTAGTTTTTTTTATTTTGGATGAATGGAAAATTTCCAAAAATGAAATTTTCATTCTTATACTCTTTCAGACGCATTCAACATTCATTGTTTTAAGATATTTATTACACTCAAAAGCTGGTTGGGAGTCAGTTTCTTTGTTGCTCTCTTGATTGTCTCCCTGGGTCTTATACCTGACCTACTTCTTCTTCCATTTTGGAATGACTGACTTCTACCCTTAAGAATCACATTCCTCCCCCATCCTGGTCCAAACAAAAAATAGCCAAACCATCAAGCTGATTACTTATATTAAGAGTCAGAGTAAACATTCTAGGACTACGGTTAAGCACTGTATTCACCCTACCTTCACTTGAAGCTAAGGTGGTCAGATTTGATCATTCTTGGGGAATGCATCCCCCTTTAGTCAAAAAGAATTACAATCATTAAATTCTTTAACTACTTAATTATATCAATCATGATACACTATAAAATCACAAATATTCTAACCATATAATAATCATAGATAAAACACTATCTAGAAAAACAAAATTTAAATTGTTATCATGGTGTAAACACATGTGATTAATAGAACTAAAACTTTGGTTCATTCGTTAATGAAGTTTAATCATTATTATGGTTAATTACAAAATCACCCAAAGAGATAAATAATGATAACTTTATGATTTCAAAAAAATATTGGATATGTAAATAATTCATTACCATGATTTTATGTTCAACGTTCCATTCACAAGAATGGAAGAATGAGGTTCAAACATCACCACATGAACCGCTTCAAAGACTAATGAAGGCCAATTGGAACCTAAAATCTATAAACCATGATAAAAACATACCAAAAATACCCAAAATTGAGGGTTTTTAAAAAATGGTAATCTAAAAAAAGGATGAACAAAATAGAGAAAATAAGAGGAAAACCCTTGAAAAAAAGTACTCAATTCACAATGGTCTGAGTTTTAATCCATAAGGAATCAACCAAGAGGTCACCAATGGGGTAGAATGAACACTACCAAGTAATATATTTCTTCAATGGAGCTTCAATTCTATCGATAACTCAGCCATTACCTATGCTCTCTATAGCATTTGAAAAATTAAGGAATGATCAAATAAGGGTTTTCGATTGATTTATAGAAGAGGAAATATCCTAAAATATCATTCATGAACCCCGATTAAGGGGAAGCTTTTTTCCCATTTAAAACTAATAAAGATATGAGGAATAATCTTTATGCTTTGATCACTTCAGCGAAATATCGAATAAAACAACGGCCTCCACCACAGAATTTCCATGGTCATGGTGTTTCTTGAGCACTATCACCTGAAATGACTTATGTCAAGGTGTGTATTCCAAAACAAATTCAGTTTACCCTTTTAATGATATCCAAAATGGATTCAATGTCATTTAGAGGGTATATAATTATGATAGGACATTCCTCAATGTGCCACACCTGGTTCCATGCCCTCACTGGCTATTTCAATTTCTTTCATTTTAGACAAGAATTCATTAGTGTGGAAAATTATTAGAAAAAATGTTGAAAAGTGTTACTTATATCCATGGTTCACTTTTCACCATATGTCTAGCCCAAAGTGCATTATACAATAACTTTGTACCCACGTAGACTTCACCACTCCATCCAATTATGTGTGGTGTTCCTTTGAAACAACAAAGTACCACTTCAAGCCTTTGGAACACCTTTTAACTCCCACTTGGTTCCCCAAAAACTTAGTAAAACCTAAAGGAATTATAAGGAAGGTCTAGAACATTATAAAAGATACCACTCAAACAATTCTCATTATCACGAATTTAAAACTATACCTAGAGAGAAGGAAAACAAAAGTGTTCATATAAATAGACACACTACTAGAAAATGGATTTAATCAAATGTTTATATACCCAAAGTTTAAGAAAATCATGGGTATGGACCATTTTTCTAAACTAGTCCCATGGTTTTTTAAAAATTGTGGGAATAACCCCATAAAAAATGATCCTCACTCAGGATTATCCTCCCCCTACCCCTTATATGATACTTAATCTCTCATTCACTCCCCTCTCTACCTCTACCTAGACCTATTAGCCTCTACCTCCACCACGACATCCCGACCTCTGAGTCCCAGCCCTCACCTGTCCACCCCCACGTATTGGTCACCACCTCCCTCCCTTCACATTCACCTCCCATCCCCCTCCTCCATATCTCCAAATACCATCCTCTACTTATAGTCCCCCACTTCCCTCCCTCCCTCCACCCCAACCACCTTGCCTCTACCTCCCAGACCCCACCTACCTCCCTCTATCTTCATGCCTCGGCACCCGCCTTGGTGTCTGTGTCCGCTTCCCTACCTCCACCTCCCTACATCTGACTCGAGCCCTACCTCCCCCTAAACTCCCTCTCTTACCTATCCATAAACCTTAATTTACATGGGTCTCCTCACCTCATAGGTATGTTTGATTCAAATATTCCCCAAATTTTAATTTGTATCTAAATTCTCAAATATGAAACCTACTATATTTGACGAAGGATAATTTTTAGAAGATGTTTGGATAAATAGTTAATTGTTTGAGATAATACAAATAGATTTTGATGTCATTTGAGGGAAATCTGGAATTACTTTTTCTTTCATTGAAAAATGAAAATGATCAAAACACACTATCTGCACATAGCACTTTATGTTGTGAAAGAATACGAATTTTTTTATTACCTTCACATGAATTTATAGGGATATTTGTACAACTATTAGAGATAATGTGCTTGAATTTCAATTGGATTTGTAAAATATTTCATGATACATAAGACTTGGGAAATATTATTTTCAATGTGTATGAATTTATATTTAAGATTGTGGGATATCCATGCCACATTACAGTTAAAAATGTAGTGATGATGAAATGGGAAGATGAGAGAAATCATACTATAGTGAAGTTTTGGTCACTATAAAATTAATATGATGACACCATGATGAAATAACAGTGGGATTTTTGGTCATCATAGAGGTTTAATGACTCAAAGGGAGTGTTCAAATGACATGATAGTCATTTAATTAAGAATTGTGCAGAACATGGGGGGAAATAGTGGAAAATAACACCAAATAATTAGTGTGCAATTCAAGAAAGATGATTATCTATGAGAAACATAGAATAATTTATGATATGGTGAATACCATGTTCAAATTAATGATGATACACATAATATGAGGGATGATATTAAAAATAGTGAGGACCACACTGTGGTAATTTCTATATGACTGTTCTGATTAGCCTTTGAAGCTGGAAGTTGAATTTGGTCTATCATAGGTAAACCCACACCTAAGTTTGTGTTTTTTCTGGTTCATTCATACATGCATGATTTAAATAGATTTAAATCAGTGGGATCTATATATATAATGAGGAAATGATAATTCAAATATTACATGGAGATTATAATAAAAGTCAGTAGGAGATATTATTGAATACAATAGTTTTTTAAATGATTTTAAATGATCATATATTGAAAATTGACCCAATATTTATTGGTTTATTATAATTCAATATAAACTAAAATGAATGTAAAAACATAAAATGAACCATACATTGGAAATATATAATGAATGTTAACTAAACTAAATTGAAGTGAAGTGAAGTGAAGTGAAGTGAAGTTAATTGGACATAATCAATTGGATTTGGCATGAAATAAATAAAAGAAAATTGAAGTGAACGAAACTAATGTAATGTGAACTAGGAAAAATAAAAATAACTAGCATCAACCAAATTAAATTAAGCATAACATAACCAAGAAAAATAATGCCTAGATAAACAAAACCAAAAAAATAGATTGAACCACATCCTCCTGAACAAATATAATATATTTCCCCCTTTTTTGCAGGAACATGTTTTGACCCATGGGGTGTTGTGGTTATTTTATTGGGGTAGTGTCTCATATAGTCACAAGAGATATGTATTCTTTATTTTAGTTTTTATTTTATTTTCCTTATCACATCGAACACTTAGGCCTTTTAATTCTCTTCTACAGATGGAGGGTAGATATATTTTGTGAAGGGGGCTAGAAGGGAACTGGAGTTGGCTACGTGGTTTTCTTTACACGGGAGGGAGATCGGGGTAGTGGAGGGATTAATAAGTGTGTTTAATTTTTTCTACCTTTGTACTATGTTGTTTCTATTTATTTTATTTTCCTTCAGTGTGGATGTTTAACGTATGGATGGGTCATTCCAATATTTTATTTATTTTTTACTTCTATTTTAATTAATTTTTTGTGGGTGAAATTATTTCCGAGTAGTAATTCCTTGATGCTCAGACACTTGTGCTCTCCCGTAGAAATAGCCCATCCACCTTAGTCCAGCCTAGTATTCCTGTATTAGAGTCTATGACTGAACCAGGGGAATTCCAAGGAAACATGGATAATTAGGAAAGTATTGGAAATGTTGAGGAATGAATTATGAATTTATAGGAATAAAGATTGAGGACATTGAAATTTATAATGTGAAGATGTGGGAGAATATGAAATATATATTGATTATGGAAATGATATGGGAATAAAAGGATATGAAATAATAATGTGTTGGGACTAATAAATAGAAATTCACATTCATTCCCTTTTTGATAATGTATTATCAGATCATGATCTACTATACATTGTTGGAGTTGATGATTAGACTCCATCCCAATGAAACTCTATAAATACCTTGGTGCTAAAAATACTCGATCAAACACTAGATAATTTTAATTTCAATTTCCAGCAAAACCTTCATTGATCTCATAGTAGAACTTAGGACTTAATAGTAGATTGCAATAAAGGGAAAATTAGTTATTCCCTTATCACATACACTGAGTAGAGTGCCACACAAAACCAAATACAATAATATCCCCCCAAAGAAATTCCTGAGGTTGTCTGAATATGACTTCATTATCTAATATAATGTCAGGAGTAGGGTAAATCTTCTCACTATTTCATCTATAAATATTTCATTCATTCTTTGAGCCACCCCACATAGTATTTTTTTCTAGGGAATCCTAATAATCTAGAAAAGGACTGGTAAATTTCTCATGATAGTTGGGATCTCTGGATTTACTTGTCAATATATATAAGAAAAATCTAAATACCCCTTTTAAGACTTTGAACATTTAAAAATATCCTTCCCAGGTGTAGGGAGATTAATCCCTTGTCCTAAACACCAAAGGGAGTGTCACATAACACATTTAAATATAGTTTTTTGTTTTCAATATTCTTTATACTCTTATTTTATAGGTTTGAAAACCTTTACTATGTAAAAATATGTGGTCTACTAAAATATATGAATATCAACATTAAAACTCTCCTTTTGAGCTCTTGGGAATCTTGGTATTTGAATATTTATTTAAAAATCATTATTTAAGAACATGGTCTACTGAGTGTTCGTTAAAAACTTTCCTGAAAATAAAATATAAAATATCACAACACTATATTCATCATTTAAGACTCTAAATACTATGTAATCTCAATTACCAAAAATATTTATTTATAAAATCACTGGAATGAGACCCAAAAACCTTATTTATGAAACCATCTGATCCCTACAAGAGTTTTATTCACATGTTGCATGTTTTACCTCATGAACACTACCTGTTACCCTGCTTTTCCACACCTAAAATTGTAGTTCCAACTATATAATAGCTTCATGGAAGCTTCTGACTCCCTGTGTAATAATATTTATGTAGTCCATTGAATTTTTTTGCAACCTCATCATACTAAACAAGTTAAAAATTGCTCCAGTATTCATATATTTTTAATTAGTTACAGACATCAGATATTAAGATCAATTCCTACCTTAATATATCATCCACCTCTTCAATTAAAATAGTGAACGTGATCCACATCCAATTTTCAACTTGTATAAACTTTTATCCATGCTCCAAACACATATAAATTTCTCCAAATCATGAATATCATTTCATTATGAAATTATTCCATGCATACCTTCACCGTCGTTCCTCTTCCAAGACATATTCTTTATATTAATACATACAATTCACTCTCTCTATATATATTTTCAACGCAACTTCATGAAAAATATATTCATGACATTATTCTTGAAAATATCATTCCTCTTCAATCAAACATACTACATTCATACCTCAAATATTTTCCAAAAGTCCAACCAATCAAGCCTTGGTTCCAACAATCACCCAATTTGGATTTTTTTTGACAATGTCAAATCATTATCAAGGAATCCAATCCACAACATCATTATTCTATCCTCCTTTTTCAATAAAATACAATTGAAATTGTCTATTTGGGAAATATCAAGTTCATTTTATAACCCCCCCCCCCCTCCTCAACAAACTCCATGAACTAAATATGTCTAGAAAAATCACCACATTTAAAACCACTTCATGAAAACTATATTAAGAGATATATTGTCCCTCATGAATTCTTAAACAACTAAAAATAATTGGAAAGATATCCCAGAATTTTTTTGAAACCAAAACAACCTTAAAGACTGAATTTGACACCTGATCCACTCTATAATAAGCAAGATATCCACAGACATTCATAAATCCAAAATCTTCAGATTGATTCAAGCATATAAAGTTAGATCCACATTTGAATTTTTTTAGACGATAGATTTAGTAATATTGGTTCATAGATTCCTTTGTGGAACTTTATTCATTATATCTTTCTTAAGATGATAGATTTTTAACTTTTTTGGGGTGATTTTAGATTTGAAACTACATTCATTTGCATAATGCATATCCATATTTGGCTTTGGTATCCACTGAACTTCAAATGTATAGCCTATAAACACATATTTTTTAGATTCTAATATATTTTCAGTAAAAACACTCCAATGTTTCTTGAAATCCATATCACAAGGCATATACTTTCTTTCAAATTAGGCTAAAAACATGTATGAGCAAAGTTTTCAACTTCCCCTTAATGTCTTCATTTCCAGCAACCACATAGTGTAATGATTTTACCATGAGAGGCACTTGATAATATTGTATTCTTAAAGAACATTTAAGGTTATATTATAAAAACCAATAATATAATATCATCCTATTAGTGAAAAAATAAATTTATATGAAATATTAAATAATGTTACTTCCTCATAAAGTTGTCCAATCACTTCATCAAGGCTTCCATCATCAGATAGGGCCTGAAATCAATTTTAGAGTCTTCCCAGCATGACTCAAAATAGTTGGGGGTCAAGGTACTTGACTCTGACACCTGGATCACTTCAAATAAGCCATGATATTCACCACATTATAATATTTCAACATTCACAGACATATTCAAGAATGTCTATACAGATTCATTATAGTTTTCTCTAAGGTGATGGTGAGACAATATTATTTCACATATTTTACTTGACACTACATTCATTATATCCTTTCACTTACAATATTTATAGACATATTTCAGCATGGAAAACACAAGTTATAGAAAATAAAATCAGATCCCATCATTAAATCCATGAGATAACATATTTAACAACACGTCTAGACAAATTCCATCTTGTGGCCCTCAAGGTGATATATTGAAACACCTCTTTCACATAAATTATTCCTCCGATCCTCAATGAATCTCCTTTTGATGCACACATAGTGAAACATCCCCTTTTATTTAATCTCCCCTAAATCAATGCACACATTATTTTAAATAATATACATCAAGGGAAGTGGGGGTATCTCTAATATATTCATTCTATGAAATGTGGTTGGTCATTGTGAACCAACCCCTTCCATTATTCTTCCATGTTTTTCTTTGATGTTAAACACTTAAACAAACGTCTTAATTTCATGAAATAGAATTAACCGATTTAGTAATGACCATATCACTAGTAGATAATTCTTTCTTTGAATCATGATATTTTGAGTTTTTTCATCCATATTTCACCATGTAAGAGATGCTCCATCATTCTTCCATTTATGATTCATAGTGGTATGGTTTAAATGGAATAGACATGTCATTTTCGTAGAATCTTTCCATATAGGATTCTTAAATGACCAATGTATTTGTATTTCATACTTCTTGAAGCCAGAACAAAACTCTTCTTAAAATATTATGTGGTTTTAGGCTTCTCCCTCACTACATGGAGCTCTTCCTCCAGCATAGTGACCTTGAACTCCTTCACCTTTAGTAGTCCTTATAAATTCCAAATGCTATAAATATTTTCAGCATGAACTATCATCATCTTGTCTTCATGTTGTTTTCTAAGGACAACTATGGTGAATTCATGTTTTTTCTTAATTTTCATGCTTACCTTCAATTATTTTATCAATTCTTCAATTACATTATTTTTCTTCATCTTATTACTCATATTATAGATAATTTTCCCCCAAATCTTCTATAAGGATAGAATTCATTTTTTTTCTTTCACTCACTTATTCTAGGTGAATCACATAATTTGGTTGTTTAAAATTATTCTAAACAGATAAACCTAATGTATTACTTTGATTGTAACACATACATATTATCTTCCTAGATATTACCTAATAAGATGTTAATATTAAGTATCACTATGAGAATTAATTCCACATCTTTAAGATCTTTTATCTTCTATTAAAGTCATATTTTCTTTTTCAAGGTAGTCTTATTTAGGTCCCATTGATCTTTTACTTCCAGTGATTGGTACTTTATCTTTTGGATAAAAAATAGATTTTTTTCACAAATCATGTTTTAAAAATGTATCTTAATTCTTTCTTCACTTCAATGTATCTTCAAAATGTGAAATTATTTTATAGATTAAGGATATATACACATGATTCAATAACTGTGGGTATATAATGTCGGGTGTGATAATCTATACCCATAGTTTTCTAAACGGTGGGTAAATATATTTTCCCATGGTTTAAATAAAACTATGGGTATTATAGAAATCTCTAGGGTTATACCCACTATTTCTATAAAACCAATAGTACAGCTCTATACTAACGCCTTGGTAGCCCATAGTTTATGGAACTGTGGGTATAGACTGTACCCACAGTTTTATGGGCTATACCCATGGTTCCAAACCGTGGGTATAAGTGATTTTTTCAGTAGTGTCACCCTATGAGATAACTTTCAACAATATTTCCGTCATATGATCATAAGAACCTCACCTAGAGGAATAATGAATAAATCTACAAAACACCACAACCAACCTCAAGACACTTTTCTAGGAGAGATACCTATTAAACAAGATAAAGTACACAAGTAAAGAATCAAAGAATAAAAAACTATCTCATAAGTAGAAAAAGGAAAAAACCTGGACAACATCGATACAAAAGAAAAGTTAAACATCAAACAACTATGGATATTGAGAACACATCAATGAATCATGTTCATAGGTTCTCTCCTCTACACAAACATTTAAGCACAATACATGAACCAAGGGAATAATATTCAAATTCAACACCTTGTATTATTGATCTTGGATCTCCATGGGCTTCTCCTCAATGGTCACATAATTATTACCTTCAATCACACTCAAATAAATTAATTGAGAGTATCTATGAAGATAAAAATGATCTTTGGACACATGAAAGACATCTTAAATCTTCCTCATCTTTAGGGTAAGTTCTATTTGATAAATTATGGTTCTAACATGATTTTACACCTTGGAAGGCATAATAAATCGAGGGGAAACCATACTCCCATGACCAAAATTTCACTACCCACATTGAGGATAAACCTTGGGGGACATTATATATCTAAATTAAAACTCCCTATGTCTCCTATTATGTTTTTCATGGGACTTATAATGATTCTATAGTTCTTCACTCTCTCTTTAATCACCCTAAATTATCTATGTTGTACTATGCGAAAGTTCTGGCCCAGGAATTTCTAACTCTCCAAATTCAGTCTAGAACAATTGAGAATGAAAAATTATTCCATACAAAGATTTAAATATTTCCATAAAAATCTTGAAGTGGAAAATATTTTCGTAATCAAATTTGACCAACGGTAGATGTCTTATCCATGAACATCCAAAATCATCAAAATAAGAGTGCAATATGAGTTCAAGAGTATAGAGTATGCTCTTTATGACCATATTTCTCTATAAGAAAATTAGTATTATTGTGTAACTAAGAGCCAAAAATATAATGATGATATCATTATGAGATACTGTTAAAATTATATTCTTGATTAGTTATAATATTCCCCAAGAATCTGTGAAGTCTCACCACCTCCTCCAGATATTACCTTGACAAAACCTTCACTGATCTTGATTGATTAATCACTAAGAAGTTTGTTGGTTTAATAAAATGTTCTAATATTACACATATAGAATCATATCCTTCCTGATCTTGAGTTAAGACAGTAATTAATTCTATTGAAATTTCCTTCCACTTCTACTGAGGAACAACAAATGGTTGGAGAAAATAATCTGGAACACAGTGTTCAACATTCCCCTTTTAGAAGACTAATCACCCTAACACAAAATCTAAAACAAAATTCTTTAACCCATTCCACTAAATATGACATCTTATAGAATAGTATATCTTTTTTACAATAGGCTTTATATCCATGGGTGTGTTGTGTAATCCATACAGCACCTATGACACCCTATACCCACAATCCCAAATCTTTTTCTCATATACATATATGTCACATACATTCTTGATAAATGTTATCAAATAAAAGATATAATCATCCATAATTAAAAAAATTGATAATAATTATTCAATTTATTACATTTGAAGGATATTATCTAGTTTATATCTTTATAGAAATATGAAGCATTGTAAACTAATAAAGCCCATAACTTTCTCAACTAATGGGTATATTTTTTACAATATATATAAGAAACTACTTGATTCATGATAACTCTTAAATATCTCCCAAAAAATCATCTACACATTTTATCCTTATAAACATGTCACGTAAATACTTTTCATTATAATTTAGTGAAATTGAAATATATAAAGGGTGAGCTCAAACGATTAGAGAGTGAAACATATTAAAAAAATAATCATGGAATAAACATGGAATAAATTTTATGGAATGAATATATAAACAACATGAAGCCATAATCAAAATAAAACTGAGATAATTTTATATCTATAATATTAAATAAAAACATGGATATAAAAAATACATATCCCAAATTTATGGAGTGAATAATTACAAACATAAAAATCATGATTTAAAGGTTTTTTTTCAAGAAAATTGAATTGTCTTTGAGACCATAATCAAGATATATTGCAGAATTGGTCTGGCATACACCACCTAACCAAACTTATTTTTCCTCATAAAACTTGTCATTGAATCAAGAGGCTATATAGTTATAATCCCCACCCATCACCTAATTATGTCAAATGCATTTAACCTAATATTCATCAATAAATTTCATACCACTCCCTGGGAGGCCTCTTACTTAATAAAACATATCTATTTACATAATGAGAAATATGAAAAAAAAAATTGATATGTGTTGGTAGTAAATAATCTTTTGAAATAAAAAAAAATTCCCCATGTTAGTAAAATAGAAAACATGATCATAAACCATCCGTTTGAAGAATTTGGATGGTTAAAAAATAAATATTTAACGTTATAGTAATCATCCATATTGAAAAAAACATCTCGAATGCCAATATTTTTTCCCTTTTCAACAAAATAACATTCTTTTTATGTGAACATAATTTAATCTGAGTTATGTAAGATGTGATTTTCACACTGTATAGAATAATTAGTATATTTTTTATTAAATACTTTAAAATTTTGATCATAATACATCCATGGGATAAAAGGTGGACGGTTTATAAAGAATGGATCTTGAGTTTGACAAAGTAAACCTATAAGGATATTGACATAGATGAAATACATCCCTATAAACTGATGCTTGAACGATACCATCCAAGAAGGGATCGTGAATTGTATTTTTTGGAATCATTCATTTATTACCCCAAAAGACATATATATATATATACATATATTATAATTTAAATAGTGAAACAAAAACCCTATTATGGTAAATCCTTTTGAAAAATAAAAGAAAATTATAAATAAAAACATAAAAGAACATATAGGAAAAAAATTTAACATTGAAATAAAATAGATACTTTTGGGTCAATTAAATAAGTGTTTTTTAAAATGTGTAGTGAAAAATCATTTAAAAATTTTACTTTTAAAATAATCTCCAGAAATGGTGCCAGAAAATTAAATACATTTATCTGTAGGTAATGTGAATCCATGACATTTCATTGTGAAAGGGACATTTTTAATACTTGAAATTACCTTTGTTGGAACCCCACATTGTAAAAAGATTGATAAAAAATTAATTGCATCAAAACAAAATTTTCCCAAATAAGATCAAAAAATAACACATAAAAAATATTAGGGTGGGATAACCCAAACATGTAAGAACAGTTTTCATGATAAAACATAATATTTCAAGAAGGTGATTTGAGTTACCAAAAATCCTTAACACCATGGAACCAACTAAATCAATATCCACATGAAAAATATGAATGATTTATTTATTAAATACCATAAAATACAAGAATTATTATAAAAACATATACAAGGGTAGTGAATACACCATACAAAGGAAATATAGTTCATAACATGTAACCTCTATTAAAAAATTAGAATTGACACTAAGAAGAATATCACGGCTTGAGTAAAACTTTAATAAAAACTTATTGAATGTGTGGGATTTAAATTGAACTTAGAATACTATAATTAAAAGATAATACATAATGAAATATCTCAAATAGGTAGTATATACACCACAAAAATGAAATTAGGTGCGTAATTTTAAATCTGTCTCAAAGAGAATAATTTGAGATGAAAACCATTACCTTTTTTAAAAAAATTTAATAACATGATTTAAAATCCTATGTCACAAAAATAGGATTTATTAATAGAATAATTTAAATCCTTAATAATATATTTTTTCATTCATCCATCTCATAAATAGTAATTCTTCACATGAATTCTTCTGATTTTCCACAATGGTTGTTTTTTGTCTTGATCATTTGAACTAGTTTCATAATAGCATCACCCATATTCATTATTCTCCAAAATTTAAACATTAATATGTAATTACAATTAATTATGTGGATTTATTTTAATAATTTAATTTGTTAAAAAATCCATTCATGATTTTTTTATCCTTTATCCTTGAAGATGAAATTGATAAAAAACATGTTTTGGAGATTCTTAACAACTGAAGTAAGTTTTCTCAATTAAAAAATTAAATAAATATATATTATATCCTGAAACAAAAACAAAACATTATTTACTCATTTATATCATATTATACAACTATTTATGTTCCCATTGTCATTCTTGATATAAATTAATTGTATTGCTCAAGTAGGTATTTAAACCAACAAAAACATGAACATACCCTAACTTAATGAATTATTATGATATGGTTTGATTATAATATAATTATTAAAAAATCATAATGATATTATTTAGTTCTTATTAGTTTTATATATCATAATTTTTATAAATTATAATATGTATAAATGGATATGGAAATATTACACAATTTTAATAAAAGGTTATCCTCTAAGTACACTTATTTTAAATGATTAAATTATCGATGTTCATTTGATGATCATATCATTTATAGGTTCTATAATTTATTATAACATAACCTTAATTATATAAAAAAAATATTTTTCCTTTAATTTTATAATTATATCAATCCTTCTAAGGTAGTGAAATAAAAAATAAACATTTTACATCATGGAGATGGTAGTCTGCACAACTCATTAACAATTTTATTGTTTTTATTAATGAATGGGGGTATATGAATAAAAATGGAGAATACCATTAATATGGTAACATTATAGTATATGAATAATACTAATAAAATTAATTTTTTTATATAATTAATATTAATTAATATAATTCATACGAAAACTTCATAATTGATAATACTCTGGTTGGGGGCTTGAATTTTCCTTCGAAGTCTCATAGAAAATGAAGACCATATGCTGAATAATGGTGACTATAAGATTTGAAATGTGGAAGAGGGTTCTAGGATGAAACAAAATTATATTTTAAATGATAAATTCAAATGATATGTGATTCATGAATTTTTGAATATCTTGCCCTTGTATAAGTATTGATAAGGGTAGTTTTGGAAATGCCAATTTAATTTCAATATTCCAATTTCAATATTAAAGGGTCAAGAGATTCAAAAAGGAAAAAAAATTATAAAGATAATTTATTTTGTACGATTCAATACATCAACTAATCATTTTGAAACATTTTTTAACATTTTTTCATTTCCCCTTAGTAAGAAACATTTTATCATTTTTACTTTTTACCAGGGTAACTAAATTTTTAAATTAGTAATTAATTTTAATGTCCAAAAAAATTGAATTAATTACCTAATTTGAACCTTTTGATATGAAATTTTAAAACCATTTTATCAAATAAAATTTTTATATGTATGAAATTTTAATTTTATAATAAAAACACATAAGTGCATAAAACTTATTTAGAGATATAATATATATTTTATATATTTATATATATGGTAAAATTTTCTTATATACAATTTTCGTTGACATAAATTCAATTATTTGAAAAAAAATAATGGATATGATTCTTCCAATGTATTCCAAAACTAAATATCCTTTGAAAAAAATTGATTCAAAGAAAATAATGAAAATAGATTTTATATTAATGTAACATTTTAATTAGTTAAAAAAATATTTTAAATAGATTATATTTGTTCAAATAATATTTTAAATGGAATAATTTTATTCCTAAAATTAATATTTTGTTATTTATAAGGTTTTTAATATTTATAGTTCATTCTTACATAATGATAAAGTCATATAAATTATATCATTCATGAAAACCAAATTTTTCGACTAAAAATAAAAATTTTGAGAAAAACATAAAAAAATTATTACTTGTTCAATTTTGATATGAATAATTACAAAAAAAAAGTACATTTTAATTAATTTCTAATTACATAATTTATAAATTCATATTTTGAGTAAAATCATAAAATATAATTGAAAACCTAATTTAATTTGAAAAATAACATTTTTAAATATTAAATATTATTATACATATTTTATATCATCTACCAACTAAATTACTGGTAAAATTTTCATTATATCAAAAAACAATAGAATTAAGAATATCTTTCTTAAAATAGAAATTTTTATTACATAAAACAAAATTTTTGGGAAAACAAATTCTAAAAAATAAATGATCTTATTATTAATTTTAGGTAAAAAAATTGAATTTCATTTATATTAAAATTTCGCATTATTTTCTATGTACCGGTAATTCATAGATATGTTACCCAAATTCTTTCACACCGATTAAATAACTATTTTTTCATAGTTATACTTTAATATTTATATTTTATCTAAATATATCATGGTTTTTTTAAGCTTGATATTTCATATGGAGATATATATCAATCATATTTACTAATATAAGGGTAATCAAATATTATATTTTTTGGGTGTTACATTATCCCCCACCCAAATAAATTTCATTCTTATAATTTTAATCATATTAATTTATAAAGGGAACTAATAATTAATCCATACACTACTATATGTTCATGAATTTATTCAAGATATAAAATGATATTATTCAATATTAAATATTATTATAAACACCTAAAAATTGATTTAACCCATTCCTAATTTTACATATAATTATTATAAGGGAGGAAGATCTTTATTCTTAAAGAATAACTTCCCACAAACCAAAAAAAATATTTATATTATATTAATACCAAAATTGCTTTTTATTTATAACTCATATCTAGGTGTTGACTAAAACATACATTACATAGGAAACTATAAAATCAAGAGTGAAAACTCTAATTCATTGTTTCTAGTTAAATATGATCTTCCTTTTATTCATGGTTGATAGTAATTATCTCCCATTTTGGACCTTTTATTGGTATATTGATTCTAAAAATTCCCAAATCTATTACAATTGAAGCAATGTATTTTTCTACATTATCTCTTAATTTAAATATGTGAGTCTGATAACCTTCATCTCCACACTGGTTTCATTTATATTTCACTTGAAGGAAACTACTTTCACAATTACTCTATCATTTTTGACATATAAGAAATTGGAACCTCTTTCCCACACCATATTCTTCAATAGATCTTTAATACGACTCCATATTTCTCTTCTTTGGTGTGTTTGGAACTTCATCTATGTTCACATTGATAATTATATTTTGTGATATCTGGTTTATAATAATCATAATTTTTCTCACTCCATCTCCCATTCTGATGGGTTGTTCATTGAGGTAATCTTCACAGTGTCCCTCAGATCCATGGTTTCATCTAGTTCCATCCATTACCAAAACCAAAATTGTTAACATTAGTGACAATCATTCTACAGTAATGATCATGAATAACCATTGAAAAAATTAACCTCAATAAGTCTTACTTTATAACATCATCATGTTAACCTAGAGTTATTATAAATCAACTTGAATCAATCTCAGTTCAGCCTATATCACTCTCAATTTAATATATACCATTCTTGTTTCAACCTAAAATAATTTCTTTCAGGATATATCATACTTATTGGCCAAATACATAAAATATATATTCAAAATTACCATGATATTTCATAATTATCATTGAAATCTATGATCTCAAAATCTACATTATCATTCCTCAAACAGAATTAGTCATTCTTATAATCACATACTCTCGATAACATACATTTACTAAAAAATGTGTTTATACCCAAGACATTTAGTGAAAAAAATTATATATACATATAAATATTAACTCTATCTTTAACCCTAATATTTTATTAACCACTAGTTCATAATTTCTAAAACTAGTCGATAGATATCCTAATCCTAAAAATGAGATAAAATTCTCCAGAAATATCATGAATCAATTATCAATAACAAGATTACCAATTAAAATCTAGTTTAATTTTTTGAATTTAAACCACCATTTATTATCTCAAAATCATGTTTATTTTAAACTTAAGAGTTATCCATACCTCAATAATGGGTTCTCTAATAGTTATCCCCAAAAATATAACATTATCATAAAATCACTTTTCATTGTTATTAATACCATTTAATATATTTTTTCATATCATTTTAGTAAAAAAATTCAGAATAATCCTATTATGTTTTATATAATCCTCAATAACATTTAGAATATAATAAATTTTGATCAATAATTAAAACTTCAAAAATTAAAATATCTAATATTGTGAATAATTTATAGAAATTATGATGTCCACCTCACTACCATTGGTAAGACCAAGAAAATCGCATTTTACGTCACTATAGAAATAAAATAAAATTCTTAAAAAATTTGGTATTCTACCGTATTAAGTTATCATGCATGATTATTTCTAGATACATACCTTTCCCATCTTCATCTTCAATATCCTATTTCAACCAAATAATAATACCAAAATTTTTATGGAAATATCAAAAATATGTATATGGAAACGTCAATATGAATAGTTAATCCCCCGTGGTAGCTTTTTTAACATGTTTTACTTCCAGATAAACCATTGACTCTTCTTTGATCAATCATTGGTTATATATGGTAATTTTTATATTAGGTTATCTAAACCAATTAGTTAAAATCATTATTAAATTCTTCATAAGAATATGTAAATAGAATGCGATTAACCAAATCATATGTCCTGAGATTATCATGCCAAATGTGAAGTCTAAGTCTCACTCATCATGCATCCGAGTGATAATTGATTCAATGATCAACCAAACATTTTTGGGTGATTACCACTTGTTGAATATGTATAACTATCATACCCACATATCAGTATCAAGATAAGGTTATATTTTTTAGAGAACCCATATAATCTAGTCTTTACCAAAATATCATAATGTTATCCAATACTTAGACTGTATTCTGGGGGTATGTATTATTATCTTAATCCCTAAATAAAATTTTTAATATTTCCTTTGCATAAAATCATATGTTATTACAAATGGTTATCTATACCTTTAAAATTTTGATCAAACATCACTTATAAACTCTTAAATTATCCTCAAAAAATTCTAATGTCCAAATTTATCTAAACCATTCACTTGATACCAAATGTTATGCCTCAAACACTAACTCTTGGATTTAATGATCATAAAAATTTACTTTATATAATTTTTTCGTACCATTTATAAAATCTAAGATATAACTATCACAAATTAAAAAAATTATAATGATTATTAAATTTGTTACATCCTAAGTAGATTTTTAGGTTTGATAATTTAAAAAATTAGGAATCATACTAAACTAATTAATTACATGTATTTATCAACTAATATACATTTTACCACTATATATAAGAAACAACCTATTTCTTGAAAAGTCTTTATCATATCCAACAAATTATTCCACATGTATTATCCTTTTAAACATCTCACATATACTAATTCTCTTCATAACCAAGGGAAATTTAAACATAAGAAGGGGTGAGATAAAATGCTCTGTAAAGGAAACATATAACTGAAGAAATCTTGGAATAAACGTGGAATGAATATTATTATAAGAATAGGTAGATGGTATGAAAAAATAATAAACATGAAACTGATATAATTCCAATATCCATAAAAATAAATGAAAACATATATATATATAAAATAATTATCCCATACTAATATAATTCCTGATATCAAACATCAAAAACCTACTGTCAAATCCTTATTCCAATAAACATTACTTATCTTCAAGAACCTAGTCTATATATATACATGAATTCGGCAGGAATAAACCAATACCCAAACTTATTTTATCTCAGGAAACCTACATATGTATCGAGGGGATATATAATTTTAGGCATGTCTCGTCAACTGATTTATCCCAACTAATTCACCATAAGAGCTATCAATATATTTCATGTCACTCCCTAAGTAATATGTTACTTGAAAAAACTTGGAAATATATGTAATTAAAAATATATAAATGAAAAATATACTCAAATTGTATTATCAATAAATAATAATCAAGAATGAAAATACATTTTCCCATGTTAATAGAAGGGATAACTTGATCATAACCCATTCAGAGGAAGAAGGTGCATGGTTAAGCAATAAATAGTAAAATTACTAATAAACATCAATTTTGAAATAAAAAAATATGTAATTACAATAATTTTACACTTTTTAATAGAATAACATTCTTTCTAGGTGAACATAATCCAATCTAAATAATTAATATTTTATTTCCACATCATACAGAGAAAGAAGTATACATTGAAGTCAATAATTAAAAAATATGATCATAATCCATCCATGGAAAAGAGGTTGATAGTTTAAAAAGAACATAACTATAGTGTAATAAAGGAAACCTAGAATGATGTTGAAATAGAATAAAATCAACCTTACAAACTGATGATTGAACTATACCACCCAAAAGGGGATTACAGATTTCATTTTTTGGTATCATTAATTCATTCCCCCAAAATACAGTGTAACGTCCCAACCCGGCTGACCACTTAACTGGTAGATAGACCGATGGGTCACATGGAATCAAGTGCACATCCTCATACATGATAGGTTATTGACTATTAGTGAGGGTATAAGGAGGTGATAGTAGGGAGACTATACCTTCATGATTAGTGTGGCACTGTGGAATATCATAGAGTAAATAACATAAAATTGCAAAAGTAGTAATAAATTAAAGATAAAGCAGTGGAAGAATAATAATAATAAATGAATCAAAATGTCCAATTCCAATATTAAAAAATGTATACATGTCAATATGATGATACATAACTAAAAAAGTATACATATAGTAGGGAACATGATACAGGTAAGTAAATGAATAATGGAAACAAATAAAATCTCCATGGGCGATCTCCATAACAATCATGAGCTCTAACTTAGTCTTTTCTCCTAACTCCTTAGTACATGCATAGCAACACAAGAAATAATCCATGGTCCCATAAACATGTGATCTGGTCAGGCACCCAAGTGTATTGGAAGCATGAGAAATGTGTGAGATAAAATCCTAGTTGGCCACTAACCATAGTGTCTATAGCTGAATCTAGTCCATGAAAATAAATTAACTTAGTGTGTAGGTATAAATAATAATAAAAAACTGAATAAAAAGAAACTATCTAGCTTAGATTTATAAAGGACACCTAGAACCTCCACATGCTTCATCTCAAGGTCCGAATGAGTGTCTTATTGGTGAATATATAAATAGTAACAATATATATAGTATATTTCCATATATCATCCTCCTATATAGACCAGGTGTGTATGGATGCTAATTTCCATTACCTATAGTACTAGTTGATGGTTGGATCATGGAGTAACTCAGTTATCCATAACAAGTCTAAATGAGCATATAAGATCAAGCCAAGGGTACATGCCCTAAATCTAATAATGAGTGGGAGACGTCATGCTCGTCACTTGAAATTGTGAGTGTTTCATCGTTTCAACACATGAGGTCGTTAGTGTTTCATCATGCCAACACTCAATAAGGGACATGGTGCATCATACCAACCATTCACGTAGTTTCAATGGTGTGAGATGTCTTGCTCATCTCCTGATGTATGTGAGTTTGAAACCTCCATTCTCAATAAAACCCTTACCAATATTCCATATCCTATATCAAGGTATTTTCATATTTATAATAATATCCTTGAGGCATTACTGACCATGATTTAAATTTATGAATCCTTTTATATAATCAAGGGAATAACATCTATAAAAATCCACATAATCAATGATAATTTAATTATAACAAGAGGTGTGGTTGTACCGCCCAATATAATTTCATTTCAATAAAACTATATAATGTTTTAATGGAAGGAAGACCATTATGAAAAAGTCATTCCATTTGACACATGTCATTTAATCTATCAAAACATGGAAATTTATTTTATAAGGATAAAAATGGTACTTAGAAGGTACCATGGTCAATTGGGAAATTTCATACATGGGTAGTATAATTTATAAAGCAAGCCAATACCTTAAGAGGATCATGGTTTATTGGTAATTTTGATTGGTGTTGGCCAATCCATTCAATTTAAAAAACATTTCAATCCCTTAAAAAGTGATTTGTTTCACTAAAAATCTATAAAAAATTAGGGATATTCAATTTAATATCATCAAGCAGGCCATACACTAACATTGCACATAACATGCAATATTATAATGGAACAGGATAACTCAAAGGCTTAAAAATCATAACATAAATAACAAATTACTGATTTTTAATTCAGAAGATAGTAGACCTAATATGAGGGTTTTATTATAAATACCTAATATTTTCTAAAATAATTCATATAGTATGATTTAAGCATCAATTTCAGGTTTCATATGTTAATTCACTTTAAAGATTCATTTTAGAAAAATAACCAAACCTGGAAAAACATTACAAGGATTCAATATGGCACTCAAAAGGTGCCCACATCAATTGAACAAAATCCTTCAAGGTTCAATTCCATTTTTAATCTAATATGAATTCTTAAAAGTAATTTATTGAATTTATTGAATTAATTATAAATGAAAAATTAAATTCGGAACACCCAAGGGGTGTCTTTGGTCGAGTTTGGCATCCTTGATTTACTAAATAAGGATCAAAATGAGTAATACAAGGTCTGTAAAATAAAGAACTCAATTTTATGAAAACACATGGAAGATTTTGGTGTGAAAAAACAATAGAAACATTTATCATATGATGAAAATTTAGGTAAAAATATTTGTACAACCTACCATTTAATTAGGATTCTCTACTCATCTAATATCAAGCTTTGATTCGGTTAGGTATGGAAGAAAATGAAGAAATAGGAATATGACCTGAAAATAGAGTGAATTAAATCACCCCATGATGATATGTTCGATAGTAAACTAAAAAAATAACGATCCCATAGGAATATAGATATTTCCAATAGGAATCTTTAGGGACTGACGATACACGAATCTGACTTCAGATGGAGGGGATGTCATCATCCCTAGGTTAGGGAGGAGGTTGAACCCATGATGTATAGGGGATATCCTCACATTACTAGAGGATAGAAAAAAAGGGTTTAATTTGGTTCATTAAGGTAATTTTTGTAATTTCACATTAAAATATTAGGTCGAGTGGTTTGGCTCCATAGTTGTCCAAACTGTGTGCCAACCTTGTAGCACCCACTACTTAGGAACACTAAACCCGCACGGTTGTGACATACTTTTTTACCTAACTGTACACCAATTGTGTGATGAATATTAAAATACTACTTCTTATTTGACACTAATCTTGTGGGAATGGTGTACAGTTTGGGAAATTTTTCGCTTCCTATACACCCCACACCTGATCACCTACACAAGTAACATGGGTTCTACTATAGGGTCACACGATTTAAGGAAAATTGTGCACCCCTATCAAGGTAATTTGGTTCATTAATGTAATTTGGTTCATTAAGGTAATTTTTGTAATTTCACATTAAAATATTGGGTCGAGTGGTTTGGCCCCATAGTTGTCCAAACTGTGTGCCAACCATGTAGCACCCACTACTTAGGAACACTAAACCCACACGGTTGTGACATACTTTTTTACCTAACTGTACACCAACTGTGTGATGAATATTAAAATACTTCTGCTTATTTGACACTAATCTTGTGGAAATGGTGTACAGTTTGGGAAATTTTGCACTTCCTATACACCCCACACCTGATCACCTACACAAGTAACATGGTTTCTACTAGAGGGTCACACGATTTAAGGAAAATTGTGCACCCCTATCAATCTTCTTCAATTTTGAGTTTCTGAGGTCCAATGCCCCCAAAAAAGGAAGGAGCACATGAGGAACCCCTCAGTCATTTAACCAAGTATAAAAACAATGTGTTCATGACTTTTAACTCTCTAATTTATGAATCTTTGTCCAAAGAATAGTTTATCCCCCAAAAGATAAAATCCAAATTCCCATGGAATTCTAACTTTGTTCAAAACACAGGTCATTACAACCTCACCACATTTGAAATTATCATCCCCAAGTAGCTTTAGGGAAATAAAGAAAACATCATCCAACCTACAATTGTCATGATATCTCATTCAAATGGTCATTTTATGTTTCCAAACACCCAATGCACCTGCATACATTAGTTAAGCATACAATACTTAATTCATTAAAACTCGATAAAATGATCATTTTTAATGAAAACACTAAAATAGAGCCTACTAGATCCCATTTACCAAGGGACATGGTCACACAATCATCTATTTAAAAATATGACTGATGGTTCTCCATACCAAGGGTTTTTAACATTTAATGCCCAATTAAAAACCATGGAATGCCCCACCTTCAGAATTCCCGTAAAAGCATGATTCAAAGTGTTCCAAATGTGTTCTTGGCATGTCTCCTTAAACTAGGAGAACCTGATTGCATCCAAGGTCATATTAGGGACCTCACTATAAATAAATGTATGAATCTGGATTAACCTCACTAAAACTGGTCTTGGAATGTTTCATTAAAATAAATGGATTTCCTTTACACCACACTCTTCATAACCTGATGACATGCTTAAAATACTTCCATTCTACTATATACATCAAATAAGAAGGATTAAAATTCAATACACTTTGGCCAACTTTTGTTGAAAATTCCATGATTAGATAGTCAAATTATTTATAACTGAACCACAACACCTTCTTCCAAGGAATCTCGCGTTTAATATGAGCACATTTACTGAATCCCATATCTAACTTCCCCTGACCTTCCCTGATTAAACAACCACCCGATTATTTAATTTTTTTGGCCTCAGCATGAAAAAGGGTGTAATCTAGATCCAGACCAATAGAATCGTTACCCTTTAAAAATCACCTCTGAGCACGAAACTAAGTCTAGGGTAACCTCAGATTCATTAAAATGGAGTGCCAAGAACTAACCCAAGTTTTTTTATGATTGGTACAAGGACTATATTTCCACATTAGATCATTGATTAATACTAGAGTGGCATCTTCTTATTGTTCAAGTAAAAAAGATAATGACTAGTGTCCAAGAGTCCATCTAAGGAATTCCTTCATGGGAACCTAGGTATCACTCAGTACTAGCCATACCTTGTCAAAAACCACGTTTCTAGTGAATAACTTTGATAAATCCAGTTTAATGAAATAGAATGTAATTTGAAATCTTTATCTCTACATATAATCGACTCTGTCGTAGTGCATCAAGGAAGATGTCAAGATAATGGACATGCTCATCACTAAAAAATAGTACACTAAGAGGGTACCAATAAAACCAAAAAAAATAGTTTTTGAACCACTAATGGTCAACTTTTTGAGGAATCTATTCTTTACCAATCGATTCATAATCAACCAAACCATTATACCTTTACCACCTAAGGAATATCGTGATCGCTATGTCGTAACCACTGAATCTCACCCCTGACCAATGGCATTCATCAAAGGTTTCATACATAACCAACCATTTCTATATCATGTTATCACACAATCACTAACACATGTTCACTACAATTGAGGTAATTCTACCCTCTTTAGGGGTGTCCTAGTAATCCAAAATAGAGATAGTGTAGCCACTCACAAGCATTCTAGATCAAAAACACTTTAAACAAGTGTTTGAAACTCCTCTGATTCCTAGTCACAATGTCATAACATTTGGAATGAAACACAAAACCAACCTGATCAGTGTGTCAAACCACCTAATCCTCTTGGAATACAATCTCAATCGTTGGGATGAACCTGATTTCATTAACACTCAGGTCACTCTAATATGGATATAACCCAAGAATGTACCCAAAAACTCAAGGATCAATTATTAAACTGATCTCAACTGGTTCATTATATCATTTAACAACTTGATGGATACAACGTATATGAACACATAATACCTCAAGATTACATGAGAAAATAGCACATAAGGGTTACTACCCATAGGCTTGATATCCTTATGTATTCAAGTATTTAATGTCCCATACATAAAACTGGCTCAAATTATCACTATCCCATATGACTGTAAATCATACTAATAACCTCCCAAGTCGCCCAAAGAAAAGAATAGGGTAACAAGACATACAAAGAGGCAGAACATGCCCAAGGCATGCCTAACTTACTGAAACTAAGGAAGGGTTAAGGATACCATGACCACCCATCTGAATAATGGTTTCATTTAAAATCCATGATTCTTATTAGGGACAATGACACCTGAATGATACCAATCGTAAAAAAACTCATGTCATTTAGCAAGTAATTTAATCTCTAAGATTGCTACCTACCTCAATATATCCCCTTACGAAATCATAAGCATTTACCCTATCACTAAGTAACTCCAACTATAAAGTCGCTATTCTCAAGAGCCTGTCATTTTTTCCGTTTCTAAAAAATATTTATCCCTATGGAGAACAGTCATATTTCTATTCCAGGGAAACACTAAGAAACATTTAAACTACCCTTATGTGAGGATTTAACCTAAGGATTCCACATAATGTTCTATTTTCAAGTCATTAAAAATTAACATTCAATATTTACACATTAAAAAGATTTAAAATAGAATAGGAAGTATCAATCATAGTACAAAAGAAATTTGTAATGGATAAGGTGATCGGTGAGAGTCTTGTTAAACCAACATAGGTTTATCAAAATGCAACCCAATAGAAGTTGTAAAAATTAATAATGTTTCAAAACACCCATAGAAATGTATCTCATAAGAAACATGCCCCAACTGCTCTACTTGGGTGAAATTGTTCATGTTAGAGGTCAATCACAATTCATTGTAGAGGCAACCACTCATTTCAAATCAAAATTAATTAAACATATTTTTCATTTATAACTATTTCAAAATATACCATGATCATACATAATGGTTCGTATATATGGGTTTCTATCTACTAATCCACAAAGTTCCCATACACTTTACAGGTTTTCATCTTGATCCCACTAAATGAAATCATTCAATTTAAAAACAAATCAAACATCAGCAGATTTTACATTTTAATAGTGGTCTATAAGTACATAAAAATCTTAAATTTTTGTTCAAATATGATGGATACCTTTTCCAAATTATAATGTTCTCATACACTTTATAACTAAAAACTAGTTCCTGTTTAACCGTAACCCATAATTTCTACCCATGAACTTGATTACAAAATAGAAACAAGACAAGGCATAGTATCACAGGTGGTAAACATAGAAGAACATGATAAATATGAAAAAAAATCTGGATACATAAGAAAAACATGACAAATAGATCACCCAATCTCGTTATATAAATAGGAATGCTAATGAAACTAAAGTCATGGCATAACACTCAAGGAACAAAATCAAAATCAGAAAGCATCCTATAAATTCAACTACATGTCATGGTATATTCATGCATTGTGAGTTAATATAGGCCTATAATGATGCATGTAATTTTAATTCCTTTCAAAACCTGTCCAAGGGTAAAATACCATAAATTTCATAAAACAATAAGCAGTGGAAATTTTATCATTAAATCAAGGTTAAATCAAAATAAATTGTAATATTAAACAATATGAAAAACAATCCTAGCCCTGGACACTTTGACTTTTCCACATAAGTGGGAAGATCACTCCTATGAATGGTTATTTACCAAACACTAACACATTCATTGTATCCTATCTACCTATCCCAAAATAGCTAGGCAAAGGAAAAAATAAAAAGATCTGATGCCATTTTATAACGTCCTAACCTGGCTAAACACCTAATTGGTAGTCGGGTCGGTGGGTCACTTGGACCTAAGTAGGCCTCCTCATACGCCAAAGTCTATAAACTAGAATCGAGGGTCTAAGGATGTGATAGTGGGGAGACTATACCTCATAATCAGAGTGGCAGAGTGGAATATCATAGAGTAAATAATAGACAATAGTAGAAGAATTAGTAAATTAAATATCAAGCAATGGAAGAAGAATAAAAATAACTAAATCAAAATGGCCATTACTAATATACAACAATTTTTTCATTTACAAATGATGATACAAAACAAAAATAGTATACATACAACATGGAACATGATAAATAGAAGCACATAAATAAATAAAATATAAAAATCAACATCGGCTATCTCCATGAGCATCCCTAGCTCCAACTCAGTCATATGCTCCTAACTCCCAAGTACAAGAATAACCACACAAGCAATCATCCAAGGTCTTTTGAACATTAGATCTTCTTAGGTACCCCAATGCAATAGTGCCATAAGAAGGGTGTGAGAAAAAAATCCCAGTAAGTAACAACCCATGGTGTATACACCAAAATCCAATATATGAAAATAAAGTAAATTACTGGGGATGTATAAAGAATAATAAAAATATTGAATAAAAAGAATCATGCTAACTCATATTCCATAAGGACACCTGGCATCTCAAAATACTTTTTCTTGAGGCTGGAATGAGTTCTTGATCGATGACTTAATATATTGTAACAATATATATATATATATATTATAGATTTATATTTCATTATTCTATATGGACCAAGTGTGTGCGGACCCTAATGGATATATACTAGGAATACTAGTGGTTGGTTGGATGGGGTCATAATTAATTCATCCATAACCAATATAAATTAACAAATTATTTCATGCCAAGGGTATATTCCCTACATCTCATAATGAGTGAGAGACTTCATGTTTGTCACTCGATATGGTGAGTGTGTTGTCATGTCAACACTCAAAGTTGTGAGTGTATCCTCATTCCAAAACTCCAAAAGGGATGTGGTGCATCTTTCCCATCATCTATATAGTGTCAATGGTGTGATACATCGTTATCAATACCTGATATAAGGGATCGTGATACCGCCAGCCTCAACAAAACCCTGACCATCATTCCACTACCTATATCAAGGCATAGTCATATTTATAACAATATCCATCAGAAATTACATTTAATTATTTAAATTTTGTATTCCTATTATAAAATCAAGGGAATCATAACTATAAAAATCCACATTAGTTTTGCTTATTTAATAATAATAATAGGTGTGGTCATACCACCAAATTTCATTCCATTTAAATTAAAACCATATAATTCATTGAAGGAAGTAAGACCATCATGAGAATGTCATTACTTTTAACATGTGTCATATAAGATATCAAAACATTGAAATTTCTTTTACAAGGATCAAATAGTCACTTAAAAGGTAAAATGGTCATTTGTAAAATTTCCTACATGGGAAATCCCATTTATAAAGAGATCCAATCACTTAGGAGGGTCTTGGTTCATTGGTCCTTTAGATAGGTGTAGGCTTATTCATTAAATTTATAAAATGGTCCAATCACTTAGAAGGTGATTTGGTTCAATAAATTCAACATAAAAGGAGTTCTAATCCATTTAAGAATATCAACAGGTCTATGTGCTAACATTCCAAATAACAAGCACTATCATAAAGGCATAAGGAAAACTCAAATCCATAAAACATGCATGATATAAATAACAAATTACAGCTTTGTAATTTAGAAGATAGTGCACCTCATCTGAGGGGTTTTATTATAAATACATGACATTTTTTATCAAAAAAATCATTTAACACAATTTAAACATCAATTTAAAGAGTCATAACTCGAATAATGTTAAATAAAAATTATATAAAAACTACCAAACCTATAAAAATTACAAGGATTCAAAATGGTACATATGTGTTACCCTCATCAATTGAATAAAAGCCCGTAAGGGAAAATTCTATTATTAATCCAACATGAAAGATTATAATGTGTTCGGTGCATTTATTTTATTAGTCATAAAGGTAAAACTAAATCTGGAACATCCAAGTGGTGTCTGTATTCGAGTTTGACATCCTCAATTTACTAAACAAGACTTAATGCAAGTAATAGAAGGTTCTTATACCAATTTCAAATAAAGAACTAAATTTTAAGGCAACATGTGAAAGATTTTAGCATGTGGAATGAATAAAATATTTATAATTAAATTAAAATTTTGGGAAAATCTATATACCATCTACCTCATACTTGGGATGCTCTAATAATCTAATATAAAACTTTTATTCGGTCTAGTTTGGAAGAAAATGATGAAACAAACATACTCCCTGAAAATTGGGTGAATTAACTCACCCCATGATTAATTTTTATAAAGGAAACTAAATTAATAAAGAAACAATATTAACATAGATCTTACTGAGAGGAATATGTAGGGACTGATGATGCTCAAATTTGACTTCAGACGGAGGAGATATAATCCTCTCTCAGTAAGGGATGAGGAGGAACACACAGCACAAAGGAGAGAGCCTCACACAGAAAGAGGAGAAAAATAAAAAAAATAAAGGGTTAAATTATGTGAATTAAGGTTGTTTTATTAATTCAAAATTCAAATATTGGGTCTTTTGGTTTGACCTCATTGCTGCCAAAATTTCTTCCAACCGCGAAGATCACACTAATTAGAAACTCTAACCCCACATGGTTGTGCTGCATAGTTTTCCCTAGCTGTGCGCCAACATTGTGATGAATAGTTAAAGTATTATACCTATTTTGTACTAAGTTTTTGGGCTAGACACATTGTTTGGGAAACCATGCGCATCTTGTGCGCACCACACCTACTCACCTACACAAGTTTCATGGTTTCTACTGGAGGGTCGCATGATTCAATAAAAATAATGCACCCTTATTAGTCTTTACTAATTTTAATTTTATAGTGTCTAATGCTCCTAAAACTATATGGAGAACCTAAGGCACCCCTCTATCCTTTAACCAAATATAAAAACAATGCATTCAAGTGTTCAAACTATTTGAATTATGTTCTGAAGATAGATTCAAGGAGCAACCCATCCACCAAAATCCAAAATTCAAATTCCCATGGAATTCTACCTTATCTCAAAACACGGGTCATTACATAAATAACTATATATATATTATAGTATAAATAGTTAAACATGGTCCTTATTAGGGTAAATCCTTTAGAAAATGAAAATCAAAATGGAAGTGAAAACTTAAAAGATATTTTAGAATACATTCTCGACATTGACATAAAAGAAGAAGTTATGGGTCAATTCAAAAAGAATTTTTCAAAATTTATAGTGAAAAAAATTAAAAACATTTAATTTTAAAATAATATACAATAAAAAATTCATGAAAATAAAATAATTTTTTATAGGAAATTTGAATCCCAAAAATTTGATTATGAAAGGGTCATTTTTATTACTTGAAATTTGTTTTAATGAAAAACCACATTGTAACAAAAGAGTGATAAAACCTTGTTTATATTAAAATGTAAACTTACTTGTATGGATTATATAATACCATATAATAAAATATTACAATGGTAGAACCCAATAATGGAAGAACATTATTCATGATAAAACATTATAACTCCATGAATGGGGTTTGAGTTTCCAAAAATCCTTATTATTGGGGAAAAACTGAATTAATAACCACCTAAATAAGGTATCATTAATTGGATTGTATAAACCATTAAATAAAAATATTATAATAAAATCATATATATGGGTAGTTAATACAACATAAAAGATAAATATGTCTCTTAACATGTAATACGTCTCAAAGAATCAGAATTCAAACTAAGAAAAATATTACGGCTTGAGTAACACTTTAATAAAAACCCCTCAAAAGTGATGAATTGTAATTAAAATTAAAATAATATAATTAAAATAGTATTCATGATATTATATCTCAAATAGGTAGTATATACGTCAAATAATTAAAATGTGGCGCATAACATCGAATGTTTCGCAAAGAGAGGAATTTCAAACGACAAGCCTTATCACTTCTACGGAATTTCAGGAATGTACCTTAAACTATTGTATGATATAAATATATATCATAATCACTTAGTTCATAAACTAAATCATATATTTTTTAATTCATACTTCTCAACATTATTCTTTCGCTATACAAATTATTCTGATTTTCACATTAGGTGTTTATAGTCTTGATCGTTTGTATAAGTTTTATAATAGAGGCATATGAATTAATTTTTCACTAAATTTTCATAATTAATAGGTAATTATTGTTACTAATAGGTATTTTTTATAATTATTTAATATGTTCCAAAATAATTTCAGGAATCTTTTAATCCTTATCCTTAATGATGAAATTGATAAAAAACATATTTTGATAATTCTTTAAAATCAAGATATGTTTTCTTAATTAATGAATCAGATATTGATATAACATATCCAAAAACAAAAATGAGACAATATTTAATCATTTATATCATTATATACTTATGATTATGTTCCCATAGTTATTGAATATATAAATTCATAGTATTGTTTAAATATGTGGTAAAACCGACAAAATAAGAACATACCCTTATTTAATTAATGATTATGAGGCATGCTCGTTATAATATAATTATGCCAAAAATATGAGAAAATTATTTAGATTTAATTTTTCATATATATAAAAAAATTTAGAAACTAGAATAATATGTGATGTATATGTAAATATCAAACGATTTGAATAAAAGGTTATCCTCTTAATATGCATATCTGAAATGACTAAATTAATGATGATCATTTGAAGATCATATCATTCATAGTTTATACAATTTTTTATAATATAACCTTAATGAAATCAATAAAATCATATTTCTCCAATAATACCATCTTTTGATCCATCTGTGTATAGTGAATAAGTAAAATGAAACAAGTTACGGCATGGAGGTGGTAGTCCATATAATGCACGAACAACAGTTTTTTTCGTAAGGGATGGCGTATATGAATAAAAAATTATAATACCTTTATTATTGTAAAATTAAGGTCTTTAAATGATAATGGTATCATTATATTAGTGTTTTTAGAATAAATTTGAATTAATATGGATAAGAAATAAACTAATAACATGATAATACACACATCAGGGACTTGAATTTCCCTTAGATATACCTTTGAAATAAAATCCTTATGATAACCAATGCTGATCACAATATTTTAAAACTATAATAGGATTCTAGGATGAGAAAAATATCATAGTTCAAAGTAAACATTTTAAAGATAGGTAGTCATGAATTGGTGAATATTTTACCCAATTTGTAAGTGAACATAAGAGTAATTTTGGAAATACTGATTGAATTTCAATAAATTAATTTCACAATTAAACATTCAAGAGATTTAAAAAAGGGAAATGATAAAATTGGGGGAGTTTAGTTTGATAAAAACATAACCCATACATTCATAACATGTTTTTAGCATGTTTTGGCCATTATTGTTCGTAAAATACCTTTTATAACTTTTACTTTTTTCCGAGGTAAATAATTTTCATCCTAAGTAATTAATTTAAATTACCAAAATTAAAATTAACCTGATTAACTAATTGGAACCTTATGATTTTAAATTTGAAATTTCTTTTGTCAAATTAAATTTTTATAAGAATTAAAAGTTAATTTTAAAATTTAAACACCCAAACATGTAAAACTATTTCAAAGAAATGATGTTTTCAATGTCAATATATATATATATGTGGTAAAATTATATTGGATACTAGTTATATTGAAATTAAATTAATTATTGAAAAAATTATAAAGTTTTTAAAGAATACAATTTGATCCAAAATTTAATCTCTATTAAAAAATATTTGATTTGATGAAATGATCAAAAACAATTTTTATATTAAAGTAAAATTTTAATTAGTTATAAAAAAGTGTTTTATGGATTTTCAAAGTTAATAAAATATTTTTGAAATTAAAATTTTTATTACACATGTTAAAATTTGATTAAATAAAAGGTTTTGTAAATATCTAGGTTATTCATATGTAATAATATTGTCATACAAACTATAGATTTCCTGAAAACCATATTTTTCAACTAAAATCAACATTTTCATAAAAAGATCAAAAATTCATACTATGTTAATTTTGATATAAGGGATTAAAAAATGAAGTTCTTTTTTATTTATTTCAAATAAAAAAATTATAAATTTATTATTTGAATAAAATAATAAAATATAATTGAAAATTTGTTTTAATTGTAAAATGACATTTTATAAGATTATATGTTATGATTATTATTTTATAACATCTACCAAAATCATTGGTGTTACTGAATTATTAATATCAAGAATAATATATAATTAATCATATGTTTCTTGAATTATATATTTTTATCACATAAAAAAAATTAAAAATGATTTTCTAAATAATAAATGATCTTATAAGTCATTTTCAGTAAATTAAGTGAATTCCATTCAAAATAAATGTAGTCTTTATATTATATATAGATATAATTCATAAATAGGTTACCCCTATTCATTCCTCCTAATTAAATGAAAAGTTTTTTAACAATTATAATTAAATATTTATATTTTATCTAAATATAACATGGTTTAATTTAAGCCTAATGTTGTGTCTGGAGAAAGATATGGAATGAATTGACTTATTTAAAGGTAATAATATATTAGAATTCTCAGTGTTACAAAACCACCTCACACATCACCTAAGGAATATAAAACCTTTTATAAAAGAACACCTGGCATAGATCATCATCATATCAACTATCAAGGCCATTACTAAAGAAAACTTCATCTCACTGGACCTCAACCTCAGAATCCCCCTACTCGGACTCCTCCACTTACTGAAACAAATAATATTTCACGGTCATCTGAATAAGGAATACTCTTTCACAAAACTATCTACTAATAATATGTTTCACTGAGATCTCCTCCATCACTCTCCAATAATCTCCACTTTCACACAAAACATCACTGTGTGACTTTCTACTCAGTGTATCAACTACAAAATTACCCTTTAATATGGAATAGAAAATATAAAAGTTGTAGTCCTATAAAAATTTAATCCACCAATATTGTCATTATTTTAGGTTACACTGATATAAAATATACATTATGATCCTATGATCAGTGAAAACCAAAAATAACTCATGGATGAAGTAATGTCATCACAACTTTAACGAAAATACAATGGGTGCGAAGTCAAGATCATAGGTGGCATAGTTACGCTAATGGGGAAGTAACCATAAAGAAGAATAAGAAACAAATGGTCTCTGAAACATCAAGTAAGTATCCAATAAAAGGTAAAAATAATCACATAAATCCTCAAACTAAAATCCACCAATTGAAAATAAAGGATAAGAACACCAACTAACTTCTTCTATAAATACTTAAAAGCTACATGACACTAGTCAGTCTAAAAGAATTCATAATCCTTTATAGTCAATGATTTTAGAGGTGATGAAACTTGAAAATATTTAGTTACATAGCACTTATATCATCTTATACGCCTAAGGAAACTAAAAAAATCTACAACATTCTTGGGGTATTTCCAAGAAAAAAAATATCTCAATCACTGAGGATTCACAATCACTCCACACTAGAACCTGACATGCCATAGAAACCAACATCATGAGCCTTTAACTCACACTTTAACAGTACCATGAATAGATACAAACACTAATAAACTCCCAAAACTACCCTAATACACCTTGACTTCTATTCATTGGATGTAAAGTATATAATTATGTCATCAATGAAAACTACTATAAACAAATCTTGGAACTCTCAGAACACAGTATCCATAAAACCCATGAAAAATGTTGGAGAGTTCATCATACTAAATAGAATCTCACCAAACTTATAATGACCATGAATAAATCAAAATTTGTTTTTTTTATATATCCTCATTCTTCTCCATTATCTGATGATATCCCAATAGAAGATCAATCTTCGTGAACCAACTATCTCATTTCAACTGATCGAATAAGTCATCAATATATAGAATTGGATAACAGTTATTCACTATCACCTGATTTAATAGGTGACAATCAATATAGATATTCATAATACCATAATCCTTTTTCACAAATAAAACTGGAGGTCCCCATGGTGACACACTTATCCGAACAAAACCTCACTATAAAAGAACATTAATCTATACCTAAAAATATAACAACGTAAAAGGTTTCATCCTATACATAGACATCAATATCATGGAAGTGATCGACTATATTTCGATCCCAAACATGATCTATTGTTCAAGAGATAATCCCACAAACCTGGGAAACACCTCTGGCTAAACGTTTTATGGACTCAATATTAACTCATCTATCAAGGAATACAGGACATAACATGCTTCTAACCCATCTGATGGGTCTCAATCCCCAACGAAAACATTATAATATCTATCATCATTACAGAAAATGATCTTCCACCTAAATAAATTCATGATATCATATACTAAATACATCCAATCCATTCCTAGGATGATGTTATATGGGTATATCTAGAAATATTGTAAGTATCCCCAACTTAAGTGCTACCAAAAAACCACCTCCAAGTCCTCACAAACATTATACATATAAAATTTAACTCCAAATGGTTTGGATAATCCCAATGGAACTCAAAGTCTCTCCACCTTAGGACCTAATGTATGGACTAGTTTATGGGATGTGTAGGAGTGAAAAAATCCCAAATAAAACAAATAAAAAACCAATTAATAAATCAATAAAATGGTTCCTCAAAAAATTTATGACTCACCAGGTGCTAAAAACCTATAGAATGAAACTTTCCATAACCTACTTCATAGACTTTATGTCCCTAATGTTGACCACCTCCATGGTTTATATTTTATCAATAAAGATGAAGAGCATGCAAGGGTTATCCTCTTCCTACCATTTCACCCCATTGTCAATCCCATGATGGAGAAATTTGTTACTACTTCTTCAGATAAAACTATCTCAATGGAAGAAAATAAAACAAAAAACATATTGCATACATCATACTTAGAATGATCAGGAAATCTTTCCACTAATGACAATTCCCTTCATCAAAAAACAAATGTATGATCCTTTAGAAGGGGATTGATAGATTCCACCAGTTAGAGAAATGAGATAATGAGGGCTAGGACTTATACCCAACTGTTTGAAATATTTTCAAAATAGGAAATTTGAAACCCCAAACCAAATCTCTTCAATATAGGGAGTCTTAAAAATTCCCATATCATATGATCAAGTCATGTGCATCATCCACTCAATGATATTTTCTCTCACTAACACCTCAAGATATATTTCTATCATGAATGGAGTAACCAAGAACTATATATATGGATGAAAATAATCCTTGAAATTACTCTCCCTATCTACCTCATCTGGAAAATAGGTCTGAAGTATATCATATAAGGGTCTTGAAATAGATAGCAAACAATTGTACACTGGAACTCCCCTATAGAAGGTAAAGTAACTCATAGAGACTAGCCACCTTAAAGTAAAAAGTAATTAACATGGATTGAATATCATCTCATATATTCACCCAAAAGAATATCAACTCCCTGTGATCCTTGAGGGACAAGAACAAACACTTCCTAAAAGCCCTATGTTGAATCATCACTGCCAATAAAACACAATTATCCTTCTGATAAAGGATCAAATTGAAGTCTATATCTACCTTCTATAACAATTCCACTATCAATAAGTATAAAATGGATCCCTAAAGATTTAATAGACTATGGAACTAAAACTCTTAGAGTATCCTCCTCTAAGTGGTGCCATCATCGACCTCTACTCTATGGTGTTCTTCTAGAACATTCTGCTTAATATCATTGGTAGTAATTTGATGAGTACATCAACCTGGATCTATTTTAAAAAATAAAAAATGAATAGGTAATCCTAAAACTAGAATATAAACTATTTAATATTATTTTATTGATTAAGTTTCAACAAAACCCCAAGGTCTACCAATTTCAAAAACAGTCGTAATGAAAAATTATGCTTCATCATATCCTTTGTCTCCACCCCGCAACCAACATAACTTCACTTATTAGGATTAGTAAGCTTAATTTTCCTCACATCAGATCATAGGGGTGCCAAAATTCCCATGTCTTATAAAGTCTCCCTACTTTACATCACATAATAAGATCATCTAACACTATTACACACACATCCCATGCAATCCTTGCCATATCCTACCTCCAAACTCCATTTTATCCCTCAACCAATACATTTGATACCACATTATCATAAACCCATCCCAACAAAGGTACCCCCTCATTGGTCAGTAATGTGATAAGGGTGATAATGAAACCTAAATCTCACCTCTAAAGTCCACGGTTGGGGAATAATAAATGAGGGTATATCATACATATAGATAGGAGGAATTACCCTCTAAGGAGAACATGAGGAATTTGATATAAGATAAAACCACCATAAAAATCCATCTCAAGATAAAATAAATGATCCTAAATATAATAATGTAATTTAAAACAAAATAAAAACAATAAAGGAAACTATAAGTTTAAAAAAAGAAAAATCCTTGGTAGTGACCTCGAAGCCCAAACGGGTCCTAAAATAACCCCATAAGAATATAATATCTATCCAGATTGACAAATATATCATGTTTTCCTAAAATAATTCTATATATTTGGGTGATAATAGCATACATACTCAGTAGAATCCATTTAAGAGCCTCTCATGTAAACGATAAGTAAAGTATATTAAATCCCAATAAACAATAAGTGAAGTTAACACCTCACCTGATTAGGTATTCTAAGATCCCATCCTCACTATGTCTCTCTCCAAAAGTGTTTCATACAAGTTATCATATAAAAAAAGTTAAAAATAAGTAACCCTACTATGACTTCCCCACTGGTTTTTTAATCTAACCTAACATTGTATGTCCTGAATCATCTATCTCTAAAATTAAGACAACCCAATGACACAAGGGAAACTATATCGTACCATGAACATCTTGTATCACATCATCTCATTATCACTTAACATGATTTTAATGAATTGAATCATCTAATAATCCAATTTCACATCTATAAATAGTAACTAGGTAGTTTTTGGGAGCCACTATATCCCATGTGTCATGTAATATACAACAAGACATCATAACCAATACATGACATACCTATAATAATCCATAGGATACTATATTTGAAGATACATGTCTTTGAAATAACTAATATAAATTACAACCCTCTACACACATCTATGGGTATTATATCATTAATTCATACCAACACATAACACTAAAAGGATAAGTGAACGAGGTAAGATCTGGTAGTCAACCATTCATTCCTCAATAACTTTGATATTTGGAAAAACACCATCCAAAATTAAACTGGGTTCCAATATCCCTAGTGAAACAGAAGGGGTGCTGTATGAAATCACTAAAAATTTTGGATATAATATAGCTCACAACTGCACTATGGGAGTCATCCCAAACTTAGGATCACTGCAACTATCATCGCTTGAGCACCTAGTTGCCACCGCTAAGGAATAGGTATCCTGTAAGAATACAATCATTCAAGAATACTTCCAATTAAATATATATATCCATTAAAAATTTTACATTGAAATAATTAATTCATTCCCATTAATTAACATTATACCATTTCCACTTTAAATTAATGACCAATCAATATCCATACCCTCTAGTTATAAAATAAATAATCCCATAACTCTTTATGATTTATCATCACTTTAATTCCAAAAAAACTTCATCTCAATGGGTTATAACATTTACTATTCATTATCATTCCATAATTATTGGTATTATAGGACTTATCATAAGTTACCATTAAAAGATATGAATAAACCAAGCCTAACCAGCAATGTAAAGCATAGGGTAAAGGAATGGGAAAATAAATATTAAATCAACTAATCAACAAGAAATAATCCCTCCTTCCAACACAACAACATTGGAAAATACAAACTTCAACCCACTCCATTAATCATAATTCCATCCCTAATACCACCATGATCATCATAGTGCATTCATTACTCCACCACAAGCATCAACTGCTTCCAAAAACACAAGCCACCCCACCCACATCTCGTCAACTATAAACCATCCCAGTATCAAGTCATGTTTCATAGAAAGGATCACATCCAAATAAATCACATAATCAATTAATGAAAATAAAAAAGGAATATAGGCCCTAAAAACAAGGCATCCAACTATCACAAGTAAACAGTATCTCTTCACACTAAAAATTTATGTTTATCAAAAAATTGGTTTATCGATTTCTTGAATTAACAGATTCATTTATCATAGGTTACACCATAGGAAACCTAATTCATCAAAAATAAATTATTATAATTATTTAAATATTATTTCAAGAATAACTTCACATTTCATCAAACTGTATGGAAGAAACGTTTCCAGTAAAACATGACTCTTTATTATTACAAAAAAAAGAATAAAATTCTCATATTATTTTCCCAATTAAATTAACAAAAGAACAAAAAATTTCAATTTAACATTTATAAATCATCACATTGATTTACATAAATTCATAAGAATGAATGGTTTTATTAAAACATGTCTATTTAATTATTTATCGAACAAACATTTCATGATTTACATTATTTAACTATTTTATCCTATGAAAAATGATAAAACAGATCATAAAGAAACATTTTAAATAAAACATAAACATAGATAGCACAGAGTGTAGAAAAAAAAAAGGGAAAATTATTTATAATGGTGGAAACACATAAGGTCGCTACAACCAAAAACATGGATCACTCATTAATCTAATTTAATTTTTATTAATGTTAGTTACACCATGATCCAGAGTGATAAATAATGATATATATATATGATGGAAAATTAAATAATAGAAGAAGAAATGAATTGCCTACCTTGATTTGATGTTTAATGTTCTTCACACAAGAACAGACAAAAGTGGTTCAACAAACAACCACCATTGAAAGAAACTCCACCCAACCAAAGGAAGGATAGTTAGAACCTATTATCTATATACCACATTTATACCATGCTAAAAACCCCAAAATTTCTGGTTTCCCACTATGATCATCCAAATAAAATGATCAATGAAAATGATAAAATTAGAGAAAGGATATTTGAACAAAAGCACTTGATTCCCCATGGTCCAATTTAGAATCAAAGTGGAGTTAACTAAGAGGGTTTCAAGGAGGTAGAATGAACACTTAATAGAAAAAAATTATATCAATGTATAACTAACATGAGATATATATAAAACAATCATTAGGTTATACAAATAATATGGAAAACAAAGGAGTGCTCAAAAGAGGGCCACATATCAATTAATAGAGGATAAAATTTCTTAAAACTGCATTCAAGAACCACAATAAAGGTACTTTAAATTTTTTTCATTACAAACTGATTACGATCTAAGGAAGAAGTAGGTCATTACGGATACTTCCAATAAATAACAAATTTGACCACGGCTCTCACCATGGTCTGGCCATGAACGTGGTGTTTCTTGATAATTGTAGCCTAAAATGGATTATTCTAAAGTGTTTCAAACAACCCTGCCAATTCAACTTGTCATGCTTTATAAAATGACATGAAATGTTGTTTTCAGGATGGTTATTTGGGATAGTAAATTTCTCATGGTTTCATGCCCTCTTTGATCATTTCTACTACTTCTATTTCATACTAGAAGATATCATGGTCTAAATGACCTATAGAAATGGATTAACAAGCCATGTTGTTAGCCAAGGTGCACCATGAACCTTGTGGCTTACCTAAAACGACTTTTCCAAGTCTTTGGCTCCCATACGGCCTTTACATAGACCACAAATGGGGTTTTGTGATGCTTTCAAAGGACAAAAAACCACTCCAAACCATTCAAACAAATTTTAACTCACTCTTGCTCCCACCAATCCTTAGGAAAACCCAAAGGAAATAGCGGCATAGATCAACCATTATAATAAAGATCTACCTTTCTAATATATGGATCTTTTATAAAATAAGTGAATGTTTTTGAATGAAATTTTATTTTAGATTTAAGAATCATATATATCAAAAAATTAACATTTAAAGGAAGTGTCCACTGTGTATTTCAATGGTTTTACATATAAGGGAATTTTTATAATTCTATAAAACTCAAAAATGAAAAGATACCCAAAATATAAGAAAGTACAACCCTTGTAGTAAATCAAATAATTTATGTGATTGTTCTATGTAATTTTTTATAGTTTTTATCAGAGGAATGGTTTAATTAAATTTAATGGTTATAATTTTATTTGATCATAAGTTATAATTATTTAATAACCATAAAGGTTGATTTGATGTAAGGAATTTTGTTTGTTAAATTTAACATGAAATGATTAAGTATATATTTGTATTTATACTCCTCATAAAATGGTTAATTATTATTTTATTGGATATAATCACACTAATTATTTTTTTCAGTAAATGGTTTGGGGAAATAGGATCCATGTTACTAATGGATGTTAAGGAAAATGTGGTGGTTTTCAAAATGTGCAACTAAACAAGATAAGAGATAGAGTGAAACCTCATATGGTTATGTCTAATAATCTATCTCTAGTTATTATTTACAACTTCAATATAGGTGAGTCTTATAAAATACTAAATAATATAAAAATTGTGTCTCGTAAAATTTACAATGATAATGATCATAAAGGTAAAGAGATTAAACTTTCTATGAGTCAAGAATTTGAGAACAAGCACCAAGAAACTATTTAAAAAGGACATAAATACTTTTCAAAAGTGTTAAAGGAGGACATAGAGTAATAAACGAAAAATAAAAAATGAGGAGATTGCATGAAATGAATCAACATGGTCATATGAATAAGGGTTTCTTAAGAAAATATGTTGTCATTATAATGAAAAAATAAGTTATGAATAATAAATAAAATATATAGATTATTTTAGCAATTTGTATTATTTTTAAAGTATGAAATATGATTATATTGAGATTGATGAATCTTAGGACATGATTCATATTTATTGGAATGAATTGTTAAGTAATTCGTTAAAAATTATTTGTGAATGGATTATAAATAAATTTGAATGATTGAAGATCTACACATAGGGTTTTGAGAGTCAGGATTTAGTTGGATTATATTTATAAATTTAAGAATGATCATATGTTTAAAATAATTAATAATGTTTTTATGTTTTATGTGATGGAAGTAAATTTAATACATTTATTAGGATGTTCAAGTTTTATATAACCCTTAATTTTAACTTTTCTTTTAGAGAAAAGGTTATATGAGAAAAAAATGATTTTATATTTTTTGAAAATAATTTGTAAGGTATTGAAAACATATAGGGTAAATATGATCTTTGATATTGAGGTAATTATGGATAAAATGGTTATTAAATTTTTGGAATATATGTTTTATCATATAAATAACCATGGGATTAAAATTTGATTAAGTGATTAACTAAAGAAATATATTTTAATGAATTTCAATATACATTTTGAAAATTATATGTTCATAGTAAATGTCTCTAACTTTGGATAAGATAGAATTTTATTTGATGAATAAATGTTGAGTTACATTTTGAAATAATATATTATTTTATTTTGGCTTTATGGTGATTCATATTATTTATGGAAAATATTATCACACTTTTTAAATTATATGATTTAGGCATATACATATTTTGTATGTGATGAGTTATAATTTTTTTAGGGATAAATGTTAAATTGATCTCAAAGGAATATATGATAAAAATTTTCTGATTTATGGGTTTTGTACTTGATAAAGAATATTTTAATGGGTTTATGGTTATTTATTTTTTGAATGATTTAATTTAATAATTCCGTGTTATTTTTGAGGCTTTGAATATTAACATAGTAATTATATATATAAAGGATTATTCATATTAGTTATTTTTAAACTTGTTTTAACCATTTTGGTTTTGGTTAATGTTTAAAGAAAGGAGGAATGACTTTATGTTCTTTTCAAGATATTATGATATGTTAGAAATTAATTTTTTTCTTGGGAAAGAAAAGTTTCCCTTTAATATTCAATGACTGGATCAAGATATATGATATAATTTCAACTTATTAAAGGGAAAACTAAGGATGAAATTTCACTTATCTAGTGGAAAGAAATCGAGTACATATATTTTATAAAAATATTTATCTCGATACTAAATGTATTTATCAAATTCATTGATTCGTATAAAGAAAGTCACACTCGACAATCAAGTTATGATATGAGAAAATAATCTGAAAGTATTACTATTCAAAAATTACTTTTTTAAAATAAAAGGTTTCCAAATATTGACTGGTAAATAATATATCATAATAAAATTAGAATTTATTAATATATTTTGATAAAAAAAATTAAATGAATCAAATTAAAAAATTTAGGATATACTTTATTTAATGAGGGTGAATTTAACACTTATATATTTATGTTTAAGAAGAATAATATGGTTAATTATGTGTATCACATGCAATAACGACCTTAAAATGAATTGTGATATACTATTAAAATATAATTATTAAAATATAGTCATTATATCCTATATGTTGAATTTGTGATTACAAACTATAGTAACCACGTTATGAAATACATATAGAAAACTTTTCATTAATAATATTATAATTATTAATACCAATGAAATAAAAACATAACTACAAATAATATCTTATAAGATTAATGAGGATATTTTTCTAAAACTAATTTATATACAAAAAGTATTTCTATCAAAATAAATTATGTCAATAACTATAGAAGAATTATTTCAACGAAATTTATATATCTAATATTTAATAAAATTAATTAACATTTCTCTATTGGATTTTACGAGATAAGTAATGACTGTAAATCCATTTTATACTTTAAAAATACATTTTCTTTAAAAATGGTTTTTATTGCATTTTGTGGATGGATATAACAATTAATTCCTTACACTTTAAAAAATTGTATTTAATAAAATGGATATTAATTTTAATTTTATCATATCAAATATTTATCAAGGTGAGTTTTTATATTTTTATGTAAAGATGATTTTTTGGTGAATAGTTAAAAAAACTAATTTTTCAAAAACTATCATTTCTATAATTTAAATAAAGTAATATAAATATTCTATTATAGTTTGTATTTATGTTAAAGTAAAATAAGTTTAATTTTGTTAAAAATAATCTAATTAATTCTATATGAATCAACATTATAAATCATTTTGATATAGAATCATTTTTATACTTAAAATATATATTATTTAAAAAACAGCTTTTCATTGGGTTTTACACATTTTTATTAAAATTAATTTCTACCAATTATAGAAATTATATATTTGAAATTTTTTCCATATTTTTATTCTCAATACTAATATTATTTAAAAATTTATATTTCATTTTTACTCATAATAAATAGTAACCATGAAAAAAGTTTATCACCATGAAAAAGAGTAAATGGGGTTAATCGAGGTTGAAAATATGGTATAATGCTTAAAAATATCTTAAATACTTTTCTTAATATCATTGAATGTCTTTATTTCATCACTATCATCATAAAAAATAAAATATGTTAATTTTTTTCCTTTTTGATTATGACCTTTATATTATTTTAAGTACATAGTAATTTCAAAATATCACTCTCTCGCACTTATTATTTTTTCAAGATTTGGATATAGAAAAAAATTATTTAAGAATAAATATATATGATTAAATTTATTTTGAATAAAATATATTTATGATATTTATTTGTTATTTAAATTTTATTGATGGGATAATTACTTAGAATGTTTACAAAACACCAATATTGTGTTTATGAAAGCTATAGATAAATTTAGTAAATGATTTTTAAAAAAATTAAAAGTAATATAGTTTGGGTGAATTATGATATCATAATAATTTTATGGATAATTATAAAGGTTATGAGTTTTAAAATGTTTTTTTAAAAGTTTTACATTCAAATTATATTGTTTTATTGATATCTTTAGTGATAAATTTTTTGAATCTTCCAAAAAAATATTTTAAATTGTATTTAATGTTTATTAATTATTTTTAAATCCTTAAAAGTTCACTAAATAATATAATAATTTAATTTTATAGGAAAAGTTTTGAGGATATCCATAATTCTTCATGTATGTTCCTTGTGTAATTTTTAAAATTACCTTAATAACCATTAGAGATTAAAATTTTTGTTATTTTGGTTAATTTTAAATGGGTTGATGAGTGTTATTAAACAAAGAGATAAGGTTAATAATTCCACATAAACTATTATAAATTTTATTAGATGAATTTATTTAAAACATAAAAAAATAAAATTGAATATAATTCAAGTTTACAGGAGTTAGAAACATATTATATATTAATATTTCATGTATTCACAAGATTTCCACCCACCTCATCTATAAAATGTGACCTCTTATCCTCTCTTTTGTACACCACTTGAGCTATTTATCTTGAAAAAATATCCCAAAATCCCTTCCCAACATTCCACCCCATGTCTGAGATATTTTAGGCTCATCAAAATTATACCCTAAAGGAATTAATCTATAATCCAAACAATATCTTAAAAATAATATGTGCAACATGTGAAAATATATATAAAATATTTCTATTTAAAAAAATATAATTCTTTAATAGTTTTCCTTGTACGCGACTGTGGGTTTGAAAGAACTCTGAGACACTATTAGTATAAAATTATTATTATAACCTAGATGATAAATTGGTTGAAATAAATATGAATAACTAACATTTACAATAAAAATAAATGACCAACTCAATATGAATTTATTGGTATGTTATGAGAAAATAATCATACAATTTTTTGTAAAATCATTTTATTCTTCAAAAATATGTTTTCTTCAAAAATGAGTTTATTTTAATTTTATAAATAAATATTAATTTTATAAGTTATATAAAATTTATTTGATAAAATTAATTTCATTTTTGAGTTCATTATGTCAAAATTATCTTAAATTTATTTTTCTAAAAACATTTATTTTTAAACAAATAGTGAAAATGTTAATTTTTATTAAAAATATTATTTTATTTTAAATTATTTATAAGGTAAAATTATATTTTGGTTAGTTTTAAATTATATTTAGTTTTTTTTATTTAAATTAATATAACTATTATTTTTTAAAAGTATTTTATACACAAATTTATTACAAAAACATTTTATATTTTAGAAGGGAATTTTTACGAAAAATTATTTTTCATAGAATTTTACCGGTTTTATATTAAATTCAATTCTGAAACTTCTATGTTTTGAATTTTGATAAATGTATTCCAAATTTTGATTAATAAGTTAAAAATTTAGTAAATTGGTCCTTTTTTCTTTTTTCCAGGATAAATAGTAACCATGGTAAATTTTGGTACCATAGTAAAGGGTAAATTAGGAAATTTATTTTAAATATAAAGTGATAAAGACTATTAAATAACTCTAACACATGTGAAAATGTTATTATATGAGGATAATTTGACCCTTAAAACATAATTATCTAAATTAATTTGGTTAATGTGCACTTGTCCATTAAAATGACTTATTTATTATATAAATCTAACAAAGACACAAAATGTCACTTTCTTTGTCTTTAATATCCCTTGTATGTCCACATGAGGAAAAATTATGTTATGAATGAATATAACAGTAAATTTTTTACATAAAAAATATTTTCATGATAAAATTTTATTTTTTTACTCTTTGGGACACTTAGATGTACTTATGGTATTTATAATATTTTATTTAATAAAAATTTAATGATGTCACTTTCAAGTTTTAAATAATACATAATTTATTATGTAGGTTTATAAAAAATATATTTTAGACTATAAATATTATTATAAAATATAGAATATTTATCCTCTTCATGGTATTTTATTTTTAGTTTTAGTGAAAAATATGTATATTAAATAATTACAAAACACTGATATAGTAATTATTTTATAATTGAAATGTAAAATAAATTTTACTAGTAATATTTAAATAAATATAATTTGAGAGAATTAATGTTATGAATGAATTTTCTTGATTAAAATCACCTATTATGGATATAATAAAATATTGTGTTCGAAGTTAACTTGTTATCTTGATAATTTTTAAAAGTTCATATAATGAATAGTGTCAAAATTGACACAAATGATAAATTATCAAAATAATGTTTTATTAAATTATTTAAAAATAAAAAAATCTTCAAAAATACAAAAAAAATATAATATAGTCTAAAATATTATAAACTGTTCATTTATGAATTAATTGACATCACATAAGTAAAGACATCTACATTTTAATCTTAAAAAATTGGTTACCTTAATAAAAATTAAATAAGTTAACTAAGATTTAATTAAAATGATAAGGTTTAAAATAACACCAAAACTAGTCTAAAATCTATTGGATGATGATATTAAAACCATATATCATCTTATATTTGAATATATGTAATTTTTGAGCTGTTTAGATTGATATTGAATTTATTATAAATTAAGATTTTTTTAAATTATAAAAGTTTCCCTCACATAAATTATAATGGAGAACCTCCTCCCTTTCTTCTTAACATCCTACTGAGCCTTTAATCTCAGCCATACACAATCAAGTTACCTTATAAACTTCCCTATACACATTCTAAATATTTAGGTTTTCTCAAAATACCAACCCGAGATTCCATGGGAGAAAATCTAATGAAAATTCACTAAGGAAGAGGTAATCATATTTACCAACTCTTCAAAGATAATTTCTTCTTCAATATACTCTTCAAGTGTTTTTTACATTGTAAATTAATAAATACATTAACACCTATATTTTGAGATGTTTTTTTTAATTAATGAACAACCATATTCCTCCTTTCATCCATCCTGTGAAAAATGAAAGTACCACATGTGTATACGTACGGCTTACCATCTCCACGTAGTGGTGTAATCTATTTTGTCATCACTAATTTACCTAGATTAGTATAATTATTAAAGTGATATATATATATATATGTGATATTTATTCTGGAAAAAAATTATATCATCCATTTTATTACCCTTTTATTATTATGTGAATTATATCATCGTTCGTGTGTGCATACGACTTACCGTATCCATGACATGATGTGATTAATTTTCTATGTTCTTCATTTAAAAATGATTATATATATATAATGAATAAATATCATATATGTTAACTTGATATTATTCTATAAATGATGAAACTAAATCATATGTATAAAAATTGGTACTTATACAACAAAACATTCACAGTAAAATGAGGCACTTAACCACTGAAAGAAGATTAATAGTAAAATATTACTAAAAATGGGTGATAATATAAAAATATATGATATCATAAATATGATTATGATTATAATATAATTTAATAAAAAATTATCCATTATACTGAAGTTTCAAAAAAATCAAGGAAATCATAAAAATATAAGGGTTTATTTCACAATTAAATTATTATTCAGAGTGTTTATAAGTATCTTTTGAGAAATATTTAACTTCCATGTCCATGTTTCTTAAAAAAATCCAAATTATTTTTAATATTTTTCTACAGTTTTTAAAGTCATTTTTACCCATATTTAAATTTTTACTAAATATTTTGAAAGGAATCTTTTTTTTTCATTATCTTAACAAGGTATTTTTTTTACTATTCCAAAAAAAGTACTAGAGAAATGTTTTTTTAACTTGTATATCATGAATGGATTTTTAAGCTTTCATGACTCTTTAATAAGTTAATGATTACCTTATAATTATAAAAGGATATTTTCAAAGAAAATGTTTTCTTTAAGAATTGAGCAAAATGTTAGAAAATAAGGTGTTTTTAAAGCTGAAAGGATATTTTCCTTAAGAATTATTTTCAAGTGATCTTGAAAAATTATTTTCAAACTAAGATAACATTATTTCATGTTAATTATTATTTATTTAGAGTTATGACTTAAGGATAATATCTTTATTATTTCTATTTTTGGTTTATTTTTAATGATGAATTGATATTTATGAATCCCATTTCTTTTCCATGAATTATGTTATAATGAAATGATGTTTTTTAAATCCCATTTTTTATATGGGTTCTAATATTATGAATGATTTATGTTATTATGGAACACATATATTATATTTTCATTATGTGATGGGTGGGACCTATATCTCCCTTTAATTCATTGGTAAATATTTATATCTCATTATATAGATATTACTGGAACCAGAAATGTTCTTGGTTCAGTAATACAGGGCTTGAATTGGAATTGAACCCAGTTAAGAAACACTGGCCTAGAATAGAGAGTGAACCTAGTTCAGTAAATGAATTTTTCCATTATTATGGTTATGGAAATGATCCTTGATTAAAATGGAAATGATTTTATTTTTTTAATTGTATTCCACAATTAGATGTCTTATGTTGTTCTCTTTTTTGAATATGTTCTTTGATTCATTATGAACTTATATGATTTATCCCATTACATGATATCATAGTCTTTGATATGAAGGATATAGTTTTTATATGTTTTTTTGTTCTTATGTCTTATAATTATGACATTATTGACATCTCACTTATTCTTTTTAGATATAACATACATGTATGAAAATTATGTTCTATTATAGTTGGTATCAGAGAAAGGTTTAGTTAAAAACTAGAAAATAGGATGATAAAACCTTAGTATGAACCCTAAGGATAAGTCTAAGTATAGGATACAGTCCTAGTATTTTTTCAACAATCATGAATAACCTAGGATACAACCTAAGGTGTCCTGAATTTAAATTTTATAAGTAATTTTCCTTGATTATGTGGTTTTACAATAATTATTTGTGTTTTTTACACTGTGGTTTTTGATTTTATTCAATGGTTGGAACCCGAAGGAACCGCGTTAATGTTGAATGCAGTGGCAAATGCAATTATTTTCCATCTGAGCAACCAAATTTTATGGGATGTGGAATGAAAACTCATTTTTATATGATCACAAAACATTCTTAATAAATGAATAATGCATGACTTCCAAATTAGAAAAATAGGGAAAAAATTATGTTGAGTCCTTCATGTGGAAAATACCACCAACTTTCCATGGGTATTCTAATCTACTAGTGGCTGAACTATGTATTAGTACAACTAAAAAGATATTTTCTATTATACAATGTTCATAACATGAGAAATTCATTTTGAAAGGATATCATTTGAAAGGTGAAGTGGATAAATGTTGGAACCCCATCCAGAATATGAGGCAATGAGATGAAATTGACACTATAGAATGGTGTGAGTTTAATAACTTATTTTTCAATAATTAATTTCCTTATATTAATTCTATGAATTTAAATAATTAGCTAATTGATATTAAGAAAAAGGGTGATGAATATTTTTATACCAGTGAAGCAAAATTTTATAATACTTGTAAGTTATGTTTCTGGAATTATCATCAAACATAAAAGTAAGGTTGATCGATTCTTCAGATGGCTTGAAACCAAGTCCATGAAGGGAATTATTCCTAAGGGACTTCAGTTGCTATCAGAAAATATTTTGATGTGCTCTCATGGTGGTTATGGTTATTGGAGTCACCCATAAATCTTATGGGTTTGATAAGAAGAGATAAATGGAATTCAAGGGAAATCCAAAGACAATTGTGAAAAGAATATAAGATTTACTTTATACAAAAAGTGTGTAATGAAATATGGAGGAAATTTTCTTAAAGTGACTAGTAAATGTTTAAATTGTGGGTAAGAAGCTCATCGATCAATTGACTTACAAATTGATGGGAAAAATATATCTAATGAAGCAAATAGAGAAAAGGATACACAAAATGCACCTCCCACACTTCAATGTTAAAAGTGAAAGGAAAATAGGCATTATGATAACTAATTTCTTAATCTAAGAGTTATCGATTATGATCATCTTCAAAAACCTCAAAAGTCTAATGAGAAAGGAAAATCACATGCAATCACTGTTGTAAATGTGGAGTATAAAAACAAAGTGGTGAAAGGTACACTTTCCATCCACACTAAATAAGCTAATGTTTTATTTGATTATGGATCCACCCACTATTTTATTTCTAAAGAATTTTTTAATGTTATCGATGTATTAACTCAATAATTATATGTTTAGTTAACTTTGAAAAATTATAATGGCACATCAATTGAATCACAATTTTATATTTCTAATCTAATTGATGTTTGTGGGAATGTGATTCTTAAAAATATTGTGATCCTTTCTTTAGTTGAATTTTATTTGATTCTTGTCATGGATTAGATTTATCTATATGGAGCACATAACAATTTCCAAGGGAAGTTAAATTTTATATTTTAAATTAATCTATCATCATCTATTGATGTATGGATTAATATGAACTTCCAGTGGAAATTACTTCAATATTGTGGGTCTTAATTCTGATAAAGGAAGGTTTTTTATCTCAAATGGTTGGGGAGATCCTCAATATTAAGGATACACCTACTGTATGGGTGTTTTTTGATGTCACTATGGAATAATTTCCAAGTATTTCACTAAATTGAGATGTTGAGTTTTCAATAGAACACATACACTTTTCTATGCCTATTTCAAAGAAACCTTATATAATGGACATAATTCAGCTACAAAAATTAAAGAAGAAACTCCAAGAGAATATTGACACGGTATTTATAAACCCTAGTGAGTCACCTTTGGGGGAACCTATTCTATTTTTTAAGAATAATTACTGACTAGTGACTCTATCTATTGATTATAGAGGACTTAACAAGATCGCTATCAATAAAAAAATATCTTCTTCCTCATATTGATGACTTATTTTACCAAATGTGTGCAAATAAATAATTTTCCAAGATTGATCATTATTTTGGATATCAAAAATTAAGGGTCAAGAAGTTTGATATATCCAAGATGGTATTTCAAAAAAGGTATGGACACTATGAATTTATATTTATTCCTTTTGGTATTACTAATTTTCTTTTTATCTTCATGTATCTAATTAATATAGTCTTTAGAGAAAAACATGATCAGTTTGTGAAAGTCTTTATAAATGATATTATTGTATATTAAAATAGAAAGTAATAACATGAATACCACTTGATTATTGTTCTAAATATCCTTATAAATGTTAAGATTTATGAAAAAATTGACATGTGTGAATTTTTTCTTGGAAAAGTTTCTTTTTTGGTCAGAAAATCTAAATATAGGGGATATTTGTGGATCATGTAAACACAGAAGTTGTAGAAAGTTTTCCTTGAAAAACAATGGTAACTGCAATCTGAGTTTTTCATAGTTTGGATTGATATTATTGATGTTTTTTGAAATATTTCTCACTATTATCTTATCCACTCACCAATTTTACATGGAAATTAGTTATGTTCATATGGATGGAGGAAGGTGAAGAGAATTTAAAGGAGCTAAATATAAGGTTAGTCAGTGCACCTGTGATCACACTATTATGTAGCGAATAATGGTTTGTGATCTACAGAGATGAATCCAATAGGGAAATGGGACGTTTTCTCATGAAAAATTATATAGTGATAGCTTATACCGCAAAAAAATTGGGAATTCATGAGTAAAATTACCCAAATCCTGATTTGGATTTAGCTTTAGTAATTTTTGCATTAAAGATATATATAAGTTATATTTATGGATAATGGTGTGATATTTATACTGATCATAAAATTTTAAAGTATATTTTCACTCAAAATGAGCTTAATATGTACCGGTTGAGATGGTTGGAGTTGATTAAAGATCACAGATGATCAATAGATTACAACCCTAGGAAAGGGAACAAGGTGGAAGATGCTTTAATTTGAAAGTGACATTATATCCTATCTATGATGAGAATAAAAAAATCTGATATTTATAGATTTTAAGAGGATGGATATATAAATTATAAAGGAAGGGGAGAAATCTTATTTTCCTAAAATGAAAGTTAAATCATCGATACGAGTGAATATTAATGAGGCAAAGAAGGAAAATATAGATGTGAAAAAAAAGTGATAAATATTCCTGAGTTCAACCATTATTGTGATAGAATAATAATTTTTATGAACCATGTTTGTGTTCCTCCCATTATATAATTAAAGAATGAGATTTTGGATGAGCCTCATAGTTCAACATTTAATATCCATCCTAGAATCATGTAGATATATAGGAACCTAAAAGATTATTTCTAGTGGGATGGAATGAAGAGAGATATTGTAGAGTATGTTTCTCGGTGCTTGGTTTCCCAAATAGTTAATACTAGGAGACAAAATTCTAAAGGGAACTTACAATCATTACCCATATGAGAATGTAAATGGGAAAACATCACCATGGACTTTGTCATCAGACTTCCCAAAATATTTATAGGCCATAAAGTTATATGGGTTATAGTTGATCCCCTTAAAAAGTGGTAACACTTCATTGTTATCATATAATACTTCTAAATTTATCATATTTATATAATATATATAAAGTATGTGGTGATATTATATGGCGTATCACATTCCATTCTATCTAATCAGACTTGAGTTTTACCTCAATGTTTTGGAGAAGTCTTCAGTGGGCTCTAAATATAGAGTTATGACTCAAAACATCTTATCATACTTAGACATATGGTTATCCTGAGAGGATAATTAAAAATCTAGAAGATATGTTGAGATCTTTCCCAATATATTTCAAAGGTATTTGGGATCAACACCTATATTTGGTAGAATTTTCATGCAACAATTGCTTTCAGTCCAGTATTCAGATGGATCCTTATGAAGACCTCAATGATAAGAATTGTATAACTCCAACATGATGGAATAAAGTTGGGTAAATTAATATATTGGGACTTGTTCTAGTTTATGAAATAGTATAGAAGGTTAGATCAATTCTAATAACACATAAGAGCATCATAGGGTTGATAAAAAAGTTATGCTGATAATCGACGAAAAGACCTAGAGTTTGAAGTGGGTGAAAATTGTTTACAAATATATCACTGGAAATGATTAATGATATTTTTAAATATGGTAAAGCTAATACCTAATTATATCGGTCTTTTTGAAATTTTTTATTGTGTTGGGAAGGAAGTTTACCGACTGGCTCTACCATCGAATCTCTCTCAAGTTCATGATGTGTTCCATATAACTATCCAGAGTAAGTACATACTGAATCTTTCACATGTTCTAAACTCATAAGTCATACCACTAGAGAAATATATTTATTATGAAGAATAAATGATAGTGATTCTTTATCATATAGATAATGTTCTACAAAACTAGATCACTTGCTTGGATAAAGTTTTATGGTGGAACTACCAATTTAAAGAAGCTACGTGGGAACCTGAGGATGTGATGAGGCAAAGTTATCCTCATATGTTTTTATCTAAGTTATGAATTTAGAGAGATAAATTAACTTTAAGGGAGATATAATGTCACACCCAGATATTTTTATGAAATATTTCTATTTAAAAAAATTAATTCTTCAATAGCATGCGTTGCATACAACTGTGGGTTTAAATGAACTGGGAGACACTATTAGTATAAAATTAATGTTATAACTAAGATATTAAATTAGAGGGGATAAATATAAATAACTAATTTATAAAATAATAATAATTTTCTAATTAAACATGAATTTATTGATAAGTACTTAAAAAATAATCATACAATTTTTAATAAAATCACATTATTCTTCAAAAATATACTTTCTTCAAAAATGATTTTATTTTTTTATGACTAAATATTATTTTTGTAAGTAATAAAAAATGGATTTTACATAATGAATTTAATTTTTTAATTCATCATGTCAAAAGTTATCTTAAAATTACATTTCTGGAAACATTTATTTTTTAAAAGAATGGTGAAAATACTAGTTTTTATTAAAAACTGTATTTTCATTAAAATTCCTTAGAATAAAAAAAAAATTTTGCATTAGTTTCAATTTTTATTCATTTAATTTTGAATTAAAATAATCCAATTATGGTTTTCAAAAAAAATTATGCATGAATTTATTATAAAAACATTTTATGTTTGAGAAGGGAATTTTTACAAAAAAACATTATTTCATGGAATTTTACATGTTTTATTTTAAATTAAATTCTAAAAAAAACTATGTTTTGAATTGTAAAAAATGGATTCACAATTTGGATTCATAATTTTTAAATTTAATAAATATTTTTAATTTATTTTTCCCCAATATGAATAGTAACCACGGTAAATTTTGTTACCACGACAAAGGGTAAATTGGGAAATTTAGGATAAAAATAAAATGGTAAGGACTATAAAATAACTCCCAAACCTGAGAAAAATTTAGTTGATGAATTTAATTTTACCCTTAACACATTAGGATTGAAATTAATTTTTTTAATGGACACTTTCTCATGAAAATAACTTATATAATATTTAAATAAAACAAAGACACAAAATATCACTTTCTTTGTCTTTAATATCCCCTATGTGTCCACATGGTGAAAAAGTTATATTATGAATGAATATAAATAAAAATTTTTAACTTAATAAAAATATATTCATTATATAAATTTATTTTTTACTTTTTTGGTCACTTAGATGGAATTATGGTATTTGTACTATTTTATTTAGGAAACATTTAAAGATGTCACATTCATGTTTTAAATACTATATCATTTTTATATTGTATTACAAAAAATATATATTCAGCTATAAATATTCATATGAAATATAGAAAATTTATATTCTTCATGGTATTTTAATTTTAATTTTTAGTGAACAAATATGTATTTTTAATAAATAAACAGAACAGATGTAGTAATTATTTTATTAATGAAAATATAAAACAAATGTTAATAAAAATATAAAAATAAAAATAATTTTAGATAATTAATGTAATAAATGAATTTTATAGATTAAATTTACCTCCTAGGATATAATAAAATATTTCGTTCAGATATAACTTGTTGTTTTAATATTTTTTAAAAGTCTAAATAATGAACAGTGACAAAATTGACACTAATGATATTTTATTAAAATATTATTTTATTAAATTAATTAGAAAGCATAAAAAATATTTAAAAAATATATAATATGGCCTAAAATTTTCTAAATATTTCATTTATGATATTATTTACATAATATAAGTAAAAATTGAAACCTTTTAATGTTGAAAAAATGCTACCTTAGTTAAAATTAAATATGCTAACTAAGGGTTAATCAAAATTATAAGGTTTAAAATAATACCAAAAATATTCTAAAATCTATTAGTAAATGAGATTAAAACATTATATTATATTATATTCTAATACATGGAATTTTTTATGTATTTGGACTGATATTAAATTTATTATAAATTAATATTTTTATAAATTTTAAAAGTGCATCTCACCTCAATTATAAACTGGCACATCCTACCTCACTTCGCCATATCCCATTGAACCAAAAATATAGACCATAACGTACCAATTTCTATTATTAACTTCCATATCCCCATTTTATAGGTTCTATTATTCTCTAAATACCAACCCTAGTGTCCCTAATAGAAGATCCATAGGTTGTTCTTCAAGGAAGGGTTAATTGCCTTTACCGAATCTTCCAAGATTTTATCTTCTTCTTCTAATGACCCAAACTATTATTAATGAAGATTATTCTTGATCTAATTAAAAGTATTTTTTTGTAAAACATTTTCACTTCCTTGGTTTTATGTTTTTTTATTTTAAAATACCGTTAAGTATTGTTACCGTTGCTAATATAGTTATTGAACAGTGATCACATGATCAGTATAAATATAGGGATTTAAAAAATCCAATTTACTCAGACAAAGGAAGTGATGGGCTCATCTAGTAGAATTTCTCCGTATGAAGTCCACTTGTTAGATCTTGGAAAGTATGTGGCATCACTGGGCTTCGCTCTTGACCAAGCCCAATCCAAGCTTTAACACATTAATCTTGAGCGGAACTTCCTACGGGAGAAGTAAAGGTTATTAGAGATTAACACTCGTGCGATGTAATCTGAGCCACCCCATGAGTATGTCACTATCTCACACCTTACCATTAGGTCTTATATAGGTGTTATAAGAATTTATGTGACAATACCCTACCACTATGACTATGTGTATTATTTTTTTATATAATAAAGAATATATATTCATTTTATTGTTACTTTGTAAATAGTTTTTAAAGCACAACTACTATTTTAGTAATATTTAATTAAGAAACTTATTTTGAAAAATTAATGGATTTTTGAATTAAATAAAATTTTAATAAAATTTTATTACTAAATTAATTTTAATTAAATATAAATGATATTATAATTTTTATAAATACAATTGTAATTTTTATTAAGGTTTGAAAGCCATTTTTTTCAAAGCCCATGAAATTTCAATAAATGTTGGTTTTTATTTTAAAAGTAAAAATTCACATATTTATAAAAGTATTTAGATAAAAATAATATTATTTTTGGAATCAGCATGTCAAAATTATCCAATATTAAATTTTCTATAATTTTCCGAGACAGCCGAATTTTTTGGTAAAAATTAAATATTGATTAATTATATAATGTGTTTTATAACATCATAATGACCCAATAGTGTTGGAATAAAATACTATAAATGGTACTTTTGGCTAATATATGTTTTACCATTATAATAATTCGATTTTAGGTTTTATTTATTTATTTTAAAAATCTTTAGTGGACCCTTCAAGACTTATAAAACATTTTAACTTTTAAAATGATTTCCTTGAGAGTGTAACTCAACTCTACATAAGCAAGCCTAATATTTTAAGAAGTTCGGCCATTTAACTTATAAAATAATGTTTTCCACTCCCATTTGAAAAATACCATGGGAAAAAACAATGGTATGGTTTGTGGTTTTGATTAGTTTAAGGTGTGGTTTCCAAAACCAAAATAATAAAGAATTCCCTCCCCTTTTCTATATAAACCCACCCAAGATCCCACCTACTCTTTACTAAAATCCTTTGGATCTGGACCAACCCCTACCCTCCTCTCTCTATAATCCTCTAAAGTTTCCCCAATCTCCCCTAAAGCCTCTCTCAATCCTCTCCCAAGCCTTTGGGATCACACTTCTGAGTAAGGGATTTATTTCTTTCTCATGTTTGTCTAAATTTCATTATGTTGTTATACACTTTTTTCAATTAAAAATGTGGGTGTAATATTTCTCACCATTCCCATAATTCCATCCTTATGTTTTAATGTTGAGATACTCCTTTCTCTATCATTAATTCCTCCCATGTACACCTATTACCATACCAAATTATGTAAGGGATTTCTCTCACTTCATTTTCAATCAAGAAATTATTTTGTATTATGAATCTAAATTCCATTAAATATGTTGGGACATGTATCTATATTAACCCCTTACTATAAATTTAATGTACATATTATGATACACTCATTTTTCTATCATCAACCATTTTTATGAATTCTTATGTCACGTCGTTATGCTGCGCAAATTTCACCGTGATTTTACAAGCCAAAGTCATTGTGTAGTGAATACCATTCCCATTTCTCTATCAAGGGTATTCACCTTTATGCACATTTACTTATTTATTATATAGTTTCTTGTATTAATTACACATTCCTTTATCATGGAGATCCATGTGGCACACTTATGCATGAAATGTAATGATTAAGAAGGGTGCGCCCTAATAGCGCTCCAATGCATTGGGTAAAGATTAGTATCATGATAACTCAAGTGCAATGAGGTTTTACTCATTATAATTCAAGTTAAATGAGGTTTTACTAATATACCATGTACAATGAGCCTTGTATCATGCTAAAATCATGTTAAATGTTGATGCCACATTTCCATGTTATGATAATCATGTTATATCATAACTTTATGTTCGTGATCCTATTATGCTCCATTGATATTTCTATTTCCTAACTTGTATTGTATTTTTCATTTTATTCCTTTTTACTCCCTTACTAGGCTTTATAGCTCACCCCTTTCTTATGAATGTCCTCTGGTTATCCCATGCAATTCTAAGAACGAATGAATGATGTGGTCATGTAAAAGAATTTTTCAATAAGATGTTGTGTTTTATGTTTTATGTTGTTATGTAATGTTCATAAGCCCTAAATACACTAGAAATCTTGATATTATTTGTTGTATCGAGTGATTTTTTATGTAATAAATTATTTTTAAGTGTGAAATAAAGAGTAGGGTTGTTATTGTTGGTATTAGAGGATAGGTTTAGTTATTTTTTGGATTAGGATTATGAAACCCTATTGAAAGCCATAGGGATAAGACTAAGTATAATAAAAACATACCTAAATTTTGGTGAGTATTTAGTAAGTGTTTTATCAAGAAAATACGTCCTTGTTTGGATATGAGTAGTTAAATGTGGCTCTAGCATAGATGTATCTAGGGGTAAAACCAGAAAACACCGCTTTGAGCTAGACTCGAATGGGAACTAGTGCACAACAACAAGACTAGATGCACTCTTGGTTATGACAGTTACGGGGGATATGATTTGGTAAATTCATAATCCTATTATGAACCATTATTAAGGGAAAAAATTCCCCTAAGAACATATGTTAGGAAGTAGATAATTGATAACATAGATTGAAGCCTATAAATTCATAAGTTAAGAAAATAAAAGTAATTTATAAGTTATCCTTTTTTGTCTTTATATTTCCCCTTTTGTTTGTTACCCATAACTTTCCTTTTATTCTAGCCAATGGCTGGTAATAAGACGGCTCGGACTAACAATCGATGTGAAGATCAATGTGATGACAGTTCTAATGAGATGTCTAATCTGATGAGAGCGGGAATCGCAAACTCTGTCACGATACTTTCTTAGTTAACTAACGTTTTGAATAGAAATATGGGTCAAGAGGAATTTTCAACCCCCCCCCCCCTCCAGAAAGAACAAGTCATAATTGAGAGATTCATGAGAAAAAGGCCTCCTAATTTTAATGGATCATCTAATCCCTCAATTGTCAAACAATGGATCAACTCCATTGAAAAGATATTCTCCATCCTTCAATGTTATGAACAAGAGAGGGTTCTTCAAAATGCTTATAATATGGAGGGTGAAGCTAATAAATGGTGTAAATTGATAAAAAAAATATGAAGCATGAGGCAGAGATCAAGGCATTAGAATGGAATGGTTTTTGGAAATAAAATTCGTTAAATATTTTCCTTGCACCCTCTCACTTAAGATGGAAAGGGATTTCCTTGAACTCAAGAAAAAAAAGATAATGAATCCATCAAATCATATGAGTAAACCATCACAGGGCTTGAATGATATGGTTAAAACTTTGTCGTTACCCCCAAATGCAAGGTTGATCGCTTCTTTGATGGGCTGAAACTGAGGCTATATAATTCCCTAGTGATCCGTGACTTCGAGAGCTATGGGGAAATTGTCTGATGTTCCCTCAAAGTTCAAATGGATATTAGAAAATATCTGGAGTATCATGGGGATAATAAGCATAAGGTGGAATTTAATTCTGGAGGACCGATGGATAAATCCAACAATGCTAAGAAAATCTATCACCCCACTTTCCAAAGGTACAGAAACAACCACCCCAGAAATCACCTTGAGGGGATGAAGAAATGATTTAGGTGTGGAAGAGAAGGGCACCTGGCCATTAACTACTGATAATAAAAACCCAAGGATGCGATAGAAGAGAGGAACGCTCCCTTCGACCCTCAGTGAATTGTTCATTGCTTAAACTACAAACAACCAGGGCACTTTTCAAACTAGTTCCCTAAGACAAGGGATTTCGAATGCAACCAACAACCTCCAAGGTAGCAAGGGAGAGATTTCTCCATCACTACCGCTGAAGTGAACCCAGAAAATGAAGTGGAGATAGGTAAGCAAGTTATTCATTCAAAAATATCAAATGTACTTTTTTATTCTTGTTCCAAGCATTCTTTTATATCCAAAAAATTATTAGAAATATCCCAAAACCACCACAAATCATGGAAGTAAAGATACCAGTGAGAATGTAAAATGGTTCAATCATTACAACCCTTGAATATAACTCCTCCTCTGTCATAATTTGTGGTTTGAACTTCCCGTAAAACCTCATCATACTCTCTCTGGTGTAATTTGATGCAATTCTTGGCATGGATTGGATTTTCTTATATAGATCCAATATAAATTTCTATGGGAGGGAAATCACTCTTCATACATAAAATCAACCCCTGGTTCTGTACAAGAGCAAGGAGGATGATAAATCTTCTTTAGCACCTTTATCTCAATCATGGATATTACTTTCCTATGAGCATGTGTATCTCACTCATATGTTTGAGTCTAAGGAAGTAAACATCCTTAAAGACATGCCTATTGTGATGGAATTCTATGAAGTGTTTCTGAAAGGATTGTCTAATCATCCTCCTAGAAGAGATGTTGAATTATCAATTGATCTTATACCTGGGGAGTTTCCAATATCCAAGAATCCATATAGAATGGATGTTTTGGAGCTTGAGTAGTTAAAGAAAAAACTACAGGAGAATCTGGATAAAGGGTTTATACACCCAAGTGCTTCATCAGGGGGTGCACCAGTCCTCTTTGTCAAGAATAAGGATGCATCAATGTGCCTTTCCATTGATTATCTGGGCTAAAAAATCACTATAAAGAACAAGTATTCTCTGTCACAAATTGTTGAATTGTTAGATTAGCTACATGAAGCACAATACTTCTCTAAGGTGGATATGTGGTCGGGACATTATCAAGTGTGGGTGAAGAAATAGGATATCCCCAAGACTACTTTCGTACACGATACGGGAACTATGAATTCATAGTAAGTCTTTTCGGACTCACTAACGCTCTAGTAATTTTCATGGACATGAATAATAGATTCTTTAGAGATTACCCTGAAACATTTTGGTAGTATTTATATATGATATTATAATATACTCTAAAACCAAGGAGAATCATGAGGAGTATCTAAACACTATACTAGAGACCTTGAGAAAGGAGAAACACTATGAAAATCACAGCAAGTGTGATTTCTAGTTGAAGGAGGTCTCATTACTATGTCATACCATCAAAAGCAATGGGATATCTGGAGATCCCTCCAAGATAGCTGAATTGAGGGATGGATGAGGCCGACATAGGTAACAGATATCCACAGCTTCTTGGGGTCAGCTGGATATTATAGCCAATTACTCAGAAATTTCTCACAATTGTCCAACCCTCTTACCAAGATAACTCAGAAGGGGGTAAAGTTTTCTTATAGTGATGAATGTGAAGAGAGTTTCAAAGAGTTGAAATGGAGGCTTATCACTACGCACGTGCTCACATTACCCACAAGTGGAGAACATTTTATGGTATTTAGTGATTCATTGAAGAAGTACATAGGTTATATATTGATGTAGAATGAAAAATTCATTTACTATAATTCAAGGAAATTGAAATTTCATGAGAAAAACTATCCAACACATGATCTGCAGTTGGCTGTAGTAATCTTCACTTTAGAAATTTGGCAACATTACCTATTTTGGTAGAAGTGTAAAATATACACAGATCACAAAAGCCTCAAGTATATATTCACACAGAAAGAGTTGAATATGCTCCAATGAAGAAGGTTAGATCTGATCAAATAATATGATTTCTCAATCTATTACCACCCTGGAAAAGAGAACAAGGAGGCAGATGCTCTATGTATAAAAGACTCAATGATTCTATCATTGATGAGAATTACAAAGGCTCCAATCTGCTTATATTTGATGAATATGTACATGGAAATCATAAATAAGGTAATATCATCAATCCACTCACAAATGATTGATCAAATATCTCTTTTGGAAAGGTTAAAGGATGCTCAAAATAAGGATGTGGGAATTTAGAAGAAAGTGGAAACTATTAAATAAATGGAAATACTCATATTTCAATGTTAATGGAGAAGGAATTGTGAGATTTTGGTTAGTACTATGTGTTCCATCAAATCTAGCGTTAAAGAAATAACTTTTGGATGATTCACATCGTTAAAATTTCTCTATTCACCCATGAAACACAAAGGTGTATTGAGATCTCTGAGAGCTTTATTGGTGGGATAACATGAAGAATGAGATCACTGAGTATACATTAAATTTCATGGTATGTCATAAAGTGAAGGTTGAGAGGTAGAAGTACAAGGGGATGATGTAAACATTATCCATACCAGCACCGAAATAGGAGAACATCACCATGGACTTTATCACCAAACATCTGAATACATTGAAAGGAAACAATGCTATTTGGTTTTTTGTGGATATTCTTACAATGACTGCACAATTCATTGCAATTAGGTAGTATTTATCATTGGATCAACTGGAATAGATATATATCATAGAAGTGGTAAGGATGTATGGAGTACCATTATCTATTATATCATATCGAGATCCAAGTATCACCTCTAAGTTTTGGAAGAGTCTTGAACATGCTCTAAATACTGATCTGAACTTCAGTATGACTTATCATCCTCAAACTGAGGGTCAATCTGAGCTGAATAACCAAACACTTGAGGACATGTTGAGATAATTCTCAATGGACTTCAAAGGAGGATGGGATCAACATCTTCCTCTAGTTGAGTTCTCTTACAACAACAATTTCCACTCAAGCATTCAAATGGGTCCTTATGAATCCCTTTATGGGAAGAGGTGAATAACACCGGCATGTTGGGATGAAGTTGGGGAGAAAAAACTTATAGGTCCAGAGATGGTTGAATAAATGGAGGGGATGGTTAAGACCATCCAGAAGCACATTAAATCTACTCAGAGTCCAAAAAAGAGATATGCTGACAATCATGGGAGAGACCTATAGTTTAATGTTGGAGACGTGGTATTCCTCCGCACATCACCATGGTGGAGAGTTATGAGATTTTGGAAGAAGGTAAAGATAAGTCCAAGGTACATCGGCCCTCTTGATATCCTTGATCGCATTAGAGCAGTGGCTTATCAAATAGCCCTCCCACTGAACCGATCTCAAGTACTAGATGTATTCCATGTATCACTCTTGAGGAACTACATACTTGACCCATAATATGTACTCAATCTAGAGGTGATACCATTGGATAATGACCTGTCCAATGAAGAGAAGCTGGTGATGGTCTTAAATAATAGAGAAAAAATTATATGAAATTATAAAGTGCCCCTAATTAAGGTGTTGTGGTGAAACCACAAATTTGAAAAGGCAATGTGGTAATTGGAGGAAGTGATGATGTAGAGTTACCCTTATCTGTTTTAGTGTGGGAAAAGAAAATTTTGAGTGAGAAATTTCTTAAAGGGGAATGATTGTAACGACCCCAAACTTTTATTAATGAAAATTCTTCTTGATCTAATTAAATGTCTTATTATGTAAAATGGTTATGTAAAACATATGTACTTCCTCGGTTTTATGTTTTTGGATTTTAAAATATTGTTAATAATTGTTACCATTACTAATATTTCTATTGAATAGTGATCATATGGTTAGTATAAATATATGGCTTTAACAAATCCAATTTACTTACAAAAAGGAAGTGATGGCCTCATATAGTAGAATTTCTCTATATGAAGCCAATTTTTCAGAGCTAGGAAAGAATGTGGTGTCAATGGGCTTCACTCTTGACCAAACCCAAGCTGAGATTCAACATGTTAAGCTTGATAGGAACCGCCTATAGGAGAAGTATAAGTTACTAGAGATTACCACCCAGGCGATGGTATCCGAGACACCCCAAGATTATGTCACTATCGTACACCTTACCCTTAGGTCTTATACCGGTGTTATAATTGGTTACGTAACAAGACCCTAGCACTATGATTATTTTTATTATTTTTTTATAGAATAAAGAATATACATTCATTTTATTGTTACTTTGTAAATAGTTTTTAAACACAAATAGTATTTTAGTAATATTCAATTAAGAAATCTATTTTGGTGAATTAATGGATTTTTGAATTAAATAATATTTTAATAAAATATTATTAATAAATTAATTTTTATTAAATATAAATTGTCATATAATTTTTATGAATACAATTGTAATTTTCATTAAGGTTTGAAAGTCATTTTTTTCAAAACCCATGAATTTTCAATAAATGTTAGTTTTTATTTTAAAAGTAAAATTTCACATATTTAGAAAATTATTTCTATAAATGAAAATTATTTATGGAATTAGAATGTCTAAATTATCCAACAGTGAATTTTTCATAATTTTCTGAGATAGTCGAATTTTTGGGTAAAAATTAAATATCGTTTAATTATATAATGTGTTTTATGACATCAAAATAACCCAATAGTTATCTAATAAAACACTATAAATGTTATGTTCTTCCAATATATGTTTTTTAATTAAAATAATGTGATTTTATGTTTTTTTTATTTATTTTAAAAAGATTTAGTAGACCCTCCAAGACATATAAAACATTTTAACTTTTTAAAATGATTTCCTTGAGAGTGTGACTCACCTCCACATAAGCAAGCCAAATATTTTAAGAAGTTCGGAAATTGTTCTTATAAAATAATGTTTTCCACTACCCTTTTTTTAAAAACCATTGTAAAAAAACCATTGTATGGTTTGTGGTTTTGATTAGCTTAATGTGTGGTTTCCAAAACCTAAATAATAAAGAATTACCTCTCCTTTCCTATATAACCCCACCAAAGCTTCCACTTCCTCTTCACTAAAAGCCTTTGGGGCTCGACCAACCCATTCCCTACTCTCTTTAGAATCCACAAAAGTTTTCACAATCTAATAATAATCCTCTCTCAAGCCCCTCTCAAGCCTTTGGGATCACACTTCCAAGTAAGGGGTTTCTTCTTTTCTCATTTTTGTCCAAATTTCATTTTGTTGTTATACCATTTTTACAATTAAAAATGTTTGGGTATGATTTATAACCTTAACCATAATTAACTCATTATTTTTTAATGATGATATACCCATTTATCTTTCATTAATTCCTCTCATGTACACTCGTTACCATGTTGAAATTCCGTAAGGGATTTCTCTCTCCTCATTTATATTCAAGCAATTGCTTTGTATTAGGAATCTAAATTCCATTACATATTTTGGGACATATATCTATATAGCCCCCTTATTGTCTATTTAATTTATATATTATTAGACTCCACTTTCTCTATCACCAAACAATTTTATGAATTCTTATGTCACATTGTCATGCTACCGAAATTGCGTCGTGATTTTCCAAACCAAAGTCATTGTGTAGTGAATATCATTCCCATTTCTCTATCAAGGGTATTCACCATTATTAAAATATAATTATTGATTATATAGTTTCATTTATTAATTCCACATTTTTTTATCATGGAATAAATTATGATGTTTAATGAATCCATGTTATATGATCCATGTGGCACACTTATGCCTGAAATGAAATGATTGAGAAGGGTGAGACCTGATAGCGCTCCAATGAATTAGGTAATGAGTAGTATAATGATAAGTTAAGTAAAATTAGGGTTTAATAATGATAATTAAAGTTCAATTAGGGTTTACTCATTCCCCATGTGCAATTATCCTGGTCTCATGCTAATATCATGTTAAATGTTGATGCCAAATTTACATGTTATGATAATCATGTTATATCATGCCTTTATGTTCATGTTTCTCTTATGATACATTGATATTATTATTGACTAACATGTATTGTATGCTTCATGTTATGCCTTTTTTACTCCATTACTGGGATTTATTGCTGACCCCTTTCTTATTCATGTCCTCAGGTTATCCCATGCAATTCTAAGTACGAAGGAATGGTGTGGTCGTATAAAAGAAGTTTTCAATAAGATGTTGTGTTTTATGTTTTAAGTTGTTATTTAATGTTCATAAGCCACAATGACACTAGACCTTTCAATCTTCTATGTTGTATCAAGTGATGGTTTTATGTAATAAAATATGTGTAAGTGTGAAATAAAGAGCAGGGTTGTTATACTTCTACTTACTATTCATTTTTTATTTCCATTATGAAGTAATAACTCCATTATCACCTATATTATAAGATTATATTATGATAATAGAACAACCATATTTCTCCTATTATCCATCCTATGAAAAATAAAAGTACCACTCATGTGTACATATGACTTATCATCTCTATGCCATTGTGTAATCGGTTTTTTCATCACTACCTTACCTGGATGGGTATAATATTGAAAATAATATATATATATATATATATAATTATTATTAAATTACATTTATTCTCATAAGAAATATATACCATCTATTTCATTACCCATTTTCTATTAAGAGAATAATATCATCGCTTTTGTGTTCATACATCATACCGTCACCATGACGTGATACGAATCATTTTCCATATTCACCATTCAATAATGATTATATAAATATATATAATTAATACATATCATATATATTACCTTAATATCATTCTATAAATGATGGAACTACATCCTATTTAAATTAATTGGTAGATATATGACAAAACATGCATATGAAAATAAAGCAATTAACACCCAAAAGAGGAGTAATAATGAAATATTATTAACAAAAGAGCGATAATATGATCATTTATGATATAATAAATTCAAATATGTTTCTATAATAATTTAATAATATTAATTAATCCATTATAAAGGATTTTAAAATATGTATAATATAAATCACACCTAAGGTAAGGGTCAATTTTACAATCTCGTTATTATTCGGGATTTTTTATACTTAAGTATCTACTGAACAAAATTTATCTTCCAAGTCTATTTTTCTTAAAAATATTCCTAAAAAAATTAAAATTATTCTTTAAATTTTAAATTCATTTTTACCCATGAGTTAGTGTTTACAAAATAGTTTTAAAGGGATCTTTTTTTTCATTTTTCTAATGAGACACTTTTTGACTTCTCTAACAAAAGTATGAGAGGAATGTTTTTAAAAATATAAAATGGCATGAATGGATTTTTATTCTTTCTTGAATCAATAATTCCTTAAATATTACCTTATAATATTAAAAGTTTATTTCCAAAGAAAATGTTTTATTTTAAAATTGAGCAAAATTTTAAGAAAATAAATCATTTTTAAAGCAGAAAGGATATTTTCCTCAAGATTTATTTTCAAGTATTTGAAAAATTATTTTCCATAAAATATAAGATTATTTTTTATTACTTATTATTTATTTGGGGTTATGATTCAAGGATTTTATACTTATTCTTTCTATGTTTGTGTTATTTTTAGTGTGGAATGGTATTTATGAAGAACATTTCTTTTCTATGGGTTGTGATATGATGGAATGTTGTTTATTAAACCCATTTTTTATATGAGTTTTTATATGAATAATGATTTATTTTCTTATGGAACACATATTTATGGTTTTCATTATGTGATTAGTGGGAGATATATCTCCCTCCAATACATTGGGTAAGGATTTATATCTCATGAGACAAATAGAACTGGAATGGGAAATGATCTTGGTTCATTGATATAGTGCTAGAATGGGAAGTAAACTCAGTTTAGTAAAACAAGGCTAGAATGAGAAGTGAATACAGATCATTAAAGGACTTTTTACACTATAAGGGTCTAGAAAATTAGGGTTGATTAATATGGAAATGATTTTCTATGCTTATATTTATTCCAAAATTCCATGTATTATATTATTCTCTTATATAATTTGTTATTTGATTCATTACGAACTTCTATGATTTATCTCATGACATGATATCATGATCTTTGATATGAAGGATATCATTTTCAAATTTATTGTTTATGTTATTATGCCTTATAATTGTGATATAATAAATATATCCCTTTTCTAACCTTACTGATCATCTAAGATCACCCTTTTCTTATGTTTATTTTCCTTAGGATATAAGGAAATATATTAAGTAAGAGGTGTCAAAAATGATTCTAGTTGTGAAGGAATAATAGGGAGACAATGTAGATCTATTATGAATCAACTCTTTGTGTTTCCTATTTTCCAAATACATTGAACTTATATAGTTCTGGAATGGTTTTTTAATGTTATGTAATTAATATTCTTCTATTTAATATAATATCTATGTATTAAAAGTATGATCCATTATAATATGGGTTAAATAACATACACATAAAGTCAAACTTGAGATAAGGGATTTCTAGTCTTAATTTCCTATCATTGAGACTAATTAAATGTTAACCACATTTTTTATTTCTATTATATATATATATATATTATATGGGTATCATTTATCATTTATTTACTAAAATTAAAGTGGTTTTCAATTCCTTTTCATGTTATCTCCTTTAATGAAATTTTGATTCAAATATTACTAAAGGGGAAATATATTTTTTTTAAATATTTTAAATGTTTTTAACTCATTTTCCTCTATATATAAGTTCTTTTAAAATTTTAAATAATGTTATTATTTATTATAAAAATATTATTAATGGTACTTCTCAACTAGTTATTATTTTCTTTACCATGTTCTAAAAAAGGAATCTTTTCAACGATTTTTATATGGGATAATTTTAATTTTTACAAAAGTACAAAATGAATGTTCTCTTTAAATATATACTGCGGGAATTTATTTTATTACCATCATTAATGTTAATTTATTTTAATCTTACCTTAAAATTTTCTATGGTTATTTTCAAATAAAATCTTTTTCTCAAAATTTTGATAATTTTTAGTTTGTAAAACATAACAACTGAACAGAATTTTTTCTATTTCATTTAAAAGAACAATTCTAATGATTTTATAAAATTATATTTCATGTATGTTAACATAATTTAATTTATTTTATACCACAGTAGGTATATTATCTAAATGATAATGTCCACCGTATTTTTATGGATAACTTATGAACATTTTGTTCTATTTTATTGACTGAAAAAAACATTAACATTTCATATTCTTGTTTTACAAATATGAATTCTTATTATTAAGTCATATTGATTGTGTATTATATTTTTGATTAAATATTTTATGAATTCATCAAAAATATAATGGTGATAGGTGGGTAATGGTTATATATATGACATTAATGCATCAAAATGTCTCTTTTGACAAAAAAAAATAATGGATATTTCTCAGTGTATAACATCCCATACAAAGACAATGTTTTGACAGAAGGGCTTGATGGTATATGAAATATTGGTCACAAGCCCCTAACATTATGGTTCATGATGTTTTTTTCATGTGTAATGACCCTGGATATGGTAACCCAAATTTGGTTTCTACTTTATTATATTGGCATAAGAAACAAGGAATCACATCTTCAATGATTGAATAGTTTATTAGTCTCTGTAAACTAGATACATACCTGATTCACATATTATATTTGAATATTCAAATTATAAAAAAATGAGAAAATAATTATTCTTTTTATAATTTCCCTTCATATCATTCATATTACACTACCTATATTCCTAGGAAATGAAATAATATAATGGTGAGATCAAATTCTTAGTAAGAGTTTTGTAAATGGGAAGTTATCATGTGTAAATAAAGAATAATCAATAATCAATAATCAATAAGAAAAAGTTAAATATATTAACACGTGTTCCATTTAATCATAATACAAATTTAATGATTAGATAAGGAATAATAAATATGGTAAGGAAAATAACTAAACACACATTCAATTTAAACAATTTGACTATTATGAATAGAGAAGGAATAATCAATATGGAATGGTAAATAACTGAAAATACATTCCATTTAATAATTAATTGGGAATGAAAAATATCCAAAGATAATATCATTGTGAAAATATCATGGATAATAATAAATAAATTATTAATAAAGGAAATTATTAATTATTGGATTTCATGATCTCAGTCATTGTGATACCACTACCATCAAGACCTTTTATAAGATTTTTTAAAACTGCATAAAGAAAACTATTTATTGTTATCTCACTGATCCTCCACATAAGACAATCGATGCATAAAGGGAATATATAATTCCAATCCCCACTCATCACTACATGTCCAAATCATTCCTTATATTTTAAATAATGGTTTTATTTTATAAACAATGTGTTTTATCATCAAATATCTATATTGAGTGAAGAATACATATTTATAAATATTTCCACAAATAAATAAATGACTTTCAGTATAAAAAACATATATATAAATCATATATATTTTAAGTGATAAAAATATCATGGATAAATAATATAATTATTTATCGGAAATTTAATGTCCAATGATCACAATAAAAATAATATTTCAAGGGAAATTTAATGACTAAAAAAATAATACATTAAAGTTAATTTCAATACTTTCCTTGGTTAGAATTATCCTAAACCATCCATATTTTGAACAATAATGGTATCAATATAACATATCCCTAGAGGAGTATAAGTAAAATGTTGGTTTTTTGTTATTGAGGAATATAAATACCATAAACATATATTTAAAACATTATTGAGGAAAATATATTTTTTACATTAAAAAATGTTTAAAACTAAACGTTCACAAAATATTTTGATAATAATTTTCATTCAAAATAACTTTTGAAACTTATAAAGTAATATTTTAATCACTAAGTATTCAAAAAGGAGGTAAATTATATACATGTTATAAATGTTAAAAAAATATTACTTTCACATCCCCATTAAAATCCAAATGGAACTTGTTTAAAAAAACATGAACATTAATTTAAAAAAATATAATGTAAAACATGGGTAAAAATTATGTTAATAAATAATTTTTATAATTTTAAAAACATTTTTCATAACATTTTTAGAAAACATGGTTTTAGATGAAAAATTACTTTCAACCAAGGATAAAAATGAATTCGAGTTTTGTTAAAAACAGATTATCACTCATTTTAAGTACCAAATAATGGAAAATTGTAATATTACTTGAATATAAAGAATAAAAATAGATTAATAAATTTAATTGGTTTTATTATACAATGATCAAATAATTTCCTTCAATGGAAATTCAAACAAAAACAATCACGATTAAATTGAGATTGTGAAATAAACTCTTACAAAGATCATAACATTGAACTGAGAATTAATCAATGAATTGATTATCTATATAAAAGGTAAATAAAAATTTAATACGTGTATATAAAACATAATATATTTAAAATTCAATACACATATAATCATATAATATTAAATACAATGAAGAAGTAACATAACCCAATGAAAAGAAATTGAGTTATAAAATTATTTACCACTTGGTAAATTTCATTCAAATCCCATGGGATTAAATAATTATAATTGAAACAAAAAATACCATGAATTATTAATTAATATTGATACTACATTTCAATTGGGTAGTATATACACCATATAAATGAAATTAGATGCACAACATTTAAATATGACTCAATAAAGGGAAATTGGGATGAAGCCCCTTACCTCATGATTCCTTTTTGTTGAACATGATTTAACCTATTATATAATGGTTTTAAGGATGTTATTAATTCATATAATATCAAATCCATTGTTATAATATAATATACGATCTTATTATTACATTTTACCACCTATTTGTTAAAAATATTTCATTATTTTAATTGTTTCATGTGTTAATTATCATGTTTTCTCATGCATGTTTTTTCATAAAGGTTCTGGTTCTTTAGAATATTATATAGTTAAACAATCTCCATTATTATATTAATATTATAAATATCATTTTATTCATTATATACATTTTTAAAATAATTTTTAAAATTTTAACAGGGAGAATGGATCACAACGCTTTGTGGCGATGGTAGGTTGTACACATACATGAGCAACATTATCATTTATTTAATGGGTGAAAGGGTAAAGAAGTGTGTGCTATATTAATTTTTTAGAATAAATATAAATTAATATATATAACATATATTCACTAAATTTTTCTTTATTACCTTTTATGTAAAGAATAAGTGAAAAACAAATCACATCGCTTCACAAGGCGGTAGTCCTCCATACACACGAGCGATGCAATCATTTTTTAAAAGGAATGGGACATAATAATGTGTATGTGATATTAAAATTAATGAATTCTAATAATATCATAAATATAATATAAATATCTTAAATCCATAATTATATCAAACCTTTAAAATTAGTGATGGAAAACAAATTATACAGGTTCATGATGTGGTAATCGAGTGTACACACGATCGATGGTTTTTTTCTCATTGTATGGAAAACCTGATGAATATACTTCATTCACTTAACTAAATAACATATAATTATATTTAATATTATGATTTTATTATATAATAAAGTTTTAATAATATTTTGTGGAGTTTTAATAAAAAAAATCTATCATTTAAGAATGTTACCCCATCTTCTAAAAACTTCTTTAGGATTGAAACAAAATCCTTACGAGGATAAATTTAGGAAAAAACCAAGGGATATATGATTTTATATGTATTATAAAAAAGTTATTTGGATATTTATTTTCTGAACCAAATTTCTTTGTAACTGTGAAGAGTGGGGAGATTCGGTGGCCTTTTATAAGCGGCGGAGAGGACACACTTTGAATATTTGAAAAGATTCAATTACACTAATGATTTTATCTTCTAAAAACACTCAAAATGGATAATTATATAGAATTATAGGTGATAATGTAGCAATATGGTGTGAAAATCAGTTTTGGACTAGGTTTTTGTTCATTTTAACCCTTATCTTTTAAGTTTAACCCCCATTTAAATAATTGTTTACAATAAATGCGGTAATTAATTTTAAATTATTTTAATATTAATAATGGTAAAAAATTATTTGGAACTTATTAAAATGCATAAATTATTCTAATTCAAAAAAATTATGCCAATTTTCTAAATTCGATTAAAATAATTTGTAGAATCCAATTTAAAATTATACGTACAGATGCGACCAAAAAATGGGTTTCCAAAGAGAACCTTCTCATAAGTATAAAAGGTTTTAATATCAAAATTCAAAATTAAATTGATTAAAATTAATTAAATTAGTTAAATTTTAATACAATAAAATTAAATTTACTCTAAAAATAATTTCAAATATAATTTAACCTTTTAAATTATTTAAAATAAGGGGCAGCTTCCAATAAAAATAGTATTTTCACTATTCATTGAAAAATGAAACTTCTTAAGAAAATCCCAAAAAATCACCATAAAATAATTTTGATGTTATGATTTCAAAAAGTAAGTTCATTTTTTAAATAAATTTTCTAAAAGTTTTAAAAATTAATTTTAAATCATGTTTGCAAAGTGTGACTAACCTATTTTTTAGAAAAATATAGTTTTTTATAAGACGTTTCTTTTTCTTTTAAATGGTTTTTATTTTATTTATATTCAACAGATAGGCATAGTTTTCATAATTTTTTTAGTACTGTTAACACTCAAAAATATAAAGTCTATTTTACAACTATATACTATATTATATGTCATTTATGATCGGGGTTGCATGTTCCACAAGTTATGATAGAGATTACATTTAAAGAAAGATATTTCATGGGTTGTTTAAGATCTCTGTTGCATGTCTCATATGATATATAATATTATATTATTATTTCAAAATATTAATGTGTAACATTATCCCAACAATAAATAAATTTCATCCTTATAATTTAAACTTTATCTTCGTAATCAATGGTTATACAACTAGAAATAACATTTTTGAAAAACCCACATAGTCTCTACCATACCAAAACATTAGGATATTCTTCTATACTTACCCTCAAAGTATATCACAGGTTTATATTCCCTATTATATTTTTTCCAAAACCTTATTCCCAATTTTTCTAATAAAATTACTCTAATAAAAAATGTAATGACCCCGACTCTAGTATCCTAAGGCAGATGTCTACTTTATTACATTGTCATAAGATATAAGAAATCACATCCTGATTAAAAATAATAATTTATTAAACTTGGTAAACTAGATACATACATGATTCTAATATTATAATTGAATATAAATATAAAATCATGATTTTTTTAGAATATAATTATTCCCTCTAACATATATTGGCTTATGATTCATAGTACACTTCTTAAATTCCATGGAAATAAAAAACATAAGGCTCCAATTCTCAATAAGAGTTACATAAAGTGGAGGATATCATTATTAAATGAAGAATAATAAATATGGATAGGTGAATATCTTAATAAATTTTATATTTAATGAGTAACTTGACTATTATGATTAGATGATGGATAATAAATATGGAAAGGTAAATAATTGAACATTCATGCCATTAAAAAAAACCTGAATATCATGGATATATTTGTAATAATAAATATAAAAGATAAATAAATAAAAACACATTCCATTTAATCAATAACTAAAATGAAATAGATCAGGAGATAATATCATTGTGAAAATCTCATGGATAATAATTATAGAATTATTAATGAATGAAATTATTTTTTATTGGACACCACGATCTCAGACATCATGATACATCAATCATCAATACATTTCCTAAGATGGTTTAAAACTACATGTATAAACATGTTTAATGATAGCTTACAGATTCGCCTCATTAGACTAGAAATGAATCAAGGGGCTCTATATTAATGGGCCCTACACATCACCTCAAGTCTAAAGAATTCCTCATATATCGAATAATCATTTTAATTCATGAACAATGTTTCTTATCATCATATATCATTATTGAGTAAAGAATACATATTTATCAATATTTACCCAGATAAACAAATAACTATCAATTTAAAACATTATATGTATAGATGATATATTGTTTAAGAAATATACATATTCATGATAATACTATGGATATTTATAAGAAATTAAATATCCAATGATCATAGGAAAGTGAATATTTCACGGGAAATTAATGAATACAAAAATGAATCAAGAAAGTGAATTTAAATACATTTCTTAGTCAAAATGATCATAAAAAATCAATATAAATATTAATTATGGTATCAATACAACATATCCCTAGTGTATTATATGTAAAATAAATGGTTGTTGTCATTGATTAATAGAAATAACACAAAAATGTCTTTAAAAACATTCTTTAGTAAAATATCCTTTTTTACTAAGAAAATGTTTTTAAAACTAAAAGTTTAAAAGATTTCAAAATAATTTTCTTTAAAAATAAATTTTGAAACTTATATGGTAATCTATAAAAAATTTAGTGTTCATGAATATGATAAATTATTTACATGTCATACATATTAAAATAATTATTCCTTTCACATTTTCAGTAAAATACAAATGGACCTTGTTTGGAAATCAACATAAATATTTCATTCAAAAAATTGTAAAAATTCAAATATTAAGAACAATTTATTTAATAAATTATTTTTATACTCTTTAAAAAATTAAAAAAATTATTATAAAACATCATTTTATAAGAAAAAATATTTTCGATAGAAGAGATAAATAAAGATGAATTTTTTAAAAAAAAGTATCAATAATATTAAGTACCAAAGAGTGGGAAAATGGTACTATTACTTGAAAAATTTTAGAATACCCATAGTAGAAAAAAATTAAAATATTTTTTTAGAAAATTATTAAATAACTTCCTTTAATGGAAATTCAATCATAAACAATCCCTATTAAAATGATATTATGAAATAAACCCCTACAAAGATCATAACATTGAAGTGAGAATTAACCAATGAATAGATTATGTGTATCAATTATGTATGTCAAATCTAAATACACATATAATAAGTGTATATAAAACATAATATAATTAAAATTCAAAAGATATATAATCATAGAATATCAAATACAATGAAGAAGTGATATAACCCAATAAAAAGAAATTGAGTTATTGAATTATTTAACACTTGGTAATTTTCTTGTCAAATAATATTAGATGAAATAATTAAAATCTAAAATTATAATACCATGAATTATTAATTAATAATTATATTAGTTTTAAAAGTGGTGGTATATACACCATATAAAATAAATTTGGTGCATAACATTTCAATATGCCATAATAAATAGAAATTGAGATGAAGTCACTTACCTCATGCTTTCTTTTGGTTGAACGTTCTTTAACCTCTGATATAATGGTTTTATTCATGTTAATAATTTATTAAAAACCATATAAATATTTATAATATCGTATATTATCCCTATATTAAATTTTATCACCAATTGGTTAATAATATTTCATTATTTTCATTGATTCGTGTCTTAATTTCTATGTTTTCTCATGTGTGTTTTGTCATCAAAGTTACGTTTCTTGCATATATTATTTAGTTTCATCATATAAATAATTATATTAATGTTATAAATAATATTTTTCTTCATTATATACATTTTTATACTCATTATTGAAATTTCAACATGGAGAAATGATCGCATCACTTCATGGAGACGATAGGTCGTAAGTATGCATGAGAAACGTTATCATTTCCATATTGTGTGAAAGGGTAAGGAACTGTGTGATATATTAATTTTAAAAATTCAATATATCTTATATGTATCACATATATTCTGTAAATTTATTTTTATTACATTCATTGTAAAGTGTAAGTGAAAAAATCTCATCACTTCTCAAGGTGGTAGTCCGTCGTACACACGAACAATGTTGATGTATTATAAAAGGAATGGGCCATAAGAAGGTATATGTGATATTAAAATTAAATTTTTTTTAATAATGTAATAAATATAATATACATGTGTTAAATACATCATTATATATATCCAATAAAAGTGGTTATAGAAAACAAATTACAACAGTTCATGAGGCAGTAGTCGGTTATACACACAACTGATGGTTGATGTCCCTTTTGATGGATGAGGAGGTGAATATAGGTAACACCCATAACATAATAACATCTTATTATATAGAATATAATAAGTTCATTATATAATCATGGTTTAATATTATTTTTATTAGGTGTAAGAAGAACCAAAATAAAAAAGCTCGTTTAATAACATTAACCCTTATTTGAATAACTTATTTAGGTTTAAAACAAAAATCCTTAATAGGTTGGATTTCAAAAAAAACCCAAGGGATATAGGATGTTGGTAGGGGAGTATGTAAGTGTTTTTTATAGGGATTTAATAATCTAAATGGCTTTGTACATGTGAAGATGTGTGAAGTTATAGTAATAGGTATTATTTGGCTTTCCAAACCTCAGTTTTGATTAAATGGTTTAGAAAATTTATTGCATGGTAATCTATAGGTACTTAGGTGGGAGGTGTAGTAATAGGACTCATTTTTTGATATCATTGGGGTGTTCACTCATGGGGTTTCCCTCTTCCCTTTATACCCATTGTTCTAGAGACTTGTTATCCCTATAAGGGGGTTCTCTTATTGGGGTATTCCTATGATCTCTATATTTTATTCATATATCTATAGACTTGACTTGTGTGATTGTCTGTGTTTGGATATGAGTGTCATATCAAGACAAACCTAATTTTATTTTTGACATGATGGTACATATTCTTTGGTTTTGACTGATTTGTATATTACATAACATGTTATACATGATTTTCTTTCATAACACTGATTTATGTGATATGATTTAAGATTGTTTTACCTGGATTATTTGAAAACGTGGAAAGGGGAAATGTTTTACCATGATTTTGATAAAATATCATTTAACTAATAATCATTCCATTTTTTCTTTAAATTTATGCATTGTTCAAATTTTGGTACAGATAATTGATATGGAATACTTTGTTAGGATACTTTTGAACCTGTTGAGCTCAAACCTTATGCACCCATTCGGTGGTTCATAGACATTATCATGCCTTTCAATACAAGGAAAGGAAAGGAACCGTAGTGATATGGTAAGGTTTATTTCAGTTGTGTCTGGGTAGCTAGTGGTGATATGGTGGGAATTTTCCCACACTTTCACATGGAATATTTTTTTTAGTATTAGTTTTCCTTTTTTGTACTTTTACCTTAGAGGTATTTTAGAAACTTTTGAGTTGTATTTCTTCTATTGTTTACTTTTTGATATGAAATATATTTCTTGTTTAATATTATTATATTTATTCCTAATGTTTTTATATATTTATATAAAAATGTATGTCAAGTTATATGTTTCACGTTATGATGTATTATCCCCTCTGATTGTTGTTGATGCCTGAGTGAAAATTTCTTGACTGTGGGGATATGGAACTCCCTTCGGGTATGAGATGGTTCAGGTAGGATACGAGTTTGAGAGGGTATCCAAGATTATTTTATCACAGTTTGGTGTTAAATAAGGTTATGCTTGGTTTTTGGAATCTGGTTGACTATAGATGGGATTTTTTATACTTGAGTGGAAAGTTGAGGTGAGTACTTAGCCAGTTCTTGTGATGATGAGACTCAAGTTACCTTGGGATGTTGTTATGTGTGTCTCCTATTATAATTTTGTGCTAATAATCTCATTTTTTTCATATGGTTTTCTAATTTTATTTGATATTATCTTATTGTACGATTGTTTATTATATTTCAATGCATAGTATTATACCTTTGAGACTCCTTCCAAATGTTCCTCAGGGGGTTAAATCGGATGTTCCTCAAGAGAATATATCTCTAGATCATAATATTATTTAGGCTATCAAACATTAAATTCATTCTACAGACCAAAATGTATTAAAGTACCATAATATTTTTGTTAAGTTATATCCTGGAGATGGAGGGGAGAGGGATCGATCCTTAGAGTTATTACATGAGATGTTTTCATACATTATGTATAAGAATGAACCATAAGAGCTATAGGACTAGAAAGACAAGATTGATCAGATCTTATATATTCTGGACAGAGCTTAGAATATCAACTTGAGTTGGGTTGTGTTAATACATGATTTTCCCAGTAAGTGATGGTGGGATTCCATGGTGCAGGCATATATAGACATGGGATTTTATTGGAAGGGTTTCAAGACCCCACTTATTTCAGTAGTTCTGTCCCGAGTCACTGATGATATTGAAACATTTAGATTTCCTCTCCTTATATAAGGGAGTTATTTTGGTGTTGTCATATCATAATCAGTTCATAGATCTGGTTAATTTTTCTATAGAGGTAGTAAGGAACTACCAACTCAAGGCTTAGAAGTGCATATAGGGTTTGAAACTGAATATCAGATCATTGGTTTTTATGTATAATCTTTTGACCTATGTGGAGATAGTAAAAAGGTCAATTATCATGAAGATGGATATGGAAAGAAAGGTTGGTTATTATTCCCTGTATCTTCTACCCAATGGTATCTTTAATGGTGCACAAGGGAGGAAGAGGAAGTGAAATGATCATCAAAGGTTTGTTGGGGTGGTTCTTAGTAGTGGTCCTCCTCTACACCTTCGGTTGAATATATTAGAGTGCACCGGACTTTCTATCGGTGTAGAAGGGTCTAACACACATGGATTTCTTATTTTTCACCTATGAATATGTGAAACCTTGTAGATGATATGATCATATATATCATTTTTATTAGGCTATGTATATTCCTTGTTATGTCTAAGGATCTTCGGATCTAAAGTCTATTATGGAATAGTTAGATGCTTTAGTGACTATAAGGCTCTAAACACATGAATCAGGAGTGAATCACCTTCACATAGTGGATGAGTTTCTAGAAGAGGTAGATATTGATCCAGTTATAGTGGGTGGTACCATCCTTATTTCATCTTCAGTAGTGACAGCTTTGTTTAATATTGGTTCCTCCAAATCGTTTATATCTACCCATTTTGTGGATATTCTTAAACTCTTAAATGAACTGATTTCTTTTTTTATAGAGTTATTGAAACCTATTAGAAAGAGTAAAGAGTAGGGTTTTTATTTATTTTCTATTTGTCTAATGATAACTGATGTTGAGTTAGACTGGGATTTTCTTATTCTTAATATGGATATGTTTTACATCATTATTAGGATGGATTAGATTATCTATAATTTTGTGGTGGTTTATAGTTATTATCAATGTTTCTTTAATTCTTATGGTCTATGGGAGCTATCAGGTGTTTCGGGGAGAGTGGGATCTAAGGTTAGGTCATCTTGGACCTTCCTACACAGAGCTCAGGGAATTTTTGTTTATTGTAGTAGTTGAGCCTCATTATTTTCCTTCCATTTTTGATCTTCCCATTGTTTATCATTATCTTTCTGATGTTTTATTAGATGATTTATTTGGTCTTCCTTCAGAGTTGGAGTTGGATCTTATGATAGTTTTGGTTCTAGGTACGCATCTGATTTCGATACCCACATATCATACAGAACTAGTGGAGCTATAAGATCTCAAGATTAATTTGGATGATCTGAAGCTGAAAGGTTTTGTTCTCCCTAGTGTTTCACCATGGTAATCCCCTTTTACCATTATAAATAAGGCATATGGTTCACTCTGATTTTATGTGGAATATAGGAAGTTGAACCGAGTAATGGTTGATAATATGTATTCTTTCCCCATGTTGATGATTTTTTGACCAGTTAAATGGGAAAGCTTGTTTTCAAAGAATGACCTCCTGTAAGGTCATCATAATCTTCGTTTTCGGGAGTCTAATATACCAAATACGGATTATCAAAGTAGGTATTTCCATTATGAATATCCTTTGATGTCTTTTGGTCTGACAAAACACTACTATAATTTTCATGTATTTGAAAAACCACACTACAAGAAAAGGGTCGAGTAGTGGGGGATTGTTTTTACTCAGTAGTGGTTTAAACCGCCACTACATGGTTCTATAATGCTTTCAAAAAACTGCCGCTAAATTATGTGTCTCCATCCAATATGCGGCAATTTATTCCATTTAGCAATGATTTCTAGTAAGAGTTTAAGAAATCATATTTAGCGGTGCTTATTTATGTTTTCACAGTGGTTTTGTGGGGATTTAACGGCGGTAATAACCACCACTAAAGTCAAAAAAATAAATCCCCCTTAAAAACACCACTAAATAATAGTGCATAGTATTTAGAAAAAAATTTAACCACTAAAAAAATACCTCTTATAGAGATAGTTATAACCATCACGAAAAAAAATACCATATATAGTAGCAATTTAAACCTCCGTTAAATGTTTATTTACCAAAAAAAATCCAACTATAGATTTTGCAGCCCCAGACCTACCCTGAAAAAACAATTTCAAGCCTCTTGTATTGCTTATGAGTAGCACACAAAATCCCTATCAAAAGAACAAAAAAATCACACATATATAGAAAATATGATAGAAAAAACAAATATATTAGTTCACATCCAACCATAAATTGTTTCAGGTATGTGTCAAAAATAATACATCAACCCTATCATTCCATATTAGTCCAAAACATCAAAAATACCACTAATCACTGCCAGCTAAACTCTTCTCGTCACCCTCTCTATATACATCTCCATATTCATCTCCATCTCTACTTCCAGCTACCAGCACCTATAAAATAATTATATTGAAAATTAAACTGAGTTTTATATTTATATTTAAACTTAAAACCAATAAATGTTTATGAACTAAATGATTTTGAAGTTGGGTGATTTACCTTCTCACCACCAGTCAATGATGCAATACCACTGAGGATAGATCCTGTCATCTTCTAATAAAAATCAACTAATAATTTCAATGTACACTTTCATATTATAAAATCAGAAATAATAAAGTGGAAAAACATTTGTACAAATAGATTCATTTTAAGAATATTATAATTTAATAACATAAAGAAATTAAATTACAACATAATGTATTAAAATTACCTTAATCTATGAATCAAAAACGTTATTTTTCCAAGATGAAGGAATATGTCTCTAATCATCATACATAATTAGAATTCTAATCAGATCTTCCACTAGAAAGCCTAGAATCTTGAAAAATAATATTATGTCGTCATCCATAGGGACCCCATAGTAGTTAAATAGGATAACTATCTTTAGTCTGTTCAGATTCCAGGCATCTAAAATTTTCATAGTTTTCTTTGTAGTAGAATTGTTTCCATCATTTATGAAAAAATATTTAGTATTATAAAAAATGAAATAAATTTATTCACATTAAAATTTATACCTATAATAGTAACCCTCTGATATCCTCGTGATGAACCAGGAGTGGCATGTTGCCTCGCTATTGAGGGTCGAACGGTATCAATATAAAGCTTCCTCCGTGATATTCCTATGATTTAGTCAAATAAAAGTAACTTACGAACATGTATTTAAAAATATTCATTCATAAATATATAGAAATGATAACATCTACATAGTACTGACAAACAAAATATATATAACTATGATATTGAATGACTATACGAATGACATAAGTGGTTGATAAATGAATGAATGATTTCACATAAAATCATTTTCTCCTTCAATCCTGTCATTTTCCTACTTCATCATTACTTTATACACCCTTATAAGACTAATATTTTAAATATCATGATGGACAAATAAGTTCTCTTCTTTTTGTTTATGGGATTCAATTCCAGAGGTCAAATATTCCAATTCATCACCCATATCATACAAGTCTCTTTGTTTTACGTGAGAAACTAGACTTCACCCTTCATCTGTGATATCTTCCACATAATATACCATTTTCACTTTTATTGATAATATATACAGATCATGTAATTAATGGTCACCAACATCCATCAAGTGAGAGAAGCTTACATAAATAAATTGCAATAAATATCTTCCCTGATAAAATCGACCCAATTTCATTTGAATAAAACAACTAGAAAATGTACTTTTTAGTTTAAATAAATATTTTCAATCAACTTTCCATAGTATCCCACTTCAAAAAAAGTAAATGTACCACTATTCTATGTTTTCAAACCCTTTTCCAAATAGACTTTATGAAATTTAAATCCATTCACATTGTAAGCATTGAACTTTCAAGCCTATTTTAGAGGACCTCAAGCTAGATACTTTAAATCTTATAACAACTCATCTTGAGTATCAGTATTCATGAACTAAATAAGTAATATACATTATTAGATTTAAATAATATGTGTGTCAATCTAATATATGTATTTATTTCAATATTTATGAACTTACACATCATGCAACCCATTCTACAAGATCTTTATTAAAATATTTTTCTATATCTTTATCATTTAAGGTTTAGAATCTCATTCTTCTCCTTGTTTTTATCCTCAAATCTTCAATAAATAAATCTAAAATTTCACTATTCAGAATCACATATCTATGTTCTTGTGATAATTTCATTTCTGTCAGTGTAACATTTGAGCTCATCCCAACTGATCGGCTAATAGTAGGAAAGATTTTTGATTTCCCATGTAGTTTAGATTGATTTTATTTTGTCATCAACACATAAAACAAGATTGAATATTGTCTTAATATCATCAAAGTATCTAGAAAAAAAAGGTGATACAGTCCTTGTCCAAATATCCTTCAGAAATAGAACCTTCATGTTGAGATTTATTTTTAACATATTATTTCAAATTCCAAAGACATTTGTGAAATAAAATAAAAAAATATAATTGTGTATTTAATGAAGTTATAATAATTTTTTACATAAATTAAAAACATATAAATAAATTACCTCTCAATTGGATATGTCCATCAATAATGTATGGGGCCTCCTAATATAGCTTCCTTAACCAAATGCATAGTAAAATGCATCATGAGATTAAAAAACAATGGAGGAAAGATCATATCCATTGTAAAAAGTTTCAATACAAATATTTTCTGAAGGTTGTCAAGCCCAAACGGTTGTAGAGTTTTTCTCACATATTTGTCTGAAGAATTTTCAAAATTGAAGTACAAAAGTAGTGAACTTTTTGGGTAATAATGTACGCAATGATAATAGTAGAAACTATGGTAACAAAATATGTGAATAATTACTTTTAAATCTATGTAACCTATGATACTTTAAGTCAACACACCTTGAGATGTTACTTGAATACCCATCATATACATTGACATGTTTAAAAATTATAAGGAAATGTATCTTTATCCATTTTTTTCATTTTAAAAATTATCGAAGCATACATTCCATTCACATCTATCCATAGATCACACTTTATATTCATTTTTTGTAAGTATTTCTAATCATTGAGATGATCCTTCGATTTTCCATTCTTATTAAGAAATTTCTAAATCAGATTGTCACAAAAAAATTCTCAATATATATCATATCAATATTATGTTGCAACAAAGTAAATTTCCAATATGGAAGTTTGAAGAATATACATTTTTTATTCCATTATTGTGTTCCAATTTCACTTAAAGATGAACTTAGAACTTGTTTCCCACCATCATTCAAATGATACACCTTTTTGAATTCCATTTCTACATTTTCAAGTTGTGACAATATTTCAGAACCTATCAACAAATTTGGATCTGGTCTACGATCAATAGAACCATTGAATTTTTACTTATTCAATCAAAATCTATGAGATGAATCAGGAAATCTTTGATGACATAAGAAGAAAAATTTTCTACTATGTGGTAGTCATTCAGGAACAAAATCAAAGTTACAAATAGGATAAGACAAACTCATGTATGTGTTTCAACTAGCTAAATTCCCATGCATAGGGAAGTCACTAATGATATACATTGGTGTAGCTTACATTTTGAACATTGTTCTACAATATGCATCATATTTCTGAACATCATTTCTCCATAACTCTTGTAATTATTAAATTAAAGGATGAAACTATACATCAATATCATTTATAGGAATCTATTTTCTATAAATAACCATAAAAATGATAAAAAATATGTTTATTTCATACACATACACGAAGAAATATTATACATAATCAAAACAACCATCCAAATGCTTTAAATAGTACTCAAAGTCTCAAATGGGTTGAATCCATCAGTAGCCAATCCCAATCGAACGTTCCTATGATCATATGAGAAATCTAGATTTAATAAATCAAATTCCTTCCATGATTGTGACTCTCTTGGATGCTGCATTAACCCATCATTTTTACTATCTACCGAATACCACTTCATGTTTTTGGTGGTTTTTGATGACATGAATAATCTTTGAAATAAAAATTTTAAAGGAAATTAACACAAAAACTTTGTTTTGTGTTCTTTTTCTTATTCTTCATAGTATAATTTTGAATCAAACTTCCAACATCACTCATTGTGATCCATCTAGAAGAAGAACAATTTTTTTCAATCCTTTCTCCTTGAATCCTCCCCCCAATAAAGCATACAGTCATTAGGATATGCGTGTATTAGTGTATAATTTAGACCAAGCTTGTTAACAACTATTTTCATATCATAAAAAGAATCAAAGATCTTTTCTTTATGAAATTCATCCCACAAAAATTTTAATATCATGGACATCACCTTATTTTTAATTCCACATAGGCATTTGGTATGGTTCAACATCATTAGAAAAATAATCTTTTAATACTTAAAACATCCACTATACAACTCTTTATTTCCACCATAAACTAAACTATAATTGTATTTGTATACTTAGTGAAGTTTTATCTTACATAAGTCTCCACAAAATCAAGAGGAGGATCCAATAATATATTAAAATCTTCATCTAGTTGTCTTATAGTCTCAAAAACATCATTTGTCATGTTGCTATTTGTAGTACCCTCAACTAGTTGTTTTGATATGTTTTGATATTGGTGTTTTGTCTTTAAACATAGAATTCATCGTTAAGAAGGTTTTCATTTCATTGTCCATTATTGATGAAGTTGGGAGCTCATTTTGTCGATTGACGTCGGTGATCAAAGTTTCTATAATGTTTGATTATCCATGGAGAATCCAACAGAAATAGTCAGATTGTAATATCTTCAATTTCAGGTGCTCATAAACTTCATCTCACTTCAACCATTTTTAAAATTTACATTTAATACATTGACATTTTATTCTACCATCAACAAGTCAATTGGAAATCGCAGAATCTAAAAACTCCTCCAAACCCTTGGCATACTGAGGTGTGTTCATTGGCAATGTAATCCATCTTTTATCCATATATATCACAATGTTTCTACACATTATCAAAAAAATTAAAACAAATAACTATTAATAAATAGAAAAATAGATAATAGTGAAATCTAGTAAAGTGGGTAATCATAATGAAGCCAATGAATATGTTAGTTTGTGAATAAAGGAAACCTGACATAAATGGAGTGTCAATGCTAAGATGACCTTAGTAGTTCTATCCTTAAAAACAACACAGAGAATACCAGACATGAGTTAGTGTAGATATCACCTCTTGGTAGAGGTCTAAAAGATTGATTGATTCTAAATCTTTGGATTGGAGGTTATATATTGGAATCAAAATAAATCCCATTGTTATGGGAATCAATACACACACTATTCTCGATATAGAATCCCCTTATAAAGATCTAATTTATATAGAGGAGGGAAAGAGATAAATTTATGGATTCTATAGTGGGATATATGAATGAAACCGTCATGGAATTTGGAAATTACTCATCCCTATAGTATAAATAGTTATGGAAATGGAATAATTGTTTCTTAATGACCTGATAAATTTGAATATATTAATGAGAAAAGGTGACACGTGTTGAATGAACTTGAAATAAACTATAATAAACTATATTTATAATTTTATAAGAAGGATCTACACTACTCATCTATTCAAGGGGAACTATTATGGTCAATGAGAACTCTAATAATACCTTGGTAGAGACCTATGTTTATAGTGAAAAAATAGAAAGACCATGGTTTGTACATATTTTCTATACAAATGAATCATTTTACTTAATTATAATTCTTATATAGAAAGCTATTCTTATCACTAATGCATGGTTTCTTTTTAAAATACATATCTGAACAAACATCATCCAAAGTATAACTTACAATTCCAAATCAAACAATGAAAAATCTATATAATTCAAGATTATAACTACCATTTATTTTTATTGATCAAACCATATGTAAATCTTCCTCAATTGGGAGGATATGACTACAACACAATGTAGTTAAGATAATGGTAGATCAGTTCAGATAAGGGCTCGGGGGTATGAGATCTGATGGATTGTGCTGGGGCTCAGCTAGAGAGGGCTCGACCAGTAAGGCCTCAGCCGGTGAGGGCAAGGAGGGATCTGGCTCAGGAGACTCCAGTAAGGGCTTTGAGTGATTGGGATACCCGCCGGCGACAGCTTGGATAGATTGGGATCAAGCAATGCCAACGAGGGGGGTTATCTAGGGATCAGTTTTCGGGAGTTGGTGGAGGATGGGGTCCTATGAGAAGGATGGGTTCGTAGATAAAAGTTCATTTTTTATTAAAAACTAAATATTTAACAGTGGTTCTTAAAAATTCCATGTAATCCTAAAAAAAATATTCGTGATTCACTAAACCATCACTACAAAATCGCCACTAAATAACGATTTTGTTGTAGTTATAGATATTCCATGAGTATCTTGAATCTTTTTTGGTAGTTTTCATTGATTATATTTTGGTTTATTCAATATCATATTGTGAGCATAGACACCATTTGAATATATCTTTTTAGATACTCAGGAGTCACCAATTTCATGGAATGATTTTGAAATGAAATATTTTAATCCAAGAAGTAATTTTCTTGGGACACGTGATTTCTGACTATGGATTACCAATTGATATTGAGGAGGTAAATGTTTTCTTGACATGGGAGGAACCATATAATTTATTTGAGATTCGGATATTCCTTTGTCTTGCTCGATACTATGGATGGTTCATCATATATTTCTCAAATTTGGCATCACATTTGAATTATATTACTATAAAAGGGGTGAAATTAATTTGGGATACAATGTTTCATCCTTCTTTCAATGTGCTTAAATGAATTCTAACATTAGTTCTTATTCTGATCTTACCTAAGTCTAGTAAGGGGAATTTGGTTTTCTATGAAGCTTCTGGTGCTCGTCTGGGTTGCATTTTGTATGTAGGGTAATCATGTGCTAGGTTAAAACTCTCACCATATTCAACCACATGTGAATAATTACCACGCTCGTGATTTGGAGATTTTTGGGTTTATGGATGATCATAATTATTGAGGAAGCTATATTTTTTGGAGAGTTTAATAATAATTTATGACAATAAGAGTCTGGGATATATCTCTTCTCAAAAATACTTGAAACTCATATAAAGTTGGTGGATGGAATAAATTTTAAAGTTTGACTTTAACATCATCTACACCCCAGGGAAGGGGAATGTCATTGTATATTCTCTCAACAGGAAAGTACCATTATAGGATATTATGGAATCAAAGGAGTGGAACCCTATGGGACTCTTTTATCAGTTTCACTTGAATTTCCAAGAGGATGTTTCAGGTATGGTTATGACTAGTGTTCAGTTATTATCATCTCTCCCTAAGTCTATTCTATAGGTTTAGTAGCAGGATGATGAATTCGAAGGAATTTGAGAGACCCTATATGGTTGGGTGACCATTTCTGGTTAGTCTCTCCCTTTAGTCGGTATTATCTTTTTTAGGCATTGGTTTTTCATACCATCATCTCTGAGAAGTTTAGATTTTATTTAACCTCATATTGCTTGATGGTTTTTTCATTTAGACACTATGAAGATGTATTATGATATGATAAGATGATTTTGGTGGCTGGGTGTGAACCATTACATTTAGATTATGTGCATAATTTTAACACCTACTAACTAATAAAGGTAGAGAATCTGAAACCATCTAGGTTTCTCTACTCTCTTCTAGTGTTGGTTTCGAAATTAGATGAGCTGTATATGGACTGTATTGTTGTATTACTATAGACTCCTTAAATAAGGAATTCTATCTTGGTGGTGATTAATCCATTGAAAATGTCATCTCACTTCATTCTAATTAGGGACACCACAAAAGTTGAAGACCTAGGTAAGTTGTATATGCAAGAGATATGAGTTTTCAGGGGGTTCCCTCTTCCATTATTTCATATTTGGATCATGGGTTTACCTCACGATTCTAGAAGATTCATAATAAGGTGATGGGGGTTGAGGTCAGGTTGAGTACATCTTAACATCCATAGAAAAATGGAAGGAAGGAGTGTTCTATTCAGATCCCTGATGATATTCTCTATTCATGAATCTTGTATTTTGGTGGATTGTGGTATAACCATATAAAATTGGTTTAGTTTGATTATAAAAATAGTTATTAGTCATCGATTAGAATGGATCCATTTGAGGCTTTTTATGGTTTCCCATGTAGGTCACCTATTTTTTGGGTATAGGTTGGTGACACATTTGTTATAGGATAAAGTCTCATTCTTGAGAAATAAATTAGTATTCTTGATATAAAATAGTTTTCGGTTACATCTCATAGTTGGAATAAATTGTATGTGAATAATCAATATTCTCCTTTTGATTTCTTCATTGTTGAATGGGTGTTCTTGAATGTTTCTCCTTGGTTGGGTCACTATAATCTTGTAAAATAGGTAATGTTTTCTCCAAGATGTGTTGGACCATTTATGGTCATTGAGTGACTTTAGAAGGTTTTTTATTGGTTGGAATTTCTGATTCACTTGGTTGGTATTCATTATACCTACCACAAATCTTAACATAGGATATACCATCCTGATACCTCTCACATTATGATTTTGTAGGAGATTTATTTGGATATAATTTTTTTTTATAGAAAATCAGTAATGATTTTTAACTATTACGTAAAAATAATGCATGGTAAGTCCATTTTGTTGGTCAGAGTATTATGGCATCACAGACCAAATTATCACATGACATAGGAGTGTGATTCATTCATGAGGGAGTAGTGGCCTCACCCCTTTCTATACATAATTCTCCATCATGACTTTATAAGGATGTAAATTATTTTAGTATGGATTTGGTAACATCCTATTACCCATTTTAGGTACTTCTCATCTCTCTTTTCATTTCCCTCTTTGTTTGAGTGTGTTTTGGGGATTCTGATGATGGAGATCATTTTATGGTAAAAATGACCTAATGTTTGGGGGTGTATGTTTATTGGAATTAATGGAGTCTGGGTATAAATTTGAAAATTGCATAAGAGGATTTCCATTGAGGTATGGGCTGACCTGGGCGGTTTATAACTATTTCTATGTAATTTTTCTACTATATGGTTTCACATCATGAAAGTGTTACACAACATGAATATATTTCCAAGATGATGTCATGAACTGGTTTAGATCATGAAATTTTTACACTTCAGGAGACTAGTTCACATCATGAAAACATAAATTGGAGTTTTTTTAACTAAAGAGATGCTTTTTCAGCATATATGCCTTTCATAGATTCCGCGTCATAGACCTAGGATTCACATCGTGTAATTTTTGTTGCATGTAGGTTTTAATCCGCTAAACGTATGATTTTATTTTTTATTTAGCTGCATCATTCTATCTTCATACCTAAGAGTTATCCTAGGTAAATTTGGGGATCTACAATCCTTCTTGATCATTTTTTTAGTGATTTATATTCATTGTGGTTTTGTTACGTCTTTCTAGGTAAACAATCTTTCTATATATACATTTTCATTGACCACATCAGTGTTGTTGCCCTATTTTTTTAGATTAGTTGGATGTATAGTATTGATTATATTTATCCTTTATAGATACATTTTTTAACCATCATCTAGAGGATGGCCTTTATGTTGGTTTTGGTGCAGCATGTGAGTTTCTTGTGGTACAGGTTGTTTTATGTTCTCTTTCGATCGTTTTTCTTATTGAATTTATTCTATGATCAAAGGATTAATTATAGGGCCTCTTCTATTGTCTTTAAATTATCTTTTTTTAGTGGATCTTGTGTTTGAACCAAGTTTTAGGTAGGTGGATTCATCTATATCCTATTTTGGATGAACTGTATTGCTCTTATTTTAAAAATTTGTTTATAAATTAATTAGCATGATTGAAATGAGTGTGTGGAAATGGGTTTTGAGAAAAGATGGTTTTTCTCTTGTTTTGGTCAAAGAAAATGTATTTTAAAATCATTTTAAAATTTATGTATGAAATGGTTATTAAAAATAGTTTTTATTAAATGGTTTTCAACATATTTAAAATGGCAATCCTTGGGTACTTAGGTTGAAGGTGTGGTAATAGCCCTCATCCATTGATACCATCAGAAGTTTCACTCATGGGGTGTTCCTATACTCCCTAAGACCATTGTTATAGGTACTTTTTAGACCTATTGGGAGATTCACTTGATTGTTTATTTCTCTACTCTCAAGATTAGATGTATATATCAAGAGACTTGACAAACATAATTTTCTGTGTTAGTGTATAAGTGTCCTAAATATTCTATCCTTTTTTATCCTTATCATGATATTACATGTGATTTGTTTTGAACTGGTTTGAATTTTATATGATATTTAGTATATTATTTTTTTTTAAATCTTGGTTATATGTGAAATTCTATAAAACATTTTTACCAGGATTATTTGGAAATGTGGAAAAGGTGAAATTTTTTACCATGCCTTTGTGATAAAAAACTCTTTAGCTGATTATCATGACTTTTTTTATTTAAATTTAATCATTTTTTAGATTTTTTAAATAAAATTTATATATAACATTGGGTGTGATCCTAGTGATCCATTTTTCATACACCCTGCACACCCCTTCAACAATGTGTAGAGATTGTAGTGTCATTCAATGCTGGAAGAGACAATTCGATGCAGTGAGGGGTCGGGGTTTCTTCTAGCTCTGTCAGATTACCTAGTGGTGAGATAGTGGGATTTTTCCCATTATATCACATGGAGTGTCTATTTTAGTTTTAATTTTCCTTTTTTTACTTGTATCTTGGATATTGTTTAGTTACTTTTAAGTTGTATCACTTTTTCTTTTCCTTTTTGATATGACATATATTTCTTCTTTACCCATTTTTTGTTTCAGACCATTGTTTTGTGTGTGTGTGTCATTTTTTCAACTTAATTTTGTGAAAAATATCTCCCTATGGTTTTCTTTTAATTATGGGTTCTAGTCTCCATCTCATGGGGAACATAAACACACTTCAGGAATTTGGCGGTTCGAGTCAGGTACCAGTTTGAGAGGGTTTCCAAGTCAAGATCTTCAAATTCATTATTGACCCTTATAGGTGATAATGTCAAAATATATCCATCCAATTGGTGCTAGAAATGTTATTAGGTAATTTTAACCCTTATATTTTTATTTTAACCCCTGATAAATCATTTTTTACCTTATACACAATAATTAATTTTAACTCTTTTTATTATCTATAATGGTAAAAAGTTAAATTGTCCACATTAGATAATAGAAATTTTACTAATTAGAAGTATTAGTTCCATTTTTTAAAATTCAATTCACATTAGTGGAACAATCCAATTTAAAAATATACCCACAAACTCGATGAAAAATAGGTTTCTAAAGAGAAAATTCTCATAAGTGCAAAAGGATTTAATATCAAAATTAAGTATGAAATTGATTCTAATGAAATAAATTTGTTAAATTGTAATATAATTAAACAAATTTTTATTTAAAACCAATTTCAAATATAATTTAGACCTATAAATTATTTAAATTAAAAGGTTCTTTTTAAAAAAATCAATATTTTCACTATTTCATGAAAAATGAAACTTTCTAATAAAATTCCAAAAATTCACCCTAAGATAATTTAGTAATGATTATTTCAAAAATTAAGTTCATTTTTTAAAATAATTTTTCTTTTATTTATAAATTTTAATTTTAAATTAATACTGAAAAGCAGGACTAACAGGTTTTTTAGAAAGGTGTTAGTGAAAAAAAACTACATCAGTTCATGAGGCAGTAGTTGATTGTACACATCATCGATGGTTTATTTACCTTTTGATGGAATATGATATAAATATAGGTAATTATCATAACATAATAACGTCTTATTATGTGTAATATACTAATTTTATTATAGAATCAGGGTTTAATAAGATTTTGAGTAGGTGTAAGAAGAACCAGAATAAAAATGCTCATTTAAGAACATTAACTCTTATTCAGATAACTTTTATTGCTTTAAACCAAAATAATTCATAGGTTGTCTTTCTAATCAAACAATGGGATATAAGATGTTGGTAGGGGATTAATTAAGTTATTTTTATAGGGATTTACTAAATTAAATGGATTTGGAAGTGTGAATAGGGGATAATAAAGGGTAGACTTTTATAAGTATGGGAGAGAATTGACATTGAATTTTTGAATAGATTCAATTACGCCCACATTTTTATTATGAAACAAGCATCCAAAATGGGTCATTTTAACATATGGTTACCCATTTTTTGGTATTTATCATATATATTTCCATTTCTTTCCTTTTTTGGGTGTGTTCTGGGGATTTCAAGGATGGAGAGATTTTATTTGAGAAAATGACATAATGTTTGGGGGTGTCTATTTATTAGAATAAATTAATTCTAGGAATAAATGTAATAAATACTTAAAATGATGTCCTTTAGGGTCTAGGTTGACCTGGTTGGATTTTTATAAGTTGTTCTTTAGAATCTATCTGGTGGATGGCTTCACATTGTGAAATATTTACACAATGTAAATTTGTTTCTAAGATGATGTAGTGAACTTGTTTAGATGGTGAAATTATTACATGTTTGGAGGCTTCTTCACATCATGAAAATTTCAATCGTTGTCTTCTTAATGTAGGATATTTCATTTTTGAAGTATACGTCTTTCATGGATTTCCCATTGTAAACCTAGGATTCACATTACGTAATGTTCATGTCCTATAGGCTTTTATATGTTGCACATCAGATTTTAATTTCTTTCTACTTTATCCATATCTCTAAAGATCAAGGAGATCTCCCATGTAATTTTTTGAATCTATGCTCCTTTGGATTATTTCATTCGGTGATTAATCATTATTTTGGTGGTGTTCCATCTCTCTGAGTAAGTGATCTTTTGGCTTTATCATTATCATTGGTCGCAGTAGTTCTATTACGATTCATTTTCAGATCTATTGGACTTGTGGTATTGATAATCCTTTCAAGATCTATTTTATGATCTTCCTCCAAATAATGATCTTTGTGTTGGTTTTGGTACGGAGTGTGAGATTCTTGAGGTACATGATGTTTATCTTCTACACTGGTAGTTTTTATTATTGAATTACTTTTGAGATATAGTGATTAATTATAGGGCCTCTATTACTGTCTTTTCATTTTTTCATGTCAGTGTAACCCATTCTGGGTGTGTTCTTCCCAAGTTTAGGGTAGTTTTTTTGTCCCTAGACTATGTTGGATGAACTGTATTTCTATGGCTTTATAAATTTTTTTATAAACGAATTGGATTGATTAAATTATATGTGTGGAAATGGGTTTTTGATAAAATATGGTTTTCTCATTGTTTTGGTTAAAGAAAAGGAATATTCAATGAATTATGAAATGGAATTATGAAGTTGTTTTCAAAGCATGGTTTTGATTAAATTTTTTGGAAAATTTAGTGCATTGTAATCTATAGGTACTTAGGTGGAAGGTACTGTAATATGCCTCATTTTTTGATACCATCAGGGGGTTCACTCATGGGGTGTTACTTTTCCCATTATACCCATTTTTCTTGATACTTTTTAGACCTATTATGAGGTTCACTAATTGAGGTGTTCTTATGCTCTCAAGATTTTATGCTTATATCTAGAGACTTTATGTGTGTGATCGTATATGTTTGGGTATGAGTGTCCTAGCTAGCCAAACCTAATGTGATCCTTGGTGTGATGTTACCTATGATTTGGTTTGGACTGATTTGGATATTATATGACATGTGATACATTATGTGCATTAACAAATCTGACTTATGTGAAATTATTTGAGACTATCTTACCTGTATTATTTGAAATTTTGGAAAAGGGGAAATTTTTTACCATGCTTTTGATATAAAAAATCATTTAACTAATTATCAGGACATTGTTTCTTTAAATTTGTGCATTATTCAGATTTCTGTATAGAGACTTGATATGGAATACTTTGTTACTATCTCACTGATCCTGTTTAGCTCAAACCATGTTCACCCCTTCAGCGATTCGTAGACATTGCTATGCCTTTTAATACCATGAAGGGAAAGGTACCACAGTGAGATGGTAAAGTTTATTTCAGTTTTTATATGTAGATGGTGGTGATATAGTGGGATTTTTCCCACACTATCACATGGAGTAGCTATTTTAGTATTAGTTTTCCTTTGTTTTTGTACTTTTACCATAATGGTTTTTAGCTACTTTTAAGTTGTGTTTCTTCTATTATTTTCTATTTGATATGACGTGTATTTCCTGTTTACTCTTATGTTATTTATTTCCAATGTGATTGTGTATATATATACATATATATATATATATATATATTTCATGTTATATGCTTCATTTTGAGAGAAATTATCCCCTATGGTTGTTGTTGATGCATGAGTGAACATTTCCATCTTGTAGGGATCTGGAATTACCTTTGGGTATGCGATGGTTTAGGTCATATGCCAGTTTGAGAGGGTATCCAAGCTAGTTTTTACATGGTCTGGTATCATAGGAGGTTGTGCTCGGTTTTGGAAATTCAGTTGACTAGGAATGTTATTTTCCATACGTGAGTTATAGTTTGAGGGGAGTTTTTGGCCATCTCTTACAATGATGAGACTCAAGTAACCATGTGTTGTTTTATGTGTGTCTCCTATTATAAATTTGTGATAGTAATCTCAATTTTTTATTAGGGTTTCTTGTTTTATTTGATATTATCTTATTGTATGATTTTTTTCATCTATTTCATTGTGTGTCATTATGCCTTTGAGAGGTCTTCCAAAAGTTCCTCAGGAGGTTGAATCAGATATTCCTTAAGATAATATGTCTCTAGATCATAATCTTATCGAGGAAATTATACAATAAATTCATTCTATAGACCAAAATGTATTGAAATTATGAATACATTTGTTAAGTTACATACATGAGATGGAGGGGAGAGGGAATGATCATGAGAGTTATTATATGTGAAGTTTCCATACTTTAATGGTAAGAATGAACCCTAAGAGGTAGAGGAATCTCTATACAAGATTGATCATATCTTCAATATTATGAACACACCACAGAATATCAAATTAAGTTGTGTGTTGTTTATACTTGAGTTTCCCAATAATTGACGGTGGGATTCCATGGTGGAAGAATAAAGACACATGGGCTTGTATTGGAATGGTTTTAAGGACCACTTATTTTAGCAGTTTTTTCCTGAGTCGTTGATGATATTGAAGTCTTTAGAGTCCCTCTCCTTATAGAAGGGAAAAAGTTTGGTGTCAAAATAACCTAATCAATTTATAGAGATAGTTCATTTTTTTCTATAAGTAGTAAAGAACAACCAGTTGAAGGCTCATAAGTGCATGTAGGGTTTGAAATTGAATATCATATCATAGGTATTTATATAGAATATTTTGACCTATGTTGAGATTATAGAAATTAAAATTAAGGTGGATATGGATTTAGACAGAAAGGCTGGTTATTATGCCTTGTATCATCCACCTAGTGGTATCTCCAATGGTGAACAATGGATAAAGGGGAAGTGACATGATCATCGAAGGAGTGCGAGGGTGGTTCTCAAGAGTGGTACTCTTCTTCACCTTCAGTTGAAGCTATTAATGTTCCCCAGGCATGCCATCAATGTTGAGGGATCAAACACACACGACATTCTTATTATGCATTAATGAATATGTGAAACATTTTTTGATGATATAGTCATCTATATCCTTTCTATTAGTCTATGTATGCACCTTGTTATGTCTAAGGATCTATGGATCTAAAGTATATTGTGGCATAATTAGATGCTTCGGAAACTACAAGACTCTAGACATGGGCCTCATGAGTGAAGCACCTTCATATAGTTGATGAGTTTCCTTTAGAGGTAGATATTGGTCCAATTATAGTGGGGGTATCATCCTTATTTCTTCTTCAATAGTGAGTGGGTTGTTTAATACAGGTGTTTGCAACTCATTTATTTCTACACATTTTGTGGATATGCTTAAACTTATAACTTAACTCATTTCATTTTTATGGAGTTATTTACACGTATTAAAAAGAGAAAATAGTATTGTTTTTATTTATTTCTTTTTTATAATGATAATTATTGAAGAGTTATACTAGGATTTCCACATTCTTGATCTGTATTTGTTTTACAACATTTTTAGGATGGATTATATTATCTATCATTGTGTTGTCATTTATAATTCTTGTTGGAATGTCTCATTTATTATGGATGATGGGAGATATTGGGTGTTTTAGGGATATTGGGATCTAAGGTCAGTTCTTCTACGACCTTCATGCCTAGAGCATAGGAAATTTTTATTTTCTATAGTAGTTGAGCCTTATGATTTTTCTTCTATTTTTGATTTTCCCACAATTTTTCTTGATATTTATAATGTTTTATTAGATGATTTATTTGGTATTACCCTATAGAGGGTGTTGGAGTTTATGACTAATCTGGTTCTAGGTACGCAGTTAATTTCGATACCCACTTATCATATGGAACTAGTGGAGCTGGAAGAGCTCAAGATTTAGTTGGATGATTCGAGGGTGAAAGTTTTTTGTTCGACCTAGTGTTTCACTTTAGGAAGACCATTTTCTATTTCAAAATAAGCAATATGGTTCACTCTGATTGTATATGGAATTCAGGAAGTTGAACCAGGTAATGGTTAAGTATAAGTATCTTTTCCCCATGTCCATGAATTTTTGTCCAATTAAAGGGGGGAAGCTGGTTTTCAAAGATCGATCATTAGTAGAGTCATTATCGTCTTAGAGTTTGGGTGTTAAATATAATGAAGATATATTTATGGAGTAGGTATGTCCATTATAAATATCTCTTAATGTCATTTGTTCTAAATATCACTCCTGTAATTATCATGTATTTGAAAAATCATATATTCCATGAGTATATCGACTCTTTTTTTGGTAGTGTTCATCTATGATATTTTAATTTATTTGAGATCATAGTGTGAGAACAAATACCATTTTTGTTTGGTTTTTTATATCCTTAGGAGTCATTTTTTAGGGAATTATTTTGAAATGAAATTCTTGGATCCAAGAAGTGATGTTATTGGGGATTGTGATTTATGATCATGGCTTATCAATTGATCCTGAGAAGGTGAAGGTTTTTTATCATGGGAAGAACCACATAATGTATTTGAGATTTAGATATTCCTTTTTCTCTCTTATTACTAAATATGGTTCATCACATATTACTCAAATTTGGCCTCATCTTCAAATTCTATTACTATAAAATGGTAAATTTTATATGGGATACAATGTTTCAGCCTTATTTCAATGAGCTAAAAGGACTTCTAACATTAGTTAATATTCTGATCTTACCTAAGGCTGGTAAGGGGAATTTATTTTTATGTGATGCTTATGGTGCTAGTTTGGGTTACATTATTATGAAGGATAAACATTTTTTAGCTTAAAACTCTCACCATATTCGACCATAAGTGAATAATTACCACACTCATTATTTGGAGCTTTTTGGGGTTATGAATGCTCTTAAGTATTGGTGAAACTATCATTTGAGGGAGATTATAATAATAATTTATGAACAAAATAGTCTGGGATATGTCTTTTCTCAAACATATTTGAAACTCATACATAGTTGGTGGATGGAATACATTCAGAAGTTTGATTTTAACATCCTTTACACCCAAGGGAAGGGTAATTTCATTGTAGATGCACTCAATAAAAATCTACCATTACATGCTATTATGGAATCAAAGAAGGAGTGTAACCTTTTGGGAATCATTTCTCAGTTTTACTTCGATTCCCAATAGGATTTTTCATGTATGGTTATGACCATTTTTCAGTTATCATCATCTCTCCTTCAGTCTATTATACAGGGTTAGTAGTAGGATGAGGAATTTAGGGGAATTCAAGTGACCTTATATGGTACGGTGATCATTTCTTATTAGTCTCTCCCTTCAGATGGTATTCTCTTTTTTGGGAATTGTTTTTTCATTCCATCATCTTTGTGGAGTTTAGTTTTAATTTTTCATCGTATTGCTTTATGGACTGTTCATTCAGACACTATGAAGATATATTATGACATGATAAGATGATTTTCATGGTTGGGTGAAAAGGTTTACCTTACAGATTATGTGTCTCATTGTTACACCAACCAACTGGTAAAGGTATAGAATCCAAAACCCTATAGGTTTCTTCAGCCTCTTCTAGTGCTAGTTTCAAAATTGGATAAGGTGTAAATGGAATTTTCATTGTATTACCATGGACTCCCTTATGAAGGAATGCTATTTATGTTGTGATTAATCAGTTGATAAATTCATCTCACTTCATTCTGATCAGGGACACCACTAAAGTTGAAGACCTGGGTAAGCTATATTTGCAAGAGGTTATGAGGTTACATGGGGTTACCTCTTTTATTTTTTTTATATAGGAATCATAGGATTACCTCATGATTCTAGAAGAGTCTCAATGAGGAGATGGGGGATCAGGTCAGGTTGAGTAAAGCTAACCATACACATATAGATGGAAGGAAGGAGTGTGTTATTCAGATCATTGGAGATATTCTCCCTGAATGCATCTTAGATTTTGGTGGATTTTAGGATAACCATCTTGAATTAGTTTAATATTATTATAGCAATAGTTAGAATTCATCGATTAGAATGGATCCATTTGATGATTTGTATGGTTGCATGTGTAGGTAACTTCTTTGTTAGGTCGAGATTAGATTGGCCTCTGTTATAAGATAAAGTCTCATTCTTGATACATAAATGAGGATTCTAGATATAAAACAGAATCTGGTTAAATCTCATATTTTCATAAATCGTATATAAATCGGTAGTTTCTTCCTTTAGATATTTTAATTGGTGACTCGATTTTCTTAAAATTTTCTCCTCAGTTAGGTCACCATAATATTGTAAAATATGAAATTTTTTATCTGAGATATGTTAGACCATTTAAGGTCACTAGGAAACTTGGGAAGTATCCTTATTGGTAGGACTTTATTATTCACCTGATAGGTATTCATTATGCCTTCCACAAATCTTATCTTAGGATGTACCATCCTGATCCCTCTCACATTATGAGTTCGGATGAGACTGATTTAGAGCCAAACTTTTTTTAAAGATAAATTAGTTGATATTTTTTAGTATTAGGTAAAATTCATCTATGAGAAGTCAATTTTGTTGGTTAGAGTATTATGGAATCACAAAAAATATTCTCACATGACATGGGAGCACGAGCCATTCATGAGGGAGTAGTGACCTCACCTATTTCTGGACATAATTCTCCATAATGAATTATTGTGGATAGAAATTATTATGGTGTGGATTTTGTAACATCCTATTACACATTTTCAGGTATTTCTCATCTCTCTTTTCATTTACCTCTTTTTTTGGGAGCGTTTTGGAGCTTCTAAGGATAGAGATCCCTTTCTAGTAAAAATGACCTAAATTTGAAAGATGTATGTTTGTTATAATTAATTGATTATGGGTATATATGTGAAAAAGGTATAAGTTTATGTACTGTGTGGTATGGGTTCACCTGGGGGGATTTTTCTAACTATTTTTTTGCTATACGGTTTCACATTGTTAAATTGTTATACAATTTGAATCTTTTTCCAGGTTGATGTCGTGAACTGGTTCAGACCCTGAAATGTTTACAGTTCATAAGACTAGTTCACATCATGAAAAATTTAATAGGTGTTTTTTTAATTGAGGTGATGCCTTTTTTGTTATATATGTCTTTCATAGATTACATGTCGTGAACCCAAGATTCATGTCTTATAATGTTTGTGGCCAGTAGGTTTTTATACGCTAAATGTATAATTTTATTTTTCATTGGGCTCCATCCTTCTATCATTAGACATAAAATTTCTCCCAGGTGAATTTGGGGATCTATGATCCTTATGAATCGTTTTTCAGTTATTTATCTTCATTATGGTTGCATTTTTCCTCTCTGGGTAAACTATCTTTCTATATATTCATTTCCATTGATAATAGCAGTGTTGTTTCCCTACATTTTTAGATTTTTTGGTATTATGGTGTTTGATTGTGTTGATTATTTCTAGATCTATTTTTTCACCTTCCTCTGGAGGTTGGCCTTTTTTGGATGTGGTGTAGCGTGGGAGTTTCTTGAGGTACAACATATATTATTTTCTCCACTAACCTTTTTTTATTGATTTTATTTTGAGATGTAAGGATTAATTATATGTCATCTTTTGTTGTCATTACATTATTCTATGTTGGTGTATATTGTTGTGGGTGTGTGTGATTTGAGTTTTAGGTAGGTGGATTCATTTCTATCCTATATTGGATGAACTGTATTGCTCTCATTTTAAAAAAAATTATAAATGAATTAACATGATTTAATTGTGTGTGTGGAAATGAGTTTCAAAAAACTATGGTTTTTATCTTATTTTGGTAAAAGAAAAGGTACTTTAAAATAATTATAAAATCTATTCATGAAATGGTTTTTAAATCATATTTTTGATTAAATGGTTTAAAAAATATATAAAATAGGAATCCATGGGTACTTAGGTAGAAGATGTAGTAATAAGCCTCATCCATTAATACCAGCAGGGGTTTCACTCATTGGGTGTTCCTCTACACCCTAGGACCACTTTTCTATGGACTTGTTAGAATTTTTGAGAGATTCAATTGATTATGTGTTTCTATAATATTAAGATTCAATACATATATCTAGAGACTTGATGCACACAATTTTCTACTTTTTTGTTTGATTATCCTAACTATCCTGGCCTTTTGTGATCCTTAGCATAATGTTACATGCGATTTTTTTGGACTGATTTGAATTTGATATGTGATGTGATACATTAATTTCTTTTAATTATTTGATATATGTGAAATTATTTGAAGCATTTTTACTTGGATTATTTGGAAATGTGTAAAAGGTGAATTTTTTACCATTCCATTGTGATAAAAAAACTCATTAACGGATTATCATGCCTTGATTTATTTAAACTTAATAAATTTTTATATTTTTTTACATATATTTGGTATAGAACATTAGGTGGGATACTATTGATCCGTTTTTCACACACCCTATTCACCCCTTTGACAATGCATAGAGCTTGTATTGTCATTCAATTCCAAAAAAGACAAGTCATCGCAGGGAGGCATTGAGGTTTATGCTAGCTGTTTTGGAGTACCTAGTGGTGAGATAGTAGGATTGTTTCCATGATATCACATGGATTATCTATTTTAGTAATAGTTGTAATTTTTTTGACTTGTACATTGGATATTTTTTAGCTACTTTTTAGTTGTATCACTTCTTAGTTTCCTTTTTGATATGACATATATTTCTTCTTTACACATTTCTTATTTTAGCCCATTGTGTTTGTGTGTGTGTGTGAGTGTGTCTATGTGTATATATAATTTTTTATACGTAATTTTTGTGAAAAAATTCTCCCTATGGTTGCTTTTGAATCATGGGTACTAGTCTCCATCCCATGGAGAACATGAACACACTTTGGGAATGTGACGGTTTAGATCGGGTACCAGTTTGAGAGAGTTTACAAGTCAGGATCTTCAAATTCATTATTAATACTTATAGGTGATAAGGTAAAAATATGGCCATCCAATGGGTGATTGAAAGGTTTTTAGTTAATTTTAACCCTTATCTTTTTATTTTAACACCTGATAAATATGTTTTTACCTTATCCACAATAATAAATTTTTACTACTTTTACTTTCCATAACAGTAAAAAAATTTGTATTCTTTATTAGAAAATATAAATTATACTAATTCCAAATATTAAATCCATTTCTTCAAATTAATTTTCCAGAAGTGTAAGAATCCAATTTACAAATATACCCATGAACTCGATGGAAAACGGGTTTCCAAAGAGAAAATTCTCATAAGTATAAAAGGTTTTAATATCTGAATTAAATATGAAATTGATTATAATGACATAAATTGGTTAAATTTTAATATAATTAAATTAATTTTTTTTATAAACAATTTAAAATATAATTTAACCCTATAAATTATTTAAATGAAAACATACTTTTCAGTAAAATCCACATTTTTTACTATTTAATGAAAATTGAAACTTTCCAATAAAATACCAAAAATTCACACTAAGATAATTTAGTTATGATGATTTAAAAAATTAAGTTAATTTTTAAAATAATTTTTCTTATAGTGATAAAATTTAATTTTAAATTTTGAGTGAAAAGCATGACTAACATGTTTTTTTGAAAAATACAGAAACGTTTTTTTTTCTTTTAAATGATTCTTATTTTATTTATAATAAGTAGATACCATAATTTTCATAATTTAGTTAGCATTATTCATACCTAGAAATTTAAGAGCTAGGTTATTATGGTGTATAATAATACAGTTCATTTACACTCAAAGTTTCATGTTCTATAACCTATCACAAAGATTAAATTTAATGAAATATATTTTATCAGTTGTTTAAGCTCGGTGTTGTGTGTCGCATTCACTATGGCATATGATTTTATTATTTTAAAATCTTAGGGTGTTACACCATTTTTAATTTATAATGAGATCATGAATTACGGCATTGTGCATTACATCATTATGAAATTAGTTATTGTTTACCATGGGATTATATATATTTTTATCCTTGGATATATTTCATGTTTGAGATTTTTATTGGTTTTATGGAAATATTTTGATTTCATATGATAATCAAATGAGACTACGATTTAAAAATCATTAAGGGTGAATTTTTTCTATTAAAATTATTCATTTTTTTCAAGAAATTCCGATGAATTATTATTTTTCCCTTATTATTTTTCATTAAACAGTTAATAAAAAATTTAGTAAAATAAGTTATTTCAAGAGTAAGTGATTATTTTGAGCTCAAATATTATTATGATAAAAGGTAATATTTCTTATGGGTTTTCATGTTTTATAAATGGCCAATGATTTTCCCTTCTATTTATATATCTTATTGATATTTTTATGTTCATCCCAAATTTTTGAACATTTTTCATAGGGATTAAAGATTGTTAGGAACTATAACAAAGTTTGTATTTTTTTTATGTGAATTTTCTTAAAATAATCGGACATGTTTTGGGTGAAACATGATTTTAAATTTTAGAATCTAGTTTTGGAGGGAATCATGTACATTGATTGGAAGTGTCCATATGTAAAACTTTTTTCCTTGGTTCTCTAATTTATAAACTAAAAAGATATTTGAAATATAAGAAATGAAAAACCTCATTATAAATCATGTAATTTATGGGGTAGATAGGTAAGGTTTTTTATAACTAAGTATTAATAATGACTATTATTTTATTTCTGTATATTTTTCATAATTCAGTTACCACTATTTTTACCCACCAATTATATGGATACATTTTAATGGTTATATAATGTTCCATAGTTTTTTTTACATTCAATTTTTCATGTGTCGCAAGCTATCAAACACTGAGTTTTCAAATAAAATATATTATTAAAAATCTCATGGTGCTAAATTCCCCCTAAATATATTATCTTCTCAAAATTTTATGTATTATTCACTTATAAAATTAGTTAATGGTATCTAAAAGATAGGTATAACACATGATATATATTAAAATTAGGTGACTAACTTAATAACTTTGGTATGACTAGGGAACACTTCTTTTTCCATTCACTGAGTTAACTGATTACTTCATTTTTCTTTCAAAAATCATTGTTTTTACCAAATTTTTAACATGTAGCAAATTGAATCTTATTTCCTTCATTATATTTGTCACCCAAACATCCATGAGAGTCCATCCTTCTATTCTCTAGAGTTTTTTGGAACTGAACTATTCTTATATTGTTAATCATAATTTGTGACAACTAGTCTGGAATAATCACAAGATTTATCACTTCAAATATCATCCCATTTGATTACACGTTAGTACTATCATTGAATTGACTATCATATCTATATTTAACTTGGTTCCTCTTATCTTTAGCCATTACTAAAACTAAAATAGTTAACATGAGTGATGAAAAATTAACATTATAAGATAATTATAAAAATGAAACCTCAAGATTTCATACTCTATGTAAACATTATGTTAGCTTACATTTCATTTTATTTCATATAATATCACAATTGGTTTAACCTGTATTGCTTTAATTTTGGATATTTGATCCTAATAATCCACAAAAATAAAAACCAGAAATTACCGTAGACTTTCTTTGAATAGTCTAAACATTGAAATATTTGAAATATATGCTCCCAAAATTCAACTCCCCAATTTTCCATAAAATCTCATTTTAATTAATATGTACCTTAAACAATGAATCACAATTAGAAAATTGTCCCACATACAAGGTTCTATATCCATGACTAGAAAAATCATGGTCACATAAGGAAACCTACTACCACGGTTAGAGTTAAATAGTAGTAGTACATCTACCTATTTTATAATATAACCATTTCTTATAGAAACTATGTATCTAGGCTAAACTGAAACAGTGGTTATCAAAAATTATGGATGTAAATGAATCTAGAAAACATTAAATTTGGAAGGAAATTTAGCATGAAAGGGCTACAGACATGGTTTTCTAAAAACTATTGTGGTATAGTGGATATATAGGGCCATGACCATGGTTTTCCAAAAACCTTGGTGGTAGATAGGATTTATTACCATAGTTTTCCAAAAATATGGATATAGATCCTAGGGAAAAAAACATATACCCATAGTTTTCTAAAAATTATGGCGTTAGAGAGGATATATGGGGGCGGTTTTCTGAAATAGTGGTTCTAGGTGCTTTAGAGAACACCTACGACCAAAGTTTCCTAAAATTATGGTGATATGTCTTATAGAAAACACGTACGGACTCTATTTTCCAAAAACTACGGTGCTAGAGACTATATATGGACACACTTTTCCAAAACCAATATAATATTTCCTATATCGAACACGTATGGCCATAGTTTCCCAAAACCCTAGCTTTAGGTTATATGCCTTATCAACTTTTTCTTTTTTTTTATTGTTTAATAGTAATATTTATAAATATTTTAATATATATATATATATTTATATATTATTACATATAGAGATTTCTAAGTTAGTGGAAAGTTCGTATGTAGAATTTGGAATAGGTTGTTAGATCAAAACACACTAGGAATTTTTATTTTTGGAAAGAAATTTCCTTGGTATGAAACTATGGTAATAAATTTTTTTCCTTCTACCAAAGTTGGATGTAGAGTCCTATGGAAGTGATTTAAAATTATGGTCCTAGAATAGACATCTATTCAAATTTCAAACATAGACATGGTGGTCAAAACCATGTTCATAGACTACAAAAATATTTTTATCCCTTATCTCCATGGTTTCAAACCATGGTAATATGCTAGTTTTCTAGTTGTGATTTTATAAATTATAATTTATGTTATCCATGGTCATTATTTCATAAGATTCTAAAACTAGAATAATAATATCCTTCATTATGGTTCATAATGTGAATGTGAATCATCTGAACCATATTCCCTGAGAGTATCTAGCCACTAAATTAAAATAGTGTTTCAGCAGTAATTTTGAAAACCTCCGTGAAAAAACCTCTACTAAATGTTTTTAAAATATTTTTTATATATTTTTTAGAATTTCTCCCAAAAAAATAAATTTTTTTAGTGGCGGTTTTTTCAAAACTACCACGAAATTGAGGAAAAATATTTTAAAAATTTATATATATATCAATTATTATTATTTATTTATTATTTAGAATCAAATAGAGTTTATTATTTATAATTTCAATTATTTATAATA